>CM033472.1:94124948-96524948 GCA_019447015.1 Hymenochirus boettgeri | reverse complement strand
AGGGAGGAAATGAAGAGTTTTCACATTGGATAACAGAGGATATGGTACGGAATCAATTAGACAAAGTTAATATCAATAAAGCGCCAGGACCAGATGGATTGCATCCTAGGATTTTAAAAGAGCTTAGTTCAGTTCTAGCAAGACCACTGTGTCTCATCTTTTCAGATTCGCTTTTGTCTGGGAATGTGCCGCTGGATTGGAAAAAAGCCAATGTAATACCAATATTCAAAAAAGGTAGTCGTTCACAGCCTGGTAACTATAGACCTGTAAGCCTAACATCAGTGGTAGGGAAGGTGATGGAAACTTTGTTAAGGGATCATATCCTTAATCTCCAGAGATTATCTTATTAGTAGTAGTCAGCATGGATTTATGAGAAATAGATCATGCCAGACAAATTTAATTGGTTTTTATGAAGAAGTGAGTAAGAAGTTAGATTCAGGCACAGCTGTGGATGTGGTATATTTGGATTTTGCAAAAGCCTTTGATACTGTGCCACATAGGCGACTAATGTATAAACTGAGGACTGTTGGCCTTGAAGAAAACATTTGTTCATGGATAGAGAACTGGTTATTGGACCACAAACAGAGAGTGGTGGTTAATGGAGCTACATCTATGTGGGCTAAAGTTCTAAGCGGAGTTCCTCAGGGTTCTGTACTGGGGCCGCTTCTGTTTAATCTGTTTATAAATGACTTAGAAGGGGGCATTGAGAGCAAGGTCTCTGTGTTTGCTGATGACACTAAATTATGCAGAGCTTTGGAAACTTCCAATGATGTGCAAGTGCTGCAAGCAGACCTAGATAGATTATCAAAATGGGCAGCAGAATGGCAGATGAGATTCAATGTTGATAAATGTAAGGTGATGCATTTGGGATTTAATAATCCCTGTGCCACCTACACCATAAATAACTCTGTGTTAAGTGCATCTGAAATGGAAAAAGATTTGGGGGTTCTGGTAGATAACAGACTTAGCTGTAGCAAACAATGCCAGGTAGCAACAGCTAGAGCTAGCAAGATATTGTCTTGTATAAAGAGGGGAATGGAATCAAGAGAAAAAAATATTATTCTCCCTCTTTACAAGGCACTGGTAAGGCCACATTTGGAATATGCGGTGCAGTTTTGGAATCCCATATACAAAAGGGACATCTTGGAAATTGAGGCAGTTCAGAGAAGGGCAACTAAATTAATAAGGGGAATGGAGGGGCTTGAATATGCAGGCAGATTAGACAAGTTAGGGCTGTTTACATTGGAGAAGCGGCGGTTGCGTGGGGACATGATAACCTTATACAAATATATTAATGGCCCATACAGTGAACTCTCTGGTGCATTGTTCACTAATAGGTCATATCAGAGGACTCGTGGACATCCTTTAAGGTTGGAAGAAAAGAAGTTTCATCTTCAAGTTAGGAGAGGTTTCTTTACAGTGAGAACGGTGAAACTGTGGAACTGTCTTCCAGCAGAGGTGGTAATGGCAAGTTCATTGAATAACTTTAAAAAAGGCCTGGATAAGTTTCTAAAACTAAAAAATATTGAGAATTACTGGTATTAATGCATATAGATCTGGTTGATCCAGGGATACTTTCCGATTGCCGTTTGGAGTCAGGAAGGAATTTTTTCCCCTTTTTTAGCTGGGGTTTTTTGCCTTCCTCTGGATCAACTGTTAGGTAGGGTTAAAAAATAAATAAATAAATTAAAAAAAAAAAAAAAAAAGTGAATAGGTTGGACTTGATGGACGAATGTCTTTATTCAACCTTAATTACTATGTTACTATGTTACTATGTTACATGCTGTTGTAACAAAAAATTAGCTAGTCTATGATTCCAGTCACCATCAATTATCTTTTTTAGTGCATCTTTTGTAGTCTTGACCTTCGCTCAGCTTGTCCATTGGAAGATGGATGGAATGGTGCTGTTGTAACATGATGAATAACATTACTTCCATAAATGCTTTGAAATCCAATGATGTGAACTGTGTCCCATTATCAGACACAATTGTGTCTGGAAGTCCATGTGTGGCAAATAACTTCCTCAACACTTGAATGACTGCATGGGTGGTTGCCGATGAAACTTTAACAGCTTATTAGGCCACCAGACATAACGTCTGGCAAGGGCTTTCATATTTACAAATCCTGGGTGCCCCTCATATAGGGCCTTGAGCATATGAGTTTGCCCTGCTTTTGGAATTACCACTCTACTGTATTTCCCCACAAAATGCAACCTTTGTAAGCAGAGTGTTCATGTTGTCGTTTTTTAAAAGGTCTGAACTCTTTTTTTAATTCTGTTTTTGGCCACCCCTTCCATACCCAGTTCAATACCCGACACAGCACTGGGTTGGTAGTTGCCATTCGAGCAATATCGGATGCCTGCAGTGGGGGGTTAGATAAAGACTCCAAAATGAGGACTTCGGACAACTTCACGACCACCACTCACAGTATGACTTAAAACAGCCACTATTCCATAGGGAGAAGCATCACATGTAAGGTTTAGAGGTTTATGCAGATCATACATTTTTTAAAAAGGAATGGTTGAAGTTTAATATTCCAAGAAATGCTTGCAGCTCCTGTTTATTTTTAGGCATTGGGGCTTCATAAATTGCTTTCACTTTTGAATCTGTTGGATTTTTTTGCATCAATCTTGTATCCTAGGAACTCAACACAAGGTACCCCAAAAACACATTTTTCCTTCTTAAGCTTTAACTCAGCATCTGCAAATCGCTGCAATACTGCTTTTACTCTTTTAATTAATAACTCCATGGTGTCTGCACCAATGAGGACATCATCAAAGTATGGTACCACCCCTGGCAAATTGGACAAGAGGTCATCCATCAATTTCTGAAACACACCTGGCGCGATACACCAAATTGTAAACGAGTAGCCTTAAAAGCTCCTTTGTGTGTGATAACTGTTTGTGCATCAGCAGCTGCATCATCCACAGGTAACTGCTGGTATGCTTGTGTTAAATCAAGTTTGGCAAATATCTTTCCTTTACCCAAGGTACTCAGGATTTGATTTTATTTGGTATGGATGCTCCTGTAATGCTTTATTGATTGTGCATTTATAGTCAGCACATATTATCATATCTCCATTTGGATTTAGAACAGGTACTATTGGGGTAGACCAATTTGGGTGGCTAACTGGAATTAGTGCTCCATGTTGCACTAAGTAATCAATTTCAGCAACTATTTTGGGACGGAGGGCAAATGCCACAGGTCGTGGTTTCATGCATATTGTTGTTACTGTTGTATCTAGCATAAATGAGATTGGTGCTCCATTAGATTTGACAAGACCTTCTTAAAATACTTATCTGAAGTCTTTGATAACACTTTTCAGAGAATCTGCTGTTGCAAAATGTACTCCTGTTAGTTGGCTGCCCAAATGCTCAAAACATTCTACTCCTTATAAGCTTGCTCTGTGTCCTTTAGCAATAATGAGACAAAGTTTTCCCCTGTCTCTTCCATAGTGAACATTAATAAAACATGCCCCTACAACATCCACATCCTTTTTATTATAATCAATAAGTTTCACTTCACATGGTACAATAAGTGGGCAATCAGTGGGCTGCAATGCATGGAAGGTCTCCTCTGAGATTATAGAATAGTCACAGCCTGTATCTATTTCCATTTTGCATTTAGATCCTTGTAGTATTACATCAGTATATTTTTTTTGCACATTGGCTGGTTTTCAATGGTATGTATAAATTTGGAGGCATAAATGTCTGTTTCTGCTTCCATCTCAGTGGTATTGTTATACATTTTTACTATATGGTTTGTGCCACCAGATGAAGCTTGTGATTGTTTTTGTATATAGTTACTTTGGCAGCAAACTCTCTGTATGTGCCCACGGTGCATGCATTTGTGACACACGGAATTTTTGAAACAACATTCTTCATGTGCCCTTCTCCGCAACTGTGACATTTTAGTTTAGTACTTGGAACTGATCCTTGTGCTGATAGATACTGGGTTTTTGACATATTTATATACATTTTATGTAGCCCTGGTGCAAAAACTGAACTGTATGAAGCCTGTATTTCTTTAGAATGCATAGATACAGCCTCCAAAGCAAGTGCTTCTTCTTGAGCCAACACAAATGTTAGTTGTTAGGTTACTTTTTGCTAACAGCCTTCTTTGCAGCGTTGCATCCCTGACCCCACACACAAGGCGATCCCTCAGTAAGGATTCTAGTCTGTTGCCAAAATTGCAGTTTTCTGCTAGTCTGCGCAGTTCAGCTATATAGGCCGCAATGCTCTCATCTTGCCCTGGTTGCGCTTATTCATTTAAATAAAACATAATTTCTGATGCAAAATCAAAAAAGAAGTAAGGTAAGGGAATACCCCCAACCCTGCATGCTAACCCCAAGTCGGCTTCTAAGTGAACTTACCAGACCTCGTTCCTTTGGCTCTGTCTGCTGCTCTTCCGCACGAAAGCAGAAAAAGGGGCCAGACCGGAGCCAAATCTCAGCCAATCACAGACATGGCTATAGGTCTGCCCCCTTTTTGCTGTTCCATGCAGAAGAGATGCAGAGGGGGCCATGAACGAGGCAACAAAGGCTGGTAAGTATTTATACAATTATACATATTAGTCTGTGCAGGCAATTATATATACCAGTCCGTGTGGGCAATAATGTATATTAGTCTGAGTAGGCAATTATGTATACTAATCTGTGTGGTCAATTATTTATACTAGTCTGTGTAGGCAATTAGTTGTACCAGTCTGTGGGGGCAATTATGTATACCAGTTTATATTGACAATTATATATACCAGTCTATGTAAGTAATTATTTATACCCCTTCTGTGAAGGTAATTATATATACCAGTCTGTGTTTAGGGAACTGTGTTTCCAGCCTATATATTCATGTATTTATATATATCTACTATATATCTACCTATCTGCCTTTCTATCTCTCTCTTTATCTCTCTGTTTAACTCTCTCAATGTCTTAGCCATTCCTGGTCCGATTTTAAAGATATGAATATGGGTTAGGGGTGGGTCGATTCAGTGTGTGAAATTTTGGATTTGGGGGGTGGACATGCACTTTAAAGCCATGTTAAGCAATGTACCAAATGTTAATGCATGTTTCAAACAGAAATAACAGAGGTTGCAGCAGTGGGTAAATAACAGGTGGCTCTTTAGGACAGAATCTTTAACACCAGCAATTAGCCACTATATGCTCGGTTGAAACACGATACATAGGGGGCAGCGAGATGCAACCAAAGCGAAGCACACCTTGAGTCGGTAAGACGGATAAAACTTCACATTTATTGATAAGCGTTAAGATTGCAGATAGTAAAGCATAGGACGTCCATGGACGGGGAAGACATCAAGGGGAAGGGGCATGGCCTGACGTGTTTCGCAGTTACTTCCGCTTCATCATGCGGAAGTAACCGCGAAACGCGTCAGGCCATGCCCCTTCCCCTTGATGTCTTATTGAAAGTGTAGGGGAGCACATTACAATGGTGAATCCAAAGTTTTTATTGTGAAAACAACAACAATGTTTCGGGACGCCCTGTCCCTTCCTCAGGTTATAGTAAGTTGGTGTCTCAGTTGCACAGCCAATTGAATAAAACTCCTGTGTGACGCCACTGTCTTGGCGGTGCTCTAAGTATATATAATATAATTATCTATAACACAAGGGGTACTAGCGTCCCCCCTTCCAAAGTATACTATATTAAGCACAACACTGTAAAGCAGTAAAAAACTGCTTTACAGTGTTGTGCTTAATATAGTATACTTTGGAAGGGGGGACGCTAGTACCCCTTGTGTTATAGACCCTTCCTCAGGTTAACCTGATACATAACGACTTACCATGATGAATGGTGGCATATCAAACAAACCCTGGAAAAATATTGGTTTCTCCTATCTGAAGATAAGGATTTAGTGAGTGATGAAGGTTTGAGACCTTTAATGACAGCAAAAAGAGGGAGAAATCTAAAAAAAAGAGGGAGAAATCTAAAAGATTGTCTGTCTCCAAGCTATAAATCACTATAGATCAGAGAACTGATCGGTTCAAGAATGGTTAGGGTTGAAGAAAGCTATAGGAAATCATAAATGTAGTAAATGCATTATGTGTAAATATATAAAACAAGTACTGGAGTTCAGTCACAATAAAGGAAAGATTTTTGAAGTATTTACAACAAGTGTTGTTAGGCCAAAGGGGTGGTAATGTTGAGAAAAAGCTCCTACAGGCCGAAAGCAAATGGATTTTTAATTTGGAAACAATTTGACCAAAGGGACTAAATGAAAGCATAAACTTTGCTTGTTTCCTATGAAAAAATAGTTGCTCTTGCATGATGATGACATAACATCCATCCTTGAATATGCTGTATACAGTGATTTATGAATGTATAGGCTCACTATAGGAATAAGTATAGGTTGTTATGATTATAAATAATGAATAGATGTAATGATTATGCAGGTAATTCCCATGGCTGTCTAGCTTGCATTTAACATGATGCTATTTAGAGGGTGCATCTCCAAAGATCGCGAGACCCTTAGGAAGTCTGTAACGTGATTTGTGAACAGGTGAAATGATCGTCGGTCCCTGCGTGAGGTCCAGAGCGGCGTAGCATACATAATAGCCGTTGGTGTATAAGACTCTGGGAGGAGGATGGCGGTTTGCGTGTAACCTGACCAGCAATCGCACATATGGTGTCTGGGTGAAGAAGGTTGCCACAGATCAAGTCAGTTTACATTCCGGACACGTGAGTGTGGCTTTACTGTGTGTTTACACGGACTATGTTGCGGCATACCTGGAAGTCCCGGTAAGATTTACGCTGTTTACTCCTGGTTTGGGTGTGAGCCGTATATTTGATGGTACTCCCCAGCTTTATTTTGGCATTTAGGTGCAATACACCAATGGCAACTTTATTATTACATGTTTAGTTCTGGAGGTTCGGCATACCTGGGACTATATGGATGGCTACAAGTAGACTTCTCCAGCACTCCGAATTCCTCCACATTGTGACTTTGTTTTTAGATGCACCATGTTGACTGGGGATGCTCAGCCATCTTTTGTATTTTATAGCTAGATTTGAGTTTTGCTAGTGAGGGGTATGGTTATCCTTCCTTTTTATCTAGGGTTTATGTGCAGCCGGTTTATTTACTATATAAAGCAGAAATCTTGTATGTATGTACAGTATGTATGTACAGTATGTATGTGCTCACCTCACAGCCACACCCCTGAATGACTCAACATAACGACGGTGCCCTCTGAAAGGGCCGACACCCATGTCCAGTCCAGTTTGATCAATAAACTGGACTGGAAATGTGCTCTGTGTGCTGCCCGATTACAACAACACATACACAGAGTCCACTTCAGTGACACAACAACAGAGTAATGTACGGCTACACAACTCAGAGAGCTGCACACACAGAACAACAGCTTCTATAACAGAGGGAACCATACATTTCCCTTAAGGTCTGTAAGACATCACAATTTGCTCCTGGAAGGTTTTAAAATTTTAACCCTGGAAAGACTATGTTACTATTAGTGATATGAATCATATTTGCGGTTATTGTCATGTTAAGAAATTTAAAGCAGAGCCTCCTGGAATGTGACCACACCCAGATATTGCTGTCACAGCCACACCCCCAAACATCACGGTCACGCTCATACCCCAACCCTCAAGGCCACACCCCCAAAGATAACTGCCATGCATTGCAACCATGCCCCCCAAATGTTGTGACGACACTACCAGATATCGTGGTCACCCCCCAACAAAACCCCAAAACATTATGGTCCGCCCCCAAACATCATGGCCACACCCCCAAACATCACAGGCACACCCCCAAACACCACACCCACTCCCATAAATGGCACGCCCACGCTTTGGAACAGCATGGCCATGCCTCCAAATATTGCAACCACCAAATGTCACGTCCAAGCCTCCTGGACACCACAACATCACAGACACACCCCCAGACTGTCCACACCCTAGAATGCTGTGCCCCCACCCACCGTAACATTGCAGACATGCCCCATCCACCTATTCAAACTGGGATGGTTGGGGGGTATGGACTACACAGGAATTACCTGCATTACCTGGACTTAAGCACCAGACACACATTGCCCACATGTCACACACTTCACAGATAGTTACAACTAAAACAACAAAGACATCATGGCACTTTCAATTTGGACCAAAGTAACTTTATTGATTGGGATCTAATAGTCAATATAAAGTGATCCTTGAGCAAGGATAAAGCATTAAAGTGCAAACAAGGTGACATACTGCTAACAAATGTGCACGCTTAATAAAAACACACAGAGCTCAGACAGAGCAACAGGATGAAACCTGACTTTAACACAGACAAAGAGCCGCACGTAACATGCTTCAGAGACACTGACGCATGTCAGTCACTCAAGTGCTGCGATATTCAGTTGCAATCAACACGTTTTTCCAATGGCAAATTCCATATAGCATGTTCATGAGTAGGTTCACCACAACATTTGTATATTTACGCTCCAAGTGGAGAAACTGATAACGTTGTATATAAGGTTTTGCAATAAACATGTGCTATACGTCTTTCAAGCAACGTCACCTCCTCAACTCATAACTATTAAATACATGGCGTACATTACCAACTGTGCACTTCTTTTTCCGCCTATCTCTTCCATCTAAGCCAAACACACACCTAAATACTTTATCCACAAGTGTACACTTAGTGTGTGACTGCTTTATATAAGGTTACTGGGGGCATTTATTTTTCTTTTCATGATATATTATATGTATATTAACCCTAGCACCGTCTGATAACACAGGCCTGAAATTAAAAGACCTGTGCTATCTACAGTACTTATTAATTTGGCTTGAAGAGCCAAATTCCTGTTCTTTCTATTTCTTCTTCTTCCATTTTATTCTTCCACTTTTTTGGACTGTTTCTCCTCCCATAATTTTTGAGCTAGAGACATGAAATTCGTTATAGACATGCGGTTGGCAATTTCCGGGACATTTTTTCCCATAGACTATAATGGTAACAATCCTCAAATGTGGATATTTCAAAACAGTTTGCTTCATGATCATAAATACAAATGGTGATACCCCCAACCCCCCATACAGACACAGGTGCACCCACCTACTGACCTACCTTTCCATTTCCATGGAAGCCATACTTAAAGGGTACCTATAGTCAAAAAACTACTTTTGATCAATCATCAATTAAAGTTAGTTATATGGTCATACATGCAAAAACATATACCCCCCCCACCTCACATGGGTACAAACACCTACTGACCTACCCTTTATTCCTTTGGCAGCCATACTTAAAGGTTAAATAAAGTCAAAAAAACTAATTTTGAGATATCCTCAATAAAAGTTAGTTTTATGATTGTAAATGCAAAAAAGAAATACCCCAACCTCACATGGGTACACACACCTACTGACCTAACCTTCCATTCCTGTGGCAGCCTTACTTAAAGGGTAAATAAAGTAAAAAAAAAACTAATTTGGATTTATCCTCAATAAAATATAGTTTTATGGTTGTAATCACAAAAAAAGACATACCCCCTCAACCAGACCCAGGTACACACACCTATTGACCTACTGTGGCAGCCGTATTTAAAGGGTAACTATAATCAAAAAACTAATTTTGACTAATCATTCAAAAAGTATGTTTTTTAAACTTCCAACCTGATCCAGGTACACATGAGGTCCACGTGTCCTCTAATATAATTGATTAGTAAACAATGCACCAGAGAGTTTATTGTATGGTCCATTAGTATATTTGTATAAAGTGATCATATCTCATCTGCCATACTGCTGCCCATTTTGATAATGTATCTAGGTCAGCTTGCAGCAATTGTACATCATTTGAAGTTTCCAAAGCTCTACAAAGTTTAGTGTCATCAGCAAACACAGAGACCTTGCTCTCAATGACCCCTTCTAAGTCATTTATAAACAGATTAAAAAGAAGTGTCCCCAGTACGGAACCCTGATGCACTCCACTTAGAACTTTAGCCCATATAGATGTAGCCCCATTGACCACCACTCTCTTTTTGTGATCCAATAACCAATTCTCTATCCATGTACAAATGTATTTTTCTAGGCCAACAGTCCTCAGTTCATACATTAGTCGCTTATGTGGCACAGTATCAAAAGCTTTAGCAAAATCCAAGTATACCACATCTACTGCTATGCCAGAGGGCTCGATCACACTAGAAACTGACAGAAACTGACAGTAACGCACAGCATGTGTTTCTATCAGTTTGTATCCGTTTTTTTCATACATTTGTATCCATTTTTTAACAATGTGTATTCCATAGATTTCTATAGAAAATGCATGAAAAAACGGACAGAAATGCTGCATGAAGTGTGTTTTTTAAACGGACTGGAACGGATTATAACGCAGCAGGTGTGAACGATATTATGAAATCCTATGGGGTTTTACTGTCTGTCCATTTTTTTAAACGCACCTGCGTTTGAAAAACGGATACAAACTGAGGTAGTGTGAAAGAGCCCAGAATCTAAATTCTTACTCACTTCTTCATAAAAACCAAGTAAATTTGTCTGGCACAATCTATTTCTCATAAATACCTACCCCTCCATTACTGTTGCAGCCATACTTAAAGGGTAACTAAAAAAAATAAATTGACCAGTCATCAAAAAAGTTTGTTTTATAACTTCCAACCTGATCTAGGTACACATGCCTACTGACCTACCCTTCCATTTACATGGCAACCATATTTAAAGGGTAACTATAGTCCAAAAAATATTTTGACTAATCATTAACAAAGTTTGTTTTTTTAACCCCCTAACCCAACACAGGTACACACACCTACTGATCTACTTATCCATTACTGTGGCAGCCATAATTAAAGGGTAACTAAAGTCAAAAAACTAATTTTAATTTTGATCAATAATAATAATAACTGACCTACCCCTACATTACTTAAAGGGTAACTAAGATAAAAAAAATAATTTTGACTAATCATCAACAAAGTTGTTTTTTTTTTAACCCCCAACCTGACCCAAGTACACACTACTGACCTACCCTTCCATTACTGTGGCAGCCATACTTGAAGGGTAACTAAAGTAAAAAAAACTTAATTTTCACCAATCATTAAAAAAGTTAGTTTTTTTTAACTCCCAACCTGAGACAGGTACACATACCTACTGACCTACCCTTCCATTTCTGTGGCAGCCATACTAAAAGGGTAACTATAGTCAAAAATAAATTCTGATCAATAATGAAAAAGGTTTGTTTTTTTAACTTCCAACCTGATACAGATACATACACCAACTGAAGTACCCATTTATTCATGTGGTAATCATATTTAAAGGGTAAGTATAGTAAAAAAAAATCCCCAAATCTGACACGAGTACACACACCAACTGACCTACCTTTAATTCATGTAACAGACATGTCAGTAAAAAAAACAATGTCCTCATCATTGGCATTATTGAGTTTTAAAATCTGCAGCACAAACACACACATTCCCTTCGAAAATGTGTCCTTTCAAGCCAAATTTCAAGTTTATACTTTCCCTTTCTAGTTTATATTATAATCCTTGTTTTCTGTCTGTAGTGCCAAGTTCTTAGTAGAATCCCCTCCTCAAAACTTCAACAAGTTTCTGTGGGTCAGTAACCCTGACAACTAAGGAAAACACCAGTTAAATCCTTTGTTATCAAACTAAAAATGAATGTATGTATAATTATATTTATAAAGCGCCAGTGCTGTACATTATAAAATACAGAGTATACAAACAAGGGTATAAGTGCAAGTAATTATACAGATAAATAAAATTTTTATACAATTTCATACATCGTTTAAGAACACATATATATATAAATTATGGATAAATTGATATAAATGCAGCATGCAATAACACATTAGGAATGAAATGCCTGCCCCGAAGAGATTACAATCTCAGTGGGTAGGATTACATACAGATACAAATGGGGGGATGGGTACAAAGTGCTTGAGATGGTTAACAATCATTTGTTGTGCTGGTGCCCAGAAAGGTAGGATAACAGTCTAGTTTTAGAAGTATTAATGGATGTCACCTGGCGAAGCAAAAGGGGGAGAGAGTTCCAAAGGTAGGGAGCAGCAAGAGAGAATGGTTTAAGATGGGAGGAAGCAGTGTTCATTTGGGGTTTATAGAAAAGATTTCCTTGCGAGGAACAGAGGGCTCGGCCAGGAACATAAGGGACCAAGAGGGAAGATAAGTAGGGAGGTGCAGTAGAGTGAAGGGATTTAAAGGTTAAAAGAAGGGTATAGAATATGATTCTTTGTTTGATGGGAATCCACCCTATGGATTGAAGTATCAGAGTTGTGGATTCTCATTTGGAGGAGAGTGAAATGATCTGAGCTGTTGAGTTTAAGATAGACTGGAGAGGAGAGAGATGACAGGGCCTGAGTCCAAGTAGTAGAATGTTACAATAGTCAAGACGGGAGATTATAAGGGCGTGCATGAGCATTTTAGTAGTGAAGCGAGAGGGAAAAGGGCAGATCTTGGCAATATTACAAAGGAGATAACGACACGTCCTAGTGACATTGTTAATGTGATGATGGAAGGAAAGAGAGGAGTCAAAAATAACTCCAAGGCAGAGTGCAGATTAAACTGGGTTAATGTAATAGTTTAAATAAAATTTGCTAATGGATACATGACATGGGCAAGGCTAATACTTTCCTTCCATCCACCAATAAGTGGATAAATAACAGGCCACAGCTTTATTAACATTATATTACAGCATTAACTGTAACATTACTTTCAACGTATTTCGTTGCTTCCTTTTTTTTTTTAACATTGCAGTCTTTAGTCAGAAAAACAGAATTAAAAATAATGATGATACTGAAAACAAAGAACCATGTACATAACAAACATATACATAACCAGTGGTGTAATTATAGGACATGCAACTGCGGAGGGGTATGGTTGTGATGTACATGGTTCTTTGTTTTCACCCCCCCAAAGATGATCGACGAGCAGTTTTTTTTTTTTTAGATACAAATATATTGTATTACCTAGATGAAATGATGTACCTAAACCCTAAAGAGAAAACATATTTAAACATTGGGAAAGTGGGCTGATAGCAGATATTTGATTGGCATTTTGCTTACCATGACAAAAATAAATGAAACAAATAATAGCTCTGGCATTTTCTGTGATGAATCAACTCCAAACAGTAAAGTCTCTAGACAGCTTTTCAATAAAGCACATTTCCAGACCTTGAAATAAAGGATGAATCTGATAGTAATGTCTGCAGCACTTTGAAGACCATGATATATCTTTAATATATCTAAAATAGTTTTACAGATATTTATGTTACATTTTACTAGAGAGTTTTCAGTTAAAGGATAAGGTTTTTGCGATATTAGCCTTATCTTGCTTGGAATAAAGAAATTCCCTATTCTTTGCTAAGCACTGGATGCTCAAAATATTTAAAGAGGATGTATTGCTTTGAAGCTAGAAAATTCTTGCCTTTGATCCAAACCACAGAGTCTCCCTAACGTCTACTTGTCTACTTGAAATTGGAGATGTAAAATTGTTGTAGTTTACTTTAAAGGGAAACTATAGTGCATATTAAGTTTAAAAAAAAAAAAAAAAACAGTTAAAATAAAAAGTAAGGTACCTGGGGCCGGTACTGAGGATTGGTGCTTTTCACCTCCCTATATCATTTCTATGAGTAGAAGCAGGACAAAGAAAACTGCTTCTGCCAGTCTTCCTGTATGCTTCAGCACTACCTTTGATATAGAATGGCTCTGGGCCATAACCTGGCAGATGAAAACTCTATGTGCTGTAGGTTTTCAACAAAACAATATTGGGAGGTAGGAATAATCAATCCTATCTCCTTGCCTCAGGTGCTTTTCATTTTTAAAAAGTTAATTTTCACAGTATAGTTGTCCTTTAAATCTTTAGGACATTAAAACAAAATGTTGACATGAAACAAAAATAGTAGGAATTATTGAGATAAGGCTCATTCATCAGAACAGGGAAGTCTTTCAGGTTTACTTTAAATCCTGTAGACTACTCATTATGCATCTTTTCACTTCTATTACCTGTTGTTAATTGCAGAATTAATAAAGGGGATCTGTCAGAAATAATAGGATAAAAACTAAACACAGACTTTCATTTACAAGATGAAAGCACAATAAATCATTATTAAAATGAGATTTCTTTAGCGAGCTGCTATACTTACTGATGACTGCTCTGTAACGTGTTTTGTTAATTTGCACTTTTAGATGAGAAACAGAGAAAGCGAATATTCTATGATGTTTTCAGGATTATTTGCAACAAACTTTGTTTGAACACATAATGAATAATAATGAATTGTGTTTGTAAAAATCATTATTCTTTGTCTTAACATACCATATTTTTACAGAACCTTCTCTCATCCTAAGACATGATGATACATTATAATTACAATCTCAAACCTCCATGAATGCACTCCTTCTAATGAAATAAAATCTTTATTTGTGATAATCAACACACAGCGTTTTGCGTGTTTCAGAAAATAAGGGAAAAGAAAGAAATGTCTTTTCTTTTTTGGGGAGGTAGGGGTGGGGATGCTGCACAGTACACTGGTAAAAAAAATAAGCTTGGGGTAAAAAATGATGAAACCACAGTTAAATGGTCATTTAAATAAGGCAACACTTACCTCACTTTCAAATATAAATTTAAATAGTTTTTAATAACTCATGGGATGGGCATAGTTTTCCACTATACAAAAACTATATTTTTGTGCATACATTAAATGTCAGATGGCTGGGTGAACAGATGTGTAATGCAGCACTCCTTGTTTCAATTAAAAAAGACTTTTAGCCCCATTCACCGGCACCCACTTATGCTGCCACAAGGGTTTTAGTCATGCTAACCAATTCACAATCAAAAGACACTCCACTCAGCTGCCATAGCTTATTCACCAGAGGCTGTGTGGCAGTTTCTACACCAGTTTGCTAGTTTTCCAGGCAGTCAATCACTGACCTACTTTGAGAGCCAGTTTATCAGTCTCAGTTTGCCATCTGTCCTGGTTGGATAGTTAAGTTTTTTTTTATGTTCTGTGGGTTGGGACATTGAAAAGTTAGCTATGGGGCCTCTGGAAGATTAAAGGATAACTATACTTAAAAATGGAAAGTACCTTGTGCAGGGCGGTTTAAATTAGGAGCTACAGCATGTACAGATTTCATTTGCCAGGTTAGTACTGGAGCTCCTCACAGAAACAATATTGGGATTTAGGAATAACTAATAGAGATGGCCAAACTTGAACATGAACACGAGCGGGCAATTGTCGGGTTTTGTGCAAGCTACATTTAAGGGGGTTTTGGCCAATTCGAGGGTTACCGTACGATACTTTTGAGGGTTACCATAAATAGAACCATAAATTTGAGGGTTACTGAAAACGAACTATACTTTCGCGGGATACCGAAAATCGAAGGCTACATTCCAGTGTTAGCGAACGATACAGTCTAGGGTTAGTTAAAGGACGGTAAATTCGATAAGTATAATTACCGAAAATACAGCTGCAAGTCTGGAAAAATGAACTAGTTCAAACCTGAACAGTTCGAGTTCGTCCAAACTCATAAAGTTTGGCTCGAACTCGGGTTCAAGTTTGGTTTTGTGTCCAACTCTAATTACTAATCCTATATCCCTGTCCCAAGTACTTTTCATTTTAACCATTTTCTATAAATATATATATCAGATAGTTCTCCTGTAAGATTAGAATTCTCTCTTTCTGCCCAAAGTTGTGAGGGTCACATCTGTCTTCTTGCTAATTTATTGGTAAAATTGTTTCTTATTGCAGCATTGCTTTATACAATTTCTATGATAATGTTGGTGTTACTTTATGTACAGTAATTACAACTTTAGGCATAATGATAAACAGTTTCTAGAGCCTAATTATAAATACATCTCCTGTACTGCACTTAGGTTAGCATAGCTTCAAATAGAAGTAAACAGATGAAACCATTGAGCCAAAAGATTTTCAGTTTTTATTCAGAGAAAATGTCTGTTCTTAATTTTACACTTGTAAAGGTCTGTATGTACAGTGTGAGTAATTCCGTCAATCTACCAGACCAAATTATACGGTGAATCTTTTGCTGGACTACCACTGTGTCTGTCAGGAGTTTGATTGATTGTCCTTAAATGATAGGTCTGCATGAAACGAAAACAGTTCATGAGAACACCCAGAACTAATGAGCTAGATAAATGAAACATGCTTTATTTGCTTCTTTGTTTTACTTTTGTGAAGTTAATTAAAATGATGGAAAAAGAATGCAACATTTTTGATTATTGATTCCCCCTGAGATTTATTTTCCTTTGTCTCTCAGGATTTTAATTTAGTTTTGAATGTATCCTTAGAGCCAGTAGTATGTAAACTGAAGTGGAAACACTGGAATTAAAACACATAGCTATTAAACACCCTAGGGCATTTTCTATGCATTAACTTCTCCCAAAATATTTTCTTCACCCCCAACACAAAAATTGATATAATGTAGGGCACCACCCTGTGATTGACTAAGACTCGGCCAATCACTCACGGCTGATGGTCAGCAGAGGGAGCCAAGGAAATGAGATTAGGTAAGTACATTTATGGGCTGTTTTAGCAGTTTTAAAGGTAGCGTTTTGGATTGCGGGGATTGCCTTACCTTGTAGGAATAATTTGTTTTTGCAAAACAATCCATGCAGCCGCTGAGGGACCCAGAGGGGGGGGGGGGGGGGGGGGGGGGAAGAGTTCTGCTGCCCATGCCAGAGTCTTCTAAGAGGAGCAGGAAATAGCAGGAACGGATTACACAGGAGAGGCTCCTACTCAGCAGTAGGGTAAATGTTAGTCAGTGAGGTGGACATGCACTTTAAGAAGAATTTAAAAAAAAAATCTTCAATACTTACAATATGTCTTTAATACAGTCCTTAAATTGTGATGTCACATCTTGTGGATGTGACATCACATTGAAGGGTGATTGTTGGTATATTTGCTATTATTTAGCAGAATTTCTGCAGCAATGCTTACTGAAGCTTGTCTAGCTTTGCTACTCCACTGCAACTACTACTGGAACGTCGACAGGAGAAAGAACAATTTTGGATGCTCTATGGTGAGCTTAGGCAGCATCCAGTTAACAGCATTAAGTTATTTTCATATACAGTGATTTCCATAGAAAGGTAAGGTAGCACTTATGTCTACATGCTGATTTTGTGTGTGTATTACTTTCATATAGATCATGCAATCCAAACAATACAATTTGTAAAAAAAAACAGTTTTAATTTTACTCCATTGTAGTGCAGTTTAACTAGGGTTATTTGTCCAACATAAAATAGGGTTCTCATCCGTACAGCAAAAAACGGACATGGTCCAACAAATAGAAATAAAATACAAAAAGGACATTATGTCCACACATAAAAGTGCTTTTTACACAAACATTTATGCAATTAAAACAAGGAATAAACAACTAGGAGTAAAACTGTTGTACTATTATTAAGCCAAAGTAACCCAAATTATGTTTTTTTATCTTTACAGTTTTGACAGGCTCCTACAGGGGGTAAATGGAGGATACACCATTTTGAAAGAGTGAGCTAAACGCTTACTACTGTCCCTTAGGTATGGGTATAAAATGGGGAACAAGGGCTTTAAAATATGAAGTGTGAAAGAAACAGAACCAGATGCCACAACATGAAGCCAGAATGATTAAGAGCAATGACCAGAAGGTTATTACCCCCCAATTCACTTATTACCCTCCTACCTTGTCCACAGGATCAGTACCACACTGTAAGCACCCAGAAATAATTCCTGGATGGTCACAGCATGATATCAATCCAGTGGACAAGGTGAAAAATGTTGAATTGCAGAGTAGCTACATACTGGTCACAACTAGGGATGGCCGGTTTATGGATCCGAACTGGATCCGCAGCAGGTTTCGAGGGTCTGAGAATCGGGGATCTCATGGAACTTCCCGAAATCCATTTTCCAAACTCCGTTCGGAAATTTTCAAAAATTTTAGAGGATTTTCGAACGCCTGAGGAACGTCGAAAGTCCCACGGCTGGACATTCAGGGGCAGCCCTTACAAAGGCCCTTTGGGGCTTAAGGGATACCGCAGCTCGGCACCCCCTCCCTGGCACTTATAAGTGCCCTTGTGGCCCTTGAAAGGACCATTGTGGTCCTTACAAGAGCCTTTTGGGGCTTGAGATGTCCCACAGCTATAAATCAGCCGTATGTTTTGGACCCCGCACAACTTCCCCAACTGCATTGGAGCAGTTGACAGCAAACATGTCTGCCTTGTAATGCCACTTTACAGTGGCAGTATTATAATTATAAAAAATTATTATAAAGTAATAGTTTTTGAGTGCAGATTGTTTTGTTATGTGGCAAGACTCTGTGCTATATCTGTATGTACTTTATATTGTTTTTTAATGTTTGGATTCGCTGTTGGATTTACTATTTATAAATTTGTGTTTCTGTTATAACACCCTATATTAAAAAAAATTGAGGGAATAATTTTCTATTTGTTTTTAATAGATAAAGTGATGCTTCAACATGAACTAGTCAGACACCCAGTTTTATAAACACAAAAAATGAAATTGTTTCATAAAATCATAACTTTCACACACACACACACACACACACACACACACACACACACACACACACATCACATATATCACTTTTAATGCAGCTTTTCTTCATTTTAATGCAGGTTTTTTTACACATACCTCTAGCATTCTTTGTTTTCTCAGGCAGTGTGTCCCAATCCTTCTCAAGTTGGTCTGTCACTTCCATCCACACACTAATTTAGTTTACTGTCTTTATAATACTTGTGGCCCTTGTTCCACAACTGCGGGTGCCCCTGGACCGGAATAATAAGGGCTTTATTGGAGGAGGTTGACATGCTGAGAGTAAGACTTTCAAATGCATCCACAAGGACAGAGGATGTGACATCAACAGGATACCAGTGTTTTTTGGGTAAAAACACAAAAATGTGATAAATATACCATTTATCACGTTTTTGTGCGTTTTCTTTTTCCATAGACTTTCATGAAGCACGATATTGCACTAAACTGCTGCAAGCAGTGCGTTAAAATAATGCATTGCAGTGCACAAAATTGAAGAAGTGTGAACGTAGCAAGCAGTGCAAGATATTTATTGTATAAAGAAGGGTATGAATTTAAGGGAAAAAAAAATATTTTCCCTCTTTACAAAGCACTGTTAAGGCCTCATTTCGAATTTCTACTGCAGTTTTGGAATCCTATGTACAGAAAGACATCTTGGAAATGAAAAGTGTTCATAGAAAAGCAACTAAATTAATAAGGGGACTGGGAGAGCTTGAATATGAAGACAGATTGAATAAAATACACTTATGCCCACTAGAGAAAAGGCGCTTGCATGAAGATATGATCACTGTGTATAAATATATTAATGGGCCATACAATAAACTATTTGGTCCATTGTTCACCAATAGAACATGTCAGAGGACAGGAGGTCATTCCTTAAGACTGGAAGAAATACTGTAGGTTTAGTCTTTAAGCTCAAAAAGGGTTTTTCACATTAAGAACTGTAAAACTATGAGACTATCTTCTATTGGATGGGGGGATGGCAGGTTCATTGGAAAGTTAGAAAATAAAAACACATCAATTTAGTGGAGAGAAATGTAAGTAAGATCAGTTCTATAGTAAAAATAAAATATCTTACCTGGCTTTAGTTTATGTTAATATCTTCTCTGGCATCCCAGCATGGCAGATTTCACAGGATTTTTCAGTGCTAATAACTGACATCACTTAAATCACATGCTCTTTGTTAGCCTACTGAAATCCATCCATATAAACAGCAGTTCATTTTTAATTTGTTAGCAGAAAGCATGTGCCGTTCCATAACTTAATACTTCCTAGTTCTATAAAACTACCCATACGCGCTTAACATTTAACATTTTCATTTAAATTTCTATTGTGTAAAGTACATGGGGGTTAGGTGGGACTACTAAACTCCAGCTGGACTATCTTAATTAGGGAAAAATTATCTGGTGCAGCTGTTAAATAACTTAGTTAAATTCTAGATTTACAGTTACTGTATATACTCGAATATAAGTCGGTCCGAGTATAAGTCGAGGTACCTTTTTCTACCCGAAAAATTCGTAAAATCTGATTGACTTGAGTATAAGTCGAGGGTAGAATTATGACCACTGCTGCCTTCTGATTCTGTATTGTTTTGAGGCTTTAGTTGCCCTTTAAATGGACAGCAGAATTCCCATACAGTAGCCCCATACAGTAATAGACATACTGGATTTAGCTATTACTGTATGGGGCTACTGTATGGGAATTCGGCTCTCCATTTAAACTTTTCAGTGCCACCAATGGTAAATACGGCGCTCTATGTCCGTCATTTTTTACCAAGCCATGTAAAATTTACCTTTGGTGGCAGTGGCCCTTTAAATCCCACCCGCAAGGCTCCCTGTGTGATCGGAGGGCACTATTCAAGTGCCCTCCCTCTCCCCTCGATCCTCCATCGGTTTGGTCCGAATCCGATGGGGGGATCGCAAGATATCAATCCCCCAAATGCTGGTGCGGAAAGGGAATCCTTTCCAGGACTCCTGCGGCCCGGAAGTGCAGAGGCGCAGCGGAAATGGAAGCCCCGTGACGTCATTGGACATCCGGGGCTTCCCTTTAGTGTTCCCCACTTCTTCCATGGTTGTCCAGTGTAAGTAGTTGTCTGCGATCGGTTACGATCGCAGATACTACTGAGCTATAGCAGCAGGCACTGTGTGCCTGCTTGCTATAGTGCAAGCAAAAAAATCTTGAGCCCTTGGGGCAATCGGGGGGCAGCATTCAAGTGCCACCCTAGCCCCCTCGATCCCCCCTTGGTTTCATAAAAATCCGATGGGGGGATCAGGAGTTTGCAGTCCCTAAAATAGGTCCCCCTCCTCCATTGCCGGTCCCTTGCTGGTTCAAAGGATATTGCCGCTAAGGGAGACCCCAGTGATGTCACAGGGCTTCCCCCTTACAAGTGCTCTGATGCCCCTGGTGGTCTAGTGAGGGTACTGCACTGCGATCTCCATTCAGATCACAGTGCAGTACCTGGTATAGTAAAGCTGTCAGTGTGACAGCTTTACTATACTTTCCTTCTGTGAATGCTACTTAGCAAAGACTTAGAAAAAATATGGGGACAGAGATCAAAATTTGGTGATCACTTCTGATCGCCAAATTATTGATCTTTGCCAATGAATGAAAAATCCCTTCCTGTAAAATGATTTCCGGGAAGTGATTTTTCCGATCGGATTTCAAATTCGTCAAGTTCGTTATCATTCCCTAAGATGATTTGATGATCATCTTTGGGAATGATCCCAAAAAGGGGGAAATGCACACACAAAAAAATCTTAAAGTGATACACACACCTTTTTTCTTTTTTTTTTAACCTAAAACTATAAATTAGCAAAAAACTTTGTCTTCTCCAAGCTTCCCAATGTCCCCGGTTATATTGGTAAAGTAAACGCAGATACTTATTTGTATGATTTCAAGGGAAACTAAGCCTATTTTATAAGGAAATTTTGCAGAGGTACCAAAAAATACCGGACTGAATTTTTAGGATCAGTGTGCAAAAACGTGTGTGACTCTCCGTACTAACCGGTTTTCACTAAAATACCACTAAAAGGGGGAGAGTGTGCGTGGTGTGGTGGTGGGTGTGGTGTTTATAATTTTTTTCTTGTAACTGCACTTTACATGCGTCCCATTTGAGCTAGTTGGTGGCCTCGTCTATTTGCAACCACGCAAATGGCACATTGTTTGATTCAGGAAATGTGGGAGATTGCTATTGTGGGGTTTTTTGCTTGTCAAGTGGGTTAGGTAGTATTTCAACCTTTGAATCTTCTTTTTTATTTTTCACAAAATCTTCTAAAAGCACAACGTTCTATGGAAGACAGCGTCTGGAATTCTTCATGTATGTATGAAAGCATGGCACCGTAAGTAGCTGAAGGTGCATAAATTCCAAATATATAGTTTGTGGGGATATTTCCAAGTTTAGGGCTGTTTCTTGAAAAAGTGTAGGCTGTTCAAAAAAAAGAGCACTTTGATTTTTTCTTGTAATTGCATTTGTGCATGCGTCCCATTTGAGCTAGTTGGTGGCCACGTCTCTTGTGTCACCCACACAATAATAACCGTTTGATGCAGGATATGTGGGAGATTGCTATTTAGTGGGTTTTTTGTTGTCAAGTTGGTTTAGGTAGTATTTCAACCTTTGAATCTTCTTATTTTATTTTTCACAAAATCTTCTAAAAGCACAACGTTCTATGGAAGACAGCGTCTGGAATTCTTCATGTATGTATGAAAGCATGGCACCGTAATGTAGCTGAAGGTGCATAAATTCCAAAAATATATAGTTTGTGGGGGATATTTCCAAGTTTAGGGCTGTTTCCTTTGAAAAAGTGTAGGCTGTTCAAAAAACAGAGCACTTTGATTTTTTCTTGTAATTGCATTTGTGCATGCGTCCCATTTGAGCTAGTTGGTGGCCACGTCTCTGTGTGCACCCACACATATAGCATAACGTTTGATGCAGGTATGTGGTGGAGATTGCTATTTAGTGGGTTTTTTGCTTGTCAAGTTGGTTTAGGTAGGATTTCAACTCTTGAATCATCTTATTTTATTTTTCACAAAACCTCCTAAAAACACAGAGTTCTTTGGATCACTGGGTCTGGATTCTTCATGTTGTATGAAAGCATGGCACCATAACGTAGCTGAAGGTGTGTAGATTCCAAAAATATATAGTTTGCAGGGGGAATTTCCAAGTTTGTTTCGGGCTGTTTCCTTAGAAGTGGGTAGGCTGTTCAAATTAAAAGCACTTTGATTTTTTTTTGTAATTGCATTTGTGCATGCGTTCCATTTGAGCTAGTTGGTTGCCACATCTCTGTGTACATCCACGCATATGGCATACCATTTGATTCAGAACATGTGGGAGATTGATATTTAGTGGGGGGGTTTATTTGCGGGGGGTATTTCCAAGTTTTGGGGCTGTTTGAATTACAGAGCACTTTGATTTTTCTTGTAATTACACTTGTACATGCATCCCATTTGAGCTAGTTGGTGGCCACGTCCCTGTATGCATCCACGCATATGGCATACCGTTTGATTCAGGGCATTTGGAAGATTGATAATTGACAGGTTTTTTTTACATGACATGGAAATTTGCCACCATTGGTGGTATGCATAAAAGAATCACACTATTGTGTAGCTGAAGGTGTGTAGAGTCCAAGACTATATAGTTTTGGGGGGATTTCTAATATCGAGGGGTGTTTAGTCTGACAAATCTGAAAAGTTGCTGTAATTGGGCCACTGTTCATTGGCTCACTTTGTGGCTAGTTGATTCAACGTCTGCGTGTGTAACCATGCATAGGGCATACTGTTTGATTCAGGATATTTGGGAGATTGATATTTGGTAACTTTTTTTTACATTACTTGGGATTTTGGCATGATTTCTACCTTTGAGAGTGTTTTTTTTCAATTTTTTTAGAAAACCTGCTAAAACTGTCAACTTCTATAATGAATGAACAAACTACAGAATTACGTAGATAAAGGTGTGTAGTTTCGAGAAATATATGGTTTGTGGGGGTTGTATTGTGGGGAAAAACTGCAGACTGTTCAAATTCAGATTTGGCTGAAAATTTTTGCTGTTTCTGAGCCATTGTGCATTCTGTCACTTCATGGCCATTCGCTTCCACGGCCGCGTGTGTAACCACACATATGGCATACCGTTTGATTCAAGACATTTGGGAGATTGATATTTAGTAATTTTTTTTACATTCCATCAGGTTTTGGCATGATTTCTACATTTTGAAGTTGTTTTTTGTTCATTTTTTCAGACAAATGCGAACTTCTATGAAGAACTGTGCCTACACCATTGATGATATGAATAAACAAACTACAGCGTTACATAGCTGAAGGTGTGTAGATTTCAGGAATATATAGTTTGTGGGGGTTATTTCTAAGTTATGGGGGTATTTTGTGAAAAAAACTGCAGACTGTTCAAATTCAGAGTTGGCTAAATATTTTCGCTGTTTCTAAGCCATCGTGCGTTTTCTCACTTTGTGGCTTTACCCTTCCACGTCCGCGTGTGTAACCACACATATGGCATACCGTTTGATTCAGGACATTTGGGAGATTGATATTTAGTAACTTTTTTTTACATTCCATGAGGTTTTGGCATGATTTCTACCATTTGAAGTTGTTTTTTGTTAATTTTTTCAGA
The DNA here is from genome assembly GCA_019447015.1 of Hymenochirus boettgeri. Taxonomy (NCBI): domain Eukaryota; kingdom Metazoa; phylum Chordata; class Amphibia; order Anura; family Pipidae; genus Hymenochirus; species Hymenochirus boettgeri. The sequence goes on along the minus strand of CM033472.1, from coordinate 96,500,802 downwards.
CAAATGCGAACTTCTACGAAGAACTGCGCCCACACCATTGATGGTGTGAATGAACAAACTACTGCGTTACATAGCTGAAGGTGTGTAGATTTCAGGAATATATAGTTTGTGTGGGGTATTTCTAATATATGCCAGTGTTTTGTGGAAAAAACTGCAGACTGTCCAAATTCAGAGTTGGCTAAATATTTTCGCTGTTTCTGAGCCATTGTGCATTGTCTCACTTTGTGGCTTTTCGCTTCCACGTCCACGTGTGTAACCACACATATAGCATACCGTTTGATTCAGGACATTTGGGAGATTGATATTTAGTAACTTTTTTTTAGATTCCATGAGGTTTTGGCATGATTTCTACCGTTTGAAGTTGTTTTTTGTTAATTTTTTCAGACAAATGCGAACTTCTACGAAGAACTGCGCCCACACCATTGATGGTATGAATGAACAACTACAGTGTTATATAGCTTAGGGGTGTAGATTTCAGGAATATATAGTTTGTGTGGGGTATTTCTGAGTTACGGGGGTGTTTTGTGGGAAAAACTGCAGACTGTTCAAATTCAGAGTGGGCTTATTGTGAGCTATCGTGCATTGTCTCACTTCGTGGCTATTCCCTTCCACGTCTGCGTGTGTAACCACACATATGGCATACCGTTTGATTCAGGACATTTGGGAGATTGATATTTGGTAACTTTTTTTTACATTCCATGGGGTTTTGGCATGATTTCTACCTTTTTGAATGTTGTTTGATGTTTATTTTTTTTGAAAATCTGGTTAGAAAACAGTGCAAACTCATGAGAAAACTGCGCCCACACCATTGATGGTATGAATGAATGAACTACAGCGTTACATAACTGAAGGTGTGTAGATTTCAGGAATATATAGTTTGTGGGGGGTATTTCTGAGTTGGGTGGGTGTTTTGTGGAAAAACTGCAGACTGTTCAAATACAAAACTGGCTAATTTTTTTTTTGCTGCTACTGACATTTGGCACTGGTCACGCTCTGGGTTAGTTGGTAGCCATGTCTCTGGGTACACCCATTAATGTGGCATACCGTTTTATTCAGGAGGGGTTAGGCTTTCATATTTGAGATGCGTTTGAACTTTCCTTTGTGGTTTTTAGCTGAAATTCGCATTTGATTTAATCTCTGATTTTACAGTTGAGGAAAAAAAGGAAAATGTGAGAAAATAACTTACAAGAGCTGTGCCCGGGTATCTGCATTTTTATCGAAAGTTACCTCACTCATAAAATTCTACGGGTGTGTAGTTTCTAAAAATATCTCACTTGTGGGGATATTTTAGTTAATTTGGTAGATATTCTATGTTAACCGTCAGTAGTGGTTATACATTTCAATTTGGTGTAATATTCTTGAAGGTGCAGTTTTAGTTTAGGGGGGTCTCCTGTACAGGAAAAGTGGGGTACCTACAAATATCTGGTATCGTTGTATTCGTGAGTATCAGAGCTTTTAGAAACAGTAAGATTATTGTGTGTAACCTTAAGATAACTATAAGTAAAAATGAGAAAAATCCATGAAAATTTGTAAATTTTAAAATTTCTTTACATATTTTACCCATAATTCCAGTAAAATTTCCAGAAAAGTTACAAAATATTGTTACCATGTTAAAGTACTCTTTGTGCTGAAAAAAACAATGTATAACATTCCTGATTTACTGGGGGGTTTCCTACTGTAAACTGTGACTGAAACAAATGTGTCTAAAATACTGAAAATTATTCTGGCATTTAACGCACGGAAAGTGGGGAATTCTGCTGGCAGCAAAAGGGTTAAAGGGCAACTAAAGCCTCAAAACAATACAGAATCAGAAGGCAAACTTCAGCAATAGATACCATCCTCCTGAATCTGTACTGTTTTAAGGCATTAGTTGCCCTTTAAATCCAGAGGTTTGCCCCAATTCCTTGCCACTTCAGATGTTTGGAAACTACAATTCCTAGCATGCTTTAGTTGCTGGGAGTTGTAGTTTCCAAACATCTGCAGTGGCAAGCACTGCACCTACCCCCCAGAGCCCCCCAGTGGAGGAAAGGTCTTGCCTTCATGTTCCTTATGCAATATGGACTCCTGCTGAAATGTTCTTTGTGCGATCGGTACACAATCCAATCTCCTGCTGATAATCCCTCTGCTAACAGGCTGCTGCTCATTTCCCAGCGCTTCCTCCTCCACTGTTGAGGTACCTGACGTCACTACTCGGCGCCAGGTGAGACCGGCGCCAAGTAGTGACATCAGTCACCAGCACAGTGGATGAGGAAACTTGGGGAAGTGAGCGGCAGCCTGTTTACAGTCGACCGACAGTGCGAGCAACCAATCATGTGGTCCCATAGGGAACTGCCTGATAGGCCGTCCCCACACCATCAGAAATTTCTGGCTGGCCAGCCGATCCACGGCACTATCGGGCAGTTGGCTGGAAAAATCTGCTGGTGTGTACCCAGCCTAACTCCTATAAACATACAAATTATTTTATATAATAGGAAGGATATATTAAAACACTGAAGGCGTAAGCAATCAATTACACTCAATCACATAAGTAAGGAGTAAGGAGTTTAGCATATATGCAAGAAATATATTTGCAATATATGCAAGCAGTATATTTGATCTTAAACAGAATCTTATGCAGCTGGGTAAACTTTTATTGAGTTTCAGTATAATAAGGGAATTATGTTATTAAAGCTCACACTAATGTCAAGGAAAGGCCTTGTGTGACAGGTCTGACTAAAACTATTAGTGCTCATTAAATAAACCTGTAGCTATCAATGAAATTGAAGCAAAGAATGAGATATAATTTACTGAAAGATCTCTACGAAATGAAAGATTTATAGAGGATATAATGAGTAAACATGCCATACTCTTAAATTCTTAATTAAACAGCTCTGTTCATGCATAAACTACTTTGTTTGAGACAGATGAATGCACAGAGCTAAATACAGCATTAGGATGCTTTCATTACCATCATTAGGAATAACGTAGGCTACACACTGACAACCATTGTAAGCTAAAACCTTTCAGCACTATAGACAAACTGAACACTTTTGTAGGGCAGTGTAAAGTTTTCTTTTTCTTATTTAGTAAAATCAGGTTCCTGTGAAATACAATTCAACTATTAAACAATGTTAAACACGTGAATTTCTATTAAATTCTTCACTAAAAACCTGCCAGTGTTAATTAAAAAAAACTAAAAAATGTTCTTATTTGTCAAAAAAAAAATACAGCATAAGCTATAAGGTATGTCCACCTCACCTATAAAATTTATACTTATCTTCCTCACCCCCATAACTAGAGATGGCCGGTTCGCGGACCCGAACCGGGATCCGCCGCGGATTTATCCCGTCCGCGAACGGCGGATTATTCCGGATTTTCCGCCTTCCGAACTTCCGAACTGCGGATTTTTTTTCTTTATGAAAATTTTCGAAAATACGAGTATCTCCGCAATTACGAGAATCTGCGATCTTCCGGGACCCGGAAAAACCGAAGATCCTCGTAATTACGCGGATTCTCGTAAAAACGAGAAATTCTTGTAAATTCGAATTTTTGGGGATTATTTTCAAGACGGAGCAAGCCACATGACCCAAATTAGCCAATGGCAGCTAACATGATTACACGTTTTTACGGGAATCCTCGTTTTTCGGAGATCCTCGGGTTTACAGAGGTCCTCGTTTTTACGGAAATCCTCGTTTTTACGGAAATCCTCGTATTTTCGAAAAATACCGTTCTCGCTTGCGGACTGTAATTTTTAGGTATTGTAGGCATTGATACGTGTTTCTAAGGACATTACCCAGGTCCCTGAGTGATTAAGTGTACATTACCAAGGCTATTTAGACCACTTTTAATGCGGATTTTGCCGAACTTTCATTTAATACGTTTTAACGGGTCCGCTCGCGGATTTTCGAATTTACGGATTTTTTCGAAAATCCGCGGATCCTCGTGCGGACCGGATTTTTCGAAGTTCGGACATCTCTACCAATAACCTAAGATTGTTAAACTTACCTCACCACGGTCCGTGAAGCTAATCTTTACTTTGCTAATCTTCTTCTGATGCCTGCTTTCTTCCGAGTTGCAGCTGCTATTCAATTGTGATAGTGACATCAAGGCCAATGACTTACAACTGCAAACTGGCATGCCAACTCTGCAACTCTGTGAGCTTTCTAAGAGCTGATTAAGCAGAGATGTCCAGGACTGAGAAGACAGTGTTGGGGGAGAGAAGTTGGTAATATGATGTAGTGTGGGATTGAATGTTATGGTTGGAATCACATGGTTATTTCACCAACTACAGTAGTGCCAACTGCCGGGTGTAAAAGGCAATGTTCTTGCAACATTTTGTCAGTATGTTGGAGTGTTTGGTAGGAGACCTGACAGTGCAGAGTCGGAGGAGATTTGAGCTTTTCAGCATATTTGAGCTTTGCTGGGGGGATTTCCGTATGGTGGGTTAAAGAGGAAGTTCAGTGCAAATACAAATGGTTTTCGAAAAAAGAGCAGTATTTTTCCATCCCAATGACCTTATTGCCCCATTAGCATTGTTTCTGTGTATAAATAAATGCAACTGAAATACTGACTTCCTGTTTGCAGGACCCTAGTAGAGACAGTTATGGTCTTGCCCTTGACCCAGCGCCTGGAATGATTTAGTTGATCAGTAAAGATCTGAGCATCTTTGACCCATCACCAACAGCCAATCTATAGAAATAACTGTTAGGAACATTGCAAGGAAGTGGTGCATCCTGGGAAGAAGAAGGACCGTTAGAACCTGAAATGTCAGCTCACTAATGTCAACAGCAGGGAACAGCAAAGGGTAAGAAATCAACTGATTTTTCAAAATGGGAAAGAATATGTAGAATAACTAAGAAGGCATTACACAAACTGACAATTTAACACAATATTGATCATTTCCACTGAACTTTCCCTTTAACACTTGCAGTTATCCCCCACCCCTGTGTTCACACATCTACAGAACAAAAGTCTTTATAGTCCTTTAAGAGAGCTAGCAGGGCAATGCACCAAGAGGTGCATCGCTCCGGCTCTGGAGTTATGCCAGTGTTAGCCATGGTATATTGGTTCATTGCAGTAACTGAATGGCTAACAGGGAAGTTAATCATGCAGCCGCCGCAGACAATGTTATATGCACTCTATTTCACCAAGATAGTTTCCGCCATTTTGCAATGCACTGAGAGCGGCACATAACATCCCTGGCAGAATGCCCCATGGGACTGATAGCGGTGCATCTCCCTGTAGGTGTCTTGTATTTGTATCAATTTCTCTGTATCATTGTGAAGCATCTATGTGTCTGTGTGGTTGGCAGTGCTATCTTTAAGCAACAACCTGCCTTTTTTTTGTCTGAATGCTCTACAGCTGTGCTGTCAACTTTAAAAAAACATTTTTTTGCTTGCTTCTTCATTTCTGTCTGTGTGTTAATGTATCTGTGTTAATGACTTTCCAGTTTAGAAAATTGGAGCAGAACTCCCCCAAGTAAGTGAAAACAGGTGCACACCTTTACTCTAGCAATTTGAGGTGCCAGAAAGTTTGCCAGTATAAGTAAAGAACATATATCAGAACGCATTGTAATCATGTTAATATCCACATATAATGGTATGTGTATTGTTGGAGGGATCTGTCAGACATTATTAGGTGATGTATAATAGAAATAGAATAGTATACATCCACACAGTACAACTAGTGACCAAATAATACAAATTAATATAATACACACACTATATAAGCCTAGTGCACATCCAATTGAAATGCTTAAAAAGCCTGCCCTTCATTCTGGATAAATTAATTAATCAATAACTTAATATAAGTTATAATTATTTAAGCACAGCAACCTTTTCAAGGTTGCTTTATTCTGCTGGAAATCTTTGGGAATCCTTACTGGTTCAGTAGTCCTACCTTATTCCCAAACCTCTTCCTAAATCTCTTAACCACACACACCACTGATTTACACACCTTCTACTGTACAAACCACACGTGACCTCAAGAATCAACCACTGTACCTTGGTACCAAAAATTTGTGTGCAGACTTCATTTGAACATAGTGTTAGTGATTTAAAAAATGCTTAAGTTCTAACACATAAAGATCTACTGATGTGGTGACCAAGCTAAATTTATAACCAACGGAAACATTTATGGTGTCCTTATATAAAGCATATGGAACAGAATTGTAAACAGTAATTTATTCCTGAGTAAATAATTACACAAAGAAAATGAATCCACGACAGTATGCTTTTAATCATTTGCTATTTCTTTGGGAGATTCTGTCCTTGAAATGAACAGTTTACCTATAAATTACAGAAGAAAACACGTTTGTCATGCAGGTTTTATTTGTCACTCATACATCTGTCTTATGTTCTCTCTTGTTTGTTTGTGCAAGCAACTTAATAACAGTCTGATTCCTAACTAAACAGTAAATAGTCAAAAATCTATCACTTATGATACGAGAATGAACATAGCAGCATATTATTTGCAATCCCCAGCCCTCTGCTGAGAAAGATGAAAGCTCTGTCTATAGAGAATAATCGTGATATAATCAAAAAGCACTATTTCAACCTTTTTTTTTTGAAGGAAAAAGTGATGTGGTTAGTTTGGAAAAACAAACCACAGAAGGACGTCCACGTTTCTAGCTTCAATGTGCTCACTTTGAGGAATCACAGGCAAAATATGTTTTTGATGTATTTTGTTCTGATTGCCCGTGCTATCAGTAGCAATTTTCTTGAAAGAATCTCAGAGATTACTTTTCTCTCTTTACACATATAAATAAGATAATTGAACATATATTTTTAAAAAATCACCCATAGAATTACATTCTTATTTATAATAAAAAAAAAAGGCATTACAACCATGTCACTTCCTCATTAAATGCAGCCTACTTCTGTACCTCTTTGTTACTTACATAATGTAGATCACCCTAAAACATTTATTATATACAGTGTAATAAAGGAGATTACGTCATAGAGGAGTTCCCTGACCATATAAATGCACAAGGCAGTAAGGCCGAGTGCTTTTATACAGGTCAAGGAATCTGAGGTGGGCATAATTATTCTGTAGATAGCATATGATTCAGTATAATACGGTTAAAAAGAGAGAGAGAAATCCAGCAAGGCACTTGTCTCATCTTCCCTATCTCCTCCCTGTCTCCCCCTTCTTTTATCTATTAATGTAGATAACAAGCTTGTTGTTACATACAAATGGTTAACTACAGTGTAAAACTGAAAGAAGAGAATAAACATCGTCTCTCACCCAGTGCAGTTCCGGTTAGTTACACAGACAGACTGAATTACTGGGCTAATAAAGGAGGAGTGAGCGCATTCCTATGAGTCATAATTGACTCGGCCCCCCTTCCTTCTTATCAGCACAGTAATTCAATCTGTCATTGTAAGGAACGGAACTGCACCGGGTGAGAGAAGATGTTTATTCTCTTCTTTAAGTTTGGAGCAGAGTCTTCTTATCAGTGCAATACAGCCTATGGTATAAAGCCAATCATCTGCAGACATGACATGTTTTGATCTTGTTAGATTTCATCAGTGCAAGATACAGATTCATGGCTCTATGGGGTAGGGAACCTGGGAGTAAGAAATTACGTGTTTCTTAGATTTGTGGGCAATGCTATTTATATAGCATGAGACTGCAAGATACCTTCTGTTATAGAAGGCTCTACTCCATTTTTATGCTCTGTGGAAGGCTTTTTGTTTCTTTGGCCACCTCTCTTTCTTCTTTAAGTTTGAAATAGAAACAGCAGTTAACCATTTGTATGTGAAAACGGGCTATTATCTGCATACTAATACAGGGAGGGGAGAGGAACGGGGAGGTGCAGTGGAGGCAGGAAGTCACTCAGTGATGGCAGCTGAGTGACTGATTTATAGTCTCGCTGTAAGGTTTAGAGGTTTATGCAGATCATACATTTTTTAAAAAGGAATGGTGAAGTTTAATATTCCAAGAAATGCTTGCAGCTCCGTTTATTTTAGGCATTGGGGCTTCATAAATGCTTCACTTTTGAATTGTTGGATTTTTTTGCATCAATCTGTATCCTAGGAACTCAACACAAGGTACCCAAAAACACATTTTCCTTCTTAAGCTTTAACTCAGCATCTGCAAATCGCTGCAATACGCTTTACTCTTTTAATTAATAACTCCATGGTGTCTGACACCAATGAGGACATCATCAAAGTAGGTACCACCCCTGGCAAATTGGACAAGGGTCATCCATCAATTTCTTAAAACACCTGGCGCGATACACCAATGTTAAACGAGTAGCCTTAAAAGCTCCTTTGTGTGTGATAACGTTTGGCATCAGCAGCTGCATCATCCACAGGTAACTGCTGGTATGCTTGTGTTAAATCAGTTTGGCAAATATCTTTCCTTTACCCAAGGTACTCAGGATTTGATTTTATTTGGTATGGATGTCCTGTAATGCTTTATTGATTTGCATTTATAGTCAGCACATATTATCATATTCCATTTGGATTTAGAACAGGTACTATTGGGGTAGACCAATTTGGGTGGCTAACTGGAATTAGTGCTCCATGTTGCACTAAGTAATCAATTCAGCAACTATTTTGGGACGGAGGGCAAATGCCACAGGTCGTGGTTTCATGCATATTGGTGTTACTGTTGTATCTAGCATAAATGAGATTGGTGCTCCATTGATTTGACAAGACCTTCTTAAAATACTTATCTGAAGTCTTTGAAACACTTTCAGAGAATCTGCTGGTGCAAAATGTACTCCTGTTGTTGGCTGCCCAAATGCTCAAAACATTCTACTCCTTATAAGCTTGCTCTGTGTCCTTTAGCAATAATGAGACAAAGTTTTCCCCTGTCTCTTCCATAGTGAACATTAATAAAACATGCCCCTACAACATCCACATCCTTTTATTATAATCAATAAGGTCACTTACATGGTACAATAAGTGGGCAATCAGTGGGCGCAATGACATGGAAGGTCTCCTCTGAGATTATAGAATGTCACAGCTGTATCTATTTCCATTTTGCATTTAGATCCTTGTAGTATACCTCAGTATATTTTTTTGCACATGGCTGGGTTTCAATGGTATGTATAAATTTGGAGGCATAATGTCGTTTCTGCTTCCATCTCAGTGGTATTGTATACATTTTTACTATATGGTTTGTGCCACCAGATGAAGCTTGTGATTGTTTTTGATATAGTTACTTTGGCAGCAAACTCTCTGTATGTGCCCACGGTGGATTTTGTGGACACACGAATTTTTGAAACAACATTCTTTATGTGCCCTTCTCCGCAACTGTGACATTTTAGTTTAGTACTTGGAACTGTCCTTGTGCTGATAGATACTGGTTTTTGACATATTTATATACATTTTATGTAGCCCTGGTGCAAAAAACTGAACTGTAGAGCCTGTATTTCTTTAGAATGCATAGATACAGCCTCCAAAGCAAGTGCTTCTTCTTGAGCCAACACAAATGTTAGTTGTTAGGTTACTTTTTGCTAACAGCCTTCTTTGCAGCGTTGCATCCCTGACCCCCACACAAGGCGATCCCTCAGTAAGGATTCTAGTCTGTTGCCAAAATTGCAGTTTTCGCTAGTCTGCGCAGTTCAGCTATATAGGCCGCAATGCTCTCTCTTGCCCTGGTTGCGCTTATTCATTTAAATAAAACATAATTTCTGATGCAAAATCAAAAAAGAAGTAAGGTAAGGGAATACCCCCAACCCTGCATGCTAACCCAAGTCGGTTCTAAGTGAACTTACCAGACCCCGTTCCTTTGGCTTGTCTGCTGCTCTTCCGCACGAAAGCAGAAAAAGGGGCCAGACCGGAGCCAAATCTCAGCCAATCACAGACATGGCTATAGGTCTGCCCCTTTTGCTGTTCCATGAGAAGAGATGCAGAGGGGGCCATGAACGAGGCAACAAAGGCTGGTAAGTATTATACAATTATACTATTAGGCTGTGCAGGCAATTATATATACCAGTCCGTGTGGGCAATAATGTATATTAGTCTGAGTAGGCAATTATGTATACTAATCTGTGTGGTCAATTATTTATACTAGTCTGTGTAGGCAATAGTTGTACCAGTCTGTGGGGGCAATTATGTATACCAGTTTATATTGACAATTATATATACCAGCTATGTAAGTAATTATTTATACCCCTTCTGTGAAGGTAATTATATATACCAGTCTGTGTTTAGGGAACTGTGTTTCCAGCCTAATATTCATGTATTTATATATATCTACTATATATCTACCTATCTGCCTTTCTATCTCTCCTTTATCTCTCTGTTTAACTCTCTCAATGTCTAGCCATTCCTCGGTCGATTTAAAGATATGAATATGGGTTAGGGGTGGGTCGATTCAGTGTGTGAAATTTTGGATTTGGGGGTGGGGACATGCACTTTAAAGCCATGTTAAGCAATGTACCAAATGTTAATGCATGTTTCAAACAGAAATAACAGAGGTTGCAGCAGTGGGTAAATAACAGGTGGCTCTTTAGGACAGAATCTTTAACACCAGCAATTAGCCACTATATGCCGCGTTGAACACGATACATAGGGGCAGCGAGATGCAACCAAAGCGAAGCACACCTTGAGTCGGTAAGACGGAAAAATTCACATTTATTGATAAGCGTTAAGATTGCAGATAGTAAAGCATAGGACGTCCATGGACGGGGAAGACATCAAGGGGAAGGGGCGGGCTGACGTGTTTCCCAGTTACTTCCGCTTCATCATGCGGAAGTAACGCGAAACGCACCAGGCCATGCCCCTTCCCTGATGTCTTATTGAAAGTGTAGGGGAGCACATTACAATGGTGAATCCAAAGTTTTATTGTGAAAAACAACAACAATGTTTCGGGACGCCCTGTCCCTTCCTCAGGTTATAGTAAGTTGGTGTCTCAGTTGCAGCCAATTGAATAAAACTCCTGTGTGACGCCACTGTCTTGGCGGTGCTCTAAGTATATATAATATAATTATCTATAACACAAGGGGTACTAGCGTCCCCCCTTCCAAGTATACTATATTAGCAACAACCCTGTAAGCAGTAAAAAACTGCTTTACAGTGTTGTGTTAATATAGTATACTTTGGAAGGGGGGACGCTAGTACCCCTTGTGTTATAGACCCTTCCTCAGGTAACTGTACATCGATACCTAACTCGATACATAAACGATCTTACCATGATGAATGGTGGCATATCAAACAACCTGGAAAAATATTGGTTTCTCCTATCTGAAGATAAGGATTTGTGAGTGATGAAGGTTTGAGACCTTTAATGACAGCAAAAGAGGGAGAAATCTAAAAAAAAGAGGGAGAAATCTAAAAGTGTCTGTCTCCAAGCTATAAATCAATATAGATCAGAGAACTGATGGTTCAAGAATGGTTAGGGTTGAAGAAAGATATAGGAAATCATAAAGTAGTAAATGCATTATGTGTAAATATATAAACAAGTACTGGAGTTCAGTACAATAAAGGAAATTTTTGAAGTATTTAACACAGTGTTGTTAGGCAAAGGGGTGTGTAATGTTGAGAAAAGCTCCTACAGGCCGAAAGCAAATGGATTTTAATTTGGAAACAATTTGACCAAAGGGACTAAATGAAGCATAAACTTTGCTTGTTTCCTATGAAAAAATAGTTGCTCTTGCATGATGAGACATAACATCCATCCTTGAATATGCTGATACAGTGATTTATGAATGTATAGGCTCACTATAGGAATAGTATAGGTTGGATGATTATAAATAATGAATAGATGTAATGATTATGCAGGTAATTGCCATGGCTGTCTAGCTTGCATGCTTAGATCATAGCATTGCTATTTAACATGATGCTAATTAGAGGGTGCATCTCCAAAGATCGCGAGACCCTTAGGAAGTCTTTAACGTGATTTGTGAACAGGTGAAATGATCGTCGGTCCCTGCGTGAGGTCCAGAGCGGCAGTAGCATAATAGCCGTTGGTAGTAAAGACTCTGGGAGGAGGATGGCGGTTTGCGTGTAACCTGACCAGCAATCGCACATATGGTGTCTGGGTGAAGAAGGTTGCCACAGATCAAGTCAGTTTACATTCGGACACGTGAGTGTGGCTTTACTGTGTGTTTACACGGACATGTTGCGGCATACCTGGAAGTCCCGGTAAGATTTACGCTGTTTACTCCTGGTTTGGGTGTGAGCCGCGATATTTGATGGTACTCCCCAGCTTTATTTTGCATTTAGGTGCAATACACCAATGGCAACTTTATTTACATTTTAGTTCTGGAGGTTCGGCATACCTGGGACTATATGGATGGCTACAAGTAGACTTTCCAGCACTCCGAATTCTCCACATTGTGACTTTGTTTTTAGATGCACCATGTTGACTGGGGATGCTCAGCCATCTTTTGTATTTTATAGCTAGATTTGAGTTTTGCTAGTGAGGGTATGGTTGGATCCTTCCTTTTTATCTAGGGTTATGTGCAGCCGGTTTATTACTATTAAAGCAGAAATCTTGTATGTATGTACAGTATGTATGACAGTATGTATGTGCTCACCTCACAGCCACACCCCTGAATGACTCAACATAACGACGGTGCCCTCTGAAAGGGCCGACACCCATGTCCAGTCCAGTTTGATCAATAAACTGGACTGGAAATGTGCTCTGTGTGCTGCCCGATTACAACAACACATACACAGAGCCACTTCAGTGACACAACAACAGAGTAATGTCACGCTACAAACAGACTCAGAGAGCGCTACACCCACATCACAATTTGCTCCTGGAAGGTTTTAAATTTTAACCTGGAAAGACTATGTTACTATTAGTGATATGAATCAATTTGCGGTTATTGTCATTAAGAAATTTAAAGCAGAGCTCCTGGAATGTGCCACACCCAGATATTGCTGTCACAGCCACACCCCCAAACACACGGTCACGCTCATACCCCAACCTCAGGCCACACCCCCAAGTAAACTGCCATGCATTGCAACCATGCCCCCCAAATGTTGTGACGACACTACCAGATATCGTGGTCACCCCCCAAAAAACCCAAAAACTTATGGTCCGCCCCCAACATCATGGCCACACCCCACTCCCATAATGGCCACCCAATGCTTTGGAACAGCATGGCCATGCCCCAAATATTGCAACCACCAAATGTCACGTCCAAGCTCTGGACACCACAACATCACAGACACACCCCCAGACTGTCCACACCCTAAGATGCTGTGCCCCCACCCACCGTAACATTGCAGACATGCCCCATCCACCTATTCAAAAAGGGATGGTTGGGGGGTATGGACTACACAGGAATTACCTGCATTACCTGGACTTAAGCACCAGACACACATTGCCCACATGTCACACACTTCACAGATAGTACAAATAAACAACAAGACATCATGGCACTTCAATTTGGACCAAGATAACTTATTGATGGGATCTAATAGTCAATATAAAGTGATCCTTGAGCAAGGATAAAGCATTAAAGTGCAAACAAGGTGACATACTATCTAACAAATGTGCACGCTTAATAAAAACACACAGAGCTCAGACAGAGCAACAGGATGAAACCTGACTTTAACACAGACAAAGAGCCGCCGAACATGCTTCAGAGACACTGACGCATGTCAGTCACTCAAGTGCTGCGATATTCAGTTGCAATCAACACGTTTTTCCAATGGCAAATTCCATATAGCATGTCATGAGTAGGTTCACCACAACATTTGTATATTTACGCTCCAAGTGAAAAACTGATAACGTTGTAATAAGGTTTTGCAATAAACATGTGCTATACGTCTTTCAAGCAACGTCACCTCCTCAACTCCATAACTATAAATACATGGCGTACATTACCAAACTGTGCACTTCTTTTCCCCTATCTTTCCATCTAAGCCAACACACACACCTAAATACTTTACCCAAGTGTACACTTAGTGTGTGTGACTGCTTTATATAAGGTTACTGGGGGCATTATTTTCTTTTCATGATATATATATAGTATATTAACCCTAGCACCGTCTGATAACACAGGCTGAAATTAAAAGACCTGTGCTATCTACAGGACTTATTAATTTGCTTGAAGAGCCAAATTCCTGTTCTTTCTATTTCTTCTTCTTCCATTTTATTCTTCCACTTTTTGGACTGTTTCTCCTCCATAATTTTTGAGCTAGAGACATGAAATTCGTTATAGACATGCGGTTGGCAATTTCCGGGACATTTTTTCCCATAGACTATAATGGTAACAATCCTCAAATGTGGATATTTCAAAACAGTTTGTTTCATGATCATAAATACAAATGGTGATACCCCCAACCCCCCATACAGACACAGGTGCAACCACCTACTGACCTACCTTTCCATTTCCATGGAAGCCATACTTAAGGGTACTATAGTCAAAAAACTACTTTTGATCAATCATCAATTAAAAGTTATATGGTTCATACATGCAAAAACATATACCCCCCCCACCTCACATGGGTACAAACACCTACTGACCTACCTTATTCCTTTGGCAGCCATACTTAAAGGTTAAATAAAGTCAAAAAAACTAATTTTGAGATATCCTCAATAAAAGTTAGTTTTATGTGTAAATGCAAAAAAGAAATACCCAACCTCACATGGGTACACACAACCTACTGACCTAACCTCCATTCCTGTGGCAGCCTTACTTAAAGGGTAAATAAAGTAAAAAAAAACTAATTTGGATTTATCCTCAATAAAATATAGTTTATGGTTGTAATCACAAAAAAGACATACCCCCTCAACCACGACCAGGTACACACACCTATTACCTACTGTGGCAGCCGTATTTAAAGGGTAACTATAATCAAAAAATAATTTTGACTAATCATTCAAAAAGATTGTTTTTAAACTTCCAACCTGATCCAGGTACACATGAGGTCCACGTGTCCTCTAATATAATTGATTAGTAAACAATGCACCAGAGAGTTTATTGTATGGTCCATTAGTTATTGTATAAGTGATCATATCTCATCGCCATACTGCTGCCCATTTTGATAATGTATCTAGGAAGCTGCAGCAATTGTACATCATTTGAAGTTTCCAAAGCTCTACAAAGTTTAGTGTCATCAGCAAACACAGAGACCTTGCTCTCAATGACCCCTTCTAAGTCATTTATAACAGATTAAAAAGAAGTGTCCCAGTACGGACCCTGATGCACTCCACTTAGAACTTTAGCCCATATAGATGTAGCCCCATTGACCACCACTCTCTTTTGTGATCCAATAACCAATTCTCTATCCATGTACAAATGTATTTTTCTAGGCCAACAGTCCTCAGTTCATACATTAGTCGCTTATGTGGCACAGTATCAAAAGCTTTAGCAAAATCCAAGTATACCACATCTACTGCTAGCCAGAGGGCTCGATCACACTAGAAACTGACAAACTGACAGTAACGCACAGCATGTGTTTCTATCAGTTTGTATCCGTTTTTTTCATACATTTGTATCCATTTTTAACAATGTGTATTCCATAGGTTCTATAGAAAATGCATGAAAAAACGGACAGAAATGCTGCATGAAGTGTGTTTTTTAAACGGACTGGAACGGATTATAACGCAGCAGGTGTGAACGATATTATGAAATCCTATGGGGTTTTACTGTCTGTCCATTTTTTAAACGCACCTGCGTTTGAAAAAACGGATACAAACTGAGGTAGTGTGAAAGAGCCCAGAATCTAAATTCTTACTCACTTCTTCAAAAAACCAAGTAAATTGCTGGCACAATCTATTTCTCATAAATACCTACCCCTCCATTACTGTTGCAGCCATACTTAAGGGTAACTAAAAAAATAAATTGACCAGTCATCAAAAAAGTTTGTTTTATAACTTCCAACCTGATCTAGGTACACATGCCTACTGACCTACCCTTCCATTTACATGGCAACCAATTTAAAGGGTAACTATAGTCCAAAAAATATTTTGACTAATCATTAACAAAGTTTGTTTTTTAACCCCCTAACCCAACACAGGTACACACAACCTACTGATCTACTTACCATTACTGTGGCAGCCATAATTAAAGGGTAACTAAAGTCAAAAAACTAATTTTAATTTTGATCAATAATAATAATAACTGACTACCCCTACATTACTTAAAGGGTAACTAAGATAAAAAAATAATTTTGACTAATCATCAACAAAGTTGTTTTTTTTTTAACCCCCAACCTGACCAAGTACACACTACGACCTACCTTCCATTACTGTGGCAGCCATACTTGAAGGGTAACTAAAGTAAAAAAAACTTAATTTCACCAATCATTAAAAAAGTTAGTTTTTTTAACTCCCAACCTGAGACAGGTACACATACCTACTGACCTACCCTCCATTTCTGTGGCAGCCATACTAAAAGGGTAACTATAGTCAAAATAATTTGATCAATAATGAAAAAGTGTTGTTTTTTTAACTTCCAACCTGATACAGAACATACACCAACTGAAGTACCCATTTATTCATGTGGTAATCAATTTAAAGGGTAAGTATAGTAAAAAAAAATCCCCAAATCTGACACGAGTACACACACCAAATGACCCTACCTTTAATTCATGTAACAGACATGTCAGTAAAAAAAACAATGTCCTACATTGGCATTATTGAGTTTTAAAATCTGCAGCACAAACACACACATTCCCTTCGAAAATGTGTCCTTTCAAGCCAAATTTCAAGTTTATACTTTCCCTTTCTAGTTTATATATAATCCTTGTTTTCTGTCTGTAGTGCCAAGTTCTTAGTAGAATCCCCTCCTCAAAACTTCAACAAGTTTCTGTGGGTCAGTAACCCTGACAACTAAGGAAAACACCAGTTAAATCCTTTGTTATCAAACTAAAAATGAATGTATGTATAATTATATTTATAAAGCGCCAGTGCTGTACATTATAAAATACAGAGTATACAAACAAGGGTATAAGTGCAAGTAATTATACAGATAAATAAAAATTTTTATACAATTTCATACATGTTTAAGAACAATATATATAAATTATGGATAAATTGATATAAATGCAGCATGCAATAACACATTAGGAATGAAATGCCTGCCCCGAAGAGATTACAATCTCAGTGGGTAGGATTACATACAGATACAAGTGGGGGGATGGGTACAAAGTGCTTGGAGTGGTTAACAATCATTTGTTGTGCTGGTGCCCAGAAAGGTAGGATAAAAGTCTAGTTTGAAGTATTAATGGATGTCACCTGGCGAAGCAAAGGGGGAGAGAGTTCCAAAGGTAGGAGCGGAGCAGCAAGAGAGAATGGTTTAAGATGGGAGAAGCAGTGTTCATTTGGGGTTTATAGAAAAGATTTCCTTGCGAGGCAAGAGGCTCGGCCAGGAACATAGGGACCAAGAGGGAAGATAAGTAGGGAGGTGCAGTAGAGTGAAGGGATTTAAAGGTTAAAAGAAGGGTATAGAAATGATTCTTTGTTTGATGGGAATCCACCCTATGGATTGAAGTATCGAGTTGTGGATTCTCATTTGGAGGAGAGTGAAATGATCTGAGCTGCTGTTGAGTTTAAGATAGACTGGAGAGGAGAGAGATGACAGGGCCTGAGTCCAAGTAGTAGAATGTTACAATAGTCAAGACGGGAGATTATTAGGGCGTGCATGAGCATTTTAGTAGTGAAGCGAGAGGGAAAAGGGCAGATCTTGGCAATTACAGAGGAGAAACGACACGTCCTAGTGACATGTTAATGTGATGATGGAAGGAGAAGAGAGGAGTCAAAAATAACTCCAAGGCAGAGTGCAGATTAAACTGGGTTAATGTAATAGTTTAATAAAATTTGCTAATGGATACATGACATGGGCAAGGCTAATACTTCCTTCCATCCACCAATAAGTGGATAAATAACAGGCCACAGCTTTATTAACATTATATTACAGCATTAACTGTAACATTACTTTCAACGTATTTCGTTGCTTCCTTTTTTTTTTAACATTGCAGTCTTTAGTCAGAAAAACAGAATTAAAAATAATGATGATACTGAAAACAAAGAACCAGTACATACAAACATATACATAACCAGTGGTGTAATATAGGACATGCAACTGCGGGGGGGGGGGGGGGGGAGCTGGAGGTTAGAGGGCCTGCAATCCCCTCCAAAGATGATCGACGAGCAGTTTTTTTTTTAGATACAAATATATTGTATTACCTAGATGAAATGATGTACCTAACCCTAAAGAGAAAACATATTTAAACATGGGAAAGTGGGCTGATAGCAGATATTTGATTGGCATTTTGCTTACCATGAAAAAATAAATGAAACAAATAATAGCTCTGGCATTTTTTGTGATGAATCAAATCCAAACAGTAAAGTCTTAGACAGCTTTCAATAAAGCACATTTCCAGCCTTGAATAAAAGGATGAATCTGATAGTAATGTCTGCAGCACTTTGAAGACCATGATATATCTTTAATATATCTAAAATAGTTTACAGATATTTATGTTACATTTTACTAGAGAGTTTTCAGTTAAAGATAAGGTTTTTGCGATATTAGCCTTATCTTGCTTGGAATAAAGAAATTCCCTATTCTTTGCTAAGCACGGATGCTCAAAAATTTAAGAGGATGTATTGCTTTGAAGCTAGAAAATTCTTTGCCTTTGATCCAAACCACAGAGTTCTCCCTAAGCGCTACTTGTCTACTTGAAATTGGAGATGTAAAATTGTTGTAGTTTACTTTAAAGGGAAACTATAGTGCATATTAAGTTTAAAAAAAAAAAAAAACAGTAAAATAAAAAGTAAGGTACCTGGGCCGGTACTGAGGATTGGTGCTTTTCCCTCCCTATATCATTTCTATGAGTAGAAGCAGGACAAAGAAAACTGCTTCTGCCAGTCTTCCTGTATGTTCAGCACACCTTTGATATAGAATGGCTCTGGGCCATAACCTGGCAGATGAAAACTCTATGTGCTGTAGGTTTCAACAAACATATTGGGAGGTAGGAATAATCAATCCTATCTCCTTGCCTCAGGTGCTTTTCATTTTAAAAAGTTAATTTTCACAGTATAGTTGTCTTTAAATCTTGGACATTAAAACAAAATGTTGACATGAAACAAAAATAGTAGGAATTATTGGATAAGGCTCATTCATCAGAACAGGGAAGTCTTTCAGGTTTACTTTAAAACCTGTAGACTACTCTTATGCATCTTTTCACTTCTATTACCTGTTGTTAATGCAGAATAATAAAGGGGATCTGTCAGAATAATAGGATAAAACTAAAACAAGACTTTCATTACAAGATGAAAGCACAATAAATCATTATTAAAATGAGATTTCTTTAGCGAGCTGCTATACTTACTGATGACTGCTCTGTAACGGTTTTGTTAATTTGCACTTTAGATGAGAAACAGAGAAAGCGAATATTCTATGATGTTTTCAGGATTATTTGCAACAAACTTGTTGGAACACATAATGAATAATAATGAATTGTGTTTGTAAAAATCATTATTCTTGTCTTAACATACCATATTTTACAGAACCTTCTCTATCCTAAAACATGATGATACATTATAATTACAATCTCAAACCTCCATGAATGCACTCCTTCTAATGAATAAAATCTTATTGTGATAATCAACACACAGCGTTTGCGTGTTTCAGAAAATAAGGGAAAAGAAGAAATGTCTTTCTTTTTTGGGGAGGTAGGGGTGGGGATGCTGCACAGTACACTGGTAAAAAAATAAGCTTGGGGTAAAAAATGATGAAACCACAGTTAAATGGTCATTTAAATAAGGCAACACTTACCTCACTTTCAAATAAATTTAAATAGTTTTTAATAACTCAGGATGGGCATAGTTTCCACTATACAAAAACTATATTTTTGTGCATACATTAAATGTCAGATGGCTGGGTGAACAGATGTGTAATGCAGCACTCCTTGTTCAATTAAAAAAGACTTTTAGCCCCATTCACCGGCACCCACTTATGCTGCCACAAGGTTTTAGTCATGCTAACCAATTCACAATCAAAAGACACTCCACTCAGCTGCCATAGCTTATTCACCAGAGGCTGGTGGCAGTTTCTACACCAGTTTGCTAGTTTCAGGCAGTCAATCACTGACCTACTTTGAGAGCCAGTTTATCAGTCTCAGTTTGCCATCTGTCCTGGTTGGATAGTTAAGTTTTTTTTATGTTCTGTGGGTTGGGACATTGAAAAGTTAGCTATGGGGCCTCTGGAAGATTAAAGGATAACTATACTTAAAATGGAAAGTACCTTGTGCAGGGCGGTTTAAATTAGGAGCTACAGCATGTACAGATTTCATTTGCCAGGTTGTACTGGAGCTCCTCACAGAAACAATATGGGATTTAGGAATAACTAATAGAGATGGCCAAACTTGAACATGAACAGAGCGGGCAATTGTCGGGTTTGTTGCAAGCTACATTAAGGGGGGTTTTGGCCAATTCGAGGGTTACCGTACGATACTTTTGAGGGTTACCATAAATAGAACCATAAATTTGAGGGTTACTGAAAACGAACTACTTTCGCGGGATACCGAAAATCGAAGGCTACATTCCAGTGTTAGCGAACGATACAGTCTAGGGTTAGTTAAAGGACGGTAAATTCGATAAGTATAATTACCGAAAAATACAGCTGAAGTCTGGAAAAATGAACTAGTTCAAACCTGAACAGTTCGAGTTCGTCCAAACTCATAAAGTTTGGCTCGAACTCGGGTTCAAGTTTGGTTTTGTGTCCAACTCTAATTACTAATCCTATATCCCTGTCCCAAGTACTTTTCATTTTAACCATTTTTCATAAATATATATATCAGATAGTTCTCCTGTAAGATAGAATTCTCTCTTTCGCCCAAAGTTGTGGGGTCACATCTGTCTTCTTGCTAATTTATGGTAAAATTGTTTTTATTGCAGCATGCTTTATAAATTTCTATGATAATGGTGTGTACTTTAGTTACAGTAATTACAATTTAGGCATAATTATAAACAGTTTCTAGAGCCTAATTATAAATACATCTCCTGTACTGCACTTAGGTTAGCATAGCTTCAAATAGAAGTAAACAGATGAAACCTTGAGCCAAAAGATTTTCAGTTTTTATTCAGAGAAAATGTCTGTTCTTAATTTTACACTTGTAAAGGTCTGTATGTACGTGTGAGTAATTCCGTCAATCTACCAGACCAAATTATACGGTGAATCTTTTGCTGGACTACCACTGTGTCTGTCAGGAGTTTGATTGATTGTCTTAAATGATAGGTCTGATGAAACGAAAACAGTTCATGAGAACACCCAGAACTAATGAGCTAGATAAATGAAACATGCTTTATTGCTTCTTTGTTTTACTTTTGTGAAGTTAATTAAAATGATGGAAAAAGAATGAACATTTTTGATTATTGATTCCCCCTGAGATTTATTTTCCTTTGTCTCAGGATTTAATTTAGTTTTGAATGATATCCTAGAGCCAGTAGTATGTAAACTGAAGTGGAAACACTGGAATTAAAACACATAGCTATTAAACACCCTAGGGCCTTTTCTATGCATTAACTTCTCCCAAAATTTTCTTCACCCCCAACACAAAAATTGATATAATGTAGGGCACCACCCTGTGATTGACTAAGACTCGGCCAATCACTCACGGCTGATGGAGCAGAGGAGCCAAGGAAATGAGATTAGGTAAGTACATTTATGGGCTGTTTTAGCAGTTTTAAAGGTAGCGTTTTGGATTGCGGGGATTGCCTTACCTTGTAGGAATAATTTGTTTTTGCAAAACAATCCATGCAGCCGCTGAGGGACCCAGAGGGGGGGGGGGGGGGGAGGGGGGGGGGAAGAGTTCTGCTGCCCATGCCAGAGTCTTCTAAGAGGAGCAGAATAGCAGGAACGGATTAACACGGAGAGGCTCCTACTCAGCAGTAGGTGGTAAATGTTAGTCAGTGAGGTGGACATGCACTTTAAGAAGATTTAAAAAAAAAATCTTCAAT
Organism: Hymenochirus boettgeri; assembly: GCA_019447015.1. Classification (NCBI taxonomy): domain Eukaryota; kingdom Metazoa; phylum Chordata; class Amphibia; order Anura; family Pipidae; genus Hymenochirus; species Hymenochirus boettgeri. Next base: position 96,478,947 of record CM033472.1, on the reverse strand, counting down.
ACTTACAATATTTAATACAGTCCTTAAATTGTGATGTCACATCTTGTGGATGTGACATCACATTGAAGGGTGATTGTTGGTATATTGCTATTATTTAGCAGAATTTCTGCAGCAATGCTTACGAAGCTTGTCTAGCTTTGCTACTCCACTGCAACTACTACTGGAACGTCGACAGAGAGAAGAACAATTTTGGATGCTCTATGGTGAGCTTAGGCAGATCCAGTTAACAGCATTAAGTTATTTTCATATACAGATTTCCATAGAAAGGTAAGGTAGCACTTATGTCTACATGCTGATTTTGTGTGTTATTACTTTCAATAGATCATGCAATCCAAACAATACAATTTGTAAAAAAAAAACAGTTTTAATTTTACTCCATTGTAGTGCAGTTAACTAGGGTTATTTGTCCAACCTAAAATAGGGTTCTCATGTACAGCAAAAAACGGACATGGTCCAACAAATAGAAATAAAATACAAAAGGACATTATGTCCACACATAAAAGTGCTTTTACCAAACATTTATGCAATTAAAACAAGGAATAAACAACTAGGAGTAAAACTGTTTGTACTATTATTAAGCCAAAGTAACCCAAATTATGTTTTTTTATCTTTACAGTTTTGACAGGCTCCTACAGGGGGTAAATGGAGGATACACCATTTTGAAGAGTGAGCTAAACGCTTACTACTGTCCTTAGGTATGGGTATAAAATGGGGAACAAGGGCTTTAAAATATGAAGTGTGAAAGAAACAGAACCAGATGCCACAACATGAAGCCAGAATGATTAAGAGCAATGACCAGAAGGTTATTACCCCCCAATTCATATTACCCTCCTACTTGTCCAAGGATCAGTACCACACTGTAAGCACCCAGAAATAATTCCTGGATGGCACAGCATGATATCAATCCAGTGGACAAGGTGAAAAATGTTGAATTGCAGAGTAGCTACAATACTGGTCACAACTAGGGATGGCGGTTTAGGATCCGAACTGGATCCGCAGCAGGTTTTGAGGGTCTGAGAATCGGGGATCTCATGGAACTTCCCGAAATCATTTTCCAAACTCCGTTCGGAAATTTTCAAAAATTTTAGAGGATTTTCGAACGCCTGAGGAACGTCGAAAGTCCCACGGCTGGACATTCAGGGGCAGCCCTTACAAAGGCCCTTTGGGGCTTAAGGGATACCGCAGCTCGGCACCCCCTCCCTGGCACTTATAAGTGCCCTTGTGGCCCTTGAAAGGACCATTGTGGTCCTTACAAGAGCCTTTTGGGGCTTGAGATGTCCCACAGCTATAAATCAGCGTATGTTTTGGACCCCGCACAACTTCCCCAACTGCATTGGAGCAGTTGACAGCAAACATGTCTGCCTTGTAATGCCACTTTACAGTGGCAGTATTATAATTATAAAAAATTATTATAAAGTAATAGTTTTTGAGTGCAGATTGTTTGTATGTGGCAAGACTCTGTGCATATCTGTATGTACTTTAATTTTTTTTTAATGTTTGGATTCGCTGTTGGATTTACTATTTATAAATTTGTTTCTGTTATAACACCCTATATTAAAAAAAATTGAGGGAATAATTTTCTATTTGTTTTAAAGATAAGTGATGCTTCAACATGAACTAGTCAGACACCCAGTTTTATAAACACAAAAAATGAAATTGTTTCATAAAATCATAACTTTCACACACACACAACACACACACAACACACACACACACACACACACACACACACACACACACCACACCACACACACACACACACATCACATATATCACTTTTAAGCAGCTTTCTTCATTTTAATGCAGGTTTTTTTACACATACCTAGCATTCTTTGTTTTCTCAGGCAGTGTGTCCCAATCCTTCTCAGTTGGTCGTCACTTCCATCCACACACTAATTTAGTTTACTGTCTTTATAATATTGTGGCCCTTGTTCCACAACTGCGGGTGCCCCTGGACCGGAATAATAAGGGCTTTATTGGAGGAGGTTGACATGCTGAGAGTAAGACTTTCAAATGCATCCACAAGGACAGAGGATGTGAACATCAACAGGATACCAGTGTTTTTTGGGGTAAAAACACAAAAATGTGATAAATATACCATTTATCACGTTTTTGTGCGTTTTCTTTTCCATAGACTTTCATGAAGCACGATATTGCACTAAACTGCTGCAAGCAGTGCGTTAAAATAATGCATGCAGTGCACAAAATTGAAGAAGTGTGAACGTAGCAAGCAGTGCAAGATATTTATGTTAAAGAAGGGTATGATTTAAGGGAAAAAAAAATATTTTCCCTCTTACAAAGCACTGTTAAGGCCTCATTTCGAATTTCTACGCAGTTTTGGAATCCTATGTACAGAAAGACATCTTGGAAATGAAAAGTGTTCATAGAAAAGCACACTAAATTAATAAGGGGACTGGGAGAGCTTGAATATGAAGACAGATTGAATAAAATACACTTATGCCCACTAGAAAAAGGCGCTTGCATGAAGATATGATCACTGTGTATAATATATTAATGGGCCATAAATAAACTATTTGGTCCATTGTTCACCAATAGAACATGTCAGAGGACAGGAGGTCATTCCTTAAGACTGGAAGAAAACTGTAGGTTTAGTCTTTAAGCTCAAAAAGGGTTTTTCACATTAAGAACTGTAAAAATATGAGACTATCTTCTATTGGATGGGGGGATGGCAGTTCATTGGAAAGTAGAAAATAAAAACACATCATTTAGTGGAGAGAAATGTAAGTAAGATCAGTTCTATAGTAAAAATAAAATATCTTACCTGGCTTTAGTTTTGTTAATATCTTCTCTGGCATCCCAGCAGGCAGATTTCACAGGATTTTTCAGTGCTAATAACTGACATCACTTAAATCACATGCTCTTTGTTAGCCTACTGAAATCCATCCATATAAACAGCAGTTCATTTTTAATTTGTTAGCAGAAAGCTGTGCCGTTCCATAACTTAATACTTCCTAGTTCTATAAAACTACCATACGCGCTTAACATTTAACATTTTCATTTAATTTCTATTGTGTAAAGTACATGGGGGTTAGGTGGGACTACTAAACTCCAGCTGGACTATCTTAATTAGGGAAAAATTATCTGGTGCAGCTGTTGTTAAATAACTTAGTTAAATTCTAGATTTACAGTTACTGTATATACTCGAATATAAGTCGGTCCGAGTATAAGTCGAGGTACCTTTTCTACCCGAAAAATTCGTAAATCTGATTGACTTGAGTATAAGTCGAGGGTAGAATTATGACCACTGCTGCCTTCTGATTCTGTATTGTTTTGAGGCTTTAGTTGCCCTTTAAATGGACAGCAGAATTCCCATACAGTAGCCCATACAGTAATAGAAATACTGGATTTAGCTATTACTGTATGGGGCTACTGTATGGGAATTCGGCTCTCCATTTAAACTTTTCAGTGCCACCAATGGTAAATACGGCGCTCTATGTCCGTCATTTTTTTACCAAGCCATGTAAAATTACCTTTGGTGGCAGTGGCCCTTTAAATCCCACCCGCAAGGCTCCCTGTGTGATCGGAGGGCACTATTCAAGTGCCCTCCCTCTCCCCTCGATCCTCCATCGGTTTGGTCCGAATCCGATGGGGGGATCGCAAGATAATCAATCCCCCAAATGCTGGTGCGGAAAGGGAATCCTTTCCAGGACTCCTGCGGCCCGGAAGTGCAGAGGGCCAGCGGAAATGGAAGCCCGTGACGTCATTGGACATCCGGGCTTCCCTTTAGTGTTCCCCACTTCTTCCATGGTTGTCCAGTGTAAGTAGTTGTCTGCGATCGGTTACGATCGCAGATACTAAGAGCTATAGCAGCAGGCACTGTGTGCCTGCTTGCTATAGTGCAAGCAAAAAAAATCTTGAGCCCTTGGGGCAATCGGGGGGCAGCATTCAAGTGCCACCCAGCCCCCTCGATCCCCCCTTGGTTTCATAAAAATCCGATGGGGGGATCAGGAGTTTGCAGTCCCTAAAAAGGTCCCCCTCCTCCATTGCCGGTCCCTTGCTGGTTCAAAGGATATTGCCGCTAAGGGAGACCCCAGTGATGTCACAGGGCTTCCCCCTTACAAGTGCTCTGATGCCCCTGTGTGGTCTAGTGAGGGTACTGTACTGCGATCTCCATTCAGATCACAGTGCAGTACCTGGTATAGTAAAGCTGTCAGTGTGACAGCTTTACTATACTTTCCTTCTGTGAATGCTACTTAGCAAAGACTTAGAAAAAATATGGGGACAGAGATCAAAATTGGTGATACTTCTGATCGCCAAATTATTGATCTTGCCAATGAATGAAAAATCCCTTCCTGTAAAATGATTTCCGGGAAGTGATTTTTCCGATCGGATTTCAAATTCGTCAAGTTCGTTATCATTCCCTAAGATGATTTGATGATCATCTTTGGGAATGATCCAACAAAAAAGGGGGAAATGCACACACAAAAATCTTAAAGTGATACACACACCTTTTTTCTTTTTTTTTAACCTAAAACTATAAATTAGCAAAAAACTTTGTCTTCTCCAAGCTTCCCAATGTCCCGGTTATATTGGTAAAGTAAACGCAGATACTATTTGTATGATTTCAAGGGAAACTAAGCCTATTTTATAAGGAAATTTTGCAGAGGTACCAAAAAATACCGGACGAATTTTTAGGATCAGTGTGAAAAACGTGTGTGACTCTCCGTACTAACCGGTTTTCACTAAAATACCACTAAAAGGGGGAGAGTGTGCGCGTGGTGTGGGGGTGGTTGTGGGTTTTATAATTTTTTTCTTGTAACTGCATTCTACATGCGTCCCATTTGAGCTAGTTGGTGGCCTCGTCTCTATTTGCACCCACGCAAATGGCACATTGTTTGATTCAGGAAATGTGGGAGATTGCTATTTAGTGGGGTTTTTTGCTTGTCAAGTGGGTTTAGGTAGTATTTCAACCTTTGAATCTTCTTATTTTATTTTTCACAAAATCTTCTAAAAGCACAACGTTCTATGGAAGACAGCGTCTGGAATTCTTCATGTATGTATGAAAGCATGGCACCGTAATGTAGCTGAAGGTGCATAAATTCCAAAAATATATAGTTTGTGGGGGATATTTCCAAGTTTAGGGCTGTTTCCTTTGAAAAAGTGTAGGCTGTTCAAAAAACAGAGCACTTTGATTTTTTCTTGTAATTGCATTTGTGCATGCGTCCCATTTGAGCTAGTTGGTGGCCACGTCTCTGTGTGCACCCACACATATAGCATACCGTTTGATGCAGGATATGTGGGAGATTGCTATTTAGTGGGTTTTTTGCTTGTCAAGTTGGTTTAGGTAGGATTTCAACTCTTGAATCATCTTATTTTATTTTTCACAAAACCTCCTAAAAACACAGAGTTCTTTGGATCACTGGGTCTGGATTCTTCATGTATGTATGAAAGCATGGCACCATAACGTAGCTGAAGTGTGGTAGATTCCAAAAAATATAGTTTGCAGGGGGAATTTCCAAGTTTCGGGGCTGTTTCCTTAGAAGTAGGGTAGGCTGTTCAAATTACTGAGCACTTTGATTTTTTTTTGTAATTGCATTTGTGCATGCGTCCCATTTGAGCTAGTTGGTGGCCACATCTCTGTGTACTCCACGCATATGGCATACCATTTGATTCAGAACATGTGGGAGATTGATATTTAGTGGGGGGGTTTATTTGCGGGGGGTATTTCCAAGTTTTGGGGCTGTTGAATTAACAGAGCACTTTGATTTTTTCTTGTAATTACACTTGTACATGCATCCCATTTGAGCTAGTTGGTGGCCACGTCCCTGTATGCATCCACGCATATGGCATACGTTTGATTCAGGGCATTTGGAAGATTGATAATTGACAGGTTTTTTTTACATGACATGGAAATTTGCCACCATTGGTGGTATGATAAAAGAATCACACTATTGTGTAGCTGAAGGTTGTAGAGTCCAAGACTATATAGTTTGGGGGGATTTCTAATATCGAGGGGTGTTTAGTCTGACAAATCTGAAAATTGCTGTAATTGGGCCACTGTTCATTGGCTCACTTTGTGGCTAGTTGATTCAACGTCTGCGTGTGTAACCATGCATAGGGCATACTGTTTGATTCAGGATATTTGGGAGATTGATATTTGGTAACTTTTTTTTACATTACTTGGGATTTTGGCATGATTTCTACCTTTGAGAGTGTTTTTTTTCAATTTTTTAGAAACACTGCTAAAACTGTCAACTTCTATAAGAATGAACAAACTACAGAATTACGTAGATAAAGGTGTTAGTTTCGAGAAATATATGGTTTGGGGGGTGTGTATGTGGGGAAAAACTGCAGACTGTTCAAATTCAGATTTGGCTGAAAATTTTTGCTGTTCTGAGCCATTGTGCATTCTGTCACTTCATGGCCATTCGCTTCCACGGCCGCGTGTGTAACCACACATATGGCATACCGTTTGATTCAAGACATTTGGGAGATTGATATTTAGTAATTTTTTTACATTCCATCAGGTTTTGGCATGATTTCTACATTTTGAAGTTGTTTTTTTGTTCATTTTTTCAGACAAATGCGAACTTCTATGAAGAACTGTGCCTACACCATTGATGATATGAATAAACAAACTACAGCGTTACATAGCTGAAGGTGTGTAGATTTCAGGAATATATAGTTTGTGGGGGTTATTTCTAAGTTATGGGGGTATTTTGTGAAAAAAACTGCAGACTGTTCAAATTAGAGTTGGCTAAATATTTTCGCTGTTTCTAAGCCATCGTGCGTTTTCTCACTTTGTGGCTTTACCCTTCCACGTCCGCGTGTGTAACCACACATATGGCATACCGTTTGATTCAGGACATTTGGGAGATTGATATTAGTAACTTTTTTTTACATTCCATGAGGTTTTGGCATGATTTCTACCATTTGAAGTTGTTTTTTGTTAATTTTTTCAGACAAATGCGAACTTCTACGAAGAACTGCGCCCACACCATTGATGGTGTGAAGAACAAACTACTGCGTTACATAGCTGAAGGTGTGTAGATTTCAGGAATATATAGTTTGTGTGGGGTATTTCTAATATATGCCAGTGTTTTGTGGAAAAAACTGCAGACTGTCCAAATTCAGAGTTGGCTAAATATTTTCGCTGTTTCTGAGCCATTGTGCATTGTCTCACTTTGTGGCTTTTCGCTTCCACGTCCACGTGTGTAACCACACATATAGCATAACCGTTTGATTCAGGACATTTGGGAGATTGATATTTAGTAACTTTTTTTTAGATTCCATGAGGTTTTGGCATGATTTCTACCGTTTGAAGTTGTTTTTTGTTAATTTTTTCAGACAAATGCGAACTTCTACGAAGAAAACTGCGCCCACACCATTGATGGTATGAATGAAACAACTACAGTGTTATATAGCTTAGGGGTGTAGATTTCAGGAATATATAGTTGTGTGGGGTATTTCTGAGTTACGGGGGTGTTTGTGGGAAAAACTGCAGACTGTTCAAATTCAGAGTGGGCTTATTGTGAGCTATCGTGCATTGTCTCACTTCGTGGCTATTCCCTCCACGTCTGCGTGTGTAACACACATATGGCATACCGTTTGATTCAGGACATTTGGGAGATTGATATTTGGTAACTTTTTTTTACATCCATGGGGTTTTGGCATGATTTCTACCTTTTTGAATGTTGTTTGATGTTTATTTTTTTTGAAAATCTGGTAAAAGTGCAAACTTCATAGAAAACTGCGCCCACACATTGATGGTATGAATGAATGAACTACAGCGTTAATACTGAAGGTGTGTAGATTTCAGGAATATATAGTTTGTGGGGGGTATTTCTGAGTTGGGTGGGTGTTTTGTGGAAAAACTGCAGACTGTTCATACAAAAACTGGCTAATTTTTTTTTTTGCTGCTACTGACATTTGGCACTGGTCACGCTCTGGGTTAGTTGGTAGCCATGTCTCTGGGTACACCCATTAATGTGGCATACCGTTTTATTCAGGAGGGGTTAGGCTTTCATATTTGAGATGCGTTTGAACTTTCCTTTGTGGTTTTTAGCTGAAATTCGCATTTGATTTAATCTCTGATTTTACAGTTGAGGAAAAAAAGGAAAATGTGAGAAAATAACTTACAAGAGCTGTGCCCGGGTATCTGCATTTTTATCGAAAGTTACCTCACTCATAAAATTCTACGGGTGTGTAGTTTCTAAAAATATCTCACTTGTGGGATATTTTAGTTAATTTGGTAGATATTCTATGTAACCGTCAGTAGTGGTTAACATTTCAATTTGGTGTAATATTCTTGAAGGTGAGTTTTAGTTTAGGGGGGTCTCCTGTACAGGAAAAGTGGGGTACCTACAAATATCTGGTATCGTTGTATTCGTGAGTATCAGAGCTTTTAGAAACAGTAAGATTATTGTGTGTAACCTTAAGATAACTATAAGTAAAATGAGAAAAATCCATGAAAATTTGTAAATTTTAAAATTCTTTACATATTTTACCCATAATTCCAGTAAAATTTCCAGAAAAGTTACAAAAATTGTTACCATGTTAAAGTACTCTTTGTGCTGAAAAAAACAATGTATAACATTCCTGATTTACTGGGGGTTTCCTACTGTAAACTGTGACTGAAACAAATGTGTCTAAAATACTGAAAATTATTCTGGCATTTAACGCACGGAAAGTGGGGAATTCTGCTGGCAGCAAAAGGGTTAAAGGGCAACTAAAGCCTCAAAACAATACAGAATCAGAAGGCAAACTTCAGCAATAGATACCATCCTCCTGAATCTGTACTGTTTTAGGCATTAGTTGCCCTTTAAAATCCAGGGTTTGCCCCAATTCCTTGCCACTTCAGATGTTTGGAAACTACAATTCCTAGCATGCTTTAGTTGCTGGGAGTTGTAGTTTCCAAACATCTGCAGTGGCAAGCACTGCACCTACCCCCCAGAGCCCCCCAGTGGAGGAAAGGTCTTGCTTCATGTTCCTTATGCAATATGGACTCCTGCTGAAATGTTCTTTGTGCGATCGGTATACAATCCAATCTCCTGCTGATAATCCCTCTGCTAACGGCTGCTGCTCATTTCCCAGCGCTTCCTCCTCCACTGTTGAGGTACCTGACGTCACTACTCGGCGCCAGGTGAGACCGGCGCCAGTAGTGACATCAGTCACCAGCACAGTGGATGAGGAAACTTGGGGAAGTGAGCGGCAGCCTGTTTACAGTCGACCGACAGTGCGAGCAACCAATCATGTGGTCCCATAGGGAACTGCTGATAGGCCGTCCCCACACCATCAGAAATTTCTGGCTGGCCAGCCGATCCACGGCACTATCGGGCAGTTGGCTGGAAAAATCTGCTGGTGTGTACCCAGCCTAACTCCTATAAACATACAAATTATTTATATAATAGGAAGGATATATTAAAACACTGAAGGCGTAAGCAATCAATTACACTCAATCACATAAGTAAGGAGTAAGGAGTTTAGCAATATGCAAGAAATATATTTGCAATATATGCAAGCAGTATATTTGATCTTAAACAGAATCTTATGCAGCTGGGTAAACTTTTATTGAGTTTCAGTATAATAGGGAATTATGTTATTAAAGCTCACACTAATGTCAAGGAAAGGCCTGTGTGACAGGTCTGACTAAACTATTAGTGCTCATAAATAAACCTGTAGCTATCAATGAAATTGAAGCAAAGAATGAGATATAATTTACTGAAAGATCTCTACGAAATGAAAGATTTATAGAGGATATAATGAGTAAACATGCCATACTCTTAAATTCTATATTAAACAGCTCTGTTCATGCATAAACTACTTTGTTTGAGACAGATGAATGCACAGAGCAAATACAGCATTAGGATGCTTTCATTACCATCATTAGGAATAACGTAGGCTAAACACTGACAACCATTGTAAGCTAAAACCTTTCAGCACTATAGACAAACTGAACACTTTGTAGGGCAGTGTAAAGTTTTCTTTTCTTATTTAGTAAAATCAGGTTCCTGTGAAATACAATTCAACTATTAAACAATGTTAAACACGTGATTTCTAAAATTCTTCACTAAAACCTGCCAGTGTTAATTAAAAAAAACTAAAAAATGTTCTTATTTGTCAAAAAAAAAAATACAGCATAAGCTATAAGGTATGTCCACCTCACCTATAAAATTTATACTTATCTTCCTCACCCCCATAACTAGAGATGGCCGGTTCGCGGACCCGAACCGGGATCCGCCGCGGATTTATCCGTCCGCGAACGGCGGATATTCCGGATTTTCCGCCGTTCCGAACTTCCGAACTGCGGATTTTTTTTCTTTATGAAAATTTTCGAAAATACGAGTATCTCCGCAATTACGAGAATCTGCGATCTTCCGGGACCCGGAAAAACCGAAGATCCTCGTAATTACGCGGATTCTCGTAAAAACGAGAAATTCTTGTAAATATCGAAAAATTTTGTTTTTGGGGATTATTTTCAAGACGGAGCAAGCCACATGACCCAAATTAGCCAATGGCAGCTAACATGATTACACGTTTTTACGGGAATCCTCGTTTTTCGGAGATCCTCGGGTTTACAGAGGTCCTCGTTTTTACGGAAATCCTCGTTTTTACGGAAATCCTCGTATTTTCGAAAAATACCGTTCTCGCTTGCGGACTGTAATTTTTAGGTATTGTAGGCATTGATACGTGTTTCTAAGGACATTACCCAGGTCCCTGAGTGATTAAGTGTACATTACCAAGGCTATTTAGACCACTTTTAATGCGGATTTTGCCGAACTTTCATTTAATACGTTTTAACGGGTCCGCTCGCGGATTTTCGAATTTACGGATTTTTTCGAAAATCCGCGGATCCTCGTGCGGACCGGATTTTTCGAAGTTCGGACATCTCTACCCATAACCTACAGATTGTTAAACTTACCTCACCACGGTCCGTGAAGCTAATCTTTACTTTGCTAATCTTCTTCTGATGCCTGCTTTCTTCCGAGTTGCAGCTGCTATTCAATTGTGATAGTGACATCAAGGCCAATGACTTACAACTGCAAACTGGCATGCCAACTCTGCAACTCTGTGAGCTTTCTAAGAGCTGATTAAGCAGAGATGTCCAGGACTGAGAAGACCAGTGTTGGGGGAGAGAAGTTGGTAATAATGATGTAGTGTGGGATTGAATGTTATGGTTGGAATCACATGGTTATTTCACCAACTACAGTAGTGCCAACTGCCTGGGTGTAAAAGGCAATGTTCTTGCAACATTTTGTCAGTATGTTGGAGTGTTTGGTAGGAGACCTGACAGTGCAGAGTCGGAGAGAGATTTGAGCTTTTCAGCATATTTGAGCTTTTGCTGGGGGGATTTCCGTATGGTGGGTTAAAGAGGAAGTTCAGTGCAAATACAAATGGTTTTCCGAAAAAAGAGCAGTATTTTTCCATCCCAATGACCTTATTCTGCCCATTCAGCATTGTTTCTGTGTATAAATAAATGCAACTGAAATACTGACTTCCTGTTTGCAGGACCCCTAGTAGAGACAGTTATGGTCTTGCCCTTGACCCAGCGCCTGGAATGATTTAGTTGATCAGTAAAGATCTGAGCATCTTTGACCCATCACCAACAGCCAATCTATAGAAATAACTGTTAGGAACATTGCAAGGAAGTGGTGCATCCTGGGAAGAAGAAGGACCGTTAGAACCTGAAATGTCAGCTCACTAATGTCAACAGCAGGGAACAGCAAAGGGTAAGAAATCAACTGATTTTTCAAAATGGGAAAGAATATGTAGAATAACTAAGAAGGCATTACACAAACTGACAATTTAACAAATATTGATCATTTCCACTGAACTTTCCCTTTAACACTTGCAGTTATCCCCCACCCCTGTGTTCACACATCTACAGAACCAAAAGTCTTTATAGTCCTTTAAGAGAGCTAGCAGGGCAATGCACCAAGAGGTGCATCGCTCCGGCTCTGGAGTTATGCCAGTGTTAGCCAATGGTATATTGGTTCATTGCAGTAACTGAATGGCTAACAGGGAAGTTAATCATGCAGCCGCCGCAGACAATGTTATATGCACTCTATTTCACCAAGATAGTTTCCGCCATTTTGCAATGCACTGAGAGCGGCACATAACATCCCTGGCAGAATTGCCCCATGGAGCTGATAGCGGTGCATCTCCCTGTAGGTGTCTTGTATTTGTATCAATTTCTCTGTATCATTGTAGAAGCATCTATGTGTCTGTGTGGTTGGCAGTGCTATCTTTAAGCAACAACCTGCCTTTTTTTTGTCTGAATGCTCTACAGCTGTGCTGTCAACTTTAAAAAAACATTTTTTTGCTTGCTTCTTCATTTCTGTCTGTGTTAATGTATCTGTGTTAATGACTTTCCAGTTTAGAAAATTGGAGCAGAACTCCCCCAAGTAAGTGAAAACAGGTGCACACCTTTACTCTAGCAATTTGAGGTGCCAGAAAGTTTGCCAGTATAAGTAAAGAACATATATCAGAACAGCATTGTAATCATGTTAATATCCACATATAATGGTAGTTGTATTGTTGGAGGGATCTGTCAGACATTATTAGGTGATGTATATATAGAAATAGAATAGTATACATCCACACAGTACAACTAGTGACCAAAGTAATACAAATTAATATAATACACACACAATATATAAGCCTAGTGCACATCCAATTGAAATGCTTAAAAAAGCCTGCCCTTCATTCTGGATAAATTAATTAATCAATAACTTAATATAAGTTATAATTATTTAAGCACAGCAACCTTTTCAAGGTTTGCTTTATTCTGCTGGAAATCTTTGGGAATCCTTACTGGTTCAGTAGTCCTACCTTATTCCCAAACCTCTTCCTAAATCTCTTAACCACACACCACTGATTCACACCTTCTACTGTACAAACCCACACGTGACCTCAAGAATCAACCACTGTACCTTGGTACCAAAAATATTTGTGTGCAGACTTCATTTGAACATAGTGTTAGTGATTTAAAAAATGCTTAAGTTCTAACACATAAAGATCTACTGATGTGGTGACCAAGCTAAATTTATAACCAACGGAAACATTTATGGTGTCCTTAATATAAAGCATATGGAACAGAATTGTAAACAGTAATTTATTCCTGAGTAAATAAATTACACAAAGAAAATGAATCCACGACAGTATGCTTTTAATACATTTGCTATTTCTTTGTGAGATTCTGTCCTTTGAAATGAACAGTTTACCTATAAATTACAGAAGAAAACACGTTTGTCATGCAGGTCCTTTTATTTGTCACTCATACATCTGTCTTATGTTCTCTCTTGTTTGTTTGTGCAAGCAACTTAATAACAGTCTGATTCCTAACTAAACAGTAAATAGTCAAAACATCTATCACTTATGATACGAGAATGACATAGCAGCATATTATTTGCAATCCCCAGCCCTCTGCTGAGAAAGATGAAAGCTCTGTCTATAGAGAATAATCGTGAATATAATCAAAAAGCACTATTTCAACCTTTTTTTTTTTGAAGGAAAAAGTGATGTGGTTAGTTTGGAAAAACAAACCACAGAAGGACGTCCACGTTTCTAGCTTCAATGTGCTCACTTTGAGGAATCACAGGCAAAATATGTTTTTGATGTATTTTGTTCATGATTGCCCGTGCTATCTCAGTAGCAATTTTCTTGAAAGAATCTCAGAGATTACTTTTCTCTCTTTACACATATAAATAAGATTAATTGAATCTATATTTTATTTTTTAAAAAATCACCCATAGAATTACATTCTTATTTATAATAATAAAATAAAAGGCATTACACCATGTTTCATCTTCCTCATTAAATGCCAGCCTACTTCTGTACCTCTTTGTTACTTACATTTAATGTAGATCACCCTAAAACATTTATTATATACAGTGTAATATAAGGAGATTACGTCATAGAGGAGTTCCCTGACCATATAAATGCACAAGGCAGTAAGGCCGAGTGCTTTTATACAGGTCAAGGAACTCTGAGGTGGCATAATTATTCTGTAGATAGCATATGATTCAGTATAATACGGTTAAAAAGAGAGAGAGAGAAATCCAGCACAGGCACTCTGTCTCCATCTTCCCTATCTCCCCCTCCCTGTCTCCCCCTTCTTTTACTATTAATGTAGATAACAAGCTTGTTGTTCTACATACAAATGGTTAACTACAGTGTAAAACTGAAAGAAGAGAATAAACATCGTCTCTCACCCAGTGCAGTTCCGGTTAGTTACACAGACAGACTGAATTACTGTGCTAATAAGGAGGAGTGAGCGCATTCCTATGAGTCATAATTGACTCGGCCCCCCATTCCTTCTTATCAGCACAGTAATTCAATCTGTCATTGTAAGGAACTGGAACTGCACCGGGTGAGAGAAGATGTTTATTCTCTTCTTTAAGTTTGGAGCAGAGTCTTCTTATAACAGTGCAATACAGCCTATGGTATAAAGCCAATCATCTGCAGACATGACATGTTTTGATCTTGTTAGATTTCATCAGTGCAAGATACAGATTCATGGCTCTATGGGGTAGGGAACCTGGGAGTAAGAAATTACGTCTTGTTTCTTAGATTTTGTGGGCAATGCTATTTATATAGCATGAGACTGCAAGATACCTTCTGTTATAAGAAGGCTCTACTCCATTTTTATGCTCTGTGGAAGGCTTTTTGTTTCTTTTGGCCCACCTCTCTTTCTTCTTTAAGTTTGAAATAGAAACAGCAGTTAACCATTTGTATGTAGAAAAACGGGCTTATTATCTGCATTACTAATACAGGGAGGGAGAGAGGAACGGGGAGGTGCAGTGGCAGGCAGGAAGTCACTCAGTGATGCAGCTGAGTGACTGATTTTATAGATTCTCGCCACTGCACCTCCCCAATGAAATGCTAGAGCCTTATGTATTATAAACTTAAAATGTACCTTTTAAAAGTAAATCCAATCCAGGAGCCGCGACCAGATCATAACGCACATGCCCGCGCGTGGACGCGTGCACTCCTGAAAAGCCTCCCGTGCTGGTAAGGTCATAACAGGGATTACTGAGCATGCTTGGCCTCACAGAGAGTCAGATAGTATGGCATGGGGTGGGACATAGCTTGAGCAAAACAAGTTCTGGATTAAAGTCATACAGCAATACAAACACATAGGAGTTAATGCAGCTTACATGTATTTATTTATACATTAAGATGAGGCAAAGTCATTTTTTCAGTGTACAATTCCTTTAATAAAAGAAATGTTCTCTTCTTTTTAGATACATCTAGATCAGTGAACCATTTTACCTTTTCATTTGATATACAGTACAACCATCTTTCTATTGTCATCCCTGCCGGGTTTATTAAACATACACTGACAATTCTAATAGTTTTACTGTTGGACAAGATTCAGCATATGCCCTATATAGTAACAGGCAGTACCCTCTTTCCTGGTGCTCCTTTGTACAGTCATACAAATCCTATATATATATAGGCTGCAAATACATATTCCATTTATAAACTGTGAGCTTCAGTGAATCACTCAAAATATGGATGCTAAATTACCTGCAATCCCTCATAGTACATTTATGTACAAATCTTGCTTTGCAAAGGCTTAAAGTACATTGAGAACTGATATAGCTGGTTCTGTGATAAACCCTGCGATAAACACTAAAAGTGTATTGGTGTAACTGTACTGTACCTCTAGGTTGGGATTGCAAACTAGAGATTAATAAAATTACAGCACTTTTGTGGAATCTATTGAAGTTCTGAAAATACTTTTTCAAACTCAATTGAATCTGCAATATTCTATTTTCAAACAAAATTTTTCAGCTTTTACATTTTCTAATATTTGATATTAATTTTTTTCTCATCACTAGACCTTGCATTTATTGACTAGTAGGTTCAGTGTAAAGCTACATTCCCAATCTTCCCAATCATTAAAGGATAAGTGCACTGTAAAATCAAGTTATGTTCATTTGGAAGCTGCAGCTTTTTACCTATGCCCCTCCAGAGCCTAGCTTTGTGCCTTGGAAGTTGCTGACATCTTGTTACTGGTTTGCTGAATGTTAAGCTCTGCCCCTCTGAGATTTCCTCTGCTTTCTCCTGCTTGAGCCTCAAACAGTAATGCTTGTGAGTTCCGTGCACACGCACGTGCATGGAACTCACAGGCATTACTGTTTGATGCTCAAGCAGGAGAGTGCACGGAACTCACAAGCATTACTGTTTGAGGCTCAAGCAGGAGAAAGCAGAGGAAATCTCAGAGGGGCGGAGCTTAACATTCAGCAAACGAGTAACAAGATGTCAGCAACTTTCAAGGCACAAAGCTAGGCTCTGGAGGGGCATAGGTAAAAAAAATACGGCAACGGTATTTTTAAAGCTGCAGCTTCCAAATGAACATAATTTAAATTTTACAGTGCACTTATCCTTTAATTATTTGCAAGGTGTCCTATGCAATGACTAATGACCTGGAGTCTTGTCCATTGAGAGCAGTGTAAAGCTCATCTGAGCATGTGTGAAAGCTCTGAGCTTTTTACCTGCTCTCAGCAAATTGCCTGCAGAGATTGTTTGCAGCTCTGAGCAGTGTGAGAACAACCCTTAAGGTTTTTATGGGCTTCTTTTTTGAGAATAATTTTGGGGGTGGCTATGCCTTTAATGTTGTCTATAAAATGTATCATATTTATATATTAGGTGTATTTCTCCTTTAAGATTGGGTTGAGTGTAAGTTCAGGACAATAGCTGTGATTCAATTACCGTATATACTCGAGTTTAAACTGACCCGAGTATAAACCGAGGTACCCAATTTCAGCTAAAAATCCTAATAAAAGTTGTTGACTCTATGTAAAACCGAGGGTAGAAACTTGGCATTCAAGATGTTTGGAAACTACAACTCCCAGCTAATAAACATGCTGGAGTTGTAGTTTCCAAACATCTTGAATGCCACCCTCACTTGGCATTCAAGATGTTTGGAAACTACAACTCCCAGCATGCTTTATTAGCTGGGAGTTGTAGTTTCCAAACACCTTGAATGCCACCCTCACTTGGCATTCAAGATGTTTGGAAACTACAACTCCCAGCTAATAAAGCATGCTGGGAGTTGTAGTTCCCAAACATCTTGAATGCCCCCCTCACCCTCCCACCCAGTTCAGTTTGTACCTGTGGTCTCTTCTCCCTGTGGGCTCTCCTCCATCCAAGGGCTTCCTCCATCCAAGGGCTTCCAGGCAGCATTGAAGGTACGGTATCCTTAGCATTCCGCAGCCGTGCACTCATTCCTTTCCTGGCCTCGCCGTCTGACGTCACTGCCCAGCGCCGGGCTTGGCGCCGGGCAGTGATGTCAGGCCGGCACGCCAGTACAGAGAAAGATCGTGCGGCTGCCGGAATGCTCAGGTAAGCTGTTGACTCGAGTATAAACCGAGTCCAAGTTTTCAGGCTGATTTTTCAGCCTGAAAAACTCGGTTTATACTTGAGTATATACGGTAGTCAGTCCAATAAATTAATTTGCTAGTTTAAAAAGGACACTGGTGCTTTTATTCTTTAAAGTACAAACATTTGTTTCAAACAGAATGGACCACACCTATGATGATGGGAGAAAGCAATATAAACATACACTATTAATACACAAACATCAAAACACACCTTAAGGGAAAGTACAATATTTTGTTCTTTGTTCATGATTTTGCTGATCCTTGTCTTCAGAACTCAATGGGAGCTAAAAGATTGTACAATAAACAAGGCATGTCTTTCCACGGTGTGTCATCTTCTGGGACACAAACATGGGTTTGGCCTGAAGATATTTTTAAGTGAAAAAAATTGACTCAGCATCTTCAATTATAAAAAGCACTTTTTAAAAATCCCTCCTGGTAACAGATTATTTTGTGCTTTTCACCTGCTGGGATGTTCTTTCTTAATGCTCTCAGGATTGGTTCATCGACAGTTCATTATCTGCAAGGCTTAAGGTTTAATTGTTACTTGCTATGCAATTTGCAATGTTTGGTATTTAGATAATGTTTTTGTTATTAGTGTCTCTGGGGTGTCATGCATATAACTTCTGCACCGATGTTACAAATGTTTACTAACTATAAGAACATGTATTATTATTTTTTAAACAATACTACAAACTTGGAAAGAAGGACTAATGCTGGGAACAAAATAAAGGTAACAGGTAGATCATGCAACTATACTGGTCATGTAAACATGCTTGCAATCAAAAGTGTCTGTAAAAGCTAGGAGTCTGTGTTCCTTCCTCCCATTATTGTTTCTGTGCAGAGCATCAGTGTGTTGAAGTCTCTTTGAATGGGACGTAGGGGTCCTGTGCTCCCTCCTCCCATTATTATTTTTGTGCAGAGTTCCATTGTTCTGAAGTCTACAATTCCAGGCTACATCTGTGTAATAATTACTGGGATCCAAAAAAGACATGGCTTAGCTAAACTTTGGACTATATCAGCACTGAAATATGTAAAAACACTGGCTCTCCAACATTACACATTAATGTGTACACTTATAGAACCATAGAGAAAAAAAATCTAGCCACGCTCCCACCAGTATTTGTGCAAATTATCTGCAGTGTAAGTCCCAGATGCCCGGAGTAGCCACCACCCCTACCCCACCCCCTTTGTCGGGACTAGATGAATGGATGGTGACCCGCAAAACCGCTGTTCTGTTACTGTGAAATTAGGCTAAAGGGTCACTATACTCACTGGAACAACTTTTTTTTGTGACAATTTGAGACAAGTAAAATGGTGGTACTTACATGTTTATCTGTGCATGCTTTGTCATTAAATTATTAATGTTTAGTGAGTACTCCTAATTCCCCCCAACCACCCTTACTCACTGCCTTCTCATAGTGTCTGCGACACTTTTAAGCTCTGCACAGCCTCACTAAGGACACTGCTTTTCTTACACTTCCTGGCCCTCCCCCCTTTATTCTTTTCTCTGCTTATTCTCTTAAATGTTGCAGAATGTGTGCTGGCAGGCAAAGAGGTCAGGCATGGATCACATATTATCATTTCTGCCTCTGGAGTGACAGGTCTTTCCCTGTAAATGCTGTGATTTCAAATGATGATTTCTCAGAATCAACAGCTCAGATTTAAAATCCTAAAAAAAAGTTTTGGAGCAGTGGGATCTTGCTGTATCTAAAGCAACAATTTTTGAAAAGATACTCTTTATTAGGGTTAAAGTACCCTTCAAACCAATATTTGGAATAGTGCATGTGGTTTCCTAATCTTAGCAAGACTGAATTATCAGGGGAGCCACCAACCCCCTCACAAAAACAGATCTAAAACCGACCCTGCAGCAACCATGTAGCTATATAAAGGTGTACCATATACATATCTATAAACATATTCCCCTTAAAATTATTGAGAGAGACACAAGCGTTGGGTGTAAATAAGGGCCACAGCATTTTATTGGTAAGATGTTACGTAGCTGATCCTTGCAAATTACCATGACCCTGGTTGCCATAGCAACCCCACAACCATATATAAATATTTTTCAAGAACTGTCAGTATGCCGGCCTCCCGATAGGAGGGCATGTAGACCATACCATACCTATTTTGCAAGGATCTGACCGCCCGCTGTGACAAACCCAATATTTTTTATATATATCAACCAAAGCTCTTTAACCATATCAAATATATAACTCTTTTTCCTTTTTTTTTTTTTTTTTGAAAATATAATAATTTAAGTAAAAAATTAACTTAACAACATAAATATATCTTATAAATAACAAATAGATTTAACAGCAGTCACAAAATTAAATTGCACAGAAAAAGGAGGGACCGGGCGGGTGGGGCAAAACTCCTAGCCCTGCTAAAACTAAAATGGCGCCGTTCTCCTCGTACTGCCCGTCTTTTATAGACGAGCAGCCGCGCCAGGATGTCCCACGCTCCGACGTTATCACGCCGCGTCGGCCCGCCCACCCGCAATGCATCCCTGGGAACGGAACCAATCGGCCCCATACCAGCCGCGGGTGAGCGGGGCCGAGGCGCGCGCCGCCGCCGAAGGTAAGACCGGCCAAGGCTGTGAAGAAGGGGAGAAGGGGGGGAATTGCTAACTCCCCCCCTTCAGTCAAGGGCAACGCTGCTTAAGCAGCGCGTTGCCCCTCAATTTCTGAGCAATGCATTTGTCAATAATGTACCGATTTAAGGCTACTTTCACACGAGAGGCATGTTGATGTTAAACCATCAGTGATGCTAATGGTAACTCCTGATTTTTTTGTAGCGTTTATTATTCATTTGACCAGCAAAAAACACAGGTTTTTTTTATATTTTGAATTATTTTTTTATTATATTCTAATCATCATACAAATAACAGAAGAAAAGTTTTTGTGTGGTACAATGTCGAAATGAGCATATTTAAGAAGAGTTTGCTTGTCGTCTGCCATTGATAAAAATTATGCATGCAGATTTTTAAATCACTATGAAACGTCATTCTGAACAAACGGAACAGAACACAATTTTTTTAACTACATAGTGCTTCTTTTAACTACAATATTCAAATGTTTTATCGACACAAAAAAGCTATCAGGTGCTTCTCTGAAAGTAGCCTAAAGGTGAATGTTGGAGGGTAGGGTTAAAGCATAAACTTTTAAGTTGCAATTCAAAAGCAACCACAATTAAAGGACAATTATACTCACCTTCCCTCCGCTCCTCTTCTTTTGTCTGTACCTTTTACCCAGGGTGAGGACCTGAACCGCGAGGTCCTCACCTCTGGGTTCACCTAACTTACAGCATAGCCTAACGGGCACACTGCTCCAGTAGGCTCCGCCCCTCCTCCCTGTCGGCGACAAGGCCAATAGGAAGGCACGCTCTGCAACGAGCGTGCCTTCCTATTGGCCTCATCGTGCAAGGAGAGGAGGGGCGGAGCCTACCGGAGCAGCATGTCAGTAAGGCTATCCTAGCGGTTCAGGACCTCACCCTGGGTAAAAGGTACTGACCAAAGAAGAGGAGTGGAGGGAAGGTGAGTATAATTGTCCTTTAAAAATAAAAGGCCAAAACAATTATAAAACTAGGTTGATAGAATAACTTAAGGTGCAAACACTCACACTTGTTGAACAACGCTTCTCCTACTGCTGCAGACTGTACTGCTCCTCAGTCCATACAGTATGGACCAAAAGGAAAGTGAAAGTCCAACTTTCACTCATGTTCACTGAGCTGTTGCAGCATTCCAAAAAGAGAGCTCTTGGAATAGCCTGCAGTCATTAGTCATGAAATCATCCATCATAATAATCATAATAATGTCTTAGGTAGGGTTAATGAGTAGGTTATAAGGGTGGACTAGATGGACATACTGTAAGTCTTTTTTTTCATACTCCATTACTATGTTACTATGTCTACCCAAAGTGGGTGCTGCAGAACCAGGTGGCAGGGATTGGGCTGCATTTCTCTTTCTAACAGCACCACTGGGTTGTGTGATATGTCTTGCATTTTTTTGGATGTATTTTGCCTCAACATTTTAGTGCTAGTGTAATAAATGGCCGGACGGCCGGGTACTCACAGTACGCTTTTAGGAGGAGGCTGACAGTCCGGAAGGTGCAGGATACAGAGGCTGCTGGGAAATGTAGGCTGGATACTGGAACAAGGTTCGGCTGGGTACTGTAGGCTGTTTGCTGGAACAATGGTGCTGCTGGGTACTGTAGGCTGGACCAAAGGTGCTGCTGGGAACTGAAGGCTGTATGCTGGAACAATGGTGCTGTTGGGAACTGTAGGCTGACTGCTGGAACAATGGTGCTGCTGGGTACTGTATGCTGGAACAATGCTGTTGGGAACTGTAGGCTGACTGCTGGAACAATGGTGCTGCTGGGAACTGAAGGCTGTATGCTGGCAAGGTAAGTAACTGATGCAGGCAAGGTGAGACACTGGAAACAGGCAAGGTAGGTACTGGATACAGGCAATGTAAGTATTGGATGCAGGCAAGGTATTAAAAGGAGCAGGATCCAAGGCAGGTAAGTACAGGAGCCAGGGAGGTAGCAGAATGCTACATCGGGCCCCGGCCCCGGGTCCAGGAGGACACCGGCTTTTCAAATTTCGCGCCGCCCGGCGTGTCAGCGGCGTGACGTCATGACTTCGACGCCGCCCACCCGGAAGTGCAGTGCGGCAGGTAAGTTCGTGACAGTACCCCCCCCCTTACGGGGGGCCACAGGACCCAACGGGCCAGGCTTCCCTGGAAAACTCCTGTGGAAAGCTTTAACTAGACGAGGAGCGTGCAAATCAGAGTGTTTAATCCAAGCTCTTTCTTCCGGACCAAAACCTTTCCAGTGGACCAAATACTGCAGAGACCTCCTCCAGAATCTAGAGTCCAATATCTTCTCGACCTCAAACTCCTGCTGACCATCAACGGAAATCGGAACGGGAGGTAGTAAGGATGTGGAATACTGATTAGAACATACTGGTTTGATGAGAGAAATATGAAACACGTTAGGAATCCGCATGCTGGAAGGAAGTTGAAGGCGAACAGCCACTGGGCCGACTAATTCCAGGATAGAAAAAGGACCAATACATTTGGGTCCCAGTTTTGAGGAAGGAACCCGTAGGTTAATATGAGCAGAAGAGAGCCATACTTTATCTCCTACAGAATACGCTGGGGGTTCTCTACGTCTCCTATCTGCTGCAATTTTTTGCACTAAAGCAGATTTCTGAAGGCTGATTTCCGTAGCATGCCAGATAGCGGTCATCTGGGCCGCAGAGTCATTGGCAGCGGGTACTTGTGTGAAAAGAAAATCTTGCGGAAAACATCTAGGATTTGTCCCAAAGACACACAAAAAAGGAGATTTCCCAGTAGAAGCATGAGGTGAATTGTTATGGGCAAACTCAGCCCAAGGCAGAAGGTCAGCCCAATCATCCTGGGTATAGGAAATGTAACAACGAAGATATTGTTCCAAAGACTGGTTAGTGCGTTCAGTAGCCCCGTTGGACTGTGGGTGGTAAGCCGAAGAAAATTGTAACTTGATGTTCATGGACTTACAAAGTGCTCTCCAGAATTTGGAAACAAATTGAGTACCTCTGTCAGATACTATTTTCAGAGTCCATGAAAGCGGAAGATATGTGAAATAAATAGTTGAGCTAACTCCGTTGAAGATGGTAGTTTAGGCAGGGGTCCATGAATGAGGCTTACCACCTTTACTGATGAGGGCTAATATTGGAGAAATTATTGACGAGAACCCTTGAATGAATTGTCTGTAGTAATTGGCAAACCCAATGAACCTTTGAATAGCTTTGGTTCCCATAGGAAGAGACCAATCTTGGACGGCTGAAACTTTAACAGGATCCATCTGGAACCCTTGCGCAGATACGATGTAGCCTAGGAAGGGTACTTGTGAACACTCAAACAGACATTTTTCCAATTTGGCATATAGGCTATTCTCTCTCAGACGTAGTAACACCTGTTTAACATGGAGGCGGTGTGAGGGCAGATCATGAGAAAAGATTAAAATGTCATCTAGATATACTACTACAGAGATTCCCAACATATCCCGGAAGATGTTATTTACAATTTCTTGGAACACCGCTGGAGCATTACAAAGGCCAAAGGGCATTACGAGATACTCGTAGTGACCGTCCCTGGTGTTAAAGGCGGTCTTCCACTCGTCACCTTTGCGTATACGGATCAGATTGTATGCCCCCCGTAAATCCAGTTTGGTAAATATTTTAGCTCCTTTTATCTGGTCAAACAGTTCAGAGATGAGAGGGAGCGGATACCGATTCTTTATTGTGATTTTATTTAATCCACGGTAGTCGATGCAGGGTCGTAACCCGCCGTCTTTTTTTTCAACAAAAAAGAACCCAGCTCCAGCAGGGGAAGTGGAAGGTCGTATGAACCCCCTAGACAAATGTTCAGTAATGTACTCTTTCATGGCTAGAGTTTCTGAGGGAGACAGTGGGTATGTGCGTCCCCGAGAGGCATAGTACCAGAAAGAAGATCGATGGGGCAATCGTAGGAACGGTGCGGTGGTAGCTTCTCAGCTCGCTTTTTACAAAACACATCAGAAAAATCATGATAACACTCAGGAGGTTTTTCTCAATTTATTTTCACAGGTAATGGTAGTGCCAATGAGTAGAAAGGCAATTTTTGAAACAGAAGGGGCTCCAAGACTTGAGTTCATTGTGAGACCAATCAATAACGGGGTTGTGTAATCTGAGCCATGGAAGTCCGAGAATTAGGGGAGCAGAAGGGCTTTGGATGACAAGAAAAGATAAACGTTCCTGGTGAAATATGCCAATGCGGAATAGGACTTTGTAGGTAGATTTGGAGATGAATTCTGAAGCCAACGGATTATTGTCAATAGCCAGAACTCGAAGAGGTTGCTGCAAGTGAAGGAGAGGAAGCCCCAATTGTGCTGCATAGGTAGAGTCAATGAAATTTCCAGCGGCACCAGAATCGACAAAGGCCTGGGAGGAAAAGGTTTTACCATTACAAGTGATAGTAGCTGGCAGAAAGAGTTTTAATGGTTCAAATTTGGCAGGAGACTTAACGTTACCTAGAAGGAGCTCCTCCTTAACTTCTAGGTCCTGAAGTTTCCCGACTTCTGGGGACAATTTTTTACAAAGTGTCCTTGCCCAGCACAATAGAGACAAAGTCCATTGGTACGTCTGCGTGACTTTTCCTCGGGGGATAGATGAGTGCCGCCAATTTGCATCGGCTCTTCACCTGAAGATATGGCTTGCGGAAAGGTCGGAGCAGGCCTAGGAAAGGTCTTAGGAAGGCTGGAACGGGCTGCAGACCTTTCTGCCTGCCGTTCACGGAAGCGGGTATCGATCTGGATGCATAATGTAACCAAGTCTTCCAATGGGACAGGTAATTCCCTGGATACTAATTCGTCCTTGAGGCGGTCAGAGAGTCCCTGCCAAAAGGCTGCAGTAAGTGCCTCATTGTTCCAAGAAGTCTCCGCAGCAAGGGTACGAAATTCAATAGCATATTGACCCACAGAACGAGACCCTTGGCGGAGCTGCATCAAACGGGAGGAGGCAGCAGAGGTTCTTCCTGGAGCATCGAAGACCTTGCAGAACATACTAAGGAAGTCAGTAACATTATAGACTAGAGGATCGTCTTTTTCCCATAGGGGAGAAGCCCAGGCCAGCGCATTGCCCTCCAACAAGGCGATGATGTACCCAACCTTAGCGCGATCCGATGCAAAATGCGATGGTTGAAGTTCGAATTGGATTCGGCACTGATTAATGAATCCACGGCAGGCTTGGGCATCACCATCAAACCGTGAGGGTGGAGGTATGCGGGGCTCTCTCCGAAGAGATGGATCACCGGATCCGGACGTTGAAGGGGGTAGCGTAGAACCCGGAGCAGAGGCAGCAGCTGGGGGTAGCCGGACAGCAAGGGTATCCATAAACTGGGCCAACTGGCCCTGATGGTGTTCAAACAGGTCCATGCGTTTGGACAAAGCCTGGAGAGTTTTACTCAATTCTGCCATAGCCCCCTCAGGCGTTTCCATGGCCCGATTGTACTGTAATAAATGGCCGGACGGCCGGGTACTCACAGTACGCTTTTAGGAGGAGGCTGACAGTCCGGAAGGTGCAGGATACAGAGGCTGCTGGGAAATGTAGGCTGGATACTGGAACAAGGTTCGGCTGGGTACTGTAGGCTGTTTGCTGGAACAATGGTGCTGCTGGGTACTGTAGGCTGGACCAAAGGTGCTGCTGGGAACTGAAGGCTGTATGCTGGAACAATGGTGCTGTTGGGAACTGTAGGCTGACTGCTGGAACAATGGTGCTGCTGGGTACTGTATGCTGGAACAATGATGCTGTTGGGAACTGTAGGCTGACTGCTGGAACAATGGTGCTGCTGGGAACTGAAGGCTGTATGCTGGCAAGGTAAGTAACTGGATGCAGGCAAGGTGAGACACTGGAAACAGGCAAGGTAGGTACTGGATACAGGCAATGTAAGTATTGGATGCAGGCAAGGTAAGTATAAGGAGCAGGATCCAAGGCAGGTAAGTACAGGAGCCAGGGAGGTAGCAGAATGCTACAATCGGGCCCCGGGTCCAGGAGGACACCGGCTTTTCAAATTTCGCGCCGCCCGGCGTGTCGGCGGCGTGACATCATGACGTCGACGCCGCCCACCCGGAAGTGCAGTGCGGCGCGGGACCGGAGCGGCAGGTAAGTTCGTGACAGCTAGTTGGCTTATTGATTACTAATATCAGTTATTATTGCTATATTTAATTGCAAAAAAATAAAAAAGCTCAGACCTATACATTTCTATTAGAACAGTTGCTGCTATACTTGGGGAAACTAAAGAAGTCTTTCCTGAGAAAGTGAGAAAGTGACAATTTAAACGTTACAATACAAAGAGCCCTGTGGTGACAGCCCTTTCCTTTAACTCAGTGAGCTCCAGGCATGCTCAGTGTAGTTCACCTAGGGAAAGAGAAATTCTCCAATCAGCTACCTTGTATCTCCCTGTTCAAAATGGAGGGGGAGTTAATGTGGACATGGAAGAAGAAAGGCTTTCTGCAGTGATATATTTAATATTTAGTTAGGAATCACATAAAATGACAACTGCTACATAACTACTGACTTTAATGGCAGGGTAACAATCTTATGGTGGACTTAGTTATGATGAAGTGATGTGACAGTTTTTTTAATAGCCAGATTTGATGTTTGCGAATGCTTGACAAAATCACATCAATGGAATGGATAAAAAAGTGTAACATGTTAACATAAGTTAAATCAACTGGACTGGACAATTCGGTATTCAGAAAGCCAGTCAGATGTCTAGTCATGTGAAATGTCTTCATGAAACTACTATAAATATACCTTAACCTGGATGAATGAGAACCATCAAAAATGTTGAATGTACAATTTTAAAGGGCATGTCCACCCCCAAAACTATAATCCACCCCACTATTGGCCCCATTGTGTAGTGTAGTTTAATCCTTACTTCACATCCCAGCTCCATATGGTTCTCCTGTAGCCCCCCCAAAGTCCCAAAAACTGCCCACCAGGAGGATAGTAGAGTCCATATAGGACTCTGCCTCCTACCTGGCCTCCGGGAGAAGTTTGGCATGCGTACTGCAGCCCTTCTCCCCCTCCCTCCCCTTCCCTCTCTCCCCCTCTCAGAATTCCCTCCCCCTAGTGTAAAACCCTTTAGATATATGATTCCCCCTGTCCCCCCAGCCCCAACCGCTCTATTTTTATTCTTAGAAAGTGTTCCAAACTTTACTTATCTCCCCTCTTTCCCCCTCCGCAATGAACTCCCGGCAGCTGCGTCCTTGATTGGCTGCCGCTTAGCCAATCACAGACGTGACTGCCGGTCCCGCCCCTCTGCTTGCATTTTCCTGCAAGCAGAGGGCCGGCAGTGCGGCGGAGGAAAGAGGGAAGTAAGTTAAGTTTGGGGAACTTTCTAAGAATAAAAATAGAGCGGTTGGGGCTGGGGGGACAGGGGGAATCATATATCAAAAAATTATTTTAAGGGTGGACATACCCTTTAAGTATGTTTCTTAGAATACACAAGTGGGAACTGTCAATTTCTTACCTCATTAATTTAAAAAAGTTGTAAATATATTGGTAGAATTTAGGGTACATCAAGCAGTGGGTTAAAGGGACTGTAAACTCCCCATCATCCATAAAAATAACTATGTGCCATCCGTTTCTATTATTCACAGGGAGGTGAAAACGCTTATTCTCCCCTCCCTGTGAATAATAGGACGCTTGGGGGACCTGGAACTTACCTTACCGCCGCTCCAGTGCAAGCCGCTCCTTCACTGAAAGCCGCTCTGTCCCGACCGCGCGCCCTATCTTAGGCGCATGCACGCCAATACAAAAGATAGGGCGCATGATCAGGAGAGAACAGCTGTTTAGTGAAGAAACGGCTTGTGGAGCGCGGTAAGGTAAGTTCCAGGTCCCCCGAGCGTCCTATTATTCACCAGGGAGGTGGGAATAAGCATTCTCTCCTCCCTGTGAATAATAGAAACGGATGGCACATAGTTATTTTTATGGATTTAGTGTTTCCTTTAAGCACAGGTCAGAATTAGTTTAAAGGGTACCTGTATTGCCTCAACGCATTTTTTAAATTGCTTTAAAAAAAAGACTAAAAGTTTTTTTTCCTGATTTTTTTTCTCTGCCTCACGGCCCTGGGCCAGCTAGGAGGTGGCCTTTTAGCACTCATCTTTGCTGTGTGATATCTAAGGGAGGGCAGCACGGTTGTAAATGTGAGTAAGCGTTTCTGCTGCTGAAAGTGTGGACATGTAATGGGGGTGATGTTTTTTATTATATTGTTGTCTTTAAATGGAATGCAGAGGTTTGATGGTAGTGATGGGCTGGCTCACTATGGCTGGGGCTGGCTCACTATGGCTGCACCGGCCTGAAGACTTTTTTGTTTCAGTTCCTTGCTCTGAGTGACCTTGTGCAAATTAAGCACCCTGTGCATTAGGCAATAGAAATGAGATTGTAAGATCTTGGCAGCCTTACTGCATTTTTGTATTGTGTTCATTGGTGCATTGCTAGTGGCTTTATATAAAGATGAAGAGTTATTACTAATATTCTTTAGTAAAGGGTTCATGTACAGCAGCTCTATTTATATCATAAAGAGCATGTTAAATGTGAGAGCTATTGCTAGATTAAAAATAAGCAAACAACTAATAAAATATATTGTTGAAAAACAAATTTCCTGAGCAGATTATTCTGGATCTCATAGACACAAAAACAGGCTGAATATTTTAAAAACAAATGCAAAAGTCATGAAGAAACAACTAAAATTTTTGGTATTGTAATATAGTTTTATTAACATTCTTTTACTCTTATCACAGACTATTTACACTTTACAAGTAGCCTAAAAAACAAACTGTGTTAATAGTAGAGATGGCCGAACTTACCGAAGTTTGGTTTGTTTCTGAACTCCCGAACTTCAGTAAAAGTGGCACCTGGGAACTGGTCTGGGGAGCATGCAGCTGTCACCAAAATCTCTTTAAACATTTCTTTCTTCATGATCGGCAATTGTCGGGTTTCCACAAGCAAGGTTCGAGTTACGACCAATTTGAGGGTTACCAAACGCTACATTTGAGGGTCACCGAAAATAGAGCTATAGATTCGAGGGTTATCAAAATCGAGCAATACATTCAAGGGTTACCGAAAGTTGAAGGCTACCTTTGAGGGTTAGCAAAAACAAACATTGCATTCGAGGGTTACCGAAGGATACATTCTAGGGTTAGATCCTGCAGCAATCTTTCCAAGTGCAGCATTTTTCTAAGTGTTGGGCTGAATTAACACCAGAATTTGTCCAGATTTGACCTGTCTTATTACTCTGCCAACACCCCTCTTCTGTGCTGCCTTACTACATCTCACTCAACTATGTTCCAGTTTACCTTATTCATCACTATCCTGGTATCCTAATCTATCAAATTGTTTGCCGCACTTCAACACCCTATTGTAGGTAAGACCATTTATATTGCACCTTCCATTTTATCATCTTACCTTCTATCTCATCATGAACTGCTTGACATTTTTAAATCCTCCTTCATTTCATCTTCAATTACCAGACAATCACGGTCCCAACTAAAATCCCACTCTCACCTACTGTCACTCTCCCTCCTCCTGCTTGCTGCTGGGGATATTGCCCCAAATCCTGGCCCTTCTCCCACACTGCCCTGTACTATCCCCACCCTCTCTTCTACCCCAAGTTACACTTCCTCATCCTCTAATACACCAAACCCATGTAATATTATAAACATCCCACTTCAGCCCCTTTCTCCAGCTCCCTTATCTGAGGCACTCTGGAACACACACTCTGACTGTAATAAACTCCCAAACGTACATGACCTTTTCATTTTTAACTCCTTTACCTTCCTAGGCCTCACTGAAACATGGCTGTCTCCCTCTGACACTGTCCCACCTGCTGCACTCTCGTTTGGAGGCCTACACTTCAGCCACACTCCACGGCCTGGAATCCTACATGGTGGTGGCGTTGGCATTCTTTTGTTTGAGCGCTGCAGTTTCAAACCCATTACCCTTTACCTGCCCTCTCCCAGCTTTCCTTTGAATATCACTCTGTTCGTATTCTCCCACACACCTACAGATTGTTGTTATTTATCAGCCTCCTGGACCAACCACTAGTTTTTTCGACCATTTCTTTGCCTGATTATCTCACTTCCTTTCCAGGGACATCCCCACTGTAATTTTCAGGGATTTCAACATCCCCATTGACATCAACAACTATGCAACCTAACTTCTCTCGCTCACTTCCTCCCTTAACCTCTCTCAGTGGTTGTCCCCTCATAATGGACACACACTTGACCTTGTCTTCACTGGGCTATGTTCCTAACTTTTCTAACTCACCGTTTCTGCTATAGGATCACAACCTTTTCAAATTTAATTTTAGTTCATCCATCCCAGCCACTACCCCAACTCCTACATACACACACAGATGCAGAGACTTGCGCAACCTCGACCCCTCTTCACTCTTCACTGCCGCTCAGCCAATCACAGACGCGACTGCCGGTCCCGCCCCTCTGCTTGCATTCTCGCAAGCAGAGGGCCGGCAGTGCGGCGGAGGATCGAGGGGAGGTAAGTAAGAGTTTGGGGAGCTTTTTAAAAAAACAAACCATGCGGTTGGGGCTGGGGGACATGGGGGAGCATAATATTAAAAGTCTATTTTAGGGGTGGACATAGCCTTTAAGCATTGATGAAAAAAACAGCACATTATTGGTAATTTATTAAAAAAAAAAAAACACTAACTTCAGGAAAAAATACCAGCACTGGTATCATCCATAGGTGCCTTATTGCAGTTGTTACTGACCCCAAATGGTATTTTCAATACAAAATAGCAACACACCAGTACACTATAGATAATGACCAATAACACTATCATTATGACTCCATTTGTATGGCATGGATGCCCAGTGGAGACAAAATAATATTCGATGTCTAACGATGAATGCAATAGTAATATGCCATGTGGCCTTGTGAATCTGTAGAATTCAAAACAATATATTTGCTCCCTTAGAAAAAGTCTGTACATTTGTTTGATTTTCCTGCTTACAAACATATGCCAACTACAACTGGGATACTGTCCATGATGCATTTGCTGAAATTTTCCTTTAATAACCTTTCAAAATATCTTACCTACTGTTAAGCTCATTTCGTAAACACAATTAAATGTGTTTCCTGGCTCAGGCCCTTTTCCCTGTAAGAGCAAGGGCACCATATATGCTTTCCTCAGCCCATTGGTATGATTCCAGATAGAGAACAACCTTGAAAATAAACTACCTTTAACATTTCTAATCATTTCTGTATTTCTCCAATTTGTGCACAAACAAATTGGAAAAATAGCAACAAAGAAGCATCTTATTCACAAATCATTCCCGCTGAGATCACCACTGAAGAAAATAATTAAATATAGAGATAACCAAAATACATAAAAGTGGACAAGGATACTGTACACACAGGATCATTTATTGGCCTTATTGATCATATTGATTGATTTTTTTTTTGTCAGATTGGGTGGTGATAGCTAGTATTACCAGCAGCTAACCAATGGTTCGTGACCAGTATCCAGTAAAATCAGTCGTTTGGAATAATCAATCTTCCTGATAAATTTAAGAGAACTTCGTTTCCAATATTAGTTAGTGATACAGTCATCCTCCAGTTTTTATTCTCCATTTAGCCTTCTTTTTAGAGAACCCAGATATTTATTTTTTAAACATATGTAAACATATTTATAAAGCCTAAATCGGACTTATCGTTATTTATAAAGGGGCGATATCCAGCGGCGGAAAGTCATTATCACTGCAATTTCCATTTCGCACATTGCCGCATATCGTTGCTTATCACCGCCGTTATCACTCAATTGTATTTATAAAGTGGAGAAAATATTGATCCATTCCACCATTTCAATTCGCCAACTGCTAACTTAGCACTTTGGGCTGGGAGGTGCTGCTGGGAAGTGTGGGGCCATGTTCTGCTAGTGGCACACCTCATAGGGGGTGCGCACTAGCAGCGGAAAGAGGTTATCAACCAGTTACTTTTATCCAATGTAGGTTCTTTAAAATTACTTTCAGGGGATGCAGGTTAAAGACAAAGTAGACATGTTTCCAACACTTAAAAACCAAACAAGCAATTTAATTAAAGAGATTAAATGCAATTGGTTGACAAACAACTGATTGGGGAATATTGTACGAAGTGCCATCCACTGAAGGAATGGTAATATGGTCTTTTGTATACTGATTACTATCTGACATGGTTCAGGACTGTTAGTATGGTTTAAAGATTCATGTCCATGTTGGTTTAGGATTTTGGCTCTCGCAGGGTGGTAAGCCTATTTCGTGTAACTAGATTTTGGTTATGTGTATTGCGGTGTTTGGTTTGTTAGCACATTTGGTGTTTTGTGTTGAGCCAATAAAATACTAGTATTTGTATAGTGCTGAGTAGGGACGAACTCTGACTTTTTCAGACTCTTTGAACTAGGAACTTTTGGACTTTTCAAGCTTGACGACTTATTCTTTATAATTATCAAAACCCTGGAGTTCGCCAACAACCCTCAACTTAATTTCTCCATAATCCTAGAATGCGGCGTTCAGTAAACCTCGAATTCGGCAATAACCCTTGACTTAAGAGCTCCATAATCCTTGAATGCGGCATTTGGTAAACCTCAAATTCGTTAATAACCATCAAATGTAGCATTCGCTAACCCCTTTTAATTCACCCATACCCCTCGAATACATCAACAACCCTCAAATGTAGCATTCGGTAACCCTCAAATTCGCCCATTACCCTCAAATGCAGCATTCGGTAACTCTTGAATGTGGGATTTGGTAACCCTTGACTTTGGCGATCACCCTCGAATGTAGCGTTTTCAATTTCAGCATGATTTTCAATTTTCAGAATGAAGCTCGAAAATAGCCCGATTGTGAAGAAAGTTAATATTTAAACAAATTTTGGTGATAAGTATGTGACCATTTCTCCGTCCCAGAGCCATTTACAGTAAATAACCATTGCTATTTTAACTGCATTTTATCAGAACTTTTTAAACTATTTGTCCACATTGACTTTAATGGGTCCGTTTTCAAACTATCGAACTTTAAATGAAGTTTAAAAAAATCCAATAAAAGTGAACTTTAGGAAGTTTGGCCATCTCTTGTGCTGCGTGGATTTACTTTTTGAGGGTTTTGGCCGCTAGTGGAACTGCAAGTTTCATGGCCAGGCCCCTGACACACACCCCTCCTAATGCTGGCACTGATATAGAACACCAGGTGCACTGCCTGTATATGAGACATCATACAGCAGCGTTTGAGCAACCATGATATCTATTTGTAAAGAGGCAAATAAAATGCATTTTACAGGTTTCTGGGACTCTGTAAAAAAGAACAATTTATTTGTGGTATGATTATTACCAGATTATAATGCAGAGGGCTTCCTTTGTGTCACAGTTGGAAAGGAGAGACAGTGTAAGCAGAAATTGTTAACTTCTCCATTGCTATAATCCTGGATAGACTGAATGAAGGCCACAGTTCATATAAAGTAAACCAATATTGATAGCCTGAAGCAAATTGGGACTTTTGCATCTCCCATATAACTAATCAAGCAGGGAAGCATGTAATGCACACCACAGTGAATGGTGGCCTAGGTGAATATAGCATATAAATATATATAACATGAATATTTATATATTCATATATATGAATATAACAATATGAAACATCAATATAACAGGAGAACCACAAGCTGTCTAAAAGGATTCACTGTGCAGGATTGACGTTCTTGCAGTATTAAATAACTTTTTCTTTGAGTCTTACGATAGCCATACTGTACAAAATATATTTACCAATACCTGGTTTTGACATTGAAATGTAGTAGTTTTCATGCAGGACTTTGGTTTAAAATTCTAGCTGAAACTCTGCCAAGATCTGCTGACCCACTGGTCAAAGGAACCCTGGCAAGTTTGTTCATTGTTAATGAATAGATTCTTTACAAACCAATTTTCCCTACTGTGTACCAATGTATGTCAATATTGGTGTTCTTTAATTAAGATCCAGGATGCCAGTCATCCCTATTTTGAAGGGATTTTCTCGACTGCATGGAAAAATTCCCAGAGCGAGCCCGCAGTCAGGGCTAAAATCCCATCTAAATGCCCTCTCCCAACCCAGTTACTCCCCTAAACCCACCCTGATAGTGGCCCCGCCTCTGTCATGCTCCTAGCTCTGCCCAGTGATGTCACTGTATTTTATTATATATATGTAAATCACCTCAAAACCGCAATAATTGTTAGATGTAAGACTAACCTTAAATGCTGGCGGCTTTACCTATGTATACAGTAATTTACCTATAGCATATTTTGAGGGTGAACATGCCCTTTAACACTCTTTAGTTTATCCTAGTAAGTGCCTGTATGGCAGCACAGAGAGCACATTTCAATAATGAACAGAAGTCCAGAGAAATTTGCCAGGATTTAATCTAAAATAAGATATTAATGAGAAAATGTATCATTTTTAAAATTATAAAATATTTGAATTATATATATACATAGGTCCCCTGTTAAAGATGAAGGGGGGAAAAATCTGTCTTTGGGCTTGATGACATAATAAAGCAAGTCTCTTTTTACTAGTGCAGTGAAAGCATGACATACAATGTTCTCTGGCAAACCCATACAAAACATTTCACAGCCATTTTCACGGAAAAGGGCATGTCTGCCCCAAAACTTAAATTCAACCTACTATTGGCCCCACTGTGTAGTGTTAAAGGGCATGTCTACCCCCAAAACTACATTTTAACCCTTGATTGCCACAGCGGTATGTAGCAATGGCAGCTTCCACTGTACCTTACATATAATTGTAGGGGCTATTTTTATTTTAAAACGTATAATCTTTAAGCCAAAATGAATGCAAAATATTTTTTCATATGCCTGATTATTACCTGACCTTAAATGCACACAAATGTAAAATAACTGGACTGTAATATAGGGAGTAATGATTTACTGTGTTGCTATTTATTGGGTGTTAGTATTTACAACATTGTTTATTATTAAGGTAAACAATTGTGTATATATATATACCTGAAACAATAGGTATATATAATCTTTGCAAAAGGTCTGATAAGGCATTTTACATGCTTTTCCTGATTCATGGATATCTAGATATATTGCATGGGGAAAAAATGAATGTGTTTAAAGACAATCAGGACTTGCAAAATTCATAGGCGCACCTGCTCAAAGATTTAGTGATGTGAAAATGATTAAATGAAGGTGGCATTTCATTTCAGTCGCTCCCTTTCGTATGAATATCATTGGTTCCCCAAGGGCCTTTCCCTTATCAAAAAGAATGACTCAAGCAACCAAATGCTGAGTGGTTTAAAAATAACATCAAGCACTTTCTTTACAGTCCACCTTGCACAACACATCATGTTACATAATCTCTCTCCTCAAAACCAGTTTAATAAAACAACAATAAATTAGAAATAAGGAAACAGATTAAAGGACAATAAGTCTCATAAGCTCAAACTTCGTCTGAAATTAAAATTACTGTTAAAACTATTAGAATTTTATTGCAAACCATATTAATTACCAATTACCAATATTAATGAAGAATATTTTGGTGTCTCTGTTTACTTATTTTTCTTTTATTTGTTTTTCAGTGCTAATTCGTGTATGTATCTATAAATTTATTTATAAAGTGCCACTTGGGTACGCAGCGCTGTACATCATAAAATACAGAGTATACAAACAAGGGGATAAGTGCAAGCAATTATACAGAGAGATACAAATTAAATACAATTCCATACATCGGTTAAGAACACACATATGTATAAATTATGGATAAATTAATTTAAGTGCAGCATGCCTTGACACATTAGGAATGAGATCCCTGCCCTGAAGAGCTTGCAATCTAAGTAAAACATGTAAGTTATCTTTAGAAAAAAAACAAATCGTTCAAAACTAGGGCCTTGAACACCAACAGAAGAAGCCTCAAATTTAGCTTATTTTCCACAATTGTTGTTCGTTGAATATACATGTGGTAGTCTGGTGAATGTTTTACCCATAATACTGTGTCATTACCAATTCCCTGGCAAGGTATTTCATCAATAATGGAATTTGTGCTAAATAATGAACAGTATTTCATCTTTTAAAATGGAAGTACAATAGCTTGCAAACATGTATTCAGTGTGTTATTTCAATACTGATTGAATTACAACAAAGTATATGATTTTCACTGTTTTCTGCAGATATTCCAAAAAACAAAATAGCTATCTGAAATTTGGATTTGGCGTATCCAAATTTGATAAATATCCCTCTTATGTGTATGTAACCCCAATAGGAAAATAAAATACTGTGCTACAGTTAGTAATCTGGCCAGCTATCTAAAGTCCATGAGAACAAGCAATGTACTTTGGAATTATAAAAAGCCCTCAGTGGATGGGCAGGATTGATAAAAAGAAGAACAAAATGTGTTTTGTTAAGCTGTATGCTTCTATCCATTTATCTTTTATTTTCTACATATTTAAGCTAAACAACACATTAGCCAAAAGTAAATGCTTCCTCCTTACTTATATTTATGGTATTAAAATAAAAAAAGGATAATGGTGGCTAGTAGAGATGGTCGAACTATATAAAGTTTGGTCTGATTTCGAACTTCAAAGAAAGTTCGAAAGTTCGAATTTGAACCCATTCAAGTCTATGGGGGAGAGATAGTTTGAAATGTCCGAGTGAATTACAGTAAAACTAACTGTGGTAACTTACTGTAACTGGTTATGGCACCTGGGAAATGGTCTGGGGAACACGTCACTGTCACCAAAACTTCTTAAAACAAGTCAGGCGGGCAATTGTCGGGATTATCCGGTATTAACCATATAATACCCTATATAATATTATATTACTAGGTTATCATATGGTTATTATATTACTAGGTTATAATGGTTATTATACCCTAATACCCTAGTAATATAATAACCATAATAACCTAGTAATATAATAACATATAATAACATATAATAACCTATTAATATAATAACCATATGATAACCTAGTAATACAATAACAATATTATATTACTAGTTTATTATATGGTTATTATATTACTAGGGTATTATAAAAATCCAAACATTTGTATAGCTGAACCAGCCAGGATTCGAACCCTGGTCTCCCATGTCAAAGGCGGTGCTATTAACCACTACACTATCCAGCCATTACATTACACAATACTACATTCTAGAGTTAGTGAACAGCGGAAACATCGAAAGTCCGAGAAATCCGGGTCTGGGGTAGTTCGAGAAGTCCGAGTCCGTTCAAACTCATAAAGTTCAGCTCGAACTTGGGCTCAAGTTCGAGTTCTAGTCCATCCCTAGTGGCTAGTAGCATTAAAAAGCAGAATATTTGTATTCCCCAATATTCTGGCAGTAAGTCAATGTTACAACACAACTAGACATGGGACATTCTTTGTTGCAAAATTGTAACTTAAAAACATTTATATGACTGCTTCTACAGTACATCACATTTTAAATGGGAACAAATGAAAGGAAACTCCTGAAATAAGTTAATATTAAACAAAAAAAAAACAGATTCTAAATAATTTTGTTATTGTATAAATATATCCTTTTACCTTCAACACCCCATGAAGCGCTCATTAAACTAATTCTGTAGGACAATTAATGACCACATGTTATAAATTATTTTTTGTTCTATAAATATATCCTTTTATCTCCAACACCCCATGATGCACACATTAAACCAATTCTGTCGGACAATTAATGACTGCTTTATAAGTATAATAATGTGGAATATCAATGAAAACCTGTTTTTTTTTTTTTTTAAAACCAGAGTTTTCAAGAAATGTCTAGTGGTCCAAATTCAATTATATCTACACCAATGCCTCAGTGGGTTGCAGATTCTCTAAAGATAAATGGCGTTACAATGAAGGACAGGTAATTCCATAGAGGCTCAGGATCCATCCGAATTTACTGTTTTTAATGAAAACTAGGGTTCTAAAGTTAAATTGCTAGAATGCTTCACAGATCTAGCCTTTAAGCCATTCTTGCCTTTCATAGACTTTTTAATATTAGCCAAAATTCAGGGTTTTTTTTTGTGTGATTCATTAAGAAGAAAAGCTATTACATATAATAAATCTCTATTTGATTAGACCATATTAGAGCTTTTATGAAATTCTGAGGCTTAGAAGATATAATAATTATATCAAAATCTTATAGCAGATATTTAGTGTGTCTTTATAGGTTTTAATTTTTGGTGTAAAGAATTTCTTTAAATAATTAATATATTCTATTCTATAATACTTGTTCTATTGAGATGTATTTTGGATATAGTGTTTTACTAGTCAACCTCTTATCCTCCCATCTACAGATAATACTGATTATAATTTTGCTTGAGTACACTATTATTGATAGTTATGACCTTGTGTAGGTCGAAAATATACAAAGGAACTGAGAAAAAAGTTCCATTGGATACATCTGGTCAATCATGATTAAAAAACTTTAATGCTTTGAAGCTACTGTGTAGACTTAGAACTAGAGATGGCCAAACTCACTAAAATCGGTTCCGCTTGCAGATTCAGGGATTTTCGAAAAAATCTGGGGACCCATTAAAGTTAGTTCCGCCTAAAATTAAGGTATAAATAGCAATGGTAACTTAATGTAAAGATGTCTCAAGGACCTAGGAAATGGTATGGGAACAAGTATCCATCCAGTACCAGAAACTTTCCTTTTGGCATTTTGTATAGTATTTTCGAGATTTCTATACATTTCAAAAATTTCCAATTTTAAATTCAAAACTTTTAAAAATCAAAAATTCTTTATCATTTTATGATTATAGAAAACAGTTCCACGGTTTGGAAAAATTTTAAAAAGGCCGAAATCTGCAAAGTCCGAGTTCTGGCAGATCCATGAAATCCACTTTGGAATCGGGTTCAAGTTTGGGTTCATCTCTGCTTATAACAGGGACTAAGATGTACCATTTTATTGCAAACCAGATACCCTCCCATGATTGAATGTATCATTGCATTTAAAAAAAATATATACACAAAGGATAAAGAAAAATATCAAAAATGGTTTATCAGAATAGATAACATGGTTCACATGATCAGTTGTAAATTTTTCTTGGTCTATACATATGCTTTTTAATCCTCTTCAATATTGCCATAAGTCAATAATTTCAAATGATACATTTTAAGGTTTTCATTCATCCAGGTCATGGTATGTCTATTATATCTCACAAAAAATGGCTGTTTTTTTTTCAATTTATGGAACTCGGGAAAAACCCAAAGATTCGAAAATCCAAAAATGAAATGTACTTATATAATCCATAAGAAGAGGCTCATAGTATCTGGGATCAATAGTTTATTGGAACCTTTACACTTATCTTCAACCCTATGTGTCAGCCTAAGATTCTTATCTCAGAGACACCATGGACTTGATACAAAAATTACAGAACACTGTGGTGGATGAAGGATGCTTTTTGGTCACCCTTGATGTTTAAGCTCTGTACACAAGAATAAAGAAAAAACAAGATCTGGAAGCTGTTCAATATTCTTTAAAAGTGGGGGGTTCATGTAAGGCTAATTATGACTTTTTTTATGTCTCTAACATTTTACCCTCACTCATAACTTTTTTCTATTTGATGCTGTATATTATCTGCAGACTAGAGGGACTACCATGGAACCTAAGGGACATATTTTTGCTTTTTAGTGATACCGCACCTTTAACAATTGTTAATTTATGATCGCTATTGTAGATCTACGATAGCGATAGTAAATGTACGCTAGCGATTTTAAATCTACGACCGAGATCATAGATTTACGATCTCCCATAGAATATCAGTGTAGTAGTTTACTACCACATGGTATCCTATGAATGAATGTTCATAGATTTACAAACGTTCACAGTATGTTCGCACAGTACAATCATGGTCGTACATTTATGGGCACGGCTGTACAGTAATGAAAACTCGCAGTATAGCATACTTGTGATACCGGGGTTTTTTAAACATGGACCTAAATGTGCTCCTGCATATGCCAATCTATTTAAGGGTTGGTGGGAGAGGGAACCCACTCCCACCTCTCGGACATGGCAGCCATCTGGTACAGATTTACTCTATAGACAATCTGGGAGATTAAAAAAATGTTCTTATTGTTAAAAATGGTGCTAATTTTGCCTCAACCAATCAGATATTATTTAACATTTGAAAGCTAACATCTGATTGGTTGGGGCAAAGTTAGCACCATTTTTAACAATAAGAACTTTTTTTTAAATAACCCTGAATATATTCTTTGTTTGGAAAAGGACTGAACAAACCCTTTTAGAATGGGTTGTGATATTAAATACTAATGACATCTAATTGACGTTGACATACTAACCACGAGAAATGGTGTTTTTGGACCTCTCCATTCTAGACTCCAAAACAGGGTTAATTGTAACTATAACTATAACTATGGCCCTTGAGAGTAATTTTCTTAATGAGGACACTATACTTAGTGACAAATTCAAACAATGTTGGTATCCACAGTCAGTCATCAATAAGTGTAAACATGTAGCCCTAAAATGCTTTGGAATTTAACATTCATACAGCAGGGTGTCAGGGGAGGTGACACCTAAACAAAACTTCTACAGAGAAAGTTGTTCTGGATTTTTAAACTAAAAAAGCCTGGCACCTCTGGGCTTAAATTATAGTGTATTTATTTAGCGCTACAGCACAATCACAAACGAAATTTTTGGTTACGACTATTTGTCAATATATATAATTTTATGTCTCACTCTTGCCAATTATACTATGCATGGTATGTTTTATAAATTGCTTTTATTTATTTATTTTTGCTGCTTTAATGGCCTGCCATTACTTTTAATATATTCTATTATGTTTGGGCAAATTTTGGCATGTACTGTATAAAAGGAATTACCTGTTTAATCAGTTAGTAGGCCACAGTAGAAGCTTAGGCGAATGCATCCAGACGTTCACCTGCAGGACGCTCTGTCTACCCCTTTCTTTGATACTCGCTCCAGCTGAGTGATATTTTTTCTGCCTTATTCTGAACCCGTTCATGATGACTTTCTGACACTCTGCATTATTGCTTGGGAGACAGACTTCTTAGCATTAAAGATGGTAGAAGCTAAGTATAGGAGTACTGGCTCTTCACATTATCTTAATTAATATTTAACATTATATTATTTACTTGTATAATAATTAGGGGTTGACAAAGTATACCGGGGGCCTTCTGTATTTCTATACAAATAGATTCAACATCATGCACGGATTAATGGATGCACCTGTGGCAGAGCATTTTTGTAAAAGAGGCCACAGTATCAAAGACCTCAAGATCACCATTCTTATGGGCAATTTTCACAATCAAAAACAGTGCAAGGAATGGGAATACAAATTCATTCAGAAATGTAATTCCCTGAACGGCGGACTAAATAGGGAGATGAGTTTTATGGCCAAATATAAACTTATTCCACATCCCCACCCACTCACCAGGACACTGTCTTGTACTGTTTGATACATTTCAAAAGACACTTTCCATTTCAAAGGACACTGTTCTCACATTATTACAGTTATATTCTTGTGCCCATTTCACACCTCCACTACTGTTTCCCCCCCTCCCTCCTGAGTCTGTATCTGTACCTGGTAGTCTGTTCGATTTGTTTGATGTTTACTGTCCCAATGTGTATATAAGTTTGTGATTTTTCAGTTTCTTTTGTAACATCCAGCCTGATGAAGGGGGCTTAGGACTCCCGAAAGCTTGCTTAATATTTTTATTTAGTTAGCCAATAAAAGGTATCACAGCTCTACTTCTCTTTCTTATGGCTAACACGGTACAAACCACAACTATTGCTTATAGTATTTTTTTAATTGATTTTAACATAACACTTTCCCCTAACCCATTTTGTATGTGGAATTAAGGGTTTTTTTTTGTTTTTTTTTTGACACTTAAACCATCCAAGTGATTGAATTCTTATAGGTCTTTTCTCCTTTGGTGTGGGACTATTGTAATTACCCATAAGCCCCTCCCCTTCATGGGTTTATATTTGATTTGGTGAATGTATATCAAGTGGTGCTCCACTATTTGTTTACATGGTATGGCTGTGGTGTTCAGTTAGAGCAACTGAAAATAAAATGTTGTGCTTGAGGATGGTTGGCTAGTCATCCAACTGGCTTTCTCAGACGTGGGGGGGTTTCAACACCAATTCTCTGCCATGCACCGAAATTTCACCAATCTGTTTTACAGCCATTTAAGTAGTCTCAATGTGCCAGTTGTTTAGTAGTCTCAGTTTGCCAGTTATTTTAGCAGTCAAAGCAGCTAACAATTTTCATCTCTATATTTTCTATCAATACAATGTCAGTTTACCAGTTATTTCACCAGACTCAGTTTGTCAGCCATTTTCCCAGCATCCACTTCCCAGCCATTTTACCAGCCTAAATATGACAGCCATTAAATCAGTCTCAGTGTGCCTGGCAATTTACCAGTCTGTACATCCATAAATATCTTTCTGAAAAATAGGGTATGAGCTATATACTCTAATTCCCAATAGGCATCTCAATCCTCAATCTGAGTAAATGTAACAGTAAACAGTTTAACAGTTTAAACATGTTAATAGTGAAAGATTGTCACAGCTGACACTGTGGTTCATCCTCTGTTCATCCTTTACTGTTTACTATATCTTTCTATCTTGCTTTTATTTCACTGCTACACTTTGAGCCACAGTGGCATAAGATTAAAGAGATTG
Source organism: Hymenochirus boettgeri (assembly GCA_019447015.1). Classification (NCBI taxonomy): domain Eukaryota; kingdom Metazoa; phylum Chordata; class Amphibia; order Anura; family Pipidae; genus Hymenochirus; species Hymenochirus boettgeri. The sequence goes on along the minus strand of CM033472.1, from coordinate 96,436,369 downwards.
GTAACGCAGTGGTACAACCAAGTTTCTTTTTTTATATTTGAGGGGGGATTCTGGAACAGGACTGGCAATATTGAAAGGCAGCCAGAGAGAAGATAGAAGAACAGGAACTGGGGTTAACATTTTTATAGGGTGGTGGTGTCCTGAACATTTCTAAACAACCCTAAACTGTCCCTGCCTATTTAGGAATCACTAACAGTTATAACTTTTTAAAAGTGCATCTATCCTGAAAAATTAAAACTGCAGGTATCCTGTGAAGCGAAAGTTCACAAGGCAATCTTCTTCATGCTATTTCTCTGCAAAGAATTAATATTAGGAGGAAGGAACATCTAAATCCTATATCCTATACCAATATATTTTGCAGGGAAAATAATTTATTTTTGTGATAGATACCCATTACTGCAAAGTGCTATTTACTTACTGATAATGTTATTTAACACTCCTTATTTCAGAATACTCCTGTTCTTGAAACAGGCCCCAACATTTTGCATTCTCTTACATATGCATTTGTTCATTTACATATGGGTCTGCTGGATAAACAGGAAGTGTGGCTCCAAAGTTTTTATTGATTACTTCATTTTGCAACTCAGACAAGTATGCCTTCCTGTTTACTTCAAACACATCAAACTTAGCAAACGTGATGAAACTGAAAATAATTTCTTATTTCAAAGACATATTAGAAAAAAGACCTTATTGTAACCTTAATTGTATAAAATTCCAGCATGACAAATATTAATTTGGAAGAATGCTGAGAAAGAGGGTCCCTTGGAACTCAGCTGACATGGAGAGAATTTGAAAATTATTTAAAAATTCAGCCTAATGAGTCTTTTGTGACTGCCCAAAACATAAAAAAAATGTCCTATACCATATGAACAATATGATTTCCACATAGTCCTAAGTCTAGTAGCTACTTCATTAAAGATGTTCATAGCTTGCATGCTGTTTGACAGACATAGAAACTAAAGAAGTTGTTGACGATGATATTTCCTGCCAAGACAGATGGATAATGTTTCTGGATTCTGTCAAATTTTGTTCATCTGGTTCCGTCAGCCTGACTGTGGCCCCCCATGTCTTTTATTGGTGCTGTAAAGAAAAAAAGCGAAGCTAAAATATTAGTTGGATTCTGTCAGAGCAATAAATTCTTTAACATTTTTGACTCTAGTATCAAGTTTTTTCACTTGGTTCTCTTATTATAGTCAATTGTAATTCAGGTATTGGGTCGCATAAACATGTAAAACAAATGTATAAAATAACAAAACCAAGGCTGCAATACTGTACATTCATTGCCAGCATTTTAAAATGAATTATTATAATTAATTTATTATTAAAACATTATTTCGGTAAAGTGAAAATGTGTACATTTAAACAAGTTGATAATAATTTTGTATCTTCTTTTTTGTTATCCTTTAGTAATGATAAAAAAAATTGGACATAAAATATCACATAATAATAATTAAAATATTTTACTGATTATATAGTGAATTTTGTAAAAAAAAACAAAAAAAACATATACCATATGGATACTATGGGGCATATTTATAAATGGTTGCTATTTTTGCCATTTAGCTATCTCAGGACATCGCAATGACAAAGATCGCTATTTTCACCGTATTTATAAAAATGCTTTCACGGAAACGTAATGCTGCAGTGATGTGTGATGGTAATATCGCCTTACTCAATGTGTTAAGTCTGGTATTGCCGCGAAAATAGAAATCGCTCTCTAGTGTTGGTAGCTAGATAATTATGAATTATTATTTATATAACAAAGATAGGTGTTCAGTATGAATTAACCAATTTAATAATACTTTGAAAATCCTCCAGGGAGTATTACCTATTTACAATCATATGTGCTGAACTTTTTCAGCATTATTAGTGCTACTTTTTGCTACATCATTTTCCCCTTTGATTAAAAATTCGCATTTTTAATGACTTTATAAGAAAAGTTGAAAGTTCAAAAAAATTGTGGCGAAGTCTGGTGGCAAAAAAAGCAAAAATATGTCCCTTAGACCCTCATTTGACTTTATTGTTAAATAAAGAAAACAGGAACCTCAAAAAAAATCTCAGATCGTATTACAGTATAATCAATGTTGGAAAATAGTCAAACACCCCCCTGGGTACTTATTAGTAGTGGGAAACACTCCACAATGTACTGACACCTTCCATGGACCCATTTGCAGGCAAAATAAATGGCCACTTATGCATTTTTGCCACTTCGGACTTGGTAAATTGAATGGCTGAACTTAACGCAATAAAACAATTTTCATAATATTATAAATATGCTTGAGTGGTTACCGCAGTGATGTATGGTGAAAAGCGGAAAAATAGCGGTAATTTCTTTTCATCACTGGTCATCACTGCTTTGTAAATAACGAAAAGTCCAAATTTGGCAAAAAGGCGCGATAATGGAGGCAAAAAGTTTTACAAACTTTTATAAATATGCCCCTATGTGTCAGCATGAATTCAATGACCCTACCATGAACCTTCAAGGGGACTTATTTTATTTATTTATTCAAAAGAAAATAGGTTAAAAAAGCAGACTAACATGCTAGGTTAATACTTTTTAGTATTTACCACAGCAAGTTTCAGATTTACAATTAATGATGGACACAAAATTAGTGATGGACACAAAAGTTTGAGCCGAGCTTTATGAGTTCGGATTAACTTGAACTATTCAAACTAGTTAGTTTTTCAGACTCGTGGCTGTGTTTAAGAAGGGTTAAAAAAGTTTTGGTGATAGTGACCTGTTCCCCAGACCATTTCCCAGGTACCATTGTTAGTTTAGCTGTAAATCATCCAGACTTTTCGAATTTGAACTTTTAAACTTTTACTGAAGTTCGAAAGTTCAAAAACGGACTGAACTTTATGAAATTCGGCCATCTCTATTTACAATCACTATGTGGTTAGGACAGCACAGGAGACTGATTGGCTAAATAGATTAGGGAGAGATATTTTTAAAGGAGATAAAACTCCCCGCAGAGTATAAAATGAAATAGAGCCTTCTTATAACAGGTGGTACCTCACATCCTCATGTTATTAATATATTAATATATTAATATTGGAAAAAAGGTAAAAACTGGCCATTTCTCTAAGAATGCTGGGTAGTTTCAGAGACATGCAAAGTCATTTTATCACATACAGACATCACTTCCTGTCTAGCAAACAGAAACTAGATTGTCTTATTTATTTCTATGGAGAAGGGAGGGGGGAGTAAATGTGAGAGTCTAAAAAAATTGTAATTGGCTAAGACTGTCGCATGTTTTACAAACAGCACATAATTGGGTGTAATACAGGAATTTTCTTACACTTCCTGTCTTGTCATGTACAAGAGAATTTTTTGATTTGCTAACAGAGTAAGATCAGAACCTCATTGGATGTTAGTAAAATTCCACTTCCTTTTAGTGTCTACATGGAGACCCATTTAGAAATCCTAGAGGTGTGGCTAAATCTACCATTTTGAGCTTTCCATTCAAACTTAGGGGTGTCAAGTAAAGTAAGTACACTTTATTAATTGCATATAATTTGTTTTGTAATTCAGTAGTAAGTAGTAGTAGTACTATACTTTGTGTAGTGTTATTTGTTATGGTAATTGAATAATTACATACATACATATAGACCTTTCCTATATGTAATAGTGTTATTTACCCCCACATAATTAGTTGCTCCTAAAAACTCAATGCAATCTCTGTAAAAACATAAATATATTATTTGCATTATACACATATGCAATATAGTAACAAAATAGTAAGATAGTAAGATAGTAAGTTAGTGATGGTGTTCAATGGACCTATGTTGACAGGTAACAATTAATTCCAAATAAATTATAACAATGCGCTCTACTCCAGTTATTGCATCAAAATGTATTGTTACACTGTATACATGTGCAGCATTTAGGGAGCATTACCCCTTTCTCAAGCAAACCGTCTTGGGTTTACGCCCAAAAAAGACATATTGAATACCTGTACACCTTTATATATTAAACACACATCCTATTAACACAATAGGATTTGCCTATTTACAATTATATACAGGTCAAAGTAACACATATCATACTACATTATGGGAATATACATTCAATTCTATTCCCTTGAATGGATTTAATTTAGAAGAACAGTATTAAATACCTTGTGATTGCTAAGCAGTTTCAGATACTAACATCATCTATTCATAAAATGTGTTGAAAACCATAACCTTAATGTAGCCTATTTAGCCAAGGGACTTGGACAATGAATCCACCATACCCTTTTTCTCCTAAGGGCCAATGCCCTTCTTTTGTATTGCTTTTATGTCCATGTATATATAGGGGAAATTACATAGGCTAAATGTCAGAACAATGATTCAATATCGGGTAGAGATGTTTGGACTAAAGCAGTAAATGTCCCAATTCATGTGGGTTATAAGTACAGGGGGTATCAGGACTTACAGTTAAAAGTGAATATCGCACCAATGCGTATTACGCTCCCTTTCCGGGCGCTTCATCTGTGTGTTCTGCTGGGCGGAAGGGCCTATTCAGTAGAGGAGCTCGCAACTTAGAATGGCAGAGACTATGATGGTATATCGACTTATATGGAGGTCGTGAGTATGAGATGGCCATATGATACATACGTAACTTCGATTTGATCAGTCTGTTGGGTAAATAGGTATTGGAGGTGGGACGGGTGAAGACATTGGGATTGCTAACAGCATCGGACGCCATGAGAGACTGCGTGGGAGTATGATAAGACCTGATACCAGTTTAACTTTCATAGAGTATAATCTGGGACAGGCAAAGTATTCCTGATACCTAGTGCTAAAGGTGATGTGCTCCCCGTGTCTGCTGTGTTGTTTCGAGTTGGTTTGATTTTCACTTTTAACTGTAAGTCCCGATACCCCCCGTACTTATTACCCGCATGAATTGGGAATTGGGGATATTGAATCATTGTTCGGGCATTGGTGGATTATGTTGGACACTTGTATATACGCAGATGTGCCCTTCTGCCCAGCTATTTTTGTTTGTCTATACTATAACAGTTAATTGGATTGCACGTGTTAGATACACGGCCATATATGTGAACATTTGAGTAAGGGGTTGTTCCTTAGTCCGGGGAATGGGTTTATGTATAATTAGAGGATGTCTTTCAGAACAAATAAAGGTGCATTGTATTGGACTTTGAACCTTGTCAGACATTTATTTTATAAGTAGTGGTTATGCCTATTCACACTGGGCCTTTTTTGGTCATCCTGATCTTCCTCTGGTCTGCAGGGGTTGATGAGAGACACAGTGTACAATATCATCCTAAATAAAGTAGATTTAAAAAAAAGGATTTCCAAGTCTAAGGCTGGGTACACACCAGCAGAGTTCTTGTCCCGTCTGAGTGTTCAGCCTGGACAAATGACTGTCAGTTGCAGCAAAAGTTTCCTTGACCGACAGTTCATACGACTGATCGTGCAGTCCCCTAGGGAACTGCATGATCACCTGTGATTTACCAACAGTCCTGATCACCCGTTCATCAGATACGAATGGGCAACCAAGCTCAATTGTGACTGAAAATATTTTATGGTGTGTACCCGGCCTATGAAATTACAATGAGATTATTATTGCACATCCACATCAATTGCCGTTGAAAGTTCACAAAGAAGTTGTGGGCAGTTTAAGGTCCACAGTCTTTCAAAGTAAAAGTATGGTTCGCTTGAGATAACAGGGTGTCAAAAAGCCTCCTTATTATGTTTTATTTTCCTTGTTGAAAATGGTTTGTTTTTAATGGATTTTTTTTAATGGAGAACTACAACTAAAATATGAAGGATCATGCATAAATTCTATACTTTAATATTTCTTAAATCAGCAAAATTAATTATTTCATTTATTTCTGCATGTTTCTGACATAAACAGACTGGACTACAGACCCATCGCATGCTTAAAGGTTAGAGGTACAGCCATCTGATTTCAAAATTATAGAATCCATTTAGGTTTAGTAATTACTTTTGTTCTCTTTTAATAAACTCATATTTCAATCTCCAAGACTAATTTGTCAGTTGATTAAATCTATAAATATAGTTATAAATGTTTTAATACATTTAATGCAAAAGAAAAATATAAATCTATTATTACTTAGCTGAAAATGGGAATATTTTAGGGCATGTTCCATGTATTTAATTTCAGTAAATCCTGCCCTTTGTGAAGCTTTGTACGGTGCATTGAGAGCTTCACCTAATGGTGTTCCCATAGCTAATTTGTTGCTATCTCAAGAGACCAGGCAGGCAATGTGACGTTTGGCCTTCCAGTCTATTTTCATCCACATATGCAGCCAGTAGTTAGGATCAAGCATGTGCATATCTGAAATGAGCAGCACATGCTACTAATTATGGCTATAACAGATTCATTTATTCAGTCCATTATGCAGCATTATTATTATTAGTATTATTATTCCCTTGGGTTTGTACCCAATGACAGATTTTACCCTTAAGGGGAACATCAAAAATTAATCAAGTATACATCACAAGATTATTTTTTTAAAATATGTTTGTGTTCCTGGTTTATTTTTTTATTAAAAAACAATTAAAACATGACAAGTTTTTGAGATGTGCAGAGCATCAAAAGTGGCACAACATAAACAATACAAAATGCTGATCTGTGGATCTGTTTTTATATTTTTCTGCCTAATCTAAAAGTGCAAAGTGAACAGAAGAAACCAGCATGTAGGAGCCTTTAACAGTTTTCCAGGCCATTAGTTTCCTTTCCTGAGTTTAAATAACAAATATTGCACTCACAAAAAAGATGTCATTTGCATGTAATGAAAACTGTAATACACACAAAAACTGAATTATGCCGCCGAGAGAGCTGGAGACTATGTTCATAAATTAAAATATTAAGAAAAGTCTTATCACAGAATCCTGTGTCAAACACTGCTGGTTTAAACCAATAATAGAGACTTATTAGGTTTATTGTAATTGGGATTCATAAGGGAAAAGTTTGATATCGTAAACTACCAGGCCTGTTATATTCAGAGTTTTCTCTCAGGTGTATTTCTTTCTCGTGGATTCTTTTATTTAGACAGACATTCTGTTTTCTGTTATAATTCATTTACTCTGGATCTTAAATTTAGCATATGCTTTAATAATTCTCAGACTTTATCTCATGGACTTTTTTTTTTTTTAAGAACTAGACGCGTGAAAAGTGATAAAAACAATTAGAAAATTGGTATTTTCTATATTTTTACCAGGTACAATTTAAAGGTACAAATTGCATTTTATTTTAAAGGACAATCAAATTGTAGAAATTAACTTTTTAAAAATGAAAAGTACCTGGGACAGGGAGGTAGGACTGATTATTCCCACCTCCCAATATTGTTTTGTTGTTAAGTTACAGTAAATACAGTTTTCATCTGTGAGGTTATGGCCCTGGGCCTTCCTGCATTAAAGATAGTGCTGAAGCATTTGGGAAGCTTGGCAGAAAACGTTTTCTTTGTGCTGCCACTCCTGATAGAAACGATACCTTACCTCCCTGCCCCAGGTATTTTTCATTTTAAATGTTTTTGAAAAAAGTTTATATACACTATAGTTCTTTAACTCGATTTAGGGAAGGAAACACACTAGTAGAAATAAAAGGTAGAGGCAATGTCAAATAGAGCAAAACTTAAACATTTATTCAATTATGCTGAAATACACTGTGTTTTGCACTATATGAAATTTTTCTCTACCTTCTATTTCTACAATTGTGTTACCTGTTCAGTTCAGGTTGGTGAGGTGTCTTGCCCGACTATCTAATTTGTCTTCTACATATTCACATGAGACACATTTATGTGCGCTTTTCTAAATGCATGCGGTTTGTGATCCAAAAGGTCAGACGTTTTCTATAGAAATCACATTTTATTGGTACTCCTAATGGACTGTGATGTAGTATATTTTAAAAATCCATTGCTGCATTACTGTATTTCATTCATTTTAATGTGATAAGAAATAGGCACTGGAAATACATAACACTCCATAATAGAACATTTGATAAAGCATGTTTTGTGGAACATATTAGGAAATGTTAGCAAAAAGAAACACATAAGTGGTATAATGAACCATAAAATAAAAAAAAATCCTTTATTTAATGTGAAGGAAATACTTACAGCAAATAAAGTGCAAAAAATACTTATGCTGCCAAATATAATAGATAATTATTGAATGTTACTTTTCATATGATAGTTCAGTATATCTGCATATAGACACTCATACACAATGTAAATTGAAGTAGTCATATACAATGCATGTAGTCAAATTACAGAATAAGAAGCTTGAACACCCTCCCACTAGTTCCTAGCCATATATTTAAAAATGAGAGAACCCAAAAAACATTCCCAACAATATTGGTGAGGAAACAGGAGGTCAAATGTAAATCAGCAGGTAAATGGCATATAAAAAAAGGTATGAGGGTCTGAACCGAACCCTACGAAGGAGGTTAAAAAACAAGCTGCACCATATCCTCTTAGATATTTGCGTTAGCAATATAAGTTTTATCCCAATTTATAAGAGAAAATTAGAACCTTACCGGAATAAAAATATAAAAATCAAGGAGCAGGAACATAAAATTTACCTATTTGCTGTATTTTAACCTTAACAAAACCTATAACCTCTCTAGTTGTCTTGAGAAAAATTCTAGACGTTTACAGTAAATTATCTTACTATAAAATTAAAAACCAAAAATTGATATTACTAGACTGTAACATTTCCCTAACACTCAGACTTTACTTAAAGCCAGACACCCATATGCTTGGGAAAAAACCTGAATGCCATATTTAGGTATTAATTTAACTAACCCTAACTTATTACTTTTCTGATATAATTTTACAACAATCTTAAAGAAAATACAAAAATAAATCTAAAGAAATCGTCTAATAATTTCTCAACATGGTATGCAATAATCTCAATTATAAAGATGAACATCATACCAAGAATATATTAAGATCTATACCAATAAATATACTGGATCAATTCTTAAAAGACCTCCAATCTCTAATAAATAACTTTGTATGGAACAATCGAATGCACAGACTAATGTTAGTTGATACCCAAGTGAGGTCCAATCCATCAATTCCCATCTGACCATCACCAATTCCCACCTTTAAATCTGCCCAGATGCTAGAGATAACCCAACCAGAAAATGCTTAGGCCAGTGCAAAACTTCAAGGTGCTGTATGTTATATTTTATACAACTTTTTCCTTATATAATAATAAGAAAAACAAACAGTCAGTTATTAGGGTGGGTTAGTAGGTAAATAGACATAAAGACAGACAATGAGACAGATATAGTGGTTTATTTTCAGATTCAGTAGAGAACTCAGAGAGGTGTTATGTGTCCTAGTGAAAAGTGTAACCTAACCTCTTATTCTTTACATTACTAATGTGTATACTGTAACAGCTTTAGATGAAAGTGAAAACTTGAAGTATTTTTTGTGTTTGACTCATGTGGCAATATATAGAAAAGGTAGCTGCAGTATTCACAACACATGTTCATAGCAGTTTAAAAGGAGCTAAAATCTCCTGTTTGTACTTGTCTTTAAAATGCTAAAAGGCGTCATCAATTCTACACAGGAAAGGGGCATATTGTCATCTATTTGGCAAAATTAAGATGTTATTGAAGTGCAAGTATGTAATGTTATTCATTAATCTCTATCTAGACAAAAAGGTCTTAACTGGGTTAAGTCAGCATTATCTCTATGAAAGCACTGAACAATGGTGTTTTAGAAAGATTTAGAAGGATTTGCAAAATCACGTGAAATTTTAAACCATATTTCTCAGGTTGGTAAAAATGGCAGTTTTTCCATCTAGAAAAGGGAAAGTAAAAGTATAAACTTTAAATTTGGCTTGAAAGGAAACACGCAACACATGTGCATGTGTTAGAAAGACAAAGTGCAAGTTAAAGTACCATTTGACCTATTCAAGAGAGAGGTAATTGAAATAAAGATATTGAAAGTTAAAGAGTTTATCTGGAGGTAATAATGTTCACTATCTAGTCTGGGGCAAAAGAAGCTTCTAAATTTGGCTATTGGTGCCAAATTTATTTCTTAGATTTTCATGCAAGTTGTACACTTTTATTATACACATTTTTATGTATTTCTTAAAATTTGCCTCCTATTAACTTTAAAAATGTTTTGCTAGTATAATTCAAAGTTTTGCAGTGAAATATGGTCCACACATACCTAATAAACGGTGATAACATAGTCATTTTTATGGGAGTATTACTGGTGCCCAGAATCCCCCCTTTCTGCTGGTTTATAGTTATCTGCAGTTCTTGCACCTTGAGGTCAAGAAATGTGCAAGAAATGTCAGTGTGAAAGGGGATTAAAACAATGGGAGCATATATACAAACATGAACATCAATAGGGGCCAAACAGTAACACAAGTGTATTTATTATTTATTATTAAAAGAAGAATTATTTAAGAAGCAAAATCTAGGTTGAAGGAAATTATAAAGATATAATTTAAAGGGAATTTCCAACCCCAAAACGAACTTTGGGGGTAAGGTAGGTAACCCCTACCTACCCCCCAACCAATATTTCTTTAAAAAAATTGCAAGCAGGGGCTGGACTGTGAGCCACATCTGTGATTTGCTGAGAGACGCGGCTGACGTCACTGGAAACACAGTGGGAAAGACGGCTCTATAAGTATGGATCTGAAGATTTTAAGAAATATTGCGGCAGTTGGGGCGGACAGTGATTACCTACCTTACCCCCAAAGGATTTCATGCTAGGTGCAACGATGGCTGAGGATGGATCCAGATGGAAGTGGGGGGGCTGCGCATGTCACAGCCCTTCTTGAGGATGAGGATTCAGCAAGGACCAGATGCCTCACTGACAGCTTGGAGTCTTCAGCATCCTGGAATTTGAAAAGGCATAGCAGGAGAACCATAAGGAGATGTAAGGTAAGGTTTATTTTAAACTACAGAGAGGGGCCTGTAGTGGGTTAAATTATAGTTTTAGGGGTGGACATGCCGTTTAACAACAGAGTGAGGGATGTGTGGCTAAAATGGTGGTGTAATGTGCTCACTGCTGCCCATGAAAACCCTTTTAGGAATTCTTCCCTTGAAAATCCAACGCTGACCCCTGGATAAGAACAGGAGCAAACCAACATTAACTGGCAAAGTGTTTGTACACAGAGTCTGTATTATTATTGCTGGAGCTTTACAAAACGGGGGATATTTTAAATATATACAGTATGCATTATTACTAACCTACACCAATAAGATAATACTTTGCATTCATGCCAAAAAACATGATACAATTTATGTAAGCATTTGAAGGTCATGACTTGGAATATTTATGTCTTCACTTTATACAGAGTTAAGTTGGCTGAAATAAGCTATAAATAGCAATGTTCAGTGTCAAGCAAGGCTATGAAATATTGGTCATTTGTTGTGTTATTAGGTGTATATATCAGCTGTTTGATAGGATAGTAGAGGTAATCGCTAGATGTTGGAAAGGCTGTTTCCTATGAATTATCTTGCGGAGAAAAAAAAAATCAAATTTAACACCATCTTGTATACCCTTGCCACTCTTTAGGTTTCTGGGCACATCTATTTTTTCATCCATCTTTCCATCCAGGTACTTCAGACAATATGAAAATAATTTTATGCCAGCCCTTTATTTTGTAGAAAGAGCTGTAAGGGTTTAGTTATTTATTTTTTTCTTAGTATTCTTTCTTTTTCCAGTGAAATAATATATGATGCTTCTACCTAAAAAACACTGCTTTAATATCCAAGATTCATACTTACAGGATGATTGACTCCTCCCCTCATCTGATAACTATAATAACAGGTAATTGATTTCAAGCGTACTACACATGTTTTTGTTGTATACTGTAGATGCATACAGTATATACTGCAATATGTTTACACAACTTGGAATAAGTATTAAAGTCTGTATCATTGTAGGATTCAAAGGCTGACAAGAAAATGACAAAAGGATTTTAATATATTAGTTTTGCAGATAATTTATTTAGTAAATTCTCTCTCAGTGGTTTTTTATTCTCTGCATCTTCTATACTAGCAAACCCTGCAGCGTGCACACAAACACCCATGCGCACCCCCCATGCAAACATTCTACCACAAGCGCGCACCCCCGATCCCCCCTGGACCCGCCTGTAGCCAGCGGTATGTGACATCACATGCGTGCGCAGATGGGTCCAGCATCCATGCACATTGACAGGTTTGTTTTAGTATATAGAATGTGCAATTTTGCACACTAACATATGAAGAGCCTCACTATGAAAGTCATAATTAAAATTTTATTCCTAAAACGTTACACAAACTGTGCAATATATTTTACAGGGAAGGCAAATAGAACCCAGCATAACATTAACATTGTGCCAGCACTTACCCTGGGATTACATTTTCAACAACTTAATTGTAATGATTCCCAATAAACAACCTGCTCAAGCAAAATGAGAAAAAGTGGGAATATTGTGGTTTTGTTGTAATGCTGTGATCTTGTACTGATGTTTTAGTAAAAAAAATTGTGTTTTCTTTTCTGCCGTATTTTTTAAATTTTAACACATTTTGTGACACATAAAACACATAAGTGTTTAAAAAAACAACAAAAAAACAATTTCAACAGTGCTCAACCCATGGATAGAGATGGGATCCGGGTTCGACACGACAGACGGATCTTCTGGATTTTGGGACTTCGGAAGCTATTTTCAATAATTTTCTAAAATAGCCCGAACATTCGAAAATCTTCGAAAATATGATCGGAAACTCAAAAAAGGTCTCAAGGTTTTCAATAATTTTCGAACGTTTGAGGCTATTTTAAAAAATGATCAAAAATAGCCCCCGTACATTTGAAAATTAGCTGAGTTTTTTTCCAGTTTTGGATTTTCGGATCTTCGGGATTTTCCTGGAGATCCAGGAATCAGAAAACGGAATGAAACTAGTGAGTTTCGGCCATCTCTACCCATGGAGATAGGAAATCGTACTTCCACCTACCTGGGTGGCTGCATGTACGAGCAGTGAGCTTGGTAATTGTCTCCCATTTTACATGCAGAGAGATAGTCATGCAAGTCAGTAAGTGAGGTAATTAAGTAATTGTTCTATTTCATAAAAATAAAAGGAGTTTGCATTTCACCCAGCCCCCAGTTTTTAAAAACCTTTTATAACATGTTAACAATACAGACACAGGGTTATTCAATAAAGGTTCTTATCGTTAAAAATAGTGCTAATTTTTCCCAAACCAATCAGATGTTAGCTTTCAAATCTTAAATAATACCTGATTGGTTGGGGCAAAATTAGCACCATTTCTAATGATAAGAACTTTTATTGAATCTCCCTGATAGAGTGATTATTCTCCCTATCTCTACTATTATTGGTGATATAATTGCACCTGTACACTGAAGTGAGCGGTGAGCCACTGCACAGGTTAAATGGATTGTTCAGATATCAGTCCATTTGTACATAATAGTTTCCTTTTAGAAATAAATTATAAATGTAAAAAAAGCAGAGCCCGACTGTCTAAATAATATTTGAATAGATTGGAATAGACTTTCTAGGCATGTCTTGATTTTTCTCATTTGTAAAAAAATTTGTATAAGGATTGTATAATTAAACTGTATAGTGTGTAGCCAGCTTAAAAATGCCCTCCACCCCTTTGTTGGAAACCACAGGGCACTACCAATGCAGCAAGGAAAAAGGAGAATCATGGGATCCCTATTTGCCTTTACAACACAGTAAGTCAGAAAGTGCATACTGATTTGCAGGAGTATGGAAGTATGGAAGGTAAGCAAAATGATTCTATCCTTATTGCATCTCCCTGTGAAAGTTTTTTTGTGACTAGTACTTGTGTAAAAACATTTGAACTAACAAAGTGAGGCTGTTTTAAAACATGGAGAAGAACTTAACTTAATTTTTCTTTAATCCTGGTGAAAGCTTTTCTCCCCAGAACACATTTGCATTGTCTACATCTCTAAATTCTTCTCTTCAAAGAGCCTTGTGGGCATTTGCACATACGCCCTTGAACCCTCTCTCTATGCGCATATTTTCTATATAGTCCCTGGTAAGAATTGAAAGCTGCTTGTTACTCTGTAGGTTGTTGTTTTTGGGTTTTTTTGCTTACATTCTTTGTTTCTAAATGTGTCTGTTGTCATTGTGTATGCTGTGGTGGCTCAGCAATCTAAAGATCTCCATTAAGAAACATACATCCCATGAGGTAACAGGGTCCATTCCCCAGGCTTACTTATACATTTTCTTTTCTGTCTGCTTTAAACAACACAATGAGGCAGCAACTGGTGCATCCAAAAGTCCAAACACTGAAACACAAGAAGAGCGACACCACATGTGCATTACAGTGCAGAGGAGAGTGCTCTGATTTGTATGTGGGGGACACAAAACAGCATCTGCACCAACATATGGCCCAGCACAGAAGAGCTGATTCCTGGGGTCAAGACTCAGCCTTTTACCTGCATTCTCATAAAAAAGGACATACGTTAAAAGATTGTTATGTCAAAAGAGGTGTCAAGGAGGTACTTTATGTTAAATTTGCCTCCCCTTGCAATACATGAATGGACTGCAGATATGGACTGTAGATATGGAAATGGTTCATACTCAAAATTTCACTGTTGCTGATGTTTGTATTTCTTGTTCCCCTAATGCTAATTGTGTTTCTGTGATGATGATAATAATAATATAATAACATGCAATGTAATCATATTTACCAAACTGTATCAAAATCTTTGACCATGCTGTGCTATTCAAGGGTTGGGTTCTCTCCTGTGGGGATATTAGTTATACCTATTTGCCTGCTAATATTTCTGGAGGTCCTTGTGGTATCTGCAGATTAGGTATGGTGATTGTGCCTAGCACACATTTGCAATCCTCTGCTTTCCTTTCTGCAGGTTTGCATAATCGTACAGAACTTATAACCATGCCAGAAGATTGTAAGTCTAATATACACCTACTCTCAGAGTGAGAAGTCATTGCTTTAGGTGCAAGTATTGTAGTGTAACAATCTACACTGCTAGACAATTGCTTTATCTTTTATGTTTCGGTTCAATGTTGGACATGATACAAAATGATATTTATTGCATGTTTGGCTGCTTTAAAGGGAATCTATACTTACTTTTGTCTTTTTAAAATACCCATTACTGGGAACTGTAATTCTTCCCAGATATCACTGTACCTTTTTTGTATCTCTGTCCCAATTTCTTATTTTTCTAAATATTTTTATAAACATCTTACATTTCAGCTGTCTATCAAGTGCCTTTTTAAAAAAAAAAGTTTTTAATTTTTCTGCTGTGTGCAGATTTGCTATAACTAAAGTAAATTGCATTGTTCGAAATTTCCTCTCCAAGTGCTGACTTATAGTGATTAGTGAGCATGCTTGACTTCTCAGTTAGAAGTGGGAAGGGAATACACAAACATCTGAGTCGAAGCTTGATCGGGACTGACCTTAACAGCCAATCATACCAAAGTCTAAAATAATGAGAAGCTAGAGAAAATAATAGGCATGCAACTGATACAAAAAATATCTATATATGAAGAATTTATAGAGAATACGAATTGTAAGGTAAATCAATATACAGTAGCTATTCATAATCAGGGCTAGGCCACAATAAGCACTAGACGTGACTAGAAAACCATTTCAATTACTTTTGGACAGTGCACAGTTTACTTTAGGACAGTGCAGATAACTCTGTGTCACATGTGGAAATATTATGAGTATCTGCTTGTAGATCCTACATCTACTCATAAGATTTAGAGAGGCATTTGCAGTAATGCACTGACTCCATTTGGAATGTCATTTAATGGAGAGGTCCAGAGCAATATAAGCATGTTATGGCTGATGTAAGTAGGAAATGAAAGATTTGTGCCCAGTGGGGTATTTTGGGATTTTCTTCCTATTCTTGTGGCAATCAAAAACTATTATAGACATGTCTATACTATCAATCCTATCATTAAATTACCTTACAGGATGTTATTGACAGAAGCACAAGGTGATTCATAATATTCTTCTTATGCACAGTAGGGTTTATTTCATCCCTCATGGATAATTATTGGTGTAAACAGTTTAATGGAATCTAATTAATTATGCAACCGTACAAGAGAAACCTTAACAATTTATAAAGGGTTTTTTTCTGAAAGAAGTCATAAAGTTGAATCCTAAATACATCATATTAATAAAATATTTACTGCCTACAAACATTTTACTTTAAACGAAGGGCAGTGATGTGTAGAGTTTGTAATGCTGACGATTCTCATGGGAGAAGCTACAGCAGTAAAACATCTTGACCCTATTGAATTTAATAGGAACTGCATGTCACCACCTCAATCAGGTAGATTTGTGAAAGCACTGCTCTGAAAAGCTATTAACGTTTCGGAACTGTTAATGTACCAAACTGCCTAAATCATATGGTAGCTTATAGCTCACAGAAATGTCAAGATTGTAGAAGTTTGTAGCAAATCACAAATCTAGATTTGGAAAATACTACTTGTATCTCTTAAGTGGAAGTAGCACAAAGAGGCTTGAAATCCTGGTCATACACTATGAGACATTTCATAGATGTTTTAACAATTAATATTAAAGGGCATGTCCACCCTTATAAAAAGTTTCCCCCATATAATAGTATGCCTTCCCCCAGCTCCAACCGCTATAAAATAATTTTAAGAAAGTGCCCCGATCTTTACTTACCTTCCCTCTCTCCTCTGACGCATGGCCTGGGCCTTCTGCTTGCAATACACTGCAAGCAGGGGGCGGGACCGGCAGCCACGTCCGTGATTGGCTGAGAGGCAGCCAATCACGGACACGGCTGTCGGCTTCTCAGAATGCCAGGGGAGAGTGGGCAGTTTTGTGACTTGGGGGGGGGGGGGCTACAGGAGAACCATATGGAGCTGGGAAGGGGGGGACGTTTTTTATAACACTACGTGGTGGGGCCATTAGGGGGGGGATTATAGTTTTGGGGGTGGACATGCCCTTTAAACTGCTTTTCCCAATAATTTTGCAATCAATATTATACTCTAATATTGATAAAATGCCTTTTTCATTCTGCTTAGATGTTTTTGACGAATGGACAAATAGATTATGGCCAGCATTACAGAAATGAAGCCTTATATGTTAAGACCAGTGGAAGAAAATTGATTCTGTTATCCGACGTTGGAATTTGGCATTGCTTTTATAACCACCAATTTCTGTCTTCGGAAAACAAATACCAGTGAAGCAAAGTGCTTGATGCTTCCCAGCAAGGTCCTAACCTGATGAAGTGCTAGTAATTGCTTTGGTCTCATCAGAGGCAGATGGTCCAGCAGACTAATGTATGAGATGTAATGGCAGACTTTGAACAATAAGACATGACAGAGCATCTGTTATGTTGAGCTTCAGCTGCACAAGTAATAATTAATGGGAATGAAACTCTATTTATAGGAAACATAACAACAGAAAAAAATGAATTTTAACCAAGACAGAATTAAACTTTAGTTTACTTTTGAAAAGGATGAAGATGTTGCCATGTCTTATTAAATGTCTGTGGTGTTGAAACTGTGACTTGATAGAAAACAACAAATGTTTTTAAACTGTTCCATGTATCTTGTGAAGAAGGCTGTGGATTGACATGTATTTATTTATTCCTTTTCATACTCCAGAAAAATATAGATCATGTAGTATTACATGTACAGTACAAATAAAATGTCGGAAACTGTAAAGACAGATACTAAATGTTGGCAAAGAACCATTCTTTCTTCTCCTTGTTAAATGTATCCATTGGCATCACTACTTAATATATATTTAATAGATGAAATAGTTCATCATACTTTTCTTACTAGCCCCCAGGCCCCCACATAGTTTTTTTATATTTAGGCTCTCTCTCTCTGCTCACACAGATCCTTTTCTAGTTTACTGAGTCCAAATAAATTGTGGCTCTTTGAGACTCATCAATAAACAGCATTTATTGCACAATGTGTAATGTTTTGAAATACAAAGCAGAGATTTACAATAATAGGAAATAAACAAACTAAAATGTGAGAAGACAAACGGGAATTTCTGAGTATGGTGTTGCCTGAGACAAGTTATCACTGACCCCTCACAGGCACCTCTATAAGCATGATTATAGACTTATAGATTTTATGAATTTAGTAACGAGGGGTGGTACCATCTTTGGGGGATTGATGCCCTGTGGACCAGTGTGTAATTGTCAATGCGGGCATTATGGTTTTGATTTTGCAAACCAGGCAAAACTCCATTGCCAGCTGTTACTAGTGCCATCCTGAAATCTGTTTTACATTGAAAGACATGCCCAGGACCATATACACTAGACGTACAATCTAGCACCTTCCCTGTTTTATGAAATATTCACCAAATTTGCACAAAAATTGTGCTGATTTCTAATATTTCTCCTCACTTCTACAACTTTTAACATCTGCCTTGAATTAAATATCTAAAATTGTCCAGAAGATAAAAGAAACCATGTTTTTCTTTCTTTTCTCCTTTTCTACAGTAAGAACTGAGATAGCGGAAATCTCTTTAATTGAGACACGTTCAGTGAAAGGAGACAAATGAATATAGCCTTATGCCAGACATTCAGAAGAGAAAGGAAACTGTGGAAATCATCCATTTCAGGGATGCTGATTGTCTCAGGAAGTTCTGATTGACGGAAGCATTTTATTACACAAAGGAAGAAAGCATGGTGTGCATAATAATTCCACTGCTTTATGGCTTAAGTCTTTCATGGCCATATTTTATTGTACATGAGATACAAATATATCAGTGATGAATGTAAAAAAGAAGAAAAAATAATATTAAACCAGCAACCTGTTTTACAAAATATGCATTTTTTTGAGGCTTTGGGAAAAAAAGCAGAAAAACAAATCAGTGCCAAGATTAAAATTGGTAGAACAAATCAACATGCACAGTAAGATTTCTCCACATAACACCTGAAAGGACACCTGTACTAAAAAAGTGCCCAAGCACAATCATGGTGAGACAGTATCAGTTAATAGTTATCTGATGACTGTCCTCTCCTTTATGCAAGAGTTGTGTCATGTCAGTAATGTGTGTAAGTTCTTCTTTATAATTATAAAATCAAATGGGCTATTTAGTACAGATACCTTTAACAATACCTTTACTATAATGGAAGTGATAATAAGGATGTAGTATGTTTTTTTTAGATCCAGCTGAGATTCATCTCAGATTCCTTATTCACCTGCAATGACGAGATCAAGAAATATTATTATCTGAAACTGGCTACTTCTCAACTTCCGATGTTCCCACACGTTCCGAAAACCACTGATCATTACAACCATAATGTCGATCACAAACCAGGATCCATTGAGAAAAACATTGCAGGAACAACTACTGCACCCGAAGTTACGAATGATTCAATGTTAATATTGTTCAGTTTATGGGACTTATACAACATCAGTACAAAAGATGTAAAATTTTAGAGGGTGTGCAGGATTGTCACAGAATTTAGACCATTGAAACCGAAATTCTGTGTCAAAACAATATAAATTAAGTGGCAAAACCACACATTTATTAGTTTTGACACTCAGAATTTGTATTTAAATTTCAGTGGATGTTATGACTGAAAATTTTAACTGCAGAACCGGTAGTTTTGACCCAAAACAAGGTTTTGGTCAAAACTCCGGTTCATCCCTACTTATGACAACTCAGCATACCCTAGGTGCAAAATAATGAAGGTTTATTGAGGTTTACCCGCGCTTCCCAGAAAAACTCACTATTTATAATCATCATTTACAGAGTGCCACAATCATTGGACTCTCTGTAATTTAGTATAGCGGTTGCAGCTCTGGGTAAATTTCAAAATGGCATTACCCTTTATAATTCTAAGAATTTGCGCAAAAAATTATCACAACCGCTAAATCAAATAGGCTGCCCAGCTGGTGCAAAGAAGGAGTATATTAAAATAGGTACTGTATCTTAGGTTTTGTGTGTCTGCGCACTGTGTCCTTTAGATAAAAGATTAAAAATATATAGTATTAAAAAATGGCCAATATCAGCTTTACATTGTGATTAGAGATGGCCGAACTTTCGAAAATTCGGTCCGTTTTCGAACATTCGAACTATATGGAAAGTTCGAAAACGGACCAATTAAAGTCAATGGGAGTCAAATAGTTCGAAAAGTTCTAATGAAAAACAATTAAAATAACAATGGTGACTTAATGTAAATGGCTGTGGGACCTGGGAAATGGCCTGGGGAACACGTTTGAATATCCAGGACATTTGAAAAATAAATTTTACTTTCACTCGCTCTATTTTCAAGCTCGTTCACGCCTAGGTACCATGTTCATTTTACTTGCAGATTCGTATAGGCTTTAATAGACACTTTACTCGTAGATTCGATGTTCGCGCCTAGATACCATGGACATTTTACTCACGGATTCGATGCTCGCGTATAGGTTTTAATGGACACTTTACTCGCGGATTCAATGCTCGTGTTGGAGCCTAGATACCATAGACATTTTACTCGCTGATTCGATGCTCGCGTATAGGTTTTAATGGACACTTTACTCGCGGATTCGATGCTCGCGTTGGAGCCTAGATACCATAGACATTTTACTTGCGGATTCGATGCTCGCATATAGGTTTTAATGGACCCTTTACTCGCGGATTTTACTAGCACATTCGAACTCGCACATTCGAACAGTCGAATCCGGGTCCGGGATAGTTCGAGAAGTCCGAATTCGTTTGAATTCGAATAGTTCGGCTCGAGTTCGAGTTCTAGTCCATCTCTAATTGTGATATATCAATAATAAAAACCATAAATTAAAAAAATTAAAATTCAATAATAAAAGCACTTACACCACAGTCTGGGATTCGGCCATCCAGAAAAACTCACAGCCTCTTCCTGGTGTAAATGAGGGCAGGTGTCTTTATTCAGTGCAAATAAAATGAAATTAATTTAAAACATATATATTAAATCATATAAAATGCATCTTTCGCTGTGATGCAGAAATTAGTACTCAACGCGCTTCCTTGTTAAATTCAGCTTCCTCGTGAGTATTATAATCACTCCTGAGGAAGCTGGATGGCCAAGTCCCAGACTGTGCTGCTTTTATTAATTGAGTTTTAATCTTTTAATATATGTTTTTCAATATTGCTGTGTCACGGTTTTTAAAATGATATTGGACACTCTTTAATAATAAGTGCACAGACACACAATACCCAAGATACCTATATTCCTACTAGTGGAACCAGTGACCTTGCAACTCTAAACCCTGACTGCTCAAAAGATTAAAAAGTATATTAAATAGGTTAGCATTACTTTAACTCTGAAAAATAGCCCAGGGCCCTGGATAAATGACCCCGTTTGTTTATGACCTGAAAAGCTTTTATTAAAAGTTAGAATATTATTAGTATCTCTAAACCAAAAATGCTTTCTTCAGAAAATTGCTCCATGGTATGGAAAATGCTTCATCAATTCATAATTTTACTCAGGAACTACTGAGTCATTGAATTGTTACACGTGGTAGCTAGAGATGGTCGAACTATTGAAAGTTCGGTCCGTTTTCGAACTTTCGAACTATTGTAAAAGTTCGAAAGTTCGAAAGTTCGAAAACGGACCCATTAAAGTCTATGGGAGGCAAATAGTTCGAAAAGTTCGAGTCAAATACAACTAAAATATTAATGGTAACTTAATGTAAATGGCTGTGGGACCTGGGAAATGGTCTGGGGAGCATGTTCCAATATCCAGGACTTTCGTAAAATCGATTTTACTCTCACGCGCGATACTTTCGAGCTTTCGCATTCAAACGTTCGAGGTAACATGGACATTTTACTCGCAGATTCGATGCTCGCGTATAGGCTGTAATGGAGACTTTACTCGCAGATTCGATGTTCGCGCCTAGATACCATGTACATTTTACTCGCGGATTCGAACGTTCGAACATTCGATAAATCATCGAAAGTCCGGGAAATATCGAAAGTCCGCGTCCGAGATAGTTCGAGAAGTCCGGGTCCGTTCGAACTCGAACAGTTCGGCTCGAACTCGGGTTCGAGTTCGAGTTCTATGCCATCCCTAGTGGTAGCATATTTATAAAAACACAGTAATCCAAAGTTAGGTATTTTGGATGCATTTGGACATGCCAAGAGTGAGAACTCTGGGTTGGCCTTGCCAGGTATGCTCCACCCCTTATAAATCTGGACTTGGCCAATAGAAAGGAACACTTTTTGTAGAGCACATCTACCATAGGTCAGGCCCCAGACACAGCCAAGAGAAGTGTGAAATGGACCAGATGAGCACAATTTTAAGTAAAACTTAGCCACTAATGCAAAGGGAGGAGGAGGGTTTCGCCAAAAGGACCAATTTCTCATACATTTTTTGTAGGAATGCTTGTACACTGTATGTGTACTGTATTCTTTTAAACAGTTTTCCAATATCAAAGACAGTTTTCAGCAATTATGTTAAAATTCTAAATTAATAAAACAATATTAAGTAAAACAAACTTCTAGTCTTCTAAAAAAATGAATGCATTTTTCAAGTCATAAATAACTACAGTAAATGGAAGAAGTTATTTATGCAGGTCTACATTCTACATTTGGAATAAAACTTTCATTATGTTTGAATTTCATAAATTGATGTTGTGTGTGCGTCTTACCTTGTGTCTCCAGCAGTAGGTCCCAATAGAGCATGCAATGTAATAAATTTAACAGGAGTTATATAAAAGACAAACTGTTTAAGCAGAAAATAAAACCTTTTTTTGTACAGTTTTTTTTTTTTAAACAAAATTTCTTGTGCGCTAGCTGGAAGTATGCTTTGCTTGCATAGTTTATTGCTAGAAGGCAAAGAAGAAACCAACATGTGATTGCATGTTTTACCCATAGGGATTTTAAATATAGAACAAAAAAACTGAAATGGACATAAATCTGCTGTTTTGATGGTGACTCTTGAAACCCATGGTCATTCTAAAAAACGTATACACTTGAGATGTGCATAAGCACTGATTTCGCTCTGCTAAGATTGGGCACTTCATAATTCTCAGAATACGGACACAGGCTGACCCTCTTGTTTACTTCATTTTAAATCAACATCAAGTACAAAATAAAAATGTTTTTGAAAAAAACCTTTTATACAAGACAAAATAGATTGAAAGTATAAACTTCTAGAACCTTTAAATTCCCCAGGCCATTAAATCACCATTTCATGCAGCATTTTCCTATTATTCCCTAATTTTTCATGCTCATTAAGGAAAATGACAGTGGAAAGATAAGCGATAAACTCAGTCTTTTCATCAATGCTCATAACAAATGTCTGTAACAAGAAGATAACAGGAAAATTCATTATTACCAACTCTTTTAATTCATTTTATATTGTCTTTGTCACTTTGACAAAGGACAAGATATATTTTAATCTATAGGAGGTGAGGGAAGTCTGTCCCTATGCTTATTATAATGTTCATAAAAATTATAGTTACCGTAATAATACATATAAAAAATAGCATTCATTTATTCTAAAGATACAATACTAAAATGGATAAAGAGTGTAGTTTTGAGCGGGATATACACAGTGAGTATATTAAAATCCCTCTTCATTTCTTAACCTTTAAAAAACAACACATGTCTCCATGATGGAGTCCTCTGTAAGGCTCAGTGAAGGTGGAGACATACCTGACACGTTTTGAGACGTAGTCACTTCATCATGCCTCTGCTGAGAAAATAAAGACAGATTTTAACACTCACCATGTGCAGCCTGCTCGAACCTAACCTCTTTGTCCAGTTTATTCTGCTGGCTGAGCAGCTCAACCAAGCAAGTGTGCCACGGAGGATCATGGGAGAGAGCTCCCGTCAATGAGTACATTAGTGTTTGACATTTATTAACAATACTAAAATGGCATATTTCAAAAACAAACTGTATGGGGCTCGACGGCTAGAACTAATGCCTAACAGAGCTTTAGTTTGAATGTTTGAATCCTTTCCCTATGCTTACATGGGGTTTCCCCAAAGATATATATATATATATATATATATACAAATACAAGAATATGCAGCTCAAACCTTTATTTTAAATTACTTTCAGATGCGGTGCAAAGGAGTACCGGCAATTAATACATTACACAAAAGTCTCCAGCACTCAACTATACATATAAGCATAAATTAATTAGATATCATGATCAAACAAATATGCAAGCAACGAAGGGTGATTACCTGCACTAAAGTTAAAATGGATACGTTTAGTTACATAGTTTGTACAAACTTGCGTCAGCTGATGCGCCACTTCAAGGCAGTATCCCAGCATCAGTCCTAACCTAATGAGTAAAGTTCAATCCCTGGGGGAACAAGACCATACCTGCTTCTCTCTTTATTTAGTATGACCTATACCAAGGAAACCGAGGGTGGTCTAGGGACCACCTTGTATAGAAAGTCCACAGATAGGAATTCCCTTCTTTATGCTTCCAGCTGTCATCCATATAGGACCAAATGTGGCATGGTTTACAGCCAATTTCTAAGAGTACTTAGAAATAACACCGATACATGCCTAGCCGAATTACAATTGGAAGAGATGTTCAATAGATTCATTGAAAGGGGATACTCTAGGACTATGCTGGACGGTGAGCTTAATAGGGCTAGGATAACTAGAAGAGAACAGAATGGGGGCGTGGTGTCTCAGGCATGCAAAAAAGAGCCCACTATTGATTTCTGTACCACTTATACCCCTTGTAGTAATGAAGTGAAAAGGGTGACTAACAAATATTGGAATCTGATCACGAAGGACAGACATCTCCCCTTCCAACAGACCAGATTGAGACACACGTTTAGAAAGGGACGGAATTTGGCTAGCTATCTGGTCCAGGTTAATGACATACCCAGCGTGTTGGGTGAGACAACTATGGCCAAATATATCACTAAGAACCAGGCCAGAACTGGCTGTTACAGATGCCCTAATTGCGTTACTTGCCGGTCTATGGTAACAGGCAAGGATTTTTCCCATCCGCATAGTGGCCGTAGAATACCTATCAGACAGAGGTTCTCATGTGAGAGCAGATATGTGATTTACTTCATAGTCTGCCCTTGTGGGCTATATTATATTGGCAAGACAAGGACATCATTTAAAGAGAGAATGGCGAATCATCGATCGTCTGTCAGACTAGCCCTTAATACCAATGAGCCCATCACCTCTAAATTTGGGGATTTGTCGGTGGCCCGACACTTTAGAAGTAAGGGTCACGCATTATCCTCTTTGAGATGTATGATCTTTGATGGTCTGACCATGCAGGAGGTCCAATCCATGATAAATCATGATAAGTTACTCTTACAAAAGGAAGCTCGATGGATATACCAATTGGATACTTTAGCACCTAAGGGGCTTAATGAACAGCTGGCTTTACACTGCTTCCTATGATTATTCTTTATATACATTGTTGCTGTAGCTCTGCCGGATACTTTTGTATCCTGCCTATTATAGGTTTTGGTATGTGTAGCGTACTAGCTCTAAACACAGTATTTAGTTACCTCTGATTTTTCAGAGTGCACACATATATTGTTGCCTTCCCTCCGATCGGGGGATTGATTTGTGATATTCTAGGGTGCTGGTTGACAGCATGCTTACGACTTGAGCAGAGATTGTGTTTTTAAATTGTTTTTAACTGTTTTGTTATTTGTATTTTTTCCCCCTACAGCTGTTCGGGGAACAGGGTATATAAGTATGACACGCACATTGTACGTCACATCCTGAGGACGGCTTGTTGCCGAGCCGAAACGCGTAGATGATTGTAGCGTTATTTTAAACTGTTTGAATAAAAATTTGTATGTTTTATACAGACCCGAGAGTGACTCCGTGATGCAAAAGTCTTATATATATATATATATATATACTCAGCAATTACGGAGCACTCCAAGGTCTAAGCAAACAGTCTTTATTAAAGAAAGTAGGTCTGGGAGCCTACACGTTTCAGCCCATGAACAGGGCCATCCTCAGGGTTACAGACAATACATACAAATAACTTTAAATAGCCAAAGTTTCACCCGTGGCCACACACCCCCTACCCACCCCCCACGTGATCCGCTAGGAACCAGGTGAGTGTCAGAACTCAGTAAGCCAGCCTCCAAATGGAAGACCCACCCCCTCAACCAAGCTCCGTTCAATAGTGCAGCCCAATGTGCCCCGTACTAATGCCTAAACTGTAACAGATCAGGAGCGGGAGATACAAAGACACCCCATACCCCTAAAAGCCCCAAATCCCTTCGGGAACAGGGTAACAAAGTGCCGTAGTGCAAGGATGTGCCTCTAACTAACTATATGAATCTCAAAGTGCCAGTGCTTACCAAGGTGGCTAAAGTGCTGGGCGCCTCAGGCATTGCCCGTAAAAACCAAGTGAAGTGCCACGGCCCACAGTGCCTATAATAAATAGATACAAAAGTTAAAAACATATATAATACAGTAGAGTCAGGATAATTCACTATCCAATAAACATAAAACATATTAACACACAAGATAAATATACAGTGATAACAACATCTCGTACATCCAACCCATTTTAGGGGAAGTAGCAGCTGACCGGACCAGACCTAAGGGACAGATGAGATACCAATTAAAGATACCCTCTTCAGGGCTACCACCGCCGTGTTAAGCCCAGGGGGCCACAAACCTAAGTGTTATCTGTACATGGGGAGTAGTTACCAAATCATTCACAGTTGTTAGGGAGAAAAATCTAGAGAAAGCAATTCAGTGATACTTGTTCATTAAGACCCAATGGGGTCTGCGTGCCAAGTCTTTTGATCCATTTCACCTCCCTCTGTAAGTGTGCTTTATTACGATTAATTCCTTCCCCTACGGCACTTTGTTACCTCGTTCCCGGAGGGATTCGGGGCTTTTAGAGGTATGGGGTGTCTTTGTATCTCCTGCTCCTGATCTGTTACAGTTTAGGCATTAGTACGGGGCACATTGGGCCACCTGTCCAAGGCGACGTTTCAGGGAGGATCAAAGTCCCCTTCTTCAGGCAACATATGGCAAAAATACAGCAACATAGCTTTACATGAGTAAGCATTTATACAATCAAACAGGAAATGACACAAACACACAGGAACCCCTTCCCTTCAGAATCCCTCCATGGTATTGGAACCTGCATACATCATAGTAGGATTCATCCCTCCTATATAGAATAAAGGACAACAGATTTGGACACATTACATATACACACATACACATATATATCAAAACCCCTGTTTGGAAGGGCTTCCCTGCTCATGTCAAAATATCTCCTGGAGGCAAGACAGGAGGCAGAAAATTTTTGGCAGGAAGACAGCTCTTACTATTCAGATTCCTGGATTTTGGACAAGCACTGCATGAGAACCATAAAGAGCAGAGATGTAAAGTAAGGATGTTTTTAAACCTGTGGGGTCAGTGGTGGGGTAAATTTTAGTCTGGGATGGACATGCCATTTAAAGGGCATGCCAACCCCTTATACTAAAATATAATATGTTATGGGGCACCCCCCAAAACTCCAGTTCTGTTTTACTTATAATTATATTATAAATGATGTTTCAACGATGTTTCAATGATGCCCGTTACCAGGAAGTAGAAGGAAGCTATCCCTGTGGATTGTGTATTTGTAAGTTTAAAGGAGAACTAAACTTACTTTTTTAATTTTAATACAAAAGCTTTTCTCCCTAGAACACCTATACGTTGTAAAATTATTCTCTAGTAAGTTGTAATTAGTACATGTAATAAATAGATTTTTTATAACTAAGAAGGTTTCCATGTTGTTGCCAGTACAACCCAGAACCCATATAGCCATCAAAGAGCAACGTCCCCTGATCCCAGTATTCACTGTCTCTATGCACAGAGTTTTTTCTATGCAGATTTTTAAAGCTGCAGGGTAACAAGAAGCTTTCAGAGTCTTACCAGGGACTTCCATATTGAGATATTTGTATGACTTTTTTTATTATTCTTTTTTTGGTTTCCATTCTGTTCCTAGAAAAGATAAAGTTCCTACATGTACTAGTATTCTACATAGTATCTCTGTTGGGATAGGGGTAAGAGCTATTTATTAAGCAAGACAGGCTACAAGAATTTGTAGGTAAAAATTCCCCAGACTTACTTTAATTTTGTTACTGAGAAGTTAATATTCTGTTTCTTAAACCCATGTTATCTTAAGAGTATTGAATGTGTTTGAAAACAAAAAAACTGAAATACCTGTTCTGTTTCAGGGAAAGGGATAATCTTTGTGCTGTTTTTTTATTATGTTTTGATTATGTTTTGTTATGATTGGGTGTCAGGTTCTAGGGAGCAAGGCTGCAACTTCTTGTTTTAATCTGTGGAACACTACATTGTATGTACATGTATGGCGACACTTTGGTGTATTATTGGAGCTGATCCCTAGTACCCGCAGGATATTTAATTAATCACTCAGCCCAGGAGCTTCATTTGAAATTGTAAAAAACACAGTCTGTGGGGGCACTTATATTTATTTTACCAGTCTGTGGGGCAATTATATTTATTTACCAGTCTGTGAGGGAAATTATATGTATTTACCAGTCTGTTTGGGCAATTCTATTTATTTACCAGTCTTTGGAGTAGCTTATATTTACCAGTCTGTAACTGTGAGGGCAATTATTTTTAATTGGTGTTTTTTTCCTGTTACTGATGACATTTTATTATTTTCAGTACAAATCATCTGTTAAAAGGCTTTGATTTAATCTGTCAGAATATACATATACATTACAATTGCTAAGAGACCCTGAAAAGTGTTAACTGCACTCAGTACAAGGTGACATGTCAGTTCCATTTATGGTCTCTACATACTGATTAGCTTTGTGTCCGATTATCATAAAAAATAAATAAATAAAATTGAAAAAAAAAAAAGTCTTTTTTCACCTGGTAAATGTATTTTCTGAAATCTTTTAATTATACTGTTTGCTAACATCAAAAAATATTTCTTTCTGGCCACTTTTTATCATTTGAACACTTTGGGCTATACAATTTAATTTGTGTCTTTTTTAATTGTATTTTATTGTGTCAGATAGCTTTGGATCGGCACCTGTTACCATTTGTTGTTTTTCAGCTCAGACTCATATGCTTATAAAATGGTGACACATTAAAATTTGGGGTGAAATTCCATTTATTGGGACATTTCTGTAATGGTAAAATTTTGTAACACTCTTTACACCCAATGGAGAGATGAGCTAAAAATAAATATTCAGTTAATAAACAATTATCAAATCTCTAGCATGCAAAATTGTTGTGTTTAGGTTTATATAAAAAAGCCTTCTGGTGTACCTTGTGTGAGAATTATTAACTGGAAAGGTTCAGCAACATTACTTCCTTCTTAAACACTTCCTGTTTTCAGCCATGTGACCAGTTTGTAATCATGTGACCAGCCTCTGCCTGCATTAATAGGCTCACTTTCTCAACTGTCATTTTATTTTATGGCTTTGCAGGTACTGTTTTTCCCAGCATTAAAGGACAACAATAAAAAAAACAACATCACTCCCATTACATGTCTATATTTCAAGCAGCTGAAATCACTGACTCACATTTACAACAATGCCGCCCTCCTTTAGATATCAAACAGCAAAGATGAGTGCTAAAAGCATGCCTCCTAGAGGGCCCAGTGCCTTGTATAACATAGCACTTGTCATTGGCTGGTGGGAATGTCTGTTAAAACCCTGTCTCCTCCTCCTCTGCCAGTTAAAAAAACTTGAACTGTCCTGTTGCTAGGACACAGCCTACATAATCAAGCTGATAAAGGGTGAGTGGAGAATTGTTTTTAGCATGCTAGCTTTGAGTGACAGTTAGAGGAAGACTGAATCATTATGCCCCCTTCACAGCATGGCTAATTGAAGGCAGGGAGAGGCTTAAAATCAGGAAAAAAATGTATGGGGAGGACTGCATACCTTAACTCTTTTTAATGCAATTAAAAAAATGCATTGAGGCAATACAGTTATCCTTTAAGTCTTAAGTGAGCGTGCTTCTTTCCTGGGACTAAGGGGAGGAATGGAGGAACATGGGATGTCATTCAACTTACTGGAAGCAGGAAATTTGAACAATCACTCAAATATAATTTCTCACAGGCTGCAGCCAGATATGTAATCCATGGCTCATTTTAAAAGAAATTCTACAGGATTTTATTTAACTCTTACTTGGTCTGATATCATAGTATATAAGATATATATATATATATATATATATATATATATATATATATATATATCTTCATGTGCCTGTTGGTACACAAAAATAATTATGTGTGTGTATATTTGTCTATGCAAATACAGTGGTTATAAAATCTCAATACATCCTATTAAATTTCAGGGGTTTGTACAAAAAATAGAAACAAAGGCAAGAAGCTAAAAAGAAATGAGAAAACATTAATAAAGAAATCCTATCAAATCCTTGTTTTATTAGTGTCACACCTCCTAAATACCTCCTTAATACTTTGTTGAAGCATTTGTTGCTTTTATAAAAATACTTGTTTTTTGGGATAAAGCTGGAAACACAACACAAATTTTTCAAAGATGTCAGACCGAATCTGTAAGATTTAGTCTGTCATTTTCTGACTAGAGATGGCTGAAACTGTCAAGTTATATTCCAGAAATATATGCTATATTTATTATAGAAGCACCTGGATAGACAAGTCTGAAAATGTTTATATTCTACTTATGAGTGTGAGGGGGGAGGATATATGCTATATTTATTATGGAGGGACTTAGTTACCTGTACTGCTGGTTGGAACCCTGATGCTAGTTATTTAAACTTGTTTATCATCTTGTTTGTATCATTGAACAAAAATGATTTACCCCCTCTGTAATATATGGAAAAATATATGACACCATTACTAAAGATATTTACATATGAGACATTTGTACTTGTGTGTGTTGATATGTGAACAGACACCATTACCAGAAGTATTTATATATATGGGTAGAGAAATTTATATTCATAAATGTGTGGGGAGATGAGGACAGACATCCATAGAAATAAAGAGATAGTGAAAGATAGTTAGTGAAAGTCCCTTCTTCCAGCTCCCCCCCTCCTCTTTTCCTCCAGGTTACACAAACACACTCTTGCTGGACCAGCATCCATTAGGTTGCTTACCATTTGCCTATGGAAAGAGGAAGGGGAGCCCAGATGCTGATACTCAGACTTACTTCCTGCCTAGAATATATATCATGTGTTTTAAAAACTGCACATAATTGGATGTAATAGTGAAACCTAAAAGACGTTAAAGTTTATTTAGGTTTTAATTTGTGATGTTTGCATGCAGACGTTTTAGCAGTGGCAGAGATGTGCCTAAACATTTTG
This sequence comes from Hymenochirus boettgeri, assembly GCA_019447015.1. Classification (NCBI taxonomy): domain Eukaryota; kingdom Metazoa; phylum Chordata; class Amphibia; order Anura; family Pipidae; genus Hymenochirus; species Hymenochirus boettgeri. Next base: position 96,405,178 of record CM033472.1, on the reverse strand, counting down.
ACTATTCCCCAGTCCACTGCTGAGGCGCTCCTGCGACATGAATAGCGTCACCACCACTCCCTCTATAAGTAGTGGTCTCTATAAGAATCCTTAGTCTGCTGTAATTCCCTGGGGCCAAGAGGTTTGTCAAGTCCCATCAATGTTAAAGTGATATAGTTTGTAAAGTGCCAATGCTCCACAGTGTAAAAGGTAAGTCCCATATCTGTGCAACTGTGAAATAAATATTTAAAAACAATAAACAAGATAAATACGATACTCTAAAACTCTTATAAAATATCAAACTTTACTAAACTAATTAAAAATATTAATATAAAGTTTAAGAATCAAAAACTTTTTTCTAACTTTTATAATTATATTTTTTTCTTTTACCTAATTAAAGGTCAGTACTATACATTATATACATGTATTAATAATCATTTAGATGGTAATAAATATAAATTATATTTATACTATACATATATATATATATATATATATATATATATATATAAATATTTGAATAATATCTTATTCAGCATTCAAACATTCAACCATTAAAATGTGTTCCTGTGAAACGTTCATTTATGCCAAAGTGTAAATAGTTTTACTAGTACTTTCAAAATAAATCGTAAAGGTAAGGCTGTCAAAATAAACCACCTAAGTTTGATAGGTTTCATGGCTGGCTTCTTTATAAACAAAGGGCTAGCAGTTCAGCTAGTAATCTAAACACTGTCCACGAGGTATTTTGTAGATGAATTTCTCTCAGTATATTTCCATATATGAATGTGAAACCTGGTGCAGAGGTAAAACACTCTCACGTTATTGATCTGTGTGTGTCAGATGGATTTTACATCCAAAGGTGACAAAAGCTCTGTCATTTGATTGGTTTCTTATATCGTGCCAGCTCCGCAGGAATGCAAAGGATATTATAACCTGGCAGGACAATAGAAAATGTAATTGGGGTCACTTTAGAACAGTAAGCAATCTCTCTAAAACTCTCACTCATTCAACAAGGCCACCAAACTATCAAGCCAACAGAAAGGCAAGCCTCAAGTTTTAATTTAAGATTTAATATTTCTATATAAGTACTATTTGTGACAGTGTAATAGATCTTGATAGCTAGAGCCATAAAGAAACATATTAATAACACATAGCTAATTATCAGAAAATACAGTATACATGTAAACAGCCAACAATACATACACTGTATTAGTAAGCATCTGGACTTATTTGCATAGACTTTTCGGTTTGCTTAAACCTTTATCATATTTACATCTATGGAAGTGCTTTATATAAATGAATAAAAGCAATCAGTAATATACAATGGCCAAGTTATAACAACACCAGACAGGCATTTTTTGCAGCAGTGAAAGAGTTTGTTACATAATCTGGTCTTCACGTGAATAATATTTTCTATTTGTATGTTCAGATCCTAATTTTAAATATTAAACATTTGTGTTTTTAGGTTTGACCAGCCTCTCTAGACTCACACACCCAGCTCAAAAACAAATTGCACACATTCTGTGAATTCTGTAGCCCACTTCCCTCTCCTGTCTTATGAAACGGATATCTGCCCATGACCTCACTGTAAACAAGAATGAGCAGTAAGAGAAGCAATTGTTACTTGCTAGGAAGGAGAGCTGCAGAAATCAGGAAATGCCATAAACCTTTAGAATTATAGAATTCATTTAGGCTCATTTACATTAAACAGATTTTCCTGTAAATTCTAATTTCTCTAACCAAGGTATATTGTGGTACAAATGCTATAATATACTTTAGTTTTTTCATTGTAACTCATTAACATTGAACATCAGTAATAAATAATAAAGAACAGTAGTTTAAAGCTCTTTAAGTAAAATAGCCTAATAATAACTTAAATTCAAGTGTTTTTTTATTTTATGAAGACCAGAAGTGTTACATTTTTAACTTGTAAATTCTATTTGTTACCTAAAATAGGTTTCTCAGTACACTAAGTGCTTTGTCTCTTTTGCCAAGCTCCTCTTATTTGAGTCAAATCTTTTTTTGGCACCAGGCCAAAAGACATGAATAGAGCTGCTATCGCCATTAGCAAAGGACTATGGGAAACAGAAAGAGAGGTAGCATCAATGATTGGAATGTCTTTGTATTCAGGTCCAGATTACATGGCGATTCATTTGAACCTTACCGTACTGATTTAAATGGCCTTTAACAAATACACTTGCTAAAGTTAGTTGCTCTGCCTTTACACTACTGTAATTAAAAAATTAATTACAAGAAACTATGTTATTCAATTATCCTGAAAATAATTTTCTGTGTAAAACTGATGTGTTTTATAGATGTATCAAAATAAAATTAACTGAATCATCATACTTATTAAATGGTCCTAATTTTCAATTTAGTTTAAAATTAGAATTACAAGAGATTAATTTGCTAAATGACTTAATTATATTTGACTGTAGTTTATTGAAAAACTATATGGATTTTTTTATTGTTAATTTAAAAATATATCTTTTCATTAGTAACATTTCTTTTTAACAAGCTTGCAATCATGTATTTATATCTCATTGTATTTAATCCGATTTATATTAATGATTAAATAAATATAATTAGTTACGGTAGAAAAAAAACCTTATTTTATTTTATTTTATTTATGTTTTATAAAATGTTTACATTTTAGCATAAAAATGATTTATATTCTAGTATAGCCTAGAGTCAGCAATGGAATGTACTGGTAAGAAATGATAGTGAAAAAAATCTTTGCACTAAAGTTGGATTAATACACTTTGGGTGTGATCAATATAAACTGTAGTCAATTAAGTTTACTAAACAAAACAATTAGTATTACCATAAAATAAATGTCCATTAAATAAAAAGGAACAAACCATGTCAATAAAATTAAAGGGTATCTCCACTGAGGAAAAAGCTTCTTTTTTTTGTGTTTATTTTAAAGAACACAACCCCCCAACCCTCCTCCTACCTTCTTTTCCCCACAATTCCCCTTTGTTTGTTTGTAGCAGCATGGGAAAGTTGTGCTAGCTCCTGGGGGTGTGCCTTCCCCTGTGATGGGGGTGCTGTCACTCAATGTGCATCATCATGGTAGCAGACACACTCACTTGGTTGCAGTAAGAAATCCTTTCCTCCCTGACTCTCTAAGTTCATTTTTACAGCTGATCATGCAGAGACAGGGAGAGGAAAAGTTAAAACCCTTTCCACAATACTGTAAAAGGCAGGAGGAACTTGTGTTGTTTTTAATAAAGATTTTTTTTGTGTCAAACTCTGAGAGGGGTGGTTGAAAAAGTGATCTAAGATTCATTTTATAGGGGATGCTGAGACTATGAGGTAATCTGGTATGGGAGTGGGAGAGAAACTCAAGCAGATGTGAGAGGGTGTATTGGGAGACAGAAAAAGGTAGTACCTGATTACTCCTCCATTAATTAGTGAACTCAGCAAGCTGCTGTGATGGTCATGTGATTATTCCTGTGTGTGTGTGTGTGTGTGTGTGTGTGTGTGTGTGTGTAGAAACGACCAACCAGTCAGATCACTCACACAGCATACTCGATTGATCCTCACACATTCTGCGCATGTACTAAAGGAACACGCGCGTCAGACTTTTCCTAAGCAGGCAGTAACTGAAAGTGGGCGGACCTGCACCCTCCACAGTGTTCAGGGAGAAACTCATTTGATTTCTTCTACACTACTGCTCAAAGACACAAGATACTGCAGGTACATATCCACCTTACACATATCTATCCTTACAACCCAGGTCCTTTTTAACAGTGGAGCTACCCTTTAAATAAGGCGTATTAACCAGCTACCAAGGATTAGAGATGTCCGAACTTTGCAAAATCCGGTCCGCTCGAGGATCCGCAAATTTTCGAAAACAATTTAAAAATTCGAGAATCCGCGAAAATTAAAATGAAATTTTAAATTTGAAAAATACCCTCGAAATTACGAGTTATTAAATATTAAAATGAAAAATACCCTCGAAATTACGAGTTTTTCCATTTTTTTCGAAAATTTTCGAAATTACGGGTTTTAGCGTATTTTCGAAAATTTTCGAAAATACGAGAAAACTAGTATTTTCGAAAATATGTATTTTCGAAAATATGTGTAATCCTCGTAATTTCGAAAATTTTCAAAAATATGTACTTATGGAAATAAGAGAAATCCTTGTATTTTCGAAAATGTTCGAAAATACGAAAAATCCGCGAATCAGAAGTTCGGAAGGCGGAAAATCCGGAAAAATCCGCCGTTCGCGAACGGAATAAATCCGCGGCGGATCCGCGAACCGGCCATCCCTACCAAGGATGCATCTGACCAATACTTTTTGATTGAAAATTGATAGGGAGTAGCATCAATCTTAACCAGATTTTAGGTAGAAAATGGCTGTGACTGCCACAATATAAAACTTGCCCCATATCTTACTACCTTTGAGTTGATTAACTAATCAAAATCAATCAAGAGTCTATTAATCAGTCTTTTGACCAATTTGATTATAGATATAAAAAAAAAAAACTTAATTTATAGTTAGCGTTAAAGGGCATGTCCCCCCATAAAAAGAAATTTCTAAGATGCCCAGGAACATACTTACAAAACCCGGTACCTCGCTGCTCTGCTGCCGACAGCTGCTCTGCAACATTTCAAAAAAGCACTGGATAGAGCCAAAAATGGTATTCAATCCGCATATGCTATGTCTCTTAATAAATCACATTGACATGGATTGAATACAATTTTGGCTCTCTCCAGTGCTTTTTTGATATGTTCCAGTGTTTTGAGCTGTGTTGATGCCCATACTAAATTGAAGAGTCTGTTAAAACCTTTTTTTACCTCACTTTACACAGCTGCCTGTACCTCTGGATCTGTTTGCTCTGACAGGAATAATGTCACTCACCACAGCTTTCTATGATGGCAGTTCTGTTCTTACTTTCAGTCTCCTCAGCTGTTCTATCTATTACACTCACTGCTCCCAGTCTGATGTCTGTCACTAGATGGATCAAAGAAAGAAGAATTGGAACTGCACACACTTCTGCCAGTTGTCACAAGATGGAAGCAGCTCAGGTCCTAGTCAGCTTTATTCAGGAAACAGCCCCAATCTTCAGTGTACTTGATGGCTTCACTGAGAACCTATTAGGATCCAGTCTCTTTTCCAACCTAGGGCAGCAGAGATTATTTCCTGTTCCTCAGGAGTCCGCAAACAGCTCCCCCTTTTCCTTCTTTACCTCAGAGACCTCTCTCCTCTTTTTTTTTTTCTTCCCGCCCAAAACTGAAAGCTCCTTTTTCATTGGCTGCCTCCATGCAGAGTTTTTCAGTATGCATTAAGGAGGATGTTACACTACTCAACACTGTATATTCACTAAAGAAGATGTAAAATGGAGTAACTTTTTATTTAACACACAAGAACTCAACCATCTTAGATAAGAAACAATACAAAAAAGTACACACTTTTAATTTACAAAATGTTCTGTTAAAAAGGAACAGGTTGACATTTGGTTGTATTTTACTTATTTGTTCTTTCAATGCTAAGTGGAACCAGTCAGACATGGATAGGGGCAAAAACATTGACTTAATGGATTTCTGCTTCACACGGGATTTGCATAATGAGTAAGGATTTGAAATAGACAAAAGTAGTTCTAAGTCACTGAGGACATTTTTATAAACACTTATTACTGAGCCTGCTTTATACACAAAGAAAATATAAACAGGGAAAGTTAAAGCAAATAGATAACCTGTTTGCAGGAAATAACACTGGAACTGTAATTTCATAGCAACACAATGTACAAGACCATTTCTCCTATTTCTCCTAATACATTATTAAAGTAAACACAGTGGGGAGAAAAATCTTTAAGGATACATGGTGGTTTGAATAAAATATATTTAACAGTTAGAAAAAGATGAAGCAAAGTTTGTCATTGGTTATCCTGCTAGATAATCACTATTTACCACTATAAAATGTGTCCAGTTTCTTAGTTTATCAGATCACTGGTAAATTGTTTTGTTTATATGGAATACAGAGGGTAATGTATAAAAAGTATTTGAGCATAAAAAGACCAACTAACCAAATAGTTGCCAATGTAAAAATATGAATAGATGAAATAGAGGCAATATTTGGCAAAGCTTGGCTGTATTATAAAAACATTACTCCTTTGTTGTGCTTACACCATTCAAGTTGACTCATAAGTGTCTTAGCACCATGTGGATGTTTTGGTGGTACAAAAAAACAGGTGTATAAATAATTAAAACATGTTTCCTTACCCAAAGATATGCTACTAGAAAACATCATACAGCATGGATGATTCATAGATGCAAATTTCCATTTTTAAACTCCCACCTATTCATTTTTAAAGGGTTAGCATGACTTTAAGGTGGGAATTGCAGTGGATGAGTTTGGAGGGGAAAATCAAACTGCAGTATGCAGCCCTTGCAAGAAATTTAACATCACATTTTCGGTGGATTAGCATGGCTTTTCTAATGCCAGCAAATATCTCGAATTAATTATGCAGGGTGAAAATCACACTGAAATTTACCACATGCTGCAAATGCAATATTAAATATGTGCACTGGGTGCACTTGCAGCTCTGTATCATGAAAAATGTCTTCATAAAATTGTTATATTTTAAATGAATATCTTGTGTTTGAAATGTCTTTTTAAAAGCTAGGCATCCTCTACTGTCTGCGCACAAGTAGTCCTCCCCTATGGTTTAAACTGGTTCAATAATAGGGTCTCTGAGAGTCCAACACATGCAACTTTCCCAATTCCTTTTGCCCCTAAAAGACATTTTTATTTTTTGCTAGGAACACAATGGAAACATTAAGTCTGGAGATTTTAACCTGTGACCTCATGGGCTGTATGCTTTTAAAACAAGTGTTTTAGCAGCGGAGCCAACACAGCACATGTAAGGTTAACAAGTACATTTAGAAGCTTTACAAGCAGAATTTAAAAAAAAACAAATTGTAAGTAAAATCAGCTGGCTATTTTCTATTGCCCCAGGAAGGCAGTATGCAATTCATGCTGACTGGTAAATAAACTGCAGGGTAACAAGCAGCTTTTAGAGTCTTATCAGGGACTTCAATATTGGTGTGGAGACAACTGTATAGAAATACTCTGTGCATAGAGACAGTGAATAATGAGATCAGGGGGCGTGGCTCTTTGAAGACAACATGGGCTGTGAGTTGTACTGGCAACAACATGGAAGCCTTCTTAGTTACAGAATCTATTACTTACATGTACTACTACTACATGCAGCTTACTAGGGGAGAATATTAAAACGTGTAGGTGTTTTGGAGAGAAAAGCTTTCACAACAGGATATAAAAATGAAGTTTATTTCTCCTTCATAAAAAGTGTACTCTCTTTACCTCCTTTTCACATTAAAAGTACCCTGGGTGAAAACCTAACCCCCCTGGTGAGTAAGCAACTGACATAAAGTGGTTAGAACGTATGTGTTAAAAAAAATGTGCACACATATAATTAAAGTGGATCCAAAGGCTTCTGTTTTTCCCCACTTTGTTTCCACTTAGTACCCTTGAATTTTTTTTTCTAATGTACAGTAGCTGCACTTACCCCCCTATGCATAAAATGAGAACTTCTCGGAATAGTAAAATTGATTTTACAATAAAATAAAATAGCATTTTTCATTTATTTGAATTGCACATGTTGATTTAAGAAAACCCTTATAACATAAAAGCACTCGTTATTTTTTATAATTGAGCATTCTATAGTACAACTGACAAACATTTGGTTTAGGTAGCTTGTTGTACATTGATACATTGTATTAGACTAAGGTAATATAAATGTCAGTTGATTGCAAACTGATTTTTAGTTGAAACTAGTTTTTATTTTCTATGATTAAAAAGGCAATGCAACAAATTGGTGGTGCTACCAGGAATTAAATGATAAGACTATGTCAAATAAACATGGTAAAGAGAGCTCTTAACCATGATAAATGCAAAGCAAAGTTGCATAACCTATGAATATATCAGCACGTCAGTAAACTTTATAGATCTACATATATCTATAGATAAGTCCTTAACCATGGAAACTTTTAGAAAAAGCACAGCCACAAACTCCATATTAAAGGGCATGTCCACCCCCAAAACTAAAATCTCCCCCACTACTGGCCCCACTGTGCAGTATTCAAGAATCCTTATCTCTCTGCTCCAAATGACTCTCCTGCAATGTCTGCCCAAAGCCCAAGAAAGTGAAGAGCAGGAGCCTGGCTGGGAGGGAAAATGTTTCTGCCTCTTACCTTTCCTCCTTTACTGCATCCCTTTACCCCCTCCCTCCCGATCCCTTTTATGTTACCTGTTCCCTAGCATAAAAACCTTTTTCTGTAATGTAGTGGACCCTATCCCACCCCCAAACGCTATATTTGTTTATAAAAAAATTATCCGAAATGTACTTACAGAGCCTTGTTTCCCCCGGCGTTCTGCACTGCCCGCAATTGGCTGCCTCTCAGCTAATCACGGAAACAGCTGCTGGTCCTCCCCCCTTCTTGCAGTTTCATGCAAGCAGAGGGCCGGGTCTAATTTCCAGGGGAATGAAGCTCAGTAAGTACATTTCGGATTCTTTTTTTTACAATCAAATATGGCAGTTGGGAGTGGGATAGGGTCCCCTACACTACACAAAGGTGGAGATACCCTTTAAGGGCAGACAGCCACCACCCTAGGAATTTGGTTGAAGGCATTCCCATTGGTCAGTTCCTGAGAATGAAAAGGAACAGAAATGGCAAAAACAGTCAAGGGAGTTGGGGCATTGTCATAGTATTTGATGCATAAAAAGAGAGGATCTTCTATATAAAATAATACTAATTTAAAAAAAACACTAAAAAACAACATATGAGAGAAGGAAAATTTAGATGGCATTAAATTATTATTAATTTATTATTATTATGAAAAAAAATATTGGTATTAACTGGAAGGGAATCTCATTATTAAAGATAATGTGGGATCTTTTCGCCTTCTGAAGGATGGGCGAGAAATTTGAGAGATACAGTAGCTTATGGAAAATTCACTTTGAACCTCGGAGGAACTATCAAAATTTGTGGTTAGGATGAGCACCAAGAGAAGGCAACCAAAAGTGTGATGTATTTTTAAATTTATGGAAAAAAGCAAATTCTGCACAGACTCCAAAAGTTCACAGAGATGGTTGAAGAGACACATTACATGCCAAACCTATTGGTGAGTGGTAGCTGAAATACGAGAAGTCTGTCCATACAAATACAGTAACACGTAAGAGCAGTGCAGTGTGGTAGCTAAACTCACATTCAAGAGAGGCATGCGGAGAAAGTTGAAGGTTTCTCCTTCATGGGATTGTAGTGGATTTCCTTGGGCATTATAGGGGGTCATTTGAAAAACAGGTTATTACAAGCTCAGAGCCAAGGGATTTTTCATTTAGAGCCACTTGTCCCAAAAGGAATGAATGAAGAAATATGTTTCTACTGTTGTCTCTTAAGTTAACCACTCACACAATAATGTGACTTGTTCAGTTTTAGCATAGATATAAAAGAAAAATTGTATGAAATGCTTTATTTTATATAAATATATTTATATCTTCATAGGAGATTGCACTGTATTTTCTGGAGGTACCAATGAGGTGGGGGGTATATGATATAACATATAGGAAAGGTGTATATGTGTGTGTACTCTCACTATTACCATTTACATGATCACCAATAAATGTATATAAAGTTTAGCACTGACTTATATTAGGTACAAGACAAAATATACAACTTATACAAAATATATAAACTTATTTACAGAGCTAAGATTCCTATTTATATATGGGGTAGTAAAAATGTCTCCTAAGCAGCTATTAATGTGGAACTTGCTGTGGTGAATACTAATTAGTATGAACATAGCATGTTTATCTGGATCCCGTTTAGGATATCAGGCCACCCAATGTTGTTGTTGAACTACCATGAACTACCATGATGGGTGGTCGGCTCAAACATGTCTGATGACGATGTTGTCAATTCTTTATGTGCAATAAAGTTTTTTTTTAATGGAACCGGATGTGCCGCCTGTTTGTTGTATGCACCCAATGGTGTTGTTTAGTTTGAACCACACATTGTGGCAGGATTGCCTGGGTCTATTCTCAGACCCGCAGGTTTATCCTATTTGGTTCCCCTGGATGCTAATGACTGTTTGGTTAACAGTTTAATATATCCCTGTGTAAAGATTTTATATCTACTGTATCAGCACACTTTTGCTAGAGTTATATACTGTAAGAGTGATACACTGTCTGTTTGTTACACCAAAGGAGAGCGATGGTGAAGAGGATTAAAGGTGCAACATTTTATATATAAATGCTAGGTGTTAAACTAATTACCATTCCAGGATTTGTCTCAAATTCTGAAGCAAGGAGCTACTGTATTTAAAGGGCATCTATAATGGAAAAAAAAAAATAAATTTACTATTTTTTTGTTGTTGATATGTCCCCCTTTTCCCTAGATATCCAATCTGAACCATATTACATTTCAGATGTCAATCAAGTTCCATATTATTATAACAAACTCTCCTGCTGTAAGCAGTTATGATGTAATTGAAATGGTGACAGAGTTTTGACATTTGTTATGTGGGAAATTCCCTCTCCTGGTGCTGCCTCCTTGTAATTACTGAGCATGCTTGCCCTCAAGCCTGGTCAGATGGAAGTGGGAGTTGTTAAAAGAGGGAAGGGATATACTGAGCCTGAGCAAAACAAGTACTGTATTGAAGGCATGCAGCAACACGCACAACTTAGAGCAACTTAAATGTATTTATTTATAGATTAAGATGAGGAAAAGTCATTTTTTCAATATAGTTACCCTTTAAGGAAAGAAAACAAGACTATTTGTAAGACCCTGTGAAGTCCCATTATGGGGATGAAATGCACATAGGTCAAGGCATTTTGAGCTGCACTCACAAAAGTGGGGAACAGAAGATTGTACTGTATGTTGGACAACAATCAACAAAATTATTTATGGAGGCTATGTGGACAAGGAACTGGCATGTGTAGAGGACACCAGGTGAAGACAAGGTGAATACAAGAGGTATGGCTCTGCAAATTGGTATTAGTCTGACAGCAAAGGAGAACCCACTACCAATTAATTCCTGGCAAGTACAAAGCCCCTTGCCAGTTTGTGTATGTACATGTAAAAACTTGTTGGTATGTGGTGACATATTGAAACTGGGGATAATAATACAGTTCTCGTTCAACAAGAATATCTCTTGTATTATTCTGAAAGCTATGCACTTGTTGATGTTGGTTATATGTTGTGTTTATGGTAGCTGGTGTCCTAATCTCTCATTGCTATATGAAAAGATGAGAATACCTCTTGAAATTGCATTTGTAGAAGCATTATGGTTCTTTGAGTGTGGCTTAATTTATTTTTCAAAGTAGTAGATACCCAAACAGCTAATTTGTAGACATTGAAGTGTTTTGCTAACAAAACATCATTTGTTTTACAGTTCTGTTTCATCTTTTGTTTTTAATGTAAATAAATCAATTTTTAGGCTTTGTGTTTAGAAAGCGATAAAGAACGCTTTAAAAAGACCTTTATCATCTGAAATCTAGAACTTGCTAAAGCACTTTAGTTATCTTTATCTAGAAAAATCTAAGTTAATTGTTGATAAGTTGCTATAGATAACTGCAGTAACAAAAATGTTACAATGTATAATCCTTGCTTAGGCAGATTGTAAACCAAACGTGTCTTTGAAGGCTGTATTATGATATACTTCGAAATATGTGTAAAAGCTTTCATATTTCAATAGAATGTAAGATATATGCTTTCGGCTGTGCTGTTTTTCACTGGGATTGGGAAAATAGTTTTTCTGTTCTGATTTATTTCAACATGGTCAGTAATTCTGCAGAGACAAGAAAAATAGGACCAAATGCCTTTCAGAACAAAACTATATTTATAATTATAGAATTAAAGGTGAGAGAAAAATCTATTATTTATAAAATACGTTTTAAACATTTTTTAAATGAAAGTTTACAAACTAAAATAAGTGCAAAAGTACACAACAGAGAAAAATGTGTTACCTAACATAAAAAATATACAATGCAACAACCATTGTAAAAAAAAGAACACAAAACAATGACGGATTAATTCAGAAACTGTGGCACGTTTTCCCCTAGTGCAAGAATCTATGGAAACCGATTAGATATTTACAATTAATCATAAAAACAGTGTAAAACATACTGTTTTAAATTCTGCCTACTTCAACTAGGCTTTCTTACAGCTCAAATACTGGCCATGTTCCTCTTTTGTAGCTGTATGTTCCTCTTGAGTCAGCTGTAGAATTTAATTCTGTATACCTTAAGATTAGAGATGTTCAAAACTGATAAGTTTCGTCCCATTTTTGATTTTTCGAATTTAACTGTAAATTCGAAAACGAGCCCATAGAATTCTATGGGAGAGAAAAAATTAAAAGTTTCTATCAATTTAAAGGATGAAATAGTAATAGTAGGTTACTGTAAATAACACAGGGACCTGGGGAATGGTCTGGGGAACCCGTAAATATTACCAAACCTCATTTATAAATCTTTCTTCTCGATCGGGCTGTTTTCGAGCTTCCGCATTCTATTTTCGAGGGTTATTGAAATCGGACGCTAGTTTCGAGGGTTACCGATATTACAAATTTGAGGGTTACCGAAATTGGCTTGTACATTCGAGGGTTACCCAAATTGAACGATACTTTCGAGGGTTACCAATATTACAAATTCGAGGGTTACTGAAATCGGCTTGTACGTTCGAGGGTTAACGAAATCGGCACAAACATTCAAGGGTTACTGAAATTGATCGTTACTTTCGAGGGTTGACGGATTTCCGATTTCGAGGGTTTACTGGAATGATACAATTATCGATGGTTACCGAAATCGATCTCAGCTTTCGAGGGTTATGGAAATCGTGCCCTACTTACGATACAACTTTTCGAGGGTTACCGAAATCGATAGCTACTTTCGAGGGTTACGGCCGCTGTACATTCAGAGATTACCAAAATCTGCGTGCGTTTTCACAGATTACCGAAACCGGCTGTTTTGCTTTCGGTATCTACTTCCGGTTTTCGGCAGCTTGTTCCTGTTTTTCCCACTATATAAGCTTCTGCTTTCGAGCCTCACTTTTAGCCGCCAGGATGCCAAGTATGGAGTGGCAGCAGTACATGGTGGCCTACCTGGCCAAGAAAAATTATGATGGGATGCTGGCTGGCACCCCATATATTAAGAGGCCCAAATTGCACAAAATGATGTCTGAAACGTTGCCTTTTATCACCAGGGGGTTGGCACTATTGTGGTTGGTGAATTTAGGTCATGTGGCAGAGTCATTTCCATAAATTCAATGATTATTGCGGTTTCGATTTTCATTTTCGATGATCATCTACTTTCGATTTCGATAATTATCGAATTTTTGATAAAAATCGAAAACTCTGAAAATTCGGGTTTCGTAAATTCCGGGAATTCCGAAAGTTTCGTCGAGACTTCAAAATCCTCAGATTCGATTCGAAACTGGGTTCTGTTAGAACCCACAGTACATCGCTGCTTAAGATGAACTGTTTTACTAATACAATACACCCATTTATGGAACTCCGTAAATGATCAAAATCAAACATTAAATGTGAATGAGGTCTTCGAACCCTCTTTTTTTAATACAAACATGAACTCCTAGCTTGACCATATGCTTTTTGCTGTGACTGTTATTATTTATAAAATTATCCTGTAGGTACTTAGATACTAGGGATCAGCTCCCATAAGCTATCTCTTTGTTTTGGTTGAAGACTAAAGCCTCATACACACACTAGATTTTAGAGCGAGGCACGACCCTGACGGCAGAGCGGTACACCTGTGAACAGCTGTTTCAGCCGAGAATCATCTTTGTGTATGCGCTCAGTCGGGGGTCATTTGCCAATCCGCCCGGCGGATCAACGAACAACCCCAGACCGAGCGCATACACACGGATGATTCTCGGGCCGAAATGGCCGTTCGTCGGTTGTACCGATCTGCCTTCGGGGGTTGTGCCTCGCTCTAAAATCGCGCGTGTGTATGAGGGTTATGTGGTCGCAGTACACTTCGCATGCTCTTTAGTGCACAGCAGATTAAAAAAAAGAAGCTGCAGCTTTTCTGTCTAGAATCTGACAGCCAATCATATTACAGCACAAAAAGTATCGGACGTGTGTACGAGGCTTTGCAATTTAGGTGGGTAAATAACATACACAAACATTTTGGAGGAATCAAATTTGAGAGACACTTTTTTTTTACATTTAGAAATATGTTAGATTTTAGCATTTAAAGAACCCAAACAATGACATATTCTCTTTTATTCCAAGGCATGCGGTTATTTTAAATATTCAGACACTGGCTCTGTTTTGCCTCTTCCTCTTTCAACCTCCCTCACAATGTGAGCAACAGTTTACAAAGATATCATGTTAATTCAGCTTATTGTATATTCTATTCCTTGGCAAAGTTTGTACAAGTTTAGTCTCACAGCTCATTGGGTTCATTCCCTTTACTGCTTTGTTTTAGAATAATCCAAAAATGGTGAAGTTGAATTTTTTAAAATTCTTTACACTAATATTTTTTTTTAAAAAAACGAAATGTATTTTTAGTCTTTTTATGTACTTTAAAAGCAAAAAAAACCCAAAAATTGGCCACATACATTTTTATAAAATTAATGGTGTAGTAAAGCCTTATGTTTTCATGTATCCAGTCATGAAGGTCTAAGAGAAAGAAGCATACAGGTAATTGATAGTATACTAATGAGACAAAAAGCACAGAAAAGACTTGGTAATTAACTAGAGGGGGTCTAGGTCAGAATCAAAGTAGTCAGAATACTTTCAGTTTAAATAGAATAGCACTATGCCACGTAATTGCAGTGCCAGTTAAAAAGATTTGTCATTAATAGACCTCCTCAGGGCAGTGTGTAGGGATAATGTCCTTGTAACCAAAACAAACCCTGCTGAAAATGTAATTTGTTTGAATGTCCAAGTTGAAACATACTGTATAAAACAGAGCTATGGCATTACTTTACCAGAGTATGCCAATCAATATTGTATACATAATAAAGTGTGTCTGTCTACTGAGTGAGATGAAGTTTTTCCATGGATGACTCAGACATTAACCCGCTTGTATATGGTCTACCCTAGAAACCCCTGTTTACGCAATAGTAAAATGTTAATTTAAGGGTTTTACACCTGTGCATGTACTAGTTTAAAACAAACATGAAAGAAGTTGTGTCGAGCAATACATTTTTAGCAATTATAATGGAAGGGTCTGTATATTCTGATACTGCTCCTTTTATCATGGTATGGCAGTAATAGTATTTTGTAATACAGTAAAATGCTGTGGCAATTGCAAAATATTAATATTGGTGGAATTTTTGTACTGCACCATTAATTCACAGAGCATCACAAAATATTATATAGCATTGTACAAAGACTTCAAATAGGGCCCTTAAAGTACAGTAAATCTGTTTCTATTATTTTATTTCCACCTCCCTGTGAATAATAGAATGCCTGGGAAACACTACAACACTTACCTTACCGGCGCTCCACTCATGGCTCTTTCTCAGCTGCCAGGTGAGGTCGGGACTGCGCTCCAGACAGCTGAGAAGGAGCCGAGAGGAGCGAGGTAAGGTAAGTGTTTCAGTGTTTCCCGGGCATTCTATTATTCACAGGGAAGTGGAAATAAGCTTTCTCACAACCCTGTGAATAATAGAAACACATTTCATGTACTTGAAGGGTATGTCCACCCCCCTATCTAAATTTTGATATGTTGCAGGGAATCCGCTGCTGTGATTGGCTAAGACCTTAGCCAATCACAGGAGTGGATGATGGTCGAGACCCTCCTGCTTAGCTTCTGTGCATGGAAAAGGCATGGAAGATAAGCAGAAGGCAGCGGGGAACAAAGGCTGGTAAGTACATTTGGGGACAGCTGTGAGTGCTATAAACCTCGCGAGGTCAAGGTTTATAACAATTCCCTGCAACATATCAAAATTTTGTTTGGGGGGCGCACATACCCTTTTAAGTACATGAAATCTGTTTAGTTTTCCTTTAATTCGTTTTTACCAACTGTTATTTGTATTACCATTTTCATATACAAAAAAAAAAGAAAAAAAGTGGGGACAGCGACATCTCATTACCAATAGAATTATAAGGTACAAAGCAAATAGATATCTTGTATACAGAGGTTCCAAAGCTTATCATCATTTAATAATGTCACAATAGCACATAGCCCACCCATATGGTACAACCAGGAATAAACACTTTCCCTGCTTTTAATCAAAATAGTTAGTTTAATACTGAAAAACATAACAAAACATGTCTAAAAGGTTGTAATGTTAAAGCTCTTTGATATGTGTGTCAAACAATAAACTAAGTTGGTGAATAAATATTCAGGGTTATTCAATAAAAGTTCTTATCGTTTAAAATGGTGCTAATTTTGCCTCAACCAATCAGATGTTACCTTTCAAATTTTAAATAAGATTTGATTGGTTGGGGCAAAATTAGCACCATTTTAAACAATAAGAACTTTTATTGAATCTCCCTGATTGTCCCCCCACACTCACTTGATGCAGTGATTGTCATGTGAGAAGAAGTAATAATACCTTACCTAAAGTAGAAACATTCCTGTACTAGATTCCATGGCAATAATATACATTTATGGGGACTTCCCATAATATTTTAAATTAAAGCTAAAATCTTGTTTACATAAAGTAATTTATCATTTGAGCTTAATTAATTATAGTATAAGACTTTAGTTCTAATTTAAGCAAATATTATGGGAAGTCCTCATAAATGTGTTTTGAATCTAATCATGAGAATTTAAACTTTAAAATACTACAAAACAAAATCTGTGATTGTGTGGTGCATTTTTTCTTCTTCCCATGCTCCTCCTCTTTCTTACCAGACAGAGCATCTTTTGGCACCAGGCTTACAGATCCAATAGGGTTATTTTTAACAAAATGGATCAATGAAAAAATAAGGTTTTGATACTGTAAACTGAGATATGATTCTGATCAATAAAGTTTGATGCAAATGTATGATGATGTCCTAAAAAAGACAATATAAGGCATAGAGGCAGCATCAATTCTCTGTTTGTTCAAAAATATGTATAGAAAATATAAATGTAACATATGTATATATGTTAGTTCTCCTTTAACTCCAATGAAACAAGTGGTACCTCATCATTTTAAAATGCTAAAACATTATAGTATATTCTTCTACACTGATTTTGTGATGACAAATATATTTGTGTATACGTGAAATTTAGAAATTACTCAGAAGTCTCCTCTTTCATGTATTATTTGTATGTAGAATCCAGTATTCTATACTGGGGGAAAACAGATTTCTTTTTATAAACTATGATTATGGTTTAAAAACGTACATGTTTGTCAGGTGGGTGTTAATAATAAAGAAAAAAAAAATTTTTTTTAACTTATTACTTACAACCAAAAGTTTGGTCATGAAGAAAAAAATTAATCACCGACATGAATTTTACTTTATATGCTTAGAAATTAGCTAGGGATTTCCTCTGCCTCAGTATTACCTCACTACCTGTCAGAAAACAACATTGCCTTGATAAACAGTTCCAGGCTTTGCTTTGTTTCAGAGGTGCTGCAGCTTCAAAAAAAGTGTTTATGATAATCAAAGTTCCCAATAGTGGCTCATAAAAGAAGCAGTTCAAGAAGAATAAATGGTTGCAGGCAGTGACTCTGGATAAAAATATAGAAAATGGGGACATTTTTAGCCATTAAACTTAAAAATAAACTAGATTTTCATGCTGTGTATGTAAATAGGTAACCTGAAAATGAGTAGCTGAACTAGATATCTAAAATAATACAAT
The DNA here is from genome assembly GCA_019447015.1 of Hymenochirus boettgeri. NCBI lineage: Eukaryota > Metazoa > Chordata > Amphibia > Anura > Pipidae > Hymenochirus > Hymenochirus boettgeri. The sequence goes on along the minus strand of CM033472.1, from coordinate 96,387,407 downwards.
GGAAGACTCTCACAAATAGAATTTTTATACAAACATTCTAACCAAAGAAAATACAATAAGTTGTATCACTGATGTAAGTATGGTAAATAATCTCAATAAATAAATAGCTTTAGGAAGGGATATTTTGCTTGGATAAATTATGTCATATGTAGCCCTAATGGGTTTTCTCTTAAAAAGTTTCTAAAAAAATTCTTAGCTGTATTCCACTAGGACCTTATAGATTGTCACCCATCTCAAATTGAGGTGGCCAAATCTCACCAGTTTCGTTCCGTTTTCAGATTCCCGGATCTCGGAAAAATCCTGAAGATCCAAAAATCCGAAAACGGAACGAATTTTCAACTATAATTGAATGTTCAAGGCTGTTTTTGAGGATTATTGAAAATAGCCTTGAACGTTCGATAACCCTCAAAAATACCCTCAATAATCCTTGAATGTTCAATAATTATAGAAAATAGGCTTGAAGTCCCGAAATCTGGACGATCGGTCCAGATTTAGATGGATCTTTCGGATTACGGTTCCATGTCAGATCCGGATCCCATCTCTAATCTCAAATACATTGATTGACCAGTAAATCAATATATCAGTAAATCAATTTTTTGCATTGTTTAATTGGATCAAACAGCATTTTAAGATATTAGTCTTACAAATACAATCTCAAACAATCTTTAAGGCCTTGTACCCACATCAGATGATTCTTGAGCAGACAATCTAAGAGATAACATCCAGTCCAACATTTCTAGTCTACTCATGAGCCCTAGCTAATAGTTGATCCAGGGGAATGCTAAAATAAAACAAAGAAACAGCTGGGGAAAAAAGGTAGGTTATGAAAAAAAGGTAGTTATGAATCCTCCATAACTCCAAATAGAAAAGTATCCATGGATCTAGGACTATATGTATTAATACCAGCCATTTTTTAGTTTTAGAAACGTATACAGATCACTTTTAAAGCTATTTACTGAACTTGCCATTACCACATCTGCTAAAGAAACCTTCCCTAGCTTGAAGATGATTCTTTTAATCTTAAAGGATGTCCACAAGTCCTCTGATATGACCTATAGGTAAACAATGCATTAGAGATATTATTATATAGTCATTATTAATATGTTTGTATATAGTAATCCTATCCCTGGGCAGTCGCCACTTCTTCAATGCCCTAACTTCTCTAATCTGCCTGCATAGTCAAGCTCCTCCATTCCCTTTATTATTTTAGTTGGCCTTCTCTGAACTGCTTCCATTTCCAACATGTCCCTTTTATATATGGGATTTCAAAACTGCTGTTGCTGTCTGGCATTGCTTGCTACAGCTAAGTCTGTAGTCTACTAGAACCCCCAAATCTTAGTACAGAGGCATTTATGATGTTGGTGGGTATGGTGTTTCCAAATATTTTGTGATCCATCCTTCTATGTCCACCAATACATGACTTTGAAATTTAGGTCAAAGTCTAAAGTGAAAGTTTTCACATTAAGGGTTAAAAATGTTTAGTTCTCCTTTATACACACAGAAAAGATTACATGAAATCTGAATGTAATATGAGATGTTATGAATGGAGACATGGGTGATAACTATCAGTTAATACTATTAGTGTGCTTTCAATTCCACCTGTGCATACACAGTTGTTTCCTGAACATTTTTTATAGACCTGACAATTTAAAAAAACCTGTCAGGTCCGCAGGTTTTGGAACCAGATGTTCCAAATAGAAATGAGGTTAGTTTTGAAAGCAGGACTCATCACTAACAATTAACATATCTTGACTATAGCTAACTACCTAAACAAATAATTTAAAGGAGAACTAACTTTGTTGCATTTGAAAAAAGTTTGTGTGCTTTTGTAAGTTTCCTTTAGGTATTCTGGTTCCATACTACAATCAAAAAGACATACTAATAGTGCAAGATAATGTGCTTAAAAGCAGGATGTGGCAGTTTTAGGCATATAGGTAATCTATAGTAGATACCTAGGGGCATATTTATAAAGGTTCGTTAACTTTTTGCAGGTTTTTCCCGCCATTTTCGAAAAATCACGTTTTCCGCGATTTATAAAGGACGGAAAACCTCCACAAAAAGTTAACGAAGCATTAACTTTTCACAGCTATGTGAACAGTTAACGCCACTTTATAAATAGCCACTAATCTCGGCCGTATTACTTACCTAGATTGGGAGGCACGTCCACTTCGCCGCGGGTGGTCCCAACTTTTTAATGCTTGGTTTACATGCTTTACATTAACCAATCAAATTTTCCGAAATCTGATTGCTTAATGTAAAGCATGTAAAGCATTAAAAAATTGACCAATCAGAAACGGATTAGGGATTTTCTGCAAACCACTCCGCCGCGGAACTCAGATGCCATCACAGTAGATGGCTGAAGAAAGAAGCGGCTGGCAACATCGGCTCCGCTGAGGCTGGCGGTGCCAGAGGGCTCACTGGCGGACGCAGTGAGCATGTCTGGCATCTGTGACCTCAGTGGGGTTGGTGTCGCCAGTCCGAAGACGGCGCGACGGATCAAGACGCCGGCAACATCGGCCTCGTTGGCAGCCACAGGGGTACCTCTCAGGGGTCGGTGGCCTCAGCGGAGCTAGTGTCACCGTGACTGGAAGAAAGAAGACGCCGCCCAAGAGCTCTTTTAAGAGCCACTCACTGGGGGTCCCGGTCTGAGCTGCGGGACCCCCGCCAAAGGCACTTGTCAGTGCCGCAAGGGCCCTTATAAGTGCCGGGGAGGGGTGTCCCGGCTCGAGCTGCGGGACCCCTAAGCCCCAAAGGGCTCTTGTCAGAGCCGCAAGGGCACTTGTAAGTGCCGCAAAGGCCCTGATAGGGCCGGGGGGGATCCGGTTCGAGCTGCGGGACCCCTTAAGCCCCAAAAGGCCCCTCTCAGGACCCCCGCTGGAGGGTGCCTCCACCCCTCCCTGCGGGCCCTTCCCTCCCCCCCTGCCAGCTGTGGGGCAGGGGGCTTGGAGGGGCTGCTGGGGAGAGGGTGCACGGCGGGTGGTCCCCTTCCCAGAAGCCCCTCCTATCCTCCTGCTCCATATGTCTGCCGCGAGCGGGGATGGGGTTGGGAGGGGCTGCGGGCAAGCGGCGGTGGTGGGCACCGCAGGGGGTTGAGGGCGGGGTGGGCATATGCCCCGCCCCTGTAGTGGAAGCACCGGGAAGGGATTTAAGTCCCTTCGTGGCGATATTGTACTTAGCGCAATGCGCTAAGTGCAGTATTGCCGTGAAGGGACTTAAAATTACAGCTGGACATCACGATACATATCGCGGCGATGGCGCTCACTTTTATAAATACGACGATAGCGCTATTTTCGCGCCCGCCATGTGCGGCGGTAATCCTTGGGCGCTATTTTCTCCCCTTTATAAATATGCCCCCTAGTAATTTATTTTAAATCTCAGCGCATGGAATAATTGGGTGTTTCCTGCAGATCTGTCTTTTAGAAGTTTACATAAATGTGCTATTTTTCATACATACGCACATTTCCTTTTTTCTTATTTTCTTAAATCTGATCTGCAGGAAAACGCTAGTGGCAAGTGGTTGAAATGCAGAAAATACTTTTAATCAAGGCAATCTTAACTACACAGACAAGCTTATCTAACTAAACTGATCATAATGCATCTCAACATAAAAGGATCTTGGACAAATGTTTTAGCAGCAGATTTACGAGTACTCTTAATTGCTTTCAGATCTAGCGGCGTTTCAAATAAACTAAAAAGAGCAGCTTTTATGTTGTACAAAATAATATCAACCAGAGCTGTTTGTTTCAGGGTTGGTGTTTTTTTTTTGGACTACTGTTATAAATCACCCTAGAGAAATATATTTATTACCCCTATGCTTTTGATCTACAATTCAGTACACAAAACAAGTAGAGTTTTAATTAAATGATACAATGATGAATTGTAAAACTCAATTACCAGTGGAAAGTGTCTACTTAAATCATGATATATTGAATAATAATAGTATAAAACAGCAAAGCACAAAAAGATGACCTTCATTTAAAATTTCAGCTTGTTCATGAATATTAAAATTATACACCTAACATGCATGTTTCCTAATATTACGTTTTGGGGTGGCTACTCTGTTCTTGAAGAAGAATGGTAAACTGCTGCTTATATAATGTCTTCAAAAATGACTGCATGAAAAACATCATCTATGTATCTATGCTAGTGGTTACATTTTCTCTAAGGCTTTGCTTTCTTCAATATAAAAATATTTTGAAAATCTTATTGGCTTATAAGTCAAGTTGAAAATGCAAACTTTAAAAACACAGGTTCCTTTATCAGGTGTGATACCAAAATGGATACCAATGGATAACACTGTACGTTGTTCTAAAGGTACTTTCTTGCATGTAACATGCGTCCTTTTAATGGGTTAAGGTGCATTCATGTTTAAGTGTAGCTTTCCAAAAGCAGAGTTTAAAAGATTATTTTGTTCCAGTGAAATGAATTGGGCAAAGACAGATATATTTACAGCTGCAAAAAAGTTGCACCGTAATGAGGAAGCTTCTACTAAGGGGAGCAGCCAAGAAATGTTCCCCTCCCTATTGAATGATGCATGGATTAGGTAATAACATGGATGGTTACCTGCTCATTTAACTAAGTAACTAAGCCTCTCTGTCTCTAGGGATATATGCTGAAGCAAAAGCTGATGAAATCTTAAAAATTCTGATGTTTTACTCGCAGTCAATTTCAAAGTGAGTGGAAAATATGTTTTTATACATAATTTGGAAATTACATTAATATTAATTTATAAAAGTCCATTAATATTTTGATTAAAGTAACTCATACTGGTAATTCGGTATAATCTTATCAGTTTATATGCAGTAATTTCTGCATGATTTTACAACTTTTTACATAATAGCTAAAAACAAAACACTTCCAACCCTTCAAAAGTTCAAAAGGGGGGGGAAAAATAAACAAATTGATACATTAACTAATATACCATATACTTAAGAAAGTTGCTCCTTGATTCTAAACAGTGTTATTAGTGTTTCAATCAACCCTTGATTATTTTAACAAGGTAGAATATAGCATACAGTTAGCTTAGTTTTATGCTTAAAATGTCTGTTCTGTTTAAAAAATTTATCTATTGACTTGATTATTACAACAATTTCAGACAAGAACAATTCTGAGTCCCATTTGATACTGATATTTTGGTTTCTTTGCTTGATGAAAATAATAGGTTATCAATAGAAATAGGTTTAGGGGAAACTGTTGAATTTCATTCAGTTTTCGAATTTTTGAAATTTTTGAACATTTCAAAAGTTCGAGAATTCGAGTTTTGAAAATCTTCTACTTTTTATTTTCGAAAATCCTCTACTTTGGATTTTAGAAAATCGTTTACTTTTGATTTTCGAAAATTGTCATCTACTTTCGATTTTCGATAATTGTCTACTTTCGATTTTCGATTGTCGAAAATCGTCTACCTTCGATTTTCGATAAAATTGAAAATTCGAAAAATCCGGGATCCGTGAATATTCGAGAGTTCCGAAAGTTTCGTCTGGACTTCGAAACCCTCAGATTCGATTTGAAACTGGATTCTATTCGAACCCACATTACATCTCTACTTAAACACATAAACACATAAATTACATAAACACTCTTTGCGATTTCTTTACTGATAAATCAGGATAACACATGAATTCAAAGTATGCATATGCTAATTTTCATTTGGGTAAATGATTAATTCCTTTAACTATTTTACATACATTGTTGACAATGTTATATCATTGGGGAAGGCCTCAATTATTTTCAGTAATTGTCCTGTGTTTTTATATTATTTTCTTTTGATGCTGATGATTTGTTAGTATAGTTCCCCTGTAAAATGAGATAACGGAATGGCATTATTGGAGAGGACATCCCTTCTCTAAAATGTGTAGATCTACACTCTGTAATAGGTAGTCATAAAATATGGATCTTGAGGCTAGCAGTTTGTAAGTAAGTAAAGGAAAGAAAAAAGGGTTAGTATGGTGGGTTGAGGTTATCAGATCTCACCGTTTTAGTTCTTTGTCTAAATGATAAGCAATAGTTGTCCAAAAGAAAAAATTTAGTATTTTCACTACCTTGTGATATATAGTAACATTCTTCATAAATTACATTTTGTAGAAATTATATATGGGCAGCTGTGTATCTATAGTTTATGTTTAAAGCGCTAATTCTGGGGAGCATTTTACAGATTACTTTGATAAATAGTTTAGGAGTTGGAAGTCATTTTGTCATAGTGTCAAGTTTTGGAAAAGATCACCAAATATGCACCCTGTTGACTAATTGTCCACATCCCCTCCCACACCGAGAAGAAAAAGAAGGGTTAAAGGGGAAGTTCAGTAGAAAATATCTTCACTTTTTAAATTTTTTGTTTATATAGAAAAATGCATTGATTTCATCCACTTTGCTATGTTTTGCTGTGGTCAGTAGTGAGGTTATAGTTTGGGTTCTTAATTCCTTCCAGGATGCACACTTCCTTCCAATCTATCTATAATTATTTTTGATTGGCAGTTGGATGGGTCAAACATACTCAGACCGAGTTAAGGGCAAGACCACAACTGACTCTATTAGTCCTGCAAACAGGAAGTTAGGAAGTTATTTATTTATGCACAGACAAAATGCTGTGGGCAAATTAATATAATTGGAATGGGAAAATACAACTATTTTTTTAATGCATATGTATTTGCACTTAAAGTAGAACTAAAGTCCCCAGACAACATTGTCCCAATAGACAGAGCACATTCAGAAACACACAACAAGTTGTGTCTCATCTCTCCCTATGCTGTGGATGCTGGGTAATTTATGAAAATAACCTGTGAGTACAAGGGGTCAGCTCCCATAATTCCCCTTATCTGGGAACACCCCGCTAAGTCTGCGCAGTACACATTTACAGGAAACTGCAGTCTTGCTTCTTGGAAGCTGACAGCCAATCATGTTACAGCTCAGAGATCCCTCCCTCTGACACAGAACTCAGTGCTGTTTTTTTGAAAACACATTAAAATGCTCCTGTCCCTAACAATGATAAATTCCTTTGCGTTGCATACAAAAAAGAAAAGTAATCTTAGTACTGGCAACAACATGGAAGCCTCCTTTGTTACAGAATTTATTATTTCTATCTACTAAATGCAAATAACTAGGGAAGAATCTTTCAATGTATAGGTGTTCTGGGGAGAAAAGCTTTCACATTATTATTTTAAAAAAATAAATTTAGTTCTCCTTTAAATTTAGACTATACAACTGGAGTGAGATACCATCATTTTTTTGTAGTCTCACAGTGAGTATCACATTTAGATGCAGAAAAAGTCCATTTAAAGGCCATCGTCCATAAAGAGAATGTTACTTTTCCATTTTGTTATATTAAAATATTTGTTGAAAAGGTATTTATCATTTAAGATTGATAGAATAATATAATTCTACCTTTAGGAGTATTTAAATCAGCAAACTGTTTAGTTATATTTACAAATTGGTCTTTTTGCAGATGCAAATAATATAATAACACATTAAAGTAATTGTTAGAGAAGTATGCATTTATAATAACTCTAGGAATAGTAATCCAAATTATAATGCAAGTAAATGAACGAGAAAAGTTTAATTTTGCCATGTGCTCTTGTAGGTGTTTCCACTGGTTAAGGTTATTTCCTTTATAGATGGGGATTTCCAACTTAATTGCTTGTGTGTTTATTTTAACCCACCAAAAACTATCAATGTGAAACAGCAAAGCTCTTACTCTAAAACTAACTAAGAATGGGAACAATCTCCTCTCCAGATGATCAGCGCTCTGTCAAGACAGCGAGCTATGTGCCAGAGAGAAGCCGCAAGTGGAGTGCCAGTAGGTATGTTTATCTGTGTGACCCTGGGGTTCTATTATTCATAGGGAGGTGGGAATAAGCAATCTTATAGCAGGTTTACTGTTTGTAAAGTTTAATTGTTGGTTTATTAATGTCATCGGAATCTAAGATATCTTATTATTAAACTTTGCCTTCTTGCTTTTGAAGGTTCTCATTCATCCAGGTTATGGTATATCTGTTGTATTCAATTAGATCAACTGGACTTGAAGTTTAGTTCTTGAAGACGTTTCGCTAGTATCTGACTGGCTTTCTCAATTAGAATGACTTGTATAAGAATCTGTAAACATTATGTACCCTGGAAATCCCAATTAGCATATCACAGCCAAGTGTAAGGGCGTGATTGGATAGTGGCTAAGAGGTGTTATAGGAACGCCCAGAGTAAGGTGTCAAAACAGCATTGTACATGGCAGACAGTTGGTGTCGAACCCCCCCACCTCTATTTAGGCTTGGTTTCTTTATTTTCACATAAATGGCCTCTTTAACACCTCTCTTGAACCAGTCACGTTCCTTTGCCAATATGTTAACATTACAATCTTCAAAGTTATGCCCTTTATCCTTAAGATGCAGGTACACGGCTGAGTCCTGACTCAAGGAATTGGCTCTTCTGTGCTGGGCCATACGTTGATGCAGTTGCGAAGCGTCTTCAAGAACTAAACTTCAAGTCCAGTTGATCTAATTGAATACAACAGACTTTGCCTTCTTATTTGTTATATGTTAAAGTTTCCCCCCAAAGACTCTTTCCCCAATACTTACCTTTCTCCCTGGCACTCCTGAGTCCATATATTTTCCATCCCCTTGCAGCACTTTGCTGCACTTTGCAAACATGAGTCAAGGCCGCAATGGGGAAGTTCTTGGACTTATAGCTCACAAATCCATAGGAGGTGTCAGAAAGCAGCAAGGAACCCGAGGAATTTAAGGTGAGATACTGTACCTGTACCCAATAGATTAATAGAACTTCACAGTATTTATTAAGATGTGGTAGCTGCCACACACAACATGTTGAATGTACATCCCATGTGGTAAAAATAAATTAAGAATCCATGAGCATTTAAGAGCAAAAAAACTCTGAGATCATTCTGGTTGCCAAACATTTCCTTGAGTGTGATAGAGGTAACATTTTAGGAGTTCAGAGGAAACAGCAAATAGATTGAAATAATAGGATGAGGGACAGTCTGGATGGATAGTTTACAGAGATATTAAAGGGCAGAAAGGTATGGATTTTCATTCTTGATTTTAACTGTTTTACTATAAGACTATTTATCAAATGGTAAAATGACATTTACTTCCTTGTTAGCCACTATAAATGGCTAAACTCACTGAAATCCATTCCAATTTTGGGGATTTTTGAAAAAATCTGAAAATCCCATTAACACTAGAATTACCAACTTTTTTAGTTTCTGGTGCAAGGCTCACCCCTGCTGAGATTTTCACAGGTCTCCAGGTTGATTATCTGCAATCTATTGTTGTGCAAATCACCCATTACCTGTAAGGCCTGGCACATTTGCATTTTACTCAGAGTAGCTCAGATCAAAACCTGTGTGTGAGACGTGGAAACCTTCAGAAATGCCTGCATCTATACAAAATGTCCCCCACATGTCAGACACACATTCACAAAATATGGAAACACAAGTCTTTTATAAAAAATAGTGTGAAAACAGAATGAAAACTTGCTGATACAATGACATGAATACAATGAAAACTTCCTAACACTTCAGTCTCCAATGTATGTTTGTACATGTTAGAGCACTACGCATATTTGCGCCTGCTCTAACTGGTCAGGCCACCCGCTTATCGAGGTCTGACGCTGCTGGCTGCGAGGTGAGGGGGCGCCTGTCACTCACTACCTAATGGGGGTCCCTGTCACTTACTACCTAACGGGGGTCCCTGTCACTCACTATCTAACCTGGGATCCCTGTCACTCACTATCAAACGGGGGTCCCTGCTGTCAGTCACTACCTAACGGGGGGCCCTGTTGTCACTCGCTACCTAACCGGGGTCCCTGCTGTCACTCACTACCTAACTGTGTGCCTTTACTGATTGTAAACCAGCTGTATTGTATGCTGATCCCTGCTACTTTCAGTAAGTACAGTATTAGCCAGGGGCGTAGCTAGAAATGACTGGGCCCCATAGCAAAAAAAATTATGCCCCCCCCACGACCTTCCAACCCCACGGACCTTTTTACAATATGCTGGACCTGGCAGCTGTGAATGCCTACATTTTGTACAAGGCATGTACAGGGTGGACAGGCAAAAGAAGATTGTTTCTGAGTCTTCTAGCTAAAGAACTCCGTTGCCGATTCATGCAGCACAAGGAAATATTGGCACAAAGGCGGGCTGCTGAAGCTGTTGCAGCTGCTGTGCCAGGGACTGTACAGACAACACAGTGCCAGGTCCAAGAGAGCTGCAACAGGAATCACAGCAGGTTTACCTGTGCAACATGTCAGAAATTCACCTGTGCCAAATGCAGGGACGATGGACACTGGGTCTGCAAACGCTGTAAACTCTGTAAAATTTGAAACACTTAAAAATAAAACAGACTTGTGTATCCATATATTGTGAATGTGTCTTTTGTATAAATATGGCAGGCATTTCTGAAGGTTTCCACACACAAAGATTCAACCTTCCTTGGTTGAAGCTAACAAATGCAAATGTGCCAGGCCTCACAGGTAATGGGTGTATTTTCAGAACAAAAGAAAGAGAACAATGGAGCTGATAGCATGTTAAACAACTCAGCAGGGGTGCTAGTAGATATGAGGTCCAGGGAGTTTACGCAAATCTGCGCAGGCCTGGTAAATCTAGTGTTAAAGGGGAACTGTAGTCTTCAAACAAGTTAAGTTTATGAAAGGTCGGTTTCCTACCTTTAAAATGAGCCATCAACCACCTCTCTACCTGCTCCACAGTCCAAGATATACAGAAATGACTGACCAGAAAGTTAATGGGTGGGAGGCAGACTTGTGACATTCCTGAGGCTTCTAATGGACAGTGCCTCTGGCGAGCACAGCCTCAGACTCCCTCAGTGTGTGAGGGAGATAGGAAGTCCCTCCTCCTCTCTGCTGTGTAAAGTCCTGACAGAGAAAGTAAGGGGGTCTGAGTAACCCACAGCACACAGGAGTGGGCGGGGATTAAACACCCATGAGTGGGCAGGGCTTAGACACCCATGGGTGGGTGGGGCCAGATGGGCCTGTAAGATAATGGGCCATGGGGGGCCTGCAACTGGAGGGACCATGGGGTCGATGAGTGGGAGGGACTAGGGGGGCTGCAAAGGGGAGGAGGAGACACAGGACAGTTTGACTGACAGTTTCAGAGCAGGAAGCAGGAAGTGCAGGGGACCTGGTGATGCTGCTGCCATATCACACACAAAAATGTAAATATCTTCAAAACTATGCAAAATAAACAATGGAAATATATTGCAAAAATCCCCAGGGGAGCAATTCCTATCCCTTTACCTCAATTTACCTAAAGTCATTTTTGGACCACAGTTCCCCTTTAAAGTTACAAAATTGGAAAGTTCCACCAAAAATTAAGGTGTTAATAGTAATGGTAATTTACTGTAAATGTCTCAGGGACCTGGGAAATTATATGGGAAACATGATGCCCCAAATCTTTAAAATAATACAGTCCAGTACCAGAAACTTCATACGCTTCCTCTTTGGGCTTTCCACTTTTAAAAATATATATTTTTTAAATTTCTAGAAGTTTTTTATAACTAAAATTTTTATTGAAATCATTGATGCATGTAGCAATTTTGGCTACTCGCAGGCACGCCTTTCAATTATGATAACAATCTTTTCATTTCAATTAAAAAAAAAGGAAAAAAAAGTATTCTTTCGATGAGATACATATTTGTATTAATATTGTCACGATTCTGCTTTTAAGACGTTTGTATTATATAAAACATTTTATATATAACATTTGAACAATTAAACTAAATAACCAATTAAATATTACCTGTCTTTATTTGTGTTACATTGTTGTGGAATCATTCTCGTGATCTCTAGAGCTCCTAATGTATTATGTACAGTAGTTGTTCTATGGAATACCATGTGGAGTATTGGAATGACTTCATTAGGTCATTGATATTTTACCTAGAGTAGGAGCGAATGATTAAGTTTTTCCAGGTGCTAAATAATTTTTTGATATGGTGTTCCATATGTGATTATGCCTCAATTTTTTCCAGCATCATTATTCTTTTCAACTCTCTGGGGATAACTTTTATTCTAGGTGTTTTTGGGGATATCCAGCTGCGCATGATGGCTCTTTTGGCTGCCAGGAGGGCCAGGTGTGTCCAACGTGGCAGTGTTATGTTTGGAACGTGATGGAATAACATAGTTATTAGGAGTAGTGGGATGACTGTTACTGGGATTGTCCAAAAGTGTTGGAGGGATGGACATTTACCCATTGCATAATAGAGTGAGGCTTTTGGTTTGTGACATTTATGACATTGGTCACTCCTAGTTTCGGAGGACATGGTTTGAGATTTGGGATATTGAAGGCCATTTAAGCTCTATGAAATAGTTTTAAATTTTTTTCCCTCCATCTCTCATTAATTACTGATTTTTCTACCGCTGTCCATCCTTTCAGGATGATTGGGGTTATATCGTTTACTTTAAGATCTGTAGACCATTTAGTCACATTTGTTGAAAGTGAGTGGTTTGAGTAAGCTGGTATTTATAACTTGATACAATCTTGATATTTTGGCTTTAGTGTTGTTTGAGGTCAACACTTGGTTTAGAAGGTTAGTTTGGAAGGCATCAGCTACTAAATTGATTTTGCTCCTTATGTGACCTCGTATTTGTGCATATAGGTGAAAGTGTGAGTGAGGAAGTTGATAATAGTGTACCAGTCCAGGAAATGAGTATAGTCTGGGTGATTCTGGATGCTTCAGATCTGCTATTTTAGTTATTTTTTCCTTTCCCACACATCGTATTACTTGAGGGTATCTCCTTGAGGAAAGCTTGGGTTTCCCTTTTGGGGCATTGATTCGGAGATGGCCATAGGTAGTTTGTGTAATTTTCTCGCCTCTCGCCATGCCACCATTGTGTCTTTTAGTAAGCTGTTGGTTTTTATTTTCAATGGCAGATGTTTGGGATGTGAGTGGAGTATCCCAGTTAGTTTATATGGTAGTGCTAGTTCTTTTTCTAGTTCTAGATCACAGAAGCAAGAAGTTTCCTCTATCCAGTCACCCACATGACATAGGAGGCCTGCTAGGTTGTAGGCCCTGATATTTGGAAGTGAATAACCACCTTCTGATTTTGGAAGTTGTAATTTGTCAATAGCAACTTTATGTTGTCTGCCATTCCACAGGAATTCAGTAAATGCTGAGTTCATAACTTTTAGGTCTTTATGGTGGAGTAGCATTGGTATGTTTTGTAGGTGGTATAATAGGCGGGGGAAACTGATCATTTTTATTAGATGGCATTTGCCTGCTAGTGATAGAGGAAGGTTGGTAAATTTCTAGAAGTTTTGAATTTATGAAATCAAAAATTCGGTTTGGAAAAATTTAAAAATGTCAAATTTCCACAAAGTCCAAGTTCTGTCTGAAATCCGCTTCAAAACTGGTCTATCTCTATTAGCCACCCAGCTGCCGCAATTAAGGTGCTTAAGTCACGCTAACCAGTATAACATAATAGTTAACATGACTTAAACTCCAGAACAGGAGTGGTGTTCCCTTGGTGCATCGCCCTGATAGTGTATTAAAATTGTATAGAGCTTATATGACTTAAATTCACAGTAGAGTAATACTTTAATTTCAGCCTTTATTGTCTCTAATTTGTATTTTCCTATTTTTAGGTTGTTACATACACTAATTGATTTGCTAATGTACTATAATGACTATGTGGTTATATCACTACACTATTTAAAGGGCAAGTTAACCATTAAAATGAAATATTGTATTTAGGTAAATCACCCCCAAATCCCAAAACTACAATTATTATAAATCTGAGAGATGTAAGAAACCTGAAATGTTGCCTGATGGTCTGTCTCTTTCTGCTTCCTGGTTCTTCCAGTTAGCAGCTGTCAGTAATGAATGAAACAGATGACATCACAGCCAATTACTGAATGCTATTCCCACAGCTGCCTCCTCTGAGCAAGCTGTAAAAGCTTGTAAAAAAATCTTTTGAGAGGTAGCAGGAAAGGTTAGAACATCATTTTGCTACATAACATATTTACCCTATATTTGGGTTTTAGTGGGTGGTTTGCCTATATATAATTTTTTCATAAAATGACATAATTTATTTGGCATTTTTATTGGTCAGTGACAGGGGCAGTTGCACCGTGGCCACGGAGAGCGGTCAATAAGCTTGTTTACCATTTATCTGTTTTCCCGCTTATATTATCTCTTTGTCTACCTACAGTATATCAGCATTTGAACCACATATGTGTTGCTATCTAGTAATTTTATAACAGTGATCATTCATTAATTGAATGAACTATGTTTCTGTTTAAGGAATATGTACATAATATTTTGTTACAATCAAAAGGGTGAATATATATATTTTTTTAAATAGCTGAATAATAAGATTTCCTCCCCCCCGTGGTATGAGTGTTGTTGAGTTTATATGGTAGCAAATGATGCAGAGAGACACTGTGTGATTTGATATAATCTAATGTGACTTGATAGCAGTGAAGCAACAGAAAGGTAATTTCAAAGAATCTAAATTCATTATTTTCTGTGTTCACCAAAATAAATCCTAGCAGTCCAGAGACCTTTTTTTTTTAAAAGGCTTTAAGGATTTCAGTTAGGAAAATGTATTAACTATGTGCAATATCTAATTTGCCAACCCACACAATTCTTTATTTATCATTAAATGAAAGAACGCAGGTGATGTTCTACTTTTCGCTTAGAGAATGCAATCAATTTTTCATTACATGTTGTTCTGTTTCATTTAATTATACTAAAGTATGTTTTGCTTTTTTTGCAGCATTACATGAAATTCTTTGTAAATTGGTGAGATAGTGTATATTGGGAAGGTGGTGTAATGAGACCATTAAGAACAAAAACACGAGAAAAGGACAGATTGCAGTCATAAGCAAGCTTCTATAATAGCTAAAAAAGGAAAACATTCAACATTGTACCAACAGGTCATACATCTTGGTAGACATTCTCTTGTGCCACTGTGGTTTGATAACATGGATAAGTGATAATTCATTAGGTCAATTTCTAAAGAAAGTCTGAACTATGCTGGAAATAATGTATAATGGTCAGCATTAGTTGGTCTGCTACACTGACAGCTTGGGGGCATACATGGTATATCCTTGACATGGATACAAGTCATTTAAAATTAGTTTTTTAGCCAATGGTCCTCTAGACCAGAATTCTCTGAAACACTCAAAATGTAATTTTAACTTATTATAGAGGTAAGTCATTTAGAAATGTGTTAAATAAAAGGAGAAAATACATAAATTCCATAGTTTGTTTCAGCTCTAAATTTGATTTGCACCCCTAAAAACAAGAGAAATTCTTTAGATATAATCAGGGTCATTTACCAGATGGCACTGCAGCCACGTAGCAATGTTTTAGGCTCTTAAATGATTTACGAGAGATTTGCCTAGAGCGTGTGATGCTCTGGGTAAATCTCCCTGATTATCTTTTTAAATATTCCGACCAACTTGTATGGAATACCATAGTGAATCTATTGCTGCAGAATATTTTTCTCTTATAGTATTTTGCAACAAAATGTATTCCTTAATCACCCAAAAGACCTGTATAACATTGTTCTATTTAACTTTTTCTCACGTAAAACTGCCAACATGTATTTTATTTTGACCTCTTACCTCCAGGCAACTGTATTTTATATCTAATTCTACCTATTACTTCCTCCAGTGTGTACAACCCAGAATTTCTGAAGAATGGACTTAGTGGGATATTTATAAAGGTTCCTTTTGCTGCTGTTATTCCCGGCATTTTTGCAAAAATCACGTTTTCCGCGATTTATTAATCGTTAACTTTTCATGCCTATCAAATCAGTTACTGCCACTTATAATCGGCGGTAACTGTTACGCATCGCTAATCTCATCCGTTTTACCTCCACCAATCAGATCCCCCTGGATCGCGGTGGAGGTGTGCAGCAAACCCACGGCGGGTGGTCGCACCCGCCCCAGAAGGCACGCCCACTTTGCTGCGGGTGGTCGTCTCTGCGATGGGGCACGGCGAGGCATTCGCCCACCTCGCCCTGGCCTCCTGCGGTGAGGACGTATACATATGCCCACCCCGTCCTCGCCTCCCGCAGCGGCGACCACCCGATGCTGCCGCTTCACAGCAGCCCCTCCCAACCCCATCCTCGCTCACGGCGAACATATGGAACGGGAAGATAGCAGACCACCAGCAATTGTGGCTCCAGATAAATGAGACTCAATGTACCTGCCTCCTTATACCTTTTTAAGTCTTCCAGTGACCCAATTAACTTTAGTGCCCGAAATGCACATTTCTTCTTACCCATCTCAGTCAATGTCTGAATCATTGAAATCTTCAATAATTAAAATGTGACCTTTATAACATACTCCAATTTCTTAGTTATTTTTTGACCTACCAAATGCACCCCATAAGGCCTCCTCAGTGTCACCTGTATTTGCTTTGATATTTTCTTTGATGCAAAACTTTACATGTGGCTTTACATATAGACAAATTATTGCTATCTTTTTGATCCCTCTTTCCATCCTAAATAGGTCATAACTATCTATTAGCACAGAACAGTTATTTTTCAAGTTCAAGTTGCCCCATTTTGCTTTATATGCTCCGTACATTTGCAAGGTGATATTGGGGCAGATTTAACCAGAACCACAATGGTCTAAAAGTCTCTCTAACCAATCCAATATTAACTAGTGTGACTTAAAGCACTTGCTTGTGCAACCCAACAAATTCAATATGGTATTTGTTCTACTAACTAATAGCTGGCATTAAAGTTGCACCGTGGTTAAAATTCTTTCAGGGGCAAATAACATACTTAATCTCGGAAGGGAGATTAACCCAGAGTGATTGCAGTTTGGGGTACTTCTCCCCTGTCGTTGGCTGTCTTTATACACATTACTCTGACGAAAAGGGTTTAAAAGTGACATCAATAACTAATCAGATTAATCACATACACTCCGTCATCCAGGATGACATAGAAAGTTAGGCTTATATGGACATCTCTGATTTCACTGTTGGGCAGGGCTACGGGAGTGGAATTTTGAATGCACCATTCAACTAACATTTTGAATTTACCTCTCAGAAAGGGAAATAACTTATGAAACAGTTGAAAAACTGTGAAAAACTGACATAACAAATAAACAATTTCTGTCTCTCACAGATGTTCACTGCGTCCTGCAGTTCTCAAGCTTCACTATGTCCAGAGTGAGAGAGGCAGGCACCTGAAACACACTTTTTTAAGGATCAAACAGCTAAGAAATCCTGTAATAGGTTAAAGGATCGGGAATCCATTCCACTCTTCACTAGAGATAAACGAAACTGGCAAGTTTCATTTTTATAGCGATCCTGCAGAAACTATTGAAGTTCCGAAAATTAGATTGAATAAGATTTTTTTTAGATTTTTTTTAAGATTTTTCTCAAAATATTTGATTTTCAAATGAAATTTTCAAAATTACATATGGAATTTTCCAATTTTTGATTTTCGATTTATTTTAATGAAAAGTTAGAAAAAAAAGTTTAGAAAATTTTGAAAAATTTATTGGATTGCGGATTTTCAAACCATCCAAATTCCAAATTAAAACCAGGGTAAATTTTACCTCAGAAAAAAAATCTAGTTTTAGTTTATCTTGTGTAGGTGAGAAACATTAAGGGGACATATCGATCATTACACCCTATATCACTCTACCATTTGCCTGTACAGCATGCTATGATTTTTGTATCAGTTACAGAACACTAGAGATGGCCGAACTTGCAAGTTCATTTAGTTTCCGAATTCTTGAACTTCAGTAAAAGTTCGTCAGTTCAGAAAACTTACCTATTAAAGTCAATGGGGAGTTCAAAAAGTTTGAATGATTTACAGATAAAATAACTATGGTAGCTTACTGTAAATGGCTGTGGCACCTGGGAAATGGTCTGGGGATCATGTCACTATCAACAAAACCTGTTTAAATACTGCTTACTTCATGATCGGGCAATTGTTAAGTTTGCACAAGCTACATTCGAGGGTAACGGCCAATTCGAGGGTTACCGAGCAATACTTTCGAGGGCTACCAAAAATAATCTGTACATTTGAGGATTATCAAAATTTGAAGGCTACATTTGAGGGTTAAAGGTTGGTACCTTAAATTTTTTTTGATATAGTATTCCCCTGTCCCCCCAGCCCAACTGCTCTATTTTTTTATTAGAAAGTTCCCCAAACTTTACTTACCTTCCCTCTTTCCTCCGCGCGCTGCCGGCCAGAGGGCGGACCGCAGTCGCGTCGTGATTGCTGGCGGAGCCATCAGACGCAGCGCCGGAGTTCAGTGCGGCGAGGAAAGAGTCAGGTAAGTAAAGTTTGGGGAACTTTCTAATAAATAAATTGAGCGTTGGGGCTGGGGGGACAGGGGGAATGATTTACCTAAAGGTTTTTATGGTAGGGGGAGGGAATGCTAATCGGGAGGGAGAGGGGGGAGAGGGAGGAGGAGGGAGGGAGAGGGAGGGGGAGGGAGGGGGAGGGAGGGGGGGAAGGGCGCATGCCAAACTTCTCCTGGAGGCCAGGTAGGAGGCAGAGTCCTATATGGACTCTGCTATCCTCCTGGTGGGCAGTTTTTAGGACTTTGGGGGGGACTACAAGAGAACCTTATGGAGGGGATGTAAGGTAAGGATAAACTACAAAACAATGGGCCAGTAGTGGGGGGGATTATAGTTTTGGGGGTGGACATGCCCTTTAACGAATGATACATTGTAGGGTTAGCGAAAATAAACTATACATTTGAGGAAAATTAACGATACATTTGAGGGTTAGCGAAGATGAACATTACATTCAAGGGTTACCGAACAATACATTCTAGGGTTTGCAAAAACATTACATTCGAGGCTCGTAAATTCAATAAATTTAGAATTTTTGATAATAATCAAAAATACAGACTAGTTCGGAAAACTGAACTAGTTCGAACCCAAACTATTTAGAAAATAGTTCTAGTTAGTCCGAACTCATAAAGGGCGGCCCAAACTCGGTTTTGAGTCCATCACTGCAGAACACTGACACCTATGAATAATGATAAAATATTGTTAAGTTAATAGCTAAAACAAAAGATCTAATATCATTGAACGCTTTGAACAAATAAATTGATGACCATTTTCAATTGTTACTTGTCAAATAATAGCTTCTAAAATGTGATTTCCTTTTGCTAATGATGTTAAGTAATAGTTTCAAATCAATATATTGATTGTGTTAATCAGAGGATGTTGTGCTATTCATTGAATGAAAGTGGCATTTTGTAATCAAGGGAGGAAAGAGTAAGGCATGAATGTTAATTGAAATAGTGGATCAATGTCTTAAATAGAAAAGTCTGGTGTAGAGGAATTACTGTACAACAAGGACTGGGGAATAAAGGGGGAATGCAATAATTGTAAAAATAATAAGTAAAATACCAGGAGAATTTAGCTACCCGTAGTTACTTGTTTTTACTTATCCTTTAAAACAAGTAATTGTACAATCTTAAAAATAACAGTTGAACAGTGGTGTACATACAGTCCATTCGATGGTGGGGGAGCTATTTAATCTGTTTTAATTAATTTTTTGAAGTGTGCCTTTATTAGGTGTGCTAGTAGTGGATAGTCATTTTTCTTTTATTATTAAGATTGGTTGGTCTTTATTGCTGATATAGTGGATAATGTACCCCCTACTGTAAATTATAAGGATATTAGAATTCACCGAGGAGTTCCGTGACCATATAAATGCACGAGGCCGGAGGCCGAGTGTCTTTTATACAGGACACGGAACTCCGAGGTGCCTTCTAATATCCATATGAATTTACAGTAGGGGGTACATTATCCATTATAACCCACCCTCCCCCATTTACACACACACACACACACACACCTACCTTCTTTCCTCTCCTGCCTCGTGTCAGTGTGTTGTTTCTGCACAGGCATTAGAGGGTCAGCTAACCCCTTCTCCTCCTGGCAGTCATGGGTCCTGATTATAGACCACCCACCTGCTTCTTTCAGTGCTCCGGACAGCTTAGACCGCACCTCTCCTGCTTCCTCCTGGATTCCCTCACACACACCCGGCTGAAGATGAAAGGGTAACGGCTTTGAGGTACTTCCGTGTTATTATCGGCGTGCTACTGCGTAGTAGTGCGCCGATTATAGGGATATTATTTACAGTTTATCCCCACAGGGAACCATGGAAGGGGTGGGTTATAATGTTATAATCTACTCTTCACCTAGCACATTTCTTTATATTGCAAAAAGAAACAAAAGTTAACATTTTCTGCTTTACTCCCAATGTTTTCATTAAGGCTCAGGGCTTAGCTTACCATGTTTAATCTATTACATTTAAGGAAAAAAATCTAAATCTATGAGCAGATGTTTGTTCTAATCAAGTGCTAACTATGAATAAGTAACGAAAAAAGCAAAGCAGAAGAGTTATGGTTCTGGGAAATTTGCATTAAACCCCACATCAGAATTTAAGACTTTTATAAGAATCTAACATATAAAAAAGGAATGATCTTTCTCAATTACAATGGAAAAAATAAATATTCTATATAGTTTCATGCAGTACAAAAGACTATGCAACAACAATAGCATTAGTAAAAAATAAAGTCAAATGTAGGTGAACAATAAGATATAATAATGTTTTAATCTTTTGCTTTATATTTAAAGGAAAGTGCATTTAAGAAAGGTTCCCTTTAAAATATACTTTCATTTCACTTATACAGCATCTACTGTATTGATTTTGCCTTGCATTACAGTAATCCGTGCCAATAGATGTTATTATTTCCTAGCTTACTGGCGGGTCTGTCATGTGATGCTCACTGGCACTGGAATAGCATAATTTACCATATGTGGACATAACACTGCACAGGCTCTCTACTTTTTTTTCAGTCTTGCTTGAAAGTAATCCATGCAGAAATAGTGTGCCAGTGTTCTAGCATGCTCATCAATGGATGTATTGGGGCAAAGCATGTTGTGGATGCATGGCATTATTGTCACCAAGCATCACTAGCATCTATTGGCATGGCCTGTCAAGCAAAGCTGAATAGTGAGATCGGAGTCTTAATATAAGTATATTACCTAGGCAAATTTTCCTGAATGCACTTTAGTTCTCCTTTAACGGACATCTACACCCCTTTTTTCACTCACCTTATCTCTTCTAGCTTCTAGCAAAGTTTTTATTTCTCTTTGCTTCCATGCTTTTTTCTTATCATTTGTAAATAGCTTCCTTATATAGACAACTGGGACAGGGTTGCCTTGTCAATGTCAGAAGACAAGCAGTGCTTCTGTGGGAGGGAAGGGAGACAGGAATTAGGGAGTTTCTTAGAGTAGAGTAAAGACCTTCCCCATCCCACCCTCCCCTGGGTCCCTCTCCTGGGTTCTACGAGGGTACTGACCAGCATGACATTGTTCTGATGTTGAGTAGTGGGCTAGTGTTTAAGCTGCTATTTCAGCATGTTATTGTTGGTTATGATTCTGCTATTTTGGTTGTCACTAATTATGTCTGTCTGTGGCACTCTTACATTTTTACAGGATGCCATCCATTGTTTTGAAAACTTAAGCACTAAAAAACAAACAAAACACTAACAGGGTTATTCAACCAAAGTTCTTATCGTTAAAAATGGGGCTAATTTTGCCCCAACCAATCAGATGTTAGCTTTCAAATGTTAATTAATATCTGATTGGTTGGGGCAAAATTAGCACCATTTTTAATGATAAGAACTTTTGTTGAATCTCCCCACAAAAAAATAAAATGTTATGCTTTCGTACTGCTTTCATTATAGATCTTGGACTTTTCTTTTCTCCATGTTGGAGTTTACAATTGTTTGATATTTTTTTTTGTATGTTATTTCCACTTTTCTTCTCTTTACAGTTGTCACAGCTTTTAGCGGATATTCTGCTCCAGCCTACAGCTTTGTTCGGACCCAATATGGTGTTTTGTCATAACCATAAGGGAGATGGGGTTGCAGCTTGTGTTTAGTATGGTAGGCAGTTAAGTATAGGAGGCTGGATATTGGCAAGCTGTGACATAAAGTGAGGGTAAAAAGTACATGCCCTTTAAAGAAACCACTGGAGAATATATCTTAAAGGGGAACTGTCCAAAAATGACTTTAGGTAAATTGATAGGAATTGCTCCCCTGAGAATTTTTGCAATTTATTTCCATTGTTTATTTTGCATAGTTTTGAAGATATTTAAATTTTTGTGTGATATGGCAGCAGCATCACGAGGTCCCCTGCACTTCTTGCTTCCTGCTCTGAAACTGTCAGTCAATCTGTCCTGTGTCTCCTCCTCCCCTTTGCAGCCCCCCTGGTCCCTCCCACTCATCGACCCCATATTGTCCCTCCAGCTGCAGGCCCCCCATGGCCCATTATCTTACAGCCCCATGTGGCCCCGCACAATCGCAGGTGCCTAAGCCCCGCCCACTCATGGGTGTCTAAGTCCCACCCACTCGTGGGTGCCTAAGCCCCACCCACTCATGGGTGCCTAAGCCCTGCCCACTCATGGGTGCCTAAGCCCTGCCCACTCACGGGTACCTAAGCCCTGCCCACTCTTGGGTGCCATGGGTTACTCAGACCCCCCTACAGAAAACTCTGCGGAATCAGCCTTTTTTTAGGCAGAGTGAGAACTCTGCCTGAAAAGGCTGTTTTCACACAGTGAAAGAGAGGGGCTGTAGATTCCCTTATCTTCTCTGCCTCAAAAGCTGTTTTCACACAGTGAAAGAGAAGGGCTGTAGATTCCCTTACCTTCTCTGTCAGGTCTTCACACAGCAGAGAGGAGGAAGGACTTCCTGTCTCCCTCACACACTGAGGGAGTCTGAGGCTGTGCTCGCCGGCGGCACTGTGCAGGAGAAGCCTCAGGAATGTCACATGTCAGCCTCCCACCCATTAACTTTCTGGTCAGTCATTTCTGTATATCTTGGGCTGTGGAGCACGTAAAGAGGTGGTTGATGGCTTGTTTTAAAGGTAGGAAACTAGCCTTTCATTTAACTTAACTTGTTTGGAGACCACAGTTCCCCTTTAAAGAAGGAAGATGTATCTTGTACTCTTTTCCTGGCGTTACTAAAAGTGCACAGTTTATTGAATAAACAATAAACATGGTCAAATTTGCAAAAATCCATTTTGCTCGCAAATTCTTTAAAATTTTTCCAAAAATCCGAAAGTGGACCCATTAAAAGACAACTAAAGCAGCACTGAACCAGAAGGCAGAACACCTTGATATAAAACCAGTAATCTGTGTCTTACCTCTCATTTTGATATGGGTCCTGGGAAATTTACCTAAATAACATATGGTTTGTGCTTCACTTCACAACATTCTAGTATCACACAGTTTGGTCAACAACCATTATGTTCTGCACATGCTCAGCCCTTAGCTATGGCAGAAACATTAGGTCACACCCATTAATAATTTCTAGCCAATCATTTTACAGTACAGATAAAGCAAGGAAGCATGTGACTGAGGTCAGGAGGTGTGGCCTGACACTGCAGATACACACAGATACTTACATTACATTTACTTTAATACAATTTACTGAAGTGGTTTTTTATAGCTTATTGGTGATTTTAGGGGGGTTGTTTTCAGATTCTGGAGTATAAAAAATTGGGTTTTGTTCTCCTTGGAAAAATCCACAGCATTTATGGTATTAATTGTAATGTTAAGTTACTGTTAATTGCTCAGGGACGTGGAAACACCCATTAATGCCCAAAATCTTTTAAAAAAAAACACAGTTCAGTACTGAAAACTTCATGCACTTCCTGTTTTTGCATTCCGTAGTATTTTCAAGATTTCTCATAATTTAAAAAAATTCTTGATTTTTCGAAAATTCTGATTATTTTCAAAATTACGAAAAATCGGAATCTGCATTTGAGGATTGGTTGCTTTCTCCTGTGAAAAGTTGTAAACTTCTTCTTCTTAAGCCCTGGAACACCAGAACAGGGGTTGGCACTGATAAAAATAGCTATTGGTGAATTTGGGACATGTGCATTTCAAAAATCCTCGAATGTTACGTAATTTTCTAAAATTTGCGAACGTGGTTCAGAAATTCACAAAGCAAAATTACAGAAAATATGCTAAGTCCACGATCTGCAAATATTGGAAATCCGCCTCGGAAATGGGTTTGTTACCATGTTCCAGGCTATCTCTAATAAACAACTGTAATATACAAACTTTAAATTCTTTTCCAACTTTTATCACAGCTCATAACCAGGTAGGGCTTTCATATCAACAAATAAAAAACTGCTATAGGTAATTATAGATTTTTCTTGATTTTAAATACCTTAAAGCTTTGAGCTGTGCCCATGTTTGACATTTTTCAAAATTACTGTGAGCCAAGGGCCCTTCTAATTATTTAAGGTTAAGGCTGTTAATGATTAAGTGGCAATAACTAATTATGAATTTCTTTGTGTACAAAACAATGTGTGATTTGTTATTCTAACTCCATCAGCACTATCCCTAATCTACATACTGGCTTTTGAGGAGTGGACTAATAACAGCTTTCCACAGTATATACAGTACTACAGTATATTTAAAATTAGCGTTTTTACCACATACTGTATTATTATTATTATAGTATAATATAGTATTTGAGGTTGAATAAAGACATACGTCAATCAAGTCCAACCCATCTAGCAATATTCTCATTTCCTGCCTAACTGTTGGTCCAGAGGAAGGTGAAAAACCCCACCAAATTTATGAAGGAAAAAAAAAAATCCTTCCTGACTCCAAGTGGCAATCGGAAATTTCCCTGGATCAAATTTACTTGATGTATCAATACCAGTAACTTGCAAAATTCCTTGTTTGCAGAAAATCATCCAGCTTTTTTTGAAACTGACCAATGAACCTGCCATAACAATGTCCGCTGGAAGACAGTTCCATTGCTTCACTGTTCTCACAGTAAAAAACTCTTTCCGAACCTGAAGCCTAAACCTTTTTTCTTTAAGTCTTAAGGGATGTCCACATGACCTCTGACATGCTCTATTGGTGAACAATGCTCCAGATTATTTATTGTATGGCCCGTTAATGCATTTATACACATTAATCCTATCCCCACGCAAGTGCCTTTTCTCCAGCGTACATAATTGTAACCTTTCCAGTCTCTCTTCATATTCAAGCTCCCCCAATCCCCTTATTATTTTAGTTGCCCTTTGCTGAACCCTTTCCATTTCAAAGATGTCCTTTTTGTACACAGGATTCCAAAATTGCACTGCATATTTCAAATGAGGCCTTACCAATGCTTTGTAAAGAGGGAGAATAACATTTTCCTCCCTTGAATCCATACCTCTCTTTATACAAGACAATACCATGCTGGCTCTGGCTGTTGCCACCTGGCACTGCTTGCTACCTTTAAGTTTGTTATCCACCAAAACTCAAAGATCCCTTTCCAACAGGGATTCACTTAACACAGAGCCATTTATAGTATAAGCAGCACAAGGATTTTTAAGTCCAAAATGCATCACCATACATTTCTCAACATTGAATCTCATCTGCCACTTAGCAGCCCAATGTGACAATCTATGTAAATCCCCCTGCAACGATTGCACATCCTCTGAAGTTTTTAATGGTCGACAAATTTTTGTGTCATCAGCAGATTTTATAGATTGATATAGCGCCAATATCTTCCGTGGTGCTTTACAATTACATGTATACATTCACACTAGGCCCTGCCTCGAAGAGCTTACAATCTAAGAACATTTATTTGACACATATATACTATCAGTATGTCTTTATGATTGTAAAGGAAAACCAGAGTGCCCGAAGGGAAACCCACACAAGCACAGGGAGAACATAAAAACTCCTTGAAGATGTGTCCAAGGGTGGATTTGAACCCAGGACCTCAGAACTGCAAGGCATCAGTGCTATCCACAGAACCACCATGCTACCCCTGTATTTTAACTTTCAGGTGTACGCCTTCAGTCCAAATCCAAGTTGAAACCCTTCAGATGGAACTCTCGGGTTTTCCGATTGTGGAAACGTTTTTGAATTTTTAAAATCAAATATTCAGAAATGAGTGATTTCGAGAAATATCAAATATGTGAACCCTTGATTCCAAATATAAGAGAAATAGCAAATATGTAAGACATCAATTATTAACTAAAACAGATTGCACATGAAGAAATTTCAAAGGTCCCTGAGACATTTATATAAACGTACTCTTGCTATTTGTACCTAAAATTTAATTGGAAAAAACCCGTTTTGGCACAGAACATCTCTAATCTGTGGTAAGCTCTGAGCATTTGTTGAAACCACCAGGGTTTTGGACATTAAAAAGGAGTGATTGATTGATAGTTCTATTCTGCCTTACTGTGCCCTGCCCCCATGAACAAGTAAAACTTCAAGAGTTGAAAAGAAGGGAAAGGATGGTAAGAGATGGGGAAGGGTGTGTGCAAACATTTAACATTGGTGCAATTATTCTTTTTGCTGTTTGATTAGTTGAAAAAGGACTTAACTCAGTTTACATGCCCTTTAAAAATCCACCTTAATAGTTCTAGATTATAAATTTGACCCACCATTTTTATCCAATTCATTAAACAGGTACTGTGGCTCTATTCAATGACACTAGTTGTATATTGATAGACAAATAATGTTTACTATAATCGTAGATGAGAGAGAACAAAACAACCTGGCACCCTAGGCCATTGCCCTTTTCTTCAGAAAGTTAAATATGTTAATAGTAGCAATGGCTGGATTTCCGAGATCCACGAATCACGGCTCTCATAGATTATCCAGAATTCCGTTTTCTGAATTTTTTCCAAACTGCGTTAGAAAAATGGAAAAAAAATTGAGAAATTTCGAAAATTCTAATTTTTAAGGAATTTTCAAACAAATTGGTAAAAATTATACAGTAATTTACTGTAAATCGCTCTAGGATTTTCCACAATTCTGCTTTCTGGATTTTCCAAACCCACATTCAAAAAATTTCAAATATTTTCATGTATCAAATTCACCAATGGCAGCTATTTTTATTTGTGCCAACCCCCTAGGTTTAAAAGGCAGCTAGACAGGCACCATTTTGTCAGTTTGTTTAAGTGAGTTTAATGGAGACCTTGTAGGAGTTGGAGAGAAGGTTTTTTTTCTGCTTTTTGAGCTTTCTGTGTGTGAATTTGTGTGTGGTGGACTAGCACTTGTTGTTGACCACCCCTTTATTCACACAATTTGGGGCCCAAAAGTCCTTTTAAGGACTAATTCCCCTATAAGTTTTTTGGACAAATTTAGTGTTAGGCCTTTTAGAGGTCTAAGGGCCCTATTCAACATGTGTTTATGACTAGAGATGGAGTAGACCCCAACTTAAACTTTAACAGTTCGAACAGGCCCGAACTATCCTGGATTTTGAACTTCCGAACTTTTAATGATTATTCAATTTTTGACAATTCAAACATACAAATTGATGTTCCTTGACTTTAGCTCTCCATTACCTATACAGAAAATAGAGCTGTGAGCGATTACCTACCCCCTCCATTAGCGGAGCTCCACGCCAGCGGCCTTTCAGCATGGTGCCGCGGTCCTTGAAAATATATATACTACAAGCAACGTGCTTTAAGCTGGAGGGTATTTAAACTTTACATTTATTTGTAAGCAATTCTGATTGGATACATTAAAATGATTTCAAAAAGAATCTTATTGGTATGCTAACCAATAAGATTCTTTTTCAATCAGAATTGGTTACATTCAGATTGGTCTGCTCCCCAGATCATTTCCGAGGTCCCAGAGACATTTACAGTAAGTTAAAAAATTTTCAAAAATTCCTTGAAAACGCGAAAAACCATTCGATGGTGAGGAAAGTTATTTTTTTTTTACATTTCTGGTTCCCCAGACCATTTCCCAGGTCCCAGAGCCATGTACAGTAAGTTACCATTGCTATTTTACCTTATATTTAGGCAGATATGTGCAGATTTTTTTCTCCCATTGACTTTCGAAAATATGCGAATCCGCAGGTGGAATGTATTTTAGCAGTTTTGCCCATCTCTAGTTAAGAGATATCCAGCTCATTGCCAATAAGATATTGAGCTGATGTTATATGCTGTGCCCACACACTAATTAGGAAAGTAGAATTGGAGACACACATTTCCATATGGCTGGGTAATGTCATCTCCAATTTCGGAATTATAACAAAAAATAAGCTATCCGATGTGCTGATTTTCTTAACTTTTCTCAAAGTTTTGTATTTAAATTATAGTTAAATGATTTTCTGCAATATAATCTGCTATTTTTTAAAAAAGTGGCATGATGTCACAGAACCATAGCACATCAGAAAAAAAATGATATGGAGTGATAGAGTAGCATACACCATGTCCAATAATCAATAAAGCAGTTAAGTGCAAAGCTTTTTAGAAAAGGTCTATTGCATTCTGTTAACACTCACTTACTGGAATTGGAAAATCATTCAGTCACAGGATTAGATACAAATGCTCATCTTGCAAGGCTCTAATTAAGGTAAAAAATATATCTAACAATTGTCTTGTCTGTATTAAGTTAAAATGTTTTTGTCTCACTATTTAAAATTAATTTTCTCTGAAAATACAATTCTTAACCTAATTGTGCTAAAATACCAATGCAATTTTCAATCTTGTTTGCCATGTTAGCAAAATATATAAATGTATTGTTTTGGACTTAAAGAAACTCTAGTGATATATGAACCATCATGCTATCTTAAAGTACAGCAATAGCTCATTAGAAGTGGCTATTTAAATATAACATGTTTGTTTTTAGCTTCCCTTATTTGCCTTATATCAGCATAGAAAGGCCAAAGTTAAGTTTAAATACTTTTACTCCATGATAGATTGCACACTCTTGGAACAAATACTGTAAAACACAACTAGAAGAATTATCCAAAGCCACAGCCACTCTGCATAGATTTCCCTTACAGTATTCACCAGCAGCTGTGTGGCTCTGGGTAAATTTAACCCTTCTTGAGCATTTAATGGCAGCTATTAAATGTTGTTAAATGTCCACGGATGAAAAGCTGAACAGCCACTGGTGAATAGTTTACAAGGTGTTAAAGTCACTCTAAATGATATTGAATTGGTTAACAGGACATTGAATGCAACGGAATAGAACTTTCATTTCTTATTAATAATACAAATTAATAAGTATATAAATTTGTACACGTTTTTTTTTAAAAATGATGTCCGGGACAGGCAGAAGTTCTTTTATTCTTTTCTCCAGGCAGGAGTTCTTTAATTCTTTTTATATCCTTTTTATGAGTGCAACCAATCAATACTAAAGATAAGTCTCTCTCTCCCTCTCTACCCTCTGTATAGCCTTGCCTGGCTGTTTGACCCTCCGTTGTATGACCTCTGGCTCCATTCCTGACCTTGCTCTTGCCTTATCCTTGTCTGTACCTTGCTTGTCCTTTCCTGGATGCAGGGTCATTTCTTCCTAGCTGGTCCTGTGCCCTCTGCTGTCTGTTTCACTTTCGACTTCTTGGGTATGTGTGGCCTCAGTTTAGATACCTTGCATCCGAAGTCAAGAGGGCAACCAGCCCAGTGAGCAATGCAAATAATCCTTAATTGTAACAAAACTGGGAGAATATTGGAACTGATAATATAAGTAGATATTGGTTTTTACCCCCACACCTATTAAAATACCTAGGACTGCAGTCAAATTAGCTTAGAGGGTGTGTGCACTGTAAAAACAACTTTTTATTATTGGATAGCTTTGGCTTTAAATATAAAGCGTTTTTTTGGCTCCGCCTCACACTTATAGAACCAGGATTTCACATGATACCTTTATTAACTATTTTTCCTTTCTTTTTAACTTTTAATACAAAAGCCTGCAATTTCAAAGGGTGTGTAAAGATTTTATATCCACTGTATATTGACAGTATCAACACATAGATAAACGAGCACACTTTTGCTAGTATATACTATACATGCTATAGTATATACTAGCTATATATGCTATAGTATATACTAGCAAAACTGTTATCCAAAACAACTAATAAAATCATTAGAGTGTTTCAAAATTAGTTTAAGGGGATGAAAAACTAAAGGTTCGTACACATATGCGATAGCGAGTGCGAACGGCCGTTTCGGACGATGGTCAGCCCATGTATGTATGTACGGCCAAAATGTCCATTCGCTCGGAGATCATTAAAACTGATAGCATTTAACCACTTACAACCACCTACAACCACCAAATTACAACTCCCATCATAACCTGTCCTCTGCTGTTAGTGGAAAAATGCAAATAATTCAATTATATCCACAGTAATGTTACTCAGATTTTCAGATTTTGGGTTAGAACAAAAAAATGCAGGTTTCCCGGGGTTCAAAATTGCATATCTATTTGCATGTACTGCTCAAGCAATACTTCATTTTGAATTTTTTTTAATTTTTTGAGTGCTGTCTCATAACTAAGAATTCCCAGAACCTAAAGCTGCACTTTAGCAGCCCAATCATGATATAAAACCAAGCAACCATAACCTTGCTGATTTCATACCAAAATATAATGGCATGTCCTGCATGTTTGGCTGTTGAATAAAACTAAGCTTTCAGAAGGCACTCTTGCTATTTTATATTGTTGCTTTACCACACCCATATTCCCGTTGCCGTACCACAGACGATCTAATTGTTCTTAAACAAATCTTAAATCCGGATGATGCTCTGTGCTTGGATGTGGTCAAGTGGGAGCGGAGGTCAAGAGGGAGCGGAGCGTCTAAGGAAACTTTGGGTGAGTACTGCTAGACTTAGAAAGTAAACCCAGGAAAGTGCAGTTTAGGTCCTAACCCTGGGTACTATGGATGGCAGGGATGCTGAATTGGAGGATCAGTGAGTACAATTGTCCTTTAAGGAAATATGATAAGAGCTGTAAATGGGATGGCACTACGACACTGCTATAAAACTGCACTGTAAGGGATTAACTTTACTTCACACCTTGTGTCTCTTTCCCCACAAACAACTGAAGCAAAGTCTTTTTTCCTGCTATTGCACATACCATGCACAACTCCATGCACAACTCCTCTCTTTTACTCACCTGTCCCTCTTTTACATCTCCACATACCAGTCTTGTCAACCCTCCAGTATATTAGCCAGTGTTGTCAGCCCTCCAGTTAGTCTGTTACTGTAATCTTAAAGGATAGGTAAAGGAACGGGAGGTAACAGGAGCCAGTGGGGGATCACACTCATGGGTAGGTTTTCTGTCTCTGTTCCATTTTCCTATTACATTAATTGAAGAATGGTAGGTAAGACGTAGCTCCTTTACTTCCTCTTCTTCAATGCAAAATCGGAATAGTTCACTTTTTTAGTGAACTAATATTTTAACCACATTATACACTTAACACAACAATGTAAAATGGGAATAATGTTCTTTAAAATGGGTGTAACCTAAACAAAGTGGGCGTGGTCTGAAAGTGGGCGTGGTCAAAATTTTCAGCATGCTATCACATGCACCGCATCTCTTCTCCAAAAGTCTGCTCCTGTGATTGGCTAAGGCGCAATGTCTTAGTCAATCACAGGAGCGGATGCAGGTCGAGCCCCTCCTGCTTGACTTCCATGCTCGGAAAAAGCATGGGAGTTAAGCAGAAGGTGTCGGGGGAATGAAGGCTGGTAAGTAGATTTAGGGGCATTTTTGAAAGCTGTAAAACTCGCGACGTCAAGGTTTACAGCCTTTTCCTAGCTGATACTACATTCTTGTTTAGGCGGTGGACATACCCTTTAAGAACAGGAGGTTCTGTCTTACTTCCCGTTCTTTAGTAAAACGCATTCACACACAGTGTAAGGAAGCGTGGATGTGTCAGGACCTGTCAGTAAGTTCTTCTCTCGTGCAGGATTTACTGAAGAACAGGAGGTAAGACATAGCTCATTTACCTCTAGTGATGCACCCGAATACGAATTCAGGCTGAACTTTATGAGTTCGGACAAACTCAAACTGTCTGAACTTCAAACTAGTTTGGGTTTTACAAACTCATTTTGTGGACTTGCGGGCTTATTTTTAATAATTATCACAAATTTGATCATTATTGAATTCTGGAATCAGTAACCCTTGAATGTAAAGTTCAAATTCAGAAACCCTTGAACATATCCTTCGATTTCGTTAACCCTCAAATGTAGCCTTTGATTTCTGTAACTTTCTAATGTATCATTCAATTTCGGTAACCCTCGAATGAAGAGTTCGGTATAGTTCGGTATCCCTTGAATTTAGCGTTCAAGTTTGGTAACCCTTTGAATGTAGTGGTCAATTTTGGTAACCCTCAAATGTATTGTTCAGTAATCCTTGAAAGTATCATTCTGTAACCCTTGAATTGTCCATAACCAATGGCAGACCCTTTAATACCAAACATCTTTATTTATACACAACAGCACCACCTTGAAACAGAGCCTAGTTACAACAGATATTTCTAATCCTATTAAATTACCAATAGTCCAACAGAGAGGGGGGGGGGGAAGGATTTTAGTGGATTTGTTTTCTTCAAAAACATTCAATGCTGCTGTCCTACCAAAGATAGAATCCTTTACTTTTCATGCAAAAAGAAACATTATCTTTACAGTGTATTTCTAAGCTAGCATGGATATAAGGAACAGAATGTTAACATTTCAATGAAAATTTAAAGTCTGGGGATTTGAACCTTTTTACCTCATGTACTCTTGCCAAAAGAAACCTTTTACTCCTATCACAGAGATACTATATGAAACACTAATACATGTAGGAACATTATATTTTGCTAGGTAAAAAAAAAAAAGTAAGTCTGGGGATTTGAACCTGCAACCTTGTTTCTAAAACATGCACTTTACCAGTTGAATAATAGAAAAAAGGTTAGTAAATGTTGCTGAATATTTTTTATTGCCCGGGAAATCTGTATGTAGTTCACACTGGTAAACTTTATAGGTACATTTTGAAGCTTTGTCTTTAAATATGGATAGAATAATAGAAAAAAATATTAGTAAATTTAGCTGAATATTTTGTATTGCCCAGGAAGGCTGTATGTAATTAACACTGTTAAATTAACTGCAGGGTAACAAGAAACTTTTAAAGTCTTATCAGGGACTTCCATATTGATGTAGAGACATCTGTATAGAAAACACTCTCTGCATAGAGACAGTGAATACTAGAGATGTCCGAACTTCGCAAAATCCGGTCCGCTCGAGGATCCGCGATTTTTCGAAAAAATTCGAAAATTTGAAAATCCGCGAGCGGACCATTAAAACCCATTAAAAATGAAAAAATCCTCGGAAATACGAGAAATCCTCGCAATTTCAAAATTTTTCAAAATACATTTTTTCATGCATTTTCAAAAATACGTGAAATCCTCGTAATTTCGAAAATTTTCGAAAATGCGGTTCGGAAAAGTTTGGGAGGCAGAAAACCGGAAAATCCGCGATATATCCGCCATTCGCGAACAAGGTAAATCCGACGCGGATTCGGGTGTGGATCCGCGAACTGGGCCATCACTAGTGAATACTGCAGTCAGGGAGGTTGGCTCTTTGATGACTACAGGGGCTGTGGGTTGTACTGGCAACAACACGAAAGCCTTCTCCAAATGAATTACTTGTACTAAAAGCAACATACTAGAGAAGAACTTTATAATGTATACGTGTTCTGGGGAGAAAAGCTTTCACATTAGGAAAGAGTTTAATTCTCCTTTAAAACAACTGTTACTGTAACAAAAGCGAACTGAATGCATGTATTAGCCAACTGAATGATGGACAGCAGCTTGTTCTACCAGATTTTTTTATTTTATTTTAATAGGCAGGGTAATGGGAAACAGATAAATTATGAAGGGAAATAATAAATACCATTAATGTCTTCTTTAAATTTACTGTTTTATTTCTGTTTCCTGACCAAAATGTCAGACTTGTGCAGTCCTAGTTAACAATTATTCCTCCACTAGCTATTCCTTATTGAATAATAGATCAGCAAATATTCTAATAATCCCATTAATTTACGGTGTGCTTTAAAGCAGTCTAAAACATCATTGTTTACTCAAAGATTGCTCTTATGACATTGACACAGTATCTAATCATTTAGAGTCTGCATTTGATGATGTTGTGCCAAGACTGTTCTTAAAACAAATAAGACAACAGGAGAAAATATATATTCTGTCTACTAGATAGTTTCATTGAACTTCTTGATCTAAACCCCAGGGGTCTGCACTGTCCTTTTAGTAATAACTATTCTCTATAAACAAAGACCACCTGTGCCCTGCAGGTTCTATAAACGTAGACATGACAATGAATCACTGAAAGTGAAACAAAAGAAAGGGAGTGTCGTCAAGGTATTGATAATACAACCACTAACCTTTTTGTTTTTCATCAATAGTAAGAAGTATTGGTCAAAGTTTCAGTGTTTTAAGCATTGTCTCAATTACAAACAAGTCTTTAAAGGGTATCTCCACCCCCAAAGTAAAATCTTCTGTAGTGTAGCCCACCCCCAACCGCAATGTTAGTTTTTTTTTAAATAAGCCCCAGAAACAGACTTACCAGGGTTAATTTCCTCTTCTCTCTGTTCCCAGCAACAGGGGATGGACCAGCAGCCGTGTCTCTGAATCACAGACACGGCTGCCGGCTATGCAGAGAGCCGAGGGAACAAGGTAAGGTAGGTCTGTTTCTGGGGCTTGTTTTTAAAAAAAATAACCCTGGGGCTGGGGTACACTACACTACAGAAAATTGTTTTAAAGCTAGGGGACGAGGCAGCCCTGAAGGGATCCGGGGGGTGGGAGGAAGGGTAAGGGGAGGACTCCTCTGCACATGCCGGAGTCCTCAGGGAGGACAAGGAAGAAGCAGGGACCAAATGAGACATAGACAGCTCTTACTCTTCATTTACTGGGACTTTGAACAGGCATTGGAGAAAAACCATTTGGAGTAGAGATATAGGGTAAGGATTTTTTAACACTACACAGTGGGGGCAGTAGTGGGTTAAATGATAAAAAACAAAGAAAAGAAAGAAGATGTGTTGATTTTATTTTAAGGATTGCAGATGGAAAATATGAAGAAAGGGAACAAACTAATTTTTAAAATGAATGTACAGAATTGAACTGCATAAAGGAACACAATGTTTCTTATTTACTTATTATTATTACTCATAGATAGATCAAACATATTATATATATCTATATATCTATTATATAATATACCATATATATATATTATATTATATCTACTATATATAAAAAAAAAATATATATATATATATATATATATATATGTATATAATTTTGATCTGGGAGGTGGCAACCCTAACAACATATAACAGAGAAGGTACACAAAAATGGTGGCCTGTGCCTTTAAAAATCTACAGGCCATAGCTTATTGCTTTTATACACAACATAAGATGCTGGACTTATTATATCTTACTGATGTGTGTGATACTTTTAGACAGTAAACTCTAGTAGCTGCGTTGACCATTATTAGCTGAAACTAGTGTTTGATTTCTATATTTACTGCACATTTTCTAAACTGTCATTTTGTATCTGTGCACTCCAGGAATTCTAGCGAGCAATGTGAATCCCATGAATTCTCTGTTCATATGTGGCACGTCTAGTTAATGTGTGTAATGGTGCTCACTGGAACTGACTGTTATTTTTGTAGATATTTGGGTCAAGCTGAGAATAGTTGAATAATTGCAGTGTTTGTGTATTGCTGCTGATGTCCTTTGTGTTCTTTGGAGGATTTCGTTTTTTATTTCTCGAGTTCCACAATAATATCCATACTGTATAACTATACAAGTGGCAAAGAAGCTGTGACCCAACTTTTTAATATAAAATGATCAAAGTTTTACAATTTTACTTTTTAGTAAATCAGTCTTACTATGAAGCATTTTAATTGTCTGAAAGCAGAATCCTCTTTCCTACTAATTTCACGTTATAATGTTGATACTAATTGAAGATGTGGCACTAACCCTGAAACTCTCACAAACCCCTTAGTGGTGATGTACAGTAGTAAGGGTTTAGCAAGCTGCTTAAAGCAGCACAAGTGCATCTTTATAAGATTAATTATAATATGTGGTGCAAAATGCTGACTACTACATTGAGATTGCATCAGAGGTTAACAAGCAAGTGGAATTTTATTGCATCTCCCTGTAAGAAAACAAAAGTGAAGTGAATGAAAGTGTCCATACTGTCGTTTGTATGTGGTACCCTTTGTGGTCTGTGCAGGCTGACAGCACTAGAGATAGACCAGGTTTCACACAAAGCTGGTTTTGTGGTGAAACCTTGAGATTCACAATTTCCCAAAACTGCAGATTTCACCATGATGATTCTATTTTCAATAACATAATGCCCTGCAGTATTATTACAACCATATATGGTTATAAAAATTACTGTTTCCACTAGCAGCAGCCATTTTTTCAGCTGACAGCAGGAGTAGGGATTTTTCCGGATTTTCCGCCTTCCGAACTTCCGAATCGCGGATTTTTCGTATTTTCAAAATTTTTGAAATTACGAGTTTTCATGTAATTTAAAAATTTTTCGAAAACACGTAATTTCGAAAATTTTCGAAAATACATGGATTTATCCTATTTCCATAAATACATATTTTCGAAAATTTTCGAAATTACGAGGATTACACGTATTTTCGGAAGTACGTATTTTCGAAAATACTAGTTTTCTCATATTTTCGAAAATTTTCGAAATTACGCGAAAACCCGTAATTTCAAGGGTATTTTTCGTTTTAATGGGTCCGCTCGCGGATTTTAGAATTTTTGGATTTTTTCGAAAATTTGCAGATCCTCGAGCGGACTGGATTTTGCAAAGTTCGGACATCTCTAGCAGGGAGAGCCAGCCAGTGCCATTTATTGGTTTTGTGCGTGAATTCCACTAACCAGCCAGACATCCAGTCCAGCCAATAGCCAACATTTCTTGTAGGTATATTTGTATTTATACATATGTGTGGGAGCTGCCATACTATTTAGAATATCCTCTTGTCATTTCTCAGCTTCATATACAATTGGTATGAACTAGTTATGGCTATTATCTTTTATATAATACATAATGTTATTTTCATAATATCTAATTTTATTATATTTCACAACAACATTTTGTTTTCCAAATGTAAATAAAAATTTCACATTATACTGTAGGTAAGTGTTTCACTTTTTTCTTTTAAACTTGACCTTTAGGGTGAATGCTTTGGGAAAACTAATAGTAGTTAAATACAGTTATTAAAACTGTTGCATTAAACAGATTCACATCAGATGACAACAGATGATTAATCATTGACTGATACTGTCAGCGATCTATTAAAGGAAATGATTGTCCAAACCAGTAAGAAAACCCACGTTTTCTAATGCAATAATATAAGTTTGCTTAGCCTTTAAAGGAGAACTAAACCCAATTTTTTATACTCCAGAATCTGAAAACAACCCCCCTAAAAACTCCAATAATCTATAAAATCCCACTTCAGTAAATTGTATTAAAGTAAATGTAAGCCTGTTAAGAACTGGATGAAGTATCTGTGTGTATGTGCAGATACACCTCCTGGCCTCAGTCACATGCTTCCTTGCTTTATCTGTTGTGTAAAAGGATTGGCTAGATATTATTAATGGGTGTAACCAACTGTAGCAAGTTTCTGTCATAGCTAAGGACTGAGCATGTGCAGAATATAATGGTCGTTGACCAAACTGTGTGATACTAGAATGCTGTGAAGTAAAGCACAAATCATATGTTATTTAGATAAATTTCCCAGCACCCGTATCAAAATGAGGTAAGACACAGATTACCGGTTTTATATCAAGGTGTTCTTACTTCTGGTTCAGTGTTGTTCTGTGGCTTTAGTTGTCCTATAAATGTTTTTGTGTAAACAACATGGTACACCTAGTTCAATATACTGTAGCTACTATGTAAACCTATTGAATGTGGCAACGCACAGGAGCACTTCATTACTAGATGCAATTATTACTGAATCACAGGATGTATATTAACACATTTTCAAAAATCTAAATAGTCCACAGCTATTGCAACACCAAAGTTTTAATTTTAAAAAGGATGTTGAATAAAGGTTCTCTCTTAAAAAAATGTATCAATTAGTTTTCTTTCCATCTTTTAGAAGTCTTTAAATTGTGAGTGTGTAAAGTTTATTCACAATGCTGCTAATTTGTCTACAAGTACCATCCATTTTTTGTTTTACCAAAAGGCCCTCATATTTTTTAAAAAAATGTCTCTTATATGGGGACATTTACAGAGAGCTTCAACACTACATTTTCATCTTCATGATTTGCTGCAATTTAAGAAGGGTATTATTGTGGCTGCATGTGATGATTAGAGATGTACGAAACCAGTGAATTTCATTCCGTTTTCCCAAAAAATGCAAAAATACGAAAACAGACCCATTCAGTAACTCTAGAAAGTAGATAACCCATACAAAAATCAGCCTCAATTACCCTCAAAAGTAGCTTCAGCAACCCTCAAAATTAGATATGCTAACCCTCCAAAGTGGCTCAGTTACCTTAAGTTTCAAAAGTTCAGAGATTTGAAACTTCCATACAGTTTCGGATCACACATCCATTGGGTACATTTCAGCTATAGGCATTTTTATATCCAAACACTATTATGAAGACACATAGGATACGAGTTTTTTAACATAGAGAAGATGCTGTAAACATACTAGCTTTACATGCTCAGGCCCATGTAAGCAGGAAAAAAAAATAAATCGATGTTTTCACAAAAAAAAACCCCAAAAACTAAATGTGCTAATGCTACTAAACGAGCCACATATACTGTATTCGGTAACCCTCGATAGAAGATTTGGTAATCCTCGAAAGTAGATAACCCTTGAAAGTTGAATTTTCAGCTATAGGTATTTTTATATCCAAACACTATTATGAAAGCACATAGGATACCATTAAAAAAATATAGAACTATGATCCAGTGCGCAAGTATGAGGAATGCAAAAGTATGTATGTATTTGTATTTTATCATAAAAATTTTTTTTATATGTGATAGGGCACCTTCCTCCAGCCCCAACCACATTATTAGATTTTTTAGAAAGTCCCCCGATAGTTACTTACCTTACCTCTTTCCCCCGCCGTACAATCACAGCCCTCTGCTTGCATAGAACTGAGAGGAAGCCAATCACGAACGTGGCTGCCGGCAGTTAAGAACGCCGGGGGAAAGAGGTAAGGTAAGTAACTATTGGGGGAGACTCTGGTAAATCTAATAATGCGGTTGGGGCTGGGGGAAGGAGCCCTATCAAGTAGCAATGGGGTTTGTAGCTAGGGGGAGGGAGGCCAAAACGGGAGGGAGAGAGAGGGGGGAGATGGCTGCAGTGCGCATGTCAAACTTCTCCCGGAGGGGAGACAGGAGACCGAGTACTATATGGACACTGCTATCCTCCTGGGGAGGGGGGGAATTACAGGAGAACCATTTGGATCTGGTATGTAAGGTAAGGATTTTTATTCACTACACAGTGGGGCCGTAGTGGGGGGAATTATAGTTTTTGGGGGTGGACATGCCCTTTAAAGTAAAAAAGGTTAGAAGTTAGGACCTTCCATACTGGGGCTACCTTAACGAGATCAAAGTAATGTATACTAAATCCCTTTTGTTTATAACGTATGCCAGTGTGCAGATAATATATTGTTTCGGGCCTGGGAATGTGTATTGATTATCTTTTCTTTGTTTGTATAAATGTTTGACCAGATAAGTAGTACTTCCACAAAATGTAGTTTTAATTTAGCTTAAGGAGTGCTATTAGGAAGCATGGTCAAGCTTCCATGTGGTAATAGCACCCCCAACATGCCCCTTTAATGGGCGGTCCTATGCCTTTAATATAAAGCACTGGATGGATGGCCTCTTCTCTCACTGTAAAAAGCCAAAGGGCTGGGGGAAAGTGAGAAAGCCTGCTATATTGATCTAGTGTGCAAGTGTGAGAAATGAAAATGTTTTCTGATTGTAATTGAAGTATAAAAGGTTAGAAGTTAGGACCTTCCAGACTGGGGTTACCTTGACGTGGTTGGAAGGCTTTTCATTCATGTGATCACAGCAATGTATACTAAAACCCCTGTGTTTATAATGTATGCCACTGTGCATATAATATGATATTGTATGGGGCCTAGGAATGTGCATTTATTATCTTTTATTTGTTTGTATAAATGGCAACATGCTTTCACTTTCCTAAAAAGATGTAGGAAGTATTCAGCTTTGTATCGTCTGGATCCGTGTAATAGTCAGTGTGCACTATTTTAAAAATGCGCCTAAAAGGATCATATACAGATGCACCACTGGGTACATTTTAGCTATAGTTTTTTTCTATCCAAACACTATTATGAAGATACATAGCATACCATTAAAAAATAGAGAACAACTTTTTTCAACATAGAGGATATAAGCATAATAGCTCAGGCCGTTGTAAGCAGAAAAAAATAAATAGATGTTTTTCAGTAAAAAACCCAAATGTGCTAATGCTACTTCCCATTATACATTGTTTCATTTACGAATAAACATTTTTATTTTAACAACAATATCCTTTAAACACCACCCCACCTTCTGTGCTTAGCAATATTCTATTCATGGCGATATTTTTTACCATGTTTTATTTTTTCTTGTTGGCTTCTTATTTGCGATGAGGTCATTCTCACTGTGAAGTTGGTAAATCTACGAGAAGGGAGGGAATCATTACAAGAACAAATATAAAAGTTGCTGTTCTCCTTAGCAAAATCCACAGTATGTACAGTTTATGCAGACAACCCTGAGGCCATTAGTTAGTAAGGGGCTGTTTTTTGATATGAGCAGTATTACAAATCACAGTGCCAAGTAGACAAATCATAAAATAAACAACTGTCGCTGAAAACTTATACTAAATAAATCAATATTTAGGCTCACAAGGGGAATATTTAATCTCTATTCCTTCTGTAAACATCAATAAATAAAAAATGATTTAAAAAAAAAAAAAATGAAAATCCAAAATATATGTCTGGAGTTTTCAAATTCTAGGTGGCTTGTAAGAGAGTTACAGCTGTTGTGTAACCACATTCTAATTTACAAATGTACACTTCTATAATGGAGAACAACAAACTAGAATTACAATAAAATGAATTTCATCAGGGTTTTCAGGTTTGGGGAAGATAAGTAGAAATTGTGTGGGAGGGGTGGACATTAATGTATAATGTGTAATAATACATTAATATTATAATGTGCAATTATATGAGAAAACTCCTTGGGGTTCTGTAAACTGTAACATAGTAACATGTAATATATAACATGTAATATAGGTAGTTAAATAAAGACATGCATACAAACATATATTAAAATAAATGTATTCATTTCAGCAATTTTCTATATATTTTTTATTTTTGTCATTTTTTAGCCTGCTCTAAAGCTATTAAATTAATGTACAATTATCACATCTTTGGGATAAGAGTTTCACAGTTTTACCATACTTACAGTAATTTTTCCTAACCTAAAGATGATTTTTTTTCTTCTAATCTTAAAGAATGTCCTTGTGTCCTCTAATATGACCTACAGTATATCCTTGACTTTGTCTCCAGAACTGATATTATTAGTAGTAGTTAGCATGGATTTATTAGAAATAGATCGTGCCAGACAAATTTACTTGGATTTTATGAAGAAGTGAGTAAGAATTTAGATTCAGGCACAGCAGTGAATGTAGTATACTTGGATTTTGCTAAAACTTTTGATACTGTGCCACATAATCGACTAATGTATAAACTGAGGGCTGTTGGCCTTGAAAAAAACTTGGGGGTTCTGGTAGATAACAGACTTAGCTGTAGCTAACAATGCCAGACAGCAACAGCTAGAGCTAGCAAGAGATTGTCTTGTATAAAGAAATAGATACAAAAATTATTCTCCCTCTTTACAAGGCACTGGTAAGGCCTCATTTGAAATATGTGGGGGATTTTTGGAATCCCATATACAAAAGGGACAAGGGAAATGGAAGCAGTTCAGAGAAGGGTACGTATATACTCGAGTATAAACCGACCCGAGTATAAACCGAGGTAACCAATTTCAGCTAAAAATCCTAATAAAGTTGTTGAATGAGTATAAACCGAGGTAGAAACTTGGCATTCAAGAGTGTGGAAAAATACAACTCCCAGCTAATAAAGCATGCTGGGAGTTGTAGTTTCCAAACATCTTGAATGTCACCCTCACTTGGCATTCAAGATGTTTGGAAACTACAACTCCCAGCATGCTTTATTAGCTGGAAGTTGTAGTTTCCAAACATCTTGAATGCCAAGTGAGGGTGGCATTCAGATGTTTGGGAACTACAACTCCCAGCATGCTTTATTAGCTGGGAGTTGTAGTTTCCAAACATCGAATGCCACCCTCACTTGGCATTCAAGATGTTTGGAAACTACAACTCCCAGCTAATAAAGCATGCTGGGAGTTGTAGTTCCAACATCTGAATGCCACCCTCACCCTCCCACCCAGTTCAGTTTGTACCTGTGGGCTCTTCTCCCCGTGGGCTCTCCTCCATCCAAGGGCTTCCTCCATCCAAGGGCCAGCATTGAAGAAAAGGTATCCCAATCATGCTCTGCATTCGGCATCCGCGCGCTCATTCCTGTACTGGCGCGCGGCTGACGTCACTGCCCGGCGCGGGCTTGGCGCCAGGCTGTGACGTCAGGCCGGCGCGCCAGTACAGAGAAAGTTCGTGCGGCGCCGGAGTGCTCAGGTAAGCTGTGACTCGAGTATAAACCGAGTCCAAGTTTCAGGCTGATTTTTCAGCCTGAAAAACTCTGGTGTATACTCGAGTATATACGGTAACTAAAATAATAAAGGGATTGGAGGGGCTTGACTATGCAGGCAGTTTACATTTGAGAAGCGATGTTTGCGTGGAGTTCGGATCACATTTTGTAAATATATTAAAGGGCATGTCCACCCCTTTTTGTAATTTTTGGTATATAGTAGGGCTAGTTCCCCCAGCCCCAACGGCTATAATATATTTTCCGATCATTACTTACCTTCCTCCCTCCTCTGATGCACTGCCTGGCCTTCTGCTTGCATGAAACTGCTAGCAGGGGACTGGCAGCCACTTCCCTGATTGGCTGAGAGGCAGCCAATCACGGACGCGTCTGCCGGCTGCACAGAATGTCGGGGGAGAGAGGTAAGGTAAGTAGAGTGCGGGGGAGTTTCTGGAAAATATAATATAGCAGTTGGGGCTGGGGGATCAAGCCCTACTATCTGCCTAAGGGGGTTTTACACTAGGGGGAAGGGGGGGGGAGGGGGGGGGGGGGGGGGGGGGAGGGGGGAGGGACTGAAGGGCTGCTCTGAGCAAGCCAAAAACCTCTTAGAGGACAGCTCAGAGGCAGAAACAATTACCCTGGTGGCCAAGCTCCTGGTGGTCAGTTTTCTGGACTTTGGAGGGACTTTACAGGAGAACCATTTGGAGCTGGGATGTAAGGTAAGGATTTTTATACACTACAGAGTGGCCCAGTAGTGGGGGAAATTATAGTTTTGGGGTGGACATGCCCTTTAATGGACTATACAATAAACTCTCTGGTATATTTTTCACTAATAGCTCATAACAGAGGACACGTGGACATCCTTTAAGATTGGAAGAAAATAAGTTTCATCTTCAGGTTAGGAAAGGTTTCTTTACAGTGAGAACGGTGAAACTGTGGAACTTTCTTCCAGCAGATGTGGTAATGGCAAGTTCACTGAATAGCTTTAAAATCAACGTCAAGTCTCAAAAGCCTGTTCTCTGACTACTCTTGATTTCTACCTACCCTGACATTCGGCCTATTA
Organism: Hymenochirus boettgeri; assembly: GCA_019447015.1. NCBI lineage: Eukaryota > Metazoa > Chordata > Amphibia > Anura > Pipidae > Hymenochirus > Hymenochirus boettgeri. The sequence continues at coordinate 96,343,864 of CM033472.1, read as the reverse complement.
TCTGATAACATTTGTCTGCTACCTGCCTTGACCTTCAGCCTGTGTTCCTGATACTTCTGCTGATCATCCTACTTTCTACATCATGGGTAATGTTTTTTTATAAATGGAATACAGGGTGGATAATAATACAATTTCAAAAAGCTATGTAACAGCACGAGTGAACAGTGCCCAAGTCTGCGCCCCATAAACAAGGGCCATTATAATACACTAATTGTAACAGTGTAACTGATTTTCTTCTAAACGATGTTCTAATGATGACTATTTTTCATAAGTCAGTTGTTTAAATGAGGGAATCAGGAAACTCTCTCAATGCAAAGAGAATGTCAGTAGAATGTAAACAACCCCACAGGTTTAGTGTATTGTCCTTCAAGCTCTATGATTATTTTGCTTAGTTCACAGCATCTCTGTTAGCAAGCCATTACATATGCATGTCAGTTTTCTATGTGTTCATCATACCTAATAGTCTGTACAACTATAATATCCAAGAGTTTGCAATTTCCTTCAAATAAAATAGCAAATGACAAAAAAAAGATTTCTATGTTCTGGTTCAGTGAAATGTATTACAAGCTATAAACATCCAAAGAACATTAAAAAAAAATGGACTTGACATAGCTATTAGTGTAAACATATAAACCTTGTGTTTATTTGGGCTTTATATCTGTACTGAACTGGCTGGGGTGCAGGGGCTGTAATTTATTTTAATTAAATTACTAGGCTTAAAACATTTCCATTTACCTTGATGACTACTTGTAAGGATGATTTTTCTAAAACTCTTCTGTTTTACCAATTGGGTTGAATGGTTTCTCTAACATACATCTAATTATCATTGGCGTTTTCTGTGTAAAGAGTAGAAGTAGAGAATTCAGTGGAATTTGTCTATAATCCTCTACATATTGCTAAAATGTATACATCTGACCTCTCTGTGAAATTTGTTTGTAACCATGTTTCTTTTAGTAGTGAGTTAAAGTCCGTGTCAGTTACCTGCCTCCAATTATAATCAATATATTCAGCACATTATTAGATGTTTTACAAACCAGATATTTAAGGATACTGTAATTATCGCCCCCATTCTGGCAGAGAAAGTGAGATCCTCCCTCCATGCAGTTAATCAAGACTGTTAATGCTAAAAACACAACCAATGATGAACTGTTCTTTATCCTGCTGCTTTGTCTTCACATGGTTAAGTTACTAAAACCTCAGTGAGCAAGGGAAGGAGGCAGCAACCTCTGTCAAAAGTGATAAAACAAGGTGAATACTTATCATTGAATATCGGGGCAAACTGTTCAGCAATTTTTACGAGATCTGGGCAGATTGAAAGCAATATCTAGGATACTGTAGCAGATTAAATGTAGAGATGGTTCCAAAGTGAATTTCACGGATCTGCCGGAACTCGGACTTTGCGCATTTCTATCTTTTTCTGATTTTTACGAAACACAGAACTGTTTTTGAAAACATTCCGAAATATTCAAATTTAGAAATCGAAAATTCACCATATTTCTAGAAATTTCAAAATTGTGTGGTTTTTTTTTGTTTTTGTTTTACAAACAAACCTAGCAGTTGGGTTTGGGATAGGGTGCCCTATCATATGTAAAAACTTTTCTTGTAGGATGGACATGCCCTTTAATTACAATTACTAGGTGTGTCTCGATTAGAACAAATAATCTGGCAACCCAGTTGTCACCTTTCTCTTTAAGACACAAACACATAAAATCTACACTCTGAAAGGCTGGTGGGTATTTAGATTAGAAGCATGATGCAGGCTATGTTGATTTTAATGTAGTTATACATTATGTTACAATGAAATGTTACATAGTCTCGTAATATGTAGATGAGTTTAGGCTCAATCTTACACAAGATTATTTTAAATGATGCCACAGACTGCCACAGTCTCCTATATCTCCTAAAAAATTCTTTAAATTTGTCACTTTTTTTACAGATTGCAGACATGCCTTTAAACATTACCCTTTAAAAAGTTACATAGTACAGAGCTGCAGAGGGAGGATAATGAAATAAACCTGAATAAAATAGGTTAATGAAATGCACAGCACTGTGAAAAGAATATATTTTTAACAAGTGTTCCTATCTGAAGGTGAATGAAACCTTTAGAACAGATCAGTTCGGCTCCACCTTATTATTAATATCCCAATTAAGGTCATGTCCAGCAAAAAAACAGATTTTCCAAAGTTTTAGAAATTTTTCACCGAAAATTAGAAAAAAACAATATTTAAAATTCTATTCAAAACTTTGGAAATTCTAATTTTTTTTATTAAAAATCGAAATTTCAATTTTCAGATTTCCGGAGGCAATATGAGCAAACCCCACCAGTTTCATTCATCTCTATTTGTAAATAGCAGATCTTATCACTTTTTCCAGTTTAACTTTGTCTTAAGGTGGCCATACATCTATGAATTTTACTTACCCGACCGAGCGCTCACGCGATGTTCCTTCGATCCTGCCGGAACCGCTTCTCCCGATCTTACATTCGACCAACTGCGATGCAAAATGAATGGGATTTTGCGATCACATGTTGGTCAAATATACGATCGGAAAGCGGTTCCGGCACATCGATGAACATTGCGTGAGCGCTCGGTCTGGTAAGTAAAATCTCATAGATGTATGGTAACCTTTACACACTGGATTTCATTGATATCTCATTCTAAGTATAAGTCAGTGTCTGAGTGGTTTTAGCCTCATTACCCCCCAAAACCTAAGATGCATTTTAATCTTACCTTAATCAGACACTCCCATGCTGCAATACTTACTTTACCTCAGCAAACCACGAGCCTGAAATCCCACCCCCACTTTCTGTTTTGAGGCAGTTACAAGCACACAGTAGCAGAAAATGCTCATAACCATCTCTTCCGGGTATGCACTGTAAGTCATTGACAGGCAAGACTGAGAGTACATACCCAGAAGAAGACAGGAGGTGGGATTTTGGCGAGGGATCGGTTGAGGTAAAAGTGAGTATATCACTTCATGGTAGTGTCAAATTACAGTAAGGTAAGATTAAAACGCATCTTAGGTTTTGGGGATAAGGAGGCTAAAACCACAGTGTCTAAGAACCTCAGACACTGACTTAGCTGGAATGAGATATCACTGAAATCCAGTGTATGAAAAAAACATAAACTGGAAAAATTTATAAAATCTGCTATTTACAAATCCCAAAGATCTGAAAATGGAACTTAAAACCGGGACTTCATAACAAATTATTTGATTTTTATCGAACGTTCGAGCTATTTTCAAAGATTCTCGAAAATAGCCTGGAAAGTTCAAAAATCCTTGAAAATACGATCTGAAACAATTTTCGAGTTTCTGATCATATTTTCATGGATTAGCGAACTTTCGAGGCTATTTTCGAGAATTTTCAAAAAACTTTGATAAAAAATCGAAAACTCGTTCCAAAGTTCGAAGTCCTGAAATCCAAACGATCTGTCCGGTATCGGACGGAACATTCAGATTTCGGAACCAAGAGGTTCCGTGTCGGATCCTGGTCCGAGTCAGACCCAGATCCCATCTCTATTTACAAATAGAGATGAATAAAACTGATGAGTTTTGCAACGATAGTGGCTATGAAAATATGAAAATTCAATTTGTTATTAGAAATTTTTGTTTTTCGAAAGGAATTTTCAAAGTTTCTAATGGAATTTTCAAATTTTTGAAACCAGCAGTTCTGAATTGAAACTAGGTTCGCTGTGAAACACAGGATTCATCACAATTTACAAATTACTGGAGAAAACAGACAAGGTAAAATAAGCCATGAGGTAAGTGTCCTTTAAAGGGAATGTTTATCCTTAAAAAAAAAGGGTAGATTGTCAGTTACCTGTCCCAAAATTTGCACTTTATAACCTGCATTACTAACCATATATTTAAGGATTATTATTGTCACCATTCTGGCAGAGTAAGCTGGCCCCTTCCTCTCTGTAGCCAATCAAGGCTGTGACAGCTGACATCACAATAAATGATTGCTGTGCTCCTCTGCACATGCCAAAGCATATAAAGATCTTTTGGAGCAGTGGGAGGAGGAAAATACCTCTGCCAGATAGGAACTGAGTTTATCATTAAAAATGCATGTAATTACTGGGAAAGATAACAGTTGGGGTTGCGGGCAGATAACTGACAAATCATCTGTTTTTTTTTTAGTTTAAGGGTGGACATGCCCTTTAGTGTAAAAAAAAATAATTAGGGTACACCTTAAGTTAAAGGGACACTAAAATGAATATATTCAATAGAGGCCAGGGGGATTCTATAATTTTTAGGGAAGTAGTATAACTTATTTCTATCTCCCTGTGTACATTAAAACTGTTGCAGCCATACATTTACCAGCCATACTCGCTGGTTCTAAACAGCTGATTTATGGGCTGTCCCAAAGACCTTCCTATCTTTCTCTATAGACGCACGTGCACAAAAAAATGAAGGGATGTCAGTACAGCCTGCTGATTAGTTGTTTAATAATAAGCTATTCTAGTTGGCCCTTTAATCACAAGTCAAATATTAGTGTGTGCCCTGATTTTTATTTAAGCAAGAATATTCTTTTCTGCAGTTGCAGAGTATTAGCTTTATATCTCTTAAACCAATCCATAGAGACATGATATTGACACATCTTTACTTATAAAGAAATCTACAGATAAAATAGAATAATAATATATGTTAGCCTGTTGTAATGCGCTATTAAATATTTTTCTAGGACCAGTTCATTAGTTTTACCATTTTAAACATTTTTAATTAATAAGCAAATTATGTTCAAACATTGACTTTATTTGATGAATACAGCTTTCGTGGAAATCAACCAAGATCCATTTCTTTACCAAGACAATCCAGTTTCACCATATCAGGTAACCCAAATTGACCATTCGACAAAATGTGCAACTAAACTTAAACTATCTTGGGACAGAAGGTAAAATTAGGTTTATTCTTCTATACATCTGCATTCATCTTATAAGTCACAAACCTCCTCTGGGAAATGTAATCTTTGTAACAGACAATTTATCAGCCTTTATATAACTGTTATTTGCACAATATCTGAATTTCAGAAAACCCCAGGAAATATATTACCTGCAAACAGGAGATTTATTGAAATTTGTCCAAGGATTTCTCATGTGACTTGCAAGGCAGTGGACTCTTTTGCATTGATCATCAATAAAAAAAAACTTGCATATTTCAGCACTGAAACTTATAACACAATAAATAATTATAGAGGCTTAAAGGAGAACTAGAGTAAAAAATAAAAAAAGCTCTCCCCCTATAAATTAGAATCACTGACCATCTCAAACACTGACTGTTTTGCCTTTCACTGCACCCTTGAATTTCTGAAGTTAATAACACTTTTCACGGGTCGAGAGCATTGGTCCTAACTCCCTTTTTTCTGTACTTGTCCAGCCAATAAAAATCACACTTCATGGACTTGTGGACCAAAAAAAGGAGATGAAGACACTGCTCTAGACCAAAAGAAAGTATCGTAGTTTATACCAAAGATCCAGGAATGTGGAGAGATGTAAAATTGTCAGTAATTATACATTTCAGGGCAGTGTGAGTTAATTTTGCACTTAAGCTCTTCTTTAATTACTAAATAATATAGAATTCATTGATGAAGAGTCTGCGGGGGGGGGGGGGGGAGTGGCGTCGAAGTATTAGCATGAGAGCTATGCAGTTGCATTTAGAACCAAAAAAAAAAAAGTAAAATGCATAAACGCAGGGGAAAATATTGGAAGATCTAATTTCAGTAATATTTTCATGCTTGCAGAAGTCAGTCTTCATACTATGGAAACAGCTGCTTGTAACACCAGAAAAAGAAAGGAAATATCTTAATTCAGAATGCCTTTCAGCAATGTACTGTAACACAGGTCCCTTTGGAATTAAATGGAGGCACTCCAAACACTTTGATATGCCATGAAAAGAATGTGAAGTGATGTGGGACAGCCTTGTGAAGAAGCCGTTTTTGAAAAGACGTAACTCTGATTTAGACCTTTCTCATGTTGACCTCAGGAAAAGCACTTCATTTTCGTTGTGCATTAATGCTGAACATAGAGATTTATTGAAGGTGACCTATATTGCTCTCTTATGTTCAATATATACCATTATACTAGGTCTTGCTATAAATGTTTATTCATAAAAAACAATCTACAAATAAGCCCAACAATAAAGGAAACAAAACAGGTACAAGGAAATAATATACTGTGACAAGCATCTTAAAAATTTAATTTAAATCAATTTAGTTTATATTTTCAACCCTTCATTAAGAGAAATAATTTTAGCATCATGAAAGTCAAAGACAATTAATATCCTCCTGCTGACAATCCATCCATGTAATCCAAGCCTTCTCCCTCTTCTGCTGAGAGAGTTATAGACAAGGTCAATAACAAAACAAATGCTTTAAATGACCAAGGGTGTAATTTCTCCCCATATTTATCTTTCAGAAATATTCACTGTTAATGTTTTTATATTACGGTAGTCTTTACTTGGCTATTTGTATACATGTATTTTATTTCTTTTATAGTGCTACATATTCCACGTCATATTCCAACTACTGTATTTAATCCATTTCATGCACATCTGGTCCTGCCCTAAATAGCTTACAATCTAGTCACTTTATCTATTAACACAGAACCAATCAGTCCTTGCAGATGTGTCTAAGGGTGGATTCAAACTCATGACTTCAGCCACTGAGCCACCATGCCCAAGGAACATAATATTCAATACATAATAAGAAAGTAGTGTATGCTGAAGATGAAGATGATTTCTCCAGATTAAGTTAAGACAAGGGCAAACAACCACAGCTAGAATTATATTATGAATCCAATTTAGGTTGTTTTTTCAAGTACAGTTGTCTTCTAAATTGATTTGTGAGTTATGAGTCTATGACCAAATATTTTTTCACAAGTGTAATCTCCTGCCACACCTAACAAAGACAACCATCAAACTGTGCTGGAAAGATTGGGTAGCAATTATGAGGCTTCAGTGTCACATTATTAAAGGTCAATTTGATATTGGTCATTATTTTGCAATAGAAGTTGTTAAAAAATGCAGCGTTATTATAAAATAATGAATGTTAAATGTAACCCACATCATGAATTGATGTTAATTAATTTAAAATAACAAATGCATTATTAATTTATGATAATGATTGATATCACTCAGTATTTGACGATTGGGTAAATAAATAAAATACACATTATCATGCTGTAAAATAAAGCTACAGGTTGATATTTTAAAATCATGTAAATTATTGTAAAATAATGAAACCAGTCAAGTAAATCAGTAATTTGGTTAGAAATATTTTCCTTTGTATATCACTAGATTCTCCTAGAATAGAAATACTAGAAAATCCTAGATATTGCTTTAAATCTGCCCAAATTTTATTAAAAAAATCCTTTAAATCTGCCACAGTCTATCACAAATTGCTTTCCATCTGCATACCCTTTAATATTACCCCTTTAATAGTTACACATAGTATAGAGATGCAGAGGGAGGATAATGAAGCGAACCCAATCATAGTATAGCTCTGTGTAATGCATTTCTCAATAGTCTCAATTGTAAATAAAACCTTCACTATCTTAAGGTGAATGGAACCTTCACAACAAATCAATCAGCTCCACATTTTTTGTTAATATCCCAATCAAGCACTGAAACCCAGCTTAAATGACTAAACTCCAGTGTGGTTAGACTTACTATATGAGGGAGAAAGAAAGCTACTACCTAATAGATTGACCACCTTGTTTTATCACATGTATAAATAGTTGTAATTAAATAGTTGTAATTACATCATATGTATGTATGTACCTCCATCTTGGTCATGGAAAATGATTCTCTCATGGTATGGTACCTGTGGTTGTGTCACTGTCAGTATAATACAGTATCTGGGTCTACTCAGTTGTCAGCCATAGAAAGCCACAGCATGAAATTGCTTATTAAAAGGATAATAGCCATGTTTATGTGACTTGCTGTTGAATGATAATTCTGAAGTTTAAATGCATCCATAAATGTTTCCAACACAAAATAAGATATCGTTGCTCTAATTGTTTTCTTTTCTATTGCATGCCACAAATTGACAACTATCAGGGAGATTCAATAAAAGGTCTTATTGTTTAAAATGGTGCTAATATTGCCCCAACCAATCAGATCTTATTTAACATTTGAAATCTAACATCTGATTGGTTGGGGCAAAATTAGCACCATTTTAAACAATAAGAACTTTTACTGAACAACCCTGTATGTATTTATGTTTGAAGATTTTAATGCACAAATGTAATCAAAATGGCAGATTGCAACTCGACTCAAGTAGTATTTTAATACTCTTATCTTTTTTGTATATTTAGTGACTGGGTATAACAGAAATATTTGTTCAGATTGTCTACTGAAAAAAGTATTACCGTGCTTGTTTTACCTCCAACCTTATTGTGTCTGGCTTAAAACTTAGTGAAATACAAGCTGCCGGTGCTTTTCTCGGAGGGAAAATTATGTCTACTGCTATAGTTTGACAGGTATAACAAAAAAATTACAAATGACTACCCCTGTGGATACAAACATGGCCCAGATACTGTGTATATCACTAATAATTTTTATACATATTGTTTCTTGTGCCTCACAAACGCAGTAGGCCTCTTGGTTCAGTCACTCCAATTCTTTAACTAACCTGATTCTTTTATTTATTGCAGCGATGCTGTGTTTTCATTATTTTTACAGAAGAATTGTGAATGATATATTTCATTACTTCAATTGACAACTTAATAACTATGATTTCTATTTAAAAATCAATATCAAGCACCACCTCTGATTGACACAGTATCATATTATATTGAAAATATAAAGGAATGAAATAGAATAATACTTGTATTTTTTGATGGAATTAATAATTGCTCCTTGTCTAGTGTATACCAGTATTTACCCATTTTTTTCATTTTTAGCAGAAGCTTTCCATGGTATTAATAGAACTTGTTAATAAATTGTTAAAGGGTATCTCCACTGAAAAAATAAAGTTTGGCCATTTAGTTTTATTTAAGAACAGGAGGTAAAGGGGCTGTGTCTTACCTCCTGTTCTTCATTAAAATGAAGCGGAGCCAGGAGGTAAGACACTAAATGGCCAAACTTTATTTTTTCAGTGGAGATACCCTTTAATCATTTATTTAATACTAGTGATGAGTCCTGGATTCCTGTGGAATTCTGACACATTTTGCGAAACCGCTGGCATTAAAACTAGTTTTTCGATCATCTTTTCATTGTGTATTTCACTATTATTAAAGTTTAAGGATTGCGTCACTCAGAAAATTAACCTTTCATTTTTTGCATTAATTAAATTACTGGAAGTAAAGGAGCTATGTCTTACCTCCCGTTCTTCAACTAATATAACAGGACCTTACCCACAAGCGTGCGATAGGTCCCGACTGTTTCAGTCTTTACTTAACTATTTTGCGCATGCACGCTTATGCGTGCTATAGTTAAGTAAGTTAAGGCGAAAACAGTCGCAAAATTCAAGAGGAGACAGCGATGGTTCAAGAAGGTAAGCTATTTACCTAATTGCCCGCTTCTGTGCCGCGTAGTCTGACAGGTCCCGATGGACTCTGTCTTCTATGCGCATCGCACTTGCGCATATGCGGAAGGGGAGCGACCAATCGGGTAAGTAGCTTACCTTCTCTTCCGGCTCCTGATCGTTTTACTGACGAACGGAAGGGAAGACACAGCTCCTTTACCTCCTGTTCTTCAATAAAACTAAATGGCCAAACTTTATTTTTTCAGTTGAGATACCCTTTAATTGAAGAATGGGAGGCAAGGCATAGCTCATTTACCAATGCAAAAGAGTTATTTCAGACAGTATAGTGGACAACACACACACACATGGAAGAGTTTACATTTCTGACTTGGCTGTTCTGTGAATTTACAGTAAAGCAGAAGCATCTCTTTTTGAAAAGAATGACATATTGCATTGATACCAGGATTAGATTTCAAATACAGGTGTAATAAATGGTACACAGATAGACTGAATTTTGTTATTTAGGACTGAGATCTTTCCAAACAGAAAGATCTCAATGATAAGACAAGATTTACTGATCTGATACACCTTCCTACATCTACACCAGCAAAAAAAAAATATATATATATATATATATATTTATTTTTTTTTTTAGTTTTGGAGCTTAGTATTTTTGTAGTTCATAACCTGGCCATATTTCCTTGCAAGTCTAAATTGCTAGAAATTAGAGCACATTCTGCTCCCAACATATGTAAAAACTCCTGTTCTCCGCTTTTCTCTTTAAAAATTTTGTCATTCCTTTCATTCTTCCCAATTGAAATTGCTTTCCCAAGTTTTTAATTTTTTCCCCAATTTCCTGTAAATATGTCCTTGCTTACCCCAATTCTTTTTTCAATTTCTAGTAATTATGTGCTATTCTTTTATTATTCACACTTATTTTTGCCCATTTGTTCATTCCCATTTATCAATTCCATATTGCAAATGTCGGGTCATATTTATTTACCCGCAGTATCAAAAACCTCCCACTTTTCATTTATCCTTCATACAATACCATAAGGTACCAAAATACTGCAATGGCATTGTAGGCGCAATTGTAGTATTACAGTCACGATATTAATTCTAAGATCGTAAATCGTAATTCTACAACGGCGCCTACAATACCATTAATGACCAATTTATCACCACAATCATAGATTTACGACCACAATTGTAGATTTATGTCCACAATTGTATAGTATTGATCATGCAAACGATTGTTAAAGGTGTGGTATTGCAAAATAATAATACTGCACCTTATAAATATGTCCTTACAGGTATAGCTTTCTTTTTCCACACTCCTCCTCCGCTCCCTTTTGTTAATCTATTTTCCTGTTTCCGTGTTTTTGGCTCCTCTTTTTTCCCTTTTTATCCTTACCTCTTTCATTTCATGAAATTCAAGTCGTACCCCTCTGCCAATCATCTATCTCTGTCTTTATCACAACATTTCCACTTTACCTTATCTGCCATGTCATTCTTTAAGCTGAATGTGTCTAAATAATTGGCCTGCACATAGTTCATATAAAAGGTGTCTACTTCAAAACATGATCAGGGCTGTAAACACATCTGCAGTCCACTCTTGCCTTTATCTACCTGTACTGCTTACTTACAAGCACTGCTAGCACAGCAAGAGGTAAAATAAGTCTAGAATGTTTCTTTATAGTTACGGTTGGACTAGTCACTGTGAATCATTCTCACTGTCAGCACAAGAAGGGGCACAAGTCACAGTCCTTGTTGTTGTTAGGAACCCACACTACTCATCAAAGGGCTGTCTCCGCACAAAAGGCATAAGGTGCTGCTTTTCATCCTATAGTCTCTCTCTCTTTTCTTAGTGTGCGTTATGATACATATCTCAGATATAAAGAATCTATGTCCTTTTAAAATTCATTACATAGTCTGATCTTGAATCTTGATCCAGTGCAACACAGCTAGCATGACTGAATGCAGCACATTATGTTTCTTGGGGACAGTAATACTGTAACCAAACGGTCTGGTTAAAATGACGTTTATTTCAATTAAAATAGATTATGGAAAAAAAGACGAGACATTAGATTGTTTAAATGATGTCACTATTTCCCCTAGTATCCTAGCCCCTAATGGATAAAGACCCCAAGTACAATGAACCGCAGTTGGACTCTGGTACATTATCTGATTATTAATCATTGATGAATGCAAAGTTTAGATGCTAATATTCATAGCAGAACATTTTGATAAATGCATCTGTCATTGCCATAGCCTATAATATGTTAAAAGTCCATTTTCACAAGAATTCCTATCAAAAATATAACAATGATATGATATCAAAATACATTTCCTCTATTAATATTATGCAGACTAAGAAAATCAACCACAACTTGCTACAGTTTGCATTTCTGATTCTAAGTATTTATTTTACTCTGTTAGTCTGTTTTTGTGCAAAGAACCTTACACTGCGAGATGGGATTTTATAGGATCCGTCCACATCTATTTTGTTCTATTATCACTGAGTTGACATAAATAAAGCTGTTTTCTTTGGTTTGGCTTGTGTTCATACATTAATAATTTAAAAGCTTACATTTATTGCCCTTGTGCATTTACACAGGGCCATGTGCAGCAGTGACAAATTATCCAAACAAATTACTCAGAACATGAGCATAATCACGTTTTGAGGAGTAACTAAGTCAGTCTGACAGTGTGTCAGTTTAGTAGGTGCAGACTATATAGAAGAAAAACGATGATTATCTAGCTTTGCTTGCTGTGAAATTGAGAGAACTTTATGTGTTAGAGGAAAAATAAAGCTAATAATCACTCTAGTTCATATTTTTAACTTTGCAAAATAATGAAACTAACCAAACCTTAACTTTGCTGTAATTGGAGGAGTTTTTTTTCCTCTCTCTAAAATGACAGCTGGCCAAGTTATCTTTTTAACCCGGGAGTTTTTAAAATTAGCCACTAGGACCGTAAGATACAAAATGGAAAAGGTTATTGCCCTCTACAGTATTTCTGTACTAAACTTATCGTACAGTTGTCTGAAGCCCAAATAACTATAACAGCATATATCAAACAGAAACACCAATGTGTTGGGGGAAAAAAACATGTTCAGCACCGACTGCAAAAACTGGCCAGGATTTAAGATGGCCATTTTAGAACTTTCGAACTTCAGTAAAAGTTTGAAAGATCGAAAGATCGAAAACGGACCAATTAAAGTCAAAGGAGAGTAATAGTTCGAAAAGTTTGGATGATTTACAGACAAACTAACAATGGTAACTTACTGTAAATGGCTGTGGCACCTGGAAAATGGTCTGGGGAACATGTCACTATCACCAAAACCTGTTTAAGCACTTCTTACTTTATGATCGGGCAATTGACGGGTTTGCACAAGCTACATTCAAGGGTTATGGCTAATTTGAGGGTTACCGAAAATAGAACCATGAATTTAAGGGTTACCGAAATCGAACGATACTTTCCAGGGTTAGCAAAAATCGAAGGCTACATTTGAGGGTTAGGAAATGATACATTCTAGTGTTAGCCAAAACAATCCATACATTCGAGGGTTACCAAAAACGAACGATACTTTTGAGAGTTATCAAATTCTAGGGTTAGCGAATGGCTCATAAATTCGATAACTAGCGATTTTTTCGATAATTTTTGAAAATAGTAACATAGTAATAAGTAACATAATAATTAAGGTTGAATAAAGACATACGTCCATCAAATCCAACCTATTTTTTTTTAACCCTACCCTACAGTTGATCCAGAGGAAGGCAAAAAAAAAAACAGCTGAAAAGGGGGAAAAAATCCTTCCTGATTCCAAACGGCAATCGAAAAGTATCCCTGGATCAACCAGATCTATATGCATTAATACCAATAATTTAAATATTTTTTTAGTTTTAAAAACTTATCCAGGCCTTTTTTAAAGCTATTCAATGAACTTGCTATTACCACTTCTGCTGGAAGACAGCTCCACGGTTTCACCGTTCTCACTGTAAAGAAACCTTTCCTAACCTGAAGATGAAACTTCTTTTCTTTACCTTAAAGGATGTCCACGAGTCCTCTGATATGACCTTTTAGAAAACAATGCATCAGAGCGTTCATTGTATGGCCCATTAATATATTTGTATAAGGTTATCATGCCCCCACGCAAACATCGCTTCTCCAATGTAAACAGCCCTTACTTGTCTAATCTGCCTGCATAATCAAGCTCCTCTATTCCCCTTATTAATTTAGTTGCCCTTCTCTGAACTGCTTCAATTTCAAAGATGTCCCTTTTGTTTTTGGGATTCCAAAACGGCACCGCATATTCCAAATGAGGCCTTACCAGTGCCTTGTAAAGAGGGAGAATAATATTTTCCTCTTGAATCTATTCCTCTCTTTATACAAGACAATATCTTGCTAGCTCTAGCCGTTGCTACCAGGCATTGTTTGCTGTAGCTAAGTCAGTTATCTACCAGAACCCCCAAATCTTTTTCCATTACAGATGCACATTACAAAGAGTTATTTATGGTGTAGGTGGCACAGGGATTAATAAATCCTAAATGCATCACCTTATATTTATCAACATTGAATCTCATCTGCCATTCTGCTGCCCATTTTGATAATCTATCTAGATTATCTAGATCTGCTTGCAGCACTTGCACATCATTTGAAGTTTCCAAAGCTCTGCATAGTTTAGCGTCATCAGCAAACACTGAGACCTTGCTCTCAATGCCCCCTTCTAAGTCATTTATAAACAGATTAAACAGAAACGACCCTAGTACAGAACCCTGAGGCACTCTGCTTAGAGCTTTAGCCCACATAGATGTAGCTCCATTAACCACCACTCTCTGTTTGCGATCCAATAACCAGTTCTCTATCCATGGCACAGTATCAAAAGCTTTCGCAAAATCCAAGTATACCACATCCATTGCTGTGCCTGAATCTAACTTCTTACTAGCTTCTTCATAAAAAAACAATTAAATTTGTCTGGCATGATCTATTTCTCATAAATCCATGCTGACTATTACTAATAAGATGAGCTCTGGAGACAAAGTCAAGGATATGATCCCGTAACAAAGTCTCCAGCACCTTCCCTACCACTGATGCTAGGCTTACAGGTCTAGTTACCAGGATGTGAATGACTACCTTTTTTGAATATTGGTATTACATTGGCTTTTTTTCCAATCCAGCGGCACATCCCCAGACCAAAGCGATTCTGAAAAGATGAGAAACAGGGGTCTAAAAAGAACTGAACTAATCTCTTTTAAACTCAGAGGATGCAATCCATCTGGTCCTGGGGCTTTATTGATACTAACTGTCTAATTGTTCCCGTACCATATCCTGTGTCAATGTGAATACTCTTCATTTCTACCCTGCATATTATTACAATCCCTGCAAGGACAAGGATTCTCAACAGTACAAACCAATGTAAAAAAACTGTTTAGCAGATTAGCCTTTTCGGCATCCTCTACAACCACCTTTATATACTTAAAAAACATTTTGGGGTTGGACTTGCTTTGTTTGGCAATCCGTATTTCATTTTCTATTTTAGCTAGTTTAATTGCTTTCTTGCACTTGCATTTGTCCAAGTAAGAGTGGTCCCTTTCTGTTTTTTTGTTGACATGAAAGGGGGCACAAAATCCTGTAATACAAAATATATATATATTTTATTTTTTTTAATTTAACTTGCCAAAGCCACACCCTACATAGATGATAGCCTCTACTTGTCTACTCTTTACTTTACCCAGTTAAGCTTATCATTCTTGTGGAAGTATATGGGGATCGCACAAGAACCTTGTGGATACTGGGATCTTGCCAAATCACCATACCCTGTAAAAAGTATTAAGAGAATCATTAAGCCCAGAGATGTAGATGGTCAAATCCTGTTGATAAAAAGGAGTTTAAAATGCTTTACCCACCCCCCCAAACACTGGTGGTATCAAACTCCAGCTTAAGGCCCGTACACACGTCAGATAGGACAAAGGGTGTCCAAGCCCTGAGCACAAGACACGTGCGCAATGAACAAGCGCACATGCTCGCCCATCAGTCGTTCATGCTATAGGACTTGTGTCAAACACTTTTGCAGATAAAGAAATGATCCCGAGGTGGATGTCTTCTACTCGTCCCCGTGTGTTGGAAAGATCTAATTAATAATATTCTGTCATATAAATTTTATATAAGCGAAAAGTTTGATAAGGTTTGGCACCTATGGTATGGTATTTACTAATAAAACAAAATTTTGCAATAAAATGGAAAATGATTTATACATTTACCACTGTACATCTACTGAGATTATAATGCAAAAACCATTGTTTCAAGCAGATTAGATTTATTAATACTCAAAGCAGCAAGCATATTGATCTGATTGTTTACTTGTGTTGTTTTGTGCTTAAAGCTGTTAATGTTTAAGTTGAATTGTAATAAAACTCATTGTCAGGAAAGTGTGTAGTGACTTGGTAAGAATGGGTTAACTATTGGTATTAGTACTTGCAAAGGACCAATAAAAATACCATTGCACCCTGGAACAGTCCTATTGTTTATACTACGATTAGTGAAGCATGGAACCAGATCTTCTTTTCCAGACAATGTGGGGCCGAACCCCAGCTAGGGGTCTGGTGGGTACCCTAAGAGGTCATTTTAAGGACAACCATACATGTAAAATAAATGTATTTTGGTACTGGAATATGTAAGACAGAAACCAATATTATATTTGTGAATGGAAAAGTAGGACCATTAAAATGATACCCAACATGGAGCCTTTATTCCCTTAATATCTTGGGAAATATGGATTACACACAGGTCATGTTTGGTATTGGAGGAATTGATAATTAATACAGGAGAGGAATATGTGGTCAATATCCCAATACAATTTAGATATCTACATTTATATGGGATCTGCCTTACTGGGGGAGAATGAATGCTTTTGGCTAGTCGTAAATCGGGACATTCCTAGACACTCCCACCTCCTGTATAGCCCAGAGAAGGAGGGTGGTTCATGGATCGGTTTAAAAATCCTTGTAGCCCCTATAACTTTGTTTATATTGAGGGGACATGCTAAAACCATGTGTATAGACCCAATGTTTCTTCCCGCCCCTAAATACAAGAATTCTTCTAGTGAGTATAGTCTGTGTATATTTTTATCCTTTTTATTTTATATAACTGTTGTACCTATTGTATGTCATTTTATTGTAACACAATTTTCTTTTATTTTTGTATTATATGCACTGTCCACCTTTTGGAATATTAAAACTAAAATTTAATAAGTTTTGTCTTTGATGCTCTAATAGAACTCAGTTAGCCTCTGGTAAGTTTATATGTGGTTGGATGAAGTGTTTTGCAGTGTAAATGCTAATTAATGCTGTGACTGCTTGTGAAGGACTGATGCTAATTAACCAGTTAGTTGCTGGAGGGAATGGTGTAGTGTTAACAATTTAGCTGCCAGGACAGGGGTGTGCATAGTCAGTGAGAGTCAAGAGTGGGTTTGGGGCGTCTTTAAGGCTGTAACTTAAAGTGGTGGCAGCTAGTGATGGCCCAGTTTGCGGATCCGCGGCGGATTTACCTCGTTGGTGGATATCGCGGATTTTTCAGTTTTCTGCCTTCCGAACCTTTCCAAACTGCATTTTTCGAAAATTTTAGAAATTACGAAGATTTCTCGTATTTTTTAAAATATGGGAAAATATGAGAAATCCTCGTAAATTCAAAATTTCACGGATTTTTCACATTTTTGGACGGAGCAACCCACATTTTTGGGTCTGTATTTTCAAAGAATCCTCGTATTTTCGAAAAATCCTCGTATTTTTGAAGAACTCCCGTATTTTTGAAGAATCCTCGTATTTTCGAAGAACGGATTTTGCAGAACTTTCATTTTGATAGGTTTTAATGGGTCCGCTCGCAGATTTTCGAATGTTCGATTTTTTTCAAAAATTCGCGGATCCTTGAGAGGACCAGATTTTGCGAAGTTTGGACATCTCTAGAGGCAGTGAATACCGATTGATTTGTCAGATCACGTGCCCAGCGAACTGGCGTTCGTGACACTCATGAATAGAGATGGGCAAAACTGCTGGGTTTCGTTCCATTTTCTGGTTTTCGGATCTCGGCAAAATCCTGAAGATCCGAAAATGGAAATCAAATTAGGGACTTCGGAATGTGCTTTCGATTTTTATCGAATGTTTGTGGCTATTTTCGAAAATTCTTGTAAAGTTTGATAATCCTCGAAAATATGATCAGAAACTATTTTCGAGCTTCCGTTTGTATTTTCGAGTATTATCGAATGTTCGAGGCTATTTTCAAGAATTTTCAAAAATAGCTCAAACGTTATATAAAGATCGAAAATGTGCTAAAGGATCCGAGTCGGACCCGGACCCATCTCTACTTATGAACACCAGAATATACCCTATTGCAATTTAAAATGACTGTGTCATTATTGCTGACTTGTGTAGTATTCAAAAATTGATGGCACAACCCTAAAACTTTAAATATTTATTTACGGCTAAAGTAATAATCATATTTTCATTCCTCCCTTCTAAGTAGCATTAAACACTTCATTTGGAAACCAGAACTTGTTAATCTAGCTGGTAGAATGTTGGGTGAAGGGAACTGGTAAATAGGGATAAAGATCAGTTCTGACTCAGAACTGAGCCATTTACACTAAATTACTTATGCTATTTATACCTTAAATTTAACTCCCACTGACTCTGCGGTTGCGAAACATCTTTATGGGTAAAAAGATTGTGGATTGCTGTAGGTTAGCGAAAGAGTTGTTTTTACTTTTTTTAATCTTTTTTTTACATAAGTAGTTTAGTTGGTAAAAAGTCAAGTATATTTAATATTTGATGCTGGATTTCTGTCTTCGCTAAGGTTGTAAACTTTAACAGGGAGATTCAATAAAAGTTCTTATCATTTAAAATGGTGCTTATTTTGCCCCAACCAATCAGATCTTATTTAACATTTGAAAGCTAACATCTGATTGGTTGGGGCAAAATTAGCACTATTTTAAACGAGAAGAACTTTTATTGAATAACCCTGTAAGTTCTCTATTGAATCCACAATAGAAAGGCTTAGTTTTATGGAAAACAGGTAAATTAAATGTTGTTCATTACTATAAAGCTAAAAACAAAATAACGCACAAATTAGGGTAGAATTTAATAAACAATTATTGCACAAAAAAATGTTATCAGTTGAAACTAAGAACAAAAGTTTATCACAGTACTGCCGAATTTTCACGGTCAAAACTGAGTTTCAAACACGAGATTTCATAGCTTTGAAGTAGAAAGTTTATCAGATCTAAATAGTTATACACTAATAGGACAGTTCTTGCAATAGATATAGTGTATGATAAAATACTGCATTTTTCCTGATCACAATAATCTTGGCAACTAATAGAGATTGACCAAATGAATCCGAATTCAACCCCAAACTTTATTAGTTTGGACGAACTTGAACTCTTCCCCTAAACTACCCGAACTAGTTGTTTGGGTTTTATTGAACTCACGGACTAATTCTTGAAAATTCTTGAATCGGTAACCCTCAAACCTATGCTTCCATTTCGGTAACTCTCGAATGTATGCTTCGATTTCGGTAACCCTTGAATGTATCAGTCTATAAGCCTTGAAAGTAGCCTTCAAATGTGTTGTTCTTGGTAACCCTCAAAAGTATCATTCCGTAACCCTGGAATAAGGCATCCTGAAATGTTTTGGTGATATGGACATGTTCCCCAGATCATATCCCAGGTACCACAGCCATTGACAGTAACTTACCATTGCTATTTTAATTGTATTTAATCCAAACTTTTCTAACTATTTATTCCCATTGACTTTAATGGGTTAATTTTCAAACTTCAGGAAGTTCGTCCATCTCTAGTAATTATTAGATTTTATGAGTCAAATAGCTTTCATACATTTTAAAGCAAACATTTAGGATAACACATATTTCTTTCATAGCATTACCCAGCAACTGCTTACAATCAAATGTACCTCTTTCTAATCACTAAATAATTTTGACAGTTATTTCACTTACCTGACATCCAGTCATCTCCTTAGCATGGGGGGGCACATTGTAGCTCCCATTCTCCCATGTGGAGCACACAGGGTATGTCTTTTTCCACTGGTTGATGCTGCAGAAAGGGGGTTTAGAAAGTGAGCTTGCTGAAAGGCTTTATTGACAGTCCTGGTTGGGACTTATTTAAAGGCAATAATATATTAAATCAGTATTTCCACTATAAGTTAGGCAAACATGATTTAGGTTGTATATGGCAGTCTATTGTATTCATTTGTTTATCAGAGGAAACAGTATTAGGAAATAATTGAAAACACGTAAATATTTCCAAGCACTTTTAAAAGTGTAATTTTTAATAATGAAGGATCGCTATTTTATTGCTATTTGTACTTACATTTTTCTTGTTTTTACCAAATTGTATTCATTAAAGAGCCAGGACACTTTACCCGATCACTCACTTTACATTTGTAAGTGTTTTTGTGTGTACTTATAAAAATACAATTTATTGCTATTATTTTTTAAATCACAGGTCTCTCCATTAAATGTTAAATCTGTAAATTGTTAGAGGGAAAGAAAGCATAGCAGTGGGAGGCTATATTTATCATTTCTCAGATATAAAAGCATCCGCAGTAAGGAGTTTCCTGCTGTTTTTCCCTAGTGGGTTAAGGCATTGAAACTAAACAATGTAAACATAATACAAAGCTGATCTATTCTAATGATCAATAATGGGTAGTGTTGGACTGTTATAAGATAAATGACAGGCCATAAACACGTATCAAGATCTGGGAAAATAAAAGAAATAAAGAAATAAAAGAAAGATGCTAGCAAAAAGAAATACATAGCAGTTAGACTTCTAACATACAGGAGAACTTTGCAAACTCATGTTATATTTAAACAAATGCTGTAATTCCTCACTTAAACAGAAACTGCTAGATGGAATCAATGAGAAATTGACTTCTTGCTCCACATAGGATGCAGTTTAATTCATGTCTAAATGCTTTTAAACTTCATTGACCAGCTCATAAATGTTTAAAATACTTACCTAGAGGTTTACCGGCCAGTCTATCTATCATCGTGTCTCTCTGACAGTTGACACTGGTACACTTACAGGTTGAAACTCTTTCTGGCAATCGCCGACCTGTTAATTTGTACTTTCCATCAAATGCTCTTCAAGGAAATGGGAAATGGAATTTGTTCTTGCTAATGGTGTCTAAGTAAGTATGCTAACCTTAGATTATCACCATTGGGAAATGGGCTTGCTTACTTTGCATTTTTAATATTGAATCAATTCTGTCACTGAACATGAAGTTCTACAGATGGTTTATTCAGCCCACATGCAATTAATGTTAATTCTGATATGAATAAAGCCTCTGGTGGGAATTATCTAAATTTTCCTTGTTTGAAATGATTTTTCATGTGAAGTATTAAAGCAAAGAAATAAAGCAGCTTACATTTATAGATGTTAAACAGTCTTCCCTCTCATGCTTAAAAAATGTTCTCATTGCGATATCAAAGTATTTAGAAAGAAGGACAGCTGAATAAAGCCAAAACCATAGCTG
The DNA here is from genome assembly GCA_019447015.1 of Hymenochirus boettgeri. NCBI lineage: Eukaryota > Metazoa > Chordata > Amphibia > Anura > Pipidae > Hymenochirus > Hymenochirus boettgeri. The sequence continues at coordinate 96,322,858 of CM033472.1, read as the reverse complement.
TCTCTCTGGTTTTGCATTCTCTGTAGGTCGAGGTGTAGCATTTCCTAAATGGCTACCATGGAAACATGGAAGTTACCCAGAAGTCTCTATTCCTTATTTAGAAAGGAAGGAATTTTAACAATTTTTTATATCTAGAAATTCCTTTAGTTGTGTAAATGGACATTCAGTTATAAATACAACTATTAGTGGTGGCTATAGGCCGCGTCACCTTATCCTCAGCAATTTATTTAGGTATTTGGAAAGTCTCTTAATATTTTTAATGACCATTGTCATTGGATTTTATTTTGTATTTGAATATACAAAAGTAGCATTAAAGTGCTCTATTATTGCCTGCGGTTTTTACATTTAACCCCTTAAACAGCTTCAACATTTCAAATAAGTTTAGAATCTCAATAATTCTCTTATATTATTAATATTTTGTTTTGCACTCTTCCCATTTTTTTGCACTAAATGCTGAATTGATGTCTGTAGACCACCTTATACTGTGAAGTACAGCAAATATAATTAAAGTATCATTCATATAAATGTGTCACATTTACTGTCACAGAAATTGTAAATATATATTTGTTTAAGTTCTTATTAATGGCACAACTGAAAGACGTTGGTATACCACCATTTGCAATCTGGTTTGTATCACTATTAAGGAACACGAGGGAGGAAAAAAAATAGCCTTTAAGGCCTGGCTCACTGCTAGATGTACCAGTCAAACTAACATTTAATGTTCCAGTCCCTGTGGGCACTTGTGTTAATGTTCCAATCCCTGTGGGAACTTATATTTATTTTCCAGTGCATGTGGGCACATATTAATGTAACAGTCCATGTAGACACTTATATTAATGTACCAGTCCCTGTGTGTACTTTATAAAGTTAAAGAGAGACACAAGGGCACTAGCTATATATAGGAGTAAGTGTAAAACTAGTGGTCGCACCACCCACTAAAAAAGAAAATCTAATTAAATAGATAAGAGAGCAGTAGTGGATATACAAAGGGACACACCCCTTAATTAACTTAAAAATAAAACTTTTTATACACACAGGAAGAGACAAGCATATATAAAACACAAAAAAATTTCAGTATGTCAACATGAGTAAGAAGGGAAAGAGATATAATACCCAAGTACCAATAATCTGAAAATGTGCAGCGGGAGCCATTTAAAAACAACTGCTAGATGCAAACTGTCTCATGTTGACTTAATAAATTGGTCTGCCACATATTTACATAAGAGGTATAGCGATTACCTTTTTCTGGTATATACCGGTATATCTACTCTATTATGAGCTTATAGTATGGAAGTGTGAGAGTGGGATGTGTTTTTAATTCATATGCCACTTTTTTGTGTTTTATATATGCTTATCTTTCCCTGTGTGTATAATAAATAGAGATGTCCGAACTTCGCAAAATCCGGTCCGCTCGAGGATCCGCGAATTTTCGGGAAAATTCGAAAATCCGTGCGAGGACCCATTAAAATAAAAAAAATCCTCGAAAATACGAGAAATCCTTGTAATTTCGAAAATTACCACCAATTACCTGTGTGTACTTTACACTGGTTGGTAAACTGGAGGGCTATGTCAGCTCTCCAGTTCACCAGCCAGTGTTAAGCCACACCCACCTCCACAAGCCACACTCAAACCACACCTATGTCTCCACAAGCCACACTCAAACCACACCTATGTCTACTTCCACAAGCCAAAGGAGATGCATTTAACAGTTTGTTTCAGGTGCCAAGAGGTCTAGCAATGCCCCTGCATCTGTATCTTTGTTAACATAATCCTCACTTTTTTATTTTTCATTTTTAGATATTTTAGGGTAGTAATCACAGCTCAGACTCATCACATATTAGTTAAGATTAACAACATTTAGGTAGGTGTCAGTACCAACAACATTTGAGATAAAATTGGGTTAGATAAGTAAGCCATCACATCTAGCACCTTATATATAGTTGCATGTAATACTCTTTGATCCCTGCATGCAACCTTTTTTCTTTATCACAGGAAAGGGATTTAGAGCCTGTGAACTATGATGTGTGAAATGCTTGATGGTTGTTCCAAACTTTGTAATAACATGGAATCTTTTAAAATTATTTGTAGCAGGCCTTGTGCTCACTGTGGATAAGCAATTCTTGATTTAAATCATTAAATACTTCTAGATCTAGAAATGATTGAGGGGTTGATTCTGTTTTGCTCCCCAATGCATTTGTTATGCAGTAATCATTGTGTGATGAGAGTGAGGTAATGTAAGGAGATGCGTAGCATCATTATAAAATACTCATTAAGTTTTGCACTACATTGACACATATCAATGCTCAATAAAATAATTAAAACTTTTTTCAAGGTAAATTCATGCTCTACTTAAAGTGATAATATCATATTTAAGATTAAGAAAAATATTTTCTCAAAACAAATCTGCTATAAAGATTAATTGGCTCATTAAAAAGTCTTTCAATTTAAGAAATGGTAAAAAAAATGTTGTACAATAAATATGACATTGGTGCTAAATATGTAGAAGTCCATACATTTTAAAGCTCTCAATTTAAAACACCATTGAAGTTACTTTTCTTAGAAAATAGGGTTGAGTACCTGGTGACCTAGATTCCTAAACATAGTCAGACACATTAAAAAACAAAGTCACTATAAAATACAAGGTTACTTTAAATGCAATTGAACTACAATTACAATAATATACAAGAAAAAAAATACAAAAAAAGTACAAAAAAGGAGCATGACGGATTCCCCTTGTGTGTATATTTTTACCACTCAGTTACATCTTGAATATTTTTTTTTATTATTCTACACAAACTAAAATTATTTTGCATTATATATTATGGTAAAACACACTTTTGTTCATACTTATTAGTGAATATATAAGGAAAGTATTGTCCCCAAACTCTTCACCAACTAGTGACTAGAGATGGCCGGTTCGCGGACCCGAACCTGGATCCGCCGCGGATTTATCACGTCCGCGAACGGCGGATTATTCCGGATTTTCCGCCTTCCGAACTACCGAACCGCGGATTTTTTTTTTTTTACGAAAATTTTCGAAAATACGAGTATCTCCGTAATTACGAGAATCCGCGATCTTCCGGGGCCCGGAAACCGCGAAGATCCTCGTAATTACGAGGATTCTCGTAATTACGAGAATTTTCGGAAAAACGAGACATTCTTGTAAATTCGAATTTTTGGGGCTTATTTTCAAGACGGAGCAAGCCACATGACCCAAATTAGCCAATGGCAGCTAACATGATTATTGCCAGCCCCCTGGGTATAAAAGGCTGCTTCACAGGCGACATTTTGTCAGTGTGTTGGAGTGTGTTTAGTGGAGACCTGACAGTGTAGGAGTTGGAGAGAGATTTTTGCGCTTTTTGAGCTTTTTGAGCTTTCTGTGTGTGGATTTCAGTGTGGTGGTTTAGCACTTGTTGTTACCCACCCCTGTATTCACACATCTTGAGACCCAACAGTCCTTTTAAGGACTAACTTTGTGAGACCCAAAAGTCCTTTTAAGGACTAACCCCCCTGTAAGTCCTTTGGACAAATTTTGTGTTAGACCTTTTAGAGGTCTAGGTGTCCTGTTTTTTTGTTTGTCTTTCTGTATCTGTGTGTCAGTGTCTGTGTGTTTTGTGTAGCTGACGGTGCTGCCTTTAGCAGCAATCAGCAGCTTTTGCTGTCTGATCTGCTGTTTGCTGTCAGTTGTGTCCTTGGTCCCTAGTTGTGCTTTTAGTGTAAAAAAAAAAAAAAAAAAAAGCTTTGTGTTTATTTGTTTGCTTCTTGTTTTTTTGTTGCTTTGTCTTTTGTGTTGTGTGTGTGTGTGTGTGTGTGTATATATATATATATATTAATTTTTTGGGGGATAATTTGGGAGAGAGATGCCTGGCAGGGCAAGAGGAGACCCAGAGCAGGGGTGTCTTCTGCACGTGGAGGGAGAGGGAGAGGAGAGGCAAGGAAGCCTACTGAAGCTCTGGCCAGAGCTACCTGGCCCTTCGCAGGGCAGCCGGTTACCGTGCCCGATATTTTTAGGGGTAGCCGGGCTAGGGCTATCCCTTCTGATCAAGAAGGCGGGTAGTAGAGTGGATACCGCCCTTCCTCATCCACCTCCTCACAGGCACAGAGCCCGAGCTGCTACTGTAGATATTGTGCCTGCTTCTTCCTCACCTAGCTTCCACTGGGCATGAACCTGATCCGCTCTATACAGAGTTCGTTGCCCACATGGCCCGTACTTCGGGGATCCGGAGGAGGATCTCAGGATATGTTTTCGCCACTAGGTGTGGGGCTAGTGTGCTTGAGGAGGAGCTGTGCACTGATGCACAATCTTTCCTGTCGCCCGAGGCGGAGGAAAGTGCTCAGTGCACAGGGCCAGGAGGCTGACGATGTCACGCAGCATTCTGTGAGCAGCCAGGGAACTAATGCAGGGTGAGGTTCCAGATGCTGCTGCTGTTAGTGATGCAGCCTCCGTATTGAGGAGGTGGAATTGGACGATGAGGTCACCGATTCCATGGGTGCCCTCTGTGAGAGAGAGGAGGATAGTGTCTCTGAGGGATGTCCCTCAGAGCTGAGCACATCCTGACCCCGAGCAGGACTGGGGGCGGGGCCGGGGCAGAGGCAGTGCACCTAGTGTGGCACGTGGGTACGCACCAATGAGATCTGGTGCCAGTGCCCCACAGCAGCATGTGACCTCGGCTCCGAGTCTTGTCGGTGGCTCAGCGGTGTGGGAGTTCTTCTCACGGGCTCCAGGTGACAGCACAGTTGCAGTGTGCAAGTTGTGCCTGCAACGTGTTAGCCGTGGGAAGACCACATCACATTTGGGCACCTCCTCTATGGGAGGCATATGATTCTGCACCACTTTGCCCGTGGGAGCAGCGGACAGGGAACGTGCAGGCACCCCACACGTTCCCTACCTCGTGCCCAGGTAGCCACCGTTCCTCCTCCTCCCCCTCCGGCCCCATCAGCTGCTTCCTCCTCGGTGGAATTAGGGAGGAGAGGCAGCCTTTGGCCCCAGCACGGTGTTAAGGGCCTCTTGACACTGCTGCTGGAGCGTCAGCTAAACAGGTCTCTCTTCCCCAGTTGTTGGAGCGGAGGCAGAAACTTCCCCCAGTCACCCCCAAGCCCAGCTTCTCACTGCCGGCTTAGCCAAACTCCTGGCGGTGCAGCTGCTACTTTCAGCCTGTTAGACAGTGCAGCGTTCAGGAGTTTGTGGCCATTGGCACACCACAGTGGCAGTTCCCTGGCCGTAGGTACTTTGCCCGAAAGGCAGTACCAGCCCTGCACGACCATCTGCAGGCAATATATCTGCTTCGCTGGACCACAGTTGGGCAGGTGTGTCCACATTACTAACGCGTGCCAGCAAGCACGGCCAGGGCGGTTGTGTCATTTACCGCCCAATGGTCACTCTGCTACGGGCAGAGACGCGGCACGGAGCGCAAGTGGGAGATGGTGTTACCACCACGCATTGGTGATACGCCAGTCTCCCCCCCCCCCTCCTCATCCGGTGAGCCTCTTCCCGACAGCTCCGTGCCCCCCCAGACCTATGCTTCGTGCCAGGCGAGACGGTGCCATGGCAGTGTTGCAGCTTGTGTGCCTCGGTGATAGGAGCCACACCGGGGCCGAGTTGCTGGCAGCACCTGCAAGGGCAGGTTGAGAGGTGGCTGACCCCACACCACCCTCTCAATAGGCAAGGTCGTGTGTGACAATGCCACCAATACCTGTCTCCCTTCGCATGGGCAGAGTCACACATGTTCCTTGCCTGGCACACACTTTCTCAACCTGGTCGTCCAGCGTTTCCTCACCAAGTAACCCTGGTCTCTCGGAGGTACTGGGATGGCTAGGAGGGTGTCCAGTCACTTCAGGCGGTCATACACGGCCACAGCTCGTCTGGCCGAGTTTCAGGCAGAAGAATGGTCTGCCGCAGAACCGCCTGATTTGTGACACCCCCACCCGCTGGAACTCTAGTCTTATGATGCTGCTGAGGCTGCTCCAGCAGAGGCGAGCCATCATAGACTACTTGTACGAGTACGAGGCAAGATCAGGCTCTGGGGACCTGGGTTTGCTGTTACCCGGCAGTGGCTGCTATTAGAGATGCCTGCCGTGTGCTCGCGCCATTTGAGGAGGCCACCAGGATGGTAAGCCGCAATGATGCCACCATTGGCGATACCATCCCACTGGTGTTCCTCCTTGAGCACACGCTGCGGCATACTCGACAGGGCACTCGCTGTCAGCAGCAGGCACTGGAGAGGAGGACGCCGACACCGTGATGCTTTCCGAGCCCGAACATCACGGTGCAGAGCAGCCGTCCGATGATAGGGAGGGGGATTTGGTGACCTGGACCAAGGGGAAATGGGGCATTCCTCTAGGGGGACATCTCAACCCTCCCAAGTACCACATGTCATTCGTGGTTGGGGAGAGGTTGAGCCCGACACTACTGTCCTCATGACATCGAGGACATGGGGTCCTCTGCGGGCAGGCAGTTTGCGGCGCATGGGCTCTTTCATGCTGCAATGCCTTCGCAAGACCCCAGGATTAAGGCCATCAAAGAGAAGGAGCAGTACTGGTTGGCCCACCCTTTAGATCCCCGCTATAAGGGTAAAGTGTCGGAGTTTATCCCCGCATCTCAGAGGGAAGGTAGAATGCAGCACTATGAGGCAACACTGCTACGTTGCCTCTGTTCTGCCTTCCCAGGTGCTGGCAGGCCTACAGCACCTGATGTTGGGGATCAACAGGGCTCACGTCCCCCTGGCCTGACAGGAGGAGCAGCAGTACTGGAGGCGGCCTCGCGGCCAACTTCAGGCTGTTCTTCCAGCCACAGTTGCCAGGCCCATCCACTGGCAACTCCACCAGGCAACACCTCAGTCGCCAGTCACCGACTACATCGGATCCAGGGCCGGTGTAGCCACATCAGAGACTGAGATCCACTGGACTACTGGTGGCGAGGCTTGATATCTGGCCCGAGTTGGCACAGTATGCCATCGAGGTCCTTTCATGCCCGTCATCCAGTGTTCTTTCGGAAGGGACCTTCAGCGCAGCGGGGGTGTTTGAACGGAGAGGAGACCCGTCTCTCCACTGAGAATGTGGACCGCCTTACATTCTCAAGATGAATGAGGCATGATCACATCTCAATACGCACCCCTATTTGCTGATGCCCGTTGACTGAAGGCCTCCTGCCCCTGGCCACCCATACTGCTCCTTCCGCCTCATTTTCCACCTAGAGGCTTAGCTGATGCCAGCTAGCTGGCAATGGCTAATTTTTCTTATTGGCAGGGCCATATATGGTCCTACCTTGCTCTACTGCATTCAGGTTATGAAATAACAAATGCTCAGCGACAACAGCTACCTGTGGCTAATTTTTCTAAAATTGGGTCGATCCTACTTGGCCGAGAGCAGTACTCCATATTTGATCTTCGTTCTCTCTCCATGACACCTTTGTGGTGTCACCTACTCTGCCCTCTCATACAGCCGCAACAGCTACTCTGTGGCTAATGTTTTCAGCTCTGGGTCAATCCTGCTCTGCCCCGAAGCAGTACTCCATATTTGATCTTCGTTCTCTCCATGAGGCACCTTGTGGTGTCACCTACTCTGACCATCTCATACAGCCGCAACAGCTACTCTGTGGCTAATGTTTTCAGCTCTGGGTCTATCCTGCCTGGCCCGAGAGCATATACTCCATATTTGATCTTCGTTCTCTCTCCATAGGCACCTTTGTGGTGTCACCTACTCTGACCTCTCATACAGCCGCAACAGCTACTCTGTGCTAATGTTTTCAGCTCTGGGTCTATCCTCCTGTGGCCCGAGAGCAGTACTCCATATTTGATCTTCGTTCTCTCTCCATGAGGCACCTTTGTGGTGTCACCTACTCTTGACCATCTCATACAGCCGCAACAGCTACTCTGTGGCTAATGTTTTCAGCATCTGGGTCAATCCTGCCTGGCCAGAGAGCAGTACTCCATATTTGATCTTCGTCTCTCCTCCATGAGGCACCTTTGTTGGTGTCCTACTCTGACCATCTCATACAGCCGCAACCAGCTACTCTGTGGCTAATGTTTTCAGCTCTGGGTCATCCTGCCTGGGCCCGAGAGCAGTACTCCATATTTGATCTTCGTTCTCTCTCCATGAGCACCTTTGTGGTGTCACCTACCTGACCATCTCTACAGCCGCAACAGCTACTCTGTGGCTAATGTTTTCAGCTCTGGGTCATCCTGCCTGGCCCGAGGGCAGTACTCCATGTCCAGTGGGGCCAGGCCTGCCTGGCTCTTCAACAATGGTGGCAAACTGGCATGTGCCTGCTGTAACTCAATGGTGCTGTTCCTACGAAGCCTTACCCTTTCACCTGCTTTCCCTAGCATGATGCATACTTGAGGGAGGTAGCCAATGGGGTGAGGGGTATGTCCAGTGGGGCCAAGCCTGCCTGGCCCCACAACAATGGTGCAAAACCGCAGTGGACATTATGTAACCCAGTACCCCCATCGCCTTCTTTGCCTTGTTGTGTGCAAACTACTATATAGGGGAATGTGGCCAATGTGTGTGTTGTAAGGCATTAATGGTAAGATTATTACAATTATAAGTAACCGAGCATATAGCGGCTAAATAGATATGTGTATTGTAATTTTTCAAATAAAAATGATTATAATCTATCTGAATAATTGATATATCGAAAAATAAAGCCCAAAAATTTTTTTTTTTCAGAACTGTTATATATATATATGAATTTAAAAAAAAAACTATTTACAAAAATAAACAAACAAAAAAAAAGGGGGTTACTGGGGTGCCCTCCTCTCCAGTCTGGTCAGGCGGCGGTCAGGCGGCGGTCCAGGCGCCGCCCATGTGGCGCATCTCCCGCCGCATGCTCTGTAGTTCTGTGGAGGAAGATATTGAGAGAATGAGATATGTTCGAGCACATTTCCTAAAGCACCATGCGGTAGATCAATTTTGCACCTGATAACTACTTACACTACTTACATACTTGCAATGCTATAATGTTGCGGTATGTGATAAAAAGGAAAGCTCAGTATAAGATATCATTATTTCTAAAATTCTTAGTTTATATTATGCATACCTAGTTATGGTAACGTTGATTTCTACTGATTGGCTGTTGGATGGGTTACACATGCTCAGATCTCTACTGAGCAACTGAATCACCCAGGCGCTGGGTCAAGGGCAAGACCATAACGGTCTCTATTAGGGGTCCTGCAAACAGGAAGTCATTATTTCCGTTGCATTTATTTATACACAGACACATGCTGATTGCTGAATGCAGATTAAGTAATTGGGATGGATAAAACTGCTCTTTTTCCTTAAAAGTATATATATTATCACTGAACTTCCACTTAAAGCGATATTATTGCATCTGGGGGATCACTGATAAACAGCAGGAGGTAATGTGCTGGCTAAAACATTACGTTTATTGCTAAATTGTATCAGAACATTCTTGGTTTTGTATCACTAGGACTGTGCTACATACAAATTTTTTGGAAGTGGTGCAGCCCCATAAAACATTGTCAAACCCACAGTACCCAATGTTGCATCATGTAGCGTGGATTTTACACAGGGAAAATACAGATATTAATAGTTCTTGTATATAACATTTCATTAACGTTAGATATGATTTACTTACGATTCTCAAGCATGGCCGCCAGAGTGACTGGAGAGGCAGGAGTGCTGGAGGGGCTGGAGAGGGGTGAGGGCCTGGAGGGGCTGGATGAGGGTGGAGGGGGTGGAGAGGGTGGAGGCCTGTAGAGGCTGGTCCTGCTTTCTAGAAAAAAAATGTTTTATTCAACAATCCACCGTCCATCCATTAGTAATATATATAAGAACATTTCCTAAAAGGCTATGTAGTGAACATTTCTTGATAATTTTGGACGTTTGGACCGAATTTCGTGACTTAAGCTTAAAAACTGAGGGACAAGATACAGCCCAAACAATGGGGAGTTGGGGACAATAAATGGGAATGAGAAATGAGAAGCTCTGTCTCTCAAGCCAAAATTAATAGATTTGTTTCCTTTTTTATTTTCGAAAATTTTTATCAGTGAAATAATAAAATTCAATTAATTATCAATGATAATTTCACTAATTATTTGCTGACAATCAAGTCAATAAAAGATTAAAAATTGCTTAGGAGGCACTACGGTGTCTGCTGGTCCCCGTTCCTCCTCTTCTTGGGGCGGTGGACTGCCCGGTGGGGGCGATGGTGAGCCGCGGAGGGGCAAGGGACTGCCCGAGGGGGCAATGGGCTGCCCGTAGCCTGAGGCTGTTGGTGGTAGTGCTAAAAAAAAAAGGAAATTTATTTTAACTCTCACTGTCATTAAATGTTCAAATACATTTACTAAAACTATTCTCGAGAAGTTGTCAAAAATTATGCAAACATTTGGATAAAGGGCTTGGACATATCAACGTGTTAAAAAGCACACAATAGTGTGGCACATTATGTGATCCTCAATTTTTGCACAATTATGCTATCGTACTGCACTCACATGGCAATACACATGAGCACACCGGAAACACGCGCTTGTTTCTGGAGGGCTCGTGTGCGCTGTAATGTGGCCTTGGACAAATGAAGATTTAGAAAATGTTTTTTTTTCAATAGGCTGCACTACATTCTTCTCTGGCGGGGACGGTGGTGGGGGTGGGGTATCCGAGGAAGATTCCCCTGCAAATTAAAAATAAAAAATACTAATGAATGATATATCTAAAGGAAATATTTAATTATATACTTTGAATTCTGCTTGAAAATACAGATTAAATAAGGCATATTTAGTTTCTTTAAAAGTCAATCATATTTCTATGGCAATGATTTCATACCTTATTCTGGCTAATACTTATATTTTTATTGTGTGTATTGTAGCCACGGAAAGGGAAAAGTTGGTTGGGTGTAGGGGAGCATCAGTAGCTGTGTGTACTTGTATCTGTATAGATTTTGTGGGTAACACAACATTTTTAATTTGGAGTGTATAAATCAATTTTAATAATTGATCAACATTTTATTTTTGACTTTACTTTCCCTTCAAATAGGGCTGCCATGTAACTAAAAGGGTGGGCCAGTAAAGTGTGTTTAACTGTGTCTATGTGTGGGTATCAGTGTGCATTTATAAGATAAAAGAATCAATTTTTAATGATCGATTTCATTTTTAACTTTAGCTTAGCTTTAAATAAGCTGCCATGGAAATGGAAGGGTGGGCCACCAAGTGTGTTTACCTGTGTCTATGTTGGGTATCATTTTAAATTTATAGGTGTTATGTTAAATAAAGTCACTTTTCGTGATTTATTTTTTGACTTTACTTACCCTTTAAATAGGGCTGATATTGAATAATCAAGAATAATATAATGTATAATAACCAGTGAATGAGAAATACAAAGAACTTGGATCTCTCTCTCTCTCTCAAGCCAAATTTAAGGATTATTGATGTTTTTAAAAACATATATATATATAAATATGTTTTTGTCAGAAGTGAATTAAAATATTTTACTACGTATTATAATACAGTTATAATAAAAAGTATACTTGCCTTCTATCATTTGCCGAACGGCAGCCACATATTGAGGCCTCTGCCTCTTGAGGTCTGACCACTGTCTCTGGAGGGTAGAGACAGTGGTCTGGGTATCCGAAGCGTCGCAGGATGCGGCGCTGTAGCCCCTCCATTATTCTGCGCCTCCGGCGCCGCACATGATGGGTGCCAGGGGGGAAATCATCATACCCCTGAGCAGGAGGTAGTTCAGGGCATATAGTTGCCTTGCAGCACTGGCCATTTGATAGGCAGGAAGTTCCGGTTCCTCGTTTTTACGGAAATCCTCGTTTTTACGGAAATCCTCGTTTTTACGGAGATTTGCGGACTTACGGAAATCCTCGGTTTTACGGAGATCCTCGTTTTTACGGAAATCCTCGTATTTTCGAAAAATACTGTTCTCGCTAGCGGACTGTAATTTTTAGGTATTGTAGGCATTGATACGTGTTTCTAAGGACATTACCCAGGTCCCTGAGTGATTAAGTTAACATTACCAAGGCTATTTAGACCACTTTTAATGCGGATTTTGCCGAACTTTCATTTTAATACGTTTTAACGGGTCCGCTCGCGGATTTTCGAATTTACGGATTTTTTCGAAAATCCGCAGATCCTCGCGCGGACCGGATTTTTCGAAGTTCGGACATCTCTACTAGTGACATTGGCTCTAAATGGGGCTAACCTAATCAGCCAAAGAGACGTGAGAAAAGAAAGAAAGATAACATTAATGATTGTTTTTAATTGGTGTTTAAGGATTATTATATATAAGTGGTCTTTGTATAACAGAAGGGTTCCAAAGATTAAAGAAAGATATTTAATCTTTTCCACTAAGTTGATAAAATTATTTTTGGTTCCAAAGTCACAGTCAGGTGCTTGATCTATTGGGAAGAAAGAAACATTTTAGAATGCTGTATTGCAGTTCCTGAGATTTAAGTCAGAAAATTTTTACTTTATCTTAAAGGTTTCCCTCATTACAAGCCAACCACTGATAATTTGTTATACATTATTGCCTGCACAATCTTTGTTTATGCCTTTGCATAGATATTCCTAAATTTTTTAAACCTAAATTTTTTCAACCCCCGAAATTTTATGTAGTTTAATGTATGTGTCTTCCTTTAAATATTGTTCTTGACCTGAAAATCTGACAAAAAACATTTTTTAGTAAACATTTAGTAAAGGTTATAATTTGGGGTAATGGTCAGGAGGTCAGAGGATCAGGAGGATAATCCCTAATCACTTAATATTGCTAAAAGTATTGGTGTAAAATTATTAATATATGGTACAAATATTATAACCCAGGTGAATTAGTTGCCAGTTTGTGTACATTGTTTTCATTTGTAACATTTGAAAATGTTACTTTGGCCATCAAGGATATAGATACGTTAAAATCTGAAATATATAAAATAAATATTTGGATAAATAATACGTTGCGTTCCAGTTTCAAAACAAGTCTGGTTTCTAAAATCCAAAGATCTGGCTACATTTTTATAAATAACGAAAGACGAAACTTAAAGAGAAAATTAGAAAAGTCGAAAAATTCTGCTTCAGTCGGGTTCAAATTGGATTTTCAAAATTTCAGAAAGTTCCATGGAACCTCTGGAGGAACGAAACATACACTCATTTTATTCATCTCTAATAAATGACATCTGATGTTGAATGAAATATATCCCAAAGGGACCAACAAATAAAGAACTTTACTAGACCTAAATCCGATCAAATAAATGTTTGTTTTTATGTTGCTCCCATGCTCCAATCCACAGTGATTTATGCACCGGTTTACAAATATATCAAGCAAATGTTATGCTATGAAGTAAACCTTAAAGGTAACATATAATTAATAATTTAGTCAGCCTTGTACGGTATATTGTAGTTTACACAAAGATTTATTTTTTTAACTTTCTACAACTTGATCAACAACAAAAATATATTTATCAAACTCAGACCACATATAAAATGGGAGGAAGAACTGGGAAAAACCTTCAATGACAAACAATGGTCAGATGCAGCTAATATCCCCTTCAAACTTTCAAGATGCTCACAACATTGGGAAATAACAAGAAAGATACTGTTGAGATATTATAGAACACCAACAATTCTAGCAAAGTGGAACTCTAAATACTCACCAATGTGTTGGAGGTGCGGACAGGCCAGAGGAACACTTCTTCACATATTCTGGACCTGCAGGAAAATTAGAAAAATATGGAATAAAACTCAACTAGTATTATCATCAATATTACAAAAACATATCACCCTCACCCCCGAACTGGCTCTTTTATTGATAGACCTACAGCAGTTTCCCAGCAACCAACAAACCATTATCTTCCATACTACAACAATTATTACACAATTTATAGCCAGAAACTGGTTAACCACTAAAATCCCCAACATTACACTCATACTGAGAAACCTTAATACCAACATGCAGTATGAGAAACAATATGCCATAACCCAACTTAACTTCCACAAATTCTACAAGAAGTGGGAATACTGGTATACCGACAATAGATGCCTATATCAATAAAGATAAAGGTGCTTAGGCTCAACTATGCAAAAATCCGAAAGCCAGGCAAAGATGAGATACTCAATACGGCGGCTGAGGAGGCACACACTGCGATTTACTTTTGGTTATTTTATCCACTGCTACCCACTCCCTACTGTATACTTTATCTTGATAATATTCATGCAGTGGTTGATACTGTTTGATATTGTTTGATAATGTCTGATATAATGTGATATTTTATTTGATTTTGTTTGATTTGATTTGAATATTTGCAACAATAAGTTCAATTGTAATATAAAAACTCTTCAATAAAAACTGAATGATTAAAAAAAAAAAACATATTGGCAAAGGAACGTGACTGGTTCAAGAGAGGTGTTAAGGAGGCCATTTATGTGAAAATAAAGAAACCAAGCCTAAATAGAGGTGGGGGGGTTCGACACCAACTGTCTGCCATGTACAATGCTGTTTTAACACCTTACTCTGGGCGTTCCTATAACACCTCTTAGCCACTATCTAATCACACCCTTAACACCTGGCTGTGATATGCTAATTGGGATTTTCCAGGGTACATAATTGCCACAGATTCTTGTACAAGTCATTCTGAATTGAGAAAGCCAGTCGGATGACTAGCGAAACGTCTTCAAGAACTACATTTCAAGTCCAGTTGATCTAATTGAATACAACAGATATACCATGACCTGGATGAATGAGAACCTTCACAAGCATAAGCCACATGAAGAATAATAGCATTCCTACATTTTGCATACAGTACAATACGCAAATTAGTTATTTGAACATTTAAATTGAAAGGTTACTCATCATTTAATTAAAAAAAACTCATAAAAAATATGAGGCACCTGCTCAATCATGTTATGCCACTCAAAGGAAAATGCAATTTGCATATGACCTCTGTGGGCCATTTATACATGTATATAACTATACATACATACATACATACATTATGGGATAATCGGCTGATCTAATTATACACAGGTGCCCTTTTCTTTTAACCAAAACGTTGCTCGTCCCTTCGAATGATAAGATCAGTATTTTCAGTACAGAAGGCTCTTGACTAAGTTAATACAATTTGTTTTTTTTATTTGGGGGAAAAGCAACATCTGTAAGAGTAAAGCTAGGAACACACACTAGCTTTCACCCTGCATCTTCCTTTTCCTCTGAGAGGGCTCTGGCATGCGTAGGTGAGCCTTCCCCCCTCGCACATTCTGGATCCCTTCATGGCTGCCTCACCCCCTAGCTTTAAACCCCTTTTTGTAATATAATGTACCCCAGCAAACCCCCAACCGCCATGTTAACTTTTTAAAACAAGCCCCAGAACCACACTTAACTTACCTTGCTCAATTGCTCTCTGCATGGCCAGCAACTGCATCTGCGATTGGATGCTTCTAAGCCAATCACAGATGCGGCTGTCAATCTGGCCCCTGTTTGCAGCTTTCTGCAAGCAAGGAGCCTGAGAGCAGAGTGCTGAGGGAACAAAAGCTGGTGAGTCTGTTTCTATGGCTTAGCTTAGAAAACTAACATTGTAGTTGGGGGTGGGCTAGTGTTCTCTACACTACAGAAATGTTTAGTTTGGGGTGGGTGGGGTGGAGATACCCTTTAAACCACTATCCCAATAGAGCTTCTTTGTAAAAATAAGTACAATTAGAAATGTTTACTTTTACTAGGAAAACAATATAAACAAAAAAGCCTATAGGTTCAAAAAAAATTTGAACCTATAACCACATGGGCTGTATGTTTCTAAAACACTTGTTTAGACTGGTGAGCCACTACTACATATGCAAAGATTATAGGTACATTTAGAAACATAATCTTTTGCTTGGAACAGAATTAGCAAAAAAAAAAAAGTAAAATCAGCTAAATAGTTTCTAGAATCCCAGGAGGGATGTATGCAATTTATGCTGGCTGGTAAATAAACTGCACTGTAACAAGCAGCTTTTAAAATCATATCAGGGACTTACCTATTGGTGTGGACCGTGGAGGCATAGGGACATTAAATACAGGGGTCAGTGGAATGTGACCAATAAGTGCATTTGCTCATAAGGCTCTTTGAAGACTACATGAGTTGTAAGTAAACAGGCAAATTAGTTAACAGTGTCTATGTTAAATTAATCTGAAATGAAAAAGCTTTAGAAAAGCAAGGACATGTATGTTTTACTAAAAATCTGTGGTTCAGATAGAAATTTTAAATAAACCGGAGTAGAGAGAAGGCAGTTCAACTACAAAAAAGATTCTGTATTTCAAAGTACTTTAGGCTACATCCAAAAGGACTTTTTCAAGCATACTGTCAACCAGTGAACATTTAAAGGTACTCAAGACCAATCCCCTTAATTGGTGGAATAAAGTTAACCTTTAACTTTTAAAAAATCTACGAATCTGACAAGATTTTTTTATTTTTTATTTTGAAACTCTGAACTTTTTATAGAAAACTTGAAATATCTATTAGAAAATCCAAAATAACTAATGAAAAATTTAAAAAACTTGAACATTACAATTGAATATTTGGAAAATTACAATTCCATTGTGTTCGAATTGATGTCACTGTGAGTCTATGATGTTTTAGAGCGAAGCATTTATCCAAAAGTTCTTTTTTTGCAGTTAAAGTTCTTTCTACTCCTCTTTATTTGAAATTTCTACGTAGATTGACGAATAGTATGGCCAGACATATTAGAGATATACTTCCATGGGACTCTAATCACACATTTTTTGGTAAAATGTTTCATTCAAGACTTTTCATAAATAGGCCCAATTGTGTAGGATCTCACCTCACCACAGATTTCTTGAAAAATAATAATGTCAATGGCTCAAATGTTTATCATATTTGAAACAACATTACTGTGATATGGCAAATGCTGTTTGTTTAGGGAAGCCTCAGCAGTCTACTATTCTGAGCAGTTGAAGAAATAGATGTTTAGAGAACATCAATTTTTGTATAAAAAAACAGTAGCCATATTTGTTTGCCCAATTTTGTACTTAGGGCTCGTTCACACTAGAAACTGACAGAAACTGACAAACGCACAGCATGTGTTTCTGTCTGTTTGTATCCATTTTTTGCATACATTTGTATCCATTTTTTAACAAAATGTATTACATAGATTTCTATAGAAAATGCACGAAAAAACGGACAGAAATGCTGCATGCAGTGCATTTTTAAAACAGACTGGAACGGAAGTTGAAATAAATGACAGATCATTAAAAAACCTTTCAATAAAATGGAAACATACATGGGGCTTATTCAATAAGAGATGAAAAGTTTTACCTGTGATCTTAAAAGGCATGTCCACCCCCAAAACTAAAATGTAACCAGCTGCTGGCTCCACTGTGTAATGTTAAAAAATCCTTACCTGACTCCAAATGGTTATACTGCAGTGTCTGTAAAATTCCAGTACACTGAATAGTAGATGTCTTTCTATGAGGGAAAAGGTATCTGCCCCTACCCTGTCCTCCTTGAGGACTCTGTCATGCGCAGGGGAGCCCTCTCCACCCTCCTTTCTGTAGTGTAGCAACCTCTCCTCCCAACCCTAACCACATATTTTAGATAGGAAAAAAATGCACAGAATCTTATTTACCAGACTGAGTTCCCTCTGCTCTATTCATAGCTAGCATCCATGTCTGTGATTGGCTGCCTCTCATGATAGTTTGTTCCCAGAAGTATCTTTAGATGCTGTGGCCGTGGGAATGTAAATAAGATTCCTGTACTTTTTAAAAATTTAAACCATGCAGGTAGGGTTGGGAGGGGGTTGCCTACATTACAGAAAAAACTTTTTTTTCAGGTGGACTTGCTCTGCATTAGCTAATTACCTGTTATCAAATGTTTTCTAACTGTAGTAGACCAATACAAATCTATCATCTGATTAGTTGAGGGATTGACACCTCTAATTGCATCAGCCCTTATTAGTATAAAAATATTATCAGGGAGATGTAATATTTCCTGAGGCGCTTCTATTACAATAAACAATAACACGTTTTCCATCCCTTCTTAATAGAAACATCAGTGTTTGCATTTAATGATTGTTTTATTTTAAATTAATTAAGGGAGATATCTAGGTTACAATAGGTTTTTAAGAATTATAACCTATAAATTGTCGATTTAAACACAGATATTCAGATATTCAGTCTACAACAAACATTCCTTGGCTGTAGTATGCACAGGGCCAGATTTACCATTAGGCACAGTAGCTAAGTGCCAAGGGGTGCCTAAGGTTGAAGGCGTGGATGTCAATCACCTCCCACCAATCCAACCCCTTTATAGTCTATTTTATTCCCCAAAAAAGAAGAAATGGGTGTGGTTTAGGGGTGTGGTCTGTGTTTATGGGGTGGGGCTAAGGGCACCAGGCTCTTCAGGCCTACAGGCTCTTGAGGTGTAAATCCATCCCTGAGTATGCAATTCTTGTCTCTTTGAGTGATTTTAACATTTTTAACTCCCTTGGTTTACAGTTCAGGTACAGTATGCTCACTGCATGCAAGAAGAAAGAGAAAAAAAACAGCACTCCAATCAGTAATGTATCCATTTAAGGAAGGGAGAGTAAGAAGGTGTTTATTTTAGTAAAATATTCTGTATACGGTACATGTTTAAACTGGAATTAATGAATATTATTTTTTTTAGTCTAGTACAGTATATATAACCTATTCAACTACAAGATTGACTATCTGTGTACTTTATTTTAATGCACCTGTTAATAATAAATGCCTTGCATATACCCATTAATCACAAATGGATTCAGCATACTTTTGACAGTGTAGTATATGATGCATGAATACCTAGTAATTAGTTCAGGATTGAAGCCAAAAGAAGTACAGTATGTAAACAAACCACATACATTATCCCATACACAAGATGTGCAGCTTTACATGACTTCATTTAATTTTAATGCAACAACCAAATAACAAAGTTCAAGAATAAAGTGAACTTCTAAAATGTTTTTACCAGTTAAGGAAAGAATTTGCTATTGAAGGCAGTAGGCACAGTGTGGCAGCACTCACACCAAACATGTATTGGGGAAATAAAAACAAATTTATTTCATATATGGGGCATATAAAGTTAAAAACAACTATCACTGCATAGTATTATGTTGTAACTAGAGATGGGATCCGAGTTTTGATTTTTAGCGACCGTTCGAGGTATTTTTGAAAATCCTCTAAAATAAACTTGAAAGTTCGATAATCATCAATAATACTGTCAGGAACTCTAAAATAGTTTCCGATCATATTTTCGAGGATTGTCGAACGTTTGAGGATATTTTCGGAAATAGTTCAAACGTTCAATAAAAATCCAAAACTCACTCGAAGTCCAGATTTTAAGTTCTGTTTTGGATCTTCGGGATTTTCCCGGGATCCGAAAACCCCAAAACGGAACGAAACCCGTCAGTTTCGCCCATCTGTAGTTGTAACATTATATGAAGGCTACAATATTCTAATATAATAAGTAGGTATATAATATAATCAAGCCATGTGGTACAGCACAATAAATAAGGCTTGCAAACGCTTATAGGCTTATTCAATATAAGGTGCAAAATTTTGCCTTAGCTGTTAATGTGCTTCAACCAATCAGATGTTACCTTTTTACTGTTCTACTATAGTTAGAAAACATTTTCTAAAATCTGATTGGTTGCTGTGGTTTAGAACACAGGCAATATATTTTTTTTTTTGTAAATCCTATGGCTATGGCAGGTACATTGAAATTAGACTCCTTCAGGGAGATTCAATTAAAGTTCGTATCATTAAAAATGGTGCTAATTTTACCCCAACCAATCAGATATTATTTAACATTAGAAAGCTAACATCTGATTGGTTGGGGCAAAATTAGCACCATTCTTAACAATAAGAGCTTTTATTGAATAACCCTGCTTAAATGTTAAAGGGCTAAACTCCCCTGGTAAATGTAAGCTCTTGTTACAGAAAACCAAGAGTTCCCATGCAGACATATTATTTTTACAGAAAAATCATTTAAGTTTGGATCATCTGAGTAAAAACATAAACAATGATAACAAAATCAGTGGGAGAAAGAGTGAAACAGTATAAGCCCCCTATGATTAAGGACCAGTAACGGTCCGAAACGTGCATTTGTTAGCCATCTTGGTATGTTGGTGAGCTCATAATATTAGGTAATAAAGAAAGCATGTTTTCTGAAGGTGTTGGTGTCTGCTACCTTTCATCGGAGTGCGTTGTGTCCTCACTTACCTGTGTCATGTTTGGAACCTGGCTGGGGGCTCAGGTTGATCGCACACGAACCACCAACAAGGAGTGGTGAGTCTTGAACATAGCAGTGATATCATAGTTTGAAGCATTTCGGGTAGTTTTGATAGATGCTTGAAACAAGTGGCAGGCTCGGGGCTTAAGCACCTGAGCCTCTCTGGCTAAAAAGTGAGCCCACTGTAAAGTTTTTTATTAAGTTTTTATGAGAGTTGTCCTCCGTATTTATGTTCAAGTTTCAACTAATGGCATTCGGTATAAGGCCAACATATATATGTATACAGGGTTATTCAATAAAAGTTCTTATCGTTAAAAATGGTGCTTATTTTAGCTCAACCAATCAGATCTTATTTAACATTTGAAAGCTACCATTTTTAATGATAAGAACTTTTATTGAATCTCCAAGATAACATATTATAATACCTTTGTCTTTTTGCACATAGACAAAGAAAGTAATATGTCATCTCTAAGAAGAAATATACATTTTCCTGTTTTGCCCATGGTTGCTGGACCCCCGCAAGACACTGTACTGCTAGAAACTCAGGGGTGTAGGAACTGTTGTCAGTGAGAAAGAACATTCAAAGAGTAGGGGTGAAAGTAGACTTTTAGTTTAGCAGACGTAATTTGAATCTTGGCAAGAACAAATAAAAAGCTGTTAAAGGGCATGTTCTTCCCTCACATGATGATATATAGGAAAATTATTCCCCCAAACCCAAAAGAGTTAGAAAGCTGAAAAATGCAGGGCTTATGTGTTATGTAGCAACATGGCATTAACTATTCCTTTAATGCATTGAAGACCAGGAGGTCTACAGCACTCATGCACGATAATGCACGCTATTGTTGATCTGAACCAGGAAGCGGTTGGGACCTGTTAGTGTGGCCACGGTGGATCGCATGAAAGGTAAATATTCTCACCTTCGTTCCTGACTTCTGAGAAATTGTTTTAGGAAAGGGAGGTAAGGCATAACGCCTTAATTAATGCATTAAAAAAATTGTTCACTGTTCCAATATGCCCTCATATTGTAAGTAGCAATGTATTTTATGACAGTTCTGGAAAAAAACAGTATTATGTGAGAGACTACATAAACTGCCAAAGTAAAGATTTTATCTATATATTGAGCTGTAGTTGCCCCAAATATTATGTGGGTAAGACCACACAGAAGCTAATAGATAGAATAGCTTCACATATGTCTAACATTAAGTTGGGGTATAGAGATCTTTGTTATGGCAAGTGTATCACAGGGGTAGCATTTCTGCAAGGTACACCAAGGGAGCATGAACTCCTTAAGGTGCCAGGGTATAGAATTGGTTAAAAGCACAAGAGGAAATCTTGAAAAAACTCTTTTGAGGAGAGAATCAAGATTGATTTTACCTGAAAACCCTGTCACCTTATGGACTTAATGAGGAGTTTTATACTTCTGACTGCTGGAAACAACATGGATTTTTCCTTTCTGGGAGCTTCTTTATTTAGGAAAACTGAATGTAGATGGTACCTGTGTAGTGTACTGTGGCCTGGCTTGTGGAAAATATTCCATCAGATATTGTTGCAAAAAGGATTCCAGCGCAGTACCCTCTATACAGTTGAAACTGTGGTTGTATTCATCATGGATGTGTATCTCACCATGGATGTATATTTCAAAATTGCTTTGCTAGGATCTTGTAAAGAAAGAGGGTAAAAGGTGACAGCACACTGAACTAAGGAGGGATTAAAAGTTAACCTTTTATTACTGTCTGCAGCATGCAATTACTGGGTTACAATAGATGAAATAAGAAAAATTATGTATGTTTTTTTAATTGTTGCTGTATATAAAAATTTAATTTTACATTAGATTTTTTTTTAGCTTTAAGGAATAATTAATTACTATTCCCAATAAGGAAAATTAATTTGAAGCTTCTTAAACATTATATAGCATTTTCAATATTTAAAGCAGACTTTTATATGACAAATTCAGAACAGTATCAGCTTATTTGATTGCTTCAAATTGTACAATTAAAATTTTATCCTGTTTGTAAATTTTTAACATTGCTTTTGCTACATAAGACATTAAAGAGAACTAAAGGGTTCTATAGCATTGTTCCTACCTCCAAAAATGCGATTTACATAGAGGATATTCATTTGTTGAATTATTATTATTTATTATTATTATTATTATGGATTTATATAGCACCAACATATTCCGAGGTGCTTTACAATTACATAGTCATACATTACATACAGGGTAATACATGTTATACAAAGTCATACATATTACATACACAGGTAATACAAAATATGAGTTATGAGTTTCTTACAGCAATATACATGATACAGTAGGAGAGAGGGCCCTGCCCAAAGAGTTTACAGTCTAGAGGATATCGGGTGAGACATAAGGTTGCAGGAGTCAGTAGGCTGTAAATAGTTTGGCAGTGGATTGTTGGTGGATCAGCTCTGAGATATATGAAGGGACTGTGTTGGATAGTGCTTTATAGGATAGGGTAAGCGGCTTGAACCGGATCCTTTGCGTGATGGGCAGCCAGTGGAGTGACTGACAGAGAGGAGGGGCATTAGAGGAGCGAGAAGAGAAATGAATGAGCCGAGAAGCAGAGTTGAGGATGGATTGAAGCGGAGCCAGGGGGTTGTTTGGTAGACCACACAGGAGTGTGTTGCAGTAGTCAAGCCGGGATATGACTAGGGCATGGACTAGGATTTTTGTAGCTTCGTTCGAGAGGAAGGGTCGGATTCGGGAGATGTTTTTGAGTTAGAGCTGACAGGAGTTAGCAAACGAATTGACATGGGGTTTGAAAGAAAGATCAGAATCTAGCCTTATTCACAGGCAGCGGACATGAGGAGATGGTGATATAGGTGTGTTGTTAATATTAACAGTAAGACTAGGGAGGGGAACAGATTGTGAGGGTGGGAAAAGGACAAGTTTAGTCTTGTCCATGTTGAGTTTGAGGAAGCAGGAGGACATAAAGGCAGAGATGGCATTAAGGCAGTCGGGGACCTGGGATGTCAGAGTAAGGAGATCAGGGGCAGAGGTGTAAATTTGGGTATCATCCACATACAGGTGATACTGGAATCCTAATGAACTAATGAGTTGTTTAGGCCCATAGGTGTAGATGGAGAAAAGAAGAGGAGTGAGTACCGAGCCTTGCAGGACCCCCACAGGGAGTGGGCGAGGGGTGGTGTTAATTTCAGAGTGGAAAACACTAAAGGTCCTACCAGAGAGATAGGAGGATAGCCAAGAAAGTGCAGGAGGCCAGGATCTGAAGAAGTAGAGGGTGGTCGACAGTATCAAAAGCAAAGGACAGATCAAGAAGAATGAGCAAAGAGTAGTGACCTTTAGATTAAGCACTAAGTAAATCGTTGGTCACTTTAGTGAGGGCAATTTCCGTGGAGTGGTTAGGGCGGAAGCCTGACTGGAGATGGTCAAAGAGAGAGTTAGCAGACAGGTGACCAGATCTGCATAGACATGTCTTTCCAGTAGTTTGGAAGCAAATGGGAGAAGGGAGACAGGCCGGTAGCTGGAAAGAACGGCTGGGGGAGACCATGGCATGTTTAAATGAGGACGGGAAAATACCAGTGGATAGGGACAAGTCAAAGAGAGAGTTTAGGGCTGGTATGAAGGAAGAGTAGAGAGGGGGAATAAGATGAGAGGGAATGGGGTCAAGGGGGGCAGGTGGTGAGATGTGTCCTGGATAGGAGAGATAAGAGTCCCTGTTCTGTAATAGTGGTGAAGCTCATTAGGGTGCAATTAAAGGGATTAACCAATGAAGGGAGATTTAGCCGGTGCAGTGGTAGGAGTTGGAAGCTGTACGGAGGAGGTAGGGTGCATAGGAAAACCATTTCGGATATTTTTGATTTTTTAGTAGTTTTGTTTGGCTAAGGATAAAGCACTTCTGGTCCGGTAGAGGGCACTTTTAAATTCAAGAAAGTCTCTATTTTTGTTACTCTTGCGCCAGCGTTGTTCGGCTATACGGGATTGCCTTTTCAACTTTTTTATCTGATCGGTAATGACAGCCAAGGGAAGGAGACAGGACTTCAAAGCTGTACCAAAGAATGTATTAGGGTTGATACCAGAAATCCAGGGCTATAAAATGGATAGTATAAGGGTGCTATTCTATGAACGTTTACCAAGCAGTCCCTGCTAGCGAAGTGCTACATGTACCGTCTTAAAAAAAACATCTTTTTGAAAGAAGCTCAAGTGTTGTCAGCAATTGTACTTTACTTTTTTAGGGAGCAGGGTCATAAGTAGGTGACCTATGTAAACTGTTAGGACACTGAGAGGGTGGAGGTGCCATTTAAAAGGGTTTTTGTTGTTGTTTTTATTGTCAGGTATCAGAATCAGTCATAGTGAAATAAACCATTTTTGCTCAAATTCCCTGTAGGTTCCTGTTTGCCTTCAGTTTATTCCTCTGGGCCTTTTCTAAGACTTTATAGTTACCCTACAAGTACACATGTGATAGGATATCTTTAATTATGCTCAATACAGCTCTCTGTACTCTCAGTGTGAATAAGTGTCCTGAAGGTGTCTTAACAATTCAGACAAACAGCTGAACACAGTATTGTTCCCTATCTCTGTAAATTGCTTCAGGTTTTCTAATCTACATAAAGATTTGAGTTGGTGAGAGAGAGGGGATTTGAACCATTTAGCTTTCCTTTAATGTTGTCTTTTTGTGACCTATTACCGCATGATGCTAATTTGCATGACACATCCTGCAATACAGGTAAAAATACCTGTGTACGTGTTTATTTATCTCAAACCTCATTTTATCTTTTGAAGTAAACCAGTCGCAGTCTTTTCAACCAATAATTCATCAACATGCCCAAGTTGTCCGCATACAACTGAAAAATGTAACACCTATGTCCGTGCTAGTTAATCCAAGAGAAAGATAGGCTGACAGAGGCTGTTGTGTGCTAAGGGAAAAGTAGAATGTGAAATTAAAATGTAAATTAAAACGTAATTGGTTTTGTGTGCATAGTTTAGATAAGATTTACTTTTTGAAGAATGACTTTGTGTTTTAACACAGCAGGTCCAGACATAATGCGACACACTTGCACTTAATAATGGCAAACCAATATAGATCATAAATATTACAAACGATGCAATTGGAATGAGGAGCCTTATGAACCATATTAAACCCCCCTGTGATTAATTCTAAAACTGTTCTGTTCATATCAGACCTGTAGTAGCCTTCCTAATAAGATCAATACTGCACAACAGTTTCTAATAGAAAGGCTATTATTATCTTTTAATCTTCAAAATGACATTATTTTTTCTTTCT
This sequence comes from Hymenochirus boettgeri, assembly GCA_019447015.1. NCBI lineage: Eukaryota > Metazoa > Chordata > Amphibia > Anura > Pipidae > Hymenochirus > Hymenochirus boettgeri. The sequence goes on along the minus strand of CM033472.1, from coordinate 96,297,409 downwards.
TTATGCTTTCTTGGACATGTAGACAGTCCTACTTTTTATGGCAACCTTGAAGGTAGTTTTTCCTCTAAATTGAAGATGCATCAGATTCCTTTTCAAAGATATATCTATAATAGGACACTGTTAATGTTAGTGAAGGCAAGAGTTATAAGGCAGATTTGTGTTCTGAGACTTAAAATTAGACACAATGACCTTTCCTGTCTGTATTTTCTTACCAGACAAGTGTCTTCTGTGGATGAGTGGTAAAAGACAGATTTTCTGAAGGGTGGATGAAAAAAGTGACACCGAGCAGGGAAAACCAACAGGACTGTTTAGTTAGTGCTTACATTTCATGTAACACCACCATTACATTCATTACTACAGTGTTGTTAAAGTACATCCTGTATGTCAAACATCTACAGAAGAGTTGAGTTCAGGAAAGTACAATCTCACTGGGGTAGATAGCACAGGGGGTAGATTGGCCAGTGGTGGGAGGAAACAGGGGAGGGGCTAGCATAGAGGATAGGGAGGCATGTGTATATTACAGGATCCTATACTATATTATACTAAACAATATAATAGTCATTATTGTTGATTCCTTACACATGTATTAAAACATTTGTAAAAGCTTTATACCAGTGGAATAAACATACCATAATCTGTTTAAGAATAGATTTACCATATATACTCGATTATAAACCAAGGTTTTTTAATTTTAAAATTAACTTGAAAATCTGACCTCGGTTTATACTCGGGTCACACACAGTTCTTACCAGGGAAGAAGGTAGATGGAGACACAAATTGAAGAAACTGAAGACAGTATGGTAGCTTAATTGCCGGCAAAGGCAGACAGATGCGGCCACAAAGAAAACTAGACCGGAGAAGTCAGGAGGCGCAGGCACGTAAGAGCGGGCACATAAGCTATGCATATCCCAGGCAGGGGTGAGCTATTACCTGTAAATCTTTGTAGTGGAGGGATGGCTGAGGGGAAAGGCGCTGTGGATAAATACATTTTATTGTGTTCAGGAACACTACCTGTATTAAAACTACCTTACCATATACTTTATTACTGTATTACTGGTATTATTTTATTATGGGGGCCAAATTACTTGGATTGTACTGTAGGGAGCATTAACACTGAACCTTGCCACTCCAGATGTTTAGAAACTTCAACTTCCAGCAACCAAAGCATGCTGGCAGAGTGGGAGTTGTAGTTTGAAAACATCTGGAGTGCCATGAAATATTAATTACTGCATTCTGCTATTGATGTTCATTTTCTAATCACTTTTACTAATTACAGGTTTGCAGTAGTGTTCATATTTTCTACCCTCAATTTATATTCAAGCCAATCAGTTGTTTTTCGGGTAAAAATAAGTTACTCGGTTTATACTCAGGTTGGTTTATACTTAAGTATATATGGTATATTTTATTGTAAAATATAAAGATATTAGAAGTGACCAAGTTGATAAATTACAAAATTAAAGACTGTACAGTATGTATAAGCAGTGCCATATTTACTATTCTGCACATTAGGCATGCACCTGTGGTTGAAGGGGCAGCTGTCAATCTCATCCATTTTTTTTCAGCCTGAGCTCCAACAATAAGATTTAATAAGGATTAGAGTCCTGGGTATACCCCCCAGGGACATAATACCAGACATATGGGTAGAAGATTCCACTACAGTGACCTGAGAGCCAGGGGTGTCTCTAGGGTTTTTGCCACCTGAGCCAAACTTTGAATGTCACCCGCCCGGGTGGGGGTGGCTCCACATATGGGCATTTTGAACTTGGCTTTATTGAGGTATTTATTTATACAGTTCTTCAAATAGACATTTAACCTCACCAGAATAAAAGATTTTGGCCAAAAAATTTGGAAGCCCTGCCACCACTTCAAGGCATTCCTAAGAAGGTAGGGGTATCCAGGTACACACAGAGCGATGAGTCCAATGCTTTAACTTTTCCAGTCTTCACCATGCTGGATAGTCAAGTCCATAAACAAGTAGTAAAGTGTAGTAGCAATAAGGCAGGACTGTAGCTGTGTGAAACAAGAATTTTATTTAACACTGAAACATGCGTGCTACAAAAACATGTAGCACGCATGTTTCAGTGTTAAATAAAATTCTTGTTTCACACAGCTACAGTCCTGCGTTATTGCTACTACACTTTACTTACAGCTACAGTCCTGTGTTATTGCTACTACACTTTGCTACTTGTTTATGGACCACATCAAGGTAGACTTTTTCAGCAGTGCCCTAACGAACCTAACTAGTCTAATCTAGCCTAATCTAACAAACTCTAGCTAAAGCTAACCTAATCATATGAAATACCTTTTTACATCTAACACATTTAATAAAGAGAAATATGAAAAAATTAAATCTGCAGTAAAGTATGTTTGTCTAAGCAATCTAGGCAAGTTCAATAAGTCATTTAGTTAAATCTTTTGTTCAAAAGCTTTCAATATTATAAAACAAAAGTAAAGTGCAAACAGTTAAAACACATAAACTTTAATAAAATAGTATAACACTATTCTTACGATATCACATTATAACACACATTCTATTATATAAATATCTATTTAAAATTAAATCTTATCTGGTGTCGTCTTCTCTTCAGCAAGAGGGCATCAAGTTTAACTGTGCTTTAAGGTACAGTAAATTTAAGCCACAACCATTGCCACTGTAATTAATCTTCTTTCATACAGACCAGTAAACGGCTATCCTTAATATCAGCAGATTTTCTCATGGACATAAGGACTTCACAGACTCCACAGCTCCCCAACACCCCTTAAAAAATATAAAAACTGTTCAGATCTGTATATATATATATATATATATATATATATATATATATATATATATATACTGTCTATTATTTATGTATTAAAGCATGTAGAACTTCTTTAACCATTATCGTGACTGGGATCCAGTATTTGACATCCGAACCAGCTCCAGTTTAAAGAACATCTGTAAAACTTTGGCTATATGTGGCCATAAGGTCTGAAGCAGGTATAGACATAATTCTACTCTGTTCCTTATAATGTAGACACCCTGGAAAAGAAAAACACTTTAGTCAAATAGTGGATGTGCATGTATATGTTTCACATTGCAGAATTTACTTACCATGATTAAGTATGGGATCCAGTCTTATTTACCACATCAGCTCCTGACTTGGTTGGAGAGTGCAGCCTTTTCTTTGGTTGGGAAGACACAGCGGGTGGAGACTTTGGACTGCTCACCTCTTTGAAATCCGGATACCCTGAAAAAGAAACAAAAAGCTCAGTCATGTAGTGAGAGTATAAGTGAATGTATATGTTGGATAATAAAGGCAAGGTCTTACCTTGATTGCAGAGGGGATCCAGCCTTTTTTCCACATAAGCTCCTGACTTGGTTGGAAAGTGCAGCTTTTCCTTTGGTTGGGAAGACACAGCAGGTGGAGACTTTGGACCTCTCTGCTCTGTGAAATCCGCATACCCTGGAAAAGAAACCAAATAAAGCTTAGTCATATTGTTATAATTTCTTCAGGAGAAGACCTCTATGAGACCCCCTCTGGACGCGTAGTCTAAGCACCTGCCGGTCTTCACCAGAGCCTCTAATGGTGAGGATGTTTCGCGGCGAGCAGGCACCAGGTCGTGGCTCCAGAGGAGGGAACCACAAAGGCCAATCCCACAATGCGGAGAAGCAATCAAGAAGAAAATCGGAGTAAACAGGAGGTAGGAGCTGAAGGGAGATAAGGACACCAGAGGTACCTGGAGGTAGGAGCTGTAGTAGATATGGAGACAGGAGGTAACTGGAGGTAGGAGCTGTAGTAGATATGGAGACCGGAGGTAACTGGAGGTAGGAGCTGTAGTAGATATGGAGACTGGAGGTAACTGGAGGTAGGAGCTGTAGTAGATATGGAGACCAGGGGTAACTGGAGGTAGGAGCTGTAGTTATCATAGGACTTAGATAAACTAGAAAAAGGGAGCTAGGGTTCAGAATCCAAACACACTCTGAACTGGCAGCAAGATGCCGACTGCCAGGAGGGGCCTAAATAGGCCCAGAGGACATCATCACCGGAAGAAGATTGCCTCAGGGGGTGCTGCCCACGTCCCTGCGTCATAGAAGAAATGCGTGGACGCACGGACGGGTAACCCGAGTAATAAGCGCGCTCCTGCACGTGACCGCCAGCGTGCGTCGGTGGTCGGGCGGAGGTAAGTATCTTACACATATAGTGTATGTGAAAGTGTATGTATGTGTTTGATAATGCAGTTAAGGTCTAACTATGATTGCGAAGGGGATCCAGCCTTTAGTAGCCACATCAGCTCCTGACTTGGTTGGAGAGAGCAGCTTTTCCTTTGGTTGGGAAGACACAGCAGGTGGAGACTTTGGACCGTTCAGCTCTGTAAAATCCGGATACCCTGGAAAAGAAACAGAATAAAGCTCAGTCACAAAAAATACAGGAAAATACATATCAATTACTAAAACCACCACTTTAATACATATATTACCAGTGCATTGCATAAAAGATATCTAATTTTAATGCTGCTTTTTTAGAATCAATACTTGTAATACATGTATTAAAGGGGTAACTTTTTGATATATAGGGCTCGCTGGGACATTATTCTAACATTTATTTGCAATAGCTATAATGCAGGCAATTGGAACCATTGAATGCTTTATCTGTTTTTTTTTTTATTTAGTGTGGATAGTACACCATCTAATATAATAAAACCCTAACCTGTGTCCGTGTGTGCCCCACTTGGCGCCACTGTGCTTGCACAAGATGGCCATGCACGCACACTTATCTCCTACCATGTTTTCCCCAATGGCCCCGCAGGTAGGTGCAGGTTAGTATGAACTGTTCATTGGGGGCATTTTATATTTACTCTTCAGGGTGTACTGGACATTGGGGGCATTTTATATTACAGGTCATGGTGTACTGGACATTGGGGGCATTTTATATTACAGGTCAGGGTGTACTGGACATTGGGGGCATTTTATATTACAGGTCAGTGTGTACTAGACATTGGGGGCATTTTATATTACAGGTCAGTGTATACTGGACATTGGGGGCATTTTATATTACAGGTCAGTGTGTGTGTTGGGAAGGTGGAGCATGGCTATAGCCTGTTAATCTACTTGGCTTAATGTCTAGTTAAATTAATATTTTAATATTGAATTGTGTGTGCCAAAATTATGGATATACATAATAATATTGAATACCTGGTGACTAGGCTAGGCGTCGCACGCAGGATGGTCCCCAGAAGTTCAGTGGCATACTATGGAAGATGGTCACCATGAGTTCAGCGGCATCCATGGAAGATGGTCCCCACAAGTTCAGCGGCATTCCATGGAAGATGGTCCTCACAAGTTTAGCGGTGTCCCACGGAAGGTGGTCCTCACGAGTTCAGCAGCGTCCCACGGAAGATGGTCCTCATGATTTTAGCGGTGTCCCACAGAAGATGGTCCTCATGAGTTTAGCGGCGCCCCACAGAAGATGGTCCTCACGAGTTCAGCGGCGTCCCACAGAAGATAGTCCTCACGAGTTCAGCGGCGTCCCACAGAAGATGGTCCTCACGAGTTCAGCGGCGTCCCACAGAAGATGGTCCTCATGAGTTCAAGGGAGTCCAATGGAAGATGGTCCCCACGAGTTTAGTGGCGTTCCATGAAAGATGGTCCCTACGAGTTTAGCAGCTTCCCATGGAAGATGGTCCTCACAAGTTCACCGGTGACCCACGGAAGATGGTCCTCATGAGTTGAGCGTGTCACACGGAAGATGGCCCCCATAAAAGGGCCAAGCAGCCCCCACTCAGGCCCAAACAACCCCCACCCCAAAACAGCCCTCCCCAAGGCCAGACACCTCCCCATATCAGGCCCAGAAGCCCCCACTCAGGCCAAACAGCCCCCACTCAGGCCCAGCAGCCCCCACTCAGGCCCAAACAACCCCCATCCCAGAACACCCCCCTCCCAGGCCAAGCCAGACACCACCTACACTTACCTTACGCCCCCAAAAATGCCACACACACTTAAGATTGGCAAATGTGTCATGCACAGCACAGTGACACTGACAAGCTCAGCAGCAGTAATTCAGCACAAGCAGGGACCCGGCATATTAACGCACAGGCTCCTCCAATGCTCTCTGCGGACTGTTGAAACTTGGCCCCACCCCCAGCATGACATCAGCGCGCACGGGGCGCAAGCAGGCCGGAGTTTTTTTTAAAACCTCGCCTCCAGTTGGATTAGGATATTATACTGCGCACACACCCACTGCCTTTCCTCTGCAGCTAAGTTCCACTTCCAGACCTGGTACGCACACTCCCTTCCTCTTCAGTGCTCCTGGGGCTGGTAAGTAAAAATCCCCTCCCCCCAAATGAAATGCTGCTTATTGGGCTGCTGGCAGGGTGCTGCTCTGCAGGATCTCCTCACTGTGCCTCATTAGCGAGACGGTGCTGCAGAGAGCTGGGGTGGCACTAACTAGAGATGGCCGAAACTCACCAGTTTCATTCCATTTTTGGATTCAAGGATCTCGGGAAAATCCCGAAGATCCAAAAACGGAACGGATTTTCGATTATTATCGAATGTTCGAGTATATTTTCAAGGATTATCGAAAAAAAAACTTGAACGTTCGATAATCCTCGAAAATACGATCGAGACTACTTTCGAGTTTCCAAATGTATTTTCGAGGATTATCGAACGGTCAAGGCTATTTTTCGATAAATCATCCGGATTCGGATAGATCATTTGGATTTCGGAACCGAGGGGTTCCCTGTGGGATCTGAGTCAGACCCGGATCCCATCTCTAGCACTAACAAGCTGTTATTTATGTTGTTTCTGATTCCTCTGGTTTGTGAGTATTTATGTGATATCTGTGCCATTCTATGCCACCTTTATTGGGATAATTGCAATACATTATTAATATTGTTCTGTTAATAAATAAGAAACTGTTCAAGAACAACTGGCACCCATTTATTGCATTCTACCTAGTGGTCATTTAGCAACACCCTGCCTCCATATGCAAGGGCCCATTCCTCATAAATAAGAATTTGGCTAAGGCTGACAGTCTCTAGAGCAGTTAAGTACCCCCATTTTGTTATCGGAATTTTTTATATAGGTTCCACAATGGAACTAAACTCGCCAGTGTCATTCATCTCTACTTGAGAGCAGCAATTAGTAATTTGACCAGAAAACCTAAAGGAGGTGAAGCCAACTTTCCTACAAAGCCACTACAAAGTATAAGAAAGTTTCAGTGTTAGAAATGATTGTGTCTGCATACTAAGTTTATAGCTGTGATACAGTTACTTTTGGAAAAAAATGTAAATTAGATTATTCCAGATTATTCTCAATTAGTGTAAAGCCAAAGAAAAGCAATAAAATACGACTGTACTGTTCTATTTACTGTAGTTGCCATATCATCGCAATACTCTGGGCTTGTATGACCTGCTGCCAATTACAGACTGAAAAGAAAATAATAAAATCCTGCAAATAACCTGTAGACTTTATTTAGAGAGTTTGAGAAGTAATATATGATGTTTATAACTTGTATAGCCTAGTTTGATATTCTTAACTTCCCAACATGCAAAAATTAGAAGCCTAGTGCACAACCAATTAATTTGCTTACATTTTACTTTACCATTGTAATGTGACTTAAAAAGCCTGCCCTTCTCTCTGGATAAATTAAAGCAATTAGTTCAATAACTTGGCCAAATTATTTTAAGCCCAGCAACCACTTCATGGTTTGCTCTAGTTAGGACCCAGCAGAATAAAGGCCAAACGTGGTTGCTAGGCTTAAAATAATTTGGAAAACTATATGGAAAGTTCGAAAGTTCGAAAACGGACCCATTAAAGTCAATGGGAGTCAAATAGTTCGAAAAGATCTAATGAAATACAAATAAAATATTAATGGTAACTTAATGTAAATGGCTGTGGGACCTGGGAAATGGTCTGGGGAACATGTTCGAATATCAAGGACATTCGAAAAATCAATTTTACTCTCACTCGCGCTACATGTACCATGTACATTTTACTTGCGGATTCAATGCTTGTGTATAGGCTTTAATGGACACTTTACTTGTAGATTCGATGATCGCTCCTAGATACCATGGACATTTTACTCGCGGATTCGATGCTCGCGTATAGGTTTTAATGGACCCTTTACTCGCGGATTCGATGCTCGCGTATAGGTATAATAGGCATTTTACTCGCACATTCGAACGGTCGAACATTCGATATTTATCGAAAGTCCGAAAATATCGAAAATCTGGGTACTGGATAGTTCAAGAAGTCCAAATTCGTTCGAATTAGAATAGTTTGGCTCGAATTCGGGTTCGAGTTCAAGTCCATCTCTATCCCCCCTGACATTTTGCTAAGAGATATATATTCCTTTATTGCATAAAGGGTTTAGGTTGAATCTCCTTAATTTAGCAGATCTGTGTACCATATATACTTGAATATAAGCCGAGGTTTTTAGGTTTTAAAATTAGCCTAAAAAGTAAACCTCGGCTTATATTCGGGTCAGAGTAAATTTACTCACATCAGCGAATCAGAGCATTTACATAGCGGCTGACACTACTCGCACCGTTGCACGTGACGTCATGACGCTAATGACGTGCGTGCGTCGCATCTTACAGCCCATCAAGCTCCTTCAGCTCAGCGGAGAGGAGACTGAGAGGTGCCTGCAAGCCTGCATCCGAAATAAGTGCGGTGCCTGCAAGCCTGCATCCGAAATAAGTGCTTGAGGAATCGGATTGCCCTGTCTGTCTGCTAGAGTACCCTGATCCTGCTGCTGTAAAAATGTAAACTTATTTAGATTTTTACTTATATTATATTATTTTATTACTTTTACTTTATGTGATGGAGTAGTGCTGGTCTGGCTGTTCTATCTTTATTGGGGGGAGGGAGGCTGTGTTGGTAAAACATTATCTTGCTGTTTTTTGTTTTTTTTTTTGCTGCAGTGTGTATTGCTAATTTCATTTGAGAACACTTTTATTACTTACAGGTTTCTGGTAGTTGTCATAATTTCTACTCTCGGCTTATACTTGAGTCCATCAGTTTCAATCATTTTTCAGGAAAAAAATAGGTACCTCGGCTTATACTCGGATCGACCTATGTTCGAGTATATATGGTAAAAAAAGGACCCAAAGCTACATTTCTGAAGTGCATTTTGCTTAACTGGTGCTTTGTTCTTCCAGAGAAACATTAGACTGCTTTAAGATTCAGCTAATTTGTTTTTCTTTTCTATTTTTTTACACAGTAAAAAAAACCTGATTTAAGTAAAAAAAAACTGATTAACCCAAGATTTAATTCATAGAAAAGGTAATATACAGCTTCAATTAGTAACTGGTAATTGATTGAGTATTCTTTACTGGAGGTGGACAATGTGGCTGACGTTCATTCTGCCAGTATGTTGGTTGTTTCTCCTTAACATTCATTCTCACCTTTTTCCTAGCACTGAGGATCAGTGATATTGTCTTGCCGTCAAAAACAGTACTTGGCGGGTTGTTGACATCTGAAGTTGGTGTATATGGTTGGTGTATATGGTTGTAAACTCCATAAAAGCAGATCAAAAACTGATCCTGAGGGAAGAGTAAAAATGTTATGGCTGAGTAAGTTGCCTTTTTTTTATTGTATGTCCCACAGCTGCATATAACATATATTTCTCAGAGACCCAATATAACAGTTCCACTTTTGATTCATGCAAATCATTAATTTTTATCCTACTTCCAGTTTTAGCCTGCAGGAGATGGACAGAAATTCTTATTATTCTCATTCTTTTAGAATTGGGGCCAATACCCAGGCGCCGCTTTTACAGTTTCCTATTGAGAAAATTAAAAGACTGGGTAGATGGGACTCGTTACAAATCTTATGTGCATGTACATTTAGTGGATAATGTGTAATTGTGTCTCATATTTGTAGTTCAGGCCCGAGACATGTATCCTTGTGAATATTGGGTCATTAATTTATTCATTGGACAATAAGCACAGCAGAAAAAAGGAAATTTGGTGTTAATCTATCTTTTATCAGGAATACTGTTAATTAAAATTGGCTAAGACTAAAGCCTCGTACACACGTTGGATAATTGTCGTATGATGCAGCCAACGATAATTGTCGTACAGATATCGTTTCAATTATGAGGATTAACAATAATGTTGTTAAATGTTCGTCGGCTGCATCGCACGAAAATTATCCAACGCGTGTACGAGGCTTAAGACGAGCTTTGTGGGCAGACATTTTCCCATGCTATCCAGAGCATCCCTGCTATTGGGCAGCTCTGATATTATCATGATACATTTGGCTGGTAATGATGTGGGTACCATAAAGTCCATTGAATTATGTAAACAAATAAGAGGCGACTTTTAAGTTTCCTTTCCCTGGGGCTGTGCTAGACTGGTTGCAAAACCTGATTGAAAAATATTTTGTTCAGTGGAGATTGGGAAATGGCTATGCCATGGAGGGTATTTGATTGGTTGGGTCAGTGCAGCTCTTTGGCAGGTCCTCAGAAGGCTCCAGAAGGTGGACCTGAGGGGAGAAAGAGAGCACAGTCAGAGGAGAGGTGGTCTGTGAGGAAACTCCCACCCTACCCATCTCCATGATATTTGTAAAATGCTCTAACGTTATGTTGTTGTATGATATCTTATTTAGGTTTTTTTATTTTTTGGAGTTCCGTGCCCTGTATAAAAGGTAATCGGCCTGCGGCCTTGTGCTTTTATATCATAACGGAACTCCTCGGTGACTTCTAATATCATTATAATTAACAGTTGGGGGTGCATTATCCACTATATTCTATGATACTTTTTTGTCGCTATGGAGCTGTTCACTTTAAGGTGACAGCTTTAAGGTGACAGCTTTAGGTTGGTCAGATAGAAGATTAATTTAATTAAGTACCATTAAAGCTGCAGACAGTTTTTCCTCTGAAATAGTTGTTGTAGTGTTATTATTATGTGCGCATTTATTGTGTTAATAGGGGTACTGGTAACATTCTTATGTACGCTACAATATATTTAAAGACAATAGCAATGGACTGTTATTTTGTCCCAGATGTCGGGAAAATCCCGAAGACCTGAAGATTTTCGAATGTATGGAGCTATTTTCGATAATTTTCGAAAATATATTTGAACGTTCGAAAATCCTCAAAAATATGATCAGAGACCACTTTCCGTGTCAGATCCGTGCCAGATCTGGGTTCCGCGTCAGATCCCATCTCTAGTAAAATATACAATCAGTTTTTAACAAGCTTATTAATTATATAGTGGATAATGTACCCCCTACTGTAAATTATAAGGATATTATAAGTCACCGAGGAGTACCGTGACCATATAAAAGCACGAGACCGCAGGCCGAGTGTCTTCTAATATCTAATATCCAAGGAGGGAAGAGGCCTTTTGTATATATATTGTAGCAGAGTTTCTCTGCAGGAAGATTGACCAAGCTTCCATGTGATAGTAGCACCCCCAACATGTCCCTTTAATTGGAGGTCTTATGCCTTGAATACTAAGCATTGGATGAAAGGCCTCTTCCCTCCTTGTTAAAAGCCAGTAGGCAGGGGGAAGTGATAGCCTGTAATACTAATCCGATCAGGGGTGTCTCTAGGGATTTTGCCACCTGAGGCAAACCCTGATTGCCGCCTCCGGCGGAGTAAAGTGGGCGTGGCTTGTGTGGGTGTGGCTTGTGTGTGGGCGTGTCTTTGTCGGTGGGAGTGCGGCTAGCCATTTTGTCATTTTGAACTTGGCACCATTTATTTGTACATTTTCTTTAAATAGACAATAATCAACACCATAACAGAAGAATAAACAATTTTGCCCAAAATAACCTGCCACCACGTCAAGGTTCCTTTTAATAGGGCCCTAACTTACCTAACTAGTCTAACCTAGCATAACCTAACAAACTATCTAAAGCTAATCTAACCATATGAAATGCCTTTTAACAATATCTAACACATGTACAGTGAGAACAGACGGTAATGGTCCCATACAGTGAGAACAGACGGTATGGTCCCATACAGTGACCCGACTGTAATGGTCCCATACAGTGAGAACAGACGGTAATGGTCCCATACAGAGAGAACAGACGGTAAAGGTCCCATACAGTGAAAACAGACGGTAAAGGTCCCAGATACTGGTGAAATCATTGGCACAAACTATAATAAATAGTTGTTACACAGATACAGGTAAAATCATTGGCAAAAACTTTGATAAATGGTTACCACACATACACACCACTTTCTGTCGCTGGAAGATCGATACACTTACAGGGGCAACTATGAGAACATGGCATGTGCAGGCACCACAGCGGCCGGTCTTGAAGGGTCCTGCACAGGCTGCACTCCGATTGGCTATGCCTTTCCTCTGCTTACACAAGCACCGCCTTTCATGCGGTGCTTCCTCCCACTCCACCCGGTGCCGGTAAGATAGATTTTTTTTTTTTAAACTTTGAAATGCCGCTGTTGAGCCACAGAGACAAAGTGCCGCTCTGCTATTTTGTCTCAATGTGGCTCATTAGCGAGACGGCCCTGAATCCGATACAAGGTCAGGGAGACAATCTTCCATGAAAATGCAACCAAGCAGGGAGTGTCAGCCCAGAAAAATGACCCAAGGTAAACTGATAGGACCTTCCATACTGGGGTTACCTTGACGTGGTTGGAAGGCTTTTCACTTTTTTGCATAAAATTGTAACAAAAAAAAACCCATGTTTTTACTGTTTGCACTAGCATAGATATTATGATATATGGGGCCCAGGAATGTGCATTGATCATCTCTTTTCTTGTTTGTTCTAATGTTTTGGTCAGATCAGTAGCACTTCCACTATTTGTTATAAAGTAATTTTGCCACAGGAGTGCTCCCACAGCCCCCATTTTGTGGCTGAGGATAAGTCAGCATGATCGGGCTGGTCATGCTGCAGCATAGAGAAGGACTGCACAGTGAGTGATCAGGGGGAACAATATCCTTGTTCTAATCGGCGCACTACTGCATTATTTACAGATTTTTTTTAGAAGCATCCATGTATCAAATATAATGCTGACCTTATATTTGTTGTATTTCTGCCTTCACCATGATTTGCATTGTTTTAAAAAAATCAAATAACCCAATATAGATCATAATACAGACAAAAATACATCTAAATAAGAAAACCAATCAGCTTCCATTTTTTAAAATTTGGACAGGCATCTCCTGCTGACATAAATAGTAAATCTATTCCCAATATTTAGCTTTGGGGGATAGTGGGGCCATCTATAATAGTATATTAACCATACTGACATTAATAGAATAGTTCTGTGCATATCACAATGTCAAAATAGAAAAGAGAGTTCATACCCACATCTTACACATTTGCTGGTGAAGGACTACAGTATTCCCAGTTTGGCCTGTTTATTTCCTATTTTGGGAAATTTAAGTGATGCAAGAGGAGACATGCATGGACTTTAGGCTCTAAGCCTAGGTCTAATTTTGGGCTTTGCTCTTGGTAGAAGGGGGGGGGGGGTAAGCATCGGTGTGGTAACCCAGAGTCTAATTAGGCCAACTACTTAGTGCATCTGGAAGTTGAGGCAAAGTAGCATCTTAATTTTATTCTGTTCTTACCCACCCCCTATTAAAATAGTATGTAAGGATACTGTGTGTTTGAATAAAATACAAAGTATTGATACAAAAACACCAAATACTGAAATACGTACGTAAGTGTTTTAGGGGGAAATTGTTTCTTTGAGGACGTTTTTTCAAGACCATAGGTTTTTCGTCGCCAATTCAAGAAGTGGAAAAAATTAATATCATGGAATCTTAAATTATTTAGAATATGGCCAAACATGGAGACAAGATGGAAGGAAGCTTGCAGAGATCGGTGTGGGGTTTATTGATAGAATATTGGGTATCAGTATATAAGCCCATGAGGCTGGCAGGTAATCACATTAAGATTCTCTTTCTTTTTGGATTATTTATCAGTTGAATAGCCAGGACCTAAAATGTTAATGCATATAACTATGGATATAGTGGGCATGCTTGTCAAGTTACTCAGTATAAGTGCAGAGGAGACCAATTTATAGCCTTCCTTTAAGTTTTTGTATTTACCATTTACATTTAGGAGGATTTAAACCCCATTTCTGGCTATCGTTCTATTTATTTGGTCAAGTGACAGTGTATTTTTTGTTTTACAGAGGAGACCACAGGGAAGATATGTATTATGAGTTAAATGGCTTATTCATCAAAAGATAGCATTTGACATTACTCTGCTTTACATATTTGGATTGTGAGTGTTATAGATGTACACTACCCTGAAATGAAGCCTGTCTGGTCTCCATGTACCATAAAAGTAATAACATCTGTTTGTAAGAATTTTGGCAAAAAATGTGTAATTAACTTTAATTGTTATATCGGCCTGAGAGAATGAGAAAAGTGACAAGCCTGAAAGTCATTTGGAACAGCTGTAGCAGATGCTATGAGGTCTACTTTAGCAGTTTAGCAGAGCAAAGAGAAGTTGGGGTGGATCATAAATACACAATAAAACAGTGGTGTCAATGAATTACATGACAAATACAAGTTGTTGGCAGGAAAAATAAGTATATTAAGAGATACTGTGTCCTTGTCTTGTTATTTATTCCATAATACCCACACTCCTCCTTCACTCTACAGTCTTCCATTCTCCCTTTTAGTATAGCCATTAATGGGACAAGATATCTATGACAATGAGAAGGGACAACTGAGCAAAAATTATCTAATAGTTAATATTAAGAGTAAGCTAAGTACAAATATAAAATTACTTGCTGATAGCTAAACCTCCACATTAGTAATACTTGCGGTGTCCATTTTAGGAGATCATCATGTATCAGGTGTCCGGTATCAGGTATCGGATGTCAGGTAGCAGGTATTAGGTGTCAGGTATCAGGTGTCATTTATGCAGCAAGTCTCGTGAGAGACTTTTAAAGAATTTTTTTTAAGAAATAATATTAAAAGTTTTACGTAAAATCCATTGACATCTGAAAAAAGAAAACTTTTCTGCTAGCAAAAAAGCTATATAAGGAAAGTTGGAAAATTTTCTGTCATTGGATACTTAAAGTTTTTTTTTTTTTACATCTCTACAGGTAGCAAACCTTTAGCAAGTTAGAATGCAAGTTAACTTTGTACCTATGTACCCATCTGTACACCATTTACAATAAATATGCTTGACTATGCTATTATCTTTGCTGAATGTGTTTATAATGCATCCTTTGGTTAAGGCTCCATGCAGCTTATTGCCAATATCTTATAATATGCTCAATCAGCTAAATACTTCTACAGTACATATATATTTTAACACCATGGTAAATAATGAAGGGATGAAAATTAAGCTACAGTACTTTATTATAACTGTTAGGAAATTGCAAAGAGCCATTAGCTTTGAACAGCAAGGCATTGTAGATGGGATTTCTAAGGCTTTGCTTAAAAGGTATATACAATCAATTTAAGAATATGCTCAGTGTTTGTAAAGTTGGAATTTTTCCAGGATTGCTTTCAACATCTTACCTAATAGAAATCAATTAAATTTTAATGTTGATTTGTAACTATTCACATGTAACAGCATGTTACATTGTGTGGGTTTTGAATACAAAAGTGCAATTCAAGCTTTCTCTGTAGTTGAGTCAATCAAGAAAACAGACCTGTTCTGTCGTGAAAACAGGGAACCTAGCAATTAATTTAGAACAATACAAGATACTGTAAGCACAATAGCAATGTAACAGTTGAAGTTTAAGACACAAACAGAGGATTTACACTTATACACATATTAAGATACATAAACTTTGGAAGTACTAAATCCTTCTTATGGACAGATAGAGCTCTACCTGTTTGGCAGAACTTTATAAAATATATACATTATATAATGCTATAAATATCTAAATAAAAACATGGTCAGAATAAAAAGAATTAAAAAATATACAGGCAATAATAAAAAAGGCACACACAGTGTTACCAATCAAATGTAGGCATCATGAGCTATCCAAGAATTACCCAAGACTTCCCTGACTTTTCTGAACTCTGGGAGTACGGAGAAAACATTTTCTACCCATAAGAGAGCATTGGTTAAACCTGCAGAATCAAAGTGTCTGGTTAGTAAAAAGCCTTGAAAACCAACTGTGGCCGGGGTGCTAGATGCCCCAAGCCCGTTGTGAGGCAGCTACTATCCGAAATCAGCATCAAAGATAGGAAATCTGCACAAACCAGAACACAGGAGACAGATTGCCGTGAATAAAAAGCCTTTATTGCATGTACATCTTATGCGTTTTGGACCCAACGGCTTCTGGCTTTTGTGTTCCGATTTCCTGTCTTTGATGCTTAAATCATTTCTCAAATGCTTCTGAAAAAGAATTATAGTAAATTGCAAATATTTCAAGGGTTATTGCAAATTCGAATTTGCGATAACCCTCAAACATAGCATTTGGTAACAATCAAATTTGTGTTAACCCTCGAATATAGCTTGGTAACGTTCAAATTTGTGATAACCCTTGAATGTACCGAAAATTCAATGCGGAATCCCAACAATTCCCTAAACATGGGGAAAGTTGGTGTTTAAACAGGTTTTGGTGATAGTGAGCCATTTACAGTAGCATTTACATTGCTATTTTATCTGTATTTTATTAGAGCTTTCCAAACTTTTTTAGTAATATAACTTTTCTATGGAAAATAACTACAATATATACTGTTAACTATGACATGTAAAACATAGTTATAAAAGGTGGCAGGGAATTAGATAACCTACTGTTATTTTACTTTTAACTTACATTCTGAAACATAATGATGTATTTTTCAGCTTGAAATGTTCTTTAGCCAAGCACAAAAACAAATTGTGTTTCCTGAACGCATTAAAGAAAATCGTAGCTGACAAAAAAGTGGCCATAGGGTGTCTAATGGGGTCACTTGAAAGATTCAGGAGATTCAGTCAGGGCCAGATTTATACCTCAGGAGCCTGTAGGCCCAAAGAGCCTGGTGCCATTAGCCTCACCCCTAAACACAGACTGCACTCCTAGATCACACCCATTTTGTCTAAATTGGGGAAGTAATTAGACCATAAAGGGGTTGGATTGGTGGGAGGAGATTGACAGCCGTCCCTCCAACCTCAGGCACCCCTGGACACGTGCCTAATGGTAAATCTTGTCTTGGATTCAGTATATGGCCATTGGACATAGATGCAGGTAGATGCAGGATAGAAAAAGTCTCTGGATTGAGGTTCTGCCACCACTTTACCACAAATGTTTGTCCCCAATGCCAGATCCTGCTAAAGGGAGAATGGTGACATGCAACTTTATCCTTTAGGAAAAATACCATGTAACAGATTCCCTGGATGGCTCATTGCTGCAATCAACTGGTCGGAATGATATTTTGTTGAAGGGGAATCAGCCTCTGCTGATATTTTGGCATGACCGATTTCATTTCAAAGATTGGTAAAAATTCACTGATATATGAGATTAAACTTTCATGCAATTTGGACAAAGGTGCGACTGATATTGTTTGATTGCAGTGAAAAGTCACCACCTATACTTTGACCCAATCAATTGAAAAATCTGTGGGTTAGGTCAAAATATAGGTTTGCCCAGTTATTTTACTTTATATTTCATTTAAGGGAGGGAGGGGGGTGGTAGCAGTTATGTATCTCTGTGTTTACTTTGTGTTTTTCTTCCTTTGCTCACTGTTTCTTTCAACAGACAAAATAATTAATCACACCATGCACATTTGCTTAGCATTGTAAAAAAACAAAACAACAAAAACAGAATAAAGGAATAAATCATAAAATCATAATACCTCTTAATTCAACGCTCACACTCTCACACTGTGTAAAGGGATTAAACCCGAGCATTGAATGTTGACAGATTATATACATTAGTGTGGACTTAATTTGTAATTAGCACCAACAGCAGAAAAACAATAAAATACATTTTCTTATATGTTTATATTGTACATTATTGTTAAATTCTACATTTATTGTTTAAATACAATTCAGTATCACTTGGAGAGGCAGAAACAGTAATTAAATTTCTATTTAAATACATATTGTACCCTTTAAAGCCAGTATTAAATCAAAATGCAGAGCTAGGTATAAAACACCCATTCCAGATCAGCTGTTTTTTTTAAAGAAATCAGAGCATATGAAAGCAGGAAGATATGATCAGAACACACCCTGATTTGTTTTGAAATGTGATCATTAGGGAAAAGTTTGTTAAAAAAAAAATAATAATAATAAATAGAAATAAAGATAGCAATTCTTTTTTTAAATTGTAGGAATTTTAACTTTGCACCTCAAGGTTATACTGAAACACCAAATTATACTCTAAAAAAGTACTTGGGGTATGGAGGTAGGGTTGGTTATTCCTATCTCCCAATATTGTTTCGTTGATGGGCTTTAGCACTTTTTTTCTGTTTTTATCTGCCAGGGTAGTCTTGGGCTTTCATGTATTAAAGAAAGAGCTAAGGCCACAAGGATGCCTGGCAGAAGCAGTATTCTTTCTGATCCTCACAAAAGCAATATTGGGAGGCAGAAATGATCAATCCTATATCCCTACCCCAGGTACTTTTTTTTTTTTTTTTTTTACCATTTAACTGTTTTATAAAAACAACTTTATACAATAGAGTTCTATTTTAAAATGTGAAAGGGGAATGCCAGATAGCAGCAACAAGTTAATATTGCTTGATGTGTTATTTGATTACAGTAAATGCGGAGGGAAAACAGCTAAAGAGTTAATTGTTCTACTTCATCTAAACATGTTGTAACTACTCTAATTGCCAATGACATTCTGACTAAAGGGTTGAGTTTAGACAGAAGATACTACATGATAGATTTTCTTTTGCACAAACTTTCAAATAAATGTGTACAGGTATAGTCTCCATAGACTCACTCAGAAAGAATCACCACCAAACCCCAAAACTGCAATAGCTAGAAATCTAGAGATGTAAGCAGAGATGTTAGCATATGTTAATCATGGATGTAAGAGATGACATCACAGATAATGACATTGCTTTTCCCCCAGCCAGTGGCGTAGCTAGAAATAGCAGGGCTCCATAGCAAGATTTTAGATGGGGCTCCTCAACCCACCAAAAAAACATACAAACAAACAAACAAACAAACAAAAAAAACAGTTCAGGGAAGTTCAACTCTATACGAGTAAAGATGGAGGTATGGCACTAGTTAGGTCCCCCAATGCTAATCAATAGGAGAGAGGGGGGGTGCTGAACAGACACAACAAAACATACCAAAATATTCAAGGAAGAAAAAAGAAAGTCTGCAGCACTCACTTGTTTTCAGTGAAAAAAATATTTACATTCCTTTATTGAAGTATGTACACACATACGTAATGGGACTATATCATGTGCAAACGGAGTCTTTAAAAACCATTAAAATATATAATATACAAATAGCAGCATCTCTATTGTAGTGATCCTAGTAATCAAGGATTGGATATAAAGTGCACTGTGCTATATTATAGTATATCCTATACAGTAATATCTTACAGAGATATATCAAGGCAAATCCTGAATGCTGAACATCATTATACAACGTATATACTTATCTGTCCCTGTACATGGCTCAACATTTAGAGGCACAGACAATCCCTGGAGGTGCAGGTATAGGCATCTCTATCCAATAGAGGAAGCTGCTGGATCTGAAACGGTGGGTGGAGTGGTCCCCCTGACGCGTTTCGCCCGGTCCCCCGGGCTTTCTCAAAAGGTACACACCAGTGTCGTTCCCCAATACAAATATATAGGCCTCAGTAAGTGGCACGTCCTGTTCGGACTTGCGTAAGGACGTAATTGCGTCAAAATGCGCAACCGCGTCATAATGCGTCCGCCTGATTGGACTCATACGTAGTGTGTGTTTGAGAGATAGAGACTGCAGGAGAGAGTCTGAGAGATAGGATAGAAAGTTAGAGGACAGAGACTTCAGAAGAGAGAAAGTGTGAGAGATAGAGGATAGAGACTGCAGGAGAAAGAATGTGAGAGAGACAGAGAAAAGAGGGTGTGTGAGAGAGATGCAGGAGAGAGAAAGTGTAAGAGATAGAGAATAGAGACTGCAGGAGAGAGAAAGTGTGAGAGATAGAGGATAGATACTCCAGGAGAAAAAAGGGGGATAGACAGAGAATAGAGACTGCAGGAAAGAGAGTATAAGAAATGATAGAGACTGCAAGAGTGTGTGAGAGAGAGTTAGAGGATAGAAACTGCAGGAGAAAAAAAGGGAGATAGACAGAGAATAGAGACTGCGGGAGAGATAGTAAAAGAAATGATAGAGACTGCAAGAGAGGAAAAGTGAAAAATAGAGGATATATACTGCAGGAGAGAGAGAGAACACGTGAGAGATAGAGATTGAAAATCTCTCCTACAGTCTTTCTCTCCTGTTTCATCTCTCCTATGAACCTTCCTACACACAGTTTTGATCACTCCTAGCTCCATGTTCCACCACTAACCTTTCATAGTTACTAACATTTTTAAAAAACAAACTAGGGACACCTCTTTAGATTCAAACAAATGCAGCTCTAGCATTTAGGCCACACCCACAGTGACACACGTGACAAGTCACCTTTAAAGGGCAAATATTCCCCCCCAAAAAACCTTTTGCCATCAAAATGACATTAGTATAATGATAAAAAGCTAAGACAGTTGAATTGGCTGGAAAACTCTCTCACATACACTGAACATACACACTCTGACACATACTCTAAACACTCCCACACATACTGTAAAAACACTCATGTGTATTGTACATACACACTCACACATACTGTACATACACTCACACATACTGTACATTCACACTCACACATACTGTACATACACCCTCTCACATATACTGTACATTCACACTCACATATACTGTACATACACTCTTTCATGTATACTGTACATTCACACATACTGTAAATTAACACTCACACATACTGCACATACATTCACTCACATATACTGTACATACACTCTTTCATGCATGCTGTACATTCACACATACTGTACACACAATCTTTCACACATACTGTACATTCACACTCGCACATTTTGTACATACACACTCGCACACATACAGTAAATTAACACTCACACATACTGTACATACACACTCACATATACTGTACATACACACTCTAGAAGGACTGTAGAAGCACTCCTTAGGCTAAATTACATATATTTTGTGGAAGTGCGGCTGATCTGGTCAAAGATTTATACAAACAAAGAAAAGATAATCAATGCCCATTCCTAGGCCCCATACAATTTCATATGATCTGCACACTGGCAAACATTATAAACAAGGGGGTTTATAAATACACGCTCTCTCACACATATTGTACATTCACCCTTTCTCACACACACTACATGAATACACAATTTTTTTTTAGATTCAAACAACTTGCATTTAGGTCACACCCACAGTGACACACCCGAGTCACCATTAAAGGGCAAATATGCCCCCCAAAAAAACCTTTTGCCATCAAAATGACACTAGTATAATGATAAAAAAAAAAGCTAAGACAGTTGAAGTGGCTGGAAAATACAGCTCATGTAAGACACAGCTCCCTCACGTTCTTCAATAAAACTGAAACTGAAACCTCATAATTAGTTTTTAGGTTGACATAACCACCAAGTTTTTATTGTTTGGCTTCTAGATAACTTATTTAAAGTTAGATGGCACAGTGCATTGCTGCATATAATAAATACTAATATATAGAAAAGTTATATAAAAAAAAAAAAAACAAATACTCATATCCCAATAAACCTATAAAACCATACCCATCACCTTCTTATATGAATACAATATAAAATACATGAATAGCAGATAGAAGCCCCAACATGCATATGTATGTCATACAAGGGGGATAAATACATAAATAGTTCAGTAAATAAATACATAAATTATATAAATATAAGTGCTAGAGCCTTGCCACAAGAGGAAAGGAGGTCCTGCCCCGTAGAGCTTACAATCTAGTGAGGTAGGTAACATACAGATACAATGGAATGGGTATAAGTGCTGGAGTGAGACGAATGCAGTGCAAATAAAACAATCATATATTGTGCTGGTTACCAGATAGGTAGGATGTAAGGGTAGATTTAAACCTGCTAATAGAGGTTTTGTTATAATTTCTTCAGGAGAAGACCTCTATGAGACCCCCTCTGGACGCGGAGTCTAAGCACCTGCCGGTCTTCACCAGAGCCTCTAATGGTGAGGATGTTTTGCGGCGAGAAGGCACCAGGTCGTGGCTCCAGAGGAGGGAACCACAAAGGCCAATCCCACAATGTGGAGAAGCAATCGAGATGAAGATCGGAGTAAACAGGAGGTAGGAGCTGAAGGGAGATAAGGACACCAGAGGTACCTGGAGGTAGGAGCTGTAGTAGATATGGAGACAGAAGGTAACTGGAGGTAGGAGCTGTAGTAGATATGGAAACCGGAGGTACCTGGAGGTAGGAGCTGTAGTAGATCTGGAGACTGGAGGAAACTGGGAGTAGGAGCTGTAGTAGATATGGAGACTGGAGGTAACTGGAGGTAGGAGCTGTAGTAGATATGGAGACCGGAGGTAACTGGAGGTAGGAGCTGTAGTAGATATGGAGACAGGAGGTAACTGGAGGTAGGAGCTGTAGTAGATATGGAGACCGCAGGTAACTGGAGGTAGGAGCTGTAGTAGATATGGAGACCAGAGGTAAGTGGAGATAGGAGCTGTAGTTATCCTAGGACTTAGATAAACTAGAAAAAGGGAACTAGGGTTCAGAGTCCAAACACACTCTGAACTGGCAGCAAGATGCCGGCTGCCAGGAGGGGCCTAAATAGGCCCAGAGGAAGTCATCACCGATGGACGCGCGCCAGAAGAAGATTGCCTCGGGGGGTGCCGCCCACGTCCCTGTGTCATAGAAGACGCGTGGACGCACAGACGGGTGGTCCGGGTAAGAAGCGCGCTCCTGCGCGTGAACGCCGGCGCGCATCCCCGCGCTCGGGCGGAGGTAAGTATTTTACAGGTTTCTTGAAGTAGAGAGAGGGGAATAGAATTC
Organism: Hymenochirus boettgeri; assembly: GCA_019447015.1. Classification (NCBI taxonomy): domain Eukaryota; kingdom Metazoa; phylum Chordata; class Amphibia; order Anura; family Pipidae; genus Hymenochirus; species Hymenochirus boettgeri. The sequence goes on along the minus strand of CM033472.1, from coordinate 96,274,480 downwards.
CAGAGGATGGGAGCAACAAGAGAAAAAGGTTTAAGGCAAGAGGAAGCAGTACAGGTGGGGGGTTGGTACAGGAACTGGTTCTGCGATAAGGGGAGGGAATGGGCAGGAACATATGGGGAGACTAGAGAGAAAATATAATGAGGAGCAGCAGAGCGAAGGGATTTAAATGTTAGGAGAAGTATTTTGTATGCAATGAGCTGTTTAACGGGGAGCCAGATTGTTGTCTGTTTCAGAGGAGATTTGGGATCCGGTTTATTAGAGAGCGAAACAATACGTGCGGCAGAGTTAAGTATAGACTGAAGGGGAGAGAGGTGGGAAGCAGGAAGACCAGAAAGTAGTAGGTTGCAATAGTCCAGGCACGATAGGATGAGAGCATGCATAAGCATAGCGGTAGATGGGAGAGAAAGGAACTTGCAAATTTTGGATATATTGCGAAGTAAAAAGCGGCAGGTTTTCGCAACGTAGTTAATGTGCTCAGAAAAGGAGAGAGAGGAGTCAATAATTACTCCTAGGTACCCCTGATTGGATAGGGAAAATGGGGGTATTGTCAACAGAGATGGAGAAAGATGGGACAGGACCAGGTTTAGGTGGAAAAACAATCGGTTCAATTTTAGAAAAATTTAATTTGAGGTAGCTTTGCGACATACAGGAGATGGCAAGAAGGCAGTCGGAGACACGTGATAGGATGTCAGGAGTTAGTGTAGGTGTGGACAAGTAGATTTGTGTATCATCTGCATATAAATGATACTTGAAGCCAAAAGAGCTGATCACATCTCCCAAGGAAATAGTGTAGAGGGAGAACAATAAGGGTCCAAGTACAGACCCCTGCGGGACCCCCACATCAAGAGGAACTGGAGAAAAGGTGTTGTTAGCATAAGATACAGAGTAAGTTCGGTCAGAGACATAGGATACAAACCAGGATGCCACTTCATTCCAAATGACCAAGGAATGAAGTATCTGCATTAGGAGGGAATGATTGACTGTGGGGAAGGGAGGTCAAGGAGGATAAGAATAGAAAAGTGACTATTGGCTTTTGCAACCTGCAGATTATTCACAACCTTACACAGGACCGTCTCAGTGGAATGTGCAGGACAGAATCCAGATTGCAAAGGATCCAATAGGTTATGAGCATGGAGCAGTGTTACCTCTAAGCTGTGCGCTCGTGCATGCGCACACATCTCTGCAGGCCCGCACACACAAAAATCTTCTGGAATATAAGTGCTGCAGTATGGAGTGCACAAAATTTACTTTTGCATGCGCACAGAAACTATATTTCTGCACACACAGCCAATTTGAGGTTAGAGGTAACATAGGCATCGAGGTAGTTAGCGATTCGGGAGAGGATTAATCGTTCTAGCAGTTTAGAGGCTATTCGTAAGAGAGACCTGGCGGTAGTTAGCTAAACAAGAGGGGTCTAGCGAAGGATTTTTTAGTATGGGCTTAAAATGGGAATGCTTAAACACGGAAGGGAAAATTCCAGATGTAAGGGAGGCGTTAAATATGTGGGTGAGTATAGGGGTAAGCGTATGATTACAGTGCTTCAGTAATACAGTGGGCATGGGATCAAGAGGACAGGTCGTGAGCAGACATGACAGAAGCAGGCAAGAGATTTCTAAATGGGTCACAGGAGCAAAAGATCCAAGAATAGCAGAGGGAGCAGAGGGCAACATAATCTGAGAGACATCCCTAGGACCAGAGATCTGTACGCGGATGGACTCCACTTTATGTAGAAAGTAATACACAAAGTCCTGGGGAGAGTGGGGAGAAAGGAGGGAGTCAAGGGGAGAAGAGCGCAGAAGGGAGTTGAAGATGGAGAACAGACGACTTGGGTTAGATTTGTTGTTTCTGGTAGTAGTTCTGTTTTGCTAGCAGGAGCCCAGAGTCGAGACATTGCAGCATGAACTTGTAATGGAGAGTCAGCCTTTGTATGGGACTTTCTCCACGCACGTTCAGCAGCACACGTGCACCTGCATATAAAACGGAAGTGGGGTTGAGCCACAGAAGAGGATTAGAGGTTCCTCACCTGAGGGAATGCAAGGGGGCAAAAGAGTCTATTGTGTTAATCAGGATACAATTATAGGAATTAGCAAGCGAGTCAGGGTCATCAACTGTCAAAAGGGAGGAGAGACTAGAGGACAGGCATGAAGCGAGTGCCGGGAGATCTATGGATCTAGTATTACGGACAGACGCGCAAGATGGAGGGACAGGAAGAAGAAGAAAAGTGATCAGATGATGATCAGAAAGCGGGAAGGGGTTAGATTGAAAAGACGAGACAGAGAGGTTTTTAGTAAACACTAGATCCAGGAAGTGGCCATCCTTGTGAGTATAAACAAATTCAATAACGAGGCAGGCAGCCGAGCTTCACATATCACTAAAACTCGATTTTATTGAAGAAGTTAAAAACAACGGATCAGTGCAAAACCCCCCATGGCTATCACTCTTGAGCTCCGCCTGACATGTTTCGTGGCTGACACGCCACTTACTCAGGGGCTTAGAGCAGATAGCCTTCCCTTCCTTTTAGTAGAGTAAAACATTAAACCTTAAGGTTATTTACAAACAGGTGCCAAATCAAATAAAATCAACAAGCAAATGGAACCTATGGAAACAGTTAAAATAAAGCTTAAACTGGGACACAGCAAATTAGGAGATTCAATCACATGTATAACTCATGTCAAAATGCTACACTAAGTAGAATGTTTCATATTGTATAAATTCAGAGGAACAGGAATACAGAGCGAAAGCTACAGGGACAAACTGAGGGACAGACCTCGATTAAGAGAGGGACCACCAAGAGAAGCTGGAGGAAGAGATCAGTACAATGGCAGACCACGGGAACAGAGACTGAGGGGCAGAGGAGGCAGATTGAGGACTTAGCTCCAGGATTATCACACAGCAATCTAGTAGGATTTCCAGATACTGATGATAATGTTATTAATATCTCTAATGCAGTACTTACCACGGAGGAATGTGAACCTCTGAATTTAGGTTTAAAGGGCATCTATAGTGAAAAAAACACATTGCCCCTTTGCAAAGTTAAATTCATGTACTCTGTGCTGCCTTAATCATATCTCTGTCAGTGACTTTATTTAACCATGGTATCAGATCTCTGTGCAGCACTCCCCCCTTCCCCCTCCCCTCTGTTACCTCCTCCATGTCTCAACTCCGGCTAACCGACAAGCTTATCATGTGCAGTAGGAGTTAAAAGTTCAACATCCTGAAAAACACACCCACGCACAGTGGCCAATAGAAAGCAAGCTGTCCTGGAGACACGGAAGAAGGAGAACAGTACAGTTTACAATCTCTCACTTTGTGACCCATCATCAATCAGTGACAGCTATTAAGAAGGGGGGTCAAGTGCAGCCTTATATTTACCATCAAAGCTACCTCTCTCCCCCTGCTAATGCTCTTATCTCTATGTTTATTACAGAGCAGGGAGGGGGGATCAGGTCACAGGGATTTGATTGACAGTCCAAGTAGGAGTAGAGGAATGCAATCACATATTCTTCTAACTGGTGTATCTCAGGACAGAGAGGGAATCTGAAAAAAAGTAGACACTCTGGGGGTTGTGGGGAATTATAGAACACATGGAAAGAAAGAACAAAAAGTTCATTTTCCCACTATAGATGCCCTTTAAACTACGTAATTAATGCCCCATTCAATGAATTTGATACTTTGGTAGATTTCAACAGATGTATTAGGAAACTTACTTTAAAACGCCATTTCCTATTGGGTAATTTGGCCAAGGGGGGCACAGAAGAGACACCTATACCACAAGAACAGTGGGAGGTTAATGGAGAGAGTAATACTGACATGGATTCTGGGAATACCCAGTCGTTAATAGCCCTGTTAGAAGACAGTAGTATGGTGGTCAAAAATCCTGTTAAACATACTGATTTGAGGAACAAATCTACTTTTTACCCAGTCCATAGTAAGGGCCACCATATAGAAAAAGAGAGACAAAATCGAATAGTCTCTTCGCATTAGGGAAACTTAGAGGACTATTAGTAAAAACCCAGATATTACAGTAAGATCAGCGGATAAGGGGGGATCCATGGTGGTTATGAACACCTCTAGTTATGCATGTGAAATTATGAGACAATTGTCGGATTGTGAGACATATTCTGCATTGAAAGGTGATTCAGAAATTTCATTTAAGAAACAATTGGTGTCTCTCTTAGACTTTGGTTTATTATTAGGGGTATTATCTCAGACTGAATATGATTACATGTTGGTATCAAATCTGGTCACCCCAATTTTCCATATCCTACCAAAGGTTCACAAATCACTAGAAGACGTGAGTGGACATCCAATTGTTTCAGGGATCGGCTCTTTAAACAAGCCCGTCTAAATATATTGATACCCTCTTGCGTCCACTAGTAACTGCTCTACCATCATATATACGTGATTCCACACATATTATTAATGTGTTATCAGATGTTCCTTGAAGGGAGTCATATAATTGGCTGGCGCTAGACGTCGCCTCTCTATATTCTTCGATACCCCATGATCTTGGAATGAGAGCAGTGCGTTTTTGGTTGGATCAAAGTGACCTATATCCTAATACCCAGAAACACTTTATTATGGAAGCACTACAGTTCTAACTAAATACTAACTATTTTTTGTTTAACGGTATTTACTACCTTCAAAAGAAAGGAGCTTTTATGGGTGGATGTTTTTCACCCTCCTATGCAAATTTATTTATGGGTTACTGGGAATTTGTACATATTTTTAACCTATCAAATGTATATAAGAGTAACATCATAAAGATGTACCGTTTTATAGACGACATAATCATGATTTGGGATGATACTGTATGTTACTAGATTCGAATGGTGTTGACCAATTTATTAACTACTGCAACTCCACTAATTGGGGCATACAATTTACGTACTATAAAGATCCGGAGGTGATGGAGTTTCTAGATATTGAATTTAGAATAGTGAATAACTGTATTATGATAGACGTCTATCGCAAACCCATATCTAGAAACACAGCTGCCACCCTCCTGCTGTCATACGGGCAATCCCCTATGGCCAATTTTTGAGATATAGAAGAATCTGTTCCACCTGGGATAATTTCCAGGAAAAAGCAATGGTATTGTGGGACCGCATAGTGGCAAGGGGGTACCAAGTAGAAATGATAAGGAGTGCCTATGAGAGGGCAGTAGGAGCCAACCGCCATACACTCCTAATTAATAAATCTCAGGGAAAATTTTTTTTTATAACAAATATGAGGATGAGATGAATACTCCACTCCTGGTTACTAAGTAGGGTTAGTAATAATATAAGGAAAATTATACGGAAACATTGGACAGTTTTAAAGATGGACCCGGTCTTGGGGAATGTATTGATAAATGAGCCCAAAATTATATTTAAGAGGAATCAAACTATAGGTTTGATTGTTTCTCTGAGCCTTTTGAATACTGAGTTGATTCCCAGGTCAGATACCTGGCTCACCTGCAGAGGCAGTTACAAATGTGGTATGGCCAGATGTAAGATGTGTAAATACTAAATTCCAAAAATGTTTACTTTGACTACTAATAATAATTTGATATTAAGAATTTTTACAATTGCAGAACATTGTTTGTGGTCTATTTAGCCATATTTGGATGTGGTAAGCAGTATGTGGGAAAGACCATCAGACCCGCATATAAGAGGATAGCGGAGCATATTAATGCTTCTATTCAAGGTTTATACACTACAGCTATTTCAGCTCGTTATGGATACACACCAAGGGAATATTAATTTTAGTTTTCAGATCATTGATTATGTCAAAAGTGCCATGAGTAAGGGTGACAGGAATAAGAGCCTCTTGAAAAGAGAGGCGTTTTGGATATACACTCTAGAAACAATCACTCCCATGGGCCTGAATAAAGATTTTGAGCTTAAGTGTTTCTGTGACTAGATAGGACATTTACTGAATGAACATTAAATTAAAGCATATGTGTAACAATAAGTCCTCCTGTGTCTATTACTCTATAACTGAATAAATATCTGAGCACTGTATAAGTAAATATTTATCTTTATCCTCTGCCTCAATTAGCCGTTTTTTATATATATCTCGCTATTTATGTCTGCTAATTGTGTTATTTATTGCTACTTTGAATTTATACAATATGAAACATTCTACTAGTGTGGCATTTTGACAGGAGTTATACATGTGATTGAATCTCCTAATTTGCTGTGTCCCAGTTTAAGCTTTATTTTAACTGTTTCCATTTGCTTGTTGATTTTAATTGATTTGGCACCTGTTTGTAAATAACCTTAAGGGTTAATGTTTTACTCTACTAAAACAAACTTCTTTTGATTACATGGAGCTCCCGGGATCAAGGTATTCTGATTATTTTTGTATCGCATCCTTGTGAGTACTAGCATTAGTCCATTGCTGAAGATCAAACAAGGATGATTAGTGCAGGAAGCAAGAGGGCCAGGTTAGGGAGGAGTAGTCAATGTGACAGTTGAAGTCCCCCAGAATCAGAACAGGAGTCAGCAGAGAGGAAGAAAGTAAGCCAAGTTTTAAAGTCAGAGAGGAATGTGGCCGGAGATGGCGGTCTTTACACCACAGCTATTCTTAGGGACAAGGGGTGGGAGAGCTAAATTGAATGAGCCTCAAAGGATGTGAATGAAAGCTCAGACGGGGAGGTAATGTTAGTAAATCGACAGGAGGAAAGTAAAGAACACCCCCACCACGACCTGACGAACGAGGCGAATGGGAGAAACAGAGCCCACCAAGATCAAGCGAGGCCTTGATAGCGGAGTCATGTTGGGAAAGCCAACATGAAAATTATTAGCGCAGAAGAGATCATGGACGAGGGTAGATTTGTTAAGTAGTGAGCGAACATTAAGCAGAGCACATAAGGGAAGATCTTCACAAGTCACTGCCCCACAAAGTTGCTGCAATAATGTTGCAAAACAATAGAAACAAGATAATACTTGTAGCATAACAACAGTCAGGGAAACCACATTGATGTAAATTCACATATGCTAAGCAACCACTTTCAAATGAACTTAATATGTGTACTGTTTCTCCACCAAGTGGTTGGAGAGGGGGTTTACTGGTGCCTAGAATCCCCACTTTCTGCTTGCTCAGTGCAGCCTGCTGTTCTCCTGGTGTTTATAAACTTGTATAGATTGTTCCATAGAAAATTGTTAATTTAGCTGCGAGTTGATTTTTTTTTTCAAAAAAGTATTCCAGTGTGCCCTGAGATTGATAGGGATAGACTAGAACAGAGTTGGAGTCATTTTATAAGTTTGCACGAACTCAACTCTCCTCGAACTATGAACTTGCAGACTTAGGCCCATCTTTATAAACCTGTGGTATTTCAAGTTTGCAAACCAGGGGTTTTCATTGCTGTATGACCGTAAATGTTCTACATTCATAGAATGCCATGGGCAATCGTAAATCTACCTGTCTGCCTTATGCTGTATTGGACAAAACAAAACGGTTAAGTGTGCAAAAGCTGTGGAATGCTATTGGTTGAAGATTCCCGATGAGCCGTCCTAACATACTCCCAGAAAGATACCAAAAATATACACCTACCAATTGATAGGATATGTAACCTGCATAGACTAGCAACAAAAACTTTCTACCAAAAGTATGAGGAACTTAACATGAAACTGTAAAGTAGTAAACACAGATTGGTTTAAGGGTATCTCCACTGGTAAAAACAATTTGTCATAGTTTTATTTAAGAATGAGAGGTAAAAGGTGCTGTGTCTAACCTACCATTCTCCAATAAAAACCTGCAGGAGCCAGGAGAGGTGAGCTACTTACTGAAGCAAAAGTTACTTATGCACACAAACTGGGATGGGTGCTGACCTCCTGTAATCTTCCCACTTCCAAGGAAGGTAAGTATCAACGAATTCTGGATATGGAGTCGCACACCTTGATGAATTCAAGTGTTTATTCAAAACCACACATCAATACAATGTTTTGGGGGGGGAATGTGCCCCCTTCCTCAGGTGAGGAAGGGGGCACATTCCCCTGAAATCTTGTATTGGTGTGGTTTTGAATAAACACTTGAATTCATCAAGGTGAGCTACTTATCCAATCGCCACAAAGCTAGACATCGGTGGCCCAATTACAGATTTGTCAGACTAAACTCCCCTCTATATTAGAAATACCCCCCCAAAACTATGTTGAAACCTACACACCTTCAGCTATGCAACGGTGTAATTTTTATTTGGTGCGCAGACATGGTCACCAACTAGTTCAAATGGGATGCATGCCCAAGTGCAATTACAAGAAAAACAAAGTGCTCTGTAATTTGAACCTACGCTTTTTCAAAGGAAACCGTCCCCAAACTTGGAAATACCCCCACAAACTATTTTTGGAATCTCCTCCTTCAGCTACGTTTCCAAGCTTTTATACATACAAGAATTCGACGCAGTTATAAGAACTGTTTGACCGCTCCAGTGCCAATTTCACCGACAGTGACGCGTCCCCACCCCTTCGCACTGTATGCACAGAGCAAAGGACTGGAGATGAGTCTGGGAATTCTGCACTGGAGCGGGTCCGCTCCACCCCTGTAAGATTTACTGAAGAACGGAGGGTAAGAGATCGTGCATTTACCTCCTGTTCAGTAAAACAGATAGAAACCAACTTTTTTGATGACATACTCTTTAAAGGGACAGCCACAGAACGTATATTCACGTTCTATGGCAGTTTGAGCCTTTCATGCACAGAACGTGAATGTTCGTGGCAGTGAAAGGGTTAAGCCCAAAATGCAATTACATTTAACTTTAAAGCTCATCTGCGATTTAGAAGCCCAATGTGACCATCTAGTTCAGGGATTCTCAGTGTGCCTCCAGAGGTTTGTCAACCATAACTCCCAGCTTTCCCTGTTGATGAATGCTGGGAGTTCTAGCTTTCAAACATCTGGTTGCACACAGTTTGAGAATCCCTGATCTAGTTGCCTGCAACAATTACTTTGTAGCTTTTAATGGCACAGCATCGGCAAGACATTGCAGATTTAATTAACAGAAAAGTGTCCCAACACAGAATCCTGTGGCATACACTTAGGACATTTTAATTTAATTGACAAAAGCAACATTAACTACTCTGCACCAGATCCCTGAACCAATTTTCTATCCATGTTCAAATATGCTTCCCTAGCCCAACAGACCTTTGCTTATTAACATGTTGCACCAAGGTAGATTATAAAAAAAAAAAACCCTTGGCAAAAGCCAACTATACCTCATACAGAGTTAAGCTGGGTACACACAGTAACGATAAAGCCCCAATTCCATCAGATCAGACTGTATCGGGGCTTTATCGTTACTGTGCAACTGCATTTCCGAACGAGCAGGTCGGCCGAATGCTCGTTCGGGAATCGCCAAAAACTACCATCAGCCGCGCTAGACTCCTATAGGAGTCTAGCGCGGGCGATGGAAACAGCCCCGTTCAGTGGTAATTACTTTACAGTTAATGCCTTTGCCTAGAACACCATGCATAAAATTAAGATGTACAATTAAACAGAAAGTAAATACTTTATTAAACATTTTACACTTGAGACATGTGCAATATGGCAACTTCACAATTCACAAGACAACAAAAATTGTTGGGATTTTGGGGTCTGGTGCAAACAATACACAAAAATATATAGTCCTTTGAATTTAGTCTGAAAAGTGTAATAAAGATATATATGCTAATTTAACATAATTAGCCGATTTTATACAGCACTTATATTTTTTAGTCCGTAAGTAAATAATTAAACGATAAAGAACATCAAAAACAGACACCTCTACTAAACTAGTAAATACATCTTTACTAAAAAGAAATTGTGAAGGCCCCATTGCTTTAGAACCCACCCCAACAGTCTAAATGCTGGAAAGCAGCCCAACAGCCTTCCTTCCAGAGATTGCAACTACTGTCACTTTTTCAGAAGATATTCTGAAATCTGATCCGTTATGGAGCATTGAGACAAATTTCAATATTTCCAAAGAAAGCACAATGCACGTCGTGATTTGCCCATTTAGCAACAGCGAGCACTGCATTCAAAACTATTGTATCCCATGGCTCAAATAAGATCAGCCACATTCATTGGCATCTCCTCAACAGTAGTATTGTAGAAAGTCTCAATGTCCCGAAGAATACGCTTGTCCTCCTCAGTAACAAAGTTTATTGCCACGCCTTTTCTACCAAACCGGCCGCCACGCCCAATCCTGAAACAGAAATGAAGTTACTGTTTGCAAGGCAATTAAAAATGAATTTAAAGCACACCAGCTTTAAGGTGTTATGGTTGTATCATTCATGGAACCAGTCCACTTCTTTTGCTGCAATATATCAGAAACTATTTAAAAAGGGAAAATTTAGCACAAACTTAATAGGTTTAATCCACCCAACCAGTTGCAAGTGTGTATCCTGGGAAGGCCTGTTGTAGAACCTGAAATTGCAGCTCAAAGTGTATAAAAAAAAAAAATTATATTAAAAATTGTAGAATAAACTACGAAGGTACAATAGTTTTACTGAACTTCCCCTTCAAAGTCGATAAAATAAAAAATAAAAAAAAACTATGTTGTAAAGTATCAAAGATCCTAAAGTTTAACATGAACCATTAGAAATGTTTGACTTTTCCAGATTAAAAAGCTTATTCTCAGACTGTTTGAGCCTTGCAGACCCTTAAAGGAAATCCAACCTACTTTGTGACTTGTGCTAAACCTTTCCCACTGGAGCCAATATAAGCATCTGCTTTCTGGTTCAAAGGAGCTTTAAGGGCTAGGCCACACTTGTGCGTTTTGCGCACGCGAGCTTAGCCAACATGGAAAAATTGCAGGAATTCGAAAATTCCCATGTTTTCAGATACGCATCCGTTCATGTTTTGGCAACGCATGCGCTCAACATTTGTGGGTTAACGCACGAGTTTCTATAACTGCTAAATCGCATGCGCAAAACACAAGAATTGCGTGCAATAATGCTTGCAATTAGTGCCCGATTCCTGTGCGTACAGTGCCTAAAAGTGCTTTTAACTGCAATGCATACTTTGCAGTGCTCATACTTTTAAGGCCAAGCCCCACTGGTGCTTTTGAAATTTGTTTGTACTTTGATATGCAAAAAAAAAGCTTTACTTTTAAAACATCTTGCAAATAACTTTTTGGGGTTTACTTGAAGCGCATTGAAAAGCAGACAAAAATGACACGTATCCACTTTTACATGCACTTGCATGGGTAAAGTGGAAAATTGCAAAAGGATGGCAGAAGTAGTGTTCACATTTCCTCAACTGGGGTCACTCCCTTAACTACCAGTTCAGAGTACAGGATAATCAACGCAGTCATTAGTGCAAATACAAAGTTAAACTGTTTAGCAAGGTACCATCTAGAAATACTCAAGCTGATTAGGCAGATTGTGAATATTCTGCCTCTGGAGTACTCCGAAATGCACTACACCGACAAAGTGAGGATATCACCCGTATCGTCTATTAGGATGTACCTACTTTTGGCAATACAACCTGAGATCTATTGAATGCAAATTAAGCTTTACCGAATGCCTGAGTTAGTACAACATTTGAGATCCATGCGTTTCCATTTCAGGCCAAACACCTAAATGTTACAAGTAAAGTAGTACTCAAATTCATTTGTCACTTTAAAAAAAAAAAAAAGTTAAGGCAGAAGGGCCAAGGCATTAATACCAAAAGGATAAAAAAAACGCAAGTATGTTGTACACAAAAGTGCACACCAATAAGCAAATTTACCTTTACAAAGATTTGGTCCATGTTTCACTGGCTGCCATCAGAACACGATCTGAAGTGAGTCTTCTCTGATTAAAGAGAGACATCACTTTTGCAAGGCCATTCCCATCTGTATCCAGGAGCATCTGTTTTCTGCTCCTTAACTATTTAAACATAAAAGTTAAATAAAAAATTTGCAAAAGACTTGTAATCTACCATTTGCATGGCCAGAATGTCTGAGACCAAACGTCCCTGTCTGTCAGAATAAGGTACAACAGACAGGGATAGCAGGAAGCATTTTAGTTTTTGCAGGGGGAACGACAACACAACACTACACAGATGTATTGTAACCTATCCTGCAGAAAGAATATAGCTTCCAAAAAATAAATAATTTCAAGTTACTTGGAAAAAGGTATTTAATGCTTTGGCACAAGAAAATAGTCACTTCAAGTATTAATCCTAGCTTTAAAGGGCAATTCCAGACCTCAAATGAACTTGTACATTTAAATAACCTCCCAAACTAATAGTTTGAAGTCTAACTTGAAATCCTGCACAATGTTCTGTTGCCTGCTTCTGCTTCCTGGTTCTTCCAGTTAGCAGCTGACATCAGCTAATGACAGTCCCTTAGCTGCCTCTTCTGAGCATGCTCAGTACAGGAGGCATTCAGAAGCATAGCAGACTTGAATTCAATGATAAATCCTACTTTGCCCTCTGAATTCATTATGCCCTATGAATTCAGGGGGCAAAGTAGGATTTATCAACATTTTAAAGAGGTCATTTGTTCAAAAAAAGTCATTATGAAGGTGGATTTGTCCTTTAAACATGCACTTACAAATGAGTCAGTAACAGAAGTGTAAAATTCCAATTACAAACCTGTGAATGTAGTTTTCACGATTTGTTGGCAGGTCATAATTTATGACCAATGATACTTGCTGCACATCTATACCACGAGCCTGGAGGGGGATTAATGAGAGTTAGGACTTTAGTCAATCCATACCTACATGAAGGATAGTTACCCTTACTGGTGCAAACGAGTTAAGTGTTACCCACAATATAGTGGCGAATTACAACGGTGTAATTCACTGTGGAATGTGGGTCCTACTTTACCAAATGACTTTACCATGTCTGGTACAAGTAACCATGACTGAATTCAACAAGTCTTTGGAAACTAGTTTCCTTCCTACTTACCAGCAAATCTGTGGTAATTAAAACACGGCTAGAACCAGAGCGAAACTCTCTCATAATAACATCCCTCTCTTTCTGGTCCATATCACCATGCTGTAAGAAATGTTAAGAAAGTTAGTACAAAAAAACAAAAAAAAACAAACAACTCACTACTGCAATTTTGGGTTATAAACAGTGGCTGTTCAGTCTGGTCCAACCTGGCGAAATGGACTATGCCCGACAGCCCCATTGACTCAGCTAATTAATTTCCCTGCTTGTTTGTGGAATAATGCAGGGTTTCACAATTTGTCTCCAGATGTTTAAAAACGAGAACTCCCAGCAGTCAACTAGAGGGAAGTAATGCTGGGAATTTGCTTTTAAACATCTGGAGGCCAGGGGCTAACTACAGGGGAGCCCCTCTTATTTTCCTATAACAGATATAGTCTCCCACAAAACATTGTGGATGAAGGATAGGGGCCCCAGTGATTTCTTGTTACGCCACTGCTGGAGGTAGTTTGAGAAACCCTGAATGTGCACAAGCCTTTAGCTGTTTGAAACCAAGCGTCCCTGCCAGCTATAAAAACAGTCAGGGATAGAAGGAGACACATTAATTTATGCAGGGGGAACGACAACACAGCACTGTCTAGCTATATTGTAACTTATCCTGCATTATGTATGCAGCAATTATTGCAATCTTACACCTTAAAGACTTACCAGAGCAGAGACTGTAAAATCTCTAGCATGCATTTTTTCTGTAAGCCAGTCAACTTTTCTTCTTGTATTTAGGAAAATAACAGCCTGTGTTATTGTTAAAGTTTCATACAAGTCACATAAAGTGTCCAGTTTCCATTCCTGTAATTAAAAAAAAAAAAAAGTTTAAAAACAATCATTTACAATGCTAGGCGACCTATTTGCATTGCAATCAAACAAACTGTTGCACTTTGTCTTAGACACTGCATATGGGACATTAAGAAAGCGGTCCAAACAGGTCACAAGTACTAGTGCGTTTACTCTTCTTCCTGTATGTACCATGTTAACATTACTACAAGACTTGGAAAAGACCAAGGCTTACAGTTATAACAAAGTTCTTAAATCAGGAAGAACCTTTGTATCTTACCTCTCGTTCAACATTAATGTAGAACTGTTTAATACCCTCCAGGGTTAACTCTTCTTTTTTCACCAAAATACGAATTGGATCCCTCATGAATTTCTTTGTAACTTCCAATACATCAGTTGGCATTGTGGCAGAAAGCAGAACAACCTAGTGAATTAGAAGTAATGTGTAAAAAGCTTTAAAGAGCAATGAAACATACCAAACCTGTTTTACAGTAGCAAGAAGATAGGAGCATGGTGGTGTTACATTGGCTTCTGAGGAAGCAAAAGTTCTTAGAAGCTGTAAGTTCTTAGAAGCTGCTACAATTCAGTGGGAGATGGGAGCACTTGCTCCCATCTTCCCTGCTACCTTAAAACAGAAATTAAAAACAATTGCACAAAATTCTAATTGCATATTGGCTATATCTCCATAAGGTTGCTGCTTCAAAAAGCCTGCCATAAACCAACTTAAAGGGTATGTCCACCCTTGAAACATTTTTGCCATAACAATCCCCCCAGCCCCAACCACTATTTATTTTATTAGAGAGTTCCCCAAACTTTACCTCCCCTCTTTCCTCCGCCGCGCTGCCGGCCCTCTGCTTGTGAGAAAATGCAAGCAGAGGGGCGGGACCGGCAGTCGCGTCTGATTGGCTGAGCGGCAGCCGGTTATTCAGTGCGGCGGAGGAAAGAGGGGAGGTAAGTAATGCTTGGGGCACTTTCTAATAAAATAAACATAGTGGTTGGGGCTGGGGGGACAGGGGGATTATTATGGCAAAAGGGATTTACACTAGGGGGAGGGAATGCTAATCGGGAGGGAGAGAAGGGCTGCAGTACGCATGCCAGACTTCTCCCGGAGGCCAGGTAGGAGGCAGAGTCCTATATGGACTGCTATCCTCCTGTTGGGCAGTTTGAGACTTTGGGGGGGGGGGGGGGGATAAAAACTAATTTTTTTTATCCCAGGCTTTGAAGCAGTAACCTTATGGAGATATAGCCAATATGCAATTAGAATTCTATTGTATGGGCTCTAGTTGAAATTTAAAGGACATGTAAACTGGGGCATATGTGGTTTGTTATCTGTATAAATGGAAAAATGGTATGCAGGTGCTTCCAGACTAAGAAGACTCCAAAGGATATCTTTTGGTGCTTTATTGACACGACATGTTTTGGACGTGAAGTCCTTTATCAAGTGATACACACTTAGTCTGGAAGCACCTGCATACCATTTTTCCATTTATACTGAATTAAGGTATTTGGGACAGTGCACAGCAAGATCCAGCAGCTAGAGGTGTTCAGGACACTACCTACTGTTTGTTATCTGTAAGCCACACGTCAATAAACTTAAGGCAGGCTGCTACAATCCAGTAGTTGGGCCTCCCCACGTCCCAGTTCATGTAACCGAAAATGAAGAGACTGGAGAGAGCCACAAGTTGGTATTACTCCTACAGTGTCAAACCAATTTATTGGAGAAAATCACACGCACAAAACACACATTGATGCACCTGAGGAAGGACTGATTGTAGGCCCGAAACATGTGCGTGTGATTTTCTCCAATAAATTGGTTTGACACGGTTGGAATATGAACTTCTGTCTCTCTCTAGTCTTCATTTTCTGATGCATTGTTGTGGCAGTAGTATGCATGTCTCCTCTCTATGTATCCATACAACTGTTGGACACAGCCACTAACTAGGAGTGACAGGGAGCACAGAAAGAAAAAAAAAAAAAAAAGGGGGGGGGGATCAAGTTCCCGACAGCACTAGAAATATAAAAAAGGATAAAGGCAAGCCATTCTTTTCCAGTTAAGTATCCCTTTAACATGTACAACAGCCCTATTTTTTATATATATTGTGTGTGACCCTTTAAGATCTGTAGCACAAAATCCTTTAGCTAGGTACACAATGCAATATTTCAGCCAGTTGACAGACAGTTCAGTGTATAATTGCTTGTTTTTGGATGCGACCGACTGTTCCTTCACCCAAATGATGAACACGAACAGCCATGTCCAAAAAACAGCCAATCGGGTGGTCCTCTATGGAACACACTGTTGTGGCAAACTGTTGGACGCAGCCACTACTGCCACAACAGAGCTTCCTCCTGGCCAACCAGCCAGTCAGAATGATTTGGCAGTGTGTACCCAAAAATGTGCATTTCACACTCTCAATACTCATTGAACATTAACATACTGCAAACTCCAGAAAACATCAGGAAATACAGCTTTAGTAGAGCCATTATGCAAGATGACATTCTACAAAAGAACAGGTCCCTTGAAACCCACCTGAATATTTGTGCTCAATTTCTGAAAGATTTCATATATCTGATCCTTAAACCCACGGCTTAACATTTCATCAGCTTCATCTAAAACAAACATCTTGATCCACTTAGGAGCTGCAAGACAAGGGTACAAAGGCATTTAATTAAAAAAAAAAGTGTTCAATAGAAGTCAAATTATGTAATGAAGCATCAAGATCTAATCTGCTCCATGTACAGTGCTGGCTAAACAGCCTGCAATATAATAAATTGCCTGGAGCCTACTTAAATTTCAGCCTCTTAAAGATATACTTCTTAAGACTGTTTATACAATAAAACAATTACTGTATGTATATTTAAGCTAAAACCTTAGTTTAAGTCTGAGCGATCAGTTTTTTTTTTAAGTTTCATCAGACAGGTCAGTCCCGAAAGATGGTATACCATCATTTCGCTCTAGATGAATTTTAAAAAAGTTACTTACACAAGTATCTACGATTTAACATGTCAAATACACGTCCAGGTGTGCCAACAACAATATGAGGGGCCTCTGCCTGAAGCTTCTGCATCTCATTCCGAACATTTGTTCCTCCTATGCAAGCATGACAAGTTGCACCCATATAATCACCCAGGGCCAAGATAACTTTTTGGATCTTGCGGGGGGGGAGGAAAAAAAAAAAAAAAAAAAAGTTAAGTGTAAAGGTCACAAGACAAGCCACCCAACATTCAGTCCAGTTATCCCAAACTCCATTCTCAAAACCAAATTTACATAGCCATTTAATCATTAAACTGGCATAAAAGGTTAGTGCACAGCTACTATTTCCCCTTAAGTGTCTAGTCTTCCTAATTTTTTTGCAAGTCATTTAATATTGGGAAACCACCAATGACCCAGTCCCTCCAAAAGGTGGCACAGATTCTACAAAAATATTAAGTGTAAAGCTGGCTATGTACAAAAGCCCAATGCAAAAATAAACAGAATCTGACATTTCAAATACCCGATTTATTAAACTGATCTAGGGGATAATCTGCTTACTTGGACAGTGAAATTACATTTTGCTGACTGCAAATCTCATGGTTACTATAAAAGCCAATTCCGAAAGTTAGATACATAGTCTTATCTAAATAGCAACTGCGGCCACCATTTTATTACCAGACTGCTAATTGTTTTAAGCAGTTTTTAATAAATCGGCCAGTGGCGCTTAGAGAAGCTCTAGCCGTAACTCACATCATACCCTATTCGTTACAATGTAAATGAAGAAATCTGAATTTGCTTTATTAAAGTTATAATTTGTTATAACCCCTGCATGCATACAACATCTGCACACAATATGCATCCATTCCACATTACATGATTAAATGCAACATTTTCCAAAACTGTAGTATACACATTGTAATTAAGTGTAAGCAGTTCTAAGGGAAACTATCCGATTCTTTACCATTAATTTAACCCATCTAAAATTTTAATTATGAATATTTAAGAAAATTGTCAATTTAGTTAAAATTTAAGTCCACCCTCAACATTACCTAAATAGGTTAATCATTCACCAGCCCAGACACTCTTCTGCTAATAGCAAATTTCAAGCTTGCACAGCAACAGTACGCAAAATTGAAACAGCTGCCAGGGACGGACATTTACATTGCAGCTTTCAAAGAAGCTGCCTACTCTACAGTAGGTGGTGAGACAGCTGCAGTAACCTGGTCTGTAAGTACCTTTACCAAAGATGTGTAAAGTAATGCATATGGGGTGCATATTATAGATGTTAGAAGGTGGACAAGCCCTTTAGTGTTTAAGTGAACTATAAATGTTAAACTAAAAATGCTACAGACCAGAGGTAGACTTAATCAATACCAGACATTTCTGCAAAGCATCCCAGAGCATAGGCCACTCAATTGGGAAATTAGTCTTCCAAAAGGGGGGGGGGGAAGAATTGTTCCACGAGCAAGTTTACTTTGGCTGTGTTTGGACCTCATGATCTCCTGGCTGGCATTCAGCAACTGGAATTTGCCTTTATCAGCAGTATATCCTTAGCTTTAATGTCACATAAGTACCAAAAGATCAAATCTACCATAACAAAAGGAGGAGAGAACTTGGCAGTGTTACCCTGGTCAAGGTCTGTTGGCAAATCTACCAAAAAGCAATGGCATTTAGTGTAGACAGATCCAGCATTCTACTGCAATACAGAAGGACCTTTAAAGTAAAAAGTCACAAAAATCTCATAATGAGAAATTTCTAAGTCACTATAGCCCATGTTGCACCCCCATACCAATAAGAACAAAACTACACATGCTCAACGGGTTCTTAACCAAAAGAGAGGGGGGGGTAGGGTAGGAGGCAAGCTACATAAACCGCTGCATTATCAAACCTATTCACGTTTAATGCAGAGCATAGATATTTTTAACAAATTGATTGGATTATCCAAGACACTTGTGTGTGATAGATTACACGTGATAATTGCCCGAAACCGCCGTTTGTCGTGCATGTGCCTTATATTCGTTCATCTTATAGGACCTTAAGGCTGAAGAGCTTTAAGATTTTATCAGTTGGTCAAAGTTAACACAGCAAATAAGCACTACTTGCAACCAGAGCAAGGCCTGGGAAACTATTGTAAAGGCAAACTGTGCTGACAGACCTGGCCAACAGATCGCATATTTGGCTACGGTTTTCCAGCATGTCTGATCACTCACAGCCAGAACACCCAATATTTCAGGTCAATTGAACAATACACTGAAATGTCAGTCTGTTTGAAATATTGGATGGTGTAGACAGTCTTCGGTAGGGTTAAAGGATAACTACCGTGTGAAGTTTATTAAAAAAAAGTACTTGGCACAGGCAACAGGTAATTCCTACCTCCCAATTTTGTTTGTGAGCAGCACCAGCTTAAAGAAAACCGAATCTGCCAGTATCTCCTGGCTTCAGCACTACCTTTAACAAGGGATTAGTCTACAACTAACCTGGCAAAAAAAAACAAAAAAACTGTACATGCTGTAGCTCCAAGATATTGTAAGGTAAGAATAATCAATACCAACTCCCTGCCCCAGGTACTTTCCATTGTTAATAGTTATTTTTACAGTATAGATATCCTTTAAAGTGTATCTCCACCCCTAAATTAAAGTTTACAATTTGCAGTCCACCCCATCCACCAAGTTAGTTTTGCAAGAAAATACCCAGAAAGTTAGACAGTTAACCCAGAGTTCTCCAACAGTCAAAAAGAGCAGAGGGACAGGACCAGCAGCCAATCACAGATGTGGCTGCCGGCTATTTCAGAGCACTGGGGGATCAAAGGTCTGGTAAGTAACTGAGGATTTTCTTGCAAACTAAATGGGCAGTTGAGATGGGATAGACTGCACAGAATTGTTTTAAAGGGTTGTCCACCTTCTCACCAAGCTCCTACTTTTCAATTTCCTGGACTTTTGAAGCACTGCAGGAGAACCATTTGTAGCGATGCAAGACTTTACAGTGAGGCCTGTATGCAGCTAAATTTTAGTTTTGGGTTGGACATGCCCTTTAAAGAGGGTATAAAGGTTGGACATCTATTCATCCAGTTATGTAAACCACTGATCAACCTGGATTAAAACACTGACAACCTGTGAAATACAGCTCAAGTTTAAAGCCAATTACAGCATGTTAGCACTTCCAACAGTTAAAAGCTACAATCCTTAATTACTACAATTAAATATTCTACATAATTTATAAGAGCTATACCTTTTAATAAAAGAATTACCACACCCTTCTGAAATCCAGAACATAAAGTTTCAAGCCAAGTATCAAAAGCTGAACAGGGAACCAGAACTAGTTGTACAGAGGAGAATTTTAAACTGCTAACACTGGAAAGCAAGCAGCATTAAGTTGTTCAATAGGTTACCATTAGGAAAAGCAAGAGGCTTTACTTTATTCCCCAACTAGTTACTGAGAATTATTAAACAGGCATTAAGGGCTCAACCCCACAGTAATAAACGAACAAGTACTAGGTTCTTACTTGTATAGCCAAGTGGTCACACATTTGTGGGTAAGTGAACTACAATGCTTACCCATCCATCCTGGTGGCCCAGGTGCTGGCAGCCCCAAGCCTGTTGCAAGGCTGACCAATCAGAGGAAAGTGAAGTAAGGATCCGCACTAACTGTTGCCAAAAGTAATTCAGAAGACTACTGCATAAAATTCTTTATTGGTATACACCTGGCGCATTTCAGACTAAACCGTCCTTAATGAAACGCGTCAGGCATGTACCAATAAAGAATTTTATGCAGCAGTAAGCAGTGGTCTTCACTGGTTAGTGGGGATCCTGACTTCACTTACCAGTAACTAGTTGGGTCCCCATACAAGTTCAGAGCCAGCATTGACTAGATTTCAAAGAAAATATGTTCTCTGAAATACAGGCTTTTTAACAGGAGCAAAACTGTTAAACACATCTGATTCTAGATTTTAATAATTATGAATGTACAAACAATTTCTCATGAGATGAAGCACTACTGTTCTGAAGTCAGTCTTCAACCAACTGCTCTGAAAGGACACAATGAGCAAACAAGATTAGGTACACAGATTGCTACCGTTTAATCAATAAGTAACCTTTTTACAAGGAGTATGGAGAACCTGCTTCAATTTGAACTTAATCATGCCAAGTCACCCATGCTGCAAACTTAAATATCGCAGTTGTGGCCTTCTCTGAAAGAATTGATTGTTGCTCGTAAAATACCCTTAAGTTAGAAGAAATGGACCAGAGCACTAAAGTAGAAAATGCGTTTGTTTAGATTTGTCATCTGTTTAACATATCAAAACTTAATTCTTTCATTTAAATAAAAACTCTAGCTCTCCAATCCTCCCAATTAAAGTACCCAAGGGTGAGGACCTGAACCACTTAGTCCAGTCATGACTGGCCTATGGGAAAGCATGCTCTGCAAGATGCACATTCCCATTGGCCATATCCAACTCTGGTAGCTGCAGACCAAGTGAGCATTTCATGCTCTGCTACAATCTGCCAAAATAACTTAGATAGTTTCCCTTTAGAGAATGCCCAGACAAAACATTTACTAATGACCATTTAATGGTTGAAATAGAAGCCTGTGCAGCACATACTAGCCTATCAATACCTGTTGAGCCAGTTCTCTTGTGGGGGCCAATACTAGAGCTTGGGTCTCCTTGAGATCTATCTCCAGCTGCTGCAGGATGGAAATGGCAAATGTGGCTGTCTTGCCAGTACCTGACTGAGCTTGAGCAATCACATCATACCCTAAAAAGAGTAGGATACACATTCAATGTTCCCTTTGACAATTCCAACAAGTATAATTCAAGCAAGTGATCAGCATTACAAAATTCTCTCCATTCTAAGTCAGCCCCGAAAGATGGTAAACCATCATTTCACTTGTTGAACTGCAGCCATGCAAGATAGCCGAAATGAAATTAATTTACCTTTGATACAAGGAATAATTGCTCTTTGTTGTATTGCAGATGGTTTCTCAAACCCATAAGCATAAATGCCTCTCAGAAGAGATTCTTTCAGATTCATGTCATCAAAATTGTCAACAATTTCATTCCAATTGCTCTACAAAAGAAAATCTGAATGCAAATTATGTCACAAACAAAAAGGTAGCAGAGCCACAGGCAGTTTTGTGAAAATATTCTCACCTCGATGACACCATCGGGATCCATGCCTTCTGGGCCTCCATGATCTCTAAAACAGACAAGAACATTTTAGCATAGCAGTTAACGAAACTCCACACTATACTTAGTTCAGTTTCCCTGTCCTGAGATACACAAGTTAGAATACGCGATTGCATTCCTCTACTGTCAATCAAAACCCTGTGACGTGATCCTCTTCCCTGCACAAATACCTCCCTACTCTAACAGATAAAAGCATTAGTAGGGGGAGAGAGGTAGCTTTAAAGGCAGAGATAAGGCTGCACTTCACACTCCCTTCTTGATAGCTTTCACCGATTGATGGGTCAAAGAGATCAGGACAGAGATCCCCTTCTCCAAGACAGCTTGCTTTCTATTGGCCACTGTGCGAGTTTTTTTTCAGGATGTTGAACTTAACTCCTACTGTACATTGTAAGCTTGTCAGTTAGCCGAAGTTGAGACATGGAGGCTAAAAGATCTGACACCATGGCAAAACTGTCACTGACAGAGGTTGGGATGTCGAACCTACTGCAGCCTTTCAGCTTTTTAAATGTAACTATTTAAATTAATTGCTGTGGTAAATATGAAACATACTTCCCTAATTAAAGAAAAGGTTGGACGTTAAGTCTTTATTCAACCTTAATTACCATGTTACTATGTAAATCCCGCTCTACATACAAGTCCTCCCCATCACCATGTTGTGCAGGCGCCATTTTGTTCCCTCCCACCTTGCGGCTGACACTTAACATCCTGCAGTCAATGTGGGGGAAGTTAAGCCTTAGAGATCATGTAAGATCACTAACCGGGGCAAACCCCCCGTTTGTGGTTTATCGCCATAGGAATACAATGGCGTTTTATAGATTCGGATTATGCAGCCGGTTGATGGTAAATGTTGGGCCCGTGCAGTTCCCTGCATTCTATGGCCTAACGCACAGGCCCAGATAAAAAGCAGTACGAGCGCCCTTATTGTCTGAAAACCGGTCAAAATTCTCAACGACCCCAGCCAGTCATGACTCCCTGCAAGTTCACCCAAAGTCCTTCCTTACCTGGTATAATCCGCGGAACCACTTGACATGATCTGCACACCGCTTTGAAACTCAACTGAAAAGGAATTGGACTAGTTTCACCAGCTTTTTTATATGCCCGGACCTACATTACTCGTTGCGGATTAATATGGGGCTTAATGTTATGGAAAAAAGAAATATATATATATTAAAGTCCCTATCGGCTTCATTATGAAATGATTGCAAACATAAATATCATAAAATATCTCTGTCTGAAAGAGAGAGCCGTTGCTCTAAAGCCATTCAGTAGGAACTACTTTGTTTTCTGTTGTATTCTTCCACGCTTGGTGCGTCCCTATATTGCAGCAAATTGCTTGGGGGCGTAGGTCCCTGCACGGGGTTTCTGGAACAGCCCCTGTGAGGGGAGAGAGCCGTTAGAAAGTAACGTGGTTATGGAGCATTTTGGGTTAGACGTAATCCTAGTAATGTTATCAGGTGATACACTGATACTGTCTACCATGTCTCTCAATCCTTTATTTGCCGTGAGAAAGACAAATTCCTGTTCTTTCTATTTCCTCTTCCTAGGTTTTGCACTGTATCTTCTCCTTACAGTTTCCAAGATAGAAAAGTCCGGTACAGATGTGCACAGTAGTATGGGACACAGTGCACAGTAGTGCGGGACACAGTAGCTGTGCCATCACAAGCAAAGGCTAATAAAAAAACAGTTTTTGAATGGATCTTTCTATGATTTCCATATATAAAACCACTTTTTGGTGATCAAATTTAAAGGACAACTCCACCCTCATAAGAACATCTTTTAGAAAGAATAGCCTATTTAAAATATTTTGATATATCATAGTTTGTCCTATGAATTCATTACTGTATGCCTGCTATGCTTCTGGATGCCTCATGGAAAATTAGCAATTTAGAAACCTGTACTGAGCCTGGGCATGCTCAGAAGAGGCAGACAGGGGATTAACATTCAGTCATTGGCTGTGCTGTCAACTGTCAAATCCATAACTGACAGTTACTAACTGGAAGAACCAGGAAGCAGAAACAGGGGAATCAGGACATTGTGCAGGATTTCAGGTTAGACTTATATATTTCACATTTCAAACTATTACCGTTTAGGTTTTTGATTTACCTGTATTTAAGTTTTCCTTTTGGGGCTGGACTTGCCCTTTAAGTTGGTTGGGGAACATACATAATGGGAAGCAAACATCCCAAGTAACCCCGTAAGCACTCACACACTTTGTCCGTTCAATAAGAAAAACGATTTATTTGCACAGAATAAATATAAACGTCATACCCCACCCCTAGTACCTCCCTCCCATAATTACAGACAAATATATATAGATAATACCACACTGGGCATGTGGTGACTTAATTCTTGGTTTGTGGTCTGACATGAACTGTCAACCGTGGGACCTTATATATGTAGACAGGTGTGTGCCTTTCCAAATCATGTCCAATCTACTGAATTTACCACCACTGCAGAAACATCTCAAGGATGAGCAGGGAAACAGGATGCAACTCAGCTCAATTTTGAGCTTCATAGCAAAGAAAGTGAATACTTAGGCAGATGTGGTTTGTCATTCAGAAATCTTCAAAAGTTAGAGTCTGCACAAATACCGGAAACACAAGAGACCATCCACTGTGCAATTATAAGTAAAAAGCCTTTATTGTCTGGACGCCTTACGCGTTTTGGACACACCAGTCCTAAATCATAGGCATAACAGTTCCCTCTGCAAACAACCCCTATATACAAATTTTATCCCCACGTGTCT
Organism: Hymenochirus boettgeri; assembly: GCA_019447015.1. Taxonomy (NCBI): domain Eukaryota; kingdom Metazoa; phylum Chordata; class Amphibia; order Anura; family Pipidae; genus Hymenochirus; species Hymenochirus boettgeri. The sequence continues at coordinate 96,249,916 of CM033472.1, read as the reverse complement.
TTCGTACGTTATACGTCAATGCGTCTCTCCAATGCATTAACTCTTTCTGACCTTAGTCAATGTCATTAAGGGAGGGGGATGGATGAGAATATTTCCCGAGTACCGTACCCACCTCATAAATATTCGTACGCTGTCCTTCATGAGTAAACATAAGAGATATATATATATATATATATACATCCATAATTAAAAACCTATAACCAACAAATTTCACATCCCTTAGCAGAAAAAGACACAGTGCAAAAATATGACATATTCATATACATATCAAACCTATGTTGTTAAAGGGTATGTCCACCCTTAAAACCATTTTTTAATATATGATTCCCTCTGTCCCCCCAGCCCCAACCGCTCTATTTATATTCTTAGAAAGTGCCCCAAACTTTACTTACCTCCCCTCTTTCCTCCGCCGCGCTGCCAGCCCACTGCTTGCGAGAAAATGCAAGCAGAGGGGCGGGACCGGCAGTCGCGTCTGTGATTGGCTGAGCGGCAGCCAATCACGGACGCGGCTGCCGGGAGTTCATTGCGGCGGGGGAAAGAGGGAAGGTAAGTAAAGTGTGGGGCACTTTCTAAGAATAAAAATGGAGCGGTTGGGGCTGAGGGGACAGGGGGAATCATATATCTAAAAGATTTTACACTAGGGGAGGGAATACGGAGAGGGAGAGGGAGGGGGAGAAGGGCTGCTGTACGCATGCCAAACTTCTCCCAGAGGCCAGGTAGGAGGCAGAGTCCTATATGGACTCTGCTATCCTCCTGGTGGGCGGTTTTTGGGACTTTGGGGGGGGGGGGGACTACAGGAGAACCTTATGGAGCTGGGATGTGAGCAGAGCCGGATTAAGACCAAATGGGGCCCAAGGCACAAGTCAGATTTTTGCCCCCCCCCTAACGTTCCATTAAACAAATATTACTATTGTAACGGTCATGTTATTTGTAAAGTATGTAAAAGCCAGATTGCAAGTATTTTGTAATATTTATTAAATCATTTGACAACATAAATAACTTGATGAAATTCATTATATACTGGTAGCAATTTGGTCGTTTTAAACTTACTGTTGTGTTCAGTTGTAGTCAGACGCTTGCCCACACCTTGGGGCAGGGAGACCTTCTTGTACCTTCTACATGGATCTCTGCCCCTATCTATCTCTATCTGTCCCTCGCTCTCCTTCTGTATATCTATCTCTATCTATATATCTGCCTCTTGTTTATCTATTTAACTATGTCTATCTGCTTCTTGTCTATCTCTCTATCTATCTATCTATCTATCTATCTCTGCTATCTATCTATCTATCTATCTATCTATCTCGTATCGTAAAGACCAATACAAATGGCTAAGCATACCGGCCAATTCGCGCATGCGCTATAGCGCATACGTCAGCGCAAAGTATGCCAAAGTAAAGTAACAATTCGTAAAGGAGCGACACCTGCTTAAAATCATGAAGAACATTTAGACCACCACCCGTTAGCACGATGGTCCCACATATTATAATACAAGAGGCATCAACAATAAGTCTATATAGCGTATTTCGGAACTATAATGTCTCGTACATGTTGAAATGTAACAGTAAAAATATAACAGTAAATAAAGCTCAATCGATCAGTCCCAGGACTTAGGGTTTTTTGCCCACCTTTTAGTTGATTCCTAGATCTAGCACCTATAGTCAATCAAAAGAAAAACCAACATAAGACGGGGGAGATCTTAACACTGTTGCTGAAGGCGGGAAGCAAGGTGGATCTACTTATTATCCCCTGGCCCCCGGAGGTATCAATGAAGAGATAGATTTGACTCCCTTCTTCTAGACCTTGCTCTGTCTAAGCTTGATCATCACTACTTGAAAAGCAACATCAAATACACCTCTTTCCAATATTTACAAGGCTGGCCATGCATAGAACCCACAAATTTATCTATCATGTTTTCTGGAATACTTACCTGATCCATGATTAAAATGTCTATCTATAATATTTAACTGAATTCAGCACAGCTTGTTCATGGGCTACCCACATGTACTGTGAGGATGGTCCCACCTGGATACCTGGTCACAGGATATGCTAATATCTTTAAGCCGAGGATTACTGGCTATGATGCTTTGAGACACAAGGATTCTACAAATGGGGGCCCCCCCCTTTCCGTTCTAATTACAACGGATAGCATGTGAGAAACTCAACATTTCAGGGGTTAGCTACCCCTTTCTGTGGGAAGACTCATTAATTATTTATTAAGGAACAATCTCTACATTCCACCTTCTTTTGATTGACTATAGGTGCTAGATCTAGACTCAACTAAAAGGCTGGGCAAAAACCCTAAGTCCTGGGACTGATCGATTGAGCTTTATTTTAACTGTATATTTTTTACTGTTACATTTCAACATGTACGAGACATTATAGTTCCGAAATACGCTGTATATAGACTATATTGTTGATGCCTCTTGTATTATAATATGTGGGACCATCGGTTGCTAACGGGTGGTGGTCTAAATTGTTCTTCATGTTTAAGCAGGTGTCGCTCCCTTTACGAATTGTTACTTTACTTTGCGCATACTTTGCGCTGACGTATGCACTATAGCGAATGCGCGAATGGGCCGTATGCTTAGCCATTTGTATTGGTTCTTTACGATACGCGTATGAGTCCAATCAGGCGGACGAATTATACGCGGTTGCGCATTTTGACCAATTATGTCCTTACGCAAGTCCGAACAGGACTGCCACTCACTGAGGCCTATATATTTGTATGGGGAGCGACACTGGTGTGTACTTTTTGAGAAAGCCCGGGGACCGGGCGAAACGCGTCAGGGGGACCACTCCACCCACCGTTTCAGATCCAGCAGCTTCCTCTATTGGATAGAGATGCCTAACCTGCACCTCCAGGATTGTCTGTGCCTCTAAGTGTTGAGCCATGTACAGGGACAGATAAGTATATCGTTGTATAATGATGTTCAACATTCAGATTTGCCTTGATATATGTCTGTAAGAATTTGCTGTATAGGATATACTATAATATAGCACAGTGCACTTTATATCCAATCCTTGATTACTAGATCACTACAATAGAGATGCTGCTATTTGTATATTATATATTTTAATGGTTTTTTAAGACTCCGTTTGCACATGATATAGTCCGATTACGTATGTGTTTACATACTTTCAATAAAGAATGTAATATTTTTTTCACTGAAAACAGTGAGTGCTGCAGACTTTCTTTTTCCTTCCTTGAATATTTTGGTAGGGAATTTCAACTCAACCTGGGCAGGTTTTTTTTAAGGGCATGTCAACCCTCCTAAGAAAGTTTTTATGTCACATAGTTCAGCCCACAAATCCCATTTTCGCTTTAAGTTTACCTTTCAAAGATGCTCCCAGGCTCAGATATTCTACTTACAAAACCCCTGATCCCTTGGTTTGTGGGACTGAACTACGTGACGTAAAATCTTTCTTAGAGGATGGACATGTCTGCATGGACCTTGTAGGGCCCCATTTGTCTCCAGGCCCTAAAGCAATCGCTATGGTTGCTATAGTGATCCATATGCCCTGACCCTTGCTGCCTCTCTCTGAGCATGTAAAAGCTTGAAAAAATGTTAAGAGAGGTTAAAGAGAGGCAGAAACTTTTAAGAGACAAAGAGAAAGAGCATCATTTTTCTACATAACCGATTAGCCCTACCAGTCAGTTTTCTAACTATTTTAATTTAGGTGGATAAGGTTGGTTGTTTGGGGGGGGGGGTTATACGTTATCTACTGTATAAATATAATTTTTCATTTTAGGGATGAATATGTCCTTTTGACTATTTAATAGCAGGTGATATTTAAAAGTCATTTAATTGGAGCTGTGAACCGCTGGTGTACAGCCAGAATCTGCATTAGTGTATTTTGTAAAACTCGGCACAGCCACTGCAAGCAAGGGGTTAAGTCACACTAACAATTGGGAGTCCGTAGTGCTACTTTAACCCCTCCCTGCAGGGATGTGGCTCAGAATGTTTAGGGCTTACATGGCTTCTTAATATGGTTCTCTGAGAGGTTACTAGGTGCTTTTGCATGCTATAATGTCAGAAGATGTAAGGATCCCCCTTGAAATTTGGCCACATTTATTTTTCTAGACATATTATTTATATTTTATAGATATATTTATTGAATATCTCTATTTATCTAACATAGTTTTTTTTTGGATGAATTATGCATTTTTATTTATTGATGAATATTAGGAACAATATTTTTTTTTTAATTAAGGGGTTCCCTACGATCAAAAATGTTTTTCAGGATTCTGCAAAAGTACACACAAAAACATAAAAAACTCTAACCCAATCTTAGCAGTCCCATGGCTATACATATTTATGTAGTCAGTGTCCCCCACATTAATCTTTGTCAAGCCAAAACCATTTTGATGCTCCCGGTCCCCCGGGCTTTCTCAAAAGGTACACACCAGTGTCGCTCCCTAATACAAATATATAGGCCTCAGTGAGTGGCACGTCCTGTTCGGACTTGGGTAAGGACGTAATTGCGTCAAAATGCGCAACCGCGTCATTATGCGTCCGCCTGATTGGACTCATACGCGTATCGTAAAGAACCAATACAAATGGCTAAGCATACCGGCCAATTCGCGCATGCGCTATAGCGCATACGTCAGCGCAAAGTATGCGCAAAGTAAAGTAACAATTCGTAAAGGGAGCGACACCTGCTTAAAATCATGAAGAACATTTAGACCACCCACCGTTAGAACCGATGGGCCCACATATTATAATACAAGAGGCATCAACAATATAGTCTATATACAGCGTATTTCGGAACTATAATGTCTCGTACATGTTGAAATGTAACAGTAAAAAATATAACAGTAAAATAAAGCTCAATCGATCAGTCCCAGGACTTAGGGTTTTTTGCCCAGCTTTTAGTTGAGTCCTAGATCTAGACCTATAGTCAATCAAAAGAAAAACCAACATAAGACGGGGGAGATCTTAACAACATGTTGCTGAAGGCGGAAGCAAGGTGGATCTACTTATTATCCAGCCTGGCCCCCGGAGGTATCAATGAAGAGATAGATTTGACTCCCTTCTTCTAGACCTTGCTCTGTCTAAGCTTGATCATCACTACTTGAAAAGCAACATCAAATACACCCTTTTCCAATATTTACAAGGCTGGCCATGCATAGAACCCACAAAATTTATCTATCATGTTTTCTGGAATACTTACCTGGATCCATGATAAAAATGTCTATCTATAATATTTAACTGAATTCAGCACAGCTTGTTCATGGGCTACCCACATGTACTGTGAGGATGGTCCCACTGGATCCTGGTCACAGGATATGCTAATATCTTTAAGCCGAGGAGTTACTGGCTATGATGTGTGAGACACAAGGATTCTACAAATGGGGGCCCCCCCCTTTCCGTTCTAATATACAACGGAAGCATTGAGAAACTCAACATTTCAGGGGTTAGCTACCCCTTTCTGTGGGAAGACTCATATTAATTATTTATTAAGGAACAATCTCATCGAAATTCCGTTAACCTTCTTTTGATTGACTATAGGTGCTAGATCTAGGACTCAACTAAAAGGCTGGGCAAAAAACCCTAAGTCCTGGGACTGATCGATTGAGCTTTATTTTACTGTTATATTTTTTACTGTTACATTTCAACATGTACGAGACATTATAGTTCCGAAATACGCTGTATATAGACTATATTGTTGATGCCTCTTGTATTATAATATGTGGGACCATCGGTTGCTAACGGGTGGTGGTCTAAATGTTCTTCATGATTTTAAGCAGGTGTCGCTCCCTTTACGAATTGTTACTTTACTTTGCGCATACTTTGCGCTGACGTATGCGCTATAGCGCATGCGCGAATTGGCCGGTATGCTTAGCCATTTGTATTGGTTCTTTACGATACGCGTATGAGTCCAATCAGGCGGACGCATAATGACGCGGTTGCGCATTTTGACGCAATTACGTCCTTACGCAAGTCCGAACAGGACGTGCCACTCACTGAGGCCTATATATTTGTATTGGGGAGCGACACTGGTGTGTACCTTTTGAGAAAGCCCGGGGGACCGGGCAAAAATATTTACATTCCTTTATGAAGGTATGTACACACATACGTAATCGGACTATATCATGTGCAAACGGAGTCTTAAAAAACCATTAAAATATATAATATACAATAGCAGCCTACTCTCTTGTAGTGATCCTAGTAATCAAGGATTGGATATAAAGTGCACTGTGCTATATTATAGTATATCCTATACAGCAATATCTTACAGACATATATCAAGGCAAATCCTGAATGTTGAACATCATTATACAACGTATATACTTATCTGTCCCGTACATGGCTCAACACTTAGAGGCACAGACCATACCTGGAGGTGCAGGTATAGGCATCTCATCCAATAGAGGAAGCTGCTGGATCTGAAACGGTGGGTGGAGTGGTCCCCCTGACGCGTTTCGCCCGGTCCCCCGGGCTTTCTCAAAAGGTACACACCAGTGTCGCTCCCTAATACAAATATATAGGCCTCAGTGAGTGGCACGTCCTGTTCGGACTTGCGTAAGGACATAATTGCGTCAAAATGCGCAACCGCGTCATAATTCGTCCGCCTGATTGGACTCAACGCGTATCGGAAAGAACCAATACAAATGGCTAAGCATACCGGCCCCTTCGCGCATGCGCTATAGCGCATACGTCAGCGCAAAGTATGCGCAAAGTAAAGTAACAATTCGTAAAGGGAGCGACACCTGCTTAAAATCATGAAGAACATTTAGACCACCACCCGTTAGCAACCGATGGTCCCACATATTATAATACAAGAGGCATCAACAAATAGTCTATATACAAGCGTATTTCGGAACATAATGTCTCGTACAGTTGAAATGTAACAGTAAAAAATATAACAGTAAAATAAAGCTCAATGATCAGTCCCAGGACTTAGGGTTTTTTGCCCAGCCTTTTAGTTGAGTCCTAGATCTAGCACCTATAGTCAATCAAAAGAAGGTGGAATGTAGATGAGATTGTTCCTTAATAATAATTAATGAGTCTTCCCACAGAAAGGGGTAGCTAACCCCTGAAATGTTGAGTTTCTCAATGCATCCGTTGTATATTAGAACGGAAAGGGGGGGGCCCCCATTTGTAGAATCCTTGTGTCTCAAGCATCATAGCCAGTAACTCCTCGGCTTAAAGATATTTAGCATATCTGTGACCAGGTATCCAGGTGGGACCATCCTCACAGTACATGTGGGTAGCCCATGAACAAGCTGTGCTGAATTCAGTTAAATATATAGATAGACATTTTTATCATGGATCCAGGTAAGTATTCCAGAAAACATGATAGATAAATTTTGTGGGTTCTATGCATGGCCAGCTTGTAAATATTGGAAAGAGGTGTATTTGATGTTGCTTTTTTCAAGTAGTGATGATCAAGCTTAGACAGAGCAAGGTCTAGAGAGAAGGGAGTCAAATCTATCTCTTCATGATACCTCCGGGGGCCGGCGGGATAATAAGTAGATCCACCTTGCTTCCGCCTTCGCAACATGTTGTTAAGATCTCCCCCGTCTTATGTTGGTTTTTCTTTTGATTGACTATAGGTGCTAGATCTAGGACTCAACTAAAAGGCTGGGCAAAAAACCCTAAGTCCTGGGACTGATCGATTGAGCTTTATTTTACTGTTATATTTTTTACTGTTACATTTCAACATGTACGAGACATATAGTTCCGAAATACGCTGTATATAGACATATTGTTGATGCTCTTGTATAATATGTGGGACCATCGGTTGCTAAGTGGTGGTGGTCTAAATGTTCTTCATGATTTTAAGCAGGTGTCGTCCCTTTACGAATTGTTACTTTACTTGCGCATACTTTGCGCTGACGTATGCGCTATAGCGCATGCGCGAATTGGCCGGTTAGCTTAGCCATTGTATTGGTTCTTTACGATACGCGTATGAGTCCAATAGGCGGACGCATAATGACGCGGTTGCGCATTTTGACGCAATTACGTCCTTACCCAAGTCCGAACAGGACGTGCCACTCACTGAGCCTATATATTGTGTAGGGAGCGACACTGGTGTGTACCTTTTGAGAAAGCCCGGGGGACGGGCGAAAACGCGTCAGGGGGACCACTCCACCCACCTTTTCAGATCCAGCAGCTTCCTCTATTGGATAGAGATGCCTATACCTGCACCTCCAGGGATTGTCTGTGCCTCTAAGTGTTGAGCCATGTACAGGGACAGATAAGTATATACGTTGTATAATGATGTTCAGCATTCGGATTTGCCTTGATATATCTCTGTAAGATATTACTGTATAGGAATATAATATAGCACAGTGCACTTTTTATCCAATCCTTGATTACTAGGATCACTACAATAGAGATGCTGTATTTGTATATATATATTTAATGGTTTTTAAAGACTCCGTTTGCACATGATATAGTCCATTACGATGTGTGTGTACAACTTCAATAAAGGAATGTAAATATTTTTTCACTGAAAACAAGTGAGTGCTGCAGAATTTCTTTTTTCTTCCTTGAATATTGGTGTTTTTTGTTGTGTCTGTTCAGCACCCCCCTCTCTCCTATGATGAAGCATTGGGGGAGGACAATATGATACATTACATCATAAGAGTTGAACTTCCTGAACTGTTTTTTGTTTGTTTGTTTGTTTGATGTTTTTTTGTGGGTTGAGGAGCCCCACTAAAGTCGCTATGGAGCCTGCTATTTCTAGCTACGCCACTGGCTGGGGGAAGCAATGTCATTTATGTGGGTCATCTCTACATCCATGATAACCATATGCTCTAACACTCTTTCACTGAAAACAAGTGAGTGCTGCAGACTTTCTTTTTTCTTCCTTGAATATTTTGGTAGGGAAGTTCAACTCAACCTGGGCAGGTTTTTTTTAAAGGGCATGTCAACCCTCCTAAGAAAGTTTTTATGTCACATAGTTCAGCCCCACAAATCCCATTTTCGCTTTAAGTTTACCTTTCAAAGATGCTCCCAGGCTCAGATATTCTACTTACAAAACCCCTGATCCCTGGTTTGTGGGACTGAACTACGTGACGTAAAATCTTTCTTAGGAGGGTGGACATGTCTGCAGTGGACCTTGTAGGGCCCCATTTGTCTCCAGGCCCTAAAGCAATCGCTATGGTTGCTATAGTGATCCATATGCCCTGACCCTTGCTGCCTCTTCTGAGCATGTAAAAGCTTGAAAAAATGTTAAGAGAGGTTAAAGAGGAGGCAGAAACTTTTAAGAGACAAAGAGAAAGAGCATCATTTTTCTACATAACCGATTAGCCCTACCTCAGTCAGTTTTCTAACTATTTTAATTTAGGTGGATAAGGTTGGTTGTTTGGGGGGGGGGGTTATACGTTATCTACTGTATAAATATAATTTTTCATTTTAGGGATGAATATGTCCTTTTGACTATTTAATAGCAGGTGATATTTAAAAGTCATTTAATTGGAGCTGTGAAGCCGCTGGTGTACAGCCAGAATCTGCATTAGTGTATTTTGTAAAACTCAGGCAACAGCCACTGCAAGCAAGGGGTTAAAGTCACACTAAGCAATTGGGAGTCCGTTAGTGCTACTTTAACCCCTCCCTGCAGGGATGTGGCTCAGAATGTTTAGGGCTTACATGGCTTCTTAAATATGGTTCTCTGAGAGGTTACTAGGTGCTTTGCATGCTATAATGTCAGAAGATGTAAGGATCCCCCTTGAAATTTGGCCACATTTATTTTCTAGACATATTATTTTATATTTTATAGATATATTTATTGATATATCTATTTATCTAACATAGTTTTTTTGGATGAATTATGCATTTTTATTTATTGATGAATATTAGGAACAATATTTTTTTTTTAATTAAGGGGTTCCCTACGATCCAAAAATGTTTTTCAGGATTCTGCAAAAGTACAACAAAAACATAAAAAACTCTAACCCAATCTTAGCAGTCCCAGTGGCTATACATATTTATGTAGTCAGTGTCACCACATTAATCTTTGTCAAGCCAAAAACATTTTGAGCTCTTGATTTGCTTCAACCAATCAGATATTGTCTTGTTACAGGTCCACTACTGTTTGGTAACATCTCAATTAAGAACACAGGCACATTTTTGCATCTCTTATTGAATAATGTCCTTTGTGTGTTACAGGAAGTAGAAATCAAGAACAAAGTATGCTTGGAAAAAAGCATCTTGAAAAGGAAGTTATAATAGTGGGCAGAAGGTATATAAAGTAAGCACAAGGAAGTCAAACCTAAAGCAAGGTAATGCTTTGTGTACTATATTTTAAGATGCCATTTTGGAAAACATGTTTTCAACCATATAAGGTCCTTCCTCGGGTGAAGCTTCTAAATGTACCACTATACATTGTTGGGTTGCTGGTGGTGAATCATGTAAATGCCATGTTTTAAGGAACATACAGCCTAAGAAGTCACAAGCTCAAATTATGAAACAACATATTCTACTACCTGAGTCCATTGCTTTTTTTTTGTTTGTTTGTTTCCATCATGTTTCTAGAATGTTTCTGTATATGTACAAACTTTATATATAGCAGCTCTGTTTGTTATTTACCAACCAGTGTGAATTGCTGACAGCCTTCCTGGAGCAATACAAAATAGTGATTTATTGACATATACTCAAATGTACTTGAATTTATTGCATCTGCAGTGCTGGTGTGCTGCTAAAGTGCTGGGTTTGGAAACAGACCATTTGGACACAGGTTAAATTCCCAAGGCTTTGTTATTGTTTCTATTATGTTTCTAGCAAAACGTTCCCTCTATTAGCCCTTGTGGCATGGATGTAGGAATCTTTCTTTTTAGCAAGACACAATATAGAAGGTTGCAGGTTTGATTGTCCATACTTTTTTTATTAACTGATATGTTAATATTCTATTCCCAGATAAGGTGAATTATGGGAGCTGACCCCTAGTCCCCACAGGTTATTTTCCTAAATCACCCAGCATCCACAGCAAAGGGAGAGGTGAGACACAGCTTTTAGTATATTTGAGAATGTGTTAATGTTTTTATTGGGGCAATGTTGCCTGGAGACTTTAGTTCTCTTTTAAAATAGGGGGAGGATAATAAATTTAACCGGATCTTAGTACAGCTCTGTGTAATGTATTTCGCAATATTGTACCCATTTGAAGGTGAATTGCTTTCAAAGTTTCAAAAGTTCCTCACCAAACTTCAGTGGAAGGGAAGCTCCTTCCTACATGAGGAAATAGGACAGAGTTGAAACCTGCTATTTACAAATGACAGGGAAAAAAAGAAAAATAAGACTTTGAAAGTTGGAGAAATATTTAGGGCAATATTTATATTTTTAAGCAATACCGTGCCTTTAATGATCGGTCCAGCAGTTATATATTTACGACCGCTACAGTACATGTATGATATCAGCTGCAAATATATGATAGCAGCCTTAAATCTATAACCATGATCATAAATTTACGGCAGACATAGAATACCATTGCGTTAATTTACTACCACACGATATTCACTAACACGACCATTCACTGTAATTCACTGCGGTTTATAAATATGGCCCATAATGTGAGTGAAAAAGCATGTACATGCCCTTGAAGGTATAAATTGCATAAAAAACGTTATATATATTTAGGCATTTTAGCTATGATACATACACTTTTGGACTATTAAACTGTGCCAGTTACACATGCATTAAAATTAACAAACAACTTAATTAATATTTTATTGGGACAGTGATGGCTAAGAAAGGTTCACATTTTGTAAATGTGACTGAGTGATCATAAAAATCTATCCTTACCCTGAGCCTTTGGAATGTTGGCCTTTGGAACAGGTATAAAGGAATAAACACGGTGAACATTTGCCTGAAGTTCCAACGCATTAATCTTTGCAATTCAAGATTAAATATTCTTTAACGTTTTTAAACCCATCTGAAAAACAGACATTATAAATTATTCAGGATGAATGATCTGCATAGCTCTTTCTATAAATTATTCTTTGAAAAGAGCTCCATGTAATTAAATTATTCCTGAGGCTTGCACTGTAATAAGTATTCATATGTGCTGTACGTTCCACATGGTGATGCCCTTTTGCAGGCCTCCTTATCAATCTCCAACCCTACTTTATTGAATCTATTTCTTGCTTCTTTTTTTAAAATGGGATAAACTGTAGATCCTATTGCACATCTATGTTTTTGTTTGTAGAACTTATCCTTATACTAAAAATACAAATTTTATATATAGAGTATAGAGCACACCAGTTCTGGGGTAAGTTCTGTTTTGCTGGCAAATTTATTGTCCTGGAACAGCCTTTTTCCTCACCATATCAACAGCCTTTTTGTGATGAGGGATGTAATTTCATAGGACAGCATTCTTGTACAGCTCATTCTGAATTGGTAAAACCAGTTGGAACTCAACTTCAAGACCAACTAAACAACACAGATATATATGGATAAGAACCTTTATAAGTACATTTTATGTGGACATGCCATTCTACTCACAATTGGACAGGCATAGATTTGGGTTCTTCAATTGCTTAGACTGACACTACAGTATATGCTACTATATATTTCACTATCTATGTTTAAAATGGTTACATGCAGTATGACACTTTATCGAAGAAATGTACATCAGTGCTTATTTTTTAATTAAAAAAGCATCTAATATTTATTCATGTAGGACACTAAAAAAATACATTACAACACAAAAGTGCATTTGGTTGAATTTATAAATTTACATTTCCTTTTCTGGAATTCTGTTTATTTATGTTTAAATAATGTTTATTCTGACTAATTGCCCAGGTTAAAATATTGCAAGTAAAATCGTCATAGCCTTATTCCGAGAAGAATTTTTAATGGTTCCTCGCTAGAGATGGAATGGTTCCGCATGGATTTCCAAGATCCGAGAATCTTGCGGATTTAACAGAATTCTGCTTTGCGGATGTTTTTAAGCCGTGTTCGAAAACTTGAGAAATTTCAAAAATGTTAATAAAAATTTTAGAAAAACGATACAGTATCTTACTGTAAGTGGCTCTGGGACCTGGGAAATGGTCTGGGGAACAGACAACCAGATTCTTCCTGGGTTTTTCTGCAAATTGAATTATTTTGAAATCCGCAGGTGGAATGGATTTTAGCAGTTTCTCCCATCTTTATTCCTCACACTATTCTTGTATTAAGCCCTCTTATGTAACAAGAGGTTTTACTTTTAAATGTTAAACTATTCTTCTAATTAAGTGGGTTCTTAGAATGTATTGCATCTGCTTGTTCCTTGCACATATAGGGATGGCAGGTTCACGGATCCAAACCCGGATCCGCTGCGGATTTATCTCGTTCGCGAACGGCGGATTTTTCCAGATTTTCCACCTTCCGAACTTCCGATTCGCGGATTTTTCATATTTTCGAAAATTTCCGAAATTCCGAGTTTTCGCGTATTTTTTCAAATTTTCGAAAATACGTGAAAACACGTAATTTCGAAAATACAAGGATTTCTCTTAGTTCCATAAATACGTATTTTCGAAAATTTTCGAAATTACCAGGATTACTTGTATTTTTGAAAATATATATTTTCGAAAATACTAGTTTTCTCGTATTTTCGAAAATTTTCGAAAATACGCGAAAACGCGTAATTTTGAAAATTTGAAAAATCGTTTGCGGATCATTGAGCGGACCGGATCTCTATGCACATATGACTAGTTATGGATCTACACACTGACTTTCTAAGACATTCTAAACTTGTGTAGTTTAGTATAATGGGTAATTTAGCAAGGAACCACTAACTTCCAACTGTGGTTTGATAAGACATTTGATTTGAAGAGTTTATCTGATCATTCCTTTGGCATGCTTTTCATAACATGTTATTGATGCACAATCATGCATTTTATGAATATTTCAAAGAAAATTTTATCAGGCAGAATGTATTATTGTCAATATTTACACAAGTGTCTTAAAGATTGTGTCAGTGGTCAGCTTGTGAGGCTTAAAAAGGGCATCATTTTGCCCAAAACATTCCCATTTGTTGTACCAGATCAAATTTGTTTCCTGTTTGCCTCTGTTGGAAGTAAGTGTGTCGCAGAGTGGTCAGCAACAGGATTTTTAGAGTAGGCTAGAGATTGTATTAAAGAAAATACATAGTGGAAAAAGAAGATGATGTATATTTCATGGGTTTTTTTAGAGCAACAAAGTCATCCTCTAATGAAATGATCTTGCATTATTAGCTGTGCTATGTTATGTTCTAGCAGTATTGAACAATTTGTATAATTTCTACTATGAAACTGTATTTAAAAAAAACGAATAGAAAGGTGAATATTTACCTTACATTAATGTCCTACCTATCATATTGCAGCTGTTTATGCTGCTGTTAGCAAAAAAAAGGCCATATCACTGCTCTATAGTTTTATTTAACACTGATCATAAACACCATAAAATCAGTATATTATCTAGGACATAACAGAATATATGATTATCAACTAGAGATGGCCCAAAGATCTGAAAACGGAACGAATATTCGAGTTTCCGATCGTATTTTCGGGGATTTTCCAACGTTTGATGCTATTATTATCGGAAATAGCCTCGAACTCTCGATTTTCGAAAATACGATTGGAAACTCGAAAGTGGTCTCCGATCATATTTTCGAGGACGTTCAAGGATATTTTTAGAAAATCTTCGAAAATTTGTCCTGAAGTCCCGAAATCCGGAGGATCCGTCCGGATCTTTCGGATTTCGGAACCGAGGGGTTCCGTGTCAGATCCGTTTGTGTCAGACCTGGATCCCTTCTCTATTATCAACAAACTTCTCCTTAAACATAGCAATGCAAAATGTTAATGCTGGCTTTATCATTGACTAAATCAGGAATTCTGGTTTGGAAAAGTCAAATGGCACTGAGCCCCATGTTACAACTTCCAATTGAACTGAATTTCATTTTGAGAAAAAGCATCAACAAAACAAATAAACAAAACATGAATTATTGTATATTATATTTTGCCTCACATTCACTTACATACATATGTATTATAGACCATTTCCTGCAGAGTCTAAAAATACTAAATAAAAATGAGTGTATAGGGTATGTACATAAATTTAAAGATTCAAAACCTCAATGAAAATGAAGCTCAACATCAATCAAAACTGTTCTAAATAGCCTATTCAAATGGTCTCCCTTTTGATTAGAAATATTTGGAAATAATATAAAAATCTGTATTTAGAGGGCATGTCCACCAAAACTATAATTTAACCCACTACTTGCCCCTCTGTGTAGAGTAGAAAAATCCTTACTTTACATCGCTGCTCCAAATGGTTCTCCTGTAATGTCCCTCTAAAGTCCAAAAAAAAAGTGACCACCAGGAGCCTAGCTGAGTCCATATAGGACTCTGCCTCCTGTCTCTCCTGCGGGAGAAAAATGTCATGTGCAGTGCAGCCCTCCTCCCTCCTTCTCTCTCCCTCTCCCTGTCATTTATTTCTCCCTCCCCCTAGTGTAAATCCCCTTTTTTGTAGTGTAGGGCCCCCTCCCCCAACCCCAACTGTTATAGTAATTTCTCTAAAAACTCCCCCAATCATTACTTACATTGCCTCTTTACGTGCTCCAGCCCCCCTTTCATGCAAGCAGAGGGTCAGGACTGAACTTCGGGGAAGAGAGGCAATGTAAGTAATGATTGTGACAAAGTACTATGGCGTTTGATGTTGGGGGAAGGAGCCCTACACTACAGAAAAAATGTATAAGTGGGGTGGACATGTCCTTAAAAAAAAATGTGGTTTCACTGCTTATTTCAAAATTTCTGGGATGGCAAAAAATTAATAGGACACCAATGGTGATAGTTGTTTGGGTTTCATTTGAAATCATAAGATGCTTCTTTAATCTTATGGTGCATAAAAAACACACCTAGCTCCCTTCGCAATAGATCAGTCTACCTCTACCTTTACACTTAAACGTTTAATTTAAAAGGCATGTCCAACCTAAAAAGGAACTTTGAGGGTAGGTGACCCCAGCCCACCCCCAACCGCCTACTTATTTCTTAAAAAATATGCTTAAATTGCTTTGAAAAGACACCGCAGGAGAACCATTTGGAGCAGAGATGTAAGGTAAGGATTATTTTAAACTACATAGTGGGGCCAGTATAGGGTTAAATTTTAGTTTTGGGGGTGGACATGCCCTTTAATAGTTAAATTAATGACCACAAACTCTAATAAATATGTAACTCTCATTCTTAGTTCCTACATAGGATTCTATCTTTTAAAAATAAAATTTAATGCATTGTCTTTTTTACTAAATCGGTTCAGAACGCTTTTAGGGTGATGCACCAAGAACCAATATTGCTAATATTTTATGTTGATAACATCTTTTGGTGCATCACTAATCACTAATCACAAGTAATTTTAATGCCAGCTAATGAGCTGTGGTTCTTGGTCCATTGCCCTGTTTGCATCTTATTCTTGCAAAATTGTTTGTTCACCAGTATAGAATGTGTATGTATGTATGCACAGTTTATTTATAAAGGGCCATATGGGGACACAGCACTGTACAATAACAAAATACAATAAAGTCATACAAGGGGGACAAATGCATAGATAGATCAGTTCATAAACACATAAATTATATAAATAGAAGTGCTAGAGGTCCCTGCCCCGTAGAGCTTACAATCTAGTTAGGTGGGTAACATACAGATACAATGGAATGGGTATAAGTGCTGGAGTGAGATGTATGCAGTGCAAATAAAACAATCATATACTGTGCTGGTTACCAGATAGGTAGGATGTAAGGCTAGATTTAAACCTGCTAATTGAGGTTTCTTGATGTAAAGAGAGAGGAATAGAATTCCAGAGGATGGGTGCCACAAGAGAGAAAGGTTTAAGGTGAGAGGGGGCAGTGAGAGTGGGGGGTCTATATAAGAGATGTTTCTGGATGAGTGGAGGGTACGGGCAGGAACACATGGGGACACTAGAGGGGAAATATAAGGAGGAGCAGCAGATGGAAGGGATTTAAATATAAGGAGAAGGATTTTGTATACAATGAGCTGTTGTCCGGTACAGAGGAGATTTCGGATCCGGTTTATTAGAGAGCGAAACAATACATGTGGCAGAGATATGTATAGAATGAAGGGGAGAGAGGTGGGAAGCAGGAAGACCAGTAAGTAGTAGGTTACAATACAAAGTTCCAAATAGATATGGCTCTCCAGCACACACTGTACAAAAGTGCCGTTATGTGGCTAGAATAAAAATCACCAGCCTTTATTAACACATATGTAAACAAACAGTCCTGCGGATAAACTCCTTACATATTTGAGGATGATCCCTGTCCTTACTCATAGGTTCCAAAACTAGTGTTCCGGTACCGCCTCTCATAGACCCAACCCTTTAACTCTTTGGTCACCTGTACAGAAACTAGCTGAAAGTTTTAATTCCCTTTCAACCTGTTCTTGGAAACTTTTTACAAGAGGACCCCATATCTGAGTAAGGTAAAATTTGGATATTGTATATCCCTAACTATATCTTTACTAGGGGAAAAGAGAAGTTCCAAATTGTAAATATCCCCCACATCACCACTAGTATCCCCAATATCATCAGTGCAATTAACAATGACAACTTTCAACTAATTTCTTTTGAAATTATCCAATGAGCCTGCAAACACAACTTCCAATGGGAGACAATTCCATAGTTTTACCATTCTCACAGTGAAAAACCCTTTCCAAACTTGAAGACTAAACTTCTTTTCTTCAAGTCTTTTTGGTGAAAAATGCCACAGAGTGTATTGTATGGCCCGTTAATGTACTTCTTCAATCTGTCTTCATATTCAAAACACAGTGTAGGTTTTAAAGCCGTATTCTTCTTTTCGTCCAACAAGAGATACTATTACAGTGATGGTGAACCTTATAGAGACCGAGTGCCTAAACTGCAGCCCAAAACCTTCTTACATATTGCATAGTGCCAATATTATAGTTTAACATGAATACTGAGGTTTTACTTCAGAAAAAAACAACTCAAAACAGATAGACAGAGACACATACAGTAGATAGGATGATAATATATTAACATTGAATGTTGTTTGCACAATACTGTACATTTTGATACACTTATGTAGTGTGCTCCTCTCACTTTGAATTGAGGTTGGGTCAACCACAGGGTAGGGGTTGTGTGGAGGATTGCACCTACTGATTATTGGCAATTGCCAGCCTTGGTGTGCTAGAGTGAATCTATACTGATCTCTCTGCCTTTCTGGTAACAAACGCTGGTGAATTCTGTTGTGCATGAGTGCCCACAGAAAGGGCTCTGAGTGCCCCCTCTGGCACGCATGCCATTAGGTTCACCCCCACTGTACTATTATATCATAGTTCTTAAGGCGGCCATACATACGAATGATAGTGGGTAAATCCTGTCATTCCACATTGTAGGGCTTTTGTGTATGGGCTTTTCCCAACTGACCAGAGTGCCAACCAACATCCGTAGTCGCCACTACGGTCGGTCGGGAAAGACGTAAGGGGAGCCGATACGATTGTACCATGTATGGCCGCACAACCGACCAATCCCCATAACAATGTGATCTGGCAGTACACATGCTGTTCAAATTGCATGTGTTTGGCCACCTTTAGTTCTTCAAAATGTTTACCTATCTTTATTAACTAATTAAATGAGTCAATTTGCCTTTAATCTAAGGAATGCATACGTACTGCACAGTTAAACTTTGTTCTGACTTGATAACAAATGTTAAAAAAATGTGATACAGGAATAAAATCATTCATGCATGGTTATGATTTTAATCACTGATGAAATTATTTATCCATACACAGTTTACTGTCTGCAGAGTCTCTCTTTTTATTTTTATTTACTTATAAATAAGCTGTTTTGGAGGTATGAATTGACTCGGTAAAAGTAATTTATTGTTGAAGATTATAAAAAGCTAAGCTCGAAGCAACAACAACTTGAGATGTGTATGTTTTAATCCTGCTGAAAAACACGCTTTAGAACTTGAATGAAAATGTATTTTAGGCCTGAAATCCAGCCATGCATAACTAATGATGCTGTGTGTGTGAAGAATTAAATAGAGCTCTGAAATGTTTCTGTAAATTTCGGTGCAGGTAAAAACCTTTCTTGTGGATAATGACAGTTTAACTTCATAATCTAGAAAGGTTTTAATACTTAAAGTGGGTAAAATAAATAATAATGAAATATTGAGCTATGAAGTTTCAAACTACTAATTTACAGCTCTTCAATTTCCTGTGCTGTCTAGACATTACAATTCATGGCTGAATGTTTATTTCTTGGCAAAGCCCTCTCAAAGGAATGTTTCATTCTCCCCAGAATAGCAAAAGGAGCTTGCTACACATTAAATGGCTTAAACCTCCATGACATAGATCAGAAAATACCCCCCCCCCTTCATGCTAAGAATTTTCCCATCACAAAACCCTGAATTTATTTCAGAATGGAAAATTACAAGCAGTGGCTTTATCAAGAAGGCTGGTTTCATTTAATAATAGTTTTAAAAGCCATGGTAGGAAAAAAAAAAGAATACGTGGCAAAAAATAGCTTCTTAAAGAGTATTTTAAGATAAGAAGGATTATTTATGAAACAGGCAGCATAAAATGACAAAAAATTGAAGGTTAATTGATTTGTTTTAAGGACTAGTGATTTTTAACATGACCTTCACAAGAATTTATTTGTAAACCCTAGAAGACCTTTGCAGGTCTACAATTTGGTGGTTAGGATACCTAAAATAGTGTATTCCTACACTACACTTTATCTAAAAGAAAACATCTGGAGTTATCTGCAGTTGCCATATCACGAATGTATATTATATTGATCTTTGAATTGCATTAGCACTATTTTACTTTTATGGCATATTATGTTCAGTTTTTAGTAAAGGGCAAAATAGTGTGTTGGGTCTCTTCCATTCCTTCATTTACAATCCAATGTTATTGTTAAACTAAACCACATTTCGCACAGCTAATGCCACATTCTCTCAACATACTTTCAATAGTGCCATTTATTCAATAAAGCCACTGACAAACTAAAATGTGCCTGAAATGGAATTCATTCATAATTTATTTTTGTTATAAAATGATTATGAAGTAGATGCAGAACATATTCATTTCTACTCATGAAATTATATTGAAATACTTTTTTAATACATTTGTTTATTGGTTAATTATGTTTGTTTAATGTAACTGTCAGGAACCTACCTGCCGCTCCGTTCCCACGCAGCTCTGCACTTCCAGGTGGGCGGCGTTGGAGACCTCATGAAGCCGGCGCGCTGGGCAGCGTGATGATTCAAATGCCAGTGCCTGATCTCAGCATTTGCTACCCCATGCTCCATCTGTACTTACCTCTCCTGTTTCCAGCGAACTCCTTGCCAGTTCCAGAGTCACACTTACCTCGCCAGCTCCAGAGACTACTTTACCTGTTTCAGCTACCCAGCTCCCAGCAGCATCTTCTCCTTGGTATCCGGTTTCCAGTAGTGCCTCAGTATCCTGCATACAATTACCATCAGCCTCATCTGCTCCAGTATCCAAACCTACAGACTTGGGTCTCCTCCTGAAAGCGTACTTGTGAGTACCCCGGCCATCCGGCCATATTTATTACAGTACGATTGGGCCATGGAGAAGCCTGAGGAGACCATGGCAGATTTAGGCAAGACACTTCAGGTATTGTCTAAATGCATGGATGAGTTTGAACATCATTAAGGGCAGTTGGTCCAAATGCATGGATTCTCTAGCTGCCCATCTTCCCCCGGCTCCGACTTCCGCTCCTACGCCAGCTCCTACGCCATCCCATAATCAATAATATTACAGCCTTCTTGGACATGTTCTGCAAAGTTTTTGATTCTCCAGGAAGATCTTTGGCTGCTTCATCCCGCTTGATGCAACTCCGTCAAGGCTTTTGTTCAGTGGGACAGTATGCCATAGAATTTTGTACTCTTGCTGCGTAGACGTCCTGGAATAATGAAGCACTTACTGCAGCCTTTATGCAGGGATTTTTTCATATAGCCTTAAGGATGACCTAGTTTTTAGAGGATTGCCTGTCCTTTTGGAAGAGCTGATCACCCTCTGTATCCAGATTGACAACTGTTTCCGGGAGCAACAGGCAGAGAGATCTACGGCTTGCTACAACATGCCTAAAACCCTCTCTCATCCTGTCCGATCCTCTCCACCCTTAGTCCCTTTTGCAGGTGAACCTATGCAGATTGGTGGCACCCATCTTTCCCCAGAAGAAAAACTTCGTAGACGTACTAATGGACTTTGCCTTTATTGTGCCGGACAAGGGCACTTTGTCAAAAATTGCCCCTTGAAGTCGGGAAACTCCAGGACATAGAAGGAGGAGCTCCTTCTAGGTAATCTCAGGTCTCCTACTAGATGTGAACCACTCAAACTCTTCCTGACAGTCACTATATGCTTTGATTCTCAATTATTAATCAGGTCTTTGTTGATTCCGGGGTAGCAGGGAATTTCATTGGCTCTACCTTTGCATCCCAACTTGGCCTTCCCTTTTTCATCTGCAGCAACCTCTTCAAAATTCTGCTCCTCCTGACACACCTTCAGGTAAAATCTTTAATTCCTGTCCTTCAACATACTTATTGTTCTAAGCAAGCTGGACATTCTGCCATTAATAAAACATTTGACATTTGGGTCTGGTGGCCCCCCATAGAGGGGGGGGGGGTATTGTCAGGAACTTACCTGCTGCTCCGGTCTTATGCTGCTCTGCACTTCTGGGTGGGCGGTGTCGTAGACGTCACGATGTCACAATGCCAGCATGCTGGGCGGCGCAAGGATTCAAATGGCGGCATCCTCCTGGACCCGGTGCCCGATCGTAGCGTTTGCTACCCCAGGCTCCATCTGCACTTAACTCTCCTGTTTCCAGTGACCTCCTTGCCTGTTCCAGAGTCATACTAACCTTGCCAGTTCCAGAGACAATACTTTCTTTGCCTGTTCCTGAGTCTACACTTAGCTTGCTGGCTCCAGAGACTGCCTTACCTGTTTCAGCTTCCCAGCTCCCAGCAGCACCTGCTCTTTGGTATCCAGTTTCCAGTAGTGCCTCGGTATCCTGCATACAATTCCCATCAGCCTCATCTGCTCCAGTATCCAAACCTACAGACTTGGGTCTCCTCCTGAAAGCATACTTGTGAGTACCCCGGCCATCCGGCCATATTTATTACAGTAACATTGTGATGTTAGAAGCAATGGTTAGTTGGTAAAGGAAGAATAATGGAACTGATCTTATGGTCTCAGATATCATGGTAAAAAGTTTTTTTTGACAGTTCAGACTTACATCCCACTAATGGATTTTGCATATACATGAATGAGCACATTACCGTCTGGGGGTAAACAAGGAGACTGCACACTTTTGATATTCTTTTCTCGGATTTCAACTCAAGAAAAAGCAGCTGCCTGTAATTTTGAAATGGAAGACCAGGATGAAGAAAATATATGAGTTCTGAAGGTTTTAAACAAATTGCAATACATTAAAATTCTTGGTATCATAATATGTGTGGTAGAGTGGCTTTCCAAAAAGCATTGAACATATTTTTATAACTTTTTTAGTTTAGTTTCTGAATATGTATAGGGAGCAACTTGGGAAACACACTGAAAGATACTGTCTGAAATTTTAACCTTTTTAAAAAAAAAACATGTGTAGATTATAATGTCCATATTATTTTACTTACTTTTTACATATGCTGTCTGAACAAGAAAAATCTACTTTACTATTATGATACATTTTGATGGTCATTTCAATAATATATACACTTGTGATAACCCAGGGGATTTTTTCAGTGGCAATTATTTTGCATGTATTTTGTTGCAGTCACATTTGTTAGTAAAATTTAATAAAAGAACAGCTGTCATTTCAAGTTGACACATCTTTATCAATACGTTTTGGGATTTTTAGTGCAGTTTAATGCAAATAAAGTAGCTACACTAGCTGGACACCCACATAGACAGACACTCATAATGTATGTTAACTGTATATTACGATTCCTTAATCACATCCAGTCCTAGGGTTTAATTTAAGAACAATTATTAAGTCTTACTTCCCGTTCTTCAATTAATCCACCAGGAGCAGGTTTAACTTATCTGGGATCGCTCTCCTCCACTGCTCTCTCTGACAGTTCAGTCACACTCCCTTGTACTATAAGTACATAAACAAATAAAGAATTGAAATTTAATATATTTTGTAAGAAGTTATGTTTCTTTTAGATAAATTGTAGTGCTCCACCATGTGCTTTTACAATATAGTTTTTACAATTCAGGAGTATTTTGGAGCTTTTTTTTTTTTTAGCTCTAACCAGCACTGAATCCAGCATGAACAGTTTTCAAAAAAACAAAAACACATTGTTTTTTTGCCTTCAAATTAATATACTGTATCAATGCACTTTAAATTGATAAATTCTATTTTAAGAGTAGGATTTTGTCCTCATGCAAGCAATGAAATAGCAGTCTGCATTAGAATAAAATAACAGGGTGTAGTAACAAAAATGACAATTTAACACAACTATAAATTAACAGATTAAGTTGAACATGTAGAGATTCATAGATGCATAGCTAAAGTCGTTTTAATCTCCTTTTTGATTTTATTTGTAATCTGTGTGTTAATATCTGTTGTATTCAGTTAGATCAAGTGGACTTAAAGTTTAGTTCTTGAAGCCATTTCACTAGTCATTTGACTGGCTTTCTCAATTCAGAATGACTTGTACAAGAATCTGTTGGCAATTATGTACCCTGGTAAGTCCCAATTAGCATATCACAGCCAGGTGTTAATGACATTATAAATGCAAGGCTTGATTGCATTGTGGCTAAGAGGTGTTATAGGAACGCCTAGGGTAAGGCGTCAAAACAGCATTGTACATGGCAGACAGTTGGTGTTGAACGTATGGCTAAGCAGAGAAGAGCCAATTCCTTGGGTCAGGACTCAGCCGTGTCCCTGCATCTTAAGGAAAAAGGACATACCTTTGAAGATTGTGGGGGGAACCTCTATTCTGGCTTGGTTTCTTTATTTTCACATAAATGGCCTCCTTGACACCTCTCTTGAACCAGTCTTGTTCCTTTTGATAGGATGTTGACATTACAATCTTCAAAGGTATGTCTTTTTTCCTTAAGATGCAGGTACACGGCCGAGTGTGCTGGGCCATACGTTGGTGCAGTTGCTGTTTGGTCTCTCCCACATACAAATCAGAGCACTCTTTACTGCACTGCACTGCATATATGATGTCACTTTTCTTGTGTTTTGGTATTGGGTCTTTCGGATGTACCAATTGCTGCCTCAGTGTGTTATTTGTTTTAAAGCAGACAGGGGTACGGCATTTTTTGAAAATTCTTCTTAATTTCTCGGAGACCTCTGCTACATATGGGATGACCATGTTCTTCCTCCTGTCTTGCTTTTCCCCTTCACTGTTGGCATTCGTGTTCTTTTCTTTCCTTCTACTTCTTTTGACAAAGGCCCACTCTGGATAACCACAAGTTTTCAGGGCTCCTCTGAGATGTTTCATTTCTTTAGCCTTCGCCTCTGTGCTAGTGGGGATGTTCTCTGCTCTGTGTTGCAGGGTTTTGATGACACCCAGCTTGTGATCTAAAGGTTGGTGGGAGTCAAACATCAAATAATGATCTGTGTGAGTTGGTTTTCTGTAAACTTCTACTTCCAGTTTACCATTCTCATAAATTTGATGTTCTGGTCTACAGCATTGATGTGCTCTGTGAAAGCTTGTACTTCTTTCTGGTGGATTTTAACCCATGTGTCATCCACGTATCTGAACCAGTGGCTGGGTGCTATGCCCTTAAATGTATTAAGCACCTGTGTTTCCACTTCTTCTATGTAAAGGTTTGTAACAATGGGTGAAACTGGAGATCCCATTGCACATCCATATTTTTGCTTATAGAACCTATCCCTGTAACTGGATAAGAGGTGTTATAGGAATGCCAGGGTAAGGCGTCAAAACAGCATTGTACATGGCAGACAGTTGGTGTCGAACCCCCCCCTTATCCTGAGCATTCCTATAACACCTCTTAGCCACAAAGCCAATCGAAAGACTAGTGAAACGTCTTCAAGAATTAAACTTTAAGTCCAGTTTATCTAACTGAATACAAAAGATATACCATGAACCGGATGAATGAGAACCTCCACAAGCTGTGTATTAATATTCATTCATTTCTATATTTAGTAGTGCTTGTTAGTATATTATAAAACATCACCACACATGTTCATATCTCCCTTCTTTTGTATTCCCACCCAAGTTTTTCTTTTTCAGTTATGGTCTAAAATGCAAAAGTAGTAGAACGTCTTGAATGTCAGAAATATAAATATAACAGGCCACAAAAGTGTGGGACAATCAACACAATTGATACAATGACAATTCCATAATCAATATTGTATCGGTTTATTTAAAGCAGGAGATCAATAGAAACTGGTTGAAATTTTCTGTCAGAGATTACCGATCCCACAGCTGACAGTTTATGCCACACACACGGTGAAAATTGGCATATTCCAGCGATTTGTCAATTATCACCCATTTCTGTGCCCAGCTTAAAACCTTAAAAAAATTCCTCCATTTTCCTTCAGATTAAAATATTGAATTTTAGGTTATCAAGAAGTGGGGGACCTACAGTAGTCTGGGAAAAATAAATAAAGACAGAAGTATTATCATGTTAGGACTAATAACATAAAGACAATTTGCAATCCACTGAACACAGATCTATACCTAATAACAAACTGATTTTTGTCTTGTACATTTCTGAACTTAGAAAAATAAAGGCCCATAATATGATCTGCTAACCAGATTTCACAGCATTTTCCAATGTTGATTTGTGGGAGGAAAGTATTTAAATTGGTACTCTGCCAACAGTCTGTGCTTTTTATCAAGAAACAGCCACAGCTGAGCTGCATTAAAGAGTTATCCTGAGAGCAGAATGAACAGAAATACATTGTTAGATACACCTCTGTAATAAATGCACTGCAACAGCTGACGCAAAGTGATGAGATAGGAAACCAGACATGACTGGTATTTTACTATGGGGGAGACTATTTTTTTTTGAGGGGGTGGGGGAGTGGAGACTTGAATATTGTTTAACCAGTTGCAAAGTTTTGATTCTTTACATGAACATATGCAGATCAAGAAAGATATAGATATATGTTGGGGAAAAGGAAAAATTAAAATAGCATTTATAATTATATAAAACAAAAGGTTGGTTTTTTTTCCTTTTTTCTAAAGTTGGGCAAATACATCTTCAATCTTCCTTCCCAATAAAGTTTTCTTTCATTTTCAATTTTGTTTTAATTTTATTACGTCTGCAGTATGTATGACGTATGACTGGCAGAATGATGTTGAAAGATAAACGGGCATGGGAAAAAATGTATGACTAATGATGAGCATTTCTTGCACAGACCGAGCGTGCGTTCCATAGAGGACTGCATGATCAGCCATGGTTTCCAGTCATGTCCGATTGTGCGCTTTGTCCGATCAGGACAAACGAACGATCGTTCGTATCCGAAAAACCATGCATTTATTTTGGCCTGATCGTCCGATACACTGAATATTCCTATTACTCCTCAGATCAATAGAATGTGCAGGTTTTAAAGTTACTCTTATTTATTTTAGATTTAGGGTTTTCGGGGTTGATTAACCCGTAAATACATTTTCATTTAAGGGACTTGCCCTTAAAGCTGCATAGGTAAATTTATCAGAATATGAGAGATTATTATTTGTTTTAAATATATGTGTATATCTGTATTGAAAAAAAACAACAACAAAAAAAACATTTTCAATAAAAAATATTGACCACAAATTTAGTTTTTTTAAACAAAAACATTTATTACAGTAATGCTATTAACACCTTTTCAATGTTGCAATAAACAACTGAGAGGTTCTGGCTAACATCCTCCAATTAAAAAACACGTGTATATTACCATCTCTTTATGTAACCATACTTTTCCCCTCTCCGCAGAACTACTGAACAATTCCACTGTACTTCAGTAATTATGTATAAATAATAATTATTACCATTATTATTATTATTATTTATCTTAGAGAATAAATAAATCATGCTTCCTTGATTGTAATATTGTAATAATAATTAAATGTATTCAGTCTTTAATTGGGAGGGAATATTTATTGGGCATATGCTAATGTTGGTACTGAAACTCTAAAATATTGTTTCAGTTCAACTTGACTGTGTTTCCTGAAAAACATGATATTCCTAAGAGCCTATAAAATGTTCTGACAGTTATTTTCAAATAATGCAAAGTTACATATCAGTTATAGTCTAGGCAAAAATAATAATAATAATATTTAAAAATAAATGAATGAATGAATGAATGAATGAATGAATGAATAAATAAATAACAAGGAACAAGTTATATTGTTGCCAAACAAATCAGCAATGAAAAACTTAGTTTTGGAATGTGTGGTATAAATTACCCCAGTAGGATGCATTTCCCTCTGGCATTAAAAGTAAAAATTTAAATAACAACTCGATCATATATCACCATAGAAAAGCAGTTCTTTAAATCTTTATGTTGTGTTTAGTGTCTAAAAGTAACTATAAGAAGTCTCCAGGGTCACTCATCTTGAATTATTAATCTGGATTCCTTTTTTACATTACTTTTACCCTATCTGTTTGACTTCAATAGCCTCCAGGCTGTTAAAATAAGTTGGACAAACTTAAGTTGGACTGTAGATTTTCTCCTTTTTAACTGTCTTAGCATTTCTGCACCAGCAGATTGAAGTGTTTTAGGTTAATCTCTTTGCTGCTTTTATGACACCATTTTAACAAAGCATTTATACCAATGAGATTATTGTATAATCAAAGACAAACAAAAGATCCAAAAACAAGTGCTTTCCTGGGAATTTTGAAAATGATTTTGACTTACTGATGATCCACCTGGTCAGAAAAGGCACTAGGGACATGGTGGACATCATTCCTCTCAATCATTGCTGGCCTGATAAAACAAGCAAGGAAAGTTGGTTTTGCTGCGCTTTTAATGAGTGGACACATGGAAGGGCATGGAAGTTTACACAAAAGTAGGGCTTTTTACAACTTCAACAAAACATACACATTGACCTTTTCTGACAACCAATGCAAGGCTGCTAAGTGAGATGGTACAGTAAGCAGTATAGAGGTGCACAAACCCTCTCGTTGATTTCGATGGAGGGTTTGCAAAACAGATTTTGATGGTTAGAAACAGAAATTGTGTATACATAAAGGATCGATATCAGTAAATTCTTATATCTATCTTTTACTGCCACGTTTATGATGTTATAATCTACCCCCCTATGTCTTTTCTATGGGGCCACCTGTAAGATAATAATGGCGAGCTACTACTACTACTACTACTACGTTGTAGGAGTAGTCTTACCTCTGGTTCCTCCTCTCCTCCCCCGGCACTGTAATCCTGTTCACACCTCTTGCACGATCACTTCCTCTTACACATACAGGAGATATCATGCTACCAGCAAAGGCAATGGAAGGGGAAGTGGTTAAGTTTAGTTTACATTACTTTTGCTGGTAGTGCGGTATCTCCTGCATGTGGAAGAGGAGGTAATCGCATGACAGATGTGAGCAGAATTACAGTGCAGGGAAATCTTTGGTGAAACGAGCAGATGGGGGGTTGGATGCTCAGGAGTAGTGGTGGGATGTGTGTGGGGGGGTAGGGACAGTAAAATTAATGGAGAGAATGAGCAGGTATGGGTGGTTGGATGCTGAGGGGGGGTGAGGAGGTCGGGACAATAAAGGGTTAAATTATAAAATATAATGCTCCCCCTTCTGTAAATTATATGGATATGAGATGCCCTTTATATGGTCACGGAACATTAAATATTATTGCAACAATTATAAATAACTGATTGGTCATTTATAATTGTGGAATTTTTTTTTACAACTGTGTGAAATAATAACCATGTAAGTTAATTGGCACTGTTATGGCCTTAAATTACTGATAAAGATTGGAGCGATAACTTAATTTAACAATATTGCTCCTTTATAGTGGAGGGTCATTGCTCAATTCACCAAGCAGATCATCATCAAGCCGGGACCGAACGTTTCACCTGACAAAGCTCCCATAGACAGCACAATTGTCAGCTGAATTGGACATGCAGGGGTTGCCCCCCGCAATCACACATGTGTATCTACCTTAAGACAGTGTTTTGCACTTGGCGTTACAGATCTTGCATCTGTTGCAAATTACATTGAAAATGACAAATCATTTTATCAGCAGGTGTTATGCTGCACATTAAAAAGGGTTTTCGCCTGACCTACTTCAAAAGAATACAGTTCTGCTTTTTTCTTTGAATAAGCAAAATGGATATCTGCAGGATTGTGGTGTAATATTGGTGTTTAATGTGATATCCAAAAGCTACAGCAGCTTTAAGACAGGATGATGATAAATTTTTTCCCATGGAGGTCTTCACATTTCTTCTGTCCTGTTGGCATTCACGCAGGGCACATGCTTTAACTACAATAGGTAAACCAAGGACAGAGACCATGGTACTATTACATACAAAACTTAAGCATAATTTATCATATCAAAGTGTCTGTGACTTTTGAAAAAAATTGCAAGGATAATTTACACAAGCAGCAAGCCTAAAAAATGAGCATATTTGTTGCAATGTTCCAGGGTTTAGAACAACCATTTTAAGGATTTGTATCTGTTTATGTGTTATATTAAGAATGAACCAACCTGAATTTTTTTTCTTTGTAAAATTAGTTTTTTTTAGGCAAACGGGAGATAAGGGAGATAAGCAAGAAAGGTGGGTACACACGGGGGGGGGGGGGTTATCCTGAACTAGCGATTGGCAAGGAAAAATGACTGTCGTTACCGATCGTGGGAATGATCGTGGGAACAGCACAAACGTCTGTGATTTACCAACAGGTCCGATTGCTCATTTGTCCAATCAAGGTGGCTGAAAAGTATATAGTACCTCCCATTATGACTTAAGGATAACTATACTCTAAAATGTTACTTTTTAAATATGGAAAGTACCTGGGGCAGGAAGATAGAATTAATTATTCCTACATCACAATATCATTTTGATGAGGAGCTACAGCACATACAGCTTCCCTTTGCCAGTTTAGTCCTGGACCATTCCTATATTTTAGGAGGAAGACTGGAAGAATTAATTTTCTTTGGGATGGTGCTTCTCACAGAAACATTATTGAGAGGTAGGAATTACCAGTCCTATAACCCTGTCCCAAGCACTTTTCATTTTAACCATTTTGAAAAAAATGTTATACACACTTAAGTTCTCCCTTAACATCCAGTGCAGCAGCGCCAAAGTGGCTGAAGTTTTTCCCAATTGCATAGCTGACAGTCTTCTATTTACTGTATTTAAAAATATATATTATTGGAAAAGACTATTAAAATTGTTTCCCCTTTACATTGTAAATGCTCTTTGCATTTTGAAAATCGTGTGTCATTATTCTCCATTTTTTTATTAAAAGGCTAGAAAGAGATTTTGCTACTTTATTATAAATATTAATTTTGAATATTTAAGCTACAGAGATTTTTTACAGCCCATTATATGTTTCACAAGTATCCCTTAAAGGCATTGTTGACAGGTATGTTGAGATTGTTATTAACACACATCAAATAAAGCCATTTTTTTTAATTAACTAGAATTAATTAGTTTGTTAAATTATTACAACATCATTTATATGTGCGTATAATGTATTTATGAGTATGTCTATAGTTAAAGGGTCACGTTGGACTTTAATACAAAAAGGTGCTAATCTGACAAACTTAATCGAAAAAGACCTAAGGGAAGAATACAATTCAAGCAGCCTTAGTAAAGGTGGGTACACATAGTACCAATCTGTCAAAGATGACTGCAATTCTGTCTGTCATCTTTGACAGATGGGAGTACAGTCACAATTGTTCTCCCTATATAAAGTATAGGGAGAAATTTTGTAACTGCATACTCCCTATGATTGCAGCCGACACCCTATACTTCAGTACAGGGGGCCGACCGCAACCAAGGGACATTTTACGGTCAGAACAACCTTTTC
The DNA here is from genome assembly GCA_019447015.1 of Hymenochirus boettgeri. Classification (NCBI taxonomy): domain Eukaryota; kingdom Metazoa; phylum Chordata; class Amphibia; order Anura; family Pipidae; genus Hymenochirus; species Hymenochirus boettgeri. The sequence continues at coordinate 96,219,003 of CM033472.1, read as the reverse complement.
CATTGCCGACGTTCAACTTTTTTTGGGCTGTATATTAGAGATGGACTAGAACTCGAACCTGAGTTCGAGCCGAACTATTCGAATTCAAACAAATTCGGACTTCTCGAACTATCCCGGACCCGGATTTTCGATATTTTTGGACTTTCGATAAATATTGAATGTTCAACCATTCGAATATGCGAGTAAAATGCCTATTATACCTATACGTGAGCATCGAATCCACGAGTGAAGTGTCCTATACCCGAGCATCAAATCCGCGAGTAAAATGTCCATGGTATCTAGGCGCGAACATCGAATCTGTTAGTAAAGTGTCCATTAAAGCCTATACACGAGCATCGAATCCGCGAGTAAAATGTACATGATACCTAGGTGCGAACATCGAATGTTCAAACGCGAGAGCGCAAAAATAGCACCAGTGAGAGTAAAATTGATTTTTCGAATGTCCTGGATATTCAAACATGTTCCTCAGACCATTTCCCAGGTCCCACAGCCATTTACATTAAGTTACCATTAATATTTTATTTGTATTTCATTAGAACTTTTCGAACTATTTGACTCCCATTGACTTTAATGGGTCCGTTTTCGAACTTTCCATATAGTTCGAAAGTTTGAAAACAGACTGAACTTTCAAAAGTTCGGGCATCTCTACTGTATATAGTATATATACCCCCAACGGGATCGGCAATTTATCGCTAATGTGGGTACAGCTTAAATCTTTGTGATTTTGTGAGAATGTGCTTCACAAACACACACACACACATATCACCGAGGTTATCTTCATAAACGCAAACATTACCATTGCTTTAACAAGGATATAAGACAATCGCATTATTTGTGTTATTTATCCACTGTTCTGTATAGTTAATCCTATGATATGAGCAATCTTTTATAATGAGCTACTAATAGTGTGCATTTTTGTTGGGGCTTTAAGAGTATTTAACAGGTGAGAGTTATATTACATGAAATGATGCTGCTCATGTTTTTAAAACTTGGCCCATATTCCTTTATTTTTAATTAACATATGTGAATGCATCCTAATAGAAACATTGGGGTTATTTATGGTTGTCAAGTTTTTTTTAGATTGGCAAAGCTAACAGCCATCTTAAAACTGTTACCTATGCTAGGCCATATTTTAAAATGTGGCTGAATACATTAAAATATTCCCTTACTACCGTAATTCCAATTCCCCATCATGAAATATTTGAATTAGAGCATTGCCTCTCATGCTAACATTTAGCTTATTTATACTAAAAAAAAAATAGATTGTTTGTGAAGCTGACATCTCAAGGGCACTGTGCAAAGGAAATTTTTTTAAGGAAAAATGACTTGATTTAGTTATATTATGTCTAAATGCCACATTTTTGTAAAGATGACCATACTCCAAACTTTCAATTCTACCTCCAAGCATCTAAATCATTTAAAAATGCAATAACCAACACAGATGGGTGATTTGATGAGAATTACTCAGACATGCTAGTCTCACACTTCCATGGATGTATAGATTGATATCTGCTCATCCAGAAGAATAAAATTGTTGTTATGTCATTCTGCTTTCTTTGATGGAAGGTGATTCTATTTCTCTGTCATGTTGAAAATCTCTCTTCAGCCTAGTAGCATTCTGCATTTTCATGAACGATTAGCAGTCATGATTTATATACTCACAAAACTGAACATTTAACCTGTAGTAAACAATTACCTGTTGCTGCATTTTCCTGCTCATTTAGGATGAGGCCACACTACAACGTGTTTTCACGCATTTCTGGTGTGCAAGTGCTCGTTGATATGCGCGTGCATTGCCATCGTGCAATGTTGCGCAATCAGAGCACATGCAATTGCGCAAAAAATGCGGATCACATGGGTTACGATTGGACCACCCTAGTGTGCACTTATAAAAGCATAATCAGATCATTCTTAAAAGCGAGGCCTAGCCTCGTACACACATCAGATAATTTTCACAGGATATATTGTGCGACATTTGAAAATGAAGCTTTAACAAACTTCTAAGACCAACGATCCATGACTTTTCTCTGCTTTTTCTGACGATCAGCCTGGCAGATTCGTTCTGTCGATGGTCATTTGTTTGTACATAGTCGGCAGATTATCGGTAGAGTGTAATGGAAGATTGAATGAAATACACATGTGCAACATTTCAAGATCACGCGATATTCCGAATATCACTTAATACATATGCCACGTAAAACCTTTACCAATGAACATTATCTATCCACTATCATTGATTTATGTACAGGCGTCGTTGGCAGAACTAGTGTAAAACGAGACGGTTGCTGAACGTTCATCGGGCACATCGTACGAAAATGATCTGACGTGTGTACGAGGCTTTAGGATTTATGCTTAAAGGGAAAAAAAATCAATCTTTTGTCTAAAATGATTTCCCAATTTCAATTGAACTACATAGGTTGGATTGCCATAAAATACCACTTTCTGCATCACATGCAGTGATATATGAAGAGATTTTTTAGCTTGCGTGACAGAAATCCTGACAATTGAAATTAGACACAAGTTCTGGTTTAAAAACAAACCTGGTCTTCATTTAAAACTGCTAGTTTTGAAAACCTGGACCAGCCTCCATTGCTGCTGCTCGTGAATGGAAAAGGCCCGTAGCAGCAGCAGTGGAGAGGGAGGAAATGTTGGTGGATCGTGAACTAAAATGAAGTATGAAGTGTGTTCAACAACTTAAACAAAAATGGAACTTAGGTTTTGGGTTTTCCTGCTAAACATATTCCTTTTTTTAAGGGGTGGACAAACCCTTTAAGTGTGTGTGTGCGTGTGAGTGTATGTTTTCTGCCTATTTATGGCACTTAAATTAAAATATTATTAAACTTTTTTAAATATTATTATTTTTTAATTATTTATTTTAAAAATTCCTTGAACTTGTTCCCCTTTTTTTTTCTTTACAATAAATGGCACTTAATAAATTCATTTACATAAAATCCATTTTTAAAATATACGTAAATTACAAGCAGTAAACCTCTACTTGCGGTTATACCAAAGTCTTGAATAATGTGTACAAGTATTAAAGGATTATCAGGCAATCAATATTTTGAAACTTATTTTAATATATCACTCACTCACATAATACAGTTTACAGCGTAAGCACCCTTTATACAGTTAGTATGAACTGAAGTGCTTAAGCCTGGAAAGAATATTAAGTACACAGCAAAAAAATCTAAAATACATCATAGTAGAGCTGCAGTATATGTGTATTGGTACTCCTTATGGACAGGCAGACAGGCAGATACACAGACAATGCGTTAATGCAAATTACTATATTAAATTATCTATGCTATATCATTTCTCCTTCTAGATTAAAAATACCAAAGCTTTGAGAAGTTGGACTTTTAAAACTGTGAAAACAAATGCTCCATTTATTCTTATAGCTTCCGCTGTCAGTATAGAGGGCAATAAGCTGTCCTCTCGTCTGGCTTTACAAGGTTGAAACTGGTAGAATGACCTCTATTTTAGTGAATAGGTAGAACTCCCTATTGTGTCAGAAAATCACTATATTGACTGCATTTTCACATAACAAATGGAGATCATAAGCTCCTGTTCAATAGTATATAACAGGCAAAATAACAGTCCTCTAAAGCATTTAACCCTTTTTCTGGTTGACCTGATTCACACCACAATGTAAACAAGTTTCCCAAGATATAAACAATTTGGTGTCTTGTTAAACCCTAATTGTTCCCAAATGGATTCTATCTCTGTATTACTCCAAATAAATGTAAATGTTGCATACTTAGGTAGTCCAGTTTATTCCCCTAGATAATTCTTGGGAAATATAATATATATACACCCACTCAATGACACATGCGTACACATTATAAGCTTCACTTTTCAATTCCATAAAAAAAACAAAAAACTTTGATGGTTTGTATGGTTTCTCTATTTAATGTACATTTAACCTTATTATGTACAGGATCTCTCTTTACAATGGTGCAGCCGAAGGCACAGACTGCTCCGTTGCTGCCCCCTCTACATTGGCATCATTGAAATGTTAATCCCAGATGGTAATCCGATGCCGGTGGGATTCTGTTGCTCGAGGCAAGGTTCTTACCTTACCTAATGGCAGAAGCTCCCCTGATTATCTATGTATTATTTCCCTTACAAAACACAGGAAAAGCACAGATTTAAAGTACCGGTAGTTAACATTATATATATTTTTTTAAAAACATGTATTATTAGTTAAGCAAGAATTAATGGCTTGTCCTTTAAATAAAATGTTAATTTTTAAAAAAAAACAACTTTGATCTAAGTAATTCTCAAAGGTTAAATTTCAAAACAGTTGCAAAACAGCTATTATCTATAGTTTGCTTCAAGTTTGAATGAAACAATTTCTTTTGCTTTTGCTAAAGCTAATGTTCCGTGGAAGGGAATTTCAAGTGGTTCATTCATCTTTGATCAATACAGCAGATTATAACATTTACATATACACTGATGGAAGTGGATTTTATAAATAAACTTTAAAGATATTCAAAGGTTTTTCTCCCTTCTCCTCTTTTCTGGATTGAGGAGCAGGATAAACAGGTGCATCCTAGAGTTTGTGTGTAACAGTTTTATTCCTGTTATTAAAAGAGCTCTGCTGAAATAGTCTACTAAAATGTTTCTTAAAGAAAGATTTCCCAGGAGGCAGAACATTTTTACAGATGTTTTTCTTTAACTCCTTACATTCATTTTTTTATTGTCAGTAGAAATAACAGAGCTCCAAGTAACTGACTGATTGAATATCATCATGACATTTAAGAATAATTGTAGAACGCTAAGTGGTCTTTCTCACACAATTAGGTTCAAAGCATCACAATAGAAGAGCATGTTTATATTACAGGATTTTTGTGACTTGAGAGGGCTGAACTTATGGAAATCTGGTCTGATTTAGAATTTTTTAAATTGTGATAAAGTTGAACCAAATGAACTCAAAAAAAAACCACAGAGGATAATGAACCAAAACTCATTTTCCCGACATATAACCTAAGATTTACAATTTATCCTTTTTAGATACACAGTAAAAAAAAACAAAAAAAAACTTCCCCAGTTTAGTGAGCTCAAGCATGCACAGTGAAATTCAACCAGGAATTAGGGATGGACCTGAATCCCAAACCAATTCCAGTTCCGAAGCATATTTAAAAAATTCCAGATTTTTTTTATTTTTCATCAATTTTCATAAATTTTTGAAAATACTATCCCTGAGCCATTTACAGTAAGTTACCATTGCTATTTATACCTTAACTTTCAGATTTTTTAACACTATTGACTCCAATGGGTCCACTAGTGAATTTTCAGATTTTTTTTGAAAATCAACGAATCTGCAAGCGGAATGGATTTCAGTGAGTTTGGTCATTTTTACCAGGAAGAGACAGATTCTCCAATATACTTTCTTCCTGTGCTAAAGGGAGAGGATACATAACATAAAAAGTTAAAGGTAGGGGGCTTTCTATAGTGAAAGACTACTTATTTTAAATAGGTATATTGTTAGTTAGGAATTATATAGAAATACAATGATATATCATGGACAAGAAATGATAGAGAGAAATACTATGTTGATCTAACAGACCACCACAAATATGCCTCGTTACTTACACAGCCCGATTCCTCCTGCGGGTCTGCTCTCTCCTCTGCAGCTTCCAGGTTTGTAAGTAATAATAAAAGCCATCTAGAGTTCAGCCATGTCTACCAGGAAGAGAGACGAATTCTCCAATATACTTTGTATCTTCCTGTGCTAAGGGGGGGGGGTATACATAAAATCAACAGTTAGATGTAGAGGGATTTCTGTAATGAAAGACTTTACTTATTTTAAATAGGTATATTGTTAGTTAAGAATTATATAGAAATACAATAATACATTATTTAACTTGCAATTCCAGGGCTAAAAGTCAAGGACAAGAGAACTGTATGAATTGTATTCCGCTATTGCTATTATATTCTGACTGAGTCACATTCTCACATTCCAAGGTATTTATTGCCAACAGATTCTTGTACAAGTCATTCTGAATTGAGAAATCCAGTAGGATGACTAGCGAAACATTTCCAAGAACGAAAGTTGAAGTGATGTTGATCTGACAGACCACCACAAATATTCCTCTATCGTTACTTACACAGCCCGATTCCTCCCATGGCTCTGCTCTCTCCTCTGCAGCTTCCAGGTCTGGCAGCCAAAAGATAAGCCTCCTCTGCTTAACACATACAGCCACGGAGGAGGGGCAAGGCATCGGGCTGTGTAACTAATATTAGAAGCATTTTGGCAAACGTAAGTATAGAGCAAATTGAGCATTTGGGATGCTTTAAGCTGCTTTTAAAAATTAGTGGTTAGGGATGGCCGGTTCTCGGATGCGAACCCGGATCCGCCGCAGATTTATCCCGTTCGCGAACGGCGGATTTTTCCAGATTTTTCGGATTTTCCGCCTTCCGAACTTCCGATTTGCGGATTTTTCATATTTTTGAAAATTTTCGAAAATACGCGAAAACCCGTAATTTCGGAAATTTTCGAAAATACGAGAAAACTTGTAATTTCAAGGGTATTTTTCATTTTAATGGGTCCGCTCGCGGATTTCGCGGATTTTCGAATTTTCAAATTTTTTCGAAAATTCGCGGATCCTCGAGCGGACCGGATTTTGTGAAGTTCGGACATCTCTATTAGTGGTAGGGTGGATGCACCTTTTTATAATCTGTGATAACAAACCCAAGCCAATTGTTATATTCTGTAATAAACTACTAAAGGTTATTACTAAATATAAATAAAACTGTCCATTTTAATTCTGCTAACGGTACCACAGAATGTGTAAAAAGTTCAAAATGAACCCTGATGAAATCAATGGGAGCGGAACCTTTAAAATTTCAAAATCATATTTCAACACTGAATTTTAAAATTTTACACTGATTTTCAACATTATTTGACTTTTTGACGCTGAATTTTGAAACCATCAGTTTCTCAAAATCAGTTTGAAGCCAGGACTCCTCACTAGTTATTACCATGTTAAATATCAAAGGAAAATTTTATGACTGATATGAGACTGCAAACTGCTGATGCATTGGTTTAATTTCAGTATTGGACTTTTGGAAACTGTACTTCTGGTGCTAGTAAACTTGCATCAATATTCAGGGCCTGAGATTTACTGTATGGCCCATTGTTTTCAACCAGCTGAATACAGTAATCTGACATATCGGTAATTTTCAACAAATTGTGCAGTGTAATATACAGTAGGCTGAACAACATGTTGTGCCAAAATATCAGAACTGTCTCTTTAACTCCTGGAGATGGCCCATGGGAGAAATTCCCAACTAGCAAGTTTAATTCTGCCTGTGATTCCTGCAAAATTTTGCGGAATCAAAAATGTGCTTTAAAACAAATTGAGGCATTTTTTAAAAAAAATTTCAAATAATAAATTCAAAATTCAACTAAAATTTTCAAATTGTTAACACCGAATTTTTGGCTTTTTGACAACAAATTTCTGCCAGACCTTTAAATACTCTAACTACAGTTACTCTAACAGCAATAAGTGCTAGAAAGAGGACAGGGAATAAAACTGTAATAGAAGTGAGACTGGATATCAAAATTACCCTTCTGTATGGGGGCTTTATATAGAATTGCAGAGCCATCTTTTTGCTAATTGAACATATTTTCTTAGAATTTTGAGCACAATGGTTTTGATATGCACTTAATCCAGCATTAGAAATAATAGGGAGGTAGGGTGCACAGTCTCAATCTCAACTTGCATACGCCTCTTATGGTGGGGCACAGGGGCCAACAAATACTAAATATAAGGAAAAAGAGAAGGGTCGAAAGAACCACCACAGAACCCCCATAAAGTGCACAAGCAAATATATTTGGTAAAATCAAGTTGCACCTTGCCTAAAGTTGTACAACTATACTTAACTTTTTTTATTACTATTTGTCTTTATTGTTTTATTATTAGTAATTTTAAGTTTTTAGTTTGTGTATGATGAACAAACAACTGATCTCAGACGGTATTGTTCTATGGGTATAGGTTGTTTGGTCAATTGGGCTTTTTTGAAAATCAGAAAAGTATTGATGCTGGATTAAGTCGAAAGTGCGACCACAGAACCCCCATGTGCACAAGCAAATATACTTGGTAAAATCAAGTTGTACCTTGCCTAAAGTTGTACAGATATACTTAACTTGTTTTATTACTATTTGTCTTTATTGTTTTGTTATTAGTAATTTTAAGTTTTTAGTTTGTGTATGATGAACAATACCCATAGAACAATACCCATAGAACAATACCACCTGAGACCAGTTTTTTGTTCATCATACACAAACTAAAAACTTAAAATTACTAATAATAAAACAATAAAGACAAATAGTAATAAAAAAGTTAAGTATATTTCAGATGGTATCACAAGGCGTAGAAGTGTCATGTTATTTATATTCACCTTTAGTTGCAGTCATAAATATAAGATGCATATTTTTATGGCATGCGGTTTCTGTCTCTAGAGCTAACTCAACCATGTCAGCAGCAGGGTAATCAAGCACATTCTAACTATTGTTATGGATGCAAGATTCTGCTGATAACAAAACAAAAGGCTTTCACAGCTCAGCAGACTTTCAGTAAGAGTCAGATTTGATTTTCTAATTGTGTGGCTGTGAGGATCTTGAATTTCTTGCCTGGAATTTATATTATGTGTTATCCTTTGCTTTAGGCCTCTGTAATAAAATTTAATTGATTCATATAAATGCACTACTGGAATCAACGTCAGAAATGATAGGTACTAAACAACTTTTAAAGATAATCCAGTAGAAGTTATACAGACAAGCACTCCCTTAAGGTTACAAACCAGGCGTTAAATTACTAGTAGAACAGGCAAGTCTTACCTGATTGTGATCCTCCAATGCTTTAAAGTGACTCACAAGACTTAATGCATCGCGGGATCCCAATCAGGTAACACGTACATTTATTTTACTATAAAAGTACGCCACAGTAGTGTTTGCATAAAATTGTTGTGTTTATCTTAACTTAACCTTTACTACATGGGTTACTCCAAGACATTCCCAAATATTTTTGGAAATGGCACCTCCAGTGTAAAATTAGTTCAAAACCTGTGCTAACCCAAAAGTGCATTGAGTAGCAGGGTTTTGCACTAATTAACCACAAATATGGCTGATATAGCATTGTCTCATATATGAGCCCCTTGTTAAATTACAGTAGTTTCCAAACATATGCATTTTCATTGCTGTACATTAGAGATAAGAAACCTGGTTTTGTTTCAGAACTGCCTGCTTCAAAAATCCAAGGATTAGGCTGAATTTTCAGGAATTCCAAGTTAGAACTTATGAGAAATTAAAAACAATTAAAATATTGAAAACTGTAATAAAAATTTTTAAAACGTCATAGCAAAATCCAAAATTTCCACTTGGGTTCATATGTAATTTTCTGGTATAGAAGTTACCATTAATCAAACAGACCATAACTGGCCCCTGCTATTCAGTACTTGTATAGTTAAATTGATGTTTCACTTGCTTGTCAAGGATTAGAATATTTATCTGGTTACAAATGCATTTAATAAACTGGGAAAAATGGCAGTTGGGGGTCGTGGGCAGGTAGTTTACCAGTCATCCATTTTTTTTTGTTTTAAGGATAGACGTGCCCTTTAATAAATTAAGAGTAGAGGAAATGGTGGATCTATGCAGTGTGCAACCCTTTTTAACATGTGTCTTTGGCTTACTCTAGATTAAAAAAAACATGTTTAAATGCTGAATATTAATAATATACCAATGCATTCGATGTATTTACTAATTTATACATCTGAGCACAATCAACAAATGTAGTTGTTCCATTAATATTAAGGCACAGTAGAGTGAATTCTTGATAAATTAAGCAGGAAAAAAAAATTGCAAAAAAAAAAAAAATGAAGTTAAAGTATAACCATAAATACAGATACTTATAATGAAAGTTGGAAAGTACAGGCCCGGAGCACAGAAATCCCTAAAGGGGATGCCACATATAATCAAATTTGTATTGATGCTGTTCTTGATAAACAATACCATTTCTAGAGCTAAAATACCCACATGTGGATTTATCAATTGGGTAGTACTCTTTGTAAATTATTTTCTGCACGGTTATAAATTACTATCATTACCGAAGGGGACAAAGAGGCTGAAAGAAACAATTGATCAGTTAGATAGATGATTTCGAAGGAAAAGGAAGCATCTCTGAAAAATAAAATGTAGCTAATTTTGTGGCCAAGCTTGGGAAAATGGAACTAAGGTAAAGCTTACCAAGCAATTTCACATTAAGAGCTAGAAACTCTGCACACAGATCCAACCTTTTCATAAAAGGCAGATGTAAAAGGAGACATAATCCATTCACCCATTGCTTTAAATATTCCCTGATTATCTGGTAAATTATTTGAATATGTGTTTGGTGATTACATCTTTGCAGGGTTTTTGCTTTTTTTTTTCCAAGTGCTTATCATTCTACAGAGCACTTTCTTATGGAACGTCGGGTTTAGGGTAAGGAAAAAAGAATGGTTAAAACATAAAAAGATACCAAAACCAATAAAAGTTTTTCATATGTTTAAACTTATTGACAAAGTTGCTTACGCAACACCAAAATATATATAGAGCTTTATATATAGAGCTTTATGCAGTTGTCTTAGGAAAAAATGTACAAATATATTTGGATCACTATTAGAAATGTTCGAAACTCTTGAGTTTCTTTACGTTTTTGAATTTTCCAAATTTTTGAAGTTCAAAAATTCGAAAACAAACCCATAGAAGTCTATGAAGAAATTTTTTTGAAAGTTTCTGTCCATTTTGAGGGACAAATAGTAATAGTAGGTTAATGTAAATGACACAGAGACCTGGGGAATGGTCTAAGGAACCTGTAAATATAACCAAAACTTATTTTAAAACTATCTTTCCTCACGATCGGGCTGTTTTCGAGCTTTCACATTCTATTTTTGAGAGTTACCGAAATCGAGCAGTACTTTCAAGGGTTAACGATATTATAAATTACCAAAGTTATTACAAGTTACCAAAATCGATCATTACTTTAGAGGGTTACCGAAATCGATCATTACTTTTGTTTAGCAGTTTTGATTTTTGATTTCGATAATCATCTACTTTCGATTTCAATTTTCCTTGAAATTTCGATAAGAATCGAAAAATTCTAAAAATACCTGTTCCGTAAAATCCGGGAGTTCTGAAAGTTTCAGCAGGACTTTGAAACCCTCAGATTCAATTCGAACCCACATTACATCTCTAATCACTATACATTGGCTAATAGAATCTATGCAGCTGAAATGTTTAATTGATTTTGATACATCTTACTTGAGGGCATGTTTACCCCTTAGAAAAAGAAAAATAGACTTATACCCCAAAAATAACAAGACTACAATACATACCCACAAAGCTAGATCCTCGTCATGCTGTTCACCCCTTTCATCTGTGAAGGTTCTCACGTCCTCTTAAAGCTGTTAAAGTTCTTTACAAGCTTGTAGATGCTCAGAGGAGGCAGCTTGCATCAGTGTGTTGTAAGCAAGGTGCTTACAACACACTTGATAAAGAACGTCTGTGTAAAGCTGGCCATACATATTAAATTAATTAGTTTGTCTAAAGACTAACGTCTAATCTACCTAATGTCTAAAGATAGCATGTCTATAAGCAGTGGTCCTTGTCTTGAAATGTTCCCATCTGGCCCATTCATTTTGTGATTGCAAGTTGATTAAAAAAGAATGGTCTAGGCGGTTCTTAGATAAATTATATGTTCATATTGACAAACTTCTACTCTAATATATAATTATTGTATGTATCATATAATAATAGTGATATTACAGATGCCATGTGACTTTACAAATGATATTTTATAGACTAAGGGGCATATTTCTAAAGGATCATTAAGCAGCTGTAATCCCCACCTGTCCCCCTGCCATTTTGCTACACACTGCCATACCTCTCGGCAAAAACCACTCATTCACTTTTATAAAGCAGCAAAAAGTATTTCTTTGGCATTAAGTTAAGCCTTGAAAAATTGCCATTTTAAACAGTTATGGAATTATAAAATGTACAGATTGTTGGAGCAGCTATTTGAGCCCACAGGATGTATGATAAGCAGGCTATACTTCCGCAGAGTCTTTAAAAATGATTTAATTATCCTTCAGTTTAATCATGGCTTTGCACTAACCCTTTTTATTGTCTTTATATTTTTTAACATAAAGAGGCAGATGCAATAAATGGTGCAAAATACCCATGCTGTTTATCTGCGGCACCCAAGCAGGTGTTATCTAACTGCAGTAACCCAGTAAAATGCAAACACTTGATTAATTGCTGCAAATCAATAGCACAGATGAACTTTTGCACCTCTTAAAGCATTATAGGATGTTCTGTCTTTGGCAGAGTTTAGGTCTGAAAATGGGGTGTACAACAGCGAAGAATGTAGAAATACAGCATGGATGGATTGTTCAAAACCATTCAGAGCATATCCAGTGTTGAGGACTTACATTATATGAGCCCAGAAAGCAATGAAAATATATTATAGGTTGGCTGTTTGAAATATATTTTGATTTGTTTGCTGATAGAGGTCAGCTGGTACCTAGCACTTATTGATATGGCAAGGAAGCAGCATAGTGTTTCAAATAGGCGGATCAGCTATTTTTATCTGCAGTTTGTCAAAACCCCCAATCTTTCATCCTTTAATGGGAAAGGGTGCCATTTATCACAGAACCAATGCTGATATCAGAACTGGTACCATATGGCACCTGTATCAGAACCGGTGCTATATTGACACTGATATCAGTGCTGGTACCATCTCAGCAACATCATGCAAACCCGGTACTATATTGATATCAGTATCAGATCCGTATATTGGCACTGGTATCAGAACCGGTATCATATCGGCATTGGTATCCGAACCAGTACCAGAACCGTTAACAAATTACCCCCAGTATCAGAACTGCTGCTGTTTTGGAACCAAATGGTCCTGGCATTAGAATTGGTACCATATTGGCACCTGTATCAGAACTGGTAACAATATCACATTGGTAATAGAATCTGTATCATATTGGGGCAGCATGGTGGCTCAGTGGTTAGCAGTGTGTTGTTAGCAAGGTGCTTACACCACACTGATGCAAGCTGCCTCCTCTGAGCATCTACAAGCTTGTAAAGAACTTTTACAGCTTTAAGAGGACGTGGGAACCTTCACAGATGAAAGGGGTGAACAGCATGACGAGGATCTAGTTTTGTAGGTATGTATTGTAGTCTTGTTATTTTTGGGGTTTAAGTTTATTTTTATTTTTCTAAGTAGACAATTATCGAAATCAAAAATCGAAACTGTGAAACAAAATTAATGATCGATTTCGGTAACCCTCTAAAGTAATGATCAATTTTGGTAGCTACTCAGCAGTGGGTGTTTGTGGGGAGAATGGCTTCTCAATGTATAAGGCGGTTACAAAAGTGGTGTAGTGGGGGTACATTGTGGTGAGGGGCCCAGCAATTTATCTGGTATGGGGCACAGAAAATTCTGATGGCAGCCCTGAGTACAAATGCTTTTGTAGAAAACAGTCCAGAACACACCTTTACTTGGGTGCACACTCACTCACAGATCCAATCACAGGTAAATAATTAAAATTAATGTGCTACTATAATAAAATCCCATTCTAACTGACCCCCTTTTTAAAAATATTTTGGTGATATAATATATAATAATGACAAGCTTATTATATCTGTCAACAAAGTATAATCATAGTGCACATCCAATTTAAATTACCGGTAAATTGTTAAAATGTTATATTCCCATTACAATTCTGCTAAAAGTCTGTCCTCCTGTATAGATAAATAAAACTATGAGTAGTCAGCTGAAAACGCATATTCAGGGAAATGCAATATCCTATGCTAAGGAAAAAAAATAAGTGAAAAACCATGCTACCCTATGTATTATTTGGATTAGTGTGGGCTTTGCACTCATTTTGTATTGCCTGTGCCAGACTTTTGGAAATTAAGCAGTGCAAGCAATACAATTTAATTGTGGCTTTAAAGTCATGCAAAACATTGCAACTTACCACTTGCATTCACACAATGTTATTACTGTTATTACAAAGTGGTTACTACATCACGGGAACAAGTGCATGTAAATTGCGATTTATTTAATTGTATCTCCCCCATGATATAATGGGGGTTGACCAAGCCACTTGTGATTATATACTCTGAACAAAGTATGGCATGTGCTAAGTAGCGTAGGGTCCAGCTAATGAATGCAAACCTTGGAGTGGTAACTAGGCAGAAAATAATTTGTTATTAAACTTACTCACATCTATGCCACTATGATGCAGGTAGAATAAAGAAAAAAACAACATAACATGGATGAAGTTTATCCTGGCCTTATAATAATGGTTTAATAGAGTTGGATTACAATTGGTTTGAGGAACTTTGCAGTACTTTTTTTAAATTTTACTTGTTTAGAATTGCAGTATGTCAACCTTACGTTCTATAAGTATCTATTGAAATCCAGGATTGTTGCCCTAAAACAGGGATGTTCAGCTGCAGCCCTTCAGAAATTTGCAAACTACAACTCTCCGAATTATCTGGCTGCAGTGCAGCGCTTCAGGTGTTTGCAAACTATAACTTTCTGCATCCGCTGCCTGCTACTGAAGAAAGAGAAAACTGGGAGTTGTAGTTTTGCAAACATTTGGAGGGCTGCAGCTTGAACCGCCCTGCCCTGAAAGATATAATAAAGGTCTATTTGTACAATATGTTCTGTTCCAGAAGCTGCAAATATAATACAAAGTCTCAATGCTTCAAATTCCCTTTACCTACAATAACCCCCATCTGTTTTCATTATCACACTGTTATATGTTTTTGTTCTTTTGGCAAATCACTGTAAATGTCTACAGGTTTACTGAAAAGGAAAACACTTATTTCTGGAAAGTGATTTATTGTACGTTATCCTATAGTTCTATCCTACGTCACCCTTCATAATAATGAATAGAACATTATTATCAATTCGCATCAACATAAAAGAAAAACAATCCTTTTAAATTCTTTAGCGTTATAAATACAAAAAGCAAATCAAAAGTGTTCCGATCAAGCGTGTGGGAAAGAAGTATTACGGTATCTTCCAGTAAGAATTAAATAGCACACTTAAAAGCATCCTCCTAAATAGATTAGTGCAACTATGTATCAGCAAGTCAATAGATACAGATAAAGGTTTAAATGTAGATTCATTGTAATCATTTTACTCACAAGGAAGAATGCAATTTAAATATTTTGTTTAAGGGCAAGGCCACACTGCAATGCCAACGTATGCACTAGCGCAATCGAATGGGGTTGCGATTACGATTTCCATGCGTTGCCGCACGTTTGCACTTACGATTCCCCAATTCAGATTATGGAAGCGCATGCAATTTCGATTAAAAATGGTGATCGCATGCACTTCCAAAACGGAATCGCAAACACAACGCATTGGAAATCACAGAAACTTTTTGCGTTCCCTTTGATATCCATTAAATCAAAATCGCACTCACAATCGCGAAAATATAAATCTATACTTAACATGTTTTTTTTAAACCCCTTAAGTTCCACAGACTTTTCAGTACTATGATATAGAAAGAAGATTTCCAAATGGAGGTGTGCAGTGGGTAGCCAATTATTTACCTAGAGACCTCCTCCCTCCTCTCAGCCACTAATCTGATTAGTTTGGGAAGGTGCTCAGCATGTCTCTTTCATATACTCCTTAGGAAACAGGTAGTACAATATGTTAAGTTTTTTTGGCCAGTTCCAAAAAAACTTCTGTTGTATTCAGTTAGATCAACTGGACTTGAATATGCATATCACAGCCAAGTGTTAAGCACGTGATTGCATGGTTACTAAGTTTGGGGGGTGGACATGTATAGGCTAAACATGATGGTCCCCATACTGTATGTGCAGTAGCTTCATATTAAAATACCGTCACTGTAAATTGCTTCCTTATATTAAGGTTAGTAAATATATGTCATTATGAGCAACTTATTGAAAATTCTTAAAATCAGTTTCAAAGACTTGAACCGGAATTTTAGATTTAACACAATTCTAATTTTTGATTTAATTTACAAATTTAAAATTTTGTTATATTTGATTTATCGATTATAAGTTCAGAGTTTTGAAAATTCCATCAGGTCCAGCAAAAAAACAGCTGTCCTGAATTGAAGCCAGCATTGTTTTAAAACCAGGACTTATCACCATGGATGGACTAGAACTCGAACCCGAGTTCAAGCCCAAATATTCGGAGTTCGAACAGATCCGGACTTCTCGAGTTATCCCGGACCCGGACTTCTCTGATTTCTATATTTTCCGGACTTTCGATTATTATCAAATGTTCGAACATTTGTGCATGCGATTTTTCTAACATTGCAATTGCAGCACAGCATGCGCAAACGCACGGGAAACGCACACAAAATTGCGTGCAATTGCATGTGTGGCACAGTGTGGCTGTGCCCTTAAGGTCTGTAAGACATCACAATTTGCTCCTGAAAGGTTTTAAATATTAACCCTGGAAAGGCTATGTTACTATCGGTGATATGAATCACATTTATATACAAATATAAACCCTGGAAAGTCTATGTTACTATTGGTGATATGAATCACATTTATATACAAATATAAACCCTGGAAAGTCTATGTTACTATTGGTGATACAAATCACATTTGTATACAAATATAAACTCTGTAAAGACTATGTTGCTATCGGTGATATGAATCACATTTATATACAAATATGAACCCTGGAAAGACTATGTTACTATTGGTGATATACAGTAAACCATATTTGCGGTTATTGTCATGCTAAGAAATTTAAAGCAGATCCTCCTGGAATGTGACCACGCCCCCAGATATTGCTGTCACGGCCACATCCCCAAACATCACAGTCATGCTCATGCCCCAAACATCAAGGCCATGTCCCCAAAGATAACTGCCATGCATTGCAACCATGCCCCCAAATGTTATGTCCACGCTACCAGATATTGTGGTTACTCCCCCTAAAACCCCCAAAATATTATGATCCGCCCCATATATCATGGCCACACCCCCAAACATCCCAGGTCTGTTCCCAAATCCCACCTACATACACAAACATCCTGTCTATGCCCCCAAACATCACAGGCACACCCCCAAACACCACACCCATGCCACTAAATGGCACGGCCATGCCCATGCTTTAAAACAGCGCTTGTCACGCCCACAAATATCGCGACCACCAATGTCACGTCCCAGCCTCCTGGTCACCACAACATTACAGACATGACACACACTGTCCACACCCAAGAATGCCGTGCCCCCACCCACTGCAACATCGCAGACATGCCCCATCCACCTATTCAAACCGGGACGGTTGGGGGGTATGGACTACACGGGAATTACCTGCATTACCTGGACTTAAGCACACACACTTCACAGATAGTTACAACTAAAAGAACAAAGACATCATGGCACTTTCAATTCGGACCAGAAAGTAACTTAATTGACTGGGATCTAATAGTCAATAGTGGTCCTTGTGCAAGGATAACGTGTTAAAGTGCAAACAAGGTGACATACTGCTAACAAATGTGCAAAAAATTGAGCACACTTAATAAAAACACATAGACATCAGACAGCGCAACAGAATGAAGCCCAGCTTTAACAGCACAGACAAAGAGCCGCACGTCACATGCTTCAGAGACACTGAGACCTGTCAGTCGCTCAAGTGCTGGGGTATTCAGTTGCAATCAACACATTTTCCCAACGGCAAATTCCATGTAGGACGTTCAAGAGTAGGTTCACCACAACATTTGTATATTTACGCTCCAAGTGGAGAAACTGATAACGTTGTATGTAAGGTTTTGCAATAAACATGTGCTATACATCTTTCAAGCAACGTCACCTCCTCAACTCATAACTATTAAATAAATGACGTACATTACCAACTGTGCACTTCTTTTTCCGCCTAACTCTTCCATCTAAGCCAAACACACAGCTGCATGTAAAAAATACTTTACCCACATGTGTACATGGGCAACGCAGAGTACAACTGCTAGTGATTTATAATTTTAAGGCTATAATAAATAAATAAATAGTATGGTCCTTATAAAATATTAATATGTAAACTATGTCCTAACTTTTTCTGCTATTTTGTCTGTTCACAAAATGTTTAGATTTTCAAGATCATTAAAAAGTTCATTTTGTAAATGTATTTTGGGAAAATGTTTCTCCCATCATTCTTATATCAAGCACTTTTCCTAAAAGTGGCTAAAAAACAATAATTGGTATAAAAACCAGAAATATTCCCACTTACTTGGTTTGATTAATAGCGTGGCTCAGCGATCGCACCTCTGTGTAAACCTTTAACCTTTTGTGCGCTATAATAAAAAATGGGTACATTCTACATTATTTTATAGTTTTATCAGTTGCTCGTGCAGAGAACGGACCCCAGGAATTAAAAAGTATTTATAGTGCATTTCGCTATGGAAACGGTGATTAATAACATTGATGTATCTGAAGCCAAGAGTGAAATATTTATAAGAATGGGCACAGAATCTTTTGTTAAAATGTTTATGGTTGCGATCCCTCTAATGTGTGCGTATACTTATGGTACAAATTGCCTGCAGAGCTATCTGTCAAGTCTACACTACCCATTGCTCATAGTATTATTTTCTGCTGCATTTGTGGATGTTTATACAGTTTAATGTTTTTTTAATTATTGTGTTATTTTCTAAAGGGATGTTAAATGTGAACATATTAATCTATTGCTTTTAATGAATTCTTTCTGCTGTGTTTAGATAGCATTAAGATTCAGTTTTACTGATTCAGTTCAGTTAAAATTATTATACATGAGTTGTACATACAGGTGTAGAAGACTTGTTCAGAGTCCGACAAAAGAAGAGAAGAAGGGTAGAATTGAATGGGTAAAAGCCAGAATGTTGGCAACAGAAAAACCAATACTGTAAGGATGTCCCAAAAAATAGATTCCAGATGGATAATAGGGACCAAACATTGACTCAATTGTATATTGTCCACCACATAATAAAGCGATGCCAGTTAAAATGACTAGACACCAGAATGAATTGCAAATTAAATGGCCTGTCTGTTTGATGTATTTTTCTAACATACATCTCAACATTAGTTGATTTCAGGCACAGCATTCCTAAGTGCGAGTGTAGGTCTTCTCCTCCCTTTAGGTTTACTTGCACCATATGTATCTAATGGGAAATATCAAGTCAGAATAAGACCTGGGTCCTAGTATGATCCCTTGCTTGAGTTTAAGAATGCTGATTGTTTCTAAATGAAATCAGATGGAAAGGTAGGAACAGCAGTGTCTAATTTGTGGTGCAATCCTTTTTAAACAATAAATAGAAAATACAGTTTCCCTACTAAAACACCATAACTATTGAAAGGTCATCAAACACTGCCATCAGCCAAGGTGTGGTTTACTCATAATTTATTACCAATCTATAGAAATGCAAGGTGAGTTTCAGTTGGCTGTGACAGATGGTGATACGGTTATGCAATAGGAGTTGGAAATACCTGATTTTTTTTTGAGAATGTATTTGTTTAACTAATATTTGTAAACTGAAACTCACATTTCACTTCTGTAGTCTGATAATAAAGCTCTTGGTAATAAAATGGGGCAATACTAGTTAGTGATAAGCAAATCTTTGTTGCACTTGCAAAGTTAGTTTTGCAATTAAATTTGTGTTTGTGAATTTGCTAGACAAAACATTGAAGTTCAGTAGCAGGAACAACTGGGAAGGTAACCAAGAAAGTGGCTGCTAGAGCAGGGAACTCAGCCAGGAGTAAACTCACGCAGGACAGAAATATCAAGCTAACTGCTAAATACTGTTAAAAATGAAAAACTGATAAAAATGCAAAAGTGAAATAGTGGTGCTAAGTTACCTTTGCTGATTTCTGGTTTATCTTCCTAGTCCCTGCTGCTATATAACATTGGAGCTTTCTGGGTTAATTCCTCAGTTGATGCTGCTGGTATTAAATCAGGGTTCATGGCTCTAGGTACAGTATGTAGTTTGTGACATTCATGACAGGGTTACATTATCTCTCCAACTGATTTTAATGTCCGATACCACCCCACCCCCAACTAGCACCCCTGATTTATGGTGGTCTGACACTTAAGGTCACTACCATGTTCTTTTAATCGGTGTGATACTATGCAGTAGTGCACTGATTATAGGGATATTATTTTACAGTGCCTCCTATTGTAGCCAATGGAAGGGGTACATTTTATAAAGATATTTGCACGTATGAACTTAATGGCGACTTAGATTTCTCGAATACACCAGGTGCAGAGGTTTTGGTGCAAATAATGGAACAAAGACTTCTGGGTATTTACCATGTTTCCATGGAAGCTTTTAGGAAAGCTATATCTTTAAAAATAATTTTACAGCATTCCACAAGCTAAATGCAAAACCGGAGCGCCAACTACAGACCGGTTTCGGCTTTATTGAGCCATCATCAGTGTAGTGCAGGCGTCTGGTTTTGCAGTGTGAAGTGCCTATAGACCGACGTCACCAATAAATTAAATAGGATAGGAAGAGAATAAAGGCCTTTTTTTGCATATTGCTGAAAAGGGAGTTTCAAAGCCTTTATTCTCTCCTTATCCTATTTAATTTATTGGTGACGTCCAGATATACAGGGGAGAATCACACATGTAAATTCATCAGGGCCCAATTAAAATACTGCAGAAAGAATATGCTGGGGGGGAGCGACTGTTGGCATTTTGCCACGCATACACTGTACAGTATATATTGCAACTACTGGAATATATAAAACTGTTACCAACGGTTTTCATATGAATGTCAAAACGATCTTAGCTCATGCTCCAAACCAAGAGATCACACCCCTTGCCATCTTATTTGGTAAACGTATTATTGCAATGAAATAAGGAAAAGTTTAGCAGGGAAACAGAACAAAGTTTATGTAGGCAATTTGGAGATTGTATATGGCTATAAATTCAAAGGAGCTGGAGCTTAGTCTCTTCCCTAGGGTATACTAGGGCTTGTAGCTAAAGAACAGATATTTTTCACCAATTTTAGCTCAAAAAACATTGCTGTGGTTTATTAAGAAACTTGTAGGGAAAAAAAACTACTGATAAACTAGGCACATTCAACTGATTCCAGCCTGTCCTTGCATATGTTCTAACAAATGAACATAGATAAATAGGTTAATTAGCATTTGCATTGCCAGCAGGGTTGGACTTTAGTAGTTAAATGCACGTTTGGAATTGCAGCTGCATAGCTTTTTATACATTTCATGCTAAATTAATTGCGATTTTCCACCCCTCCAATGCAAGAAATTGTTTGAATGGAACCCATAATTAACAAATCTCCTCTAATATGCAAGACCATCTTTTTATTGTACACCTGCTAACAGACAATAACAAAAGTTTGAAAAAATACTGGATTTTTGAAATCACACATGCACACAGTGGCAGAAAATGATTATTGATTGCTAAAAAAAAAAATGAACGCTGAATGTAATATCCCCCATAATTGATATTCTGCCTATGTGCCATGAGAGGCTTGTGCTTGTATTCAATTTTCAAAGGAGGAGCAGAAAAAAAAAATAAAACTCCTCTCTTTTGGTAATAGTATTCCAGTCACAAAACGTCATTGTTTTCTTCAGAGATAACTGGCATAGCCTCACAGCCTGCTTCAGGTGGTGAATCTGATTGATTTTCTCAGCCTTAACGTATTATGCTTGCTCTTTCTTTAGCTCTTCCACTAGAGATAAAGCTAATCAGAAATATTCACAAAACTCTGCTACTGCTGACGAGATCTAAAGAATATTGCAAAAGGGAAAAACATCTCAGTCTCAAATGACTGCCCTCACTAGTTTCAAACGCTTTACTGGTTAAAGGGTTTTTTTTCTGTGAAAGATGAATAGGTTGATGCATACTGGAAGACAGAATATTAGGAAAACTTTGGATATCATAATAAAAGCAGATGTTTGAAAAGGATTATAGTGACAGTTTAAGAATGCAGATGACATGGGCATATACATCAGTAATATTCTTCTAGGCATTGTTTTGTGACATTATTTATAGTATTTGTATTATGGAGTGTATTTTATTTTATGGTTCATCCACTGTCCACAACACATATGTGAAAGCATATCTGGAACTGCACTATAGAAGAGTATAATAAAAATAACGACAATGTTACAATTGGCAAAGTGACAGGTTACAAATTCATTGAGAATAGAGATGGTTGAACTGCCAGTTTGTTTCTGAACTATAGAACTTAAGTTTTAAAGTTCTATAGTTCGGAAATTAACCTATTAAAGTGAAAGGGAGGAAATAGTTTGGATTAATTTCAGATAAAATAACAATGGTAACTTAATGTAAATGGCTCTAGCACCTGGGAAATTGTCTGGGGAACATGTCCATATCAACAAAACTTCTTTAAACAATTGTCGGGTTTCGGCATGCTTCATTCGAGGGCAATTGCCAATTCGAGAGTTACCAAAAACGAACTTTACATTTGAGGGTCACCTAATTCGAACAATACATTTGAGGGTTCCCGAAAATCATACATTACATTTCAGGTTACTGAATTCAAAAGATACATTCAAGAGTTAACGAAAATCGTGCATTACATTTGAAGGTTACCAAATTCGAGTGATACATTCGTTGGTTACGGACAAATAAATTCAAGGGTTATTGCCGAAATGGAAGATTCGAGAGATATCGCAAAAATGCTGCATTCGAGGGTTATCACCGAAATGATTCATTCGAAGGTTATGGCCAAAATCGAGGGTTATCAATAATTTCAATAATTATCGAAAATACCGGAAATAGTTCGAGTTCATCTGAACTACTAAAGTTTGGGTCGAACTCGTGTTTGGTTCTAAGCCCATCTCTAATTGAGAACTGCTCTAGAATCCAAACAGAAGCAACTAGCATGCAAGCCATACAATTATTAGACTTGCCTGTGATGTTCAAAAAATCACCCACCCTGATTATACAAAGCATTATCCAACAAGAAACATTGTGGGATCATCGGGATGTAAGATACCTCTTCTCCTTGAGTTGCCACTGATTTACCTTTTTTAGACTGATCAACCATTGAGTTTGTAAAGGGCTGTTTAGCAATTAACATCTTCAGTGCTATATAACAAAACACACTCTATACAATACAATCCTTGCTAGTCACCAAATATTTTTATACATTTTGTTGATTATTTAACACTTTTTTATAAATAGGAAAAACTATAGGTCAGTAAACTATAAGTCAGTGACCATTTCCAGCAAAATGTTATTTTTCTATTAGCTTATTATTAAGTTCATTTTATATTATTTCCTTTTTAACAAGGCAGATATCTCAAGAACCTCAAGTCCTCGATACTTACTTGATCATCCAATGACCCTGAAGGCAGGAATCCATCTTTTTTTTTCATGCTCAGTGTTCTTCGGGTACTTACAGTTGTCCCTAATGGTGGTGAGTCATACAGCTTTAAAAGAGGCATGAAAGGACAGTGAATGATTAGGGAGAAGATAGATTTCTGCTTTCAGGTATGTCAGATGATCAAGTAAGTATTGCGGACTTGAAGTTCTTTGGGGTGCTGTAGGTAGATATAAATTTGAGTAGGGGGTGAGCATGCCCTTTAATTGAGGTGTGTATTCGTTTTCATTAGCTGCTAAAAAAAAGGGAACCATTGTATTTTGTATACAGTTGTATTCTATCTCAATATTTTGTGAATACACATTAGAATAATATCTAGCTTGTAGAGTTGCATTGTAGAGGTGCATTTTTGTAGCATCAATTTTAACAGAAACAGAAATGGAACAACACAATATATGTCAATGTTATCCTATTTTAATCAAATGCAGTGGTGTGTGCCAAAGATTCATAATTTTGGGGAGAAAATGCAGTGAATTAAGGGGATTAGTACCAAGTGGTGCTCTGAGTAAAGGACCACCAGTTCATTTTAAACTCCCTTAATACATAACATCAAAGAGTCTATGGGGCATATTTATAAAGGGCAATTAATACTGCCCAAAAATGACCACCGCACATCGCCACAGCGAAAATAACGTTTTACGCCATATTTATAAAGGCAAAGCACATTGCCACGAAAAGCATTACCACGGCAATGTGTGGCGGCTTCATGACCCTTTCCCAGCAGCCCCTCCCAGCCCCCCGCCCCGTACGTTCTCGGGAAGGGCCCACTAGGGGGCTGGAGGGACCGTGCAGTGGGGGCACTGATAAGTGCCGCCTTTTGGGACTTTTGGGGGGTCCCACAGCTCGAACCAGGACCCCCGCCAGCCCTATCAGGGACTTTGCGGCTTTATAAATAGAAGCGAGCAGTAATGTGATGCCATGTTAATGCCTCGTTAACTTTTCACAGCCGGGTTTCACCCTTTAATAAATCGCGTTAATATCGATTTTGGCGAAAACAGTGGGAAACTCGACCGTGAAAAGTTAATGGCCATTTATAAATATGCCCCTATGTATTGCCTTTGGCCCATGACAGAAAGGAGCCTCTTTATAAATCCAGCCCTGGAGTTCGAGTTTAGATGTAATTCAATTAACGCTATACACTCACTCTTATTAATTCAAGATAAAAAGATTACAATACTTCATTACCTGAGCAAGGGTAATAAATAGTCTTTTGGAACAATAGTGTTTTACAGATTGGCAATGGATAATCCTTTCTTGCTTTTTACACTGCAGGGGGAAAAATGGAGATTCTATAAATGAACAATTGGCAATTTTATTTCTTGCAGACAGAAGAGAGTATAACTGTGATTTTGCTAGAACACATATTAAATGTATAGTTTGTTTTCTGTACCACCACATGTCACCTGAGGTAATCATTTCACTCTTTGGTTCATTATAGAGCAACAGCTGTCTACCTCTGATCCAATAAATAGTCACCTGTTAAAGTTGCAATCCTGTACTGCTAAGTTGTTAGTCTTTTTTGTTTTTCATTGGTTACCATTTGTTCAAACCTAAACAATATCATGGTTTGACATACATTACAAAATAATAATATTACCTTCCATATTTATTATCATGTCATTGAATTTGTGTTTTCGAAACAGAATAAGAAGCCAAGGTGTATGTTACCAATAACCAATAAATACATTCACTTGAAATCTATAAATTGGCATCCCATTTGCTAGATGTTCTAAAATAATACTTTATTAAAGGGTAACTGTGGTCTTGAATTCTTCCAAACTAGTAAGAATTGTATAAAAAGCCTTCCATGACACCTTCAAAATAAAACCTAAATCACATCTCTAGATAAAATTTGTGAGAAATTATTGCTGGAAATGTTCAGCAATATTACTTCCTGCTTGAACACTTCCTGTTTTCAGTCATGTGACCAGCTTGTAGTCATGTGACCAGCCTCTGCTTGTATTAATAGGCTCCCCTTCTCAACTGTCAATTTTCCCCCAGGTACTTTTTGATTTCCCTAGCATTAAGTCATAACTTAGCCTGCTTCTGCCCCTGGGCGAATGGGCGGGGCAGAGGCCAGATTCTTCCAACCCTTACCCCTAAAGGGTTAATAATATCCAATATGGTCAGAAAATTATGAAGAATCGCACACCTTATTAAAGTGAACCAACTTTTATTGATCCATCAACATAACACAAAATTTTATGTTGATGGTTCAATAAAAGTTGGTTCACTTTAATAAGGTGTGTGATTCTTCACAATTTGCTGATTATATTGAATATGCAATATTCACCCTAGCTAGAGGAATATTGGGAAAGCGTATGTTTTACCCTTGTTTTATGAAGGTCATTTCCAAATATTTTTGGAATTAGAGCCGTACACAACCTGCAATACACATTTAGTTCATTACTGGGCTTTTAGTAGCACTACTGTGTAGTTCAAAACCTAATGATTATTCATTCAGCCCTTAAATGCCCCAAGCTGGCACTGCCACAAAGTGATTACTGTGTGAGAAGTGAGACTAAAGATTCGTACACACGTGCGATTGCGGTTCCCGACTTGCGATGCATTATGTCTACGAATGTTTGTTTGGGCTGATAATCAGGCCGTGTATGGGCACTTTATCGGCTGAAACAGACGTTCGGTCGGGACATTTCAGACGATAAAGGGCCCTTAAACGGCCTGATTATCGGCCGAAACGAACATTCATACACATCATGCGTCGCAGGTCGGGACCCGAGATCACACGTGTGTATGAACCTTAAAGTTTGAATGCTTGGACTGATCTGTAGATTCTGGGACTGTTGATAACTAGGCCAATATCCTTACATTTGCTTAAAAGGGATACATTGTACCTTGAATGCAGAATTCTCAAGATCCGATTAATAAGCTTTTTTAAAAAACTTGGGGAAAAAATGTGCAAAGTCTCATTATTAACATGAAAAAATAAGAGTAAACGTTCACAAAACTTTCGAACTGTAACCTTTCCTTCTTTTATGTGCTTGTGACTTACACCTTAACGAGAGCAACAAGTAAAACAAGGATCAATCATGTGCTGTATTATGTGTGTGGATTACCCCTCTGGGCTAATTCTAATTACTTTGTTCCTTCTAAAAAACTATAAAGCAAAACAGAAAAAGAACAAATAAAAGGTTTGTTTGATTTTCTAGGCTCTAGTGGGACTTAGGTAGCATCCATTTCTTCTAAATTAAGAGGACAAATTTATTGAATTGTTGACATATGTTCCGTATATCATTTTATTAAAGAAAAACAACAACAAAAATAAAAAAATGTTTCCACACCTATGGCTTTGCTTAAAAACATTCTGTATTGTTAGCTGTAAACTGTCAGACGTGCGAATGGCAGCAAGAGATGAATGATTAGGTAAACACATTTATTCAGACCCTGTGATGGGAACCACAGAGCACTTCAACAGATGTAATTGTGCAAAGATCACTTCCTATTACTGGCAATTTCTTGATAATATGATAAATTCTGGAATCACATTTACAGTGCTGTGAACAATTGAGCTTCATCTTATTACCGTTTATTACCGTTACAGCATAACAGAGTGAATAAACATAAAAAACCACTGTCATTTTTCAAATAATTGGGATTGAAAGTGGTCTTCAATTTATCTACTAATAAGGCTGTAGTGCTAAATTCCAAAACTAAAATTCAAAACAGCCCTGTCTATTTCTTCTTATTTTAGCTAATATAATAAAAAGAAAAAATTCTTAAACTGAATGTTTAAGGCTTTTTTTTTATTATTATTGTTTTTAACAAAAATAAACAAAAAATAAACAATAACAAGATTAAAATGCTGCCTAGGTTCAGTCATCAGATACCTTTGCCAGAATGGACGAGAACATATAATTTAATATTAATATCAATTATTAAAAATGCATGTAATAAACTGGTAAATATAGCAGTTGGGGTTGTGGGCAAAACGGTCAAGTTTTGTTACGTTTTCGGATTTACCGATCTCTTTACAGATCTAGGGAAAATCCCAACGATCAAAAAATCCAAAAGCGAAACATACTTTTGGGACTTCAGAGCCCATTTTCGATCATTATCGAACGTTCGAGGCTATTTTCGAAATAGCCTTGAATGTTCGCTAATCCTCAAAAATACGATCGGAAACTAATTTCGAGTTACAGATCGTATTTTCGAGGATTATCGAATGTTCAAGGTTATTTTCGATAATCCTGGAACGTTCGATAATTATAGAAAATAAGCTCCAAAATCCCGAAATCCGAATGATCCGTACGTTTCAGACGGAACATTCGGATTTCGAAGAACCAAGGGGTTTCCGTGTCAGATGATCCCATCTCTACAACTGAGAAGTTTTTTGTTTTAACGGTGGACATGATCTTTAATCTCATGTTACTTATGTAGGATTCATCAGTTCTAGGGTTGATGAGATCTTTATTTCCAGTACCTAGGGATTAAGCTCATGGCTGCCAGTAATATGTGTTTCACTAAATATTTTTCTGATTAGACCAAAAGTGCATGGAGGGGGAAGATTACTATTAGGCAATCAAAAACATGTAACTAGCGGGGCAATTCACCTAGGAGCGCTGCAGCCGTACAGCGCTCCTTTTTCCCCTTAACGTTGCGCTAACCAATTTACGATTGGGTAGCTCAACGTTAAGTCTCGCTTTGTGCTGGAAGAGGCACTCGCGCAGCTGGCGCAAATCGATTTACCAGAGGCTGTGCGGGTCTTACCACATAAGTATTTAACACCAGCTATAGCTGGCATTAAATACTTACGTGCGGTTGAGATTCACCCAGAGCCGTGCAGCCTCTGGTAAATCCCGTTCGTGAGATTTGCCCAGAGCATTTGCGGCTCTGGGTGAATCTCCCTATAGAGATCTTGGACAAAGGATCAATTGGAGACAAAAGCCTGTATATATATAAATATGCTTTCAAGCAATATATAATGCATCTAGGGCAGTGTTTTAATTTAAAGGGCATGTCCAACCCCAAAACTAAAATTTAACCCACCATTGGCTCCACTCTGTAGTGTATAAAAATCCTTACCTTACATCCCAGCTCCAAATGGTTCTCCTGTAATGCCCCCCCCCCAAGTTAAAAAAAACTGTCCACCAGTGAAATTGTTTCCGCCTCTGAACTGTCCTCTCAGAGGTTTTTGGCTTGCTCAGAGCAGCCCTTCACTCCCCCCCCCCCCTCTCCCACCCGTTTTCCTCTCCCTCCCCCTAGTGAAAATCCCCTTGTACATATATTAGGTATAGTTCCCCCAGCCCCAACCACAATAAAATATTTATAAGAAAGTCTCCCGATCTTTACTTACCTTCCCTCTCTCCTCCGGCGTTCTGAACTGCTGGCAGCCGCGTCTGTGATTGGCTGCCCCTCAGCCAATCACAGACGCGGCTGCCAGTCCGGCCCCCTGCTTGCAGTTCTGTGCAAGCAGAAGGCCGGGCATTGCGGTGGAGGAGAGAGAGAAGGTAAGTAATGAATGGGGGACTTTCTTACAAATATAATATAGCGGTTGGGGCTGGGGGAACTAGCCCTACAACATATACATTTTTTTTAAAATGGATGGACATGCCCTTTAAAAGCTTTTAAATAAACTAATTAGTGCAGAAATTCAATGGATATGTCTCACAGAGAGGGTTACACAACTTGCTAGCTCTTGGCACATGCGACACAATTCAGTGAAAATGATAATTTCTTAACTCACTTCACAAGCTTAGAAATATATGTATTTATTAGAAACCTATGGAATTACAGATAAGACATGTAAGATGAATGTAACTCAGTCAGACAGCTGAAATGCTGAATTGTAGGAAAGGCTGATGTTGGGTCTGGAAGGCTTCTAGGTCAAAACAAGTAAGAGTTAGGAAGGTACAAAGACAAAAGTCAGACAGACCAAGGTCACCAAAATAACTAAATGAATTACAAAAATTCCAATGCCCTCTCTGATAGCAGAGTTATTTTCTGGTGGAAACGTTACATTTTTAGATTTGTTATTGCTAATTTTTGGAATAAAAAAAATCACTTGATATGTAAACACACCCATACCGTGCTACCTTCTGCTTTCAACAAATTAAGACAATTACACACACAAATTATATAAGGGATAATGCACCCCTTACAGTATAATATAAGGATATTACGCCACCGAGGAGTTCCCTGACCATATAGGGCAGGGAACTCCGAGGTGGCGTAATGTCCTTATATTATAATGTAAAGGAGCGCATTATTTCTTATAATACATAAGTTTTAGATTCCTTCACCCCATTCACATTTTAAATTCTAGCCTTGTACCTATTCCAACCTTAATTTAAACCCCCAAGCTATCTTCTGTAACTTAAACCCAGTAGAAAGGAACATCCCAGCCCAGCATCTATGCGGTTAAACAAATCTTTGTTGAGGAGAGAGACATTGGTTATGCAGTGACAGGTAGCAGCCCCAGCAGGTTCCGTTAGTGAAGTTAACACTGCAAAAAACGCTGAGTCATTGTCAAGGCATGAACACTGGAATGGGCGGAGTAGTGGGATATAAGAAATATAAGAAATTAGTCACTTAGTGACATAGCTGAGTGATTTTTATAAGGATATATACCACTGCAGCTCCCATTTTAAAATATCACACTTATGTATTATAATTATATTATAGTATACATACATACATACATACATAAAGTGTATACTGTATAATATATCAAGTGTATATTTTGATTAATGATTTATTTCCATTTGAAAGTCTTTTCATTGTTCTCTCAAGGTACCTATTGCCAGAAAATCCCATAAAAAGAGCAGCTATAATTAACAGCCCCCTAGAACAAAAGTGGCAAATTCTTATTACATTTCTGATTACAGTCACATTGACATGCTTAAATTGTATTGTATCTGTACGGATGTTGCTTGCACACAAATCCCATCTATCTCCTTATGTCATAAAAGCAATAGAAATATATTTTACACATTGTGTTTTCTAGTGGAACAAATAATGAAGCACATACTGTACTGTGCTTCCTTGATGCAGTAATCACTTTGCAGTAGTAACTGCATCATGGAAGCACGATCAGGTAAGTGTTAGATACTGGGGTTTTAGAACCTCAAAAGGTACTATACATGTTGAGATTCATGCTACCATGTAGCACAAAACCAATGTTGCATTGTGTGCGCTGTAATATCACAGACTCAGTGTTGCTGCTCCTATGAGGCAGGGCAAAAAATTTGCTCAGTTTGACAACACTCCTTCCAATGAAATCATGATTGCTGGAGCGCACCACCATAAGAAGTGATTATAAGGCAGGTGTTGCATTTTGATGTAGCAAACCTTCACCATTTTATTAATAATAGCACATTGTCTTGATACAGTTTTAAAGGTATAGTACATAATATAGTATAGCCAGGGGCAGATTTACATGGAGACTGTACAGGGCCATTTTTAGCCATCTTAGTGCCCTAGGCACCAAGTGCCAGCAGACTTTCCTATTAATACTTTCAGTGCATGCACTTTTCCAGAGCATTGCCATTAACACTTTCAGTGTCAGCAGAGTATGACATTAACCATTTAGTGCCAGCAGACTTTTCTACTAATACTTTAAGTTTAACACCTTTCCAGATTATTGCCATTAACACTTTCAATGTCAGCAGAGTATTACCTTTAATCCTTTCAGCTGCCAGCATTGACATAATATACAGTATGTACCTGCTTTACATGTCTCCTCCATTACATTTTTTACTCCTCAACTACTCTCAGTTTTAATTGGAGAGTTGGATGGAAGGAAGTAAGAGTCAGGGATAGGGATCTCATGGCTGCTAGTCACAGGGGCCACTGTTAAAAATTCTGCAGCAGCTTTTACTTTTTTACAACTGCTCTCCTCAGTGCTTTTAGCTGAGCTCATCCTCCCCCTCCTTCCTTCACCTTCAGGTCATTTGCAATATGACTAGTACTACTAAATACAATGTTGCAAATTAAAGATGAACAAGGAGAGCAGTTCTAAAAGTAAAAGCTGTCAGGGAGATGCTAGGGAGAATAGGCACCCTAGCTCTTTGTAGGCCTAAAAAGATTGACAGATGCCCCTCCAACCAAAGGTGCCCCTAGGCGCATGCCTAATGTGAGTAATGGTAGATCCGGGCATGAGTATCATTCATAATTTAACTAATATACAGGTATCCCACTCCTCCCGCGAGTTGCGGGAGTCTCCCTGATTCTGGGGTGGTCTCCCACACTCCTTCAAGACCACCCCAGACTCCCGCAACCAATGGGAGACTCTAATCTCCTCTCCAGTCACACCTCCTTTTGCTAACCATGCCCACGGAATGCCCCAGGAATGTCCTCAACCCTGCCTCTGTTCACCTCCTAGGCCACCAATTCCACTTCCCTCCACCCCTAAGTGATATCACAAACATGTCACTTTGCCCCACTCCTCACCAAGCCCTCTTCCCCCACCCTGCCTTGATGCCTCAAATGGCAGGGTAGGATGTCTGAATATGTGCTCATCTGATTTTTCAAGCATTAGCAGTAATTTGTTTTAAATTTTGGGTGAGCAGATAGGAATAGCCTTATGATAAATACACACATCAAAGATCTTTAAATGATGACAGACAAAATCTTTAAGAATCACCATTCTATATGTTCTATTTGTTCTTCCTATACTATATAAAGTATAGGGAGAACGTTCAGGACCTCCTTAAGCCACGGCCGGCATACTATATTTTATTACAGTGGACCGACCAGGGGCGAGGGAAATTTGCGGGCAGCTCCGAACGATCCCAAGGATTTAGGAACGATCAAAACTGCAGTACGCACTTTAACGATAAAGGTGCAATTCTATTGGATTCGATGGAGTTATCCCTTTATAACCTACCCCTGTTAAGGATCTCAATGGGATGCAGGTGTAAATAATATCCTTATAATCAGCGCGCTACTGCGTAGTAGCGCGCCGATTATAACCTGGAACTAATGCAACACTCCCCGTCCCACCCCTTTGTCCTGCCGCACTTATGGCCGTTTGCTTACCAGTGATGTTCTTCGTCTCTATTGTCCTGACCCGGCTAAATCTAGTGTGCATCCTGTTTCAATAAAGTTTTTTATTAAAAAAAAAATCTGAAGCACGGACTCTGACTCACGCTGAATGGAAGCAGGAGATCATAGAAGGCACAGGCTGTCGGCAGACACTATTACTGAGGAGTCAGAGGTTAGTGTTGTAAATCAATAAAAGTTCTGTCTGCCCTGCTGATTCTTTCATGCTTCCTCAGCTCAATAGAGGGGGAGAGAGAGGGGGCTGCTAGTGCACTACACTTAACAAAACTTCCCATATACATTAATTGCTTACTGTCCTGCAAAGTCTGTCTGTATGTACTGTATCTATTCCATCTAATATCTAATCTAGTCTGTCTATCTATCTAATATCTATGTAAGTCTATACTGTCTATAGATCTAATCTAGTCTGTACATCCCCTCTTTAAATGAGAGAGAAGGGGTAGGTTATAATGGATAATGTACCCCCTACTGTAAATTATAAGGATATTAGAAGTTACCTCGGAGTTCCGTTCCCTGCGGCCTCGTGCTTCTATATGGTCACGGAACTCCTCGGTGACTTCTAATATCCTTAGAATTTACAGTAGGGGGTACATTATCCACTATATCATTAAAGTGTGTACCCAGTTTAATGTAAGACTGCTTACATGCTGAAGTTAATGTTTTTTTTATAATATTTTATTTTTGGGGGCCTCACCCCTCTCAACATTGTTTGTTATAAATCAGATTAGATTAATAATATAACATGTTATTACAAGGAACTTTAATTCCCCCCCTATGGTTTTAATTTTTTTCTACACCATTAAAAAGGAATAGATGTTTCAGCACAAGAGAGTTTATGCTAGCCAAAGATCTGATGATAGCGTAATTTATTCAGGAGGTCCCTCTTGAACAAGGTAACTGGTGAATAAATATATTCATCAAAATGAAATTACTGTATTCTAGATTGAAAGGAAAGGTCAACAATATCTTAGAATTGATTAAGAGTTTTAGTTTATATCAACAAAGCAACTACAAACTAACATCAAACAGGCATTTTTATGGGTTCCTAAAGTTTCACAGAGCTAACAAAATAAAATAAAATATACCACCAGGTTTCAAGAACAAATCTTAAAATAGTTTGTTTTACATAGATTTTACATATATGCTTTTTTTTTTAAAACATTCAGGGGTGATGCAATTACCCCTGAATGTTCCCACAATGCACTTATTGCTTTGCAAGATTTACTGCATTGCAGGATTTGTTTTAATGTTTTTAAATTGATATTTCTTTATAGAGATAAAGAATTTTTAAAAGCATTAAATAGAGTGTAACAGTTCAGTCTTTTCTTTTCCTTCTAAAAAAAATTATTTTTTTGAAAAAGCATCTCCTCTACTAAGAGCATTAAAGGGCATGTCCACCCTCTTTTAAAACTTTTAATATACTGCAGGGCATGTCCCCCCACCCCCAACCGCTATATTCTTACACAAAAAAATGCTTCCCATCTCTACTTACAGCACCTCGTTCCTTTTGCTGGTCTGGTCCGAAAGAGAGAAGGGAAGTAGAGAAGGGAAGCCTTTTTTTGTTTAAGAATATAGCTGTTGGGGGTGGGGGGGACATGTCCTACAGTATATAAAAATGACTTAACGCTACAGGAGTAGCAGCCAGGGAGGAATAGGGGATGGAGGGATGGATGGAGGGAAGGGTAAGGATTTTTTTTAGAATTGGACAGTGGGGCCGGTAGTTGGTGAATTTTTAGTTTGGGGTGGACATGCCCTTTAATATTGCCTCAATTGTGGTGTTTTGGCACAATATCACCCACCCCATGCTTTCAATGATAAAAAAAAAAAAAAAATATTTAGCGACAAGATCATCATGGTATTTATACATTGCAGAGTTCAAAAAAAAGTTATGTGTCTTTGGTAATGGTGTTTTATAATGTCCCATATATTACAGTGCATGAAGATTACAATAAAAATTCAGTAATACTATAGATGGTAATTTAAAAACAAAAGTGGAAAAAGTTCTGATAGTTGTGCATTTTCAGTTGTGATGAGTTTTTATATCCACACTTAGCTAAACATACACACAGATAATTCCTACATTTACATTAGATAGATCCTTTATTCAAGGTTGCTGTATTGAAACAGTAAGAGAAATAGATCCTGGAATGTTATTAGTTTCAGTTGTTATTCCATCCATGTGGACAGAGAGTAGAATAAAGCTGGGTACACACAGTAACAATTAAGCCCCGATACCGTCGGTATTGGGGCTTTATCGCTATGTATGTATCTTCGTTTCCGAAGGTACACACATGTAGGTACACCAATGGTGTACCAATGTTATTAGTACACCAAAAGCTGGGTACACACAGTAACGATAAAGCCCCGATACTGTCGGATCCGAAGTTATCGGGGCTTTATCGTTATGTATGTACCTTCGTTTCCGAATGAGCGCACGGCTGCCGAAACGATTGGGTCGGCCGAACGCTCGTTCAGGAAAGACCAAATAGAGACTCCCTATAGAGGAGTCTAGCGTGGCCAATGGAAACACACAGTCCCAAGCATTCTCCCTATGATGTTCATAGAGACATTTTATTTGGTGGCATGGAGTATTACAAAGATCAACTTCTTTCAAATTAAAGTCCTATTAGTAAATGATAAAGAAATGTTCATTCAGGTGCATGACGTACAATAATATACAGAAGATACTACATATAAAAGTGAGGCAAGTGAAGTGAGAAACCCACAAAACCAGATGTTCATTTATGTATACAGTAATTATCAACATCTGTTTTTCCGTAGCTCAGTGATCATAATTTTAAATCAAATATTGCAATCACGTATGTTTAAACAAGTGTATTATAGGGGTGGGAGTGGGGTAATCTATGATTGCTTTGTGTTTAATAATAAACAATTTTTCTTTTAGTATTTCATATTAAATACTAATTTTTTTTTTTTACATTATAGAATTAAGCTTTTTTACTACTGTAAGGTTGATTATAACTGCTGATTATTAAAGATCGCCGAAACTCACCAGTTTCTTTCCGTTTTCGAATTCCCGGATTTTGGGAAAATCCTAAAGATCTGAAAATCCTAAATCGGAATGAATTTTCTATTATTATCGAATAATTCTCAAAAACAGCCTTGTACATTTGTTTACACTCGAAAATACAATCGAAGACTACTTTCGAGTTACCAATCGTATTTTTGAGGATTATCGAAGTTCGAGGCTATTTCCAATAATCCTCGAACGTTCGATAATTATAGAAAATAGGCTCCGAAGTCCCAAAATCTGGATGATTGGATTTTGGAACCCAGGTGTTCCGTGTCAGATCCAAGTCCGATAAGGACCCGGATCCTATCTCTAATGATTATTTTAGGATGCCATCACCAGGAAATAGAATGCTTAAATCCTATATTAAATAAATGTGAAAGGGTTATGCTGCTGTTGTATTGCTCAATTGTAATTAAGTTTACAGTACATAGAGAATATGTCATTAAAGGACAATTAAACCTCTACCCCCCTCCTCCCTTATAATTACTTTATGCGTTCGGACAAACTCAAACTATTCAAACTAGTTCGGGTTCGAAATGGTTAGTTTTTCCGGACTTGTAGCTGTATTTTCGATTATTATCGTTCACTAACCCTAGAATGTATTGTTCACTAACCCTCGAAAGTATCATTCGTTTTCGCTAACACTTGAATGTACGGATCGTTTTCGCTAACCCTAGAATGTATTGTTCGCTAACTCTCAAATGTAGCCTTCGATTTTGGTAATCCTCAAATGTATCGTTCATTTTCGGTAATCCTTGAATGTATAGATTGTTTTCGCTAACCCTAGAATGTATCGTGCGCTATCCCTTGAAAGTATTGTTTGTTTTCGGTAATCCTCGAAAGTATCGTTCGTTTTCGGTAACCCTCGAATTTATTTTTTTTCCGCTAACCCTCAAAAGTATCATTCGGTAACCCTCGAATGAAGCTTGCGCAAACCCCAACAATTGCACGCTCGTGTTTAAGAAGTGTTTTAACAAATTTTGGTGACAAGTTCCCCAGACCATTTCCCAGGTCCCACAGCCATTTACAGTAAGTTACCATTGTTAGTTTAGCAGTAAATCATCTGGATTTTTTGAACTATCGCTCTCCCGTTGACTTTAATGGGTCTGAATTCGAACTTTCGAACTTCATGAAGTTCGTCCATCTCTACTTATATTGTACCCAGGGTAAGACCCTAAATGCTACTTTAGAGATAAGCAAAACTGCTAAAATCTGTTCTGCCTGCGGATGGTAAAAACCCATTAAAGTCCATGGGAGACAAAAATCTGCACATATCCGCCTAAATATAAGGTAAAATAGCAATGGTAACTTACTGTACATGGCTCTGGGACCTGGATATTTTCCCAGGACCTGGAAAAATATCCAGAACTTTCCTTTCCTCACAATCGCACTGTTTTTCGAGCTTCTGCATTCTATTTTCGAGACGCGTTTGAAATGTTTTTGAAAATT
The DNA here is from genome assembly GCA_019447015.1 of Hymenochirus boettgeri. Classification (NCBI taxonomy): domain Eukaryota; kingdom Metazoa; phylum Chordata; class Amphibia; order Anura; family Pipidae; genus Hymenochirus; species Hymenochirus boettgeri. Next base: position 96,182,108 of record CM033472.1, on the reverse strand, counting down.
CGTGAATTTTTGAATTTTAAAAGAATTTTCGAGTTTCCAAGGAATTTTCTAAAATTTTGTAAAAAAATGATGCAGTAACTAAGTAAATGGCTCTGGGACCTTGGAAATGGTCTGGGGAACAGACCAATCTGATTGTAACCAATTCTGTTTGAAAAAGAATCTTATTGGGTAGTATACTAACCAGATACTTTCTGAAATAATTTTAATGTATCCAATAAGAATTACTTGCAGTGTATATGTCTTCAAGGACTACAGCACCATGTTTAAAGGTGGCTGACATGGGGTAGGCCGCTAACAGAGGGGGTAGGTGAACGCTCCCCTTCTATTTTGTGTATAGATTATGGAGCACTTAAGTCGAGGAACCTCAATTCTAACGTTCACTAATTATCGAAAAATCAATAATCATTAAAAGTTTGGAAGTTCAAATTCCTGGATAGTTCGGGTTTATTCAAAAAGCTCGGGTTCAAGTTGGGGTCTAGTCCATCTCTAGTCATGAACTTCCTACTGTGCTTGTTCAGAAATCCCCCCCCCTAAAAATCCTGTGCTTGCCCCTGGATTTGAGGCATTACAATGGGTACCAGGTGCCAGAAGTGCACTATAATGGAGGAGCTACATAGCACTGGTTAGCGCATTGTTTTGGCATCCATACCACTGTCTTGGTTCTCCAGAATTGGTTTGTTAATTAATGAATGTTCAGCGTTAATTTACGGCCGCGGATGTACATTATCGTTAACGCACTGTATAACTAAATTGCAATACCGTGTGTTTTTAAATAGGCCCCTAGACCTCTAAATTTTCCAAAAAACTTATAAGGGGGTTTAGTCCTCAAAAGGACTGACTTTTGGGTCACAAATTGTGTGAATACAGGAGTGGTTAACAACAAGTGCTAATCCACCACACTACAGTATAATTCACACACAGAAAGCTCAAAAAGCAGGAAAAAAACTCTTCAACTCCTATACTGTCAGGTCTCCGCTAAACTCACTTTAACACACTGACAAAGTGGCGCCTGTCTAGCTGCCTTTTATACCCAGGGGGTTGGCATGAGTAAAAATAGCTGCCATTGGTGAATTTGATACATGAAAGTGTTTGAAAAATTTCAAACGTGGGTTCGGAAAATCCGGAAAGTGGAATTCTAGAAAATCTGTGAGTTCCACAGATACGCAGATTTCGGATATCTGCTGTGGATCCGGTCCATCTCTAGTTAGTATGCCAATTAGATTATTTTTAAAAGTATCTGTAATTTGAATTGGTTACAATCACAGTCTTTCAGAAAGAATCTGATTGTATGATTTATGGAAGAATCTGATTGTAACCAATCAGAATTGGTTACAATAAGATAAGAATCGGATTGTAACCTTGTAACCAATTCTGACAGGAAAATAATGCGATTGGCTAGTATATGAATCAGATTCTTTCTGAAAATTCTGATTGTAACTAATCAGAATTTGTTACAATTAGATTCTTTCAAAAAGAATCTGATTGTTTGTTCCCCACACCATTTCCCAGGTCCCAGGGCCATTTACAGTAAGTTACTGTATAATTTTTGCGAAATTTTCGAAAATTCCTTGAAAATAAGAATTTTCACAGTTCAGAAAAAATACGGAAAGTGGAATTCCAGAAAATCTTCGAGATTCACGATTTGCAAACCTCTGAAATCTGACGCAGATCCGGGTTCGGATCTCTAAATGCTAGGTGTCACCCCTGGGGTAATAGGTGCACTTTTTAAATTATCTCAGATGATCTAATTAACTCCCATAGATGAGGGCCAAGTATTTTAGGCCATTTTCCTGTAAAAAGGAGTGCGTATGTGTGTTGTGTGTGTGTGTGGAGGGGTAATTGTCATTTAAATACACTTACTTAGCAACCTGAATACTACTTGTATCGTACTTGTTACTAAAAAGAACTGGGGGTTCCCAGGTTCAGAATAAGGGGGAGACTAGTAAAAGTTTTTGGAAGTAATGTGGTGCTCCTGATCCAATATCATCAATGTAACACCAAGGAAAAGAAATAGACAGGGGATTACATGCTAAGTTATTGCCAAACAGGAGTAACAAAGTGAAGATTAAGAATATCCCATTATCCTTTATTACCTTCATTTTAAGTATTCATTACAACAAAAACGAAGAAATAAATGAGCTTGAATGGATTCTATTTTTCTTGGTAGCATTTTGCTCTAACTAATTGTGCATATAGAGTTTCACAAGCACTCTGTGTTGTGTTCTGTCTGCACAGTGATTTTTTTTACCTATTCCCCTATTCTACCACTTATCAGAACCTTGCCGCCTAGGGCTGATCTGATCACAGTTAAGTACTGTATAAATCTGAATAAATCCTGCACTTGAAGATAAGATTCAATGAGCATAAGACATTGCAAGACTAGGTCCCTCAAAAGCATTAATAATAGTAGAGAATTGTTTGCCGGTTGATAACAGTAACAGCTGCCATGTTATTACACCAAAAAATTATTGCCTGCTGAGAAGTTCATGTCCCCAGTCCCCACAGCTGAATGGCCACCAGTATAGGGAATAATTCCAAGAATGTTATTTTTCTAAGTAAGTTGGTGTGAGTCTATGATTGTGGGCTGTGCAAAGCACACGAATAGTCAGCAAAGGATGCACCCAGGGCGACAGCACCTGCAGCATCAGTAAACAGCTGCAATTCAGCCATGGTCCTGCCAATAAGTGAAAACTTTGTAATTTGCTAAAACATTTAATTAAATGTTTAAATCATCTTTTAAAAGCTTAGTACCATGAATGTGGTGATGAGATGCTTGATAGCCATTGTGGAAAGGCATAAGTATCTACAAAAAGCTCTGTCCATTGGGAAGACACAAAGGCAAAATTCAAGTGCCTCAAAAGGGACTGCATATGTTTTAGGGTTACTTTTTATGAAGCCGAGCAGGTTAGTTAAATCAGAAATTTTTTTTAGCAGGTAGGGTCAATTTGTTCTCCTATTAATGTAAAAGAATAAAATGTGGCACACTCACATTTTTCTTCTGCAATGCACCCAAATCATAGAGGGTTTTTACACAGAGGAATTGGTTAGTGTGTGTTGGGCCAACAAACAGAAAATCAATGAGATGGCAGGTACGAAAGAGCAATTGATTGTTGGCGCACTACCCGGTCCAGGAAACAATCGAATATCTCAAAATAATAGCAGGAGATGTAGCTTCCCATGGGCAAGCATCTTGTACTGAAGTTTACACCCCAAAAGATTAAAACATTTCTTGTGATAAGGGAGAAGCTGAATAACTGAATGTATTTAAGATTTTGCCTTATATTCCTTTTTTAAGGGCTGGTAAGTGTTGACCTTTTTTAAGGGCTGGTAAGCTGATAGAATTTGTTCTTAGTAACAATCTATAACTGTTCGATGGTGGGTATTACCTGCCACTCAGAGGTACAGCCATGGGGTTCACCTGCGCCCCCACTTATGCTGGTCTCCATCTTGACTTTTGGGAACACTCAGATGTTTATCCAAGGCTCCGAGATTTGAAGGGTGGGGATGGGGGTGTCAATTGGACATCTGGCTAGGTAGTTGACATGCTTATTTTAGGAGCCAACCATAATTTAAACTATTTGAGTTCCTTAATGCTCTTAACAGAAATTATTTGGCAGGTTTTTTTTTTGAGGGCATGGACTTGGACATGGTTGGGTGTATGGGCGTGACCATGATGTTTGGGGGTGTGGGCATGGCCAGGACATTTTAGTTCATGCCCATGATGTTTGGTGATGTGGTTATGCCACAGTAGTAGATTTAATGCATCTGAATGGGATGAATGAAGAAATCAGTTACAGCCCATTCATTTAAAAATACTAATGCCAGGGGTGACAAATTGGTGCATTAAAGGGCATCTATAGTGGGAAAATTTACTTTTTTTTTCTTTCTTTCCATAATTCCCCCCCAACCCCCAGAGTGTATTTACATTGTTCAGATTTGTTCTCTCTCCTGAGATACACAAATTAGAAAAATACGTGATTGCATTCGTCTACTCCTACTTGTAGTGTCAATCAAATCCCTGTGACATGATCCTCTTTCCTGCTCAAGTCCCTCCCTCCTCCATGCTTAGTAATAAACATAGATATAAGAGCATTAGCAGGGGGAAAGAGGTAGCTTTGACTGCAGAGATAAGGCTGCACTTGATAGACTTCACTGATTGATGATTCGTCACAAAGAGAGGTCTTTATTTTAGATGGACACGGAGAGATCCGTGTCACCAGGACAGCTTGCTTTCTATTGGCCACTGTGCGTGGGTGTGTTTTTCAGGATGTTGAACTTTAAACTCCTACTGCACATGATAAACTTGTCGGTTATCCAGAGTTGAGACATTGAGGAGGTTACAGAGGGGAGGGGGAAGGGGGAGTGCTGTAGAGAGATCTGACACCATGGAAAAACAGAGTCACTGAGAGAGGTAGGTTAAAGGCAGCACATGAATACATGAATTTAACTTTGCAATGGGCCAATGTGTTTTTTTCACTATAGATGCCCTTTAAAAAAATAGAACATTTTTATAGTGATATATATGGTTTTGATATGTTGCTGTAATTTGTAGAGGCCATGCAGATGTTTGGGTAATAGAAAATACAAAGAAGTTTCATAATGATTGCACTGCAAATTAGTAGCAACAAGGCTAATAAGAGGGTACGGATCCGGTACATGACATTTGTCAGCCGCAAGAGCAATAAGACACTTTTACTTGTGAGCCGTAAGACGCTAGAAAACGTTGCCCCTCGCTAAGGTTTAAAGAGCCCTGAGTAATAGACTACACTATCCTAAGTCTTTTGATTCATTCAGTGCTTTTATTCTAGTTACCATATGATACAGTATCTTCACAGGTGCAGAGTAAGCGAATGAAACATTTGCATATGGCGTGTGAATCTTATGTAGAAAATGTAACCCGTGGATTAAAAACTAGAGCTAATTCATCTTAATCTTTGTGTTTGACGTGACTGAGAAACTTTCAGAAGTACTAGACCTTATTCCAACTGCATAGATTACTTGGACTTGTTAGTGAGACTTTTAGCAGAACATGGTCATTGAGATCTACAATAGGGTGTTCTATTTGCTATACATTTGCCAGTAATCTAGCTGGTTTGTTTTTAGATTGTATATTTGGTTAGGTATGTTATGTCGGATTAGAGGTATTCTATTATGTTAATAGTTTTATATATATTATTTTTATTATTATTGTTAATTATATTAAGGAGAAGAGATGGCCGAACTTTCGAAAGTTCAGTCCGTTTTCGAACTTTCGAACTATATGGAAAGTTCGAAAACGGACCCATTAAAGTCAATGGGAGTCAAATAGTTTGAAAAGTTCTAATGAAATACAATTAAAATATCAATGGTAACTTAATGTAAATGGTTGTGGGACCTGGGAAATTGTCTGGGGAACATGTTCGACTATCCAGGACATTAGAAAAATCAATTTTACTCTCACTCACGCTAGTTTCGAGCTCGTTCGCGTCTAGGTACCTTGTACATTTTACTCGCGGATTCGATGCTCGTGTATAGGCTTTAATGGACACTTTACTCGTAGATTCGATGTTCGCGCCTAGATACCATGGACATATTACTCGCGGATTTGATGCTCTCGTATAGGTTTTAATGGACACTTTACTCGCGGATTTGGTGCTCACGTTAGCACCTAGATACCATGGACATTTTACTCGCGGATTCGATGCTCGCGTATAGGTTTTAATGGACCCTTTACTCGCGGATTCGATGCTCGCGTATAGGTATAATAGGCATTTTACTCTCACATTCGAATGGTCGAACATTCGATATTTATCGAAAGTCTGAAAATATTGAAAATCCGGGTCCAGGTTAGTTTGAGAAGTCAGAATTAGTTCAAATTCGAATAGTTCGGCTAGAACTCGGGTTCGAGTTCAAGTTCGAGTTCTAGTCCATCTCTATTAAGGAGATGCTGTGAGTGCTAAAATGGAGAACCTTTTAGCCTGATTTTAGGCCATTTTGTATCTAAAATGATGTTCAGCAACATGCATAGAAGAGACGGGAGGGCTATGATGAGGCATGCAAGTCACAGACATGACATAATTACACTGCTTTTGCTCCCGTGGGCTATGTCTGTGTTGTGATTGTGGCGATCCTGAGATTCGGAGCCAGTTAAAGTAGGTGAATCAAAGGTGGGAGGTGTGCTAATATACTAGACTGAAAAGGCAATATTGTAGGGGCCAGATGAGGTACTTAGACATTGTAGGACACTGCTTAGAATTATAGTTCATCACAGCTTGACTTAGCAGCTGAGATTTGTAATAGTGAACAAAAGACTTAATAGCTCTAAGCAGTTTAATACAGTATCTACTAAAGCAAATAAAATCGTTAACTGTATAAAAAGGAGCATAGCATCAAAGGAATAGCCTCCATATAGAACCCTTGTAAGGCCTCATCTTGATTTTTAAGAGAGGTTATCAATGTTGGGTCTGTTTTCCCTAGAAAAGAGGTGTTTTCTAGGGGATATGATAACCCTATACATCTGTTCGTTTTGAACTACAGACAATTAGCAGGGGATCTTTTCTCTCATAGAGGTGAGCAAAGACTAGAAGCCACCCCTTTTGACTTGAGGAAAAGTCATTTCAGCTTAAGCAACGTAAATGTTTTTTCACTGTTAGGGCAGTAAGGTTGTCCAATGCTGAAATACCTGAAAATGTAGTGTTGGCTGAATCCCATTCAAAGGAGGTTTAAATGTTATCTTGGACAGGCAGAATATTCAGGGTTTTAGCTGGTGACTGCACCTTGTTTGGGCATGTGTGTTTGGTTGTATTCTTGTCTAGTTTGGTTTACTAAGGGGTATGTATCAATTGAGTCAAGGAGACTGTGGGGAGGGGGTGCTGTTTTTTGTGTGTGGAAGGGTTGAACTTGAAAAATGGAATGTTGGCTTTTTTTAAGCTTAAATTAACTTTGTAATTATGAGCGTATGCAGCTGATGTTTCTATTCTAAAAGTTCTGATGTTGTGGTTGGATGAATGAGAATAAGGCAAGGCAGAAGTGTATTGGACTCTTGAGATTTAAATGATGGTCTTGGTGTAGAGAAAAAATACATTTTTGGAACCAAGCCTGACCAATTTGTTTCCTCCCCGTGGAACAGGATTGATAATAACTCTGTACAGTCCCTACTCACAGGATGATTGTCTCAAGCACTTTTGCAGCTTCGCAATCATGCTTACTAGACCTGTAATGCCCATTAAGGGCATTGGTAGGTATCCTTCCAAGACAACTCTTGCTGACCCGTTCCTGATCTTCCAGTATTAATATTCACTAGGGAGTACATCTCCTTAGCAGTCTGCAGTAAATCACTTACAAAACAGACACACATCTGCACTTATTGTATGCAGAATGAGAAGATAATATGATTCATTTTCACAACATGCAAAGGGAAAACTAATTTATGTTAACATTTATTGTTCATTTAAGCTCCCAGAACATTGGACAGTGTGTGAAGGGTTTGTTAAACTGGTTGATTAGCTAAAATATTCATTCCAAACTAAAATGTGTCTCAAGCAGACTCCAAACTGCAGAAAATAAAACCCACAATCTATTTTTTTCTTAGCAGCTTTGTAGTAAAACTTAAATGTAACAGAGTAACATAAGTAATTTTGCTGTAGTGACTATCTTGCTGTTGCTTCATCTCTCCTGTTGTTTCTCTATTCTCACTTCAAGACCACTTTGTACTTTCCTCTGACAGAACATCTCTTACTAGATCAAAATAATGAAAGCGCTTTAAAATATCATCACGGACATCTTAGTGCAGGGATAGGCAACCAGTAGATCTCCAGATGTTTGGAAACTACAATTCCCAAAATTCCCAGGCAGGGGTGTTACAATCCCTGGCTTCAGAGTGCTTGTAGGGGAAATCTACTAGTTGTTTTTTCCTGGGACACTATGCATCATTGTGGGGAAAATGGTAAACAACATGTTAAATAAAAAATTCAAGTATTTTGTTAATGTTTTTTTTCTTAATTGTTCTAATATTACATTGGACTCTATCATTATTTTCTCCCTTACCAGTTTAAAAGTGCATTAAAGGCCATATATAGTTTTCTTTCTATGTGTTCTATAATTCCCCAGAATACCTTTATTTCTTCAGTTTCCTTCTCTTTCCCGATACATATAAGGTAAAAGAAGTCAAGATTTCAATACACCACTCCTGCTTGAGCTGTCAATCAAATCCCCTAACAGCATGCCGGTATAGTGTGTTGGCTTACACAAGTCTCCCAATGACTCCTTCCTGTTTACTAAAATGCTTGGCAAATACTGGGTTAAAAACAAAAGTATAGAAGGAAAAAGAAGCAGAAAGAGCAGGACTGGGTCCCCCTCCTCCCAAGCTTTCACCAATGTATTGCCTGTCAAAGGGAGATGGTGCTGCAGTGAAAAGGCAGGACTTGTATCTCACCTAACTCACCCCCTCCCTTATGTAGCAAGTGTCTCCAGAACAACGGAGACACTTCCTCTCTACAGGCTTACAGACAGAGGTTTGGTTTTTTTTCATTTACAAAGATTAGAGTGACGTGTAGGAGGATAAATGCGCATGAGCGGCTTGTTTCACAGACTTAGTTCACAGCCAGATTATATGAACGGGGGAATAACCAGAGAGGGGAGGGGGAGTGGGGAGCTCTGCAGTAAACCAGACTGTGTGCATACACGGAGCCAAAGAGGAAGGTGGGAATAAGGCAGCATACACTAACCTTTTTTATGTCTGGATTGGAGCAATGTATAAATTTCACTATAGATGCCCTTTAATTGCCCAACAACTAGATTAGGGATCTAGAAATTCTACTTAACACATCATTTTACATATGCAAGGATTTATCTTTTTCTTGCATCCTGACATAGCTGATAGCCAATGCTGGGCAGCCATTGGAGTGTTAGACTTTACTTAAAGGGACAGTTCAGTGGAAATGATCAATATTTGTTAAATTGTTAGTTTGTGTAATGCCTTCTTAGTTATTCTACATATTCTCTCCCATTTTGAAAAATCAGTTGATTTCACACACCTTGCTGTTCCCTGCTGTTGACATTAGTGAGCTGACATTTCAGGTTCTAATGGTCCTTCTTCTTCCCAGGATGTACCACATCCTTGAAATGTTCCTAACAGTAATTTCTACTAATTGGCTGTTGGATGGGTCAAAGGTGCTCATATCTCTACTGAGCAACTGAATTAACCCAGGCACTGGGTCAAGGACAAGACCATAACAGTCTACTAGGGGTCCTGCAAACAGGAAGTCAGTATTTCGGTTGCACTTATTTATGCACAGACACAATGCTGAATGGGCAGATTAAGGTCTTTGGGATGAAAAAATACTGCTCTTTTTCTGAAAAGCATATGTATTTGCACTGAACTTCCCCTTTAAAGGGCATGTCCCCCTTAAAACAAAAAAAGGTGATCTGTCAGTTTTCTGCTTGCAAAACCAACAGCTATTTCCCCCAGTTTATTAAATGCATTTGTAACCAGATATTTAATGATGAGCTCTATTTCTTTCTGGCCAAATATCTGCCTCCTCCCTCTGCTCTAAGAGCTTTTTATGCTTATGCTTATGCTTGAGCATATTGATTGAGGGAGGGGCCAGCTTACTCTGACAGAATGGGGACAATAATTATCCTTAAATATCTGGTTAGTGTAAGTTTGTACACACGCCATATAATTGTGGGTAAAACATTTGAAAGTAAACCTAGTCTAGCATGTGTACTGTGTCCCTGACATTATTTATTTAGTGATTTGTTTTCGTTTCTTAATGATGTTGGGGAGTGATGGCATTTGTTCTCCTGTGTCAGGGGGCATCTCCTGTAACTCCCACTTCCAAAACAGGCAGCTATATTGCTTTTGAGAAATCTGTCTGAAGATTTTTAAATGCATTTTACTTGGGCAAATCATCTCATGATCATTTCAAACATTTATTTAATATGTAACTAGGGGATGTCTGAGCTTCCATAAAAGCCACACAAGACAAAATTATGTGACAGGTCAATTAATTTGAGTTCAAAGAGTCTCTGTTCAAAGACTGTTTCTCCTTTGTCTCCTTTGTTCCACCCTTCCTTCTTCTTCTTCTTGTGTGGGACATATTGGAGAATTTTCAGATTTTTGTTGACATGTGTCATAGGCCTAATCATCACTGATTGCATTCAGTTGTGATCAGCACCAGTTTTCTGCCTCTTGATTGTGTTCTGTTACATTAGTCATAATCAGCTCTGATTTCTCCTGATTGCATTCAATTGTGTCACAGTTGCAGGTTTTAAAATGCACAGCACACACATACACTCACAATAAAGGGCATGACCAGCCAAAAAATAATGTTAGCTAGAAATGTTCTCCACCCCCCCAAACCCCACTTTCAAATTATGAAATATTTTCAAATATGCCCCTGAAGTACCTGACCTAGTCCGTTGCTGCTCCTCCTCTGACAGTCGCTCCACTTCCTGGTTGTGGCTGTCACTAAAGGTGCAACGTGACATCACGCCCAATCGCCCAGTGTCTGTCATCGCAGAAGCCCTCTGCTGCTGTTGTTGCTCAAAACAAGTTCAAACAGTAGCAGGAGGGGTGCCTACGCAGTGAGAGACCAGGTCAAGTCCCTTCAGGGGCTTATTTGGAAATTATTGATAATACGAAAGTAGGATTTCGGAGGGTAAAGACCCATTTCTAGCTTAAGTTATTCTTTTGACTGGACATGTAATAGAGCTTTGTGCAGCCTTGCAAGCCAATTTTGAAGTTGCTGGTATCAAACATAACATGGTTTTGAGTTCCAAAAAAATGACGGTGGCATATTTTGCACCCATTTTTTTCTTTAGCTTATATACTAGCATATGATGATTTTGTGTGTGTGTATTTGTCAGTTCAGCTAGATTGATGTAACTTAGAAAACCCAGAAGTTGTACTACAGCAAAACTGGACAGTCACAGGTTACAGAATATTTACTTAAATAGTTCAAAACTTAATTTTAATCTTGGATTCAACTCTTTTTTTTCCAGTTCTAAGCATCTGCGGTGACAACTCAATAAGAAAACCTAACTATAAAGCTGCAGAGATGTCTTCTTAGATAGAGCTATATTGAGACATGGCTTTGCATCCATCACTGGCAATATTGGTTCCAGGCAAGAAGCCTTAGCATCATTTGCATGCGATAAAATAATGATGTCGGCTTTGCAGTGAGGAATAATCCTGCAAGGTTCTGAATTTAGCATGATTTGCAAATAGGTTTTGTCTGTGTTAGCAAATTTAAAAAAAAATACTTTCATTTGAAATCACATTAAGGTAAGAAGATCTGAGACTAGAGGTAATGTATTATATAGAGTACTCAGGAATAAAAACACATCTCTTTATTTAGAATCACAATCATTCATATATTGGCTATTCTATTATTTATTTGAGTATACTTTCATGAACTGTAGTTTCAAAACTAAAGTTAGAAAAATGTCATTGAGGAAAAATGGGGCCCTAGGCAAATTTTACATTTTGGGCCCTCTGTCACTTTTACAGCTATAATTAGCCAGCTACAGTAGCCACGCACCACACAACCCTAAACATGGTCACAGTCAGCACCAGGCTGGTTATCTTGGTACCACTAGGGAAGCTGATTCCTAGCACCCAAAATGCTTTGTGCAATTCAAGTGTCAGATGTAACATGTATGAGTAGCCCATATGCACACTGATCCCCAGGTGGGTGCAAAGATGTCCAAAATTCCCTTACTCCACAGGGAAATAAGTCAATAACATAGATACAAGGTGGACTGCACTCCAAAAATAGAACGTTTTATTCAAAGCCAAACATCAAACAGCAAAATACGACGTTTCGAGGGATACACCCCCTTCATCACCCCCTGAGAAGGGGGTGTATCCCTCGAAACGTCGTATTTTGCTGTTGATGTTTGGCTTTGAATAAAACGTTCTATTTTTGGAGTGCAGTCCCCCTTGTATCTATGTCAGATGTAACATACCTAAAGAATAGAGGATTAATCAGGGTATTTTTTTTTTTCCCTTTTTGTATGTTTAAACTCATTTTGGAGAACTACTGTAATAATATATTTCTCTATAGGTAATCTATACACCTTAAAAAACTTAACATGAAATGTGCCTGAGAGCTCATTTTTTGGGAGAAAATTTATGGAGTGCTTTAACACTGGAATTTGAAAAATAATTATTTCCTGTGAAGTTCACTGGTTTGTTGTGAACATTTTACCATATTAATTATCTCTTGTAGACAGCAATGTCTGTTTATGTTTTTTTTTTTTTCTTGTTCTTTAGCTGTTAAACTATGTAAGCATTGATCATAACTTTCCAAGCATACGGGATAAGATGAACACAACAACAAAAATTATGGAGTGTTTGCATAATTGCTGACCTATATTACACTATTTAAATCTAAGCTGTGCGTCTTTCATTGTCTGTAACAAGATTAGTTCTACACAACAGTTAGCTACAATTTACGTAAGTGATGGGATTTCATGACATAAATGGGACAAGGCTTTCAAAACTAGTTTCCTGTTTAAAATAAAGTTCTGGATAACTTAGTTTAATACGGGCCTTGAGTGAAGATGATCAATAGCCGTTTATGTTCAATTATACCTCCAGTCTCATAACAAAAATTTTTATTCAAATCTAGCATCCCCCAAGACCTAGTTTCCATTATACTTACCATTTCATATGACGCTCCTTACAAAGCTCAATCCGCTGCTGCAGCTCTCTCACTTTTCCTGCTTCTTTTGGGGGGTGAAGCAGCTTATTCTGCTGCTGTGTGAGTTCCCTGATGGTGAGTAGTGATGGCCCAGTTAGCCTATCTGGACCTGAATCCGCGGCGGATTTACCTTGTTCGCGAACGGCGGATATCGCAGATTTTACGATTTTCTGCCTTCTGAACTTTTCCAAGCCGCATTTTCGAAAATGCTAGAAAACCCGTATTTTCGAATTTACGAGGATTTCACATATTTTCGAAAATGCGGGAAAATACGTATTTTTGAAAATTTTCGAAATTACGAGGATTTCTCGTATTTTCAAGGATTTTTTCATTTTAATGTGTTTTAACGGGTCCGCTCGCGGATTTTCGAATTTTTTAGAAAATTCGCAGATCCTCGAGCGGACCGGATTTTGTGAAGTTCGGACATCTCTAATGGTGAGGAATTGGGCTTTGTAAGTATCCTTAGTAGCATTGAATAAAACTGTGGGTATAACAAAAACTAGGTTGGGGGAGGGTGCTGGATAGGATTTTTTTTTTTTTGAGGCTGGACTTGCCCATGTCCTAAGCAAAGAATCTTTACAATACAACAGTCATTTGTTCGTAGTTTGGAGAAGGCAGAAAATTTTTTTTTTTTTAAATGGTTTTTAAAGTTCCTGTTTTTGGTTGAATTACCGGTAGTACACATGTGTCTCTAACAGCATCCCTTAGTCAACTGACTTTTTCAGCTTCGAAGATTTTTTTGTGGCTTGTTTTATAGTGTCTTCTTTCTTTCTATTTTGTTTTATGCCTTTTTGACTTCTTATGATATTGTTTTCAATTTCATTTGGTTTGGAATACAGAGATATACTGGCTCAATGAGCTAAGACATTGGGCTGAAACGTTTAAACTTAAAACCTCCAACATTGAACTCAGTGGGAGAGCAAATCACTGTGCATCCCAGATTATATTCAGAGCTCTCTGCTAGAACCAGCAGCATAGAATATCGTTATATAACTTGACATTTTAATATCTAAAATGTTAAAATTCAACCTATTTAGGAATATACAAGTTCCCTATGATGCCTCCTATGCTATGTCAGTGTTCACATTTATGCACTTGTGCATAATATATGTTTAGATGACAGAAGAAAAACAGACTGTGTGCCAAAACGTAATTCTGCCTGAACAAATACATTGAAAAAAATAATACTTTAGTTATTTAAATACAGATAATATTACTAAGATGTAGGTTTTAGGAATGAATATTTCACTTGAATGTAGGCAAGGGGGTAACAGGCAAGGCTGAAGCAGAATAACTGCAAACGGCTGTTTATTCAACACAAGATGTCTCGAGTCACATGGACCATTTCTCAAGGAGACGCAGCGCTGTACGATAACAAAATACAAAAAAGCAATACAAGGAGGAAAAATACATAAATAGTTCAGTACATAAATATAAAAATGATAAATTATGTCAATAAATATAATTACTAGAGACTTGGCACAAGAGGACAGGAGGTATAAGTGCAGGAGTGAGGCTTATGCAGTGCAAATAAAACAATCATATACTGTGGAAGGGTAGATTTAAACCTGCTAATTAAGAAGAAGCAGTGTGAGTGGGGGTCTGTACAGAAGCTGGTTCTGTGATGATCGAAGGTTGCGGATGGGAACATATGGGGGGACTAGAAAGAAAATATAAGGAGGTGCAGCAGAGAGAAGGGAAGGATTTTATATAAGGCTGTTTAACGTGGAGCTGGGTTGTTGACCGGTACAAAGGAGATTTGGGATCCTGTTTATACACTACTTAGACATTAGATACTCATAAGACAAATGCCCAATCTATTTAAGAACCACCTACGCCCTTCTTTTATGCAATCAATTTGAGATCACAAAATGAATGGGTCAGATTGGAACATCTCAAGATGAAATGTGTAAAATGTGGTCTTAGATATTAGATAGATATCTTATATAGTGAATAATGTACCCCCTACTGTAAATTATAGGGATATTAGAAGTTACCGAGGAGTTATGTGACCATATAAAAGCACGAGGCCACAGGCCGAGTGCTTTTATAAAGGTCACAGAACTCCGAGGTGACTTCTAGTATCCTTATAATTTACAGTAGGGGGTTCATTATTCTTTATAATCTACAATACATAGTACAAGGGGAAAAATAAATAAGGATTCACATTTGTGGTTTAAGTGCAATTTATTTGTTTGTAACGGTTTAGTTTATTTGCTTATTCTTTGTTTATAAAGTAAATTGAAATTATCTTTTAATTGAAACATTTTTACTAGTAAGCATATATTTTAAAATGTATTTAACATGTAAGAACAGAACTGGAAGTCTTTTTCATTTAGTCAGAGTCAGAACTATATATAATTCTTCGCTTTTTTTTGGTGGTTCAGTAGAGGAAGAAGTTTGTAGATTTATGGTAATTGTTGAGTTATTAAAAATACAGTTGGGTCCAAAAATGGTTTCTGGTGTATTTTTGGTTGTTATATCTAGTCCTTTATAATTGTATGATGAGGTTGTGTTTATATTTGGGGCATGAAATGAAGTTGATGGCTGTTCTTCTATTTGGAAAGTGTTTTCGTTTATTTCTTCCTGTGTTTTATTTGCCATATTTTGTAATATTTGGGAGATATGGAGTTGCTTTTTTTCATTTATTGAGGAGTAATTGTTGATACTTGTTAAGCTTTTGTGTCCCGATATTTGTATTATTTCAGTTGGGGGTATGTTATTGTCAACCAGTTTTTGTATTGTTGTTTTTCTGGTTGAGTGATTTGTGATTCTCTTTGTTTCTGTTAAAGATGCTTTTAGTTTCATGGTGGACATCATGGTTCTGATTTTGTGAACTCCAATTTTCATTGTTCGGTACCACCGGGGAAAGTCGGGTTTGTAATTAATGTTTGGAGCCAGATAAAATGGGGCGTCAGGGTCATTCATAGTTTCTGGGCGTTTGTTACTATATTCTATGTAAGCTGCTACTGGGTCTCTGCCTGGGTGATTGGGCGTTTCGTACATTCTTGGTTTTACTTGTCGTATGTTTTTTGGGTTTTCTCCTGTTCGAGTTTTTGTTTGACGTTCATTATACTCTAAGAATTGTTTACCAGTGGAATCTTGTTTTAATGTAATATCTCCCCATTTAAGGTCATATTGTTCCTGAGTGCGAAGAGCAAAATGAATTCCATTGTGGAAAAATACTAAATTGAGTAGTGATGTTGGATGTTTGGTTGATATTGTTCCAGATTCGTATAGCTGGTTGATTTCTTGGTCTGTAAGTGGTTCTGATTTATTTGGCTGGTTGCCTTTTCCTTCCTTTTTTAAGAATTTCATTTTTGCAGACAGTGTTTCTTTTGTCAATGGAAAGTCTTTGGTGGATCCATAGGTGATTGTGTGGGGATAGTTATGTTCCTTAAGGTAGCGATCAATGCTGGTTAACATGCACCGTAGTGTGTGAGGTTCATATTCATTTCCGTCTTTTATGCGAACTGATAGTATGAACGACGACAATAATTTATCAAGTTGGTTATGGGAAATGTCTTCTATTTTTCTTGGTCTAGGGATGATGGATTCCTTATGTTAAATGAAACTTACCTTAATAAGCAATAACACACACCGACACAAAGAAGTGGGGAAAAAAGGCCACAACACTTTATTGAATTTTGCACATTTTAAACTGTACAATCCTGAACCAAATTTTTATTTCCCAGCCTGCCCCTGATGTTCTCCCAGCGGGCAGCCCTGTAATTACTTTTTCCTTGTGAGTTTTGGCTCCGCCTTTAAATTCAAGTAAGCCAGGAGCCTACAAATTCCAACATTAACTGAAAAATGGCCAATAACATAGTGTTGCGACAAAGGTATAATACACATTTTCTTTTTTTTTTTTTTTTTTTTTAAAACATAATAAACTTACATAATAAACTATCCTTTTATTCCTTATTTCTTGGGAGGGAGGGAGGGTGCACTTCAGGTATTCAAATGCTGACTGAGGAGGGGGGGGAACGGAACCCTGATTTTATACCCTAAGGACCCCACCCCAAGGACCTAGCTGACCAATCCCCACATGTCTCTGGGGACCAGCCACAATTTGCCCTTTGGCAATAGGAGCTAGGGTGCTGAGGACCTTATTCTCCCCAGCACCCCAGGATTGGCCAGTCACCATCCCCCATCCCAAGGTCGGCCAGGCTAAAGGCCTGACCAAAACCTCATCCCCCATCCCAAGGTCGGCCAGGCTAAAGGCCTGACCAAAACCTGGTCTAGGGATGATGGATTCCTTATGTTAAATGAAACTTAACCTTAGATTCGCTATCCACGAATTCTTGCTGCCAACAAGTCTGGCCATTAAAATTTTTTAAGAATTCTTGCCAAATCTTTAAAGGGTTAGGTATTCAAATGCTGACTGAGGAGGGGGGGAACGGAACCCTGATTTCATCCCCCATCCCAAGGTCGGCCAGGCTAAAGGCCTGACCAAAACCTTCTTCGTGTATTTCTTTGAAGAAATCTTGTAAAGTGTTTAAATCACTTTTTGTTTTTTTTAGTGTCTTTGTATTTTTTGTTGTTGTATAAACTCTCTTTGTTGTTCTTCTGCTTGAAGTTTGAATCTTTGTGACATTTTGTTTTGTTTGAAGGAAATCTAACTGAAAATATAAAGTGATTGACTTTAGTACAATGTTTGTGTTTAATTGCGATTTGCGTGTTTCGTGTTATGTAAACGGATGTGTTTGCGCAAAAAAGTGGTAATCGCATGTAACTCCAAAACGGAAACGGATGCGTATTGTAGTGTGGCTGCAGTTTTAGGGCTAGGCCACACTAGCGTGATTTTGCTGCATTTGCGCTTGCGTTTTTCCAATTATTGCAATTGTGTCAATGCTCCAAAAATGCGTATTTTTGGGTGCGATGCAATTGCACATGTGATTTATGTTCTGCATTTTTTCCCTCAATCCCATGTGGTGTTCTATGGCTGAGGCTACACTGTAACGCACAAGAATCGCGCACAAAATCGCGAGCGTAATCGCATGTGATTGTGTGCGCTTTTCTTGTGCGTTCGTGTTTGCGTTCGTGTTTTTGACTTTTCACGTTATGGAAACGCTGCGTTAGGGCTAGGCCACACTAGCTCGTTTTTCGCACGTTTGCACACGCGTTTTGCGCTTGCGTTTGCGCCCGCGGCATTCGCTAAAATGGAAATTGCGGGAACGCTAAAATTCCCGCAATTTCCGATGCGCATGCGATTGCGCGTCCGTTCGCGTTTTGGTAACGCATGCGTTCACCATTTTTGGCGCATTAACGCATGTGTGTCCATAACGCGAAAAGGCAAAAACACATGCACAAAACGCGAGCGCGAAACGCACAAGAATCGCGCACATAATCGCGTGCGATAACGCTTGCGATTTTGTGCGCGATTCCTGTGCGTTGCAGTGTGGCCTCAACCTTAACGCACCAAAAATGGTGAACGCATGTGTTACCAAAACGCGAACGGACGCGCAATCGCATGCGCATCGGAAATCGCGGGAATTTTCGCGTTCCCGCGATTTCCATTTTAGCTGGCGCAAACGTGAGCGCGAAACGCGTGCGCAAACACGCGCAAAATTCACGGGCGAAACCGTGTGAAATAAATGGTAGTGTGGTCTAGCCCTTAATGCAGATAAACAGGGTTTGTAGAAAAATAGCATTTATATTATTTTTTGTTGGTCATAAGTAAGTCATAGGTAAATGTTTTTTGGGTTATTTTTAAATATGTTTTTTTATTTCATTTATTTAAATAATTTATTTCATTTAGTTTTTATTTCAGTTATACTTACTTGTTATTGTTAAATTGTGTTCTATTATTTTTGTTTAATTTCCTGGAGATTGAGGTTGTTAGGGTGTGTGTGTGAGGAGTTTTTTCTTTAAAATCCGCGGGCTTTTTCTTGTGCTGTACCGGCATTGGGAGAACTACATTTCCCAGAATGCCATTGCGCATGGTTTCCGGTTTCCGGTTTTAGTGAGCAAGTCCCGGAAGTTTTGTAGAAGAGACGCGCCTTTAGCCGCGCGTATGTGCCGCAAGTTCGTTCGAGAATGTGGATTACAGCATAGAAGTGTGGACCAGCAGGAAGGAAGAGAAGGTAAGGTTCCCCTGGGAGTTCTTCCATATAATCGGCGCGCTACTACGTAGTAGCGCGCCGATTATAAGGAATTATTTTACAGGTAGACACCATTGACTTTCCCACCAATTGTAGATTATATCTATATAATGTCTGCATAGTGTATGGCCAGCTTTATAGTGCAAAACAATACGTGTAACAGAGTTTAGATTGGACTGAAGGGGAGAGAGGGGGGAAGCAGGAAGTCCAGTGAGTAGTAGGTTACAATAGTAAAGGAACAATAGGATGAGAGCATGCATAAGCATAGCAGTAGTCAGGAGTGAAAGGAACTTGCCGACTATATTACGAAGGAAAAATGGTCAGGTTTCTGTAACATAGTTAATGTGGTTAGAAAAGGAGAGAGAGGAGTCAATAATTACCCCATAGGCATTGTGATGATTGGATAGGGAAAATGGGGTTATTGTTAACATAAATAGGGAAAGAAGGATAGGACCAGGTTTAGGTGGAAATATAATTAGTTCTGTTTCAATTTGAGGCAGCATTGAGACATCCAGGAGGAAATGGCAAGGAGACAGTCAGAGACATGTGATTGAATGTCAGGAGCGCAGGGGTGGACCAGTAGATTTGTCTATCATCTGCATATATGTGATACTTGAAGACAAAAGAGCTAATGACAACTCCCTAGGAAATAGTGTAATGGAGAACAATAAGGGTCTAAGAACAGATCCCTGTGGAACCTAAGAGGAACCGGAGAAGCATTGTTATAAGCATAAGATACAAAGTTCAGTTCAAGATAGCATAGAAACCAGGATGCCACTTAATTCTGAATGCCCAAGGAGTGAAGTATCTGCATTAGGAGGGAATAATCAACTGTTGAAAACAGAGGAGAGTTCAGTAAGGAAAACAATAGAAAAGTGATAATTTGAACCTGAAGATCATTCACAACGTAAAGGTTCGTACACATATGCGATAGCGGGTGCCGACCCACAATCCACGATGTGTACAAACGGCCGTTTCTGACGATAATCGTCCTGTGTGTGGGCACTTTATCTGCTAAAACGGACATACTGTTGCCGGATCTGCTGCTTGAAGATGTTAATCAGCTGTTTAAAGCAGCATTACCACAGATGATTTATATTTATTATTATTTTGTACTGATAAATTAAGTTTTGCTGAAAATGATTACATTTGGAATAAAATCCATCAATAATCCCCAGCATTACAATGAGATACAGTATTTATACTTTGTGTACCAAGGAGGAGAAGCTAATAAAAACAGTAGGAAATGGAGATACCCATTATATAGCTTGTCTTTTGAAGTAGTGTTTATATGAACACTATCCTAATAAGCTTGTCTATGCTTGGGATCAGGAATGATGGGTAAACCACAATTTTAAACACTGTGGACCTGGTATTTTTAAGTAACAATAAATTTAGGATGTTGTTCTGCTTAAATGTGGACATACACTAGAATGGAGAAGTAAAGATTTTTTGTCACATGAGATGGTTTCTTTTCCTCAAATTGATTGATTCGGGCATCATCCATTGACAGGGTGGAGAATTTATCCTGCCTTTTTCCTGTAGTAGAAATCAATTTTAAAACCAAGAAATAAATGTTTCCTTCTTTGGGGAATATGTTGCAACAGTAATATATCTAAGCACTATTTAAGATACAACTAATTTTTCAGTTAAAAGTTTGACTTCTTGGATGTGATATAGGCCAACCAAAAGCAATAGTGGGACCCCCTGCAGAAAAAAAAATTTTGATTTAAAAAAATCATATGATAGCGTTTGTTCCCAATAGAACTAGTACATCACCAAAGACACAACAAACTTGTCTCATCTTATTATTTGCTGTGGCTGTTAGTTGATTTATAGAAATGCTAGGGGTCAGCTCCTGTAAATCTATCTCTTTGTATTACTGGAAATCTAAGTGTAGACTATACACATAAAAATACTCTCTACTGCACAGCAGATCAAAACAAGGAAGCTGCAGTGTGACCTACACCTAGAAGCTGACAGCCAATCATGTTATACACAGAACAGGCTTTTTATAGTGTTCATCTATTTTTCTCATCTACAGATCACAAAATGCAGTAAAAGCATCTGACTATTAAGTATTGTTCCTGGTAGGCTGTGTGCTACGTAAGGAAAAAAATAAATATTTGTGCAACACATGCTGGCTGGACTACAGGGCAACAAAGACTTATCAGAGGCTTCCATATTGATGTGGAGACATCTGTATAGAAAATACTTTTTGACTTGAGACTGTGAGTAAACACTGGGATTGGGGGCATAGCCAATAAGCACACATGCTCACAGACACCATTAATCCTTACCAAATCTCCAAGTCTGATGTATTCAATTAGATCAACTGGACAAGTCCAGTTGAATACAACAGATATACTATGCCCTGGATGAATGAGAAACTTTACAAGCAAATTGCCAACTCAATTTGGAGAAATGCATCCCCTAACTTGCAAACCTCCACCATGCTTTTTTGTTGTCTGTGGACACTCGTTAAATTACCACTCTCCGGTTCTTCAGCAAAGAAAATCATCTTCTGCTACAGTCCAATATTTTTTACATTTGGACTACTCAGTCCAGACCACCTGCTGCCATTGTCTGCACCCCAGTTCTTGTGGATAGTTGCTTGGCCTTGTTTTAACATTGGAGGTATGGATTTTTGGTCCAGTCTTCTTAGGACTGTAGATGGGTTTACATGGTGGATCCCACATGTTTCTTACCTGACAGAAAAAAATTGAGCCCAGTGGTTGATTTACACAGATTTCTGGCAGTTCTAAATAGTGATAAGTCCCAGAAATAAAATCAACCTGGTTTTGATTCAGAAATGCTGGTTTCAAAAATACATGGAATTGACGGAATTTTCAATACTTGGACCTTATGTTCAAAAAATCAAAATTAGAAAATACAAAAATGTTAATAAAAATTAAAAAAAATTGGATTTTTATTTTGAAAATTGCGATCGAATATTCTGAACTACAATTGAAAATCGTTTCATTTATCTCCAGTTCTAAATCTAAATCGATTGCTCTGCTGAATTTTTCAGAAGGAAATAAGCAAGATATGCCTTTCATCTGTCACACTAAGTTTCCTTGGCCAAAATCCTATTTTGCTTTGAAATCTTTCCCTTGGAGAAACCTAGCTATAACTAACTTCACCCAGCGTCACAGTGCACTGCAGCACAGGTTAACAGGGGTTAAAGTCATGCTAACTGATTCAATAACCCCTTTCTTGCAGTGCGGTGTAGCTGCAGCAAGCTATTCACCAGCTAGCTGGCATTAAATACTTATGTACTGGAAAAGCACAGAAGTGATTTACCCAGATCCACACAGCCTCTGGTGAATCTCCATAATGGAGATTCACCCAGAACAGCTGCGACAGCTGTGGGCCTGGATAAATTTCCCAAATTGTATCTTCATGCTATCCACAGTCTAGTTATGGTGTATAACCTATGACATGAATCTCAACTTGGTGGCAAACTTTTTAAAGACTGTGTTTCAAACTACTTATGGAAATGATGATCACTAGCACATTTGGGCCGGGGAGGGGGGTCCCACTTCGAGCTTCCCAACAAAGGCACTTATCAGTGCCACAAGGGCCCTTACAAGGGCCCTTACAAGGGCTGGGGAGGGGGGCCCCGGTTTGAGCAGCGGGACCGCTTAAGCCCCAAAGGGCCCTTGTTAGGGCCACAAGGGCACTTCTTAGTGCCACAAGGGCATTAATAGGGCTGGGGAGGGGGGTCCCGGTTTGAGCTGCGGGACCCCTTAAGCCCCAAAAGGGCCTTTGTTAGGGCCACAAGGGCACTTATAAGTGCTGTGGAGGGTGGTCCCTGTTTGAGCTGCGGAACCCCTTAAGCCCCAAAGGGCCATTTTCAGGGCCACAAAGGTCCTTGTAAGGACCCAGAAGGGGGTCCCAGTTTCGAACTGCGGGACCCCCAAACGTCCGGCCAGGTTGTTCACGGATCAGCAATCCATGAACGGACATTTTGGGAATCTCAGGCCAATCGGGGATTTTCAGAAGTGACCGTTTGAGTTTTGCCGAACGTTCGAAAATCCTTGAACTTTCGAGGATTATCGAAATCGGCACGCAGGAACCGGAAATAACACGCATGTGCGCTACATCCATTTTTTATGCTGTTCCCGCGCGGGGACTTGTTCCCCAGACCATCTCCCAGGTCCCAGGGGCCTATAAGGTAAGTTTGCACTGCAATATCCAAACTATTAATCCCCCGTTGACTTTAATGGGTCCGTTTTCGGACTTTTGATATTTCAAACTTTTTTAGAAGTTAAAATGAACCGAACTTTCGAAAGTTTGACCATCTCTAGTCAGAACAGCAGGAAAAGAATCAGGCGCACATTTATATCAGGGATTCCCACTATATTTACATTTACTATTCATTACTAAGAGTGAAATTCTTACTTTATGTCTTTTTATAGCTTTATACCAAATTTTTCTATGTTTAAACTCCAAATTTAATTTACTTAACAGTGTGTTAGAAAAGAATAAAAAAAATGCCATCAGTTTAATTGTGCCCAGCTCTAGGTTTCTCTGGGCTACATGCCCTTTGTGCATTTAGATATCTAAGTAATATAGAGAAAACCTTTCTAGGAAGTATCACCTTGACTGAACAACATTCTTTAAAGGGCAGCTGTAAATTTGAATGAAAAAAAAAACACATTCTATCCTTATCTTTATTCTATACTAAGGACAACCTTATTTTTATGTTTAGATGATATTCCACATGCTGTGACTGAATGACCGATTTATTAAGAAAATGTTTACTAATAAATAGTTCACCTGCTTTTTATTATTTAAAAATGGAGATATAGAAAAACTGGAAGTGGAATACTTTGTCTTAATAATATCCCTTAATTCAGAAGGGGAAGATAATGAGTTAAAAGACAAATATACTCAACTCCCCCCTCACCTCTTCTTTTTTCATGTACCCAGGTTGAGGACTGCTAGGTTCTCGCACCTTGGTTTACCAGTAAGCAGCTGGTACCTACCAACATAACCTAAAGTTTCCTTTTACGGTTCACTTCCATCTCCATCATCTGTACTGGACCTCCAGTGGGAAGACTTTCTTCTTGAAGATAGTGTCTTCCCATAGGTCTTGTCTATGATAGATTGAGATAATATGATGGGAATTCCCACACTCCTCTGCATAATGAGGACCGAGAGGTTTAGATCCTCATTCAAGGTCCTTGTAATGGGAGGGAAGTATATTAGGGTGGGTGTAGATCTCCTTTAGCTTCTGTATATAGAGAACACACCAGAAGAATTAAACATATTCAGGGTTATTCAATAAAAGTTCTTATCATTTAAAATGGTGCTAATTTTGTCCCAACCAATAAGATTTTAGCTTTCAAATGTTAAATAAGTTCTGATTGGCTGGGGTAAATTTAGCATCATTTTAAACGATAAGAACTTTTATTGAATAACCCTGTCCATTAAACAATACATACAGGGTGATGCACCTTGAGACAGCTTTTTATTAAAATCAAATCAAAGAATGAAAATGAGTCCTGAGAAGTCCTCTAGCAAGTGATTTATTTATTTGCATTAAAATGTTATCTTTTACCAGTCTGATAAATACAATAGAACTCTTTTTAGCTTTAAGTTACGATAGTATAGGCTCATGCAACAATGCATGGGAGGTTTAAAGTAGCAAGAAAAGAAAAATTCAAACCAGATAAATACTGTTTCTAAGAGAAATACTGCTATATCAGTAACACTTTTTTTAAAGAAACCAGGGAAATAGAAAATGTAAAAAAAAAATCAGTCTAATTTAAAAATTTAAAATTTCACAATTGCTTCAGCCACACTATGTAATCTGTATCACATTCAAATGAAGTGTCACCTCTTCTGATAAAGTCTATAACGCTTATTTAGAGTGGATTGGAAAAGTAGTTCATCCTGTTAGAATTTTTTCTGTTTGCGTGACCCAGAATGTAGAAAACTTAAAGGGCAAGTCCAGCCCCAAAATGAAAACTTACATACAGGTAAATCACCCTCCAAAACCATAAACTGGAATAGTTTAAAATCTGAAATATATAAGTCTAACCTAAAATCCTGCACAATGTCCTGTTGCCCCTGTTTCTGCTTCCTGGTTCTTCCAGTTAGCAAATGTTAGTTATGGATGTGACAGTTGACCTCACAGCCAATGACTGAATGTTAATACCCTGTCTACCTCTTTTGAGCATGCGTAGGCTCATTACAGGCTCAGTACAGCTTTCTAAATTCAGTTTCCATGGGGCCTCCAGAAGCATAGCCGGCATAGAGTAATGAATACATAGGACAAAGTATGATATATCAACATATTTTAAAGAGGCCATTCTTTCTAAAAGATGTTCTTATGAGGATGGAGTTGTCCTTTAAACCCTTTCCTTTTTCTTAACATTAGCAAGTGGTTTTTGCTGCTCCCCCCCCATATTTAAGTGAAGATTCTGCTCAGTTAGTAGCAGACAGTTACTGATTTATCCACATACATATACATTTTCATTTCATTATTTATTAGTGAATTAGTGATGGACACAAAACCGAACTTGAACCTGAGTTCGGACGCACTTGAACTATTTGAACTAGTTAGTTTTTTTTAGGACAGCTGTATTATCTATTGAATTTGTAACCATTGAATTTACGAGCCGTTCGCTAACCCTAGAATGTATCATTTGATAAGCCTCAAAATTATTGTTCGTTTTTGGTAACCCTCGAATGTATGGATCGTTTTCACTAACCCTAGAATGTATCGTTCGCTAAACCCTAGAATGCAGCCTTCGGTTTTCGGTAACCCTCGAAAGTATGGTTCGTTTTCGGTAACCCTCGAATGTATGGATCGTTTTCGCTAACCTTAGAATGTATTGTTCGGTAACCCTCGAATGTAGCCTTCGATTTTCGGTAACCCTCAAAAGTATCGTTCGTTAACACTCAAATAAGCTGTAAACCTTGAATGTAGCTAGTGCAAACCTGACAATTGCCCGATCATAAAGTAAGAAGTGTTTAAACGGGTTTTGGTTTGTTTTTTGTTCCCCAAACGATTTCCCAGGTGCCACAGCCATTTAAAGTAAGTTACCATTGTTAGTTTAGCTGTAAATCATCCAAACTTTTCAAACTATTAGCTCCCCATTGACTTTAATGGGTCCATTTCAAACTTTCAAACTTTTACTGAAGTTCGAAAGTTCAAAAACGGACCGAACTTTATGAAGTTCGGCAATCTCTATTCATTATATACTGTATTGGGATATTTAAAAAACACATCAACTAGAAGGTTTTACCTCCATGTGTACATTTTCCTGATCTTTAATATATGAAACTGACTGTAGGGATGTACCCAAATTTTAACCCAAACTTGGTCTTGAGTCGAAATTATTGCTTCCACTAACCAAATTTTGGCAAAATGACACACCAAAATCTCAGTTTGTTTTGTGAACCCACCAGCAGGTTTGTGCATTTGTCTGTTTATAAAGTTATAATATCTGTTTTCTAGTGGTAATTAGTGCCAGCTCATTTCATTTAATTCAAGACATATATGGGGCATATGGATAAAGCTTTGAGTATTTAAAAAAAGGCTTTTAATTATTACACTATGACTTAATTGCCTGAGAAAGTCAGTATAGTCTGACGAAATGCGTTGAATTTTTATTCTTTTATTTATAGTATGTACAGGGTTTAATGATTGTATGTCACTTTATAATTGCACTTTATTGTTTATTTGCATTTTAGATTATTAGGTCACAGCAGAAAGTGAAGTCTTCTCAGAGATTACAGAGTATTGTTTTACTTATTATATTTAACATGAAACATTCCTTCTTGTTCTAGTTTATACATGTTAACGTTTATTTCAATATTTCCTTTTTTTAATGGGTATGTCCACCGTTTTCTTAACTTTGTGTTATACAGTTTAACTGAAGGACAGGAGGTAAATGCGTTATGTCTTACTGTACCTCCCGTTCATCAGTAAACTTGCATGAGAGGAGGAAGAAGGTCTGGTGTCAGCTTCTCTGACAGTCTCCGACGCATCCACGCTTCCTTATAATGTGTGCACATGTACGCACAATGCAAGAAACTGTGGATGCGTCGGAGAATGTCAGTGGCGTCTGAGACTTAGGGTAAGTTCTTCCTCCTCTAATGCAAGTTTTACTGAAGAATGTGAGGTAAGACATAGCACATTTACCACCCGTTCTTTATTTAAACTGAGTAACAAAAAGTTAAAAAAGGTGAACCTTTAAAGATTTTCTTGTGGCTGGTACTGCTTGTGCACGGCCCTCAAAAGCCTGCACGGCCCTCAAAAGCCTGCACGGAACGCGTTAATGGACACCCACAGCATGTCATACCAGTTTCTGGTATTCCCCCATCTTTGAAAAGCTCTGCCCATGTGAAGAGTCAGTTTCCAAGCTGTGCATGCACAGAACTTGCCAGTGAAAAGGACAGATATAGGGAATTATTCGTGTCACCAACATTTTTTAAATGTTAATTTAGTTCTTTGTGAAGAATACTAATCCTTAAATAACACTATATATGAATGTAGGGTCCTGTTTATATTAATAAAATTGCATTATGTATATTTACTGTTCTTTAATTTATTTTAAATCTGCAGCATTATTTTATGACAGAGCTGTAAAATAACCCAGTGATATCTTGAGAGAAATACAGTGCCTAATACACTACGGTATTTGGATTTTGATGTCTTTATTAGAGATGGCCAAACTTACTGAAGTTCGGTTTGGAAGTTCGAAAACTAACCCATTTAAGTCAATAGGGAGTTAATAACTCGAACAATTTGGATAGAAAACAGATAAAACAATGGAAACGTACTGTAAATGGCTGTGGCACATGGGAAATGGTCCGGGAAACATGTCCATATTACCAAAACCTGTTTAAACACTTCTTACTTCATGATTATGCAATTGTCAGTTCTCTGCATGCTACATTAGAGGGTTCCGGCCAATTCGAGGGTTACCGAACAATACATTCGAGGGTTATAGAAAATCGAACATTGCATCGAGGGTTTCCGAATTTGAAGGCTACATGTGAGGGTTATCGAAAATCAAATATGTAGGGTACATTCGAGGGTTATCAAAAATCGAATTTGAAGGCTACATTCAAAGGTTATCGAAAAATCGAATTCGAATACATTTGAGGGTTATCGAAAATTGAACATTACATTCAAGGGTTACCGAACAATGCATTTGAGGGTTACTGAATTCAAATGCTACATTCAAGGGTTACTGAAATCGACATTCAAAGCTTACCGAGCGCTACATTCAAGGGTTGCAGAAATCGAAGGCTACATTCGAGAGTTATCGAAAATCGAATATTACATTGGTGGCTTACCAAATTCAAACGTTATATTCGATAATTACAGAATTTTCGATAATTGTCATAAATAAGTCTGCGAGTTCGGAAAACCGAACTTGGGTTCGGATCCATCATTACTGATCATACATGATATTCGATTGATTTGAAGTTTAAATCAAAATAAACATCAAATCAAACTAAAATAGACTTTATTTAACTCAGAAAATGATTAATTTCCACATATTAAGTACACATTAATTTGTTTAGTGTTTCTAAGTTAAAAAATCCATTCCAGTATAAAATAAAATGTAAAATATATATATGGACTGAGGACACACATTTCCCTTCCATGCTGAGGGTAGAAGTAGTGAATTAAAGCTTTCCCTTGCCATTTTACATTCTTTTGAAGAATATGCGATACATTAAATGGATTATATTAGATTTCATACATTAAGTGTGGGAATGCATTGCTGAACTTTAAAATGATTTCAGCGGATATTCTGCAATAAGACGGTGTTAAACTTCAAAGGAATAAGTAGGATGCCTACTGCAGATAAGAACCACTCTTTGGCTTTATCCATATTTAGATCTGCCGTTAATGTTCCAATTGTGGAATATTCTGTTAAAATTAACTTTATCTTGGGTCTGTCTACAACAGATTGTTACTCCTCTCCATCAAATCTAGCAACAGTTGTACTATTGTGTTATACATTTATGGTTTTAATAAATGGCTTTCTAACACCACTGTGTTTAATGGCACAGGAGTTTCCAATAAAGCTGAGTTTCAGGTTAGTTTCAAAACTGGTTTGGATGGCTCTTTGATGAAATTTAAAAAAAAAAAAAAAATTTCGGTACTTCGAATTCTCTGCAAATTTATCTTATTTGTCTATATCAAGTTTTTGGGATTTTCATAAAATTTTCTAACGCCTGTCATAAAATTACCAACCACAGCTATTTTTGTGTCAAAAAAGTGCTAACCCCCTGTATATAAAATGCAGTGTTCTGGACACCCTTTGTAGTTGGAGATAGTTTAATAGAAAACCTGACAATATAGAAAAGGGATCTATTTGTGTTTGGATTTCACTGTGGTATGTTAACATTAGTTGCTATCCCTCCTGTGCTTAAAGCACTTGATAAAAGGCATTTGTGCCATAATGTTATGCTGCTTTCACCCTACACCAATAAAAAATGATTCCTTAAATGCCTTAAAGGGCAACTCCATCCTACATTTTTACTTTTCATACTTTTTCTCCATGTCGGTGGCGCTGGTGTAAGTGGATGGAAGACAGAAGACCCCGCCCAAGGGCTCTTTTAAGGGCCCTTATTAGTGCCACAAGGGCCAGGGAGGGGGGTCCCAGTTCGAGCTGCAGGACCCCTTAAGCCCCAAAGGGTCATTGTCAGGGCCGCAAGGGCCCTGATAGGGCAAGGGAGTGGGGTCCCGGTTTGAGCTGTGGGACCCCTTATGCCCCACAGGGCCATTGTCAGGGCTGCAATGGTCCTCGTAAGGACCCGGGAGGGGGGCCCGGTTTTGAGCTGCGGGACTCCCGAACATCCGGTCGTGGGATTGTTCGGCCGTTCGGCAATCTGTGAGCGGCAGTTTTTGGGAATCTCCAGCTGTTCGGGGATTTTCAGAAGCGGCTGTTCGAGGCCTGCCGAACGTTCGAGAATTCTCGAATGTTCAAGGATTTTCGAAAATAGTCCTGCTAGTCCAGAAAATCGAACTAGTTAGAACCCAAACTAGTTTGAATAGTTTGAGTTTGTCCGAACTCATAAAGTTCGACTCAAACTCAGGTCTGAGTTTGAGTTCTAGTCCATCCCTACTTGTGATGCTATAACAGCCACAAAGTCATTACAGCATTGTAGGAGCATGGTCAGGTAAGCTGCGATGGTAGTTAACTGCATCTCCCCCCTTATCTTTCTATTTTTTCTAGAGGAAATAATATTAGCTAGAGAATTTTATTGTTTTTGCTTTTAAGCTACTTTCAGATTCTCACTTGACTGTGGAAACAATTCATCAGAACCCTGCCAAGTCAATAATTATTATTTGATAACAACATCCAATGTAACAGGGAGGCAGAATGTATGAAGGGGTAGTGGGTGTCTAATATCTATCTATTGGTTAATGTTTCTATACATTAATCAAAAGGATTCTTTCAAAACATAAAGTGCAGTTTCAGCCATAAAAGAAAAACTACTATAAACCTGTCAAGTAGGATACCAGTGAAGTGATTCTGAAGGAATGAAAGAATTCAGACATCGCATAACTATTATGTTCTTTAAACGTTTATGTTTTCTTTAAAAAAAAGAAAAACGTTTTTTCTGTGATCTAGGCTAGATTAGGATCTACACTAGAGCCATATGGTTCAGCATTCATACAGAACGTTACAAGTAACAATGCCTTTACTCTTTATATTTATGACATGTCTCAAAAATACTTCAAGAGTTGATAGAAAATAAATACTCTGCAGTTCTGGTTTTGTCAGTCCTGGTCTGCCATGCAATTTTCTGTTTCAGTACAAGAAGTGAAAGAAGTGAGTTTTGAACAAAGTACATTTTCATTAATCTTTTAGTCTTCCATCTGACATAAAAATAAATATATAAAGAGTAATGATAGTTTCCAACCTGTAATGGTGAAGAAATACTGGCACATGTTCTGAAATAATAGAAGGTTGCATGGGAATAAGAAATAAGAAAAATTCAAGTTAAAAACTAGGTCACTTGACTTAAACCAAAGGCCACACACCTTACAATCTAATTTGCAACCTTTTTACAATTTAAAAAAAAAACATATAGCATTAGAGATGGACGAGGTGTTTTGTTCTGTTTACGGGTTTTCGGATCTTGTGAAAATCCCGAAGATCCGAAAACGTAACTTAAATTTGTGACTTCGTATCTCGTTTACTAGAAAATAGCCTTGAACTTTCGATAATACTCAAGTATTATTGAATGTTTAAGGCTATTTTCTAGAATTTTCGAAAATAGCTCAAACGTTCGATAAAAATTGAAAACGCGATACGAAGTTCTGAAATCTGAATGTTCCGTCTTTGGATTTCGGAACCGAGGTGGTCCGAATCGAATCTGGATCCGATCTCTATATAGCAATACATGGAAAAGCTTAATTATGAACTCTACTTTGTTGTATGGGTAGAATGAACTTTAGATTGAACATTTTGTTGTTAACAATACTGTTATAACATTAATGTTATAAACATTGTTGTTCAAACAAATCATGTCAAATTTTTTTAATAACAGTATTGCACAAAAAAATAATGCTATTGTGATGCTTACAGTTTATAAATTTAGCCACTATTTCTTCATAGAAAATAAATACTGAAGAAGTGATTAATTTAATCAAACTATGGTATCCTACAGCACATATATGTTGCTATAGAGAAGTAAAGTTGGGTTGAGTTCAAAGATTTCTTTATAGTTCAGGAAGATTCAGGGGAGAACTGGCCCAGTAGGCTGAGGAACTAATGCCCCCCCGGGCTGGTCCCCAATGAAAAATTTGGGCTGCCACTGTTCCACAGAAGCTTTTAGTAAGTTACGTGCTTAAACAGCACCACACCTGCTTCTACCTCTAACATAGGCAAGAAACAGAAGTCCTCTCCTCTTTCAAATTAATAGAAGCAGCACAGAGTTAGTCAGTCCCCCAGTTCATTAGCCACTGTTAGTCAGCCCCGCAGTTCATTAGCCAGTGTTAGTCTGCCCTCAAGTTCATTAGGTAGTGTTAGTCAGCCCTGCAGTTCATTAGCCAGTATTAGTCTGCCCTCAAGTTTATTAGCAAGTGTTAGTCAGCCCTCCAGTTCGTTAGCCAGTGTTTGTCAGCCCTTCAGTTTGTTAGCCAGTGCTAGTTAGCCCTCCAGTTCATTAGCCAGTGTTAGTCAGCCCTCCAATTCATAAGCCAGTGTTATGTCAGCCCTCCAGATCATTAGCCGGTGTTATCAGCTATCCAGTTTATTAGCCAGTGTTAAGTCAGCCCTCCAGAGGGGGCCCTCAGAGGGGCGCGGGGGGTGGGGTGGTACTACCCCTCCCTCGTTCCCCACCCCCAACCAACTCCCACGGCGGATGTGATAACCTGCCACAACCCCTTCCCAGCAGCCCCTCCCAGCCCCCCCGCCCACAATGCGATTGTGCTTCCGTTTGCGATACGCAATTGCATGAGATCACCATTTTATGCGCAATGGCATGTGATTTCATATCTCAAAAAGGGAAAACGCAAGAGCAGAAACACAGAAATCGCATGTAAACAGGAAAATTTTCTATTGACAGAAACCTGCAGGGGCATAACTAACAGGGGAGCAGGGCGAGCAACTGCAGGGGTGCCTGGGAGCCATCTTCTGATATTTTCTATGACAGATATAGCCTCCTCCCAGAAAACCACTGTGGGTGGGTGCGATTGCGTGAGGTTTTGGTGCATTGCAGAGTGGCTGTGCCCTTATAGAGAGATTTACCCAGAGCTGCAGCTTACCTGTGAAGGTCTCCCTTACAGACATTTACCAGCATTTCGCCTTAGTGATTTACCCATATGTGACTAGTTAACACCAGCTATTGGCTGTCTTAATTAATCACATAATTGGAGTCACGCAGCCGCTGGTAAATAGGTTTACATGACTTTAACCTGTCACTACAGCACAGTGGCTCAGGGTAATAAGGGCAATAAATTTGTACATTTAAACTGATATCCACATTGTACTGCAATAAATACTTTTTTTTGCATTTCAACAAGGCAATGAAATACTACAATGGTGGATTTTGTTTTTTCATAAACAGAACATTTTCTATTGACAGAAACCTGCAGGAGCGTAACTAACAGGGGAGCAGGGGGAGCAACAGCAGGGGAGCCTAGGAGCCAAGGGGGGGCCATCTTCTGATTTTTCCTATGACAGATATAGCCTCCTCCCAGAAAACCTCTTTGGATGAAGCATGTACAGTATAGGTGCTCCATCATAGTTTTGCTGGGGGGTGTTGGTCAATGATCCCTAGTTACGCTACTGCATCAAACATTGCTGTTTATTAAATGATTATTAATTCTAAATATTTATGCACACTCTTACTAGTCATATTGTATTTTTTTTCCTTTTTTCTGTTTGTGCTGCAAAAAAAAACCAACAAAACCAAGATAAAGAAAATATAAATTTTAAGAAGAATTCTTGCACATGTCCCAGACAACAAGTGATAGCGATAAAGTAAAATTAATGTTTGAGTGCATGTCTCAATGGAACTGTGTCATTGTCCTGAATCTTTTCAGAAGCATTTGTTGTGATACATAAAAATGTAAGACAGAAGTCAGAATAGATTGTGTAATTACATATTTTTAGAATCAGCGCGTTTACTAAAAGAGGAAAAGAAAACACAATTAATATTTGCCAAGGACAATTTTACATTTGCATAGCACCATAAAAGCAAATGTTAAACTTGTTTTCTCTGATGAGTTTAAATCTCTTTGGTGCAATGCACTTTTGTTTTCGTGTTTTCGTATATTACTTTGCGTTATTATATGATCCGTGATCTTTACATTTTAGTCACAGCGGAAGAAGATAATAGCATCATTTTCATGCAAAGGCACAAGCCTGGCAGCTGAAGATGGTTAGTAATCCTTATTGCAAATAAATGCAGGGAATTAGAAGATATAATTGTTAAGCTTACAGCTGACATTATGGTAGAACATCTACATTCTGTGAAAGTGCAAATGTACATGGAAATTTTTCAAGAAAAAGTATTTTCTTTCTGTTAAAGTTAACTTTCTTCCTGTTTGTTTTTTGTTATGGGGAGCACAATCAGGGAGAGGAAAAACTTACCCCCTGCGCTCCTCTTCCTTCTGGGTTCTTATCATGCAGTATTCACTTAGCGTCAACTGGCAGGTAAGGAGTATGGAGGGTAAAGCCACAATAAAAAAGGCTTTCATCATCGTACTAATATGTAGCACAAAAACAAACAGGGGTATTACATCGGGTGCCTATACAATTAATACAAAACAATGCAAGCCCGTAAAAATTAGGTTAACGGGCATGTCCACCCTAAAAAAAACTTTTAACATATTGTAGGATACCCCTGCCCATCCCCAACTGCTATGTCAGATTACTAAAAAAAGAATTAGACCTCTACATACAGCCCCTCGCGCCTGCACCACTCTGATCCGGCTCCCTGCTTGCTGGAGCAAACGGGTCGGACCGGCAGCCAAATCTGTGATTGGCTCAGAGGCAGCCAATCGTAGACGCGGCTGCCAGCAATGCAGAGTCCTGCAGGAGTGAAGGGCTGTAAATAGATTTTCTGATTTTTTTTTTGTAATCTGACATAGCGGTTAGGGGTGGGCAGAGGTAACCTACAATACAGGAAAAAGGTTTTATGCTAGGTGGCAGGAGGGATCGGGAGAGTGGGGGGGAGGGTGGGAAGGGCTCCCCAGTGCATTTCACAATCCCCTCTAGATAAGTGCCAGTAGTGGGTTAAATTTTAGTTGGGCGGGCGGGACATGATATTAGTTTTGTGCTAAATGTTAGTGCAAAACTTAATATAACCTTTTCTATATCGGCTGTGCAACAATTTTTTAAAATAGTTTTGGAAATGGCTCTGCCAGTGCAGATGAATGTAAATCCCGCACTAATCTGATAATACATCAGGTATCGTGGGTTTTATATCAATTTGGCCGCATAGATATAGCATTTCCCTCTAAGTATATTAGTAGATTATTGGCCTATCCCTTTCTTTAACCTGTGGAGGAAAACATCCTTTTCTTCACCTTTAGATTAAACAGCGTTTTTATTATTTGTAAGCTTTTAAATAACCCCCTCAAAACAAAACACCACTTATTTTAAAAGAGATGCCTCTACAGAAATAAAAATGGCAATGGGAAACTGGTGTCACCTAGCTTTATCAATAACAGCGGCTGGGCCTAACTAGGAGTTGGATAAAGCACAGCTCATGATGCTGGATAACTGCCTTAACATCTGCTAAGTTAAAGGACAACTCCACCCTCATAAGAGCGTCATTTAGAAAGAAAGCTGGCCCTGGATATCCCCCTGGAAGGGTTGTTAGGAGGGGCACATGACAGGGCAGGATAAGAGGATCGGGTAGTGGGATAGAAGTGAGGTTAGGCAGGCAGGGATTGGCTAAAGCAGACAGAGGGGCAGGATACAGAAGGCTTAAAAGGGGGCAGAAACAAGAAATAGGTGCCATTTGGTAGGTAACAATAACAATTCTTTGATCAATTTGGGACCTGGTACAACACAACCACTATTTAAAAAACAAAACAAAAAAGAAAACACAACAAAAAACCCTGCTGGATTGATTCCTATATTGCCTTTTAAAATTTTAGTTTTTAAACAAGTTTAGGTAGATAATCTCAACTCAACTGTGGCCCCCTCTTGTTACATTCTGTTCTGATCACTCTCACTTCACACCTGTGTTTGGTGAATGGTAGAAGCAGACATCTCCTTTTGCTAATCTGACAATGGTTGATCCATCTCCTTTTGTCCTTTCTTTGGGAGATTTTGACTATGGGCCAGTTTAAAACAACGGGTATAAACAAAAGAAAAAAAAAAGTTATACAACATCATATTCCAATCCTGTTTCTTCTTGTTCTTCTTTCTTACTTACTTCTATTCTATTTCTGATCACCAACTACTATTAATTCCTTTCTTCACCTTGTAAGGAGCTTTTTGCAATGATGGCTTTGTTGTCCAGTTCTCTTTTCTGCCTGCCTATAAAAATAATAATAACTATAAAAATAAATAATAAAACATAGCCCCAATAAAAATCTCTCTGCTTCCACTCATGTTTCATACATCATTCATTCATAGTAGAAAGTTACGAGTCCGTTTCTCTTCTCCTGCCAGTATAGCCCAAATAAAAAATCTCTGCTTCAACTCATGTTTCTTGCCTCATTGCCCTCTCTGGATACGTTTTATTATTACACTTACAGTATGCAAATTTGGCTTTTTTCAAGGCTCTGGTGACACAGCTTTGAAGCAAAAGGGTGTTTAGGTCCATTGGGTTTCCAACCGGCGTTGTCCTAACCGAGTGTTCACCTTAAAATTTCGGAGGTCCAAAAATAAACAGATCCAGTGCTAAGCGGTACTGACAATTGTATGGGGAGTAACCTAGACGCCATTGATATTGTTGAACAACTGTTAGATTCAATGCATCAATGCTTTTCTACAAAAAAAAACATGTCAACAATCTACACCGTTGGAACATGATGATATTAGAGCTATACTGAGTGACTATGTTGTCCAATACGGTTTCTCCATGTTTTGGATTTGCAAATGATGGGCCACCCTTTGACCCCATTGCTATTGCTGTGTCTGCTCATTGGAAATTATTTGTGTTGCCAAATCTAAAAAAGCTTGAGTAAAAATTATCATTCCAATAGAATATTAGTGGTGAAGAGCATGCAACTACTGGAGAAAAAGAAGGCCAAACTAGAAGGAAAGTGAACATTAAAAGATGCAGAAACAGTTAGGCTAAATCTTTGTATATAATGTATCATAATGTTTTTTTAAAGGTAGAAGTTTTTAGCTATAATGTATGTGATTTTTTTTTTTTGTGTATGAGGGAGGGAGGACTGAGAGCCGCAGTCTTTATATAGAGTGGTAGAATTGACATTTTTCTAGTAGGTGCCATTTGGCCAATGGAGCTAAGAGATTTTAATGTGAGAATTTTACCAGAGCTAAATCTTTATATATAGTATAACATATAGGTTTATTTAAAAAGGTAAGTGTTTAGCTATAATGTAACGTGAGTTTTGTGGTGGCATGAGGGATTGAGGAGGGGAGGGGCACTGAGAGCCGCAGTCTTTATAGGGTTAGAATGGACTTTTTCTTAGTTAGGGTGTGCATTTGGCCATGGAGCTGAAGATGTTATGTAATGTGAGAATTTACCTTGATGGACTGTTGTCTTGCTTCAATCAACAAACTCCTACTTCCAGGAACTCTATTGTACTATATAATAAATGTGTGGGTTTGTTTGTGTTTGTTTTAAAAAAACCACACAAACATTTGCTAGCAAATTGCCTTCAATTACGGTCAATAGAATGTGCTGTCCCACTGTTACCTATGTTTCATTTTGTTTTGTAATCACATACAAGTCCTAACAACAGCGTTCTTAGACATTAGTATTGTTATTTTATGGATTAATATAGCGCCAATCATCACCTGAGGAAGGGGGCAAGTTTCCCCCCGAAACATTGTGATATGTTTGTGTGGTCTTCAATAAACTTCAAGTTTGCTTTGGAGTGCTACCTTTGCTTTTTGCTGTTCCTTGTGCTGTCACTGATCACTACTATTAGAGATGTCCGAACTTTCGAAAACCCGGTCCGCGCGAGGATCCGCGGATTTCAAAAATCCCCGCAAATTCGAAAATCCGCGAGCGGACTCGTTAAAAAAACTTATTAAAGTTAAAGTTCGGCAAAATCCGCATTAAAAAGTGTCTAAATAGCCTTGGTAACGTACCTTAACACTCAGTACCGGGGTAATGGCCTTAGAAGCATGTAATAAATGCCAACAATACCTAAAAAGTACAGTCCGCTAGCGTGACTTTTAAAAAACGGTATTTTTTTCGAAAATACGAGGATTCCCGTAAAAAACAAAGATTTCCGTAAAAAAACGAGGCTTTCTGTAACTATGATAGCTGCCATTGGCTAATTTGGATCATGTGGCTTGCTCCAGTCTTGAATTTTCACGATTACCTTACTCGTTTTTTACGAGTGTCGCTCGTAATTACGAGAATACTGTGATTCCGTGAATCCTCGTAATTACGCGAATCCTCGATCACTCAGTTAATTACAGGATCTTCTGTTTTTTTTTCCTTATCCCCAAGTATCTTAGATCCTCGTAATTACGGAGATACTCTTATGTTTTCGAAATTTTTTGTAAAAAAAAAAAATCTCCCGCAGTTCGGAAGTTTCGGAATCGAAGTACTCCGGAATATATCTGCCGTTCGCGACGGAGAAATTCCGCGGCGGATCCGGGGTTGGTCCGCGAACCGCCATCTCTATACACCTATGTGTCATTTTTGTTTGTAAATCACAATACAAGTCACACTACAACGCGTTCAATGTAATTGTTATTATTATGGATTGATATAGTGCCAACATCTATCTTCCGTGGCGCTTTACATTACACACAGTCATACATTACTACAGGGTAATGCATATTATACAAAGTCTACATATTACATACAACACAGATAATCCTAATATACGTCAAACATAATTGATTTTCTTATATAGCAAATCCATGATCAATAGGAAAGGGACCCTACCCAAAATAGCCTACAGTCTTAGGAAATGTGGTGAGACATAAGGTGACAGAAATCAGATCAGGTTGGGTCGTGAGAGGGGTAATGTTGGGCTCAGGCCAGGTTATATACTTGCCTGAAGATATATATAATATATATATTATATATTATATATATATATATATATATAATATCTTGGTTTTAAAGGTTACGTTTAAAGTATTTGGGGTTGGTGAGTGACAACTAGACGGAGGGAGTTCCAG
Organism: Hymenochirus boettgeri; assembly: GCA_019447015.1. NCBI lineage: Eukaryota > Metazoa > Chordata > Amphibia > Anura > Pipidae > Hymenochirus > Hymenochirus boettgeri. The sequence goes on along the minus strand of CM033472.1, from coordinate 96,143,537 downwards.
AGTGAAGGGCAGCTCTAAGTTGGAGCCAAGAGGAGTGGTAAGCTGTTGACAGGGGGTTTTGAAGGAAAGATCTGAATCAGTTTATTATTCCCAGGCAACAGACATGAGGAGATGGGTATCATTGTATCGTTAATATTATTGCAGACTAGGAGGGGGGACATAACATGGGTGTTGGAAAGACAAGTTCATTCTTGTCCATGTTTAGTTTGAGGAAGCGGGAAGACAATGAAGGCAGAGATGCACTAAGGCAGCGGGGATCGGGGACCTGGATTCGTTAGGGAGATCTGGGCAGAGATGTAATTGGGTTGGGTAGCATCCACATACGGTGATACTGAAATCCCAAATGAGCTAATGATTTGTCCAAGGCCATACAGTAGGTGTAATGAAAAAATAAGAGGACCAAGTAATTTGGTACCCCCGAGTACCACCCACAGGGGAGGGAGCCGAGGGGGGAGCTAATTCCAGAATATGAAACACTAAAGGTCCTATAGAGATAGAAGTAGCCAAAAAGTCAGTGTCCTGAAACTGAAACCTGAGGAAGGGGCAACAGAAAATCAAGGAAGCAGTAGTCCAGAAATGCAGTGTCGAAACCTAGGAGGCCAGGGTCTGAAGAGTAGAGGGTGATCAACGTATCAAAAGAGAGGAAGTCAAGAGAATAGCTAGTAAAGATGACACTAAGTAATCAATGGTCCTTAGTGTTGGCAGTTTTTGTGGAGTGTTAAGGCAGAGCCATACTGGAGTGGTCAAAAGAAATTGAGAAAGGTGACTGTCATTATAGACATGTATTTCCAGCAGTTTTGAAGAAAAGGGAGAAGGGAGACCAAGCCGATAGCAGAAGGGCAAAAAGATGGGTTCAAGGAAGGTTTTTTTAAGTATAGGGGATACCATGGCATTTTAATAGGAGGGGAAAGTACCATTGGAAGTTAAAGAGAGAAGTAAGGGCTGGTACGAAGGAAGGAGAGGTGGAGAATAAGTAAGAGGGGATGGGGTAGAGAGTGTGCAATGTGAATGTGTCCTTTATAGGAGACATAAAAGTCTCTGTTATGTTATAGTGGTGAAGCACGTTAGGGGTATGTAGAGAGAGTAGTCAATGAAAGGCTAGACATTGCAGTGGTAGAGGTATACTGGAGGGTGAGCATGATGGAGGTGCAGCCCAATGGTAGTGGTTGGAAGGTGTAGAGAGACGCTAGGGTGAGCAGGAAAACATTTCTGATGTTTTCAAAAAAAATTGTGAAATATTAGGCTATTTCAATCATAGCCTGTTAAACAGAGTAGACGGAGGGGTTGGAGGCAAAGCAGGGGGTTAAAAACTTTGAAGAGCTGTTTGTGGTTATGGGATTATGTTGGATATGAGTTAGGAGAGAAGCTTTGTTGTTCAGCTTATGGGAGTGGCCTTTTCCTATTTTAATCTGGTCTGTAAGCCATGGTTTAGGTTTTAAACTTAGGCAGCGGGAGGATAAGAGAGCAATAGAGTCTAAGGCATTGGAAACTATGTTATTATATGGATGGCTGCAAGGTCTGGGTCGAGAAGGGGCATGCAGAGATATTGTTTGGAGGGGGCCAGAGAGTGAATGGGGGTCGAGATTACGCAGGTCCCTGTCACTGTACATTTGTTTATCAGTGTTATCGTTAGGACAGATACAAAGTAATTTGAGAAGTTTGTGATCCAACAGGAAAGGGGAGAGTTGGAAAATTTGGACATTGAGACAGCGAGTGAAAACCAATCAAGTGTATGCCCTTAAATTTGTCTGTGCAAGGACTATTGAGTAAGGGTAAGGGATAGGTAAGGAGAGTATTTAGTGTCAGCAGAGTTTTAGTATTGAGCGGGATGTAGAAATCCCCTAAGATGATTGAGGAGATGTCAGTGGAGAAAGTGGGAAAACCAAGCTTAGAAGTGATCAAAAAGTAGTGGTTAGGCTGGGTGGTCGATAATTAAACCGCAATCTGTAGAGTGTTGGGAGAGCAAATACGGCAGTGTGGCTTCGAATTGGATTGAAGCAATACGGACTGAGTGGACTCAAAAGATAGACAGGAAAGGGCTGGTTAAGGGTGTTATGGGTTTGAAGAACAGTGCTCTGACAGAATACCAACTCCCCCAATGTGTTTGTTTTCAGGCCTAGTAGTGTGGCGGTGTAGGTCACCATAGGAGAGACACCAGGTGAGTCAGAGTGAAAGTCTGTTTCGTAAGACCAAGAAAGGAGTGTTCAATAAATAGGGTCATGTATGTGTGCAAGTTTATTACAATAGACTGTGCATTCATAAGCACCAGATATAGAGAAGGGGTAGGAGGAGAAGAGGAACATTTGTGATATTGTGTGTATTAAGGGTATTAACGGAAGAAGGAGTATTACGGGCAGTAGGCATTAGAGCGGGGATGGATCGATTATACAAAATGCGGCGGATTTGGGGAGAAATCTCCAGCTCAAGTAGAAGGAGAAGAGAGGAGTGAGAGTGGATTTAAATGGACCATGCGTTTGTCTTGTAGGGGGAACCTGGGTTAGTGTTTAAAAATGAAAGTAGTTCATGGTGGGGAAGGGGAGGAGGATAAAATGAATGGTGCAATTAAATAGACTTACCAACATTGGGGTTTGCAGTGAGGTGACAGAATTGAATATGTAGGTAAGTAGGCTGATGACACAGCAGGTATTATAGACATGTTGATAATGGAGTAGGTGAGAGAATGAAAGGGTTAAATGGTATATACAGTGAGCAGACTTCAGTGGTCAGGAACACTCAGGTTACTTTCTGGTTTAATTCTGGTGTTAATCCTGCCCTACACTTAGACTCGGTACACAGGGCTATTATTTGTTCCGACCGAGTGTTCGGCTGCGAGCGGTGCTCGGCGACAACTGACTGTGGCGACAACTGACTGCCACAATAATAACGAGACTAGACTATGAGATAAGAGCAGATGCTACCAGGCAAAAATTACATGAAGCACAGAAAGGATGCCCAGTGCAATGAATGTAACACTACTGTAATCTACTATTATATGTAGACACTATTCTAAGACACAACAATGTCTTTTTTCAATAATTTTATTAATTTAGCAAAAGTTGCAGAAAAATGACTCACTAGAATTTATTTTGCATGTCATTCTTATAACAGTCTATTTCTCTTATTTTGAACTGTGAATCCTGAATGCTGTATTTATTCAAGCATGAACAAAACAGATGTGTGACTGACACATATTAACTGTGGTTATCCTTTTTTTTTTTTTTTTTTTTATTTTGTGTTAATCTTTAGATCTCACTCATATGTGTCTGTCAATTTCAAAGTGATGATATAATTAAAACCTTGGTTTGTTTTTTGTATAACAGGAAAGTGAAATATTTGATTTTTTAATCTGTGTAATAAACGGCAATATCATTTTATTTTTTTGTATTTTGTTAGGTTTTCTAATAATAACGTTCAAGAATGCAACTGCACATGTAAAAGAAAACCAAGATTAATATTTGATTGTATGAAAACTATTGCATACATGAACATGCTCAACACACGATTTACAAATTTGGTTCAGAAATCTGTCCTACGGCCCAAATGTGGGGGGCATAGAAAGTTCTTAATGGCCACCCCAATGGTATTAACCATTATTCTTTGCTTTAAACAAGCCAAAAAGCATAAAAATCGGTTAAGCCAATTTTAACAACACGTATGTTTTTACTACACTTCTTTTTGCAGACCAGGAGCATCTCAGTGTATCCAAGCTCTCTTACTTCACCTCAATTCTGTGTCTTTTCTGTTCCATGCAGCCTGCAATAGGAGCTCCATAGTAGACACCCCCCCCCCCCAGCACCGGTTCCGTCTTTGCTTGTCATTACACCTACCATTAAATCCTTTTAGCATAAGGTATATAATCTTTGCCCACCCCCCACATTAGACATTTAGAACTGTACTTACAGTGCTTTCCATTGATGTTAGCCTTGTCTGTGATTGGCTGCAACACAGCCCATCTCAGACGCAGCTACTGGTCCGGCCCCTTGCTTGCAAGTTCTGGCAAGCAGGGAGCCGGATCAATGCACCGAGGATTGAGGGGCTGTATGTAACATTTAAAATTTTTTTTTCAATTCTGACAGGTAGTTGGGGTTGGCAGGGGCTATCCTATATTAAATATTATTTTTAGCGTGGCCATATCCTTTAAAAAGGAGAGGTTTGGTCGGTGCATCACCTCAGGTCTTTGCATCAACACGGACTAAAATTGAAATTAAATTAGATGTATTTTTATAATAATTGCCTCAAGAGACACATAATCATATATATTTCCTATTTCGTTTGTCATTTCTTGATGTTTCTTGTGGTTTATCCCTATTGTATATCATTATTCTGATTACATTGCCTTTAATGATGATCACACATGCTATTAATGATCTATATGTAATACACATTTGAAGGGTGTATTCTCTGAGAAAGATATACCATGTTATACATTTAATGTCATTTTTGCCTTCTGGAGGCTTGAATAGGGGAATTTGCATCAATAAAACAGCTCAATCGATTCATGGGTGTGGCTACCCTAACCTCAGTGATAAAATTAACATACTGTAGGTATCATTATATCATCATAGATACTGCACTCAATATTTTATTTCAAGTCTTTACACATAGCAACATTTCAGAGAACACAATCTCCTTCATAGCTAATGAGTACCCATCCCATATCCCTAATTGTGGATGTACCAGATTTTCAACCTGAACCAGGCTCTGTCATTGATCATTTATTTTCTCTGTTGAAAATAAAAAAAATCAAAACAAAACCATGCTGCAAAATGACTGGAAATGGTCTCGACACAGATCTTTGGTTTGGACGGTCAATTCCCCTGGAAACCTGGGATATTTCCACAAACCCCCCGTGAAAAAACCTCTGTGTTTTCCTGCACCCTTCATCAAAATGTATATCATGTATTCAATTTCTGACATCACATACAGGACACTTGATTTTGTGTAACAATGTGATGTGATGTGATAGTTCCAGACAAACACTTGTATTTATTTTAAGCTATTTTGTGTAATATCTGTTCTTCACTTATTTTGAACTGATAATACAGGTAAAATTCAATCCATGTTTATAACAGGCTTTATCGAAGGTGATACTGTATTTCATATTTTTTAAAGCCTTTTGTATATACATTAATACTAGTGCTTTTAACACTACCTTAAACTAAAAGTGGAGATCATTTTATAGAATATAAACACTGTGTTGTAATTGTACCGTTAGCTGTGGATAACACTGTGTTGTAATTGTACCGTTAGCTGGTGGATAACACTGTTTTGTAATTGTACCGTTAGCTGGTGGATAACACTGTGTTGTAATTGTACCATTAGCTGGTGGATAACAGTGTGTTGTAAGTGTACCGTTAGCTGGTGGATAACACTGTGTTGTAATTGTACCGTTAGCTGGTGGATAACACTGTGTTGTAATTGTACCATTAGCTGGTGGATAACACTGTGTTGTAATTGTACCGTTAGCTGGTGGATAACACTGTGTTGTATTGTACCGTTAGGTGTTGGATACATTGTGTTGTATTTGTACCGTTAGCTGGTGGATAACACTGTGTTGTAATTGTACCATTAGCTGGTGGATAACACTGTGCTGTAATTGTACCGTTAGCTGTTGGATACACTGTGTTGTAATTGTACTGTTAGGTGGTGGATAACACTGTGTTGTAATGTACCGTTAGCTGGTGCATAACACTGTGTTGTAATTGTACCGTTAGGTGGTGGAAACTGTGTGTTGTAATGTACTGTTAGCTGGTGGATAATACTGTGTTGTAAAGAGTCTACTACCTTGATGTGGTGGCAGCTTACAATCTTTTGGATGAAATCTTTCATTCTGCAGAGTATGGTAGGGCTTTCTAATGTAATGTACCAGTTGCACTAACATATTTTTTGTGTGCATTATAACACTGGAGATCTGTTTTCATATACAAAATCATCAGTTTACCTAAGTTTACACCTACCACCGCCCACACCTAAGCCACGCCCACACTTAAAGCTCCATCCACTTTCACCCGCTGCACCCCTTCACCCTCCACCTAGAGCAGCATTCAAAAGCTCTCTCAGGTGCCAAAAACCCGGGGACGCCCCGGACAGAGGTGCATGACAGCGCAATTGCAGTTGTGCGATTTGTGTGCACTACAGTCTGCTTGCACTGCACTACGACAATGATGTTGACAATGAGGTTTAGGCTTCAAGCTCGGAAAGGGTTTTTCACTGTGAAACGTTAAAGCTATGGAACTGTCTTCCAGTGGGTTGTTTATGGCAGTGTTCAGTTTAAAAAAAAAAGCTGGATGAGTTTCTGCAAACAAGGAATGTTGCAGTTACTGGTATTGCTACTAAAGTAGTTTGATCCGGAAATTTCCACAGGAAGGAAATTTTCCCCCTTCATAAATTTCTGAGGTTTGCATATATACAGTTTTAGAATTGTCCTCCATACCAAACTTGAATTCTAAATAAAGTTTATTCCATAAAATCATTAATTATTCATTTTGAGATTTCTAAATACAAAAAACTCTAGGCTGAAAGATTAATAACTCAAATTCTTTAGACATATAGTACTGCTATAGTTTGGCCAATAAATTACCAGAACTATATTGAGTCAAAGGAACCATTGAGATCTTCAGTACCCATCAAAGGTCAAATATCACAACCTTTAATTATCTGTAACATTTTATTTCATTCACAGGAACAGTCTAGCATTTCTTGAAGAACATTTATTAATATTATAGGATTCTTTTCATTATTGCATTGCTAGCAAACTATTATTACATAGCATGTCAAACTAAAGCACTGTAAGAAATGTTCCTATGAATAGAACCCATTTTGCTTGCTATCCCCACATCAGAACTCCTTCATGTACAATAACATAGATTATACCACAAATACCAATGCTTTAGAATACTGTTCTACAAAAGAGAAAGGATGACTTATAACATTTTATGGTAATGTTCTAATACCAAATCATATTAAGTGTATTTTGTGAAATTTTCTCAGTTCACTCCCAGATCTACTAGTTTGGGGGGTATCATAACAACATTTTCCATTCATCTACATATAACTTATTTTCTTTTTTTTTTTTTTTTTTTTAAATACTCCTTTATACAAGTTACTTGCTTTTCCAATTTCTACAGATTCTACTCAACCCTTTTTGAATTGTTATTATCTCTTGATTTGCCCCTTTTTTTGCTTTTCAGCTTAAGTAAGATCTTGAATTTTTGATACAGTCCCCCATAGGTGACTTATGTATGGCGTCTGTACATGGATAAAACGTTGTTTTATGGATTGAATGCAGAGAATAGTTGTTAATGGGGCTTCTTTAATAAGAACAAAATTTTTTAAGGTGGGGTGCTTTTTGGGGCCACTTCTATTTAATCTGTTTATTAATGATTTGGAAGTGGGTATTGTTAGCAAGGTTTCTGTGTTTGCAGAAAACAAACACTTTTTTGATCATTAAAAGCTACAGATGTTTGTGCAATCCTTGCGGTGGTCTAGACAGATTTTCACATTGGGCTGCTAAGTGGCAGATGAGATTCAATGTTGCTAAATGTAAGGTGATGCATTTTAATGTCTTTTATAATGACTTTGTGATAGTGAATCTCTGTTGGAAAAGGATCTTGGAGTTTTTTAGGATCACAACTTAAATGTAGCAAGCAGCCCAGGCAGCAATAGCTTGAGCCATCAAGATATTGTCTTGTATAAGAGGGGTATGGATTCAAGGGAAATAAATGTCATTCTCCCTCTTTACAAAGGCCTCATATGTAATATGCAGTGCAGTTTTGGAATCCTGTGTACAAAAAGACTCTTGGAAAGGGTTCAGAGAAGGGCAACTAAATTAATAAAGGGAATGAGGAGACAGATTGGATAAGTTAAAATTATGCACACAAGAGAGGCACTTGCATGGGGATATGATAACTGTGTATAAATACTTAATAGGCCATGAAATAAACTGAGGCATTGTTCACCAATAGAAAATGTCAGAGGACATGTGGTCATCCTTAAGACTGGAAGAAAAGAAATTAGTCTTCAAGTTCAAAGGCGTTTTTTCCTGTGAGAACGGTAAAACTGTCATCCATTGGTCTGGTGATGGCAGGTTTTTGGATATGCCTATGATTAAGTACTGGTTAAGTACAAATTTGCCAGGTGTCCTTTTTATCCCTATGAAGCAATAAAGCTGACTTTTTATCTATTACCAGTCTCCGGTGCTGTAATGTGAACTAAGAGGAATGCGGCTGAACACTTTCTTCTATTTGGCTTTATTGGACTCAAGCGACGAGTCTAGGGCACCAGAACCACACATATTACTCAGTGAGTACTTGATTCTGATACTTTGCTGATGTGTACTATAGTATTTACTTTTAAGCGACAGGTCCGGAACTTGTACGCCTGGACCTCTACTCACTCGCAGTGAGTTTAAAGTTTCACATAAGCTACTGTTGCGTAACTTTACTGTTGCTATTGCAGAAAAGTTACTATTGTGTGTGGTCCTAGAAAGACAGATTCTTTGTTTCCGTTCTTTAGGATCATTGGATAGTTTTTAAAAAAAAGAAAGCTGGATGACTTTCTAAAAAAAAGAATGTAGCATGTTACTGATATTGATACATAAAGTTGGAGGTGATCCAAAGAACCTGAGTAGGTTGGACTGGACTGACGTCTTTATTCAACCTCAAATACTTACTATACTAAGAGGGAGATTCAATAAAAGTTTTTAGGATTAAAAATGGTGCTTATTTTGCCCCACCCAATCAGATCTTATTTAACATTTGAAAGCTAACATCTGATTGGTTGGGGGGAAATTAGAACGTTTAGTGCATCTCCCTGTAAGTCTCTTTCCCCCCCTTTCTCTTTTTTCTGTCCTGTTATCTAATGTTGATCCATTCTCTTTTTTCTTCTTACTAAATGCTCCTATTTCTCTAATTTTCACTTATTTTTTAGATTTGTGTGTATTATTATTTTTCCATGGCTTTCTTTTTGATTCCAAAAATATTGTTTGTTATATTTTTTGCAAATAGTAAATGGGATCTACACCCCCCGCCCAATAGTTATCAGCTCTACTCTTCGATCCTGGCCTCCTATAATATCCTATAAATCAATATAATAATAATAATAAATAAATAAATCAGCACACTGTATATAATTTGAGGAAATTATTACCATAGCAATGTTAAATAGGCTTTTCCCTACTTATCCAATATGAAGCAGAACTAATGCACTAAACCGCTGAATACATCAAGTGGTTTAAAAAATGTTTGTCTGAGTATAATTTCTTTTTAAGTCACCAAAATAACTAGACACAACAGTCCTATTAGAAAAAAGCTGCTACTGTCACCTTTTCTTTACACTTAAATATAGTTATAGCCATAGTTATAAGCAATGCAGCAGAAATTTTTTTTTAAAAATATGGTCTTTTTCTTCTTTTTTCTCTTGTTTGTTCCAATGTTTTTGTCTGATCAGTAGCACTTTGACTATATGTTATAATAATGTTGCCATAGGGTGCTCCCACAGCCTTCCTTTTCTGTTTATGTATATAGCAGAGTTTCTCTGCAGGAAGATTGACCAAGCCACCCCAACACGTCCCTTTAATTGGAGGTTTTACACCTTGAATACTAAGCATTGGATGAAAGGCCTATTCCCTCCTTGTTAAAAGCCAGTAGGCGGGGAAAGTGTAACCTGTATACTAATCCGATGCAAGGTCGGAGACAACCTTCCCAAAAAATGCAACCAAGCCGGAGTGTCAGCCCAGATAAATGACCCAAGGTAAACTGTTGGGACCTTCCATACTGGGGTTACCTTGACGTGGTTGGAAGGCTTTTCAATTTTATGCAAAAAATTGTAACTAAAAAACCCCCATGTTTTTACTGTTTGCATTAGCTAGATTATGGATATGGGGCCCAGGAATGTGCATTGATCATCTCTTTTCTTGTTTGTTCTAATGTTTGGGTCAGATCAGTAGCACTTATACTATATGTTATATAATGTTGCCATAGGAGTGCTCCCACAGCCCCCCTTTTGTTATGGAATAATATGAACCTAGCATTAGTCTGGATCCTGTATAGGGTCTTAGGTTGCCCAAGTGTCTGTTTAGCATGAACTGCTCATTGTTGCAGGATGCCTAGGTCTGTTCTCAGACCTGCAGGTTTATTCCACATAGACCCTCTAGATTATAGCTGGCAGGCAGGTGGAAAAGGTAAGGAGGGTATGTGTGTGTGTTTGATCATGTAATGTGGTGGGATTGCCTGGGTCCTTTTAGGACCTTCGGCTTATCCAGTGTGAGCCTCCCCCTCTATGCTTGCTGGGAATAGAAAGGGAGAGCAAGTTTGGAATGGTTCCTGATGCCTAGTGGTTGAAGGGGTCCAAGTAGCCTCTCTCTAGCCCTACAGCTTAACACTTGGGTATAAGAGAGAGGCAGATGGATCCTAAACCACTTGCATGTTTTGTGCACTTGGTATTGGTATCACTAAAAGCATGACCGGAGCATTCAATAAAAAAATAAATAAAATAATGGTGCTGTTTATTTTGAACTGCACATTGTAACAAGATCTCCTGGGACTGTCTCGTTTTCCCTGAGCTGATACGGCAATACAATACGGCAATACATAATTTGGAGAGGCACACTAGTTCATTTTCAGTGTTTTATTGAGCAAAAAGCAACATACATGTTTTTGGGGATATGACTTCCCCTTCCTCAGGTTGCTTTTTGCTCAATAAAACACTGAAAATGATAGTAGTGTGCTCCTCCAACTTATCTGTATTGCCGTATTACTTTGACCCTTGAGTGGAGGGCTGGAGGATTGCACTTATCAATTGAAGTCGTGCCAAAGGGTATGTGCTTGAGTGTACTTAAAGAACTATTTTGACTGTTTGAATAACAGTTTTAAAATATCCCTGTATATCTGTATAAACATTTTCTAGACCTGTATCTACACATAGCAAAACATACACACATAGGGGCATATTTATAAGAGCTGTTAACTTTCCACCTCAGGGGGAGCCTTTTGGGGTGTCTCTTTCTTCCATCCGCGACACAACTCCGCTGTGTGTGGCTAACACCGGGCATGTTTCCTGTGGCCACCAGCATTGCACTAAGTATAATATGGTTGATGAAGAGAGCTCAAATTACCGCCCCCACATCGCCACAGTATTGCTTACCACCACGTTGATGCTCTCCTTTATAAATATGGCGATAATAAAGATTTTTCCACGGCAATATGCAGCGGTAATTTAAATGCGATAATACCGATCTTTTCAATCTTTTATAAATATGCCCCATAATTTCCACTGTGCACAAACGGGCACACTTTTGCTAGTATATATTATATATAATATATATATATATAACCATATATAACCTTTACCTAGAAATGGATTTATCCTTTATATACTCTTTTTATAGCTGATGACACTTTTTAGTTCAGTGTTACAGTAATCCTGGTATACCTGCCTGACTTTACCACTAAGCAAAAGGCTAAGGACTTGCAAGCGCACCTTCATCCCAACCATTAATAGTGGCTGCCAATTCAGATTGCTCTAGCCAATCAGTCCACTCCCTAGTTACGCTATAAATGGATCAGGTTTAAAAATAGGTTTGGCAATTGGGCCTGGTAGAGCTACGAGTGTATTGGGAAATTTCATCTGCAGGTACCAGACAGGAGGATTTAAATCAATACTATCAGTAGGAGCCTCCATAGCTTAAAACACTATACTGAAAAAATTACTTTGCCTCATCTTAAGCTATAATTGAATACATGTAAATTGCACTTCCTCTGACATGTGTGTGTTGCTCTTTAACCACTCCCACTTCCATCCGACCTTATTTTTTTTGTACAAACCAACTGTCAAGCCTGCATACAGCATACAGCTTCCAATGGTCAAAACTCTCTGTCACCATTCCAGCTACGTAAAAGTACTCACAGAAGAACAGTTTTTGAGAGCAAGGAACTTGATTGACAGCTGAAACAGAGAGAGTTTTAGTTTGGATATCTAAGGAATAGGGGGCAGATCAACAAAAAAATACAGTGGTGGTTGGGAAGAATTATAGTTTCCAGTTATGGTCAATTAAAATAACCTATTTTTGGTATAGTGTCCCTTTAATACAGAGAACAAATATACAGAGAAAACAGGGGAATAAATGGTATTACCACACGCTGCAACACCAATTTGTACCAGATCACTGCTTCATGGAATGATTATATGGCACACAGTGTGTTACTCTGGTGGTCTGGCTCAAAGCAGACAGTGCACATAAACATGATCCTACATAACATGTGCTGTAATCAGGGGTGTCCCAGTCTATGGTGCACCACTTTGAATATTGACCAGGCCTGTATATTGTGTGTCCTTGTAGTTGGTGTACTTTATTTGTTATCTCAGGTTTGTATCCAATAAGGTAAATTGTCTGTCCAGTAAGCTGTCCTCCTAACAGGTGGTAACAGGGCCTTATACACAGATTCTTTGTGTTGCAGTCAATATCTCTCCAAGCACACACACCACAATCTCCTTTCATTGTCCTCCTAGCCATAGAGAGCAGGGGTGACTTGTCTTTATTACTCACTGAAACCACCTGCAGGCTGGAGATGGTATATGAGGATCCTTGGTGTATATGTCCATTACAATACACATCACATCCTGTTTAGCAACAGAAACTTTTCTGGATTACACTTCCTTTCACATGGAGCAACACAGGGGAGTGGTTTAAGCTGCCATTTGACAATTCCATTTTGAAATAGGGATCTCAGCTCTGTAAGTAAGTTTATGTATTTTGTATATTTTGTGTTGTACCTAATATAAGTCCGTGCTATACTGGTAATGGTAATAGGAGATGGTACACCACTCATATATACACCTTTCCTATATGTAATGTATATCATATAATACCCCCCTCCTAAAAACTCAATGCAATCTCCTATGTAGATATAATATATTATATATATAAGTGTATATATATATATATATTATATAGCGATGTCAAAATTTTGTCCTGATGACGGCCCTAGTGGGTTGAACACGTTGACCTGTATGTCTATATAAAAGCCTATATGTATTCATATTTGTATGCAATAATAGAGTGTAACATTAAGTTACATTGATTACATTGAATTTCATTGCAATTACACTATAATTCATATAATCAAATTCATTAAAATATACAGTAAGTACACACAGGTATGAAATTTGCATTGCCAATTGTGCCACCATGTGCATCACTGATTCTTCTGATATTTCCTTTCTTTTTTCCATGTGGTAATTATCACACATGGTAACAGATCTACAGTTGTCTAAAAATGATAAAATAGCAAATATACTATACTTGCAGGGAAAAGTTAAATTCAAACTTCAAAGTATAACACATAAATAAATGCAGTATAGCTGCGGAAACGGTGTTATACCTATTTCTGGTTTTAATAGAAATAAGTTCTCGGTTCATCTGAGTTGCTGCTTCTCTGTCAGATCACCGTATCTAGAATATATGATCCTATTATCCCTGTGTGTCATACTCAACTAACATTGTAAGCTCTTTGAGGGATTTAGCTGACCACCTAATGTGCCAGAGTGACTACAATATCTATGGCTTTCCTCCTGGATCCTACAACACCATGATTCATAGCACCGCATGCACTGCCATTTCTATGCAAATAGTAGGAGACAAATATGCATGGAGAGCAAGGACTATGAAAGCTGCCTGTTGGATATTATGTACAAACAATTTTAAGTTATGTGAAATCCAGGCAAAGTTTTGCTCTGGGTCCTGTATGAGTTGCATTGCTTTCTCCCTTGTAACCAATATTTTAAACATGATGGAAATGTCTTTAAATAAAATAATAATAATGTATTTTTTTACAGGAGATTATAAGGCTGCCTTTAGCCTTTAGCCAACATTATGACAGCATATTTAGATATTTGTTATTCATGCAAATTAAAATTTTTAATTCAATCTAAATCTAGACCTTTTATAATCTATTTGCTTAAAGGGAGTGTCCAGCCTAAAATAAAGTTACCTTAAAAATGTTAATCACCCCCCAAACCTAGGTTTCAAACTTTCCAAATCTGAAGTTCCTTACCTGACCCAGTCCCTTGCTGCTCCTCCTCTGCTCTTTGGCTGACATTCACTCCTCTTCCTGGTTGCAGCTCTCAGAAGGTGAACATGATATCATGCCCAATCGCCTGGCAGCTGCCACCAGAAGTAGAGTGGCTGTCAGCGCAGAAGCCCTCTGCCCTGTGTTTGCTCGAAACCGGAACAGGAGGTGGTGCCCAGGTGGCGAGGGACAGGGGCAGGTAACATCACAATAGAATATGGATTCCTGATAGGACTTAATGACACCAAAGGATTCTATGCCAAAGTGCTTTATTGTACTATCCACACACACCAATCTTTTGGTGTCTTAAGCAGCAACAGTGGGGTGGTATTCCCTTATTTATTTATTGAATCTTTGAAACATGTACTGTAGCTAATACAAACCTAGGTTTTTGGGGATGATTAACATTTCTAAGGTACTTTACTTAGGGTTGCATGCCCTTTTAATCAATGGTAATTTTGACTTGCTGCTATGGCTTTTTGTGCAATTTATACATGATCTAAATTAATAATTTAAATGTAACTCCAGCACCAAATAACTTGTGAATTTTTGAAAGATTACCACCCAAAAGCGCACTTTTGTTATAATCTTACCAGCTCAGACATTCCCATGCTACAATATAGCTAATTACTCACAGACGATCCCTCCTCGAAGTCTCCCCACCTCTGCTCCTGTTGTAGCTGGTTAAGAGTACGCTTCAGGGCAGATCGCTCGTACCCATACAACCGATAATGGCTTTCAGCCATTGGCCCCCACATCACAGACTACAGTCATTAACTGCAGAGAAGAAGGACGCATCGAGGGATTGGCTGTGTGTAAGTAGCTATATCTCAGCATGGAGAGTCTCAAGATTAAAACTAAAGTGGGCTTTTTTTGGGGGGGTAATCTTTCAAAATGTCTTGTTATTTTGGGGTTGGAGTTAACCTTTATTTGTAAATGTGTTTACTTTAGTGCACAAAGACTGCACAAGATTTAGTAAATAAAATCAGGGTTTGTTTTTACCACATCATAACTATCTACCACTTTTTCATAGCTTAAGACTTATTGCTTATTGGAAATCCTATCATTCTCACTACAAGTAACACAACGAAGAAGAGTAAAAAGCTATTGAATTGTTTCATGTAAAATTGATAGGCTCATGGGATCATTATGTTTGAAATCTTTAAAGGGCAGCCCCAAAATGAAAACTTACATACAGGTAAATTACCCCCCAAAACCCTAAACAGTAATAGTTTGAAATAAGAAATATATAAGTCAACCTAAATCCTGCACAATGTCCTGTTTCCCTGTTTCTGCTTCCTGGTTCTTCCAGTTAGCAACTGTCAGTTATGGATTTGACACTTGACATCACAGCCAATGACGAATGTTAATCCCCTGTCTGCCCCTTCGTGAGCATGCCCAGGCTCAGTACAGGTTTCTAAATTGCTCAGTTTCCATGAGGCATACAGAAGCATACAGGCATACAGTAATGAATTCGTAGGACAAACTATGATATATCAACATATTTTAAAGAGGCCATGACATGGGCAAGGCTAATTCTTCACTCCCTTTTACAAATCAAAAGACGCCCCATTGTATTGGATAAATGACTGGCCACACTTTATTAAAATCCATACAACACCATCAACTGAAACATTATTTTCCATTTTAACAGTTGCTTTCTCTTCTTTTTCTTTTTTTAACTTACACAGTATTACATTACATTACATTATCCAGAAATATAATAATCTTTAAAGATTATAACCAAGAACAAACATGTACGTAAAAGGACATACGTCAACAATTCCAAATTACAACTTGTTAGTAGAACAAGAAGTCCCCGCCAGTCGGCCTAGCAACATCTCCTGCTGTAACCTGCCGCTAGACCACTTTTACTATACAGCGGCCGGGTAAAACTTGACATTGGCACCCTTTTGCCAACCATCACCATTAGCCACCCCCCTAGGGGTTAGACCAGAACAAACTATTATACGCCTTTACCCTCCAGCGTTTGTTTTATTTTGTGACCGACTAGCAGGTATCCCGCCTTGCGTGACAACTCTATCCCATTTACACTTAATATACAAGAAAAAAAAACCCTGCCAAAGTCTTATCTGCTATCTGTGGCCAGTTAGTATGCATTGGCGCCTTACTTCTATGTGTGCTGTGTATATGCAACTAGCAATTTTTTTTTTTAATACAAATATACACGAAAGAGAGTGGGGGGGATGAGCAGGGGATTTCCTCTATGTATCAGGTAAAATGGTCTAGCGGCAGGTTACAGCAGGAGATGTTGCTAGGCCGACTGGCGGGGACTTCTTGTTCTACTAACAAGTTGTAATTTGTAATTTGTTGACGTATGTCCTTTTACGTACATGTTTGTTCTTGGTTATAATCTTTAAAGATTATTATTATTTCCTGGATAATGTAATGTAATGTAATACTGTGTAAGTTAAAAAAAGAAAAAGAAAGAGAAAGCAACTGTTAAAATGGAAAATAATGTTTCAGTTGATGTTGTTGTATGGATTTTCATAAAAGCTGTGGCCAGTCATTTATCCAATACAAGTGTGGCGTCTTTTGATTTGTAAAAGGGAGTGAAGAATTAGCCTTGCCCATGTCATGGCCTCTTTAAAATATGTTGATATATCATAGTTTGTCCTACGAATTCATTACTGTATGCCTGCTATGCTTCTGTATGCCTCATGGAAACTGAGCAATTTAGAAACCTGTACTGAGCCTGGGCATGCTCAGAAGGGGCAGACAGGGGATTAACATTCTGTCATTGGCTGTGATGTCAAGTGTCAAATCCATAACTGACAGTTGCTAACTGGAAGAACCAGGAAGAAGAAGAAACCAGGGGAAACAGGACATTGTGCAGGATTTTAGGTTAGACTTATATATTTCTATTTCAAACTATTACTGTTTAGGGTTTTGGGGGGTAATTTACCTGTATGTAAGTTTTCATTTTGGGGCTGCCCTTTAAAGATTTCAATACATAATGATCCCATGAGCCTAACAATTTTACATGAAACAATTCAATAGCTTTTTACTCTTCTTCTTGTTGCTTTACTGTAGTGAGAATGATAGGATTTCCAATAAGCAATAAGTCTTAAGCTATGAAAAAGTGTAGAAGTTATGATGTGGTAAAAACAAACCTGATTTTATTTTACTAAATCTTGTGCAGTCTTTGTGCACTAAAGTAAACACCAATTTACAAATAAATGGTTAACTCCAACCCCAAAATAACAAGACATTTTGAAAGATTACCCCCCCAAAAAAAGCCCACTTTAGTTTTAATCTTGAGACTCTCCCATGCTGAGATATAGCTACTTACACACAGCCAATCCCTCGATGCGTCCTTCTTCTCTGCCAGTTAATGACTGTCAGTCTGTGATGTGGGGGCCAATGGCTGAAAGCCATTATCGGTTGTATGGTTACGAGCGATCTGCTCTGAAGCGTACTCTTAACCAGCTCACAACAGGAGCAGAGGTGGGGAGACTTCCGAGGAGGGATCGTCTGTGAGTAATTAGCTATATTGTAGCATGGGAATGTCTGAGACTGGTAAGATTATAACAAAAGTGCGCTTTTGGGTGGTAATCTTTCAAAATATCACAAGTTATTTTGGTGCTGGAGTTACATTTAAATTATTAATTTTAGATCATGTATAACTTTTGCAAGGGTAAACTCCAGCACCAAAAACTTGTGATATTTTGAAAGATTACCACCCAAAAGCGCACTTTTGTTATAATCTTACCAGCCTCAGACATTCCCATGCTACAATATAGCTAATTACTCACAGACGATCCCTCCTCGGAGTCTCCCCACCTCTGCTCCTGTTGTGAGCTGGTTAAGAGTACGCTTCGAGCAGATCGCTCGTAACCATACAACCGATAATGGCTTTCAGCCATTGGCCCCCACATCACAGACTGACAGTCATTAACTGGCAGAGAAGAAGGACGCATCGAGGGATTGGCTGTGTGTAAGTAGCTATATCTCAGCATGGGAGAGTCTCAAGATTAAAACTAAAGTGGGCTTTTTTTGGGGGGGTAATCTTTCAAAATGTCTTGTTATTTTGGGGTTGGAGTTAACCTTTATTTGTAAATTGTGTTTACTTTAGTGCACAAAGACTGCACAAGATTTAGTAAAATAAAATCAGGGTTTGTTTTTACCACATCATAACTATCTACACTTTTTCATAGCTTAAGACTTATTGCTTATTGGAAATCCTATCATTCTCACTACAGTAAAGCAACAAGAAGAAGAGTAAAAAGCTATTGAATTGTTTCATGTAAAATTGATAGGCTCATGGGATCATTATGTATTGAAATCTTTAAAGGGCAGCCCCAAAATGAAAACTTACATACAGGTAAATTACCCCCCAAAACCCTAAACAGTAATAGTTTGAAATAAGAAATATATAAGTCTAACCTAAAATCCTGCACAATGTCCTGTTTCCCCTGTTTCTGCTTCCTGGTTCTTCCAGTTAGCAACTGTCAGTTATGGATTTGACACTTGACATCACAGCCAATGACAGAATGTTAATCCCCTGTCTGCCCCTTCTGAGCATGCCCAGGCTCAGTAAGGTTTCTAAATTGCTCAGTTTCCATGAGGCATACAGAAGCATAGCAGGCAACAGTAATGAATTCGTAGGACAAACTATGATATATCAACATATTTTAAAGAGGCCATGACATGGGCAAGGCTAATTCTTCACTCCCTTTTACAAATCAAAAGACGCCACACTTGTATTGGATAAATGACTGGCCACAGCTTTTATGAAAATCCATACAACAACATCAACTGAAACATTATTTTCCATTTTAACAGTTGCTTTCTCTTTCTTTTCTTTTTTTAACTTACACAGTATTACATTACATTACATTATCAGGAAATAATAATAATCTTTAAAGATATAACCAAGAACAAACATGTACGTAAAAGGACATACGTCAACAAATTACAAATTACAACTTGTTAGTAGAACAAGAAGTCCCCGCCAGTCGGCCTAGCAACATCTCCTGCTGTAACCTGCCGCTAGACCATTTTACCTGATACAGCGGCCGGTAGTAAACTTGACATTGGCACCCTTTTGCCAACCATCACCATTAGCCGGATGTAATACCCCGTTTGTTTTGTGCTACATATTAGTACGATGATGAAAGCCTTTTTTATTGTGGCTTTACCCTCCATACTCCTTACTGCCTGACGCTAAGTGAATACTGCATGATAAGAACCCAGAAGGAAGAGGAGCGCAGGGGGTAAGTTTTTCCTCTCCCTGATGTGCTCACCCCTAATAAAAAAAAAAAACAAGGAAGAAAGTTAACTTTAACAGAAAAGAAGATACTTTTCTTGAAAAATTTCCATGTACATTTGCACTTTCACAGAATGTAGATGTTCTACCATAATGTCAGCTGTAAAAGCTTAACAATTAATCTTCTAATTCCCTGCATTTATTTGCAATAAGGATTACTAACCCTCTTCAGCTGCCAGGCTTGTGCCTTTGCATGAAAATGATGCTATTATCTTCTTCCGCTGTGACTAAAATGTAAAGATCACGGATCATATAATAACGCAAAGTATATACGAAAACACGAAAACAAAAGTGCATTGCACCAAAGAGATTTAAACTCATCAGAAAAACAAGTTTAACATTTGCTTTTATGGTGCTATGCAAATGTAAAATTGTCCTTGGCAAATATTAATTGTGTTTTCTTTTCTCTTAGTAAACGCGCTGATTCTAAAAATATGTAATTACACAATCTATTTGACTTCTGTCTACAATTTTTATGTATCACAACAAATGCTTCTGAAAAGATTCAGGACAATGACACAGTTCCATTGAGACATGCACTCAAACATAATTTTACTTTATCGCTATCACTTGTTGTCTGGGACATGTGCAAGAATTTTCTTTAAAATTTATATTTTCTTTATCTGGTTTTGTTGTTTTTTATTGCAGCACAAACAAAAAAAAAGGAAAAAAAAAAAATACAATATGACTAGTAAGTGTGCATAAATATTTAGAATTAATAATCATTTAATAAACAGCAATGTTTGATGCAGTAGCGGAACTAGGGATCATGACCAACACCCCAGCAAAACTTGATGGAGCACTATACTGTACATGCTTCATCCAAGAGGTTTTCTGGGAGGAGGCTATATTCGTCATAGGAAAAATCAGAAGATGGCCCCCCTTGGCTCCTAGGCTCCCGCTGTTGCTCCCCTGCTCCCCTGTTAGTTACGCTCCTGCAGGTTTCTGTCAATAGAAAATGTTCTGTTTATGAAAAAACAAAATCCACCATTGTAGTATTTCATTGCCTTGTTGAAATGCAAAAAAAAGTATTTATTGCAGTACAATGTGGATATCAGTTTAAATGTACAAATTTATTGCCCTTATTACCCTGAGCCACTGTGCTGTAGTGACAGGTTAAAGTCATGTAAAACTATTTACCAGCGGCTGCGTGACTCCAATTATGTGATTAATTAAGACAGCCAATAGCTGGTGTTAACTAGTCAATATGGGTAAATCACTAAGGGAAATGCTGGTAAATGTCTGTAAGGGAGACCTTCACAGGTAAGCTGCAGCTCTGGGTAAATCTCTCTATAAGGGCACAGCCACTCTGCAATGCACCAAAACTCACGCAATCGCACCCACCCACAGTGGTTTTCTGGGAGGAGGCTATATCTGTCATAGAAAATATAGAAGATGGGTCCCAGGCACCCCTGCAGTTGCTCGCCTTGCTCCCCTGTTAGTTATGCCCTGCAGGTTTCTGTCAATAGAAATTTTTCTGTTTACATGCGATTTCTTGTTTCTGCTCTTGCGGTTTCCCTTTTTGAGATATGAAATCACATGCCATTGCGCATAAAATGGTGATCTCATGCAATTCGTATATCGCAAACGGAAGCACAATCGCATTGTGGGCGGGGGGGCTGGGAGGGGCTGCTGGGAAGGGGTTGTGGCAGGTTATCACATCCGCGTGGGAGTTGGTTGGGGTGGGGAACGAGGGAGGGGTGTACCACCCCCACCCCCGCGCCCTCTGAGGGCCCCCTCTGAGGGCTGACTAACACTGGCTAATAAACTGGATAGCTGATAACACCGGCTAATGATCTGGAGGGCTGACATAACACTGGCTTATGAATTGGAGGGGGCTGACTAACACTGGCTAATGAACTGGAGGGTAACTAGCACTGGCTAACAAACTGAAGGGCTGACAAACACTGGCTAACGAACTGGAGGGCTGACTAACACTTGCTAATAAACTTGGGGCAGACTAATACTGGCTAATGAACTGCAGGGCTGACTAACACTACTAATGAACTTGAGGGCAGACTAACACTGGCTAATGAACTGCGGGGCTGACTAACAGTGGCTAATGAACTGGGGGACTGACTAACTCTGTGCTGCTCTATTAATTTGAAAGAGGAGAGGACTCTGTTTCTTGCCTATGTTAGAGGTAGAAGCAGGTGTGGTGCTGTTTAAGCACGTAACTTACTAAAAGCTTCTGTTGGAACAGTGGCAGCCAAATTTTTCATTGGGGACCAGCCGCGGGGGGCATTAGTCCTCAGCCTACTGGGCCAGTTTCTCCCTGAATCTTCCTGAACTATAAAGAAATCTTTGAACTCAACCCAACTTTACTTCTCTATGACAACATATATGTGCTGTGGATACCATAGTTTGATTAAATAATCACTTCTTCAGTATTTATTTTCTATGAAGAAATAGTGGCTAAATTTATAAACTGTAAGCATCACAATAGCATTATTTTTTTGTGCAATACTGTTATTAAAAAAAATTTGACATGATTTGTTTGAACAACAATGTTTATAACATAATGTTATAACAGTATTGTTAACAACAAAATGTTCAATCTAAAGGTCATTCTACCCATACAACAAAGAAGAGTTCATAATTAAGCTTTTCCATGTAGTTCTATATAGAGATCGGATCCAGGTTCGATTCGACACCTCGGTTCCGAAATCAAAGACGGAACATTCAGATTTCAGACCTTCGATCGCGTTTTCAATTTTATAGAACGTTTTGAGCTATTTCGAAAATTCTAGAAAATAGCCTAAACATTCAATAATACTTGAGTATTATCGAAAGTTCAAGGCTATTTTCTAGTAAACGAGATACGAAGTCACAAATTAAGTTACGTTTTCGGATCTTCGGGATTTTCACAAGATCCGAAAACCCGTAAACAGAACAAAACACCTTGTCACTCTCTAATGCTATATGGTTTTTTTTTAAATTGTAAAAAGGTTGCAAATTAGATTGTAAGGTGTGTGGCCTTTGGTTTAAGTCAAGTGACCTAGTTTTTAACTTGAATTTTTCTTATTTCTTATTCCCATGCAACCTTCTATTATTTCAGAACATGTGCCAGTATTTCTTCAACCATTACGGTTGGAAACTATCATACTCTTTATTATTTAACAGATTTTTATGTCAGAATGGAAGACTAAAAGATTAATGAAATGTACTTTGTTCGAAAACTCACTTCTTTCACTTCTTGTACTGAAACAGAAAATTGCATGGCAAGACCAGGACTGACAAAACCAGAACTGCAGAGTATTTATGTTTTCTATCAAACGTCTTGAAGTATTTTTGAGAATGTCATAAATATAAAGGTAAAGGCATTGTTACTTGTAACGTTCTGTATGAATGTGAACCATATGGCTCTAGTGTAGATCTAATTAGCCTAGATCACAGAAAAAACTTTTTTCTTTTTTTTAAAGAAAACATAAACGTTTAAAGAACAAATAGTTATGCGATGTCTGAATTCTTTCATTCTTCAAAATCACTTCACTGGTATCCTACTTGACAGGTTTATAGTAGTTTTTCTTTATGGCTGAAACTGCACTTTATGTTTTGAAAGAATCCTTTTGATTAATGTATAGAAACATTAACCAATAGATAGATATTAGACACCCACTACCCCTTCATACATTCTGCCTCCCTGTTACATTGGATGTTGTTATCAAATATAATTATTGACTTGGCAGGGTTCTGATGAATTGTTTCCACAGTCAAGTGAGAATCTGAAAGTAGCTTAAAAGCAAAAACAATAAAATTCTCTAGCTAATATTATTTCCTCTAGAAAAAATAGAAGATAAGGGGGGAGATGCAGTTAACTACCATGCAGCTTACCTGACCATGCTCCTACAATGCTGTAATGACTTTGTGGCTGTTATAGCATCACAAGTAGGGATGGACTAGAACTCAAACTCAGACCTGAGTTTGAGTCGAATTATGAGTTCGGACAACTCAAACTATTCAAACTAGTTTGGGTTCTAACTAGTTCGATTTTCTGGACTAGCAGGACTATTTCGAAAATCCTTGAACATTCGAGAATTAAATTATTAATTTTAGATCATGTATAACTTTTGCACAAAAAGCCATAGCAGCAAGTCAAAATTACCATTGATTAAAAGGGCATGCCAACCCTAAAATAAAGTTACCTTAGAAATGTTAATCATCCCCAAAAACCTAGGTTTGTATTAGCTACAGTACATGTTTCAAAGATTCAATAAATAAATAAGGGAATACCACCCACTTGTTTGCTGCTTAATGACACCAAAAGATTGGTGTGTGTGGATAGTACAATAAAGCACTTTGGCATAGAATCCTTTGGTGTCATTAAGTCCTATCAGGAATCCATATTCTATTGTGATGTTACCTGCCCCTGTCCCTCGCCACCTGGGCACCACCTCCTGTTCCGGTTTCGAGCAAACACAGGAGCAGAGGGCTTCTGCGCTGACAGCCACTCTACTTCCTGGTGGCAGCTGCCAGGCGATTGGGCATGATATCATGTTCACCTTTACTGAGAGCTGCAACCAGGAAGAGGAGTGAATGTCAGCCAAAGAGCAGAGGAGGAGCAGCAAGGGACTGGGTCAGGTAAGGAACTTCAGATTTGGAAAGTTTGAAACCTAGGTTTGGGGGGTGATTAACATTTTTAAGGTAACTTTATTTTAGGCTGGACACTCCCTTTAAGCAAATAGATTATAAAAGGTCTAGATTTAGATTGAATTAAAAATTTTAATTTGCATGAATAACAAATATCTAAATATGCTGTCATAAATGTTGGCTAAAGGCTAAAGGCAGCCTTATAATCTCCTGTAAAAAAATACATTATTATTTATTTTATTTAAAGACATTTCCATCATGTTTAAAATATTGGTTACAAAGGGAGAAAGCAATGCAACTCATACAGGACCCAGAGCAAAACTTTTGCCTGGATTTCACATTTTAACTTAAAATTGTTTGTACATAATATCCAACAGGCAGCTTTCATAGTCCTTGCTCTCCATGCATATTTGTCTCCTACTTATTTGCATAGAAATGGCAGTGCATGCGGTGCTATGAATCACTGGTGTTGTAGGATCCAGGAGGAAAGCCATAGATATTGTAGTCACTCTGGCACATTAGGTGTCAGCTAAATCCCTCAAAGAGCTTACAATGTTAGTTGAGTATGACACACAGGGGATAATAGGATCATATATTCTAGATACGGTGATCTGACAGAGAAGCAGCAACTCAGATGAACCGAGAACTTTATTCTATTAAAACCAGAAATAGGTATAACACCGTTATCCGCAGCTATACTGCATTTATTTATGTGTTATACTTTGAAGTTTGAATTTAACTTTTCCCTGCAAGTATAGTATATTTGCTATTTTATCATTTTTAGACAACTGTAGATCTGTTACCATGTGTGATAATTACCACATGGAAAAAAGAAAGGAAATATCAGAAGAATCAGTGATGCACATGGTGGCACAATTGGCAATGCAAATTTCATACCTGTGTGTACTTACTGTATATTTTAATGAATTTGATTATATGATTTATAGTGTATATTGCAATGAAATTTCAATGTAATCAATGTAACTTAATGTTACACTCTATTTATTGCATACAAATATGAATACATATAGAGCTTTTATATAGACATACAGGTCAACGTGTTTCAACCCACTAGGGCCGTCATCAGGACAAAAATTTTGACTATCGCTGTATATATATATATCACTTATATTATATAAATATATTTATATCTACATAGGAGATTGCATTGAGTTTTTAGGAGGGGGGTATTATATGATATTACATTACATATAGGAAAGGTGTATATATGTATGTGTGTACCATCTCTCTATTACCATTACCAGTATAGCACGGACTTATATTAGGTACAACACAAAATATACAAAATACATAAACTTACTTACAGAGCTGAGATCCCTATTTCAAAATGGAATTGTCAAATGGCAGCTTAAACCACTCCCCTGTGTTTGCTCCATGTGAAAGGAAGTGTAATCCAGAAAAAGTTTCTGTCTGCTAAACAGGATGTGATGTGTATTGTAATGGACATATACACCAAGGATCCTCATATACCATCTCCAGCCTGCAGGTGGTTTCAGTGAGTAATAAAAGACAAGTCACCCCTGCTCTCTATGGCTAGGAGGACAATGAAAGGAGATTGTGGTGTGTGCTTTGGAGAGATATTGACTGCAACACAAGAATCTGTGTATAAGGCCCTGTTACCACCTGTTAGGAGGACAGCTTACTGGACAGACAATTTACCTTATTGGATACAAACTCTGAGATAACAAATAACTGTACACCAACTTACAAGGACACACAATATACAGGCCTGGTCAATATTCAAAGTGGTGCACCATAGACTGGGACACCCCTGATTACAGCACATGTTATGTAGGAAATCTGTTTATGTGCACTGTCTGCTTTGAGCCAGACCACCAGAGTAACACACTGTGTGCCATATAATCATTCCATGAAGCAGTGATCTGGTACAAATTGGTGTTGCAGCTGTGCTGGTAATACCATTTATTCTCCCTGTTTTCTCTGTATATTTGTTCTCTGTATTAAAGGGCATCTATACCAAAAAATAGGTTATTTTAAATTGACCATAACTGGAAACTATAATTCTTCCCAACCACCACTGTATTTTTTTGTTGATCTGCCCCCTATTTCCTTAGATATCCAAACTAAAACTTCTCATGTTTCAGCTGTCAATCAAGTTCCTTGCTCTCAAAAACTGTTCTTCTGTGAGTACTTTTACTGTAGCTGGAATGGTGACAGAGTTTTGACCATTGGAATGCTGTATGCTGTATGCAGGCTTGACAGTTGGTTTGTACAAAAAAAATAAGGTCGGATGGAAGTGGGAGTGGTTAAAAGAGCAACACACACATGTCAGAGTAAGTGCAATTTACATGTATTCAATTATAGCTTAAGATGAGGCAAAGTAATTTTTTCAGTATAGTGTTTTAATCTATGGAGGCTCCTACTGATAGTATTGATTTAAATCCTCCTGTCCTGGTACCTGCAGATGAAATTTCCCAATTACACTCTGTAGCTCTACCAGGCCCAATTGCCAAACCTATTTTTAAACCTGATCCATTTAATAGCGTAACTAGGGAGTGGACTGATTGGCTAGAGCAATCTGAATTGGCAGCCACTATTAATGGTTGGGATGAAGGTGCTCGCTTGCAAGTCCTTAGCCTTTTGCTTAGTGGTAAAGTCAGGCAGGTATACCAAGGATTTACTGTAACACTGAACTAAAAAGTGTCATCAGCTATAAAAGAGTATATAAAGGATAAATCCATTTCTTTAGGTAAAGGTATATATATGTGTATATATATATATATATTATATATAATATATACTAGCAAAAGTGTGCCCGTTTGTGCACAGTGGAAATTATGGGGCATATTTATAAAAGATTGAAAAGATCGTTATTATCGCATTTAAATTACCGCTGCATATTGCCGTGGAAAAATCTTTATTATCGCCATATTTATAAAGGAGAGCATCAACGTGGTGGTAAGCAATACTGTGGCGATGTGGGGCGGTAATTTGAGCTCTCTTCATCAACCATATTATACTTAGTGCAATGCTGGTGGCCACAGGAACACTGCCCGGTGTTAGCCACATCAGCGGAGTTGGTGTCAGCGGATGGAAGAAAGAAGACACCCCAAAAGGCTCCCCCTGAGGTGGAAAGTTAACAGCTCTTTATAAATATGCCCCTATGTGTGTATGTTTTGCTATGTGTAGATACAGTGTCTAGAAAATGTTTATACAGATATACAGGGATATTTTAAAACTGTTATTCAAACAGTCAAAATAGTTCTTATAAAGTACACTCAAGCACATACCCTTTGGCACGACCTTCAATTGATAAGTGCAATCCTCCCAGCCCTCCACCTCAAGGGTCACAGTAATACGGCAATACAGATAAGTTGGAGGAGCACACTACTTCATTTTCAGTGTTTTATTGAGCAAAAAGCAACCTGAGGAAGGGGAAGTCATATCCCCCAAAACATTGTATGTTGCTTTTTGCTCAATAAAACACTGAAAATGAACTAGTGTGCTCCTCCAAATTATTTGTATTGCCGTATTGTATTGCCGTATCAGCTTCCAGGGAAACCGAGAACAGTCCCAGGAGATCTTGTTACAATGTGCAGTTCAAAATAAACAGCACCATTTTTATTTTATTTATTTTTTTATTGAATGCTCCGGGTCATGCTTTTAGTGATACCAATACCAAGTGCACAAACATGCAAGTGGTTTAGGATCCATCTGCCTCTCTCTTATACCCATAGCTGTTAAGCTGTAGGGCTAGAGAGAGGCTACTTGGACCCCTTCAACCACTAGGCATCAGGAACCATTCCAAACTTGCTCTCCCTTTCTATTCCCAGCAAGCATAGAGGGGGAGGCTCACACTGGATAAGCCCGAAGGTCCTAAAAAGGACCCAGGCAATCCCACCACATTACATGATCAAACACACACACATACCCTCCCTTACCTTTTCCACCTGCCTGCCAGCTATAATCTAGAGGGTCTATGTGGAATAAACCTGCAGGTCTGAGAACAGACCTAGGCAATCCTGCAACAATGAGCAGTTCATGCTAAACAGCACCATTGGGCAACCTAAGACCCTATACAGGATCCAGACTAACATGCTAGGTTCATACTTATTCCATAACAAAAAGGGGGGCTGTGGGAGCACTCCTATGGCAACATTATTATAACATATAGTATAAGTGCTACTGATCTGACCCAAACATTAGAACAAACAAGAAAAGAGATGATCAATGCACATTCCTGGGCCCCATATACCATAATATCTATGCTAATGCAAACAGTAAAAACATGGGGGTTTTTAGTTACAATTTTTTGCATAAAATTGAAAAGCCTTCCAACCACGTCAAGGTAACCCCAGTATGGAAGGTCCTAACAGTTTACCTTGGGTCATTTATCTGGGCTGACACTCCGTGCTTGGTTGCATTTTCTTGGGAAGGTTGTCTCCCTGACCTTGCATCGGATTAGTATTACAGGTTATCACTTTCCCCCGCCTACTGGCTTTTAACAAGGAGGGAATAGGCCTTTCATCCAATGCTTAGTATTCAAGGTGTAAAACCTCCAATTAAAGGGACGTGTTGGGGGTGCTTGGTCAATCTTCCTGCAGAG
Source organism: Hymenochirus boettgeri (assembly GCA_019447015.1). Lineage (NCBI taxonomy): Eukaryota > Metazoa > Chordata > Amphibia > Anura > Pipidae > Hymenochirus > Hymenochirus boettgeri. Next base: position 96,115,003 of record CM033472.1, on the reverse strand, counting down.
AAACTCTGCTATATACATAAACAGAAAAGGAAGGCTGTGGGAGCACTCCTATGGCAACATTATTATAACATATAGTCAAAGTGCTACTGATCAGACAAAAACATTGGAACAAACAAGAGAAAAAAGAAGAAAAGACCATATTTTTAAAAAAAAATTTCTGCTGCATTTGCTTATAACTATGCCTATAACTATATTTAAGTGTAAATGAAAAGGTACAGTAGCAGCCTTTTTTCTAATAGGACTGTTTTGTTCTAGTAATTTTGGTGACTTAAAAAGGAAATTATACTCAGACAAACATTTTTTAATACCACTTTGATGTATTCAGCGGTTAAGTGCATTAGTTCTGCTTCATATTGGTATAAAGTAGGGAAAAGCCTATTTAACATTGCTATGGTAATAATTTCCTCAAATTATATACAGTGTGCTGATTATTATTTATTATTATTATTATTATTGATTTATAGGATATTTATAGGAGGCCAGGATCTGAAGAGTAGAGCTGATAACTATGGGGCGGGGGTGTAGATCCCATTTACCTATTTGCAAAAATATAACAACAACAATATTTTTGGAATCAAAAAGAAAGCCATGGAAAAATAATAATACACACAAATCTAAAAAATAAGTGAAAATTAGAGAAATAGGAGCATTTAGTAAGAAGAAAAAAAGAGAATGGATCAACATTAGATAACAGGACAGAAAAAGAGAAAGGGGGGGAAAGAGACTTACAGGGAGATGCACTAAACGTTCTAATTTCCCCCCAACCAATCAGATGTTAGCTTTCAAATGTTAAATAAGATCTGATTGGGTGGGGCAAAATAAGCACCATTTTTAATCCTAAAAACTTTTATTGAATCTCCCTCTTAGTATAGTATAGTATTTGAGGTTGAATAAAGACGTCAGTCCAGTCCAACCTACTCAGGTTCTTTGGATCACCTCCAACTTTATGTATCAATATCAGTAACATGCTACATTCTTTTTTTTTAGAAAGTCATCCAGCTTTCTTTTTTTTAAAACTATCCAATGATCCTAAAGAACGGAAACAAAGAATCTGTCTTTCTAGGACCACACACAATAGTAACTTTTTCTGCAATAGCACAGTAAATGTTACGCAACAGTAGCTTATGTGAAACTTTAAACTCACTGCGAGTGAGTAGAGGTCCAGGCGTACAAGTTCCGGACCTGTCGCTTTAAAAGTAAATATACTATAGTACACATCAGCAAAGTATCAGAATCAAGTACTCACTGAGTAATATGTGTGGTTCTGGTGCCCTAGACTCGTCGCTTGAGTCCAATTAAAGCCAAATAGAAGAAAAGTGTTCAGCCGCATTCCTCTTAGTTCACATTACAGCACCGGAGACTTGGTAATAGAATAAAAAGTCAGCTTTATTGCTTCATAGGGATAAAAAGGACACCTGGCACATTTTGTACTTAACCAGTACTTAATCATAGGCATATCCAATAAACCTGCCATCACCAGATCCAATGGATGACAGTTTTACCGTTCTCACAGGAAAAACGCCTTCTGAACTTGAAGACTAAATTTCTTTTCTTCCAGTCTTAAGGGATGACCACATGTCCTCTGACATTTTCTATTGGTGAACAATGCCTCAGTTTATTTCATGGCCTATTAATGTATTTATACACAGTTATCATATCCCCATGCAAGTGCCTTTCCTCTTGTGTGCATAATTTTAACTTATCCAATCTGTCTCCTCATTCCCTTTATTAATTTAGTTGCCCTTCTCTGAACCCTTTCCAAGATGTCCTTTTTGTACACAGGATTCCAAAACTGCACTGCATATTACATATGAGGCCTTTGTAAAGAGGGAGAATGACATTTATTTCCCTTGAATCCATACCCCTCTTTATACAAGACAATATCTTGATGGCTCAAGCTATTGCTGCCTGGCGCTGCTTGCTACATTTAAGTTTGTTATCCTAAAAAACTCCAAGATCCTTTTCCAACAGAGATTCACTTATCACAAAGTCATTATAAAAGACATTAAAATGCATCACCTTACATTTAGCAACATTGAATCTCATCTGCCACTTAGCAGCCCAATGTGAAAATCTGTCTAGACCCACCTGCAAGGATTGCACAACATCTGTAGCTTTTAATGATCAAAAAAGTGTTGTGTTTTCTGCAAACACAGAAACCTTGCTAACAATACCCACTTCCAAATCATTAATAAACAGATTAAATAGAAGTGGCCCCAACATAGCACCCCACCTTAAACTTTTGTTCTTATTAAAGAAGCCCCATTAACAACTATTCTCTGCATTCAATCCATAAAACAACGTTTTATCCATGTACAGACCGCCTATACATAAGTCACCTATGGGGGACTGTATCAAAAATTCAAGATCTTACTTAAGCTGAAAAGCAAAAAAAGGGGCAAATCAAGAGATAATAACAATTCAAAAAGGGTTGAGTAGAATCTGTAGAAATTGGAAAAGCAAGTAACTTGTATAAAGGAGTATTTAAAAAAAAAAAAAGAAAATAAGTTATATGTAGATGAATGGAAAATTGTTATGATACCCCCCAAACTAGTAGATCTGGGAGTGAACTTGAGAAAATTTCACAAAATACACTTAATATGATTTGGTATTAGACATTACCATAACTGTTAATAAGTTCATCCTTCTCTTTTTTGTAGAACTGCTTTAATTCTAAAGCATTGGTAGTTTTTGTGTATAATCTAATGTTATTGTACATGAAGGAGTTCTGATGTGGGGATAGCAAGCAAAATGGGTTCTATTCATAGGAACATTTCTTACAGTGCTTTAGTTTGACATGCTATGTAATAATAGTTTGCTAGCAATGCAATAAATGAAAGAAATCCTTATAATATTAATAAATGTTCTTCAAGAAATGCTAGACTGTTCCTGTGAATGAAATAAAATGTTACAGATAATTAAAGGTTTGTGATATTTGACCTTTGATGGGTACTTGAAGATCTCAATGGTTCCTTTCTTGACTCAATATAGTTCTGGTAATTTTATTGGCCAAACTATAGCAGTACTATATGTCTTAAAGAATTTGAGTTATTATTCTTTCAGCCTAGAGTTTTTTGTATTTAGAAATCTCAAAATGAATAATTAATGATTTTATGGAATAAACTTTATTTAGAATTCAAGTTTGGTATGGAGGACAATTCTAAAACTGTATCATATGCAAACCTCAGAAATTTATGAAGGGGGAAAAATTTCCTTCCTGTGGAAATTTCCCTGGATCAACTCTACTTTATGTAGCAATACCAGTAACTTGCAACATTCCTTGTTTGCAGAAACTCATCCAGCTTTTTTTTTTAAACTGAACCTGCCATAACAACATCCACTGGAAGACAGTTCCATAGCTTTAACGTTCTCACAGTGAAAAACCCTTTCCGAGCTTGAAGCCTAAACCTCATTGTCAACATCATTGTCGTAGTGCAGTGCAAGCAGACTGTAGTGCACACAAATCGCACAACATTGCAATTGCGCTGTCATGCACCTCTGTCAGGGGCGTCCCTAGGGTTTTTGGCACCTGAAAGAGCTTTTGAATGCTGCCTCTAGGTGGAAGGGGTGCAGCGAGTGAAAGTGGATGGAGCTTTAAGTGTGGGCGTGGCTTAGGTGTGGGCGTGGCTTAGGTGTAAACTTAGGTAAACTTGATGATTTTGTATATGAAAACAGATCTCCAGTGTTATAATGCACACAAAAAATATGTTAGTGCAACTGGTACATTACATTAGAAAGCCCTACCATACTCTGCAGAATGAAAGATTTCATCCAAAAGATTTGTAAGCCTGCCACCACATCAAGGTAGACTCTTTACAACACAGTATTATCCACCAGCTAACAGTACAATTACAACACACAGTTATCCACCACCTAACGGTACAATTACAACACAGTGTTATGCACCAGCTAACGGTACAATTACAACACAGTGTTATCCACCACCTAACAGTACAATTACAACACAGTGTTATCCACCAGCTAACGGTACAATTACAGCACAGTGTTATCCACCAGCTAATGGTACAATTACAACACAGTGTTATCCACCAGCTAACGGTACAATTACAACACAATGTTATCCAACACCTAACGGTACAATTACAACACAGTGTTATCCACCACCCAACGGTACAATTACAACACAGTGTTATCCACCAGCTAATGGTACAATTACAACACAGTGTTATCCACCAGCTAACGGTACAATTACAACACAGTGTTATCCACCAGCTAACGGTACAATTACAACACACGTGTTATCCACCAGCTAACGGTACAATTACAACACAGTGTATCCACCAGCTAACGGTACAGTTACAACACAGTGTTATCCACCAGCTAACGGTACAATTACAACACAGTGTTATCCACCAGCTAACGGTACAATTACAACACAGTGTTAATATTCTATAAAATGATCTCCACTTTTAGTTTAAGGTAGTGTTAAAAGCATCTAGTATTTAATGTATATACAAAAAGGCTTTAAAAAATATGAAATACAGTTATCACCTTCGATAAAGCTTGTTATAAACATGTATTGAATTTTTACCTGTATTATCAGTTCAAAATAAGTGATAGAACAGATATTAACACAAAATAGCTTAAAATAAATACAAGTGATTTGTCTGGAACTTATCACATCCACATCAATTAGTTACACAAAATCAAAGTGTCCTGTATGTGATGTCAGAAATTGAATACATGATATACATTTTGATGAAGGGTGCAAGGAAAACACAGAGGTTTGTTTCACGGGTGGGTTTGTGGAAATATCCCAGGTTTCCATGGGGAATTCTGACCGTCCAAACCAAAGATCTGTGTCGAGACCATTTCCAGTCATTTTGCAGCATGGTTTTGTTTTGATTTTTTTTATTTTCAACAGAGAAAAATAAATGATCAATGACAGAGCCTGGTTCAGGTTGAAAATCTGGTACATCCACAATTAGGGATATGGGATGGGTACTCATTAGCTTGATGAAGGAGATTGTGTTCTCTGAAATGTTGCTATGCTGTAAAGACTTTGAAATAAAATTATTGAGTGCAGTATCTATGATGATATAATGATACCTACAGTATGTATATTTTATCACTGAGGGTTAGCCACACACCATGAATCGATTGAGCTGTTTTATTGATGCAAATTCCCCTTATTCAAGCCTCCAGAAGGCAAAAATGACATTAAATGTATAACATGGTATATCTTTCTCAGAGAATACACCCTTCAAATGTGTATTCATATAGATCATTAATAGCATGTGTGATCATCATTAAAGGCAATGTAATCAGAATAATGATATACAATAGGGATAAACCACAAGAAACATCAAGAAATGACAAACGAAATAGGAAATATATATGATATTGTGTCTCTTGAGGCACTTATTATAAAAATACATCTAATTCTTAATTTCAATTTAGTCCGTGTTGATGCAAAGACCTGAGGTGATGCACCGACCAAACCTCTCTCCTTTTTAAAGGATATGGCCACGCTAAAAATAATATTTTAATATAGGATAGCCCCTGCCAACCCCCAACTACCTTGTCAGAATGAAAAAAAAAACTTTTAAATGTTACATACAGCCCCTCAATCCTCCGGTGCATTGATCCGGCTCCCTGCTTGCCAGAACTTGCAAGCAAGGGGGCCGGACCAGTAGCTGCGTCTGAGATGGGCTGTGTTGCAGCCAATCACAGACAAGGCTAGCATCAATGGAAAGCACTGTAAGTACAGTTCTAAATGTCTAATTGTGGGGGTGGGCAAAGATTATATACCTTATGCTAAAAGGATTTAATGGTAGGTGTAATGACAAGCAAAGACGGAACCGGATGCTGGGGGGGGGGGGGTCCTATATGGAGCTCCTATTGCAGGCTGCATGGGAACAGAAAAGACACAGACTTGAGGTGAAGTAAGAGAGCTTGGATTTACACTGAGATGCTCCTGGTCTGCAAAAAGAAGGTAGTAAAAACATACGTGTGTTAAAATTGGCTTAACCGATTTTAATGCTTTTTGGCTTGTTTAAAGCAAGAATAATGGTTAATACCATTGGGGGTGGCCATTTAAGAACTTTCTATGTCCCCCCCACATTTGGGCCGTAGGACAGATTTCTGAACCAAATTTGTAAATCGTGTGTTGAGCATGTTCATGTATGCAATAGTTTTCATTACAATCAATATTTAATCTTGGTTTTCTTTTATTTACATTTGCAGTTTGCATTCTTGAACTTTATTATTAGAAAACCATAACAAAATACAAAAAAAATTAAAATGATATTGCCTGTTTATTTACACAGATTAAAAAAATCAAATATTTCACCTTTTCCTGTTATACAAAAACAAACCAAGGTTTTACTTATATCATCACTTTGAAATTGACAGACATATGAGTGAGATCCTAAAGATATAAACACAAAATAAAAAAAAAAAAAAAAAAAGGATAACCACAGTTAAATATGTGTTCAGTCACACATCTGTTTTGTTCATGCTATGAATTAAATACAGCATTCAAGGATTCACAGTTCAAAATAAGAGAAATAGATCTGTATAAAAGAATGACATGCAAAATAAAATTCTAGTGAGTCATTTTTCTGCAACTTTTGCTAAATTAATAATAATTATTGAAAAAAGACATTGCTTTGTGTCTTAGAATAGTGTCTACATATAATAGTAGATTACAGTAGTGTTACATTCAATTGCACTGTGCATCCTTTCCTGTGCTTCACTGTAATTTTTGCCTGGTATGCATCTGCTCTTATCTCATAGTCTAGTCTCGTTATTTATTGTGGCAGTCAGTTGTCCCGCCACAGTCAGTTGTCCCAGCCGAGCACTCGCTCGCAGCCGAACACTCGGTCGGAACAAATAATAGCCCTGTGTGTACCGAGTCTAAGTGTAGGGCAGGATTAACACCAGAATTAAACCAGAAGTAACCTGAAGTGTCCTGACACTGAAGTCTGCTCACTTGTTATATACCATTTAACCCTTTTCATTCTCTCACCTACTCCATTATCAACATGTTCTAAATAACCTTGCTTGTCATCAGCCTACTTACCTACATATTCAATTCTGTCACCTCACTGCAACACCCCAATGTTGGTAAGTCTATTTACATTGCACCATTCATTTTATCCTCCTCCCTTCTTTCCCACCATGAACTACTTTCCATTTTTAAACACTACCCAGGTTCCCCCTTTACAAGACAAACGCATGGTCCATTTAAATCCTACTCTCACCTCCTCTCTTCTCCTTCTACTTGCAGCTGGAGATTTCTCCCCAAATCCGCCGCATTTGTATAATCGATCCATCCCCGCTCTAATGCCTACTGCCCGTAATACTCCTTCTTCCGTTAATACCCTTAATACACACAATATCACAAATGTTCCTCTTCTTCCTCCTACCCCTTCTCTCATATCTGGTGCATTATGGAATGCACAGTCTATTTGTAATAAACTTGCACACATACATGACCTATTTATTTGACACTCCTTTTCTTGGTCTTACCGAAACATGACTTTCACCCTCTGACTCACCTGGTGCTCTCTCCTATGGTGACCTACACAGCCACACTACTAGGCCTGAAAACAAACACATTGGGGGAGTTGGTATTCTGTCAGAGCACTGTTCTTTCAAACCCATAACACCCTTACCAGCCCTTTCCTGTCTATCTTTTGAGTCCCACTCAGTCCGTATTTGCTCTCAATCCAATTCGAAGCCACACTGCCGTATTTGCTCTCCCACACCTCTACAGATTGCGGTTAATTATCGACCACCCAGCCTAACCACTACTTTCTTTGATCACTTCTAAGCTTGGTTTTCCCACTTTCTCTCCACTGACATCTCCTCAATCATCTTAGGGGATTTCTACATCCCCGTCAATACTAATAACTCTGCTGACACTAAAATACTCTCTCTTACCTCATCCCTTACCCTTACTCAATAGTCCTCTGCACAGACAAATTGTAACGGGCATACACTCGATCTGGTTTTCACTCGCCTCTGCTCAATGTCCAACTTTTCCAACTCTCCCTTTCCTCTGTTGGATCACAATCTTCTCAAATTTACTCTTGTATCTGTCCTAACGATAACACCTGATAAACAAATGTACAGATGCAGGGACCTGCGTAATCTCGACCCCCATTCACTCTCTGGCCCCCTCCAACAACTTATCTCTATGCCCTCCTTCTCTGACCCAGACCTTGCAGCCATCCATTATAATAACATAGTTTCCAATGCCTTAGACTCTATTGCTCTCTTATCCTCCCGCTGCCTAAGTCTTAAAACCATAAACCATGGCTTACAGACCAGATTAAAAATAGGAAAAGGCACTCCCATATAGCTGAACAACAAAGCTTCTTCTCTAACTCATATCTAGAGATGTCCGAACTTCGAAAAATCCGGTCCGCGCGAGGATCCGCGGATTTCGAAAAAATCCGTAAATTCGAAAATCCGCGAGCGGACCCGTTAAAACGTATTAAAATGAAAGTCGGCAAAATCCGCATTAAAGGGTCTAAATAGCCTTGGTAATGTTAACTTATCACTCAGGGACCTGGGTAATGTCCTTAGAAACACGTTATCAATGCCTACAATACCTAAAAATTACAGTCCGCTAGCGAGAACAGTATTTTTCGAAAATACGAGGATTTCCGTAAAAACGAGGATCTCCGTAAAACCGAGGATTTCCGTAAGTCGCGCGAATCTCCGTAAAAACGAGGATTTCCGTAAAAACGAGGATTCCCGTAAGTCCGCGAATCTCCGTAAAAAAGAGGATTTCCGTAAAAACGAGGATTTCCGTAAAAACGAGGAACGGAACTTCCTGCCTATCAAAATGGCCAGTGTCTGCAAGGCAACTATATGCCCTGAACTACCTCCTGCTCAGGGGGTATGATGTTCCCCCTGGCACCCATCATGTGCGGCGCCGGAGGCGCAGAATAATGGAGGGGCTACAGCGCCGCATCCTGCGACGCTTCGGATACCAGACCACTGTCTCTACCCTCCAGAGGCAGGGTCAGACCTCAAGAGGCAGAGGCCTCAATATGTGGCTGCCGTTCGGCAAATGATAGAAGGCAAGTATACTTTTTTTTATATTACTGTATTATAATACGTAGTAAAATATTTTAATTCACTTCTGACAAAAACATATTTTATATATATATGTTTTTAAAAACATCATAATCCTTAAATTTGGCTGGAGAGAGAGATCCAAGTTCTTGTATTTCTCATTCACTGGTTATTATTACATTATTATTATTCTTGTATTATTCAATATCAGCCCTATTTAAAGGGTAAGTAAAGTCAAAAAATAAATCACTGAAAAGTGACTTTATTTAACATAACACCTATAAATTTAAAATGATACCCACACATAGACACACTTGGTGGCCCACCCTTCCATTCCATGGCAGCCTTATTTAAAGGCTAAGTAAAGTTAAAAATGAAATCGATCATTAAAAATTGATTCTTTTTATCTTATAAATGCACACTGATACCCACACATAGACACAGTTAAACACACTTTACTGGCCCACCCTTTTAGTTACATGGCAGCCCTATTTGAAGGGAAAGTAAAGTCAAAAATAAAATGTTGATCAATTATTAAAAATTGATTTATACACTCCAAAATTAAAAATGTTGTGTTACCCACAAAATCTATACAGATACAAGTACACCAAGCTACTGATGCTCCCCTACACCCAACCAACTTTTCCCTTTCCGTGGCTACAATACACACAATAAAAATATAAGTACTTAGCCAGAATAAGGGTATGAAATCATTGCCATAGAAATATGATTGACTTTAAAGAAACTAAATATTGCCTTATTTAATCTGTATTTTCAAGCAGAATTCAAAGTATATAATTAAATATTCCTTTAGATATATCATTCATTATGTATTTTTTTTATTTTAATTTGCAGGGGAATCTTCCTCGGATACCCCACCCCACCACCGTCCCCGCCAGAGGAAGAATGTAAGTGCAGCCTATTGAAAAAAAACATTTTTCTAAATCTTTCATTTGTCCAAGGCCACATTACAGCGCACACGAGCCCTCCAGAAACAAGCGCGTGTTTCCGGTGTGCTCATGTGTATTGCCATGTGAGTGCAGTACGATAGCATAATTGTGCAAAAATTGAGGATCACATTAATTGTGCCACACTATTGTGTGCTTTTTAACACGTTGATATGTCCAAGCCCTTTATCAAAATTTTGCATAATTTTGTCAACTTCTCCGGAATTGTTTTAGTAAATGTATTTGAACATTTAATGACAGTGAGAGTTTAAAATAAATTTCCTTTTTTTTTAGCACTACCACCAACTAGCCCTCAGGCTACGGGCAGCCCATTGCCCCTCCGGGCAGTCCCTTGCCCCTCCGGGCTCACCATCGCCCCCACCGGGCAGTCCACCGCCCAAGAGAGGAGGAACCGGGGACCAGCCAAGCACGTAGTGCCTCCTAAGCAATTTTTTAATCTTTTATTTTGACTTGATTGTCAGCAAATAATTAGTGAAATTATCATTGATAATTAATTGAATTTTATTATTTCCTGATAAAAATTTTCGAAAATAAAAAAGGAAACAATCTATTAATTGGCTTGAGAGACAGAGCTTCTCATTTCTCATTCCCTTTATTGTCCCCAACTCCCCATTGTTTGGGCTGTAACTGTCCCTCAGTTTTTAAGCTAAGTCACGAATTCGGGTCCAAACGTCCAAAATTATCCAAGAAATGTTCACTACATAGCTTTTAGGAAATGTTCTTATAATATATTACTAATGGATTGGACGGTGATTGTTGAAATAAAACATTTTTTTTCTAGAAGCAGGACCAGCCTCTACAGGCCCTCCACCCTCTCCACCCCCTCCACCTCTCCAGCCCCTCCAGGTCCTCCACCCTCTCCAGTCCTCCAGCACCTCCTGCCTCTCCAGTCACTCTGGCGGCCATGCTTGAGAATCGTAGTAAATCATATCTAACGTTAATGAAATGATTATTACAGACTATTAATATCTGATTTTTCCCAGTGTAAATCCACGCTACATGATGCAACATTGGGTACTGTGGTTTGACAATGCTTTATGGGGGCTGCCACCACTTCCAAAAATTTTGTATGTAGCACAGTCCTAGTGATACAAAACCAAGAATGTTCTGATACAATTTAGCAATAAAGTAATGTTTTATAAGCCAGCATTACCTCCTGCTGTTTATCAGTGATCCCCCATGAGCAATAATATCGCTTTAAGTGGAAGTTCAGTGATAATATATATACTTTAAGGAAAAAAGAGCAGTATTTATCCATCCCAATTACCTTAATCTGCCCATTCAGCAATCAGCATTGTGTCTGTGTATAAATAAATGCAACGGAAATAATGACTTCCTGTTTGCAGGACCCCTAATAGAGACCGTTATGGTCTTGCCCTTGACCCAGCGCCTGGGTTGATTCAGTTGCTCAGTAGAGATCTGAGCATTGTGTAACCCATCCAACAGCAATCAGTAGAAATCACTGTCTCATAACTAGGTATGCAATATAAACTAAGAATTTAGAAATAATGATATTCTTATACTGAGCTTCCTTTTATCACATACCGAACATTATAGCATTGCAGTACCATGTATGTGTAAGTAGTTATCAGGTGCAAAATTGCATCTACCGCATGGTGCTTTAGGAAATGTGCCGCAACATCTCTCATTTCTCAATATCTTCCTCCACAGAACACAGAGCATGCGGCGGGAGATGCGCCACATGGTGCGGCGCCTGGACCGCCGCCGGACCGCCGCCTGACCAGACTGGAGAGGAGGGCACCCCAGTAACCCCCTTTTTTTTTGTTTGTTTATTTTTTGTAAATAGTTTTTTTTTTTAAATTTCATATATATATATAAACAGTTCTGAAAAAAAAATGTTTTGGGCTTTATTTTTCGATATATCAAATATTCAGATAGATTCAAATCAATTTTTATTTGAAAAATTACAATACCACATATCTATTTAGCTAGCTATATGTCTGGTACTTATAATTGATATAACTTACCATTAATGCCATTACCACACACCAATTGGCCACATTCCCCTATATAGTAGTGTTTGCACACAACAAGGCAAAGAAGGCGATGGGGGTACTGGTTTACATAATGTCCACTGCGGTTTGCCCACCAGTTGTGTGGGCCAGGCAGGCTTGGCCCACTGGACATACCCCTCACCCCATTGGCTACTTCTCCCTCAAGATATGCATCATGCTGGGAAGCAGGTGAAAGGGTAATGCTTCGTAGGAACAGCAGCATTGAGTTACAGCAGGCCCACTGCAGTTGCCACCATTGTTGGGGGCCAGGCAGCTTGGCCCCACTGACCTACCCCTCACCCCATTGGCTACTCTCCCTCAAGATATGCATCGTGCAAGGGAAAGCAGGTGAAAGGAAGGCTTGTAGGAACAGCACCATTGAGTTACAGCAGGCACACTGCAGTTTGCCACCATTGTTGTGGGGCCAGGCAAGCTTGGCCCCATGGACATACCCCTCATCATTGGCTACTCTCCCTCAAGGTATGCATCGTGCAAGGGAAAGCAGGTGAAAGGGTAAGGCTTCGTAGGAACAGCACCATTGAGTTAAGCAGGCACCTGCAGTTTGCCACCATTGTGAAGAGCCAGGCAAGCTTGGCCCCACTGGACATACCCCTCACCTCATTGGCTACTCTCCCTCAGAGTATGCATCGTGCAAGGGAAAGCAGGTGAAAGGGTAAGGCTTCGTAGGACAGCACCATATTACAGCACCATGCGGACGGCCCACTGCAGTTTGCCACCATTATTGTGGGGCCAGCAGGCTTGGCCCACTGGACATAACCCTCACCCCATTGGCTACTCTCCCTCAAGATATGCATCGTGCTAGGGAAAGCAGGTGAAAGGGTAAGGCTTCGTAGGAACAGCAGCATTGAGTTACAGCAGGCCACTGCAGTTTGCACCATTGTTGAAGCCAGGCAAGCTTGGCCCCACTGGACATACCCCTCACCTCATGGCTACTCTCCCTCAAGGTATGCATCGTGCTAGGGAAAGCAGGTGAAAGGGTAAGGCTTCGTAGGAACAGCACCATTGAGTTACAGCAGGCACACTGCAGTTTGCCACCATTGTTGTGGGCCAGGCAAGCTTGGCCCCACTGGACATACCCCTCACCCCATTGGCTACTCTCCCTCAGAGTATGCATCGTGCAAGGGAAAGCAGGTGAAAGGGGTAAGGTCGTGGAACAGCACCATTGTGTTAGCAGGCCCACTGCGTTTGCCACCCATTGTTGAAGAGCCAGGCAGGCTTGGCCCCACTGGACATACCCCTCACCCCATTGGCTACTCTCCCTCAGAGTATGCATCGTGCAAGGGAAAGCAGGTGAAAGGGTAAGGCTTCGTAGGAACGCACCATTGAGTTACAGCAGGCCCACTGCAGTTTGCCACCATTATGTGGGGCCAGGCAGGCTTGGCCCACGGACATACCCCTCACCCCATGGCTCTATCCCTCAAGATATGCATCGTGCTAGGAAAGCAGGTGAAAGGTAAGGCTTCGTAGGAACAGCAGCATTGAGTTACAGCAGGCACACTGCAGTTTGCCACCATTGTTGAAGACCAGGCAAGCTGGCCCCATGGACATACCCCTCACCCATGGCTACTCTCCCTCAAGGTATGCATCGTGCTAGGGAAAGCAGGTGAAAGGGTAATGCTTCGTAGGAACAGCACCAGTGTTACAGCAGGCCCACTGCAGTTTGCCACCATTGTTGTGGGGCCAGGCAGGCTTGGCCCCACTGGACATACCCCTCAACCCATTGCCTACTCTCCCTCAGAGTATGCATCGTGCAAGGGAAAGCAGGTGAAGGGTAAGGCTTCGTAGGAACAGCACCATTGAGTTACAGCAGGCCACACTGCAGTTTGCCACCATTGTTGAAGAGCCAGGCAGGCCTGGCCCCACTGGACAGGGAGTACTGCTCTCGGGCCAGGCAGGATTGACCCAGAGCTGAAACATTAGCCACAGAGTAGCTGTTGCGGCTGTATGAGATGGTCAGAGTAGGTGACACCACAAAGGTGCCTCATGGAGAGAGAACGAAGTCAAATATGGGAGTACTGCTCTCGGGCCAGGCCGGATAGACCCAGAGCTGAAAACATTAGCCACAGAGTAGCTGTTGCGGCTGTAGAAGATGGTCAGAGTAGGTGACACACACAAAGGTGCCTCATGGAGAGAAACGAAGATCAAATATGGAGTACTGCTCTCGGGCCAGGCAGGATTGACCCAGAGCTGAAAACATTAGCACAGAGTGAGCTGTTGCGGCTGTATGAGATGGTCAGAGTAGGTGACACCACAAAGGTGCCTCATGGAGAGAGAACGAAGATCAAATATGGAGTACTGCTCTCGGGCCAGGCAGGATAGACCCAGAGCTGAAAAATTAGCCACAGAGTAGCTGTTGCGGCTGTATGAGATGGTCAGAGTAGGTGACACCACAAAGGTGCCTCATGGAGAGAGAACGAAAGATCAAATATGGAGTACTGCTCTCGGGCCAGGCAGGATTGACCCAGAGCTGAAAACATTAGCCACAGAGTAGCTGTTCGGCTGTATGAGATGGTCAGAGTAGGTGACACCACAAGGTGCCTCATGAGAGGAACGAAGATCAAATATGGAGTACTGCTCTCGGGCCAGGCAGGATAGACCCAGAGCTGAAACATTAGCCACAGAGTAGCTGTTGCGGCTGTATGAGATGGTCAGAGTAGGTGACCCACAAAGGTGCCTCATGGAGAGAGACGAAGATCAATATGAGTAGTAGTACTGCTCTCGGGCCAGGCGGATTGACCCAGAGCTGAAAACATTAGCCACAGAGTAGCTTTGCGGCTGATGAGATGGTCAGAGTAGGTGACAACACAAAGGTGCCATGGAGAGAGACGAAGATCAAATATGGAGTACTGCTCTCGGGCCAGCAGGATAGACCCAGAGCTGAAAACATTAGCCCACAGAGTAGCTGTTGCGGCTGTATGAGATGGTCAGAGTAGGTGACACCACAAAGGTGCCTCATGGAGAGAACGAAGATCAATATGGAGTACTGCTCTTCGGCCAGGCAGGATTGACCCAGAGCTGAAAACATTAGCACACAGAGTAGCTGTTGCGGCTGTATGAGATGGTCAGTAGTGGTGACACCACAAAGGTGCGTCATGGAGAGAGAACGAAGATCAAATATGGAGTACTGCTCTCGGGCCAAGTAGATCGACCCAATCTTAGAAAAATTAGCCACAGAGTAGCTGTTGTCGCTGAGCATTTGTATTTCATAACCTAATGCAGTAGAGCAAGGTAGGACATATATGGCCCTGCCAATAAGAAAAATTAGCCATTTGCCAGCTAAGCTGGCATCAGCTAAGCCTCTAGGTGGAAAATGAGGCGGAAGGAGCAGTATGGTGGCCAGGGGCAGGAGGCCTTCAGTCACGGGCATCAGCATAGGGGTGCTGTATTGAGATGTGATCCACGCCCATTCATCTTGATGAATGTAAGGCGGTCATCATTCTCAGTGGAGAGACGGGTCCTCCTCTCCGTTACAACACCCCCTGGCTGCGCTGAAGTGTCTCTCCGAAAGAACACTGGATGACGGGCATGAAGGGACTCGATGGCATACTGTGCCAACTCGGGCCAGATATCAAGCCTCGCCACCCAGTAGTCCAGGGGATCCTCAGCTCTCTGATTGTGGCTACACCGGCCCTGGATCCGATGTAGTCGGTGACCTGGCGACTGAGGTGTTGCCTGGTGGAGTTGCCAGTGGATGGGCCTGGCAACTGTGGCTGGAAGAACAGCCTGAAGTTGGCCGCGAGGCGCCCTCCAGTACTGCTGCTCCTCCTGTCCGGCACAGGGGACGTGAGGCCCTGTTGATCCCCAACATCAGGTGCTGTAGGCCTGCCAGCACCTGGAAGCAGAGAACAGAGCAACGTCGCAGTGTTGCTCATAGTGCGCATTCTACCTTCCTCTGAGATGCGGGGATAAACTCCGACACTTTACCCTTATAGCGGGGAGGATCTATAAGGGTGGCCACCCAGTACTGCTCCTTCTCTTGATGGCCTTAATCCTGGGTCCTTGCGAGGCATTGCAGCATGAAAGAGCCCATGCGCCGCAAACTGCCTGCCGCAGAGGACCCCATGTCCTCGATGTCACTGAGGACAGTAGTGTCGGCTCAACCTCTCCCCAACCACGAATGACATGTGGTACTTGGGAGGGTTGAGATGTCCCCCCTAAGGAATGCCCCATTTCCCCTTGGTCCAGGTCACCCTAAATCCCCCTCCTCATCATCGGACGGCTGCTCTGCACGTATGTTCGGGCTCGGAAAGCATCACGGTGTCGGCGTCCTCCTCTTCCAGTGCCTGCTGCTCGACAGCGAGTGCCCTGTCGAGTATGCCGCGCAGAGTGTGCTCAAGGAGGAACACCAGTGGGATGGTATCCGCAATGGTGGCATCATTGCGGCTTACCATCCTGGTGGCCTCCTCAAATGGCGCGAGCAAACGGCAGGCATCTCTAATCAGCAGCCACTGCCGGGTAACGCAAACCAGGTCCCCAGAGCCTGATCTTGCCTCGTACTCGTACAAGTAGCTATGATGGCTCGCCTCTGCTGGAGCAGCTCAGCAGCATCATAAGACTAGAGTTCCAGAGGGTGGGGGTGTCACAAATCAGGCGGTTCTGCGGCAGACCATTCTCTGCTGAAACTCGGCCAGACGAGCTGGGCCGTGTATGACCGCTGAAGTGACTGGACACCCTCCTAGCCTCCTCAGTACCTCCTGGAGACCAGGTACTTGGTGAGGAACCGCGGACGACCAGGTTGAGAACGTGTGCCAGGCAAGGAACATGTGTGACTCTGCCCATGCGAGGGCAGACAGGATATTGGTGGCATGTCACACACGACCTTGCCTATTGAGAGGTGTGGTGGGGTCAGCCACCTCTCAACCTGCCCTTGCAGTGCTGCCAGCAACTCGGCCCCGGTGTGGCTCCTATCACCGAGGCCACAAGACTGCAACACTGCATGGCACCGTCTCGCCTGGCACGAAGCATAGGCTCTGGGGGGGAACGAGCGTTCCGGAAGAGGGTCTCACGGCATGAGGAGGGGGGGGTGGAGACTGGCGTATCACCAATGCGTGGTGGTACCACCACCCACACCTTGCGCTCCGTGCGCGTCTCTGCCGGCTAGAGAGTGACCCATTGGGGCTGGTAAATGACACATACCGCCCCTGGCCGTGTTTGGACCACGCGTCCATAGTAATGTGGACACACTTGCCCCACTGTGGTCCAGCGAAGCAGATATATTGCCCTGCAGATGGTCGTGCAGGGCTGGTACTGCCTTCTGGGCAAAGTACCTACGGCCAGGGACCTGCCACTGTGGTTGTGCCAATGGCCACAAACTCCCTGAACGCTGCACTGTCTACCAGGCTGAAAGGTAGCAGCTGCACCGCCAGGAGGTTTGGCTAAGCCGGCAGTGAGACGCTGGGCTTGGGGGTGGACTGGGGGACAGTTTTCTGCCTCCGCTCCAACAACTGGGGAAGAGAGACCTGCCTTTTAGCTGACGCTCAGCCGCAGTGTCAAGAGGCCTCTTAACACCCCGTGTGGGGCCAAAGGCTGCCTCTCCTCCCTAACTTCCACCGAGGAAGCAGTGATGGGGCCGGAGGGGGAGGAGGAGGAACGTGGCTACCTGGGCACGAGGTAGGGAACGTGTGGGTGCCTGCACGTTCCCTGTCCGCTGCTCCACCGGGCAAAGTGGTGCAGAATCATATGCCTCCTCATAGAGGAGGTGCCCAAATGTGATGTGGTCTTCCCACGGCTAAACGTGCAGGCAAACTGCACACTGCAACTGTGCTGTCACCTGGAGCCAGTGAGAAGAACTCCCACACCGCTGAGCCACCGACACGACTCGGAGCAGAGGTCACCTGCTGCTGTGGGCACTGGCACCAGATCCATTGGTGCCGTACCTCCACGTGCACCACTAGGTGCACTGCCTCTGCCCCGGCCCCTGCCCCCAGTCTGCCTGGGTTCAGGATCGTGCTCATGCTCTGAGGGACATCCCTCAGAGACACTATCCTCTCCTCTCTCACAGAGGGCACCCATGGACGATCGGTGACCTCATCGTCCACTTCCACCTCCTCAATACTGGAGGCTGCATCACTACAGCAGCAGCATCTGGAACCTCACCCCTGCATTAGTTCCCTGGCTGCTCACAGACTGCTGCGTGACATCGTCAGCCTCCTGTCCCCCTGTGACTGAGCACTTTCCTCCGCCTCGGGCGACAGGAAAGATTGTGCATCAGTGCACAGCTCCTCTCTCAGCACACTAGCCCCACACATAGTGTGCGAAAACATATCCTGAGACTCCTCCTCCGGATCCCGAAGGTAGGGCCATGTGGGCAACGAACTCCTGATAGAGCGGATCAGGTTCCATGCCCACAGTAGGAGCCTCAGGTGAGGAGGAGTAGGAGCAGGCACAATATCTACAGTAGCAGCTCGGCTGCTCTGTGCTGTGAGGAGGTGGATGAGGAAGGCTGGTGTAATCCACTCTACTACCCGCCTTCCTTGATCAGAAGGGATAGCCCTAGCCCGGCTACCCTAAAATATGGGCACGGTAACCCGGCTGCCCTGCGAAGGCCAGGTAGCTCTGGCAGAGCCTCAGTAGGCTCCTCCTTCTGCCTCCCCTCTCCCTCTCCTCCACGTGCAGAAGCACCCCTGCTCCGGGTCTCCCCTTGCCCTGCCAGGCATTCCCTCTCCCAAATTATCCCCCAAAAAATTAATATATATATATATATATATACACACACACACCACACACAAAACACACAACAAGCAAAAAAAAACAACACAGAACACAATAAACACAAAGCTTTTTTTTTTTTTTTTTTTTTTACACTAAAAGCACAATAGGACACAGACACAACTGACAGCAAACAGCAATCAGACAGCAAAAAGCTGCTGATTGCTGCTAAAGGCAGCACTGTCAGCTACACAAAAACACACAGACACTGACACACAGATACAGAAAGACAAACAAAAAAAAAAAAACAGGACACCTAGACCCTAAAAGGTCTAACACAAAATTGTCCAAAGGACTTACAGGGGGGTTAGTCCTTAAAAGGACTTTTGGGTCTCCCAAAAGTTAGTCCTTAAAAGGACTGTTGGTCTCAAGAGTGTGAATACAGGGGTGGGTAACAAACAAGTGCTAAACCACCACACTGAAATCCACACACAGAAAGCTCAAAAGCTCAAAAAGCGCAAAAATTCTCTCTCCAACTCCTACACTGTCAGGTCTCCACTAAACACACTCCAACACACTGACAAATGTCGCCTGTGAAGCAGCCTTTATAACCAGGGGGCTGGCAATAATCATGTTAGCTGCCATTGGCTAATTGGTGCATGTGGCTTGCTCCGTCTTGAAAATAAGCCCCAAAAATTCGAATTTACAAGATGTCTCGTTTTCCGGAAATTCTCGTAATTACGAGAATCCTCGTAATTACGAGGATCTTCGCGGTTTCCGGGCCCCGGAAGATCGCGGATTCTCGTAATTACGGAGATACTCGTATTTCGAAAATTTTCGTAAAAAAAAAAAAATCCGCGGTTCGGAAGTTCGGAAGGCGGAAAATCCGGAAAATCCGGAATAATCCGCGTTCGCGGACGTGATAAATCGCGGCGGATCCAGGTCTGGGTCCGCGAACCGGCCATCTCTACTCAATCACATAATCCATAACCCCAAACAGCTCTTCAAAGTTTTTAAACCCCTGCTTTGTCCACCACCTCCTCCGTCTAATCCCTGTTAACAGGCTTATGAAATAGCCTAATATTTCACAAATTTTTTTTGAAAACATCAGAAATAGTTTCCTGCTCACCCTAGCGTCTCTCTACACCTTCCAACCACTACCATTGTGCTGACCTCCATCATTGCTCACCCCCCTCATGTATACCTCTACCACTGCACTGTCTAGCCTCATTGACTACTCTCTCTACATCCCCCTAACGTGCTTCACCACTATAACATAACAGAGACTTTTATGTCTCCTATAAAGGACACATCTCACCATCTGCACTCTCTACCCCATCCCCTTTATCTATTCTCACCTCTCCTCTTCCTTCGTACCAGCCCTTACTTCTCTCTTTAACTTCCACTGTACTTTCCCCTCCTCATTTAAACATGCCATGGTATCCCCTATACTTAAAAAAACCTTCCTTGAACCCATCTGCCTTTCCTGTATGGCTTGTCTCCCTTCTCCCTTTTTCTTCCAAACTGCTGGAAATACATGTCTATAATGACATGTCACCTCTCTTCTAATCTCTTTTTGACCACCTCCAGTCAGGCTTCTGCCTTAACAACTCACAAAAACTGCCAACACTAAAGTGACCATTGATCTACTTAGTGATACATCTATTACTAGCATATTCTCTTGAACTGTCCTCTGCTTTTGATACTGTTGATCACCCTCTACTTCTTCAGACCCTGGCCTCCTTAGGTTTCCAGGACACTGCACTTCTTGGCTATCTTCCTATATCTCTGGTAGGACCTTTAGTGTTTCATATTTGGAATTAGCTCCACCCCTCGGCTCCCTCCCTGTGGGGGTACCACAATTACTTGGTCCTCTTATTTTTTTCATTACACCTACTGTATGGCCTTGGACAAATCATTAGCTCATTGGATTTCAGTATCACCTGTATGTGGATGATACCAAATTTACATCTCTGCCCCAGATCTCCCTAACTGACATCCCAGGTCCCCGACTGCCTTAGTGCCATCTTGCCTTCATGTCTTCCCGCTTCCTCAAACTAAACATGGACAAGAATGAACTTGCCTTTTCCAACACCCATGTTATGTCCCCCTTCCTAGTCTGACAATTAATATTAACGATACACTGATATCCCACATCCTCATGTCTGTGGCCGGGAATAACACTAGATTCAGATCTTTCCTTCAAACCCCATGTCAACACGTACCAACTCCTCTTGGCTCAACTTAGAGCTGCCCTTCTCCTCTGGAACTCCCTCCGTCTGTCTGTCACTCACCAACCCTAATACCTTAAACGTAACCAAACAACCACAAGCATATATATATATATATATATATATATATATATATATATATATATAATATATATATATATCTATTCAGGCAAGTATAAACCTGGCCTAGACATTACCCTCACTGACCCAACCTGATCTGATTTCTGTCACCTATGTCTACCACATTTCCTCTAGACTGTAGGCTATTGGGTAGGGTCCTCTTCCTATTGTATCATGGTATTGCTATAAGAAATCAATATTCTGTGTACGTATATTATGGATTATCTGTGTATGTAATAGATGTAACTTTGTATAATAGCATTACCCTGTAGTAATGTATGGCTGTGTAAAGCGACGGAAGATGTTGGCACTATATCAATCCAAATAATAACAATTACATTGAACGCTTGTAGTGACTTGTATTGTGATTTACAAACAAAATGACACATAGGTATTAGAGATGGCCGGTTCGCGGACCGAACCCGGATCCGCCGCGGATTTCTCCCGTCCGCGAACGGCAGATTATTCCGGACTTTCCGGACTTCCAACTCGATGCGGATTTTTTTTACAAAATTTTCGAAAAATACGGTATCTCGTAATTACGAGGATCTACGATACTTGCGGGATACGGAAAAACCGAAGATCCTCGTAATTACGAGGATTCGCGTAATTACGAGGATTCACGTATCACGAGTATTCTCGTAATACGAGAACACTCGTAAAAACGAGTAATTCGTGTAAATTTTCAAGACGGAGCAAGCCACATGATCCAAATTAGCCAATGGCAGCTATCATAGTTCAAGAAGCCTCGTTTTTTACGGAAATCTTGTTTTTACGGGAATCCTCGTATTTTCGAAAAAAAACCGTTTTTTAAAAGTCACGCTAGGGACTGTACTTTTTAGGTATGTTGGCATTTATACATGCTTCTAAGGCCATTACCCAGGTCCCTGAGTGGTTAAGTGTACGTTACCAAGGCTATTAGACCACTTTTAATGCGGATTTTGCCGAACTTTAATTTTAATACGTTTTAACGAGTCCGCTCGCGGATTTTCGAATTTTCGGATTTTTTCGAAAATCGCGGATCCTCGCGCGGACCGGTTTCGAAGTTCGGACATCTCTAATAGGTATCAGTGACGCACAAGGAACAGCAAAAGCAAAGGTAGCACTCCAAAGCAAACTTGAATTTTATTGAAGACCACACAACAATCACAATGTTCGGGGGGAAACTTGCCCCTCCTCAGGTGATGATTGGCGCTATATTAATCCATAATAATAACAATTACATAGAACGCTTGTAGTGACTTGTATTGTGATTTACAAACAAAATGACACATGTATCAGTGCAGACACTACCTAGACCGTAATTGAGGCATTTGCTAGCAAATGTTGTTGTGGTTTTTAAAACACCAACAACCCACATATTTATATAGTTCAAAGTTCCTTGGAAAGTAGGATTGAAAGCAGACAACAGTCCATCAGGTAAATTCCCACATTAAAATCTTAGCTCCATTGGCCAAATGCACCTAACTAAGAAAAAAGTCATTCTACCCTATAAAGACTGCGGCTCTCAGTCGCCCTCCCATTGCACCACCAAACTCACGTACATTATAGCTAAACACTCTACCTTAAATAAACATATATGTATACCTATATATAAAGATTTAGCTAACTGTAAAATTCTCACATTAAAACTTAGCTCCATTGGCCAAATGCACCTAACTAAGAAAATGTCACTTCTACCCTATAAAGACTGCGGCTCTCAGTCGCCCTCCCTCATACACCAAAAAATCACATACATTATAGCTAAACATTCACCTTTAAATAAACATATATGTATACCTATATACAAGATTTAGCTAACGTGTCGCATCTTTTAATGTTGCACTTTCCCCTTCTAGTTGGCCTTCTTTTTCTCCAGTAGTGCATGTCTCACCACTAATATTCTATTGGAATATATTTTTACTCATAGCTTTTTTAGATTTGGCAACAAAATACTATTTCCAATGAGCAGACACAGCAATGGGGTCAAAGGTGGCCCCATCATTTGCAAATCCAAACATGGAGAAACTCGTATTGGACAACATAGTCACTCATATAGCTCTATATAATCATGTTCCAACGGTAGATTGTTGACATGGTTTTTGTTAGAAAGGCATTGAATCCACAGTTTGTCAACAATATCAATGGCTTAGGTACTCCCATACAATGTCAGTAACCATTAGCACTGAGACTGTTTATTTTGGACCTCCGAATTTTTAAGGTGAACACTCGGTTAGGCACAACGCTCGTTTGGAAACCCAATGGACTAAAACACCCTTTGCTTCAAAATAGCTGTCACCCAGAGCCTTTGAAAAAGCCAAATTTTGCATACTGTAAGGAATAAAACGTATCCAGAGAGGGCAATGAAACATGAGTTGAAGCAGAGATTTTTTATTTGGGGCTATATGGCAGAGAAACTGGAAAAAGCCATTGCAAAAGCCTACAAGGTGAAGAATAATAGTAGTTGATCAGAATAGAATAAGTAAGAAACAGGATGATTGTATAACTTTTATACTGTTTTAAACTGCATAGTCAATCTCCCAAAAGAAAGATGGATCAACATTGTCAGATATCCAAAAGGATATGTCTCTACCATTCACCAACACAGTGATCAGACATGTATACAAGAGAGGGGCAGGTTTGAGATCTAAACTTGTTAAAACTAACATTAAAGGCAATATAGGACTCAATACAGCAGGGTTTTTGGTGTTAAATTTGGTTGTTACAGGTCCCAAATTGCATCAATTAAATTGTTTATTGTCTGGTGACACTTTCTCCATCCACATACAAGAAGGAGAATTAAGATCAAGAAATGATTACATGTACTAGCAAGTGTGCTATGGGGATTATACTATGCAGGGATGACTACTTACTACATTCGAAAAAGAGGACAAACCACTGTTTATCTATAGTTATGCTCTTAGTGACAACAAAGGAATCATCAACAAGTATGGTAATATGGCAGTGAAAAGACATTTTAAACATGTTAAACACACCCTGGGGAGCCTACGGTGTATGATCACTAAGGGACTGGCCGAAAATACCACACAAATCACCAATACATCTACCCTGTAATAGATGGAGGCCCATCAGATTTATTTTTGGATACAGTTGCCCTTAGGGGCCTCAATAAACTATTTTCTAAAGATAACCAATGATCTTTAAAAAATGTGATGTGCAGGTAGTTTTGCAGTGGGTAGTCAATATAAGGTAGACCTCTTTAGCTATATTATGTAATCATTTTATTTGACCTTTTCCATTATATTGGGGTAGGTTTTCCCTAAAATATTTAGACTGCTCTAGCTTTTTAGCTTTTGTTAATCTCTTTCAACCTTTTACTGCCCTCTCTTTTATCTTCTTTTTATGGACATAGGAAGCATACCCTGGAGTTTTGGAGCTTTGAACTTGCTGTGGGCATATACAGCATTGCTTAAACAGCCTAAATAGAATGTTCTACATTATGGATTGTGATTTTAATGAAGACCCGAGAGTGTGTTCAGCAAAAATAAATTATGGATATTTATCTATTGAACAGCAGAGTGCTTGATATTGATATCCATTAGGCACCCACTTTCAGCTTTTGTTTTTTCAAACAAGATCACCATACATGCAAAACAGGAAAAATGGGCACTGCGGGGTCTTGTTTCAAATCAGATTCAGTTATTTCTATGATACATTGGACACATATTTAACATTAAAGTATACTTAAGGCCAACTTTTAAGAAACAAGAAATCACAGAAGTTGTTGAAATAATCAATTTACAAAAAGTCAAATTCAAATCCCCACTTGTACGGTTGTTGTATGTGGACAGAGGAGATAGTTAAAGTGATTTCTTTAGTTGTGTAGCATTTAAGTATATTATATATATATACAATAGATAAAGGCGATCAGCACTCCATTCCAGAAAGCAACCGCCCGGGTGCACCTCGAAGAAAAGAATCCAGATTTAGAGACCGAAGGCACTCACGGGACTTGGTAAAACGTAACTTTATTTATACAAAGTATAGCGCTATATCAATATATAGCGCTTATACTTGTTAAAATAAAAGTTAAGTTTTACCAAGTCCCGTGAGTGCCTTCGGTCTCTAAATCTGGATTACTTTCTTCGAGGTGCACCTGGGCGGTTGCTTTCTGGAATGGAGTGCTGATCGCCTTTATCTATTGTATATACACGACACAGCACTTCAATGCAAATAAAATGTATTATTGGTAATACATGGTATACAATCTAACCCACGAATGCAACGTTTAGGAGTTCATACTGAATCCTTCATCAGGCAAGGCTTAGAAAACAATGGTACATTCACATACATGCAGAAGTACACACACTCAGGAAGTGGCATCATCATCTAGTAAATGAGAAAGTTTACCCAATTACATGTAAGGTACTCATCCCTTTAAGATAAATGTTTAACAAGCAGAACAAATAACTTTAGCACACCTGTCACTTAAGAAAGGACAAAAGGCATCACAATAAGAAAATTACAACCAAATAATACAGATCATAGTCCTTATTGAGACCAGAGGGGGATAGGGATTTTAATCTGGGATCCACTCCACTTCCTTTTTTCTCAATAGCAATTTCCTATCTCTTCCTCGTCTCAAGGGTTTAACCCCATCTATAACCAAAAAGCGCAATTCAGGCTCATGGTGACCATGTTCAATAAAATGTCTTGACACTGGCAAAATAGTATGGCCCCCTGCGAATTGTGGATCTGTGCTGGGAAATACGTTTTTTCACTGGTTGGGTTGTCTCTCCAATGTAGATCAACAGCAGGGGGCCCTACATTGAATATCACAAAGGAAGAATTACAGGTATAGTATTCTTTACATTTAATTTTATATCCTGTTGTAACGTTTAAAAAGGAATCACCTTTAATAACATTTTTACATTGGACAAATGACAGACATGAAAACATCCCTGTCTTTTTCAAATCAGTCAGTGTGCTTTCATGTCCAGAAGGTCTACACTGATCTGCTGAAACTAACGTATTGTATAGTGTCTGACCTCTCCTATATGATAATAAAGTAAATAGTTCAAATTCTTAATATCCGGATATGAGCGTGAAGAATATTCCAATGTTTCCTCAATATTTATTAACCAAATTGCTAATCTTAGAATAGTGTAACAAACGTATCTGTGTCCTAATCTATTTTTACGATTACTCCACTAGTCGAATCTCCTGTGAAACGTACTAGTGCATGGTCAACACCCTCTGGGTAACCCATTGTTTACATTTGGAAACATATTACCTAACTGTTTGTTGTCTCCCCTATTATTGACCACCTTCCTAACCCTGGTAAATTGGCTAACAGGTAGGACTGAAGAACATGTTTCGGGTGATAACTATTAAAGTGAACAGTTGGTTAGGTAAGTCGATTATGTAAATAATTCAGTAAGTATCCCTTCACCTAACGTCACCTTAATATCCAAAAAATTACAGTACATTATATCATGTGTTAAGTTAAACTCTATATTTGCATGTATCTGATTTAGGGTAGCGTGGAATTCTAGCAGGGATCGAATGTTCGTCCCCCATAAGAGGAACACGTCACAAGTACGGGTGAAAGGCACATGATGAAAAATGATGAAAAATGTGTTCCTCTTCAAGCCAAATCATAATGAGTTGGAATATGACGGAGCAACATTCGACCCCATGGCAGTACCACAACATTGAAGGGTACAAAGATGGAACCTTCCCCTGCCACTATGGGTCATCCCGGAGGTTGGATGGGATCATTGTGTATCTTGGGAAGGACATAGAGTACAGGTACAATGGGTTTTTCCACCACAAGATGTAACCTTAAATCACTGGTAATCACATTATTGTTAACCTTACTATGCACAGTAGACTAATATCCTTTTAATATCCCATACAGGATCAGTTTCAAGTTTAGTGTATACTGATGTATCAGATAATTGGCGTGAATCTCCGACTCATACATAGAAAACATCCATAACAACTATTGCTCCCCCCTTATCCAAGGGTTTAATGATTATGTCCTGCCTATTACGTAGTTGAGACAGATTTTTACGTTCCTCAGATGTCAAATTAGAATGTAATCTTGAAGAAGTCCAACATTATGTGTGCTTCTATGTCCCTCTTAACCTCACAAAATAAAGTCTCCACTGGTGGATAGGAAGTAGGCGGAATAAATTTGCTTCTTACATATTCCCAACGAATGACACGATAAAACTGTCCCATGCATCGTAGTAGTGTCATAGTCGACTCTAGAATTAAAAAATTATACAAGTCAATGTCTAATTGAATGTATTGGCATCATTAGTCGGAAAAAGTTTAAACCTTTACTAAGCAGATTAATCTCATTATAAGTGAGTGGTACCTGGGAGAGATTGTATAACACTGTGGGAATTACCAGTTCCAATTGTTCCGCGGGCAAATTGTTGTGTGACTGCTTGGTTGGTGATGGCGAAGGTTTTCGGTCCGGGGCCTCTGTTGGAGTCGCATCCTAAAAAAAGGCATCTCCACAGGAGGTGACTTGCGAGTAACTCGCCTAGAGCCATCAGTCCTCGTGGGTTTCATCTCCCCACCGCGGTCTGATTCCCGTTGGTAACTATGGGGAACTCCGTTATCCTCCATCCAGACCTGCATTGTTTGGAGGCGCCACTCAGTGCCGCGGCCATCTTGGATGGGCCTGCTCCATGCATACATGTGACCGTATTCATAATCCAAGGATCGTGAGTAAACTTAGTAAGTTTGCGATTCTCCCCCTCCTTCCGGTAATGATCCATTTTGAGATCCAACTCATTTTTCAAATTGGTCAGCTCCTCTAAGGGATAGAATTGCATATCGTTATTCACACGTTCAATATCCAAGCAATCACAGATAGTTCACAAGCAATAAATTCAATATTTAGTGTCATAAGATCAACAGAACATTTATTTAGGATTGCGTATAACGTTCTTGAATTCGTCATTCTCTCGGAACAATGTGGTCTTAAAGAATATGAAGACCTCTAGGAATACGCTTCTGTGTAATATTCTGCCAATGGGATCTTGCTCCCTAATAGTAGGCCCCTGCTCGTTAATCTACGTTGCTGAGATGACCCAACCAGGAAAAAACTATTTCCTAGCACAAGATCCACGATTCGCAGGGGCAATACTACTTTGCCAGTGTCGAGACATTTATTGAACATGGTCACCATGAGTTGAATTGCGCTTCATGGTTATAGATGGGGTTAACCCGATGAGAGGAGGAGATAGGGATTGCTATTGAGAAAAAAGGAAGTGGAGTGGATCCACAGATTAAAATCCCTATCCCCCTCTGGTCTCAATAAGGACTATGATCTGTATGTATTTGGTTAGTAACTCTTATTGTGATGCCTCTTGTCCTTTCTTAAAGAGACAGGGTTCTAAAGTTACTTGCTCTGCTTGTATAACATTTATCTAAGGGATGAGTACCTTTACATGTAAATTGGGTGTAAAATTCTAATTTACTAGTAATGATGATGTAATTTCCTGAGTGTGGAGGATAAATACTTCTGCATGTATGTGAATGTACCATTGTTTTCTAACCCTTGCCTGATGAAGGAGCAAGTGAACTCCGAAACTTTTGCATTTGTGGGTTTAGATTCTATACCATGTATTACCAATAATACATTTATTTGCATTGAAGTGCTGTGTCGTGGTGTCTTTTTTCTATAACGATGGGGATCCGAGAGGTGTCATCCTGTGGACAAGTGCATTCAGAATTACACCTGAAGGTTTGAGGAACTGGAGACGAGTGAGTGCTGTACAAGTTGCTTTTTATATATTATATATATATTACTTAAATGCAGTCTAGAACAAACGTGTGCTATTGATAAATACTAAGTTAGGAATAGCATAGCTTTGAAATTTTCCTTTGTGTTCTGTTCGGGATTGTGGGTGTTGCCGGAGGCAAAAGTGATCCCAGTTTATTACAACCAACTTCATAGGTTTGTTACACAACTTAAGAAATCACTTTAACTGTCTCCTCTGTCTACACATACAAACAACGTGGAGATTTGAATTTGACTTTTTAAATTGATTATTTCAACAACTCTGGCAAGTGATTTCTTGTTTCTTGTTTCTTGGTGGGGGATATGATTTGTAGCCCCTGTATTCTGATTAAGATTTTGATAAACAACCCCAAAAGCATTGGTATCAAGAATGTTATCAGGCTCTTTTTTGGGGGGTATCTTCAATAATAAATGTGCTATAAGAAAAGCAGGTAATGTTAAGTTTAGTTTAAACTTTCAAAATGCTAAAATTGTGCTTTATTGGTTTTCCTCAATAACTTTTTTTATAAACAAACAACTATCATTCAGGAGGACATCAAATATTTTACTTCAAATGCAGTGACATTTATCTGGGGCAGTTTCTATGTGGCTTGTTTCCAAAAAGCATCATCAAAGATACTGTTCTCGTTTAATTTTTTATGAAAGTGCTCCAGCGTGCCTTGTCTCTAGAGATCACCTGCTCTTTGCAAGTTCAATAGGGAACTTCTATAAGTACTTGCTGAAAATCTGAGGGACATTTTTTCTCATTAACCTATTACAGGTGCATGTTTAATGGTTTACCCAGCGGATATGAAATATCACTATAAGCTGCACACATCATTTGTTTTGTTAAATCTGAAAGAAAAAAAAAACTAATTGTACACAGCATTTGTGCAAATC
This sequence comes from Hymenochirus boettgeri, assembly GCA_019447015.1. Taxonomy (NCBI): domain Eukaryota; kingdom Metazoa; phylum Chordata; class Amphibia; order Anura; family Pipidae; genus Hymenochirus; species Hymenochirus boettgeri. The sequence goes on along the minus strand of CM033472.1, from coordinate 96,085,308 downwards.
CACCGAGGGATCCAAGCTGTGATTAATACATTAAAAAACTGCTTTTAAATGACATGTTGGCTCCTTTTCCACAAAAAGCAGTTTTGATGATTTCACATTTTAGTTTGGAAAAATTAATAAAATTTTACAATTTTTTGACTTGCGACTTATTGCATTGACTAATGTAGTAATTCTGGTTAAGAAAATCATACCATACAGGAAAACAGATGCTAATTTTGCAATTTATTCAGCTCATAAAACATTTTTTTTATTGTTTTCATGTACAGTATTTCTTTTTGCATGACATTTATTTACAGCTATATTTATTTTCTTTAAAGGATCAATTATAGAGATGTAGCTTGGGTTCAAGTGAAACCCAGTTCTAAATCAGATCTCAAGGTTCTGAAGTTCAACTGAACTTTGGAACTTTCTGAACTTTTGGAATCAGATTCTTATGATTTTCGACCCCCCCCCCCCCTGAAAATCCAATAAGTATTGAAATAGAAAATATTTAAAAAGAATTTTTAGAAAAAAAATTAAAATCTGAACATTTTCAAAAACGGTCCAGCCACATGACCAAAATTCACCAAACACAGTAGTGAACAGCAATAGCCAAAGGAGATGGAAGAAAAAACAGGTGGCAGCTCATGGCGACTAAAATGCCTTTATTGAAAATTAATGGCACAGGGAACAACACCACAGTGTAGGTTCCTGCTTGATGCATTTGTGGAGTAAACTCTTCCTCAGAAGCAACCACAGCAGGTCCAACCGCCTGGGTATAAAGGCAGCGTTCCAGGGGCAATTTCATCAGTGTGTTAGAACGTTTAGTAGGAAACCTGACCTGACCCATCACCCACTTCCTAGCATGATAAATACTTGAAGGGACAGTTGCTTCTAGGGTGGGGTTATTCAGCTAGGAACCAGTTTGCTTGGCTGGCTACAATGCTGCTGCTAAACACAGTGGGCCTGCTCATTTTCTCTCTGTAATCTGTGACTCTTTACGCTCATTGTCCACTTTCCTTTGCATGATGAATACTCTGAGGGTAGTTACTAATGCATTGGGGTCATTCTACTAGGCCAGGCTGCTGGGCTCAGCTACAATGCTAACAAAATACAGTCGCCTGCACCTTACTCTGATGCTGCAAATAAATAAATATATAACCACCCAAGTATAAGCCGAGGTACCTGTTTACCTGAAAAATTAGAAAAAATTGATTGACTCGAGTATAAGAGCGAGGGTAGAAAATATGACCCCTACTGCCTTCTGATTCAGTATTGTTTTAGGCTTAAGTTGCCCTTTAAATGGACAGCAGACTCCCCATACAGATGTTTGAAAAAACAACTTCCAGCAACGGATATTTCCAACATCGTATGGGAATTCGCGTCCATTTAAATGGCAACTTAAGCCTCCAAAACAATACAGGAATCAGAAGGCAATCTTCTGACAATGAACCTTTTTCCTTCTGATTCTTTATTGTTTTGAAGTTGCATTTATATGGACAGCAGAATTTCTATACAGCCGCTTTAGTTGCTGGGAGTTTCCATACATCTGTATGGGAATTCTGCAGTAAAAATGTAACTTAAGCCTGCAGTGTAGAGCCCCCTCTCCCTCCCCAGAGAGGTCCCCCCAGTAACTTGGCCCTTACCGCATCATGTTGCTCAACCCTGAATCTGACTGCCGCACGCTGTGTAAGTCCTGTGGATTTGCTGGTGGCGTCATACTCAGCGCCTCTCACTGTCCTGGTGGGAAGTGTGACATTAGCTGGCAAACCCACAGGAACTTACATAGCGTGCAGCAGTCGGATTTTAAAACCTAAAAACCTTGGCTTATACTCGAGAGTATATGGTAAATATTATACAAAAACATTGGCATCTGCATGATAGGATAACAAAATAAACAAAAACATATTAATACAAGAAATATGGGGGGGGAAACAGATCAATATATATAATATATAATAATATAATATATATATATATATAATATATATATATATATATATTTTCTATTATTTATTTAAAACCTGCTTGCATCTGAACTATCTTGCCGGTCTGGCAGAGGCCTGCCGTGACTTCCATTCAATGGTGGGTAGGTAAGGCTGGATGTTTACAGGTCTATAGTTACCAGGTTGGGAACGACTACCTTTTTTTGAATAATGAGTACATTTTCCAATCCAGCGGCACATCACCAGAAAAAGCGCATCTGAAAAGATAAAAACAGTGTGGTCTATAGAAACTGAACTAAGCTCTCTAAGATCGAGGAGTATTCATCCGGTCCTGGGGCTTTATTGATGTTAACTTTGCTAATGTTTCCGCACCATATCCTCTGTCAGCCAGTGTGAATATTCTTCATTTTTAATAAAAAAAAGTGTTTAGCACATTAGCCTCTCGGCATCCCCTCTCTCTGCCCAAGTATTTAATTGTCCCCCATCGTCATCCATCATCTTTTATATATTGATATGTTTAGAAAAACATTTTGGGGTTAAGTTTGCTTTGTCAGTATCCGTATTTCATTTTCTATTTAGCTACAGTAGTGTAAGTGCTTTCTTGCTTGAACTCATTATTACAGTATTATACACCCTGTATACCTGTTTGGTTCCTCATTTCAAATAAGCTTGTTTACCATTTCCATGCAACGATCGATAGTTCACGATCGTGCAGAGAATGATTTAACTGCCAAAGATGTGATATACGATCGGTGGCTCCCCTTTAAAAATGAAAAAAAAAAACCGCGAGCTAGGGAAGACACGGGGAGGGGCACGCATTCAGTGCACACTATACCCTCGACCCCTTATTCGGTTGTGTCCAAATCCGCGGGGGGGAGGGGATTAATATTACATTTTCGCGTGAACGTATAGCAGCAGCAAGGTTCCCCGTGGAGTCCAAGGAGGAAGCGGAAGGGAGACAACGGGGCGTCACGGAACAGCGTCCTCCTTCCCGGGGTCTCCCGTGTGAAGTTGTCGAGAGTACTGCACTGCGTGGGCTAGTTGATGGTTACTGCAGCTGATCTCAAGTTGATCATTTGATATGGTACATAGTATAGAAAAGCTGTCAAGCTGCAGCTTCTATTACTTTTTGTGAATGGAACTCAAAAGATTCCATCACAAATAGGATTTTTTCTAAGTCTTGCAATATAGCGAAGACCTCCCTTAGAAAAAAAATGGGGACAGAGATCACGATTTGGACCAATAGGATCACCTTCTGACACCCAAATTAGGATCTTGACATGATGAAAAATCACTTCCAGGAAAAACTGAATTTCGGGAAGTGATTTCCATCGGATTCGAATGGAAAGGGCATTTATTAGACCTTATCCAATTTCGGATCATTCCCTTAATATTGATTGATGATTATTCTTTGGGAATGATCGGGGGAAAAAAAAAAAAAAGTAGGGGAAGGGAAAAACACACACACAAAAAAATTTTAAACGGATTACACCACACCCTTTTTTTTGCCCTGCCGAAGAGCCAGGTAGCTCCTGGCCAGAGCCTTCAGTAGGCTCTCCTCTGCTCCCTCTCCCTCTCCTCCACAGTGCAGAAGCACCCCTGCTCCTGGGTCTCCCTCTTGCCCCTGCCAGGCATTCCCTCTCCCAAATTATCCCCCAAAAAATTAATATATATATATATATATATCACACACACACCCACACACAACACAAAAGACAAAGCAACAAAACAACACAGAAGCAACAAATAACACAAAGCTTTTTTTTTTTTTTTTTTTTTTTTACACTAAAAGCACAAATAGGACACAGACACAACTGACAGCAAACAGCAGATAAGACAGCAAAAAGCTGCTGATTGCTTAAAGGCAGCACTGTCAGCTACACAAAAACACACCGACACTGGACACACAGATACAGAAAGACAAACAAAAAACAGGGACACCTAGACCTCAAAAGGTCTAACACAAAATTGTCCAAAGGACTTACAGGGGGGTTAGTCCTTAAAAGGACTTTTGGGTCTCAACAAGTTAGTCCTTAAAAGGACTGTTGGTCTCAAGAGTGTGAATACAGGGTGGTACAACAAGTGCTAAACCACCACACTGAATCCACACACAGAAAGCTCAAAAAGCTCAAAAAGCGCAAAAAATCTCTTCCAACTCCTACAACTGTCAGGTCTCACTAAACACACTCCAACCACATGACAAATGTCGCCTGTGAAGCAGCCTTTTATACCCAGGGGCTGGCAATAATCATGTTGCTGCCATTGGCTAATTTGGGTCATGTGGCTTGCTCCGTCTTGAAAATAAGCCCCAAAAATTCGAATTACAAGAATGTCTCGTTTTCCGGAAATTCTCGTAATTACGAGAATCCTCGTAATTACGAGGATCTTCGCGGTTTCCGGGCCCGGAAGATCGCGGATTCTCGTAATTACGGAGATACTCGTATTTCGAAAATTTTCGTAAAAAAAAAAAAACCGCGGTTCGGAAGTTCGGAAGGCGGAAAATCCGGAAAATCCGGAATAATCCGCCGTTCGCGGACGTGATAAATCGCGGCGGATCCAGGTTCGGGTCCGCGAAAACCGGCCATCTCTACTCATATCCACATAATCCCATAACCCCAAACAGCTCTTCAAAGTTTTTAACCCCCTGCTTTGTCCACCACCTCCTCCGTCTACTCCCTGTTTAACAGGCTTATGAAATAGCCTAATATTTCACAAATTTTTTTTGAAAACATCAGAAATAGTTTTCCTGCTCACCCTAGCGTCTCTCTACACCTTCCAACCACTACCATTGTGCTGCACCTCCTATCATTGCTCACCCCCTCCATGTATACCTCTACCACTGCACTGTCTAGCCTTCATTGACTACTCTCTCTACATACCCCCTAACGTGCTTCACCACTATAACATAACAGAGACTTTTATGTCTCCTATAAAGGACACATCTCACCATCTGCACTCTCTACCCCATCCCCTCTTATCTTATTCTCCACCTCTCCTCTTCCTTCGTACCAGCCCTTACTTCTCTCTTTAACTTCCACTGGTACTTTCCCCTCCTCATTTAAACATGCCATGGTATCCCCTATACTTAAAAAAACCTTCCTTGAACCCATCTGCTCTTTCCTGCTATCGGCTTGTCTCCCTTCTCCCTTTTTCTTCCAAACTGCTGGAAATACATGTCTATAATGACATGTCACCTCTCTTCTAATTCTCTTTTTGACCACCTCCAGTCAGGCTTCTGCCTTAACAACTCCACAAAAACTGCCAACACTAAAGTGACCATTGATCTACTTAGTGATACATCTATTACTAGCATATTCTTCTTGAACTGTCCTCTGCTTTTGATACTGTTGATCACCCTCTACTTCTTCAGACCCTGGCCTCCTTAGGTTTCCAGGACACTGCACTTTCTTGGCTATCTTCCTATCTCTCTGGTAGGACCTTTAGTGTTTCATATTCTGGAATTAGCTCCACCCCTCGGCTCCCTCCCTGTGGGGGTACCACAATTACTTGGTCCTCTTATTTTTTTCATTACACCTACTGTATGGCCTTGGACAAATCATTAGCTCATTTGGATTTCAGTATCACCTGTATGTGGATGATACCCAAATTTACATCTCTGCCCCAGATCTCCCTAACTGACATCCCAGGTCCCCGACTGCCTTAGTGCCATCTCTGCCTTCATGTCTTCCCGCTTCCTCAAACTAAACATGGACAAGAATGAACTTGTCCTTTTCCAACACCCATGTTATGTCCCCCTTCCTAGTCTGACAATTAATATTAACGATACACTGATATCCCCATCTCCTCATGTCTGTTGCCTGGGAATAACACTAGATTCAGATCTTTCCTTCAAACCCCATGTCAACACGCTTACCAACTCCTCTTGGCTCCAACTTAGAGCTGCCCTTCTCCTCTGGAACTCCCTCCGTCTGTCTGTCACTCACCAACCCTAAATACCTTTAAACGTAACCTTAAAACCCAAGCATATATATATATATATATATATATATATATATATATATATATCTTCAGGCAAGTATATAACCTGGCCTAGACATTACCCCTCTCACTGACCCAACCTGATCTGATTTCTGTCACCTTATGTCTCACCCACATTTCCTCTAGACTGTAGGCTATTTGGGTAGGGTCCTCTTTCCTATTGTATCATGGTATTGCTATAAGAAAATCAATATTCTGTGTACGTATATTATGGATTATCTGTGTATGTAATATGTATAACTTTGTATAATATGCATTACCCTGTATGTAATGTATGACTGTGTAAAGCGCCACGGAAGATGTTGGCACTATATCAATCCATAATAATAACAATTACATTGAACGCTTGTAGTGACTTGTATTGTGATTTACAAACAAAATGACACATAGGTATTAGAGATGGCCGGTTCGCGGACCCGAACCCGGATCCGCCGCGGATTTCTCCCGTCCGCGAACGGCAGATTATTCCGGACTTTCCGGACTTCCAAACTTCCGAACTGCGGATTTTTTTTTTTACGAAAATTTTCGAAAATACGAGTATCTCCGTAATTACGAGGATCTACGATACTTGCGGGATACGGAAAAACCGAAGATCCTCGTAATTACGAGGATTCGCGTAATTACGAGGATTCACGTAATCACGAGTATTCTCGTAATTACGAGAACACTCGTAAAAACGAGTAATTCGTGTAAATTTTCAAGACGGAGCAAGCCACATGATCCAAATTAGCCAATGGCAGCTATCATAGTTACAGAAAGCCTCGTTTTTTTACGGAAATCTTCGTTTTTACGGGAATCCTCGTATTTTCGAAAAATACCGTTTTTTAAAAGTCACGCTAGCGGACTGTACTTTTTAGGTATTGTTGGCATTTATACATGCTTCTAAGGCCATTACCCAGGTCCCTGAGTGGTTAAGTGTACGTTACCAAGGCTATTTAGACCACTTTTAATGCGGATTTTGCCGAACTTTAATTTTAATACGTTTTAACGAGTCCGCTCGCGGATTTTCGAATTTTCGGATTTTTTCGAAAATCCGCGGATCCTCGCGCGGACCGGGTTTTTCGAAGTTCGGACATCTCTAATAGGTATCAGTGACAGCACAAGGAACAGCAAAAAGCAAAGGTAGCACTCCAAAGCAAACTTGAATTTTATTGAAGACCACACAACATATCACAATGTTTCGGGGGGAAACTTGCCCCCTTCCTCAGGTGATGATTGGCGCTATATTAATCCATAATAATAACAATTACATAGAACGCTTGTAGTGACTTGTATTGTGATTTACAAACAAAATGACACATAGGTATCAGTGACAGCACATCCTATTGACCGTAATTGAAGGCATTTGCTAGCAAAATGTTTGTGTGGTTTTTTAAAACACCAAACAAACCCACATATTTATTATATAGTTACAAAGTTCCTTGGAAAGTATGGATTGAAAGCATGACAACAGTCCATCAAGGTAAATTCCCACATTAAAATCTTAGCTCCATTGGCCAAATGCACCTAACTAAGAAAAAAGTCACTTCTACCCCTATAAAGACTGCGGCTCTCAGTCGCCCTCCCTCATGCACCACAAACTCACGTACATTATAGCTAAACACTCTACCTTTAAATAAACATATATGTATACCTATATATAAAGATTTAGCTAACTGTAAAATTCTCACATTAAAATCTTAGCTCCATTGGCCAAATGCACCTAACTAAGAAAAATGTCACTTCTACCCCTATAAAGACTGCGGCTCTCAGTCGCCCTCCCTCATACACCAAAAAATCACATACATTATAGCTAAACATTCTACCTTTAAATAAACATATATGTATACCTATATACAAAGATTTAGCTAACTGTTTCTGCATCTTTTAATGTTGCACTTTCCCCTTCTAGTTGGCCTTCTTTTTCTCCAGTAGTGCATGCTCTCACCACTAATATTCTATTGGAATATATTTTTACTCATAGCTTTTTTAGATTTGGCAACAAATACTATTTCCAATGAGCAGACACAGCAATGGGGTCAAAGGTGGCCCCATCATTTGCAAATCCAAACATGGAGAAACTCGTATTGGACAACATAGTCACTCAGTATAGCTCTAATATCATCATGTTCCAACGGTAGATTGGTTACAATGTTTTTTTTTGTAGAAAGGCATTGAATCCTAACAGTTTGTCAACAATATCAATGGCTTAGGTACTCCCATACAATTGTCAGTAACCATTAGCACTGAGACTGTTTATTTTTGGACCTCCGAATTTTTAAGGTGAACACTCGGTTAGGCACAACGCTCGTTTGGAACCCAATGGACTAAAACACCCTTTTGCTTCAAAATAGCTGTCACCCAGAGCCTTTGAAAAAAGCCAAATTTTGCATACTGTAAGGAATAAAACGTATCCAGAGAGGGCAATGAAACATGAGTTGAAGCAGAGATTTTTTATTTGGGGCTATACTGGCAGAGAACTGGACAAAGCCATTGCAAAAGCCTACAAGGTGAAGAATAATAGTAGTTGATCAGAATAGAATAAGTAAGAAACAGGATGATTGTATTAACTTTTATACCTGTTTTAAACTGCATAGTCAATCTCCCAAAAGAAAGATGGATCAACATTGTCAGATTATCCAAAAGGATATGTCTCTACCATTCACCAACACAGTGATCAGACATGTATACAAGAGAGGGGCCAGTTTGAGATCTAAACTTGTTAAAACTAACATTAAAGGCAATATAGGACTCAATACAGCAGGGTTTTTGGTGTTAAATTGGGTTGTTACAGGTCCCAAATTGCATCAATTATAATTGTTTATTGTCTGGTGACACCTTTCTCCATCCACATACAAGAAGGAGAATTAAGATCAAGAAATGATTTACATGTACTAGCAAGTGTGCTCATGGGGATTATACTATGCAGGGATGACTACTTACTACATTCAGAAAAAAGAGGACAAACCACTGTTTATCTATATGTTATGCTCTTAGTGACAACAAAGGAATCATCAACAAGTATGGTAATATGGCAGTGAAAAGACATTTTAAACATGTTAAACACACCCTGGGGAGCCTACGGTGTATGATCACTAAGGGACTGGCCGAAAATACCACACAAATCACCAATACATCTACCCTGTAATAGATGGAGGCCCATCAGATTTATTTTTTGGATACAGTTGCCCTTAGGGGCCTCAATAAACTATTTTCTAAAGATAACTAATGTTATCTTTAAAAAATGTTGATGTGCAGGTAGTTTTGCAGTGGGTAGTCAATATAATGGTAGACCTCTTTAGCATTATTATGTAATCATTTTATTTGACCTTTTCCATTATATTGGGGTAGGTTTTCCCTAAAATATTTAGACTGCTCTAGCTTTTTAGCTTTTGTTAATCTCTTTTCAACCTTTTACTGCCCTCTCTTTTATCCTTCTTTTTATGGACATAGGAAGCATACCCTGTATTGTTTTGGAGCTTTGAACTTGCCTGTGGGCATATACAGCATTATGCTTAAACAGCCTAAATAGAATGTTCTACATTATGGATTGTGATTTTAATGAAGACCCGAGAGTGTGTTCAGCAAAAATAAATTATGGATATTTATCTATTGAACAAGCACGAGTGCTTGATATTGATATCCATTAGGCACTCACTTTCAGCTTTTTGTTTTTTCAAACAAGATCACCATACATGCAAAACAGGAAAAATTGGTGCACTGCTGGGTCTTGTTTCAAATCAGATTCAGTTTATTTCTATGCATACATTGTGACACATATTTAACATTAAAGTATTACTTAAGGCCAACTTTTTAAAGAAACAAGAAATCACAGAAGTTGTTGAAATAATCAATTTACAAAAAGTCAAATTCAAATCCCCACTTGTACGGTTGTTGTATGTGTAGACAGAGGAGATAGTTAAAGTGATTTCTTTAGTTGTGTAGCATTTAAGTATATATATATATATACAATAGATAAAGGCGATCAGCACTCCATTCCAGAAAGCAACCGCCCGGGTGCACCTCGAAGAAAAGTAATCCAGATTTAGAGACCGAAGGCACTCACGGGACTTGGTAAAACTTAACTTTTATTTATACAAAGTATAATCATATATCAATATATAGCGCTTATACTTTGTATAATAAAAGTTAAGTTTTACAAAGTCCCGTGAGTGCCTTCGGCTCTAAATCTGGATTACTTTCTTCGAGGTGCACCTGGGCGGTTGCTTCTGGAATGGAGTGCTGATCGCCTTTATCTATTGTATATACACACACAGCACTTCAATGCAAAAAGTATTATTGGTAATACATGGTATACAATCTAACCCACGAATGCAACGTTAGGAGTTCATACGGAATCCTTCATCAGGCAGGCTTAGAAAACAATGGTACATTCACATACATGCAGAAGTACACACACTCAGGAAGTGGCATCATCATTACTAGTAAATGAGAAGTTTTACCCAATTTACATGTAAAGGTACTCATCCCTTTAAGATAAATGTTATACAAGCAGAACAAATAACTTTAGCACACCTGTCACTTTAAGAAGGACAAAAGGCACACAATAAGAATTACTAACCAAATACATACAGATCATAGTCCTTATTGAGACCAGAGGGGGATAGGATTAAATCTGTGGATCCACTCCACTTCCTTTTTTCTCAATAGCAATTTCCTCTCTCTCTCGTCTCAAGGGTTTAACCCCATCTATAACCAATAAAGCGCAATTCAGGCTCATGGTGACCATGTTCATAAAATGTCTTGACACTGGCAAAATAGTATGGCCCCCTGCGAATTGTGGATCTGTGCTGGGAAATACGTTTTTTCACTGGTTGGGTTGTCTCTCCAATGTAGATCAACAAGCAGGGGCCTACTATTGTATATATCACAAAGGAGAATTACAGGTATAGTTCTTTACATTTAATTTTAATCCTTGTTAACGTTTAAAAAGGAATCACCTTTAATAACATTTTTACATTGGACAAATGACGAGACATGAAACATCCCTGTTCTTTTTCAAATCAGTCAGTGTGCTTTCATGTCCGAAGGTCTACACTGATCTGCTGAAACTAACGTATTGTATAGTGTCTGACCTCTCCCTATATGATAATAAAGTAAAATGTTCAAATTCTTTAATATCCGGATATGAGCGTTGAAGAATATTCCAATGTTTCCTCAATACTTTATTAACCAAATTGCTAATCTTAGAATATTGTGTAACAAACGGTATCTGTGTCCTAATCTTATTTTTACGATTACTCCCACTAGTCGTAATCTCCTGTGAACGTACTAGTGCATGGTCCAACACCCTCTGGGTAACCCCATTGTTTACATTTGGAAAACATATTACCTAACTGTTCTTGTTGTCTCCCCTTATTATTGACCACCTTCCTAACCCTGGTAAATTGGCTAACAGGTATGGACTGAAGAACATGTTTCGGGTGATAACTATTAAAGTGTAACAGTTGGTTATGGTAAGTCGATTTAGTAAATAATTCAGTAAGTATCCCTTCACCTAACGTCACCTTAATATCCAAAAAATTTACAGTACATTTATCATGTGTTAAGTTAAACTCTATATTTGCATGTATCTGATTTAGGGTAGCGTGGAATTCTAGCAGGGATCGAATGTCGTCCCACCATAAGAGGAACACGTCACACAGTAGCGGGTGAAAGGCACATGATGAAAAATGATGAAAAATGTGTTCCTCTTCAAGCCAAATCATAAATGAGTTGGAATATGACGGAGCAACATTCGACCCCATGGCAGTACCACAACATTGAAGGGTACAAAGATGGAACCTTCCTGCCACTATGGGTCATCCGGGGTTGTGGGGATCATTGTGTATCTTGGGAAGGACATAGAGTACAGGTACAATGGGTTTTTCCACCACAAGATGTAACCTTAAATCACTGGTAATCACATTATTGTTAACCTTACTATGCAACAGTAGACTAATATCCCTTTTAATATCCCATACAGGATCAGTTTCAAGTTTAGTGTATACTGATGTATCAGATAATTGGCGTTGAATCTCCGACTCATACATAGAAACATCCATAACAACTATTGCTCCCCCCTTATCCAAGGGTTTAATGATTATGTCCTGCCTATTACGTAGTTGAGACAGATTTTTACGTTCCTCAGATGTCAAATTAGAATGTAATCTTGATTAATGAATTAATGAAGTCCAAACATTAATGTGTGCTTCTATGTCCCTCTTAACCTCACAAATATAAGTCTCCACTGGTGCATAGGAAGTAGGCGGAATAAATTTGCTCTTCTTACATATTCCCAACGAATGACACGATAAAACTGTCCCATGCATCGTAGTAGTGTCATAGTCGACTCTAGAATTAAAAAATTATACAAGTCAATGTCTAATTGTAATGTATTGGCATCATTAGTCGGATAAAAGTTTAAACCTTTACTAAGCAGATTAATCTCATTATAAGTGAGTGGTACCTGGGAGAGATTGTATAACACTTGTGGAATTACCAGTTCCAATTGTTCCTGCGGGCAAATTGTTGTGTGACTGCTTGGTTGGTGATGGCGAAGGTTTTCGTCCGGGGCCTCTGTTGGAGTCGCATCCTAAAAAAAGGCATCTCCACAGGAGGTGACTTGCGAGTACCTCGCCTAGAGCCATCACGTCCTCGTGGGTTTCATCCTCCCACCGCGGTCTGATTCCCGTTGGTAACTATGGGGAACTCCGTTATCCTCCATCTCAGACCTGCATTGTTTGGAGGCGCCACTCAGTGCCGGCGGCCATCTTGGATTGGGCCTGCTCCATGCATACATGTGACCGTATTCATAATCCAAGGTATCGTGAGTAAACTTAGTAAGTTTGCGATTCTCCCCCTCCTTCCGGTAATGATCCATTTTGAGATCCAACTCATTTTTCAAATTGGTCAGCTCCTCTAAGGGGATAGAACTTTGCATATCGTTATTCACACGTTCAATATCCAAAGCAATCACAGATAGTTCACAAGCAATAAATTCAATATTTAGTGTCATAAGATCAACAGAACATTTATTTAGGATTGCAGTATAACGTTCCTTGAATTCGTCATTCTCTCGGAACAATGTGGGTCTTAAATGAATATGAAGACCTCTAGGAATACGCTTCTGTGTAATATATTCTGCCAATGGGATCCTTGCTCCCTAATAGTAGGCCCCTGCTCGTTAATCTACGTTGCTGAGATGACCCAACCAGGGAAAAAACGTATTTCCTAGCACAGATCCACGATTCGCAGGGGCAATACTACTTTGCCAGTGTCGAGACATTTTATTGAACATGGTCACCATGAGTCTGAATTGCGCTTCATGGTTATAGATGGGGTTAAACCCTTGAGATGAGGAGGAGATAGGGAATTGCTATTGAGAAAAAAGGAAGTGGAGTGGATCCACAGATTAAAATCCCTATCCCCCTCTGGTCTCAATAAGGACTATGATCTGTATGTATTTGGTTAGTAACTCTTATTGTGATGCCTCTTGTCCTTTCTTAAAGAGACAGGTGTTCTAAAGTTACTTGCTCTGCTTGTATAACATTTATCTTAAAGGGATGAGTACCTTTACATGTAAATTGGGTAAAACTTCTAATTTACTAGTAATGATGATGTAATTTCCTGAGTGTGGAGTATAAATACTTCTGCATGTATGTGAATGTACCATTGTTTTCTAACCCTTGCCTGATGAAGGAGTCAGTATGAACTCCGAAACTTTGCATTTGTGGGTTAGATTCTATACCATGTATTACCAATAATACATTTTATTTGCATTGAAGTGCTGTGTCGTGGTGTCTTTTTTCTATACGATGGGGATCCAGAGACGGGTGTCATCCTGTGGACAAGTGCATTCAGAATTACCTGAAGGTTTGAGGAACTGGAGACGAGTGAGTGCTGTACAAGTTGCATTTTATATATATATATATATATACTTAAATGCTTAGAACAAACGTGTGCTATTGATAAATACTAAGTTAGGAATAGCATAGCTTTGAAATTTTCCCTTTGTGTTCTGTTCGGGATTTGGGGTGTTGCCGGAGGCAAAAGTGATCCCAGTTATTACAAGCCAACTTCTACAGGTTTGTTACACAACTTAAGAAATCACTTTAACTGTCTCCTCTGTCTACACATACAACAACCGTATAAGTGGAGATTTGAATTTGACTTTTTATAAATTGATTATTTCAACAACTTCTGGCAAGTGATTTCTTGTTTCTTGTTTCTTGGTGGGGGATATGATTTGTAGCCCCTGTATTCTGATTAAGATTTTGATAAACAACCCCAAAAGCATTGGTATCAAAGAATGTTATCAGGCTCTTTTTTGGGGGGTTATCTTCAATAATAAAATGTGCTATAAAGAAAAGCAGATAATGTTAAGTTTATGTTTAAACTTTCAAAATGCTAAAATTGTGCTTTATTGGTTTTCCTCAATATTCTTTTTATTTAAACAAACAACTATCATTCCAGCTGAGGACATCAAATATTTTACTTCAAATGCAGTGACATTTATCTGGGGCAGTTTCTATGTGCTTGTTTCCAAAAAGCATCATCAAAGATACTGTTCTCGTTTAATTTTTTATGAAAGTGCTCCAGCGTGCCTTGTCTCTAGAGATCACCTGCTCTTTGCAAGTTCAATAGGGAACTTCTATAAGTCACTTGCTGAAAAATCTGAAGGGACATTTTTCTCATTACCCTATTACAGGTGCATGTTTAATGGTTTACCCAGCTGGATATGAAATATCACTATAAGCTGCACACATCATTTGTTTTGTTAAATCTGAAAGAAAAAAAAAACTAATTGTACACAGCATTTGTGCAAATCCACCGAGGGATCCAAGCTGTGAATTAATACATTAAAAAACTGCTTTTAAATGACATGTTGGCTCCTTTTCCACAAAAAGCAGTTTGATGATTTCACATTTTAGTTTTGGAAAAATTAATAAAATTTTACAATTTTTTGACTTGCGACTTATTAGCATTGACTAATGTAGTAATTCTGGTTAAGAAAATCATACCATACAGGAAAACAAGATGCTAATTTTGCAATTTATTTCAGCTCATAAAACATTTTTTTTATTGTTTTCAATGTACAGTATTTCTTTTTGCATGACATTTATTTACAGCATATTTATTTTCTTTAAAGGATCAATTATAGAGATGTAGCTTGGGTTCAAGTGAAACCCAGTTCTAAATCAGATCTCAAGGTTCTGAAGTTTCAACTGAACTTTTGGAACTTTCTGAACTTTTGGAACTCAGATTCTTATGATTTTCGACCCCCCCCCCCCTGAAAATCCAATAAGTATTGAAATAGAAAATAATTAAAAAGAATTTTTAGAAAAAAAATTTAAAATCTGAACATTTTCAAAAACGGTCCAGCCACATGACCAAAATTCACCAACCACAGTAGTGAACAGCAATAGCCAGAGATGGAAGAAAAAACAGGTGGCAGCTCATGGCGACTAAAAATTGCCTTTATTGAAAATTACATGGCACAGGGAACAACACCACAGTGTAGGTTCCTGCTTGATGCATTTTGTGGAGTAAACTACTTCCTCAGAAGCAACCACAGCAGTGCCAACCGCCTGGGTATAAAAGGCAGCGTTCCAGGTGCAATTTCATCAGTGTGTTAGAACGTTTAGTAGGAAACCTGACCTGACCCCATCACCCACTTCCCTAGCATGATAAATACTTGAAGGGACAGTTGCTTCTAGGGTGTGGGGTTATTCAGCTAGGAACCAGTTTGCTTGGCTTGGCTACAATGCTGCTAAACTACAGTGGGCCTGCTCATTTTCTCTCTGTAATCTGTGACTCTTTTACGCTCATTGTCCACTTTCCTTTGCATGATGAATACTCTGAGGGATAGTTACTAATGCATTGTGGGGTCATTCTACTAGGGCCAGGCCTGCTGGGCTCAGCTACAATGCTAACAAAATACAGTCGGCCTGCACCTGTACTCCATGATGCTGCAAATAAATAAATATATAAGCCGACCCAAGTATAAGCCGAGGTACCTGTTTTACCTGAAAAATTAGAAAAAATTGATTGACTCGAGTATAAGACGAGGGTAGAAAATATGACCCCTACTGCCTTCTGATTCAGTATTGTTTTTAGGCTTAAGTTGCCCTTTAAATGGACAGCAGACTCCCCATACAGATGTTTGAAAATAACAACTTCCAGCAACGAACATCTGTATGGGAATTCTGCTGTCCATTTAAATGGCAACTTAAGCCTCAAAACAATACAGAATCAGAAGGCAATCTTCTGCAATAGATACCTTTTTCCTTCTGATTCTTTATTGTTTTGAAGTTGCATTTTATATGGACAGCAGAATTTCTATACAGCATGCTTTAGTTGCTGGGAGTTTCCATACATCTGTATGGGAATTCTGCAGTAAAAATGTAACTTAAGCCTGCAGTGTAGAGCCCCCTCTCCCTCCCCAGAGAGTCCCCCCAGTAACTTGGCCCTTACCGCAATCAATGTTGCTCAGACCCTGAATCTGACTGCCGCACGCTGTGTAAGTCCTGTGGATTTGCTGGCTGGCGTCATTACTCAGCGCCTCTCACTGTCTGGTGGGAAGTAGTGACATTAGCTGGCAAACCCACAGGACTTACATAGCGTGCAGCAGTCGGATTTTAAAACCTAAAAACCTTGGCTTATACTCGAGTATATATGGTAAATATTATAACAAAAACATTGGCATCTGCATGATAGGATAACAAAATAAACAAAAACATATTAAATACAAGAAATATGGGGGGGGAAACAGATCATATATATATATATATATATATATATATATATATATATATATATATATATATATATTTTTATATATATATATATAATAATATTCTGTATCTTATTTATCTTGCCGGTCTGGCAGAGGCCTGCCGTGACTTCCATTTCTAATGGTGGAGGTAAGGCTGGATGTTTACAGGTCTATAGTTACCAGGTTGGGAACGACTACCTTTTTTGAATAATGGTATTACATTTCCAATCCAGCGGCACATCACCAGACAAAAGCGCATCTGAAAAGATAAGAAACAGTGGTCTAGATAAAACTGAACTAAGCTCTCTTAAGATCCGAGGATGTATTCCATCCGGTCCTGGGGCTTTATTGATGTTAACTTTGTCTAATTGTTTCCGCACCATATCCTCTGTCAGCCAGTGTGAATATTCTTCATTTTTAATAAAAAAAATGGTTTAGCACATTAGCCTTCTCGGCATCCCCTATCTCTGCCCCATTATTTAATGGTCCCACATTCTCAATCCTCATCTTTTTACTATTGATATGTTTAAAAAACATTTTGGGGTTAAGTTTGCTTTGTTCAGGTATCCGTATTTCATTTTCTATTTTAGCTACAGTAGTGTAATTGCTTTCTTGAACTCATTATTACAGCTTTTATACACCCTGTATACCTGTTTGGTTCCCTCCAATTTCAAAATTTTAAAAGCCTTTTTCTTTTTTCCATTTCCCTTTTTACCTGGGCATTAAGCCCCAGGAGAGGTCCTAATTTTTTTACACTTGTTCCCTAAAGGTATAAATTTAGAAATGTTATGGTTTAATATCCTATTCTGCTTAATATCCTTACCTAGGAACAAATCCCCCCAGTCTATGAGAAGGAGCGATTCCTTCAACAACATAATATTAGCCTTCCTAAAGTCATAAGTTTTTGTTAACCCAGTGCACTTTTGTTTTTTGCAACCTATATTAAATGACACTATACCATGATCACTATTCCCTAAGCTTCCCATTACCTTCATCTCTAAAATGAGGTTATTAGATAACACCAGATCCAGCAACACATCCTGTTTAGTAGGAACTTCTACCATCTGTGAAAGAAAATGCTCATAAAGGAGATTTAAGAACTTGGTACCTTTTGAGGTTCTGGCAGTTCCCTTACTCCAATCTATGCCAGGGTAATTGAAATCCCCCATAACCAGAACATGCCCAATACCAGCAGCCTTTGCTAACTGCATATGGAGATTTATTTCAACATCCTCACTGGCATTTGGCGGCTTATAACATACCCCAACAATTAATTTACCCACTTTCTTGCTTCCTGTACATAGCTCTACCCATATTGTTTCTGCCTTATCATCTATACCCCAATTTCACCTTTTAAATTTGGCTTCAATTCTTGTTTAACATACATACATACTCCCCATCCTTTCTTATTAACTCTGTCATGTCTAAATAAGTAGTATCTTTCAATATTTGCTGTCCAGTCGTGTGAATCATTTAGCCATGTTTCTGCTATTTCCAATCACATCATACCTTTCCTTTAAAGCTATCAGTTCTAGTTCTCCAGTTCTTCCAGACAGACTTCTTGCATTTGTAAACATACATTTTAGATTATCATTCAATTTACTTTCAAACTTTGATGTACATGCCTACTTATCCACTATGCTCCCCCTCCCCCATTTCCACCCTCCATTATCTTATTAGCCCCCTGATCCCTATTCCCTCATTCTACCCCTGTGTAGTCCAATGTACCCTCCCCCTCATTCCTAGTTTAAAATCTCCTCCAACCCTCTAGCCATCTTCTCCCCCAAAACAGCTGCACCATCATCATTGAGGTGCAGTCCATCTCTACTAAAGAGCCTGTAGCCAACAGAGAAGTCAGCCCAGTCTCCAAAAACCCACGTGGCTGCGGTAGTATTTCTGAAAACACTACCCTTGGGGTCCTTACTTTTAACTTGGCCCCTAGCATTTGGAAACGATTTTTAAGGACCTCCACATCTAACTTTGTCATTGGCACCAACGTGAACCAAGAACACCAGGTCACTCCCAGCCCCACCCAATAATCTATCTACATGATCCACCACATGTCGACCCCTAGCACCAGGCAGGTAACACACTGTTTGGCATGTATGGTCTTGTGGTCCACTACCACTGTAAAAAGCATTGGTGGTGATGGTGGAGATTATGACACTGGCGGTAGGTAGGAGGTGAGGCCTGTGGTGCAGCAGGTGATGTTGCCTGTTGTGCTGCAGGTGATACCAGCTGTGAAGGAGGAAGTGACAGAGAGCTCTCTGTCAGTGGTGAATCTTCCTCATCTGCAATTTTATATTTAAAAAAATATTTAGAAGAGATTGCATTATGTTAATGGTAGCTCCAACTTTTGTGGGAATTTTTGATGCCCCAACATTAACGTTAACTGACATTTACTTACATTAATTAACAGTAACATTAACTTACATTAACTAATATAAACTAACATAAATAGGTAATGGCTGCTGTTAATTAAAGTATAATAATGTAATACTTGCCTTGAACGCTATTCCTTATGTCCAAAACATATTGGGGTTTCTGCCACTTCAGATCTGTCCACCTTCGCTGCACCTGAATGATTGTCAGATCTTCCTCAAACATCTGCCGCATCTTACACTGTAGTTTGTGGGACATTCCTGCTGTCATGTTATCATATCCTCTTTTATGGACATTTGATACCAAGAAACATTGCCACTCCATACAGTGGCATAGAACAGGGAGTAGTAATCGAGTTCCAAATTTCTGATTTCAGTAATCCTCAAATTCAAATATGCGATTTCAGTAACCCCCCAAATACGAATTTGGAAACCATCAAAAATGCAATGCAAAAGCTCGAAAACAGCTCAATCATGAGGATAGTTAATTTTCTAAATAAGTTTTTGTTATATGTATGTGTTTCAAAGTAAGTAGTGGGGATTCAAACACACATAGGTTTAAGTGCTTTTATTGTGACATTCTGTGAGCATGACTTTCCGGGGTTACCCCTTTTCCAAGTTGTTCCTGAGGAAAACCCTGAAACATCGTGCTCACAGAATGTCGCAATAAAAGCACTTAAACCTATGTGTATGCATCTCCCTGCAACTTACCTTGAAATATCCAAAACACTGTTCTGTGGTTAACAGTCTGGGGAAACAGTACCACACCAGTAAGTTACCAATATAGGAGTGCAAGGAGAAATCAAACAACAATAGCTATATGTACATGTTCCCCACACCATTTCCCAGGTCCCTGAGCAATTTACACTAATATACTATTGCTGTTCATACCTAAAATTTTACTTCTATGGGTCTGTTTTTCGGATTTTTGATTTTTGATTCCAGAATTTTGAAAATCCAAAAACAGAATGAAATTTGCCGGTTTCGAACATCTTCAATCAATTACTATTAGAAGTATGCTTGTGAAGGTTCTCATTCATCCAGGTCATGGTATATCTGTTGTATTCAATTAGATCGACTGGACTTGAAATGTAGTTCTTGAAGACGTTTCGCTAGTCATCCTACTGGCTTTCTCAATTCAGAATGACTTGTACAAGAATCTGTGGCAATTATGTACCCTGGAAAATCCCAATTAGCATATCACAGCCAGGTGTTAAGGATGTGATTAGATAGTGGCTAAGAGGTGTTATAGGAACGCCCAGAGTAAGGTGTTAAAACAGCATTGTACATGGCAGACAGTACAAGCATATTTCTAATCATTTTGGGGAGAAAACCCTCAAACTTGTACGGCAATATGAAAAGACAGCAAGGAAATTGGCAGACTACAGAAACTACCTGCGATTTAACCTCCGATGCAGACAACAAAGGCTAGTACCATGCAGTATACGTCTGGATTCCACGGTTAAAGGCATCAGAGCCAAACAGATACTGCAAAGGCTCAAACACAGCTCCTAAGTGAACGGGTACGACAGACACATTTTACAGTCGATGCTTTAATGCACAACATTAGTCAACTAGAACAGAACCTGGCCTCACAGCTACCTGTGTCCATCTGGGAAAGAGTGATGGAGTTCACCAAACAAGCACAGCTTTCTCAGCACTGTAAGGGCAAACAAAGGCAACAGAACAAGTTCTCTATTCTGTCATCCCAGAACAACCCCAAAGGAGAACAACTACCTTGGATACAAAAGGAGGGAAGTGTCACTTCATCAAACAAGGAGGAATGGGTGAGAAACTTGTCTAACAGGACCCTGACCCAGCCAGAAATGGAAGTCCTTGGTAAGGGCTTGAATTTTGCCATCACCCCTAAAGCCATCCCTGTGGTGGATATTATAGCAGCCACAGAAGCCTCTATCCACAGTAATAAGGTATCACAGAGTGAGGCAGAACAACTTCGCCTTAAGGTATCTGCAGCCTTAGCCAGTGCTAAAACTCCTTCATCTAACCTGACTACACAGGAAAGAAGAGCCTTAACATCCCTCAAGAAAGATTCCAGTATCACCATTCTACCGGCAGATAAAGGAAGATGCACAGTGGTACTCAACACCTCAGACTACCATGATAAGGTGACCATGCTCCTGGCCGATAACAACACATATGAGGCTTTAACAAGGGATCCCACCAGCCGTTACAAGAAAAGAGTCATAGACTTACTACAACAGCTTCAAAAGGATAAAGCCATTGACCGAGCAATGTATCATCGCCTCTACCCTGGTGAGGCACATCCATGCATATATGGACTCCCAAAGATACATAAGGAAGGGGCCCCACTAAGACCTATAGTCAGCAGCATCAACTCTGTAACATACAAGGTGGCAAAATATCTAGCTAACATCTTAGGACCTTTGGTGGGAAGTTCTAAGCATCACATCCAGAACTCTCAGGATTTCACCAACAAGATTGAAGATATAGTACTCGGTGTAGAAGAAACTATGGTGTCCTATGATGTGACATCTCTCTTCACTTGTATACCCACCAAGGAGGCTGTTGACATGGTGAGAAAATGGCTGGGCCAAGACAGCACTCTTACCAGCAGAACTGATCTCAACCCAGAACAGGTGTGTTCCTTGTTGGACTTGTGCCTGAATACCACCTATTTCAAATACAGGGATAAGTTCTATAAGCAAAAACATGGATGTGCTATGGGATCTCCAGTTTCACCTATTGTGGCCAACCTGTACATGGAGGAGGTAGAAACACAGGCGCTTAATACCTTTAAGGGCATAGCACCCAGCCACTGGTTCAGATATGTTGATGACACCTGGGTTAAAATCCACCAGAAGGAAGTACAAGCTTTCACAGAACACATTAATGCGGTGGACCAAAACATTAAATTCACAAGGGAAGAGGTACAAAACAACAAACTGGCTTTCTTGGACTGCTTGGTAGAAGTTAAGGAAAATGGTAAACTGGAAGTAGAGGTTTACAGAAAACCAACACACACAGATCAGTATTTGATGTTTGACTCCCACCACCCTTTATATCACAAGCTGGGGGTCATCAGAACCCTGCAACACAGAGCCGAGAACATCCCCACTAGCACAGAGGCGAAGGCTAAAGAAATGAAACATCTCAGAGGAGCCCTTAAAACTTGTGGATATCGAGACTGGGCCTTTGTCAAAAGAAGTAGAAGGAAAGAAAAGAACACGAATACCAACAGTGAAGGGGAAAAGCAAGACAGGAGGAAGAACATGGTCATCACATATGTAGCAGGGGTCTCCGAGAAATTAAGAAGAATTTTCAAAAAACATCGTATCCCTGTCTGCTTTAAACCGAACAACACACTGAGGCAGCAATTGGTACATCCGAAAGACCCAATACCTAAACACAAGAAAAGCGACATCATATATGCAGTGCAGTGCAGTGAAGAATGCTCTGATTTGTATGTGGGGGAGACCAAACAGCAACTGCATCAACGTATGGCCCAGCACAGAAGAGCCAATTCCTCGGGTCAGGACTCAGCCGTGTATCTGCATCTTAAGGATAAAGGACATACCTTTGAAGATTGTAATGTTAACATACTGGCGAAGGAACGTGACTGGTTCAAGAGAGGTGTTAAGGAGGCCATTTATGTGAAAATAAAGAAACCAAGCCTAAAGAGAGGTGGGGGGGTTCGACACCAACTGTCTGCCATGTACAATGCTGTTTTAACACCTTACTCTGGGCGTTCCTATAACACCTCTTAGCCACTATCTAATCACACCCTTAACACCTGGCTGTGATATGCTAATTGGGATTTTCCAGGGTACATAATTGCCACAGATTCTTGTACAAGTCATTCTGAATTGAGAAAGCCAGTCGGATGACTAGCGAAACGTCTTCAAGAACTACATTTCAAGTCCAGTCGATCTAATTGAATACAACAGATATACTATTAGAAGCATTTTAAGAATTAAATACATTAGGTTAATTTCAAGAAAATAAATCATCACAATTGTAAGCACCTCAAAAAAAAATAGCCATATCTGATTTTTTTTCCCTAATAAAAGTCTTTTAATTAATCATAAAAAATAAACAGAATTAAAAGTATACTTAATTGAAAATTGGTCTATTACAATCTTTATTTAAAGGACAACTACACTGTAGAAATTAACTTTTTAAAAATGGAAAGTTCCTGGGACAGGGAAGAATTATTGATTATTCCTACCTCACAATATTGTTTCATTGTAAGTATAGTTTTCATTTTCCAGGTTAGTGTCCTAGACTTTTCATTATTAAAGATAGTGCTGAAGCACTAAGGAAGCATGGCAGGCACATTTTTCTTCATCCTAGTGATCCTCACAAAAACAATATTGAGAGGTAGGAATTGCATATCCTACCATCCTTTCCTAAGGAACTTTTATTTTATTTTATTTTTTATTTTCAGTCCTCCAGGTCATTGCATATCAATAAATATTATGCCAGTTCAACTGGACTTGTTTAAGTAATTAAAGGGTATGTCCACCCTAAAATTATTTTTTAAATATAAGATTCCCCCTGCCAGCCCAGCCCCAACCGCTATATTTATATGTTTAGAAAGCTCCCCAAACTCTACTTACCTCCCCACTTTCCTCCGCCGCGCTCCCGGCCCTCTGCTTGCGAGAAAATTCAAGCAGAGGGGTGGGACCGGCAGTCGCGTCTGTGATTAGCTGAGCGGCAGCCAATCACGGACGCGGCTGCCGGCAGCTCATTTCGGCGGAGGAAAGAGGAGAGGTAAGTAAAGTTTGGGGAGCTTTCTAAACATATACATATAGCGGTTGGGACTGGGCTGGCAGGGGCAATACTATATATTAAGGGATTTATGCTAGGGGAAGGGAATCCTGAGAGGGAGGGAGAGGGAGGGGAAGGGAGGGGGAGGGATGCAGTACGCATGCCAAACTTCTCCCGGAGGCCAGGTAGGAGGCAGAGTCCTATATGGACTCTGCTATCCTCCTGGTGGGCAGTTTTTGGGACTTTGGGGGGGGCTACAGGAGAACCATATGGAGATGGGATGTGAGGTAAGGATTAAACTACACTACATGATGAGGCCAGTAGTTGGGGGGATTATAGTTTTGGGGGTGGACATGCCCTTTAAAGACATTTTATCATTTATCCAAGTAGCTTCCTCAGATCAACATTGTGGCGGGGAAATTCCACAGCATTATATTACAGTTATACTGTATATCTGTGGAATTCAGTTAGAGAAACTGGACTTGAAGTTTTGTTCTTGAAGACATTATGCAAGTCATCCAACTTTACAATGTCATATAAAATTATCAGCAATGCCATTACTTCTGGAGCCCACCCTAGTATGTATGTTAGAATAAGTAATTCCTTTCGAGACCTTCACATTCATGCAATTAGGGCACTTAATGAGGTGTATACCCTGGGACATCTTGGAAATGGAATCAGCTTAGTGAAGGGCAACTAAATTAATAAGGGAAATGAAGACATTTCCACAGTTTCACGGTTCCAACCGTAAAGAAACCCCGACTAACCTGAAGATGAAACTTCTAATTTTAAAAGATGTCCACGAGTCCTCTGAAATTACCTATTGGTGAACAATACAACGGGGAGCTTATTGTACAACTCATTAATATATTTGTGTAGAGTGATCATCCCTGCACAAGTGATGCTTCTACTACCTCACAATATTGTTTCATTGTAAGTATAGTTTTCATTTTCCAGGTTAGTGTCCTAGACTTCATTATTAAAGATAGTGCTGAAGCACTAAGGAAGCATGGCAGGCACATTTTTCTTTCATCCTAGTGATCCTCACAAAAACAATATTGAGAGGTAGGAATGCATATCCTACCATCCTTTCCTAAGGAACTTTTATTTTATTTTTATTTTCAGTCCTCCAGGTCATTGCATATCAATAAATATTATGCCAGTTCAACTGGACTTGTTTAAGTAATAAAGGGTATGTCCACCCTAAAATTATTTTTAAATATAAGATTCCCCCTGCCAGCCCAGCCCAACGCTTATTTATATGTTTAGAAAGCCCCAAACTCTACTTACCTCCCCACTTTCCTCCGCCGCGCTCCCGGCCCTCTGCTTGCGAGAAAATTCAAGCAGAGGGGGGGACCGGCAGTCGCGTCTGTGATTAGTGAGCGGCAGCCAATCAAGGACGCGGCTGCCGGCAGCTCATTTCGGCGGAGGAAAGAGGAGAGGTAAGTAAAGTTTGGGGAGCTTTCTAAACATAACAATAGCGGGGGGACTGGGCTGGCAGGGGCAATACTATATATTAAGGGATTTATGTAGGGGAAGGGATCCTGAGAGGGAGGGAGAGGGAGGGGAAGGGAGGGGGAGGGATGCAGTACGCATGCAAACTTCTCCCGGAGGCCAGGTAGGAGGCAGAGTCCTATATGGACTCTGCTATCCTCCTGGTGGGCAGTTTTTGGGACTTTGGGGGGGGCTACAGGAGAACCATATGGAGCTGGGATGTGAGGTAAGGATTAAACTACACTACATGATGAGGCCAGTAGTTGGGGGGATTATAGTTTTGGGGGTGGACATGCCCTTTAAAGACATTTTATCATTTATCCAAGTAGCTTCCTCAGATCAACATTGTGGCAGGGAAATTCCACAGCATTATATTACAGTTATACTGTATATCTGTGGAATTCAGTTAGAGAAACTGGACTTGAAGTTTTGTTCTTGAAGACATTTTGCAAGTCATCCAACTTTACAATGTCATATAAAATTATCAGCAATGCCATTACTTCTGGAGCCCACCCTAGTATGTATGTTAGAATAAGCAATTCCTTTCAAGACCTTCACATTCATGGAATTAGGGCACTTAATGAGGTATATACCCTGGGACATCTTGGAAATGGAATCAGCTTAGTGAAGGGCAACTAAATTAATAAGGGAAATGAAGACATTTCCACAGTTTCACGGTTCTCACCGTAAAGAAACCCCGACTAACCTGAAGATGAAACTTATAATTTTGAAAGATGTCCACGAGTCCTCTGAAATTACCTATTGGTGAACAATACAACAGGGAGCTTATTGTACAACTCATTAATATATTTGTGTAGAGTGATCATCCCTGCACAAGTGATGCTTCTACTTGTCTTATCTGTCAGCACAGGAAAGCCACTCCATTTCCCTTATTAAGTTTACTAATCATAATTGAAATAAAAAAGGTTAGAAGTTGGGACCTTCTAGACCGGGGTTACCTTAACATGGTTGAAAATGCTTTTCATTCATTTGATCACAGCTGACCTTAATGCACAGTTTTAAAAACCTTGGCAAAATCTAAGTATATAACATCCACTACAATGTAATAATCAAAATTCTTACTCACATCTTCATAGAAAGCAAGCAAGTTAGTTTGACAAGATCTATTTCTCATGAATCCTTGTTAACTACTACTTGAAAGTCAAAGACAGAGTCCAGAATATGATTGCTTAACATAGTTTCCAGTATCTTCCCTGCCACTGATGTTAAACTTACAGGTCTATTGTAATCAGGCTGTGAACAACTACCTTTTTAATATAGTGTTATTACATAGTTTTTTCCCCAATCTAAAGTCACATAAGAAACAAAAGGGAATCAGTGGTCTAGATAAAAATGGACTGAGCTCTCTTAAAATCTGTGGATACATTTAATCATATTGATATAAAAACTAATGTACAATAACCTCTGCCAGCTAGAGTGAATATTCTTCTTTTAAGGTTTTGTTATTATTACATTTTCTACTATTATTATTGTTCTCTACAACTATAATAATTTATAAGGTTGGAAATAAAGGAAGATAATATTTTCGCGCATGATTACTTTTTTCTAGACTTAAATTAGATGGGTAAGATGATTATAATCTTCTGAACGAAGTTCTCTATAAAGTGATTTTATTTCAAAGACTAATAAACACAGCTCTCTACTACTTTAGTGTATACCTTCATTCGTGGAATTAAATAGATCTTCTTTATCCCCATAGAAAAAGATTCAAATCAATTTGTAATGTGACCTTTGCCTTTTCAACATGTAACTACTTGAACAACTTGAGCCATTAGCAAATAAAAGCTAAAGTCTCTTTAACGGCATTCAATTAAGAGATACTTCTTTTAAATGAAAAAAAAAACATGAATAATATATAAATTATTGCCCGATATAGCTATGTTATTCATTGTTAATATGAGAGATTAAGTCAAAGTGATAAAGTTATTCTAAAAAATGGCTAAAATAAATAAATGCATTCTGTATATATATATATCCTCATTCTGGAAATCATGTCATATCTATTTGCATTCTGTCTTCTTTGATTTTGCAGAAGAAGCACATTGGCACACAATGGCACATAGGAAACGTTTAACAAAAATGTATTTACTGCAAAGTGGATGACAAGGTTTCTTTTGAAACAGATTTTTAAGCATTCCTTGAGGATTTTTTCTTAGCTCATTGTTCAGTTGTAAAGCAGAATATAAGCAATTTTTACCCACCACATGTCAAAACAGGGCCAAAAAAAAGGGAAAATTAAAAATAAAAATCGTCTGGTCCAGCAGAAGTAGGCGCTGCCATTGCAGATGTTTTAAAACGACCTTACAAGAAGCAGCTGAGGTAATTAGCTACAAAATGTGCTAGAAAAGAGAAATAAAACAATTGTAAATGCACCGAAAATAAACCAAGGAGTGCGGGGAACAACAAAACCATTTAATTGTAAATGCAGCCCTATTTTTGCTTACTTCAAACTGGACAGACACTTGACCTACAAAAACACCATTTATTTGTTTATTTAATTAACTACAGTAGCTTTTGCTTGCCAAGACAGTTTGGCAATAAGCTCTTGGACTAATTTGAAAACGGTTCTGAATAGTTTGCAAATAAAGAACTAATGTTGTACTGCCTGGAACTGAGCTACAGTGAACCAAATGAGTATATAATAATAACTATGAAAATCAAGTATTTAACCACAAGGACTGTATGCTCTGATGCTTCCAGAGACCTTGAAATCAGCAGAACCCTGATGCCCTAGTGCTATTACAACTTGTAAATGAATATCCTTGTTAACTTCATTGCACAGATCACCTTCTGTGATTTTAAAAAGGGTATCAACTAGCCAATTTCAAAAATAATGAATAATAATGTTACAGATAAATTACTGGGTAATGAATAGAGATGGACGAACTTACTGAAGTTTGGTTCATTTCCGAACTTCCCAATTTAAGTAAAAGTTCGGAAGTGAACACATTAAAGTCAATGGGGAGCTAATAGTTTGAAAAGTTTGGATCAATAACAGATAAACTAACAATGGTAACTTACTGTAAATGGCTGTGGCACCTTGAAAATGGTCTGGGGAACATGTCCATATCACCAAAACCTGTTTAAACACTACCTTTCCCCATGATTGGGCAATTGTTGGGTTTGCACAAGCTACATTCGAGGGTTACCGAACGATACTTTCGAGGGTTACTGAAAATAGAACTATACATTCCAGGGTTAGCGAAATTGAGCGATACTTTCAAGGGTTATCAAATTCGAATGATAGATTTGAAGGTTAGCAAAAATGAACATTACATTCGAGGGTTACCGAAAGTTGGAAGGCTACATTCAAGGGTTATAATTGTACAATAAAATTCTTATAATGATATAATTATACAGTTCACCCCATTGGGATTCATGAGTGTGGTGGGTTTTAATCTAATTCTCGACCATTAACATGCAGATAACTCAATGGACGAATCCCCAAAATGTTAATCATAGATGCGCCCTTAAGTTTTAAAATAAAGTATCAATGCAAACAAGGTGTAGGCTTTATTTGTTTTGTAGGCTTTTAATGCTTGTGATGGTTCTCATTCATCCAGGTCATGGTATATCTGTTGTATTCAGTTAGATCAACTGGACTTGGTTGATCTAACTGAATACAACAGATATATCTTATCTTTTAATGTTTTTTTGACAACGATTTTTTAAATTTTTTAATTAATTGTAATATTAATGTATACATATAGAGGGATATTCTAAACATAAAATAAAACAAAAAAAACATTGTCTCAATCTTAATATTGTATTTAAAAGAAAATATATTTTCAAAAAGCAAGATTTTTTTCCTTTACAGAAATGTAAGGGAATAAAGCTCATTGTGAGTCAGCTGTAGTGTTATAATTATGTTATTATGTTTCACATGTATAGGTATATTTTTCTTTTAAAATGTTTTTATATGTGTCTAATAAGAAGATAAACAGTCATTCACACAACAAAATAGGACAGTAACAACCCTGAATGGTTCCTTACTTCCAGTGGAAATGAGTTTGAGCTTATTACTTGCTAAAAGTGTTTTTTTATTTATTTAAATAAAGCAGAGAGTATAGTATAGTATATTCAGGAAGCTTAAAATATTTATACATTCTTTTATTTGGCTATTGATGCAATTAATTGTTTTCTAGAAAAATATGGCCCCTGTTCACAATATGATCTATAATTTGAAATGGCTTTCAGTTGATTTGTCTTTGGCACCTTTGAGTTTTATGATTTAATGTATGTGCAAAAAGTTGAATGTTACCCACATATTTAACTAGAAAAAATTGAGCCTGTTTCCAAATACATCTCCCTGTATGTGTTTTACTTCTTGCTTGTACCATAATAGGGCTATTTAATTCTTCTTCTTATACAACTTTTAAAAGAGCTCTTAAACTGGAAATGTTGTTTTTGTGTTTTGTATACATATCAGTGTTGGTTTACTATTTTGTAGTGCAAAATATTTTGTAATGAAAGAATGCTTATGCAAAAAGAGTGCATATAGATAGATAGATAGATAGATAGATAGACAGACAGACAGATAGATAGATAGATAGATAGATAGATAGATAGATAGATAGACAGATAGATAACAGAAGTGAAGCCTACAGTTTAGAAGCAATTTTGTACCTCATTCTACATATCCACATTATCCATTTGTTATGTTCAGAAAGATTTTGGTCTCCAAGTACATATGAACCTAAAATGTAAATGCCCTCCTTTATCTAAAGTTCGGTACACAATACCAATCTTTAACATATGGCACAATACCAATCTTTAACATGGACAAGTAGAGGGCAATGTACTTTTATACAGTTCAGAGAACTCCAAGGTGATGTAACATCCTTATATTATATTGTTAAAAGACAACTGTGGTCTCAGAACTAAGTAGAATGGATTCTTCTCGTTGAAATGAGCCCTGGATCACATCTCTGGTTGTAGCCTGTGAGGAATTATATTGCAGTGAATGTTGGAATTTCCTTCTTCCAGTTGGTTGAGTGAATTTGCTGAACCTTTCCAGCAATAACTTTTTTTTATTGGGTTCATTATGAAAATTTTTTAAATAATCCTAACTAGTTTGGAAAAATTGAAGATCACAGTTATTATCAAATTATTACAATACAGTTACTTATAATAAGTGTTAATTTTTTTTTTTTTTTAATTATTAAAAATTACCTTGTGTCTTCTAAGCCTTTACTAAGTAAAAAAAATGAAACAGGAATTAACCCAGGTTGAGGTCATTTTTAGAAAGTAGATTTCAGGTTTCACTGATACTTATCTGTCTCACTGGAATGGTCTATGTACCATGTGACTAACAGTACAATGGTTGGTACAAACTTCCACTTTAATAGGTTTGCTCCTGTTTCAGTTTTAACTAAATAAATTTATAGAGGCAGTAATTGTTAATGGGAGTTACAATGGAACGGAAAATTATAAAAAGTCCCTCAACTACGTAGCTGAGGGACTTTTTATAAGGACATATTCCATTGAATCTTTCATTATAATTCCAGATCCTTATGCATTATTAAATGCATTACATTTTTTTATTACACTTCTTATTTGTAGAGATCAGGTTTTAAGGTGATCTGGGTAAATTTTCTATGATTCTACAAAGCTCTTTGTAAAGTATTCTACTTTTTGGAAAATAGGGACAGGCCAATTAAAGAGAAAAAAAATAAATAAGCTGACTCATATTTCATACATGGTTATTATTTTCTTCTTATATAGCTCTTGTAATTCTAACTGTGCTTTTTTTTTATAGATTCACATAATTTATTCTTGTAATCTACATTTTAATGGCTTATGCATTAGGAAATTAAGTAACTTTCCCAAGGAGGTGAGTCAGCAGTCAAATAAAAAGATGATTACCAGAACACCAATGCATTTCATGTATGGCATTTCATCAGACATAACTAACACAATTAGCAGGAGATTAAAAATAACCTCAATAGACTTCTTATTAAATATCACATTGAAATGCTGGAACAATCCACCAACCTTGTATGTCAATAGAGCATAAGGAAAGAAAAACAAAGGTGGGGGCTGATCAAATTTGTATTTGACATTTTTCTGGTACTTAAAATAAATAGCATTTGTATTTTATTACCAGTTAATAAGCTATTAATAAATGCCTTCTGACAAAAAAATGATCAAGCTTTTGTTTTGTGATGTTCCAATAAAGTGATTTTAACCTATTAACTTTGACACTGAAGATTTTTAATGTTTTAAGTGACCTATTCTACTGACACTTATTTTGGCAGTTCTGCTTCTCCTTGGTTTTGGCCATTTTGGCCATATTTTTTTTTAAATACCTCTAGCTGGGTGCCTCTTTCCCTGCATTTGCAGTGGTGTCCCTGTCTGGAAAGACTTGGGTGGGCAGAACTGACCTAAAGACTCTTAAGAAGTGTTTAAGCCCTGCTTAAGAAATGCTCATGCTTGGTGGCTTACATTCT
The DNA here is from genome assembly GCA_019447015.1 of Hymenochirus boettgeri. Classification (NCBI taxonomy): domain Eukaryota; kingdom Metazoa; phylum Chordata; class Amphibia; order Anura; family Pipidae; genus Hymenochirus; species Hymenochirus boettgeri. The sequence continues at coordinate 96,053,534 of CM033472.1, read as the reverse complement.
GTAGCTTGTGAATGCTTCTACTGCTATCTTACTAGTTTAGCAAGGGTTCCTAGATAAGTGTCTTCTTTAAAGGTCAGCCAGGACAATATGGGATGGGTCAGTGAGTCTCTGCACACATTTTCTAAAGTTATTTTCCTTGTGAAACCCCCATTGCCAATCTTCATTTCATCCCTAATGCTAAATAAGGCCTCTTAAGGTGCCCATACACTACGTAAGATATTAGACAGATGTCCAATCTCTCATAAGATAAATGTCCAATCCATCTAGAACTGCTAGGAACATCTCAAGATGAAAACTGCTGCTTGTAAAACGTGGTCTTTAGACATTAGATAGATATCTCAAATCCATCTAATGTCTGCCTAGTGTATGGCCAGCTTTAGTGTGCCAGCTTAAGAAAAGAAATCAATAACAGCTCTGACTTTCAGAATATTATTTGGTACATTAAGCAGCTCAAAAAATACATGTAAATATAGGATGTTCTAAGATATATAATTTTAAAAGTTCTTAGATCAAATAGTCTCATGTCATATAAACACACTTCAAATCAATGGATTACATTGATAAACATGCTAGTGCTGATTGATTAAAAATGAGCAATTTCACCAAATAAATCATGATGAAACAGGTGACTATATCCTGTCCTACCTTTACCAATAAAAAACTACATTTTGACAAAGGACTCCTCCCAAAGATATGTTTTTTCCCCCAATCAAGCCAGTTACTTTTGACTTCACGGTCATTAAGTAACTGCCACTGGTGGCAATAATAACTATAAGGGGGCATCAGCCATCAGGAAATGACATCACATCAACATAATTAGATACCACAACAAGATAAAGTATTGATAGTGGAAATATAACTGTTGCTAAAATTGCAAAAGATAAAAATTCAATGAACATTTAGAAACACACAGCTGACACTAATGAGACTGGAACGGTTTCATTTGCATAGTGAATGAGATAAATATTGAGATAATTAACATCATAGATGGGTTTGGATGGTAATATTCCAATTTTCCCAAGAACTATTGAAATTAAATTGCTAGCTGTAGTTACTGAATGCAGAGTTCATTTTTTTATTTGGAAATCACTAAGTATGCTATGAATCCATTTGTCATGTACACTAATGTATGTAGTCTTTCCCCCCAATTTATTTATATGATTTTAGGTTTGTTCTCTCATTCTCAGTCAACAATACATTTTACAGAGATTTGATTGTGGTAGTAAAGCAAACACACAGACAGAAGGTAGGTGTCATTAAATTTATAATACATAAGATTACCTGACATGATATTGACATATTTATCGGTCATATCGCCCATTCCATCTGATGGTTATTTTTCGCTCAGAATTACTGACAGCAATGCCGACAGCAGTAGTTTATCTGTGTCATTGTCATCTGTTTTCAACCCCCAAACCTTGCAGATATCATGCAAATCCCTATAGATCCAACAGGATTTATTGGGTATCTTTAATGGCCACATTTAGTTTCATCTCTGCTTTCATGTCCTCCCACTTCCTCAAACTGACTATAGACAAGTCTGTACTTGTTGTTTTCCCACCTTTCAGACATATTTATTAGTATTAATTACACTTAATTACAATTAATATTAATAGCATACCGATATTCATATATCCTCATGTTCGTTGCCTGGGAATAACGCTAGACTCTGATCTATCCTTTAAACCTAATTTTAACACACTAACCAACCACTGAATTGTAGGCTTCAACTTAAAAATATCCCATGCATTTGTCCCTTCCTTTCATACGAAGCTAGCTAAATTCTAGTTCCTACCTTAATCATATCCCTGCTTGTCTATTGTAGCAACTGCCTGGCACCACTTCAATCCATCTTAAACTCTGCTGCCCAGTTCATTAATGTGCCTTCTTACTTCTCAAACATCTCTTCTCGTTGTCAGTCTTTCCACTGGCTGTCCATCACACAAAGGATCCAATTCCTTACCCTATCCTTCCAATACAACCCCTCCATTCACAATAACAACTATTAGATACCTAGACTGTTTTAAGCCAACAGTAGGGTCTGATCCTTTCATATCCCCAAAGGAAACTTCTGAGGGAGTTATAAAGATAAATCTATGGCTGTAACAGTCTCTATATATATTTAATATTGTACCATGAGGAGAAATGAATAAACATAACAATCATAAAAAGATCAAATAAAGATCCATATAAAACCAATACACATAAAAGACTGATATAATGAGTGTATCATGCTGAAACTACACATAATAAAGTGTCCAGTGGTAAGTGAAAAAAAAACAATAAACGTATAAGTAATATGAATTCTGACAGATTCATCAGCAGAGTCCACTACAAGACAAGAATCTCCCACCACTCACCAGTTTTACTCATGCCCCCTTTGATGTCTCTCCTGCCGTTATCACTGTGCTCCTAATTGTCTCCCAAATACATACAATCAATAGAGCCTCCAAAGTCTCCTTGCCTCTAAAGGTTCGTACACACGTGCGATTGCGGGTCCGATAATTGGCACGATTGCGGGTCCGATAATTGGCACATGTCTGCCTTTAGTCTGCCTATTTGCTCTCACACAGTTAGACGCCGAAACAATCAAAGCCACTTCATTCTCACCCTGTCTTTCCACAGCTGACACAAGGACAATGTAAGGATCCAAACAGCAGAAGAAGGTACCAGTAAGCAGGTGTTAAGCCAAATACTATCTGCAACAACCAAAAATGACATCAAACATCAAAGTGTATAAACATCACAATAGGCAAATATATGTATAAATAGATTATCTGAGAATAATAAAACATAATAGGCTATACAACATATTTCACTTACATTAGATTCCTCAGGCATCTCCATACACCCCAGAGCTGATCTACAGATCATAATTCTAACCTCTGCTCTGCAGATGATATCCTCCTCTCATTTACCCTAGTCAAAAAAAGGCTTTCTTTTTGCTGCCCCTTTGCTACATCTCTACATATCCAACATCTCTTAATATCTTCAAGCACAACCTCAAACTCTACAGGAAAAAAAAAATCTACCTCTGCAGGAAATCATATAACAAGGCCTAGGTAACTACCACTTCCATTTACCCAAACTGATCCTACCTGCTAATCAAACTCCACTGTCACTCTACTGACAGCCTACCGATTCACTTCACCTGATGTGCATGTACTTATATTATATGCACTACCCTTGTATGTAATATGTATGACTATGTAATTGTAAATAGGGATGGACTAGAACTCGTTCGAGACAAACTTTATGAGTTCAGATGAACTCAAACTATTCAAACTAGTTCGGGTTCGAACTAGTCTGATTTTCCAGACTCCCTGGACTAATTCTCGAATGTTCGAGGATTTTCGAACGTTCGCCCGGCCTCGAACGGCCGTTTCCAGAGATTCCCAAAACTGAGTTCATGGATTGCCAAACGGCCGACAATCCCGCAGCTGTACATTTGGGGGTCCTGCAGCTCAAAACCGGGATCCCCTCCCGGGTCCTTACAAGGACCTTTGTGGCCCTGACAAGGGCACTTTGGGGCTTAAGGGATCTCGCAGCTTGACAGCTTGAACCGGGACCCCTGTCCCTGGCCCTACCAGGGCCCTTGTGGCACTTATAAGTGCCCTAGTGGCCCTAACAAGGGCCTTTTGGGGCTTGAAGGGTACGGCCGCTCGAACCGGGACCACCTTCCCCAGCCCTTGTTAGGGTCCTTGCAGCACTGATAAGTGCCTTTGTTGGGGGTCCCGCAGCTCGAACCAGGACCCCCAGTGAGTGGCTCTTAAAAGAGCCCTTGGGCAAAGTCTTCTTTCTTGTTTCTTCCGCTGAGGCCACCTACCCGAGAAGTACCCCTGCAGCCGCCAGGGGTACCTCCAGCGCCGGTGGCCTCAATGAGGCCGATGTTACCGGTGTCTTGAACTGACGCGATGTCTTCGGGGCTAGCAACACCAACACCACTGAGGTCGCCAATGCCAGGCAGGCTCACTGCGGTTTCTGATTGGTCAATTTTTTAATGCTTGGTTTACATGGTTTACATTAACTAATCAGATTTTCTGATTTTCTGAAATCTTCATAACAAACAGTTCCATCGATAAATGAATAACTTCTCTTTGAACTTTTCCTGTTGATTTGAATTGTGCATTATATTATACTAGACATTAAGCCCGTTATATAAACGGGCGCTAGAATGCATGTGTAGAAACATTTATTTTTCCAGAGCAAGAGACGTGGACCATTTTGCACTATGTTCCTCAAATTGTTTATTCATTTTCCCTCAGCCCATACACTTTGAAGGGACTTTTTTTCCCCTCAGCCCCTGTCCATACACTTTGAAGGGACTTTTTTTTCTCCCCTCAGCCCCTGTCCATACACTTTGAAGGGACCTTTTTCCCTCAGCCCCTGTCCATACACTTTGAAGGGACTTTTTTTTCCTTCAGCCCTTGTCCATACACTTTGGAAGGACCTTTTCCCCTCAGCCCCTGTCCATACACTTTGGATAGAACTGTTTTCCCTCAGCCCTCCATAAGCTAACTGTCCTTTTCCTTTAGGTGTGTTCTCTAAAGAGGTCTTCTGTCTCTAACTGTTACGCTTTCCGCGTATGCGCATAATCAACCGGCATTTTGCGCATGTGCATAATCAACCGGCGCGTGTGTTACTTCCGCCCATGAGACGCTGATGGAGGTATGCAAAAGTAAATTATGCCACACAGTAAAAGACTTTCCTGCACGAAAATAAATGAAGGGGCTGAGAGGCTGCGGCGGGGGAGGTAGAGCACTGTCAATGCACTCTGTAATTACCTGGAGGGAAATAACAGCAGCAGCCTGAGGAATAGAATGCACACCAAGTGGCAAAAAGAGGTAATTGCAGGACACACACAGACACAGGGAAGCACACTTGCATTTTATTATATAGGATACTGTATAATAAGGCCTCTCAAGCAGTTTGTAATGATTCATTAATCAGTTTAATATTTAACAAACTAAAAGAACTAATATGAGTTGCTATCTGTTTAGGGGGCCCTGCCCTAATAGTGATTGTTGTTTTGGGGTTGGAAGACATGGGATAGATATGGCCATGTGTACCTAGCCTTAGATAGGGTTCCTCCTCTCTATAGACCTTAACACATATATAACCCTACCCTCCACCAGTAATTAGGAACACTGTTGAGAAATGCATTGGAGTATATAGCTTCCATATGTGCGCAGTTTAATAGGTTTGTATCTATCAAACCCTTCAACATTTGTCAGGACAAACTCTGGTTTGAGGTTCGGGTTCGGTCTAGCTCTAAATGTAACCACAAGAAACTAGGCCTGTGCTGATGGATTTTTCTACCCTAACATTTTGCATTTTAAAAGTATAAATCTCACAAATAGATTGGAATATCCAGGTAAATTATACATTATTAGATTCATCTAAGAATAGGCAATCCACTGTTACCATTACCATTATTTAGGTTGCAATAATATATTCCAATCTCTGCAGGTGTCTGCTGCCCAGAAGGACCAGTAGGAAAAATGCAGGGGCTAGCAGAAATCATGCTAAATATCTGATGTCAGGAAAAGGAAAATAATGCATATTTGTCATTGAGGAGGGTGTTTCTCCAGCTCTCCAGTTTTTTTCATTACCAGATGTGGGGCTGTTAAATACAAAATACATTTTACATTTTTTTGTTTTTGCATTATTGTTTGACTGAATTAGAAATAAATAAAGTTAAGTGAAGGTGTGAAACATCGATCAAAATATTTATTCAAAGTGGATATACTCCCAGAACAAACTATCTAATGAGTTTTTTTTAATGTAATTTATATTTAAACCAAACATGAATCATAAATAAATAAGCCTAAATTAATAACAATCCTCGTTAAGAGTATTGACATCACCAATAAGCAAGGAGGCAAGTTTTCAACAAATGTTCCAGCCCTAATTAGATAAAAATTTCCTTTTTACTCACAAGCGTAAAACAGATCCAAACAGCCATCGGGAGATGGAGGCGATAGTGTAAATGTCCCTGTTACATGTACCTAACGGGACTGAAATTAAAACACAACCAGCTGCTGAAGGTCATACAGAGTTATCTCTAAAGGTTAAGCTGAATAGCAAAACTACAGATACAGAGAAAGGTTGTAGAGGTACCCAACAGGACTTGGATGCAACTCACTAGGAAATTGCTTGAAAGCTTTCATTCACACAACATGTTGTGTGAATAAAAGCTTTTAAGCAATTTCCTAGTGAGTTGCATCCAAGTGGCTGTTGGGTACCTCTACAACCTTTTTCTGTATCTGTATCTGATGTTCCAGGGCAGAACACTGAAGCACTACTCCCAAGGCAGCTATCAGCAGGTGGAAAAAGACTATTTTATGATACTGAATAGCAAAAGGCCTAGGATAAGCGAATGCAAACGTTTTCCAAAAAACATTACTAGAGATGGACCCGAATCCAAACCCAAACCTGTTTCTGAAGCGGATTTCACAGATCCGCCCGAACTTGGACTTTGTGGATTTCTGAAATCTCAAAAATACTATGCGGAATGCCAGGAAACAGTTTCTGGTATAGGATGATGTTTTTTAAAGATTTTGGGAATTGATACATATTCCCCAGACCATTTCCCAAATCCCAGAGCCATTTACAGTAAGTTACCATTGTTATTAATACCTTCATTTTACACGTAACTTTTCAAGAGAAAAAAAAAAAGAAAGAAAATAGCAGAAAGGATTATGCTGTATGTCCCCACCAACCATCCCAGTATTGATGGATCCAGTTTTGAAGGGCCTGGGTCATTTGCATTTGTCCTGTGTGGTGCAGTATGTGAGTAATTGAGCAATCTGGGGGGTTACATAAAGAAGTTTCTATCTTTTATCTTGGGGGTGTTTGTGTGTGTGGTTGGGGAGGGTATTTAACTAATTGCTATATTATTTTGCATCTTTAATAGCACTATACAATTAAGCACGCATGAATACTTTGAATACCAGGAAACAGCAAGATGTGAAGTATATAAAATTAACAGAAAATCAATATACATTTGTCTACAAAACAAGAAATGTCAAAAAGATCCATTTCATCTGTCCTTAATTAAGAAATAGTTTTACTTTTTCCTTTATGATGCTTGTCCTTTTTTGAACGCACTGTACACTTCTTAAGTATTCAACTTAATTACAAAAGAATTAATAACACAAGAATAAAAATGTCTGCCAACTGGACTATCCTTGGCGTAAGTCACAGAAAGCTGCTAGCAAATGCAACAGCAGTTATTTAATAACACATTTGCGCTTGATGTAAATTCCATTGATTAATTCTATAAGCTGGCTTTAAAATAGTAACCACAAATGCCACAAATTCTATATTAAAATGCATGCAGTGGCTGCGTGAGAAGCTTTTAGAAAAAGGTATCCACTATTGACCAATCCAATATGGTTTATAATAAAAGGGGACCCCCTCCACACACAAAAAGAAATAAATAAAAATGTGTGCTGATATGTGGTTTATATAGTGAATAATGTACCCCCTACTGTAAATTATAAGTTTATTATAAGTCACAGAGGAGCCTTGTGCTTTTATACAGGGCACAGAACTGTGAGGTACTTCTTATATCCTTGTAATTTACAATAGGCGGTACATTATACAATATAATCCACCCCCAACAAACTAATATAACTAATAAATATCAATAAAATGAAAGTTTCTAAACAGTTTTTAAAACCCATTAAACCCGCACCTTCATCTCACTGTTATTTACTGTATTTAGCTCTCCCCTCCAGCTCTCTCTCCCCCATACCTCTGTAGCTTCATAGCCTTCTCCATGCTTTGCCCCTTCTACTTTTAGAGCTCACTGGTTAACTTCCTTGTACAAGTTACATTTTTCTTTACACACACAGACCCTGGAATGCAGCAGCCACTTTGATCTCTCCCCTCCACCAGACCATCCTGAAACAACTTGAAGGATGGGAGGAGGGAGGAGGAGGGGAGTCCTCCAAGTTATCTGATCATCTTATAATTGTTGCACTACTACGTAGTAGCACTCTGATTATAAGAATATTATTGTACTGATGGGTCCCATTGTGACCCATTAAGGGGGAGGATTATAAAGAAATTCCCTCATTAACACAGAAGTTTTTGTGTTGTAGCTCTCCATATAAGTCTTCTGATTGCATATTGCAATTTTTACAAGCAATTAACAATATTAGAATTACAATTGATAGATTGATAGTGTAAAATGTTACTGCAGATCTACTCTTAAATGTTGTCCCTGAGGATATGCCACCAGTGGGTAAAATACATTTACATTTATTTTTGTATTAATATGATCACCTATAGAAATATTAAGAAGAGTAGTGAAACTGGATCTTTACTGTTACTACAATTAGACAAGGCATAAAAAAGTAACAATTTAGAAAACTGAAGGCTGAAAAGTGTTTACTAAATTCTTGTAAGATTGGTTATTTCTGGCTATAACCCCAAATAGTAAAATGATGTGTTTGGTATTTTGTTGGTAAGTTTACTACATCTAATGCACTGCTCCAAATATTCACACAGTATATTTTATCACAAATATACTGTCCTAAGATAAATATGCCTCTATAAGGTATATAAAAATATTTCCACCAGTCCCCCCACAAAACTAACAAAAATAAATAAATAAATAAATAGGGAAATTAATCTGTGCAAATTAGAGTTTCTAGTTCTACAGACAATCAACAACAAAAAAAGTCATCAAGATAAGAGTCAGACTGGGAATTTTTAAAACAGCATCACAGATGTCACTGAGTATATAAGGCTACACAGAGTGATGATAAAAAATATAAGAACAGCATTACGCTTTTTATATATATGGGTCCCCTTTCCCAAAGCAATAAGCTCATTTTGTATCTCTAGATTATTTATTGACTTTAACTTTTTTTAACACCATAAACTGGAATTAGATTTTATTGTTGAATTGTTTGAAATTTGAACAATGTGTTATCATTGGCACTTTTCTTTCAAAACGTGAGGGGATTTAATTGTGGTCAATTTTAATGCAATATATTGTATACTATAATATATTGTATATTATAATAATATAATACTCTAAAACTATATCTAATTGCAGCTTTGCACAATAGATGTGAATAGTTAGTAAACAATTACTTATTAGACTTCTGTTCATGCTAGCCTCAAATATTCAGAAGGACTTCCTGTATAGAATAGTTTTAGTGAACGGGCCTTAAAGGGCAAGTCCAGCCCCCAAATGAAAACTTACATACAGGTAAATCAACCCCCAAAACCCTAAACAGTAATAGTTTGAAACCTGAAATATATAATTCTAACCTGAAATCCTGCACAATGTCCTATTGCCCCTGTTTCAGCTTCCTGGTTCTTCCAGTTAGCAACTGTCAGTTATGGATTTGACAACCAATGACTGAATGTTAATCCCCTGTCTGCCTCTTCTGAGCATGCCCAGGCTGGGTACAGGCTCTGTACAGGTTTCTAAATTGCTCAGTTTCCATGAGACATCCAGAAGCATAGCAGGCATACAGTAATGAATTCATAGGACAAACTATGATATAATCAACATATTTTAAAGAGGCCAGTCTTTCTAAAAGATGTTCTTATGAGGGTGGAGTTTTCCTTTAAAACTTTACAGAATATTCATGGCCTGCCAAGAAAAACAAAAGAATTAAAGGAGTTAAACTAACTAATCAAATTAAATGTGTTAGAAATAAGAATGTTAAATTACTATAAAAATAAAGAGTAAATAAATTGAACTTTGACAAAATATTTTTTGTTTTTTTTTATGCCAGAAGGAAGTAGAGAATTCTTTGATGTTTTTTGCTTTTTTTTAATGTAATACATTCAAGAATAAAAAACAAACAAACCTTGGCACACATGACAAATAACCAAACATTAATCTAGTTTCTTTCTATTTTCTTTTCTTAATGTTGAGTAGTTTTTCTAGTTTCATTTGTCTTCATAAATCTTCTTTAGGGAAGGTAAATAACTTATATGCAACTTAAAAAAGAAATGCTTGTTTTGCAGTTAACATTAATTCATACAAAGCAGCAGAGTCCTAAGAAGTCATTTTGAAATGATTAGAAAGTCATGGATCACAGCTGCAACAACATAACATCAGACACACAAGCATACATGCAGAGCAAAGTATTAACTAGATTTTTCAGGGCAAAGAGTCAATGTTAAATAATTTTGCCAAATAAACAAAGCCAAATTCCTGAGTTTAAAGAGCCCAGACGTAATCCCATGTAAAACAATATTATGCATACAATAATTATGTTCAGAACTAAGATGTGAAGAGTCTGAGGACATGAACTAAATTGTTGAATTATGTTCTGAGGGGTGTGTAAACTGAAAATTTGAATCAAACCCAATTGTTGTTTTTTTTTTTAAACATGTAAAAAAATTTTACACACGTTAAACACAGCATTTTGAATTTTGAACATAGCATTTCAATCAAATTCTGCCTTCGAAATTCCAATGGATCAGCAATTTTTCTTCCTCAAAACTGGGACTCATCATGAATACTCACAAGGAAATGTTTACAGCAGCACAGATAAACTAAATCAGCAAGTACTGTCTAAGGAGAAAGTGTTTATTAAATATTTGTAACACTCAAATGTATAAATATATGTAGAGAAAAATTTTGGCTAGACTGGTGGGTGGCTGACAACTGGAATTTACAAGAGCAATATACAGCACTGTCTTTTTTCCCTAATCTTTTTCTCTCTGACAAGCTTCTTTGAGTGGAAACAGAGATTTTGCGCCAATAAGAGGAAAAAGTGTGTCTATTGGTGCACAATGGGAATTATGTGTGTGTATGTCTAGCTATGGGTTGATTGAGGAGACAAATCAGAGGAACAATACACAATAATGTATTTTGCATGCTAAGGGATTTTGCGTGGGAAAAGGTAGGTCTGACAGAGGGGAAATGCTGATTGGGGCTGCTAGAAATGGAGAACCAATTAGCTTAGTGACTGAGATTTGGCTAATCCTGCCATCACCGTAAATGTATGCCCACGACTGTAATTTTACAATAACCTGCAGTATGGCAAACTTTCGAAATATGGCCCCCTAGGTGAAAAGGTCCTCTAAATATGGGCTATTTTTAAAAAGTTGCGTTACCATGAGTTATCATTAATGTATGATCACAGCCACAAATCTATGTTAATTTGTAGAATACCAAGCAGTAGCAAAATACTGCAATGGTATTCTATGGGCTTTTCTTAATCTATGATCGCAATCGTTGATTTATGACCGTGATTGTATATTTCTGATCACAAAAGAGTCATACTGTCTCTTTCTAAATATAGCCCTACTACACATTAAGCCCGCTACAACAACGGGAGCTAGAAGCACAGAGTGCCCCCTTAGTGTCCCAAGGCCAGAGCACCCTCTTAGTGTCCATAGGCCAAATTCCTCCCTCTGTTCAAGGCCAGGGGCCCCCTCTGTCCCAAATCCAGAGGCTCCCTGTCTCAAATCCAGCCCCCCATCCCAAATCCAGGGCTCCCCCTCTGAACCAAATCCAACCCCCCCTCTGTACCAAATCCAGCCCCCCCCCTCTGTCCCAAATCCAGGGCTCCCCCTCTGTACCAAATCCAAGCCACCCCTCTGTCCCAAATCCAAGGGCCCCCTGTCTGTCCCGAATCCAGGGCCCCCTCTATCCCAAATTCAGGGGCCCCTGTTCCAAGCAACCTTACCTGCAGTCTGTTTAATTGCTGTTCTCCCTCAGTGTGTTTCCTGTGTTTTTCCCTCTAGTAGTGAGTTAATAGGAACTGCAGACACTCTCCCTCTAGTGGTGAGTCAGAAGGAAATGCAGAGACTCTCCCTCTAGTGGTGAGTTAATAGGAACTGCAGAGATTCTTCCTCTAGTGGTGAGTCAATAGGAACTGCAGAGACTCTCCCTCTAGTGGTGAGTCCATAGGAACTGCTGTCACACACACACACGGACCCAGGGACGCACACTTAGGGTTTTATTATATATGATTAATCATAAAGCACTATATGAAAGTGCTCAAGTATTAAAAGTGCTTTAGAAGTACATGGGATAAGTATACATAGAGTACAATGTAGCATCTAGATGAATATAAGATAAAGCAGACATTACCCATGTTGTTGGTTGTATAACTCTATAGCTTTAATCTGTTTTGTTTATTGATTTTTTACAACTGCTGGGCAGAGCTTAATTATATCACTTCCCTCCAATAGAAACCAAGCAAGAGTATATCTATTGGAAGTTTCTATATAGGATAGATACCATCCATCAATACACACTCTCCACATTAACTAACAACTGTCTCCAGGGAGTCTGTTAGAGAGGGATCACTGTTGGTAAGCCTGAGGTCCTATAAAGAACCCAAACTATCCTGACATGTTTCAACCTTGTTAGAATTCATCAGTGCCAGACACAGTTTCATGGTTTCTATGGGGTAGGACTTGGGAGCACAAGATACAAGACAGATATATAGCTTAAGGTGAGGTGGGTTTAAAGGAGGAAAAAGCCCTCTACAGAGCATACAATGAAAGAAAGCCTTCTTACAACAGAAGCAGGGATGACCAGTTTGTAGATATTACGGATTTTCCCAAAATCCTCTTTCCAAATTTTTTCAAACGTTTGAGGGTTTTCGAACGTTCGGTAATCCTCAGACGGCCGAGGATTTCCGAACGACCAAAAGTCCCACGGACGGACCTTCTGGGGCTTAAGGGGTCCAGCAGCTGGAACCGGGACCCCCTCCCAGGGACGTATAAGTTCCCTTGTGGCTCTTGGAAGGGCACTTGTGGCACTGACAAGTTCACTAAGGGCTTAAGGTGTCCCGTAGCTCGAACCAGAACCTCCCTCCCCAGTACTTAGAAGAGCCCTTGTGGCACTGACAAATGCAAAACAAACTGCAGCTCAAAAATAATAAATAAGTAATAAAATTCAAAAATATGATTGGTTAATGTGTGATTATATGATTGCAAGCATTAAAATATTAACCAATTGGATTTGGTCCTTCAGCAAACCTATATAAAGAAACCCCACAGAGCTCAGAAGTTATCATAGTAATGGCAGAAGAAAGAAGACACCAGCAACAACGGCGATGTTGATGCCGCCAGCGCTGGCGGTGTCACTGGCAGCCACAGTAATATCGCCTGGTGTTGGCAACATCAGAGTTGTTGTCGCTGGCTGAGAAGAAAGAAGACTTTGGATCAAGACTCCGGCAACACCGGCAACATTGATGTCACCAGCATCGACGGTGTCACCAGGGGCCGCAGAGACATCGTCCAGCTGGTGTCGCTGGCTGGAAGAAAGAAGACACACCTCCAAGGGTTCTTCTAAGAGCCAATAGGGGTCATGTTTTCTAGCTGCAGGACCCCCAACAAAGGCACTTCCAAGGCCCCTAAAAAGTGCCAGAGAGGGGGGTCCTGGTTTGAGCTGTGGGACCTCTTAAGCCCCAAAGGACCCTTGTGAGGGTTACAATGGTCCTTCTAAGGACCCAAAAGTGGGGTCCTTGGTTGAGCTGCATGACCCCTTAATATCCAGCTGCAGAACTTTCGGCCATTCGAGAATACTCCAAAGGCCGTTTTTGGAATCCTCAAACGTTCAGGAATTCTCTAATCGGCTGTTCTGCGGAAACCGGAAGTAGTGCGTGTGTGCGCTACTTCATTTTTTTTGCTGTTCTTCCCACGGGGACGTGTTCCTCGGACCATTTTCCAGGTCCCAGAACCATTTACAGTAAGTTACAACTGCTATTTAATCCCTTATTTCTCTATTTACTTTAATGGCAAAATTCACGGATTATCAAGCCAAACATATTTTTAGAATTTTGGCCTTCTCTAAACAGAAGGTACTGCACAGCCTCATCCTATTAATATATTAATATTGGAAAAGAGGAAAAAACTGTCCATTTCTCTAAGAATGCTGTGAGAGACAGAGACATGCAACATCATTTTATCATAAACAAACATCACTTCCTGTCTCTCTTAAAGGAGATTTTATTTTCTATGGAGAAGGGAGGAGGAGAGTGAATGTTTGAGACTGCCACATGTTTTATAAATAGCATATAATTAGGTGTAATGCAGGAACTTCCTTACAGGTTTACAATTTTTTTTATTTGTTAACAGTGGCACATGTTGTAAGATCTGAACATCATTGGATGTTAGTAAAATTCCACTTCCTTTTAGTGTCCATATGGAGACCCTAAAGCACTTTTAGAGGTGTGGCTAAACCTACCATTTTGAGTAATTAAAATATAAGTCAGTAGCTACCAGAAAAGTAACAATAGTACTTTAGGTGATGATGGTACTTTTCCACTGTGAAACTTTTTGATGCAATTGAAAAGTTCAATGGGGAGATATCTGGCAGTATTGAAATATCGGCAAACATCACCATTGCAAAAAACGCACAGCTACTGGCGGTAATTTTTCAGAACAATATAAAGAACATTACCGATAAATACAGTCCTTTGTATTGTTTGGGGGATGGCACAAAATAAAAAGCAGTGATTGGTTTGCAGGCCTGTTGATCGGCATGTAATTGTTTTTCTTTGGTTTATAGAATTGAAACAAACAAACAAAAACAAAAAAAAAAAACATTTAGTTGGTCTTTGAACATTGTGGCAAAATACAGTTGATTTTTAGTGTCTATAAGTGTATGATAAGTTTAGTTACCTTAGACTATCACCTATATAGAGCATGATTTTATTATGAAATATGTGTAAATGATTACCTAATAAAATTATAATGAGCAGATAACTTGAGTAAATTTGTTATTAATATGTTTTGATTCCTGATTTTTTTAGTTGAAATAGAGTCCTCGTTCTTTGTCAATCTGTTTTTTTTCTAAACATATTTATATTTTTGTTTATATAGTGCAATTTGCTAGACATTTATCAAAATTGTAAAAACCATTAATATTAAACGTGCTTTGAAAAAAGTGATTAAATAAACATTTATAAGCTTTCAGACATTTCAATAAGAAGATGATTTTAATTGCCACTGCAACAAAAGGAAGGAAATATAGATAGAGATGCACTGTACTAAACATATTTAGGTATTTATGGAACAAGCATAAATGAATCATGTCTGATTCAGGAAAAAATATCAAGACTTTAAAATAAAATTGTAGCTGTTAAAATAATAATCGGTGGCTAGCAAAAAAAAACCCAAAATGTTGTCATTTATATTAGTATTGTGTATTTTACTTGTCTTATCATAGTACTGTTAGGTCTGTGTACACTTGTGTAGAATGACTGAAGGACAGAGAGGAGATTTATTTATTCATATTTGTATTGTGTATTCTTTATGCACGTCTTTCATACAGTAATTAAAGGGAACATCCACCCCTCCCACAAAATTTTAAACTTACCTCTACTGCTTAGCCTGTATGAAATTTTGTAGGAGGGGTGAAGATGCCCTTTAATGTATTATTCTAGTCCTAAAATAGGCAGTGTGGGTAGATTAAAAACAGGTAAACCCTTTTAAAGGGCTATTCTCACCCACAATCCATTCCCTTCCCTTATGATGAAAACAATGGGTAGACAGTTGTAAATGTTAAAAAAAAAAAAAAAATATATATATATATATATGGTTTTAATTGCCATTGGAACAACAGAAAAGAAACATAGATGTACTGAACTATATATATTTAGGTATTTATAAATTGTGTCTGATTCAGAAAGAAATATTAAGACTTGTAAAATAAAATTCTCAAAGTTAAATTGAGAAAATGCATGTCCTTAAACAATTTTGATATATATTAAATATATATTAAAGTATTTAAAGGGCATGTCTATCCTTCTGACAAAATTTCACACTTACCTTAAACACCCCTAAAAAACCAACATATCTCTTTACAGCATTCCTGAAGCCAGATATTCAGCCTTTATGACATTTTGAAGAAGGCTGGACATGCCCTTTAATGCATTATTCTGTTTCTGAGATAGGTAATTGAAATTCAAAATGAGTAACCCCACGCCAAAATAATTAAAGACTATCAGGGTTATTCAATAAAAGTTCTTATCGTTTAAAATGGTGCTAATTTTGCCCCAATCAATCAGATCTTATTTAACATTTGAAAGCTAACATCGGATTGGTTTATTTCCAGTGATTAACCAACAACTTCAACTGGCAGACACAGCCAGCCAAATTACCAACTTTCTGCGAATCATATATAGTATAATTAGGAAGGTACCAGAGTTTAGACCTTAACCTGGTTTTGAGTTGAAACTACGGTTTCTCACTTCAAAATAAAGTGCTGTGGGAAAGCTGCTCTTTTAGTAGTTTGTCTATTTACAGATAACCGAAAAAGCTCCCCTAATGGGGTAAATATGTGGAAAATAGGAGATTGAACTGTTGGTGTGGACCTGTCTCTCTTCTTAATGTTGAGCTTGATCATTTATTTTCTCTTGTGTCTTAATTGGCTTGATGTTTATACCCAGGCCTGGACCTCTAACTGTTTGTGCTTGCTTATCCACTATGTGTGGCAAATATAAAGGGATATCAAAAAAGGCTTTTCAGACTCACCTCCTGTACATGTAGTCTGGGTGCAAACCACCCCAGACCCTTTGCTTAGTCCGTTAAATGCTCCTTGACAATCATAAACTCCAATCCAGTAAACAAAGAGATTACCAGGTGGTGTTTAATTGAAATATGGCTTTATTCAACTCGTAATTAAAAACAATCTTACGCCTGAAGCATGAGGCATGCAGGGGCAACTAATCACAGAAAGACAATAAAGAGATTCAATAAAAGTTCTTATCATTAAAAATGGTGCTAATTTTGCCCCAACCAATCAGATCTTATTTAACATTTGAAAGCTAACATCTGATTAGTTGGGGCAAAACTAGCACTTTTATTGAATAATATCCAACAGGAATATATGGCTGGAAACACACGCACAGGTGACCCTGAGTCACCTTTACAGGTAGAAAAACCAAACTGTAGTTTCTCACAAAGGAAAAATGTTACTAAAGGTATAAAGAAATACAAGATATATGTAGGCACCCTGCGGGTAGGAATAAAGGAACATCCAAATAATTAAAATAGCTATATTTAGAAATAACACATATACATCAAGAAGGTAATAAAAGGCTGGCTAGCCTAAAAAGAGATAATGCATATATGAATAACCATACTAAAAAAAACATTAATAAGAGGAATAAAAAGTATGCAAAAAGTTACTGTAGCAACAATAAAGTCACTGTAGCAGAAATAGCAGCTTGAGACTCAACATAAGAGTCCTGAATGATTCAATAAAAACAGAAGGAAGGATGCAATCCAAACAGTGTGCACACACCTGCAGAGTGGAACTCTGTCTATGAGGAAACAAATACAGTGCACTCACACATCACCGCATCCATGCCGCAATCGGGAGTATTCAATAGCGATATCTCCGATCCCCCATACAGTGAAGGCACCACTTGCCCATGTCAATGCTAGCTCTTGGGATCCTGATAGAACAGGAGAGTAGGCAAGGTTTTTTTCAGTCTTGTAGTACTTAGACTCCGATCGATGCACCTAGAGAGACTATTGAGTCAGCGGGAGGGCAAGCAAGCCCATGCACAAGGTTTCCTCTGTTAGTGCCTTTGTTCCTACCCGCAGGGTGCCTACATATATCTATTTCTTTTATTAAATAACCCTGATAGTGTAAATAAAAAAAGAGACATCTAATCTATGACACAGACTTAACTACAAAGTTAATAAAATACAGTTGCAAAATACTTGTACTTATGAGAGTTAAATATAATAATGTGTACTTAGTACTTTAATTTGTATATTCTGAAAGGCTGCCTCTTCTCTAATTCTTAACTATATAACACATAATCCACTTCTGGCTATGCCCTGGTATTAGAGTAAGGGATATTCTTTACATCAAAGTTTTAAGTTAATGCAACAAGATTCTATGCTATATATGTTTCCAACAGGACCGTTTAGATGTATGGGTGACATATGGAAGTATTTGCTAAATAATCCTGCCTAATTCTTGACCTCCTATGATATCTACATACAGTATAATAAGATGAAAATGAGAATGTGTAGCCACACAGAGATTCAATATCACTGTTGTGATGCTGGGTAAATACCATTTTGGTATATCCAGCTGTATGGTTTTTAAAACAATGCGTTCAATAAACTATGACAGCTGTGTGTCATTAACGAGAATCACGCTGCTGTAATAATTTCCTTTTTGAAGCCACTGACTTTAACAAAAAATAAATAAACTCTAAGGAAGTATTTTCCATATCCAATCAAATTCACTAAAACTTTAAAGGGCATCTATAGTGGGAAAATGAACTTTTTTTTCTTTTTTTCCATGTGTTCTATAATTCCCCACAACCCCCAGAGTGTCATCAGATTCCCTCTCTGTCCTGAGATACACCAGTAAGAAGAATACGTGATTGCATTCCTCTACTCCTACTTGGATTGTCAATCAAATCCCTGTGACGTGATCCCCCCTCCCTGCTCTGTAATAAACATAGAGATAACAGCATTAGCAGGGGGAGAGAGGTAGCTTTGATGTTAGATATAAGGCTGCACTTGACCCCCCTTCTTAATAGCTTTCACTGATTGATGATGGGTCACAAAGTGAGAGATCGTAAACTGTACTGATCTCCTTCTTCCGTGTCTCCAGGACAGCTTGCTTTCTATTGGCCACTGTGTGTGGGTGTGTTTTTCAGGATGTTGAACTTTTAACTCCTACTGCACATGAAAAGCTTGTCGGTTAGCCAGAGTTGAGACATGGAGGAGGTAACAGAGGGGAGGGTGAAGGGGAGAGTGCTGCACACAGATCTGACACCATGGTTAAACAAAGTCACTGACAAAGATAGGATTAAGGCAGCACAGAGTACATGAATTTAACTTTGCAAAGGGGCAATGTGTTTTTTTCACTATAGATGCCCTTTAACTGTAACTTTTCTTGCCCCAGCACAGATCTATTTCGAAACTAACTAGAATCCTGTCTCATGATAGTATTTGGCAATGTAGAATTATTTGCCTAGAGTTTTGTACAGCAACTTCTCGTCAATTTAAACAAACTGCCTAGAAAGTGTCTTTTTTATTTAGACATATCTGTTGTGATTCTTAGGACCCTCCATTTGCAGTTATCATTACACTTTAAAAATGTTGTGGCAGGAATAAAAACTATTCAGTCGTAATATTTTACAGTTCTTTCCGACAAAACCCAAACAATGCTCATGAATACACATTTTCCATACCCAGATACATTATGCATTATTCAATACAGTGAGTGCCGGGAATTGTTTGTTTTGAGTAAAGTGCCAATGAAACAGTAAATTATATAAACAAAGAAAATCTTAGGAGTAATAGCTTTCACTTGGGTTACAAAAAAAAAGCCTGTGCACTGTGTATGTATAAGTTCTAAAACATCATATGATTTTGAAGCATCATAAATAAGAACAGAAGCTTTACTATTTTAGAGAGGATTGTTATTTACAGAGCTGTCCTATAGGTTTGCTTGCTGTATGCTTGTATTCTTTTGTTCTCTAAGTTAGTTCTGTAGGGTAGAACAGCTTTTTTTCCTAACATTTTCCTCCTTATTTATATATTTCGTTATATAAAAGCCTTCTAACAGAATATTGATCTATGAAGACATTAAACATCCTGCTCAAAGATTTCCTATTAATCTTTCCTGAGTGGATGATGGTGTCCTAGTATATAAACATTAGTGGAAAGAGAAACAGGATGATTAATTTACAAATAGACAGTACTGTGCCATTCTTCAAAGAAATCTTCCAGGGGAGAAATAAACAGAGGCAAAAACAACTAACAATATCTGTGATGTTGGTAATATTATGAGACTTAACAGACATTAAAAAAAATATTGACAACTACTCCCTGTGAGTTTAAGAATTTTTTTTTTTTGAGCTATGACAGACTGTAGAAATCTTAAATGGCTTTAATTAAACTAATTTAAATATAGAAATAGAGACAAAAACAATTAACTTAATTTAATTAAATAAAAATCCTATAATTAACATAATCATTTCAAAATGTAAATGTACAGACCCCCACATATGATCATTTAGTATGTCAGTCCCTGATAAAACATCAAAACTGCTTCATGTGACATTGACCTTACTAGAACAGGCCTGGTGTATAAAATTGTATAAAATATTTTTCTTTTTAATAATTTGGTTCATTGCTATATACTGTACAGAAAAAGGGAAATCTTCCTGAGGATCAATTTTTGCTTATTTTGCTTATTGCAGTTGAGTCAACAGGATATATTCAGCACAGTTAGATGTGAAGAAACAAACTTAAAAGGATCTCTGCCAGTTTGGTTACAATAGGCAATTGTGATTAAATATTATCATTTTTAAGTCAAACTTACTGAGAAATGACTAATAGGTATAAAACACCCAATAGTTTACTTAGCACTAGTACATCGCTTGCAGCATAAAGATTTGCTAAACTTCAAGACCCACTGCAAACCAAATCCCATCTTAAAGCTACGCTAACCCTCAGTGAAGCAGCAACTGGCATTTGCAGCTCTCCAGATATCATTTCTTATGTGTAAATTGATTTTGCTCTCATTTAAAATCGTTTTTTCTTTTTCAACCTGTAGGTTTTTTTTTCTTCGTGTGTTTGTTCTCGTACAGGAACAATGTTATTTCACATCTGATAAAACGTTTCACACTTTTTAGTTAAACTAGTGTGCAGTGGGGTAAAAGCTATAATTTTTGTATAAATAAAACAGTTTTCTATTTCAACATTTTGATCAACTTTATTTTACTTTTATTTTAACTTTTATTTAATATTCAGCAACACACTTTTGCCCAAAGAAAGAGGTAAAATCATAAATTCTCATTTTGAAATAGAACTAAAGCTAAAATATTAAGAAATTTACATGTATTTTAAAATTGCTTAACCAATCGGGAAATTAAATCTCCTCTGTGCCACAAATCTACCTGGCTCCCCATTAAACAATGCATTATCTACAAAATCCTTCTTTAACATTTAAATCCCTTTGCTCTACTGCTCTTTCTTATATTACTTCTTTTGTGTCCCCATATATCCCTGCCCATACCCTCTGCTCATCACAGAACCATCTCTTATATAGACCCCCTACTCTCACTTCTGAAACAATGAAAAAAATGATGAGGTACCAAGTAAGGACTTTCTGCAACTCAAATTTGTGAAATTGCTTGTTTATTCATCACACTCTCACTCCCCTACTCTCACTGCCTCCTCTGGACTTAAACCATTTTCTCTTGTGGCTCCTATCCTCTGGAATTCTATTCCCATATCTCTTCATCAAGAAACCTCAATAAACAAATTTAAATCTAACCTCTCATCCTATCTATCTGAGCACAACACAGCATAGGACTGCTGAAACTGCACTATTTAGCACAATTTAGCACTTCCACCCTTTCCAATGTATCTGTATATTACCCACCTAAGTAGATTTTGAGTAGACGGGCCAGGGACCTTTTTCCTCATGTTCATGTTTCAAGCACTTGTATATTTCATGATGCTCATACTTATTTACATATTTATGTATTTATTTATTGTCCTCCTTGTACGACTTTTTATATTCTATATTGTGCAGCGCTGCGTCCCCTAGTGGCGCTATATAAATAAACATATACAAACATACATACAAACCAGTAGCAATGTTTTAATTTTTCATTGGCTGTGTACACAGATATTTCATCAAATATATTACCTGGGTAGGCAAAAAATCAAAATGCGTGTGCTACATACAGAATTACATACCTTATTATAATTCATATATTTGCATGTGCTCTGTGTGCACAGGCCTGCTGAATTATAGGTTATCGGTTACATTGATGCTAAGTTCTTTGCTTCACCCACAATGCCGTAGTTGTTAAGTACAGCAGCCTGTGCCCACTGAAATCAAGACTGAGAAAAAACATTCAAATTCACAAAAACAAAAAGTGGGTCCAGAAAATTAGAAAACCTGCAGAATGGTAGAGGATTTATCTAAAATACTGCTGATTTCAAGGGTGAGAGTTAATGTACATGTCTGCTAATTATGAATTTTTTAATCAGTTTTTTTTTCTTGCATATACATTTTAGTTTGAGATCTTAAAATTTTCCAATCACATTTCAGCAACATCAAAAACATGTATGGTTCATGAAATGTCATCACCTAGAGTAATTTCATAGTTTGTGGTTTATGAAACATCATGTCAAGAAATTATACTATGAAACAATGTGGCAAAATAAAGAGGATGAGGGGAGAGTAAGAGCAAAAGATTAGAAAGAAGACATTCAACAGTGAGTTAATGAGAAAAGCAAAATAGGCTTATTTTCTGGTACAAAAGGTACATTTCTATAATATATCTTAAATGCAAATGCATGCACTATTTGATTGTTATGCAGGGAAGTTTTCTCCTAAAAGCTGGTTTAACAAGAACAGTTGAAAGCCTTTGGCTATACAGGCAATAGGCTAAATCATGGCAGGAAAATGTGAAGACATTAGAATACAAGAGCCAATTGATTGCATCCAGATCCCACAGGTTTTGGTGTACACAGGCCTTTTTGGTTTGGCATAGAAGTTTCACACATAGTTTCAAAATAGCATGGAATAGAATGATGTGTGCGATTTCTGAGCATTATGGATACAACAAGGACCTTCTGTCTTGTATTTAAAAATAGTTTGCCGTTGCTGAAGAAGAAAAAAAAACAAATTCAAGTATTACTATTAAAATGTTACAGTCATTCCTAAAATTAAAATCCATTATTGTACCTGCATGTTTAACACTGAAAATTTTATTTTAGTTTTTGATATTTCTGTATGTTATTCTTTGCAATAAAACATGTTCAGGCCACCCTGTGTGATGGAATAAATAGCTGCATTTGCTTCTTTATAGAACAGTATCTATATTGATTTTATTTTACTATTAGTGATGTACATTGAATGACAGCTAATGTAAAATAGAAATGGCATGTCCACCCTTCAAATAAAAAGTAATTTATTTTCCTAAAAACATAGCTGCTATTTTTATTTTTTTAATGATACATATTGCCCCCATCCTCTCCCTTTCTGTCAGAGGTTGCCACATCCTACTTCTGCTCAATGAGTTTTTAGGAGGCAGCAGGGGAAAGAGCACTGAATCAATGGCAGTGATATCAGCTGTCACAGCCTTGATTGAATGCATAGAGGGAGGATAATAAATAATCTTTAATATTCAGTTAGTAAAACATTTAATAATGTGCTGAATATATCAGTTTTTAATTTAAGGGTGGATATACACTTTAAAACCTTGGCATTGATTTTGACAAAAACATCAAACTGGTTACTGGGTATTCAGTTTGATTAAATTAACTATTTATAATATTTAATACATATTTGTGCAAGCTAGTTTTTATAGAATTTTCTTTGCAGGAAAAAGTGGGATACTGTGTTACTTCAAAGTAAGTAGCGGGGAGTCGCACACACATAGGTTTAAGTGCTTTTATTGAGACATTCTGTTAGCACAACGTTTCGGGGTTCCCCCCTTCCTGAGGTGCACCTAAGGAAGGGGGAACCTTGAAATGTCATGCTCACAGAATGTCACAATAAAAGCACTTAAACCTATGTGTGTGCGACTCCCCGCTACTTACTTTGAAATATCCAAAACACTGTTCTGTGGTTAACAGTCTGGGGAAACAGCACCACACCAGTTACCAATATAGGAGTGCGAGGAGAAATCTAACAACAATAGGTGTACAGTGTTAGCCAGTCAAAATGTTTACAGGGTAACCCTTTTGAAATAAAAAAATAACAAAAGTGGTATAAAGGTGATACCTTTATTGGCTATCTAAGATAATCATAGCAAGCTTTCAGAACATTCTAGTTCCTTTTTCAAGCTGATTACAATGAAGCTGTGGTGCTCACTGATATGTATTCAACATTCAGCTCATAGATCAAATAACCAGAAAAAAGGAATATCAGTGTGGAAGGTGTTAAAGTCATATAAAAGAGATAAGGTACAAGATACTGTGGATCAAAGTGGCTGATATAGTGGTAAGTTACTGAAGTATGAAGTAAAAGGAATTCCATGTAATTAAAGGTTCGTACACACGTGTGATCGCGGGTTTCGACCTGCAACACACGGTGTGTACGAATGTTCGTTTCGGCCGTTAATCGGCCAGTGTATGGGCCCTTTATTGAGCGAAACAGACAGTCGTTCTGAGATTTTTCATTAGCATTAGAAGTGTGATACAGCCACAAATGCCTCATCTCCCTCATACAAACTATACAACAGTACTGTCCATTTTGTGTCATTATTACCCAAAGAGAGGATGGTTTAATAGAAAGTTATAGTTTTGCCAAACTAAAAAGAGTTTTTAAGCACACTATAGATAAAATTATTCTAACTGCATTAAAAGTGAGTATGTGATATGTGTTTGTTTTTTTTACACAATGTGAAGTTCAATTTCTGACAAAGCCATCAAAGCGCTCAAAATTATCCAGAAACTTTCCGGTGGCTGCAGATGCTCAGGAGGTGAGGAAGGTTGGTTATGAATCCAACAGAGAGAAAAGAAAGGGCGTAAGGAGGGCACAAGTCATATGTCTTCCATCAACAGAAAGAAGTGGATAGAGAATAACTAAGTATTTTATTTATTCCATCAAAAAGGCATTCAGTCTGCCAGTGTAGATTTGTCATCCTGCCAAGGTCTCTGTGTGTCTGAAATGGAAAGCTTGTTTTATACACACTGGACTAAGAGAGAAAGTTAGTTTATTTAAATATTCTTTTTTCCTCTCTTTTTTTTTAAACAAATAAACTGGACGATGAATAATATATCTACCTAATATATCTACCTCTCTTTAGAATAAGAAAAAGCAATCTTTCAAACAAAGAACAAAGTGAATCTGTACTCCTGTCTAGAAGGGCATTTCCTGGTTTTGCAATTGTTCAATTCATTGAACCTGTACATTCCCATTAAGAGTATGGAAGCTAAACATATATGTATTATGTCATCCAGATCTGTGCTACACCCTTTATAAATAGACAGGTCATCATAAATGGAGAGCAAGGGATTGGGTGATGCTAGCTCATCAGCTCCATAAGAATATTCAAGGGAAACGATTGAAACATTACACACAAGAAATATTTAATTACTAGTCCAGGGTGCTTAATTGTTCCCTTTTCCTGAAAACTTTATTATTATTATTATTATTGTTATTATTATTATTATATGTTATCACATATTGTTTAAACTGTATAGCTAATGTTCTTGCTGTTCTTGTTGTCTGCTGTTAATAGTATCTATTCAATAATCCTAGAAAGGTTATATTGTAGGCCTTCAATGTTTTTAAATGGTATTGCATCCAAATAAGCAAAAAAACAAAAAAAAGTACTTTAAAGGGCATCTAAACTGGAAAATAATTAAATTTCCTATTAGGGGAAACAATAATTCTTTCCAACTATTACTGAACATTTTTGTTGTTGTTGATATGTCCCCTGTTTCGCTTAAACAATTTCTAAAGCTGAAAACCATTACATTTAAAACTACATATTGCACATTCTGTAACCAATCACATGCAAAAAAAAAAAATCAAATCCATTATAAAAGATTGGTAGACAGACTATTTTTACTGTTGTTGCAGTGCTTGGAAATTCCAAATCCACATAAGAACAATATTAAAAAAAAAAGAAAAAAAAAAAGATTTAGTCTGCTAATCATGTACTAGCTAATGATAATCTTAATTAATCCTTACAGCTTTGTGAATAACTCCTATTAAGATGAAATTTGATTTTATACTGAACATTTCAAATACAATTTCTAATAATGATGAAACTGATAGAGATTTCTACTTCACTAGATATAAAGAAAATTTGATAACTTTCTGATTTGATTGTTATGTGCAGTCTAAATTGCCTGCTTGACAACATAAGTATAGACTATAACCTTGAAATGCATGGACAAAATTACTTCCAATGAATACCCACAAAACAATATCTACAAACATATCACAATACCAAGACAAGTTTATTTGGCAGTATAATATAGTGTTATAACACTGGAAATACATTAAATACTAATTACCTAATCACATTTTATGTATTTGCCAATCATTTGATGGTAAAATGGCTCATCAAGTTATTATTTTCCTATCAATGCAAATAAAATGGCATTTCTGCATTTAGTATTTTTAATCCTTTTAAAGGGCATGACCATCCTTTAAACAAACAAACAAAAAAATTGTGACTTGTCAGTTATTTGCCTTCAAACGTAACTGACTTTGTTGTAGCCATTGTTCCAGCCATTGTATCCAGCATTGTTCAACTCCATTGTACCAGCCACATTGTATCCAGCCATTGTATCCAGCATTGTTCCTACTCCATTGTTCCAGCTATTGTATCCAGCATTGTTTAAACTCCATTGTTCCAGCCACATGTATCCAGCCATTGTGTCCAGCATTGTTCCTACTCCATTGTTCCAGCCATTGTATCCAGCCTTGTTTCAACTCCATTGTTCCAGCCACATTGTATCCAGCCATTGTATCCAGCATTGTTCTTACAACCTTCTCATTGGTCTCGGACCAAAGTCGGATATGTCATTGCCTTGTTGTGAGGCAACACATAAGCCTGGGCATCCCCCCTGTGGGAGAAAAATGACCCAGTGGTTAATGGCATCTCCTTATTTCTAGAAACATACCGTAAAATCTTTGACGCATCAGGCAGAACTATTGCTGCCTCCTCCCATTTGATGCAATTACGGCAAGGCTCCCGCTCTGTAGGACAGTATGCTATTGAATTCCGGACTTTAGCTGCTGAGACTACCTGGAATAATGAGGCCCTGTTAGCAGCCTTTTGGCAGGGCCTGTCTGATCATATCAAGGTCAGGACGACTTAGTGTCCCGGGAGCTTCCCACAATGTTGGAAGATATGATTTCCATGTGTATACGGGTGGATACTCGTATTAGGGAAAGGTAAGCTGAAAAGTCCAGTAACCGTCCTTTTCCTCCCAAATTTGTTCCTCATCCTCAAAGGGCCGGACCACTGACAACTGCTCCGCCATCTGAGGAACCCATGCAGATTGGGGGTACAAACATTTCTGCTGAAGAAAAAATTAGGAGGAGGACTCATGGGCTCTGCCTGTACTGTGCCGCCCAGGGGCACTTCGCTAAAGGTTGTCCTTCCAAGCCGGGAAACTTACAACCCTAGATTTGGAGAAGGAGTCTTTTCTAGGTAAATTCAAATCTCCTTTCCACAAGAGTTCACTTAAGTCGTTTCTACCAGCTACCATCATATTCAAATCCCAAACCTTCTCTACCCAAGCCTTCTGCTCCTTCTCTGGAGCAGCCGGTAATTTTATTGATGCCACCTTTGCTTATCTTCTAGGCATTCCATTATTTTCCCTACCACATCTTTTCTGAGTGCTGGCTATTGACAATCAACCTTTGTCTACAGAATTTATTTCCATGTCTTCTGCAGAAATTCTTCTTCAAATTGGTTGTCTTCACCGTGAATCTATTTCTTTCTTGGTTATACAAAGCCTTGCAGCTCCTCTCATTTTAGGACTCCCTTGGCTCCGACTTCATAATCCCATCATAGACTGGACTAACAATGAACTTGTCACTTGGAGTCCATCCTGCTTTTCCAGATGTCTTTCCCTTCCTAAGGTCTCTTGTTCCTCTATCTTCTGTGACAATAAAAATCTTACTTCTCTGCCTCATCAGTACCTTGACTATAAGGATGTCTTTGATTAAAAATCTGCTGAAATCCTGCCTCCCCACCGACCCTATGATTGTCCCATTGATTTGTTGACCGGT
The DNA here is from genome assembly GCA_019447015.1 of Hymenochirus boettgeri. Lineage (NCBI taxonomy): Eukaryota > Metazoa > Chordata > Amphibia > Anura > Pipidae > Hymenochirus > Hymenochirus boettgeri. The sequence goes on along the minus strand of CM033472.1, from coordinate 96,025,837 downwards.
ACCTCTCCACCCCGAGGTCGCACCTATCCACTATCTCCTGCTGAAACCACCTCTATGGAGGATTATATCATAGAGTCTCGAGGCTTCATCAGACCCTCCACTTCCCTTGCCAGTGCTGGCTTTTTTTTTGTGGAAAAGAAAGCCGGAGGGCTACGTCCATGCATCGACTATCGTGGCCTCAATAAAATCACAATCAAGAACCACTATCCTCTACCTCTCATGTCTGAACTTTTTGACCAATTAGAAGGGGCTAAAATTTTCTCCAAGCTCGATCTCCGTGGAGCCTACAATTTAATTTGCATTCGGGAAGGAGATGAGTGGAAAACGGCCTTCAATACCAGAACTGAACACTACGAATATTTGGTAATGCCCTTTGGTCTCTGTAATGCTCCAGCAGTGTTCCAAGAGTTTGTTAATGACATTTTTTGAGATTTTTTAGGTATCTCAGTAGTAGTCTACCTGGATGACATCTTAATCTTCTCTCAAGACCTTTCTTCTCGCCATGTACTTCAAGTATTGTCCCGACTACGAGCTAACCAACTGTATGCTAAACTTGAAAAAATGTCTTTTTGAATGCCTGCAAGTACTTTTTTTGGGCTACCTGGTTTTGGCTCAAGGCTTTGAGACCAAAGTCTCAGCTATCCTTAACTGGACTCTTCCCATTGGCACTAAGGCTATCCAACGATTCTTTGGTTTCACCAATTATTATAGGCAATTTATTAAAGGGTTTTCTTCCGTTGTTGCCCCTATCTTAGCCCTTATCAGGAAGGGAGGCAAACCTAGAATCTGCACTCCAACCACCTTGGAAGCCTTTGAGAAGCTAAAAAAATATTTTTCCTCAGCTCCAGTACTTCTGCATCCTGACCCTAGTCTGCCATTCATCATCGAAGTGAACGCCTCTAATTTTGGAGCAGGTGCCGTCCCTTCCCAAAGGAAAATTGAGAGTGGTAAACTCCACCCATGTGCGATCTTCTCTAAAAAATTTCTTCCTAATAAACTAAACTATGATATTGGGAATCGGGAATTTCTGGCCATCACACTGGCAATGGAAGAATGGCGATACTTGCTGGAAGGGGCGGTACATCCTGTCACCATCCTCACTGATCACAAAAACCTTGAATATATCCAAAACCTAAAAAGACTGAATCCTCGTCAAGCCCATTGGGCCTTGTTCTTCTCTCATTTCAATTTCATCATTTCCTTCCATCCTAGTTCCAAGAATAAAAAAGCAGACGCCCTCTCCAGGTCTTTTATGCAATCGATAAAACTGAAAAGGATAAAGGTCCTATCATTCCCTCTTCCAAGATCCTAGCCACTATCACCCCTCAACTTTGCCATCAGATTCTATCTGCTCAGGATTCTGCTGCCTTACTTTCCAATAAAACCTTTGTTCCCCCCTCCCTTCGGAGAGAAATACTACAACTGACTCATGACTCCAAACAGGCCGGTCATCCTGGCGTTCACAAAACTTTCAATCTCCTTAGTCGTTCTGTAGGGTGGCCCTCCATGAGAACTGATGTCAAGAACTTTGTCGCCGCCTGTTCCGTTTGTGCCACTTCCAAAACCTCTCATACTCTTCCTTGTGGACTTCTTCAACCCCTGCCTATTCCTTCCCTACCGTGGATTCACCTCTCTATGGACTTTATTTGTGAACTCCCTATTTCTAAGAAAAATACAGTTATCTGGGTTACTGTAGATCGCTTTAGCAAAATGGCTCATTTGTTCTTCTTCCTAAATTGCCCTCCTCTGCTGAACTTGCTCATTATTACTCATATATTTCGCCTGCATGGATTACCGGTTGAAAAAGTGTCCGATCGAGGAACCCAATTTATCTCCAAATTCTGGCGGGCACTTTGCAAGTTACTTGGAATTAAACTTCAATTTTCATCCGCTTACCATCCTCAGTCTAACGGAGGCGCAGAACACACCAACCAATGTCTGGAACAATTCCTTCGATGCTACATTTCTTATTCTCAAGACAATTGGACTGATCTTCTACCATGGGCGGAATTTGCCCATAACAATGCCGTCCACTCTTCTACCGGAAAATCTCCTTTTTTTTGTGTTTTTGGCTTAAACCCCAAAGGGTTTCCACAGGATTTTTTTTCTTCTGGACCAGTTCCTGCAACTAACACACTAGTAGCAGAAATGTCAGCCATCTGGCAGGCTACAAAAAACTGTCTTGAGAAATCTGCCCTTGTAAAAAAGACTGCAGCTGATAGACAAAGACGAAAACCTCCATTATATTCTGTAGGAGATAAAGTTTGGTTATCTTCAACTGCACATACAAAAGAAGAAAAGAAAGAGAAGATACGGTGCAAATCAATATATTTATTAATCAAACAAACAAAAAGAGAGCCCCTAATTGGGGTTCTCCCACGCCTGCATCCCCCCTACAGTTGTAATAACCAGAACATTTAAAGCCCCTCAGACCAGTAACATAATGGTAACTATAACCTATATACTTATCGTCATGTAGTGAATCGATTAGGCAGTCAAGACCCTAAGTCCGTGCACGGAACAGTCACAAAATGGTCGACAAGGAGGAGACCTAAAATATGGAGACTGGAGGCATAGATGATGGTAAGGGGGGAGCAAACAAGCTCCAAACGCGTTTCACTCTCCCAAAGAGCTTTTTCAATGGCGCTACTTCCGTTTTCTTGTCGGAAGTAGATAAAGATAATGGGACCCAATCAGCGGTGAGTAACGGAATGACGTCACTGTAAATGACTTCCCGAGACCTGAGCAATTTCTCTCAAGTTCTCGCGAGAATGGCCACCGCCACCATTCTCTCCGTTACAATAAACTAAAGTATACATAATAAAGTACTGACACACTATCGGTGAGTCACCCATATATATAACTTTATATAACTATAACTATATATAAAACATTATGAATCCCAGTATATATAACAACTTGGTCTCCTTACAAAAATGTCTATATACATAATGCTCTAAATGAGCCTCTGTGAAGACAGACCTATGAAATAGTGCAGTTGTTGTACAGAGCAAAAACCTGTTAATCGGTTCCCAAAACAATAAATAATTGGACTATGTCCCACTGGCGGCATCCAGATCAATATCTGGTAAAGGGAAAAACACCTACATATGATCGGCCGATCCTATTGGGCATGGTGGAGGCAGTAGCAAAAAGTGAGTCTCCGAAGCTAGGGAGGAGGAAAATTCCCTCAAAGTATTAAAGAACATCCAATAAAACCTTGAAGCAGTTTGTTAATTATTGTAATCCAAAGTGCGTCAGTGTCCAATCTACAATCCATACAACACTACATATAGGATTCCAATGTCAATAACCGATTCCCCCTCTTCTCTCCAAGTCAACATAAATGAATCAACAGTAAAGGACCTGCACAGTGGTTAACAACGAACAGCTTCCTAGATCCACAGCCGCTTTAAAACAAATATTTAGGATACCAAATCCAGCAAGTCCAGCATAAGGCAGCAGATTCTATTAGAGAGTCCATCGATCCTGTAAGAAAAGAATTCAAACAAACAAGAAGAGATTCAAATAAAAGGAGTAAACTCAATCTCTTCATTCAGTCCCTGCGGACTCTTGGTATTAAGGCTGAAAATCAGTCTGGTTTCCGTTTGTAATAGTTTAACATTAATGTCTCCTCCTCGAACTCCCAAAGTGACTTTAGTGAGGCCCATACATCTTAAATCAGTCGCATCACAGTTGTGTTTAAGTAGAAAGTGTTGTGCAACACTTGTAAGTGAAGCCCTGTCCAGCTACTCTAATTGTTGATAAATGACTGGCTAGTCTTTGTTTTAGCATTTGAGAGGTCTTTCCAATATAAATTAAATTACAAGAGCAAATTAGTGCATACACAACGTTTTCTGCTCTACAATTAAAGTACTGTCTAACCTTATGGGTATATTTCCCATCAGATCCCACCACAGTCGTTCTTGCATCCATATACCTGCAAGACACATTGTCCACAAGGATATGTCCCTATCAGCTTCTCCCCTCTCCTTAAAGCTGTACGACCTGCTGAAATGACTTTGAGTGAGTTTATCACCAAATTAGTCCCTCTCCTTGCCGTATGGAGGGTTGAGCTGTAATAAAAGGGGAGAGTGTGTTATCATTATACAGAATATGCCAGTTGCGAGATATTGTGTTTTAACCTGACTCAGTTTGAGTGATAAACCTCAGTGTATCTGTGGATGTAGTATTTGTTCTAGAAAGAACATTGTGTTGTGTCTGTTGTGATACTGAATGCTTAGTTCTGCGTAGGAGGGATCTGGGATAGCCTCTCTGATAGAATCTATCAGCCAAAAGTTCAGCTTCTTTGTTGTAATCCTGTGTGAGTGTACAATTACGTCTCACACGAAGGAATTGTCCTTTAGGTATGCCGCTTTTTGTGATAATAGGTCTGAGGGGCTTTAAATGTTCTGTTTATTACAACTGTAGAGGGGATGCAGGCATGGGAGTACCCCATTTAGGGGCTCTCTTTTTGTTTGATTAATAAATATATTGATTTGCACCGTATCTCCTCTTTCTTTTCTTCTTTTGTATGTGCATTTACATTTTATGAGGAGAGTGCAACGATTTAACTTTGGAATTATGTGAGTACATCTGACTTTTGTTTGTAGTTTTATTGGTTATCCTCAACTCACATTAATTTACGTGTTCCTTCTCCTAAATTTGGGCCTAAATTTATTGGCCCATTTCCTATATTAGAATTGGTGGGTCCTACGGCAGTACGACTTCAATTGCCCACCATCGTGAGAATCCCTAATGTTTTACATGTCTCTCTTATTAAGCCGGTGGTACTGAATCGATTCTCTTCCCCTCTTCAGTCACCTGATCCTATTATGATCAACGGTCAACAAGAATTTGAGGTTGAGAAAGTGTTGGATTCTAGATTTGTCAAGCGTTCTATTCAATATTTGGTTCATTGGAAAGGATTTGGACCAGAAGAAAGGTCCTGGGTCAAACATTGAGATTTACATGCACCCCAGTTAATCAAAACCTTTCATAGAAGATTTCCGGACAAGCCTGCTTCAAGTGGTCCTGAGGCCCCCTGTGGAAGGGGGGTACTGTAAGGATCTTACCTGCCGCGCTCCCTCGATGTTCCGGGACTGGTGACGTCCCCGGCGCCGGACGTCGGTGTCATGACATCACCACATCCAGACACCGGCTGGCGTGAAAATTCAAATAGGCACTCGCAGAGGGAGCGAGTGCCTATTCGTAGCTATTTGTAATCAAGCATTGTTTAAACTCCATTGTTCCAGCCACATGTATCCAGCCATTGTGTCCAGCATTGTTCCTACTCCATTGTTCCAGCCATTGTATCCAGCCTTGTTTCAACTCCATTGTTCCAGCCACATTGTTCCAGCCATTGTATCCAGCATTGTTCTTACAACCTTCTCATTGGTCTCGGACCAAAGTCGGATATGTCATTGCCTTGTTGTGAGGCAACACATAAGCCTGGGCATCCCCCTGTGGGAGAAAAAGACCCAGTGGTTAATGGCATCTCCTTATTTCTAGAAACATACCGTAAAATCTTTGACCATCGGCAGAACTATTGCTGCCTCCTCCCATTTGATGCAATTACGGCAAGGCTCCCGCTCTGTAGGACAGTATGCTATTGAATTCCGACTTTAGTGCTGAGACTACCTGGAATAATGAGGCCCTGTTAGCAGCCTTTTGGCAGGGCCTGTCTGATCGTATCAGGACGACTTAGTGCCTGGGAGCTTCCCACAATGTTGGAAGATATGATTTCCATGTGTATACGGGTGGATACTCGTATTAGGGAAAGGTAAGCTGAAAAGTCCAGTAACCGTCCTTTCCTCCCAAATTTGTTCCTCACCCTCAAAGGGCCGGACCACTGACAACTGCTCCACCATCTGAGGAACCCATGTAGATTGGGGGTACAAACATTTCTGCTGAATAAAAAATTAGGAGGAGGACTCATGGGCTCTGCCTGTACTGTGCCGCCCAGGGGCACTTCGCTAAAGGTTGTCCTTCCAAGCCGAAACTTACAACCCTAGATTTGGAGAAGGAGTCTTTTCTAGGTAAATTCAAATCTCCTTTCCACAAGAGTTCACTTAAGTCGTTCTACTCACCAGCTACCATCATATTCAAATCCCAAACCTTCTCTACCAAGCCTCTGCTCCTTCTCGGAGCAGCCGGTAATTTTATTGATGCACCTTTGCTTATCTTCTAGGCATTCCTTATTTCCCTACCACATCTTTTCTGAGTGCTGGCTATTACAATCAACCTTTGTCTACAGAATTTATTCCATGTCTTCTGCAGAAATTTCTTCTTCAAATTGGTTGTCTTCACCGTGAATCTATTTCTTTCTTGGTTATACAAAGCTTGCAGCTCCTCTCATTTTAGGACTCCCTTGGCTCCGACTTCATAATCCCATCATAGACTGGACTAACAATGAACTTGTCACTTGGAGTCCATCCTGCTTTTCCAGATGTCTTTCCCTTCCTAACGGTCTCTTGTTCCCTATCTTCTGTGACAATAAAAATCTTACTTCTCTGCCTAATCAGTACCTTGACTATAAGGATGTCTTTGATTAAAAATCTGCTGAAATCCTGCCTCCCCACCGACCCTATGATTGTCCCATTGATTTGTTGACTGGTACCTGTGCCTCCACCCCGAGGCATCATCTATCACTATCTCCTGCTGAGACCACCTCTATGGAGGATTATATCATAGAGTCTCGAGGCTTCATCAGACCCTCCACTTCCCTTGCCAGTGCTGGCTTTTTTTTGTGGAAAAGAACCGAGGGCTACGTCCATGCATCGACTATCGTGGCCTCAATAAAATCACAATCAAGAAACCACTATCCTCACCTCTCATGTCTGAACTTTTTGACCAATTAGAAGGGGCTAAAATTTTCTCCAAGCTCGATCTCCGTGGAGCCTACAATTTAATTTGCATTCGGGAAGGAGATGAGTGGAAAACGGCCTTCAATACCAGAACTGAACACTACGAATATTTGGATGCCCTTTGGTCTCTGTAATGCATCCAGCTGTTCCAAGAGTTTGTTAATGACATTTTTCGAGATTTTTTTAGGTATCTCAGTATAGTCTACCTGGGACATCTAATCTTCTCTCAAGACCTTTCTTCTCGCCATGTACTTCAAGTATTGTCCCGACTACGAGCTAACCAACTGTATGCTAAACTTGAAAAATGTCTTTTTGAATGCCTGCAAGTATTTTTGGGCTACCTGGTTTGGCTCAAGGCTTTGAGACCAAAGTCTCAGCTATCCTTAACTGACTCTTCCATTGGCACTAAGGCTATCCAACGATTCTTTGGTTTCACCAATTATTATAGGCAATTTATTAAAGGGTTTTCTTCCCGTTGTTGCCCCTATCTTAGCCCTTATCAGGAAGGGAGGCAACCTAGAATCTGCACTCCAACCACCTTGGAAGCCTTTGAGAAGCTAAAAAAATATTTTTCCTCAGCTCCAGTACTTCTCATCCTGACCCTAGTCTGCCATTCATCATCGAAGTGAACGCAGCCTCTAATTTTGGAGCAGGTGCCGTCCCTTCCCAAAGGAAAATGAGAGTGGTAAACTCCACCCATGTGGCGATCTTCTCTAAAAAATTTCTTCCTAATAAACTAAACTATGATATTGGGAATCGGGAATTTCTGGCCATCACACGGCAATGGAAGAATGGCGATACTTGCTGGAAGGGGCGGTACATCCTGTCACCATCCTCACTGATCACAAAAACCTTGAATATATCCAAAACCTAAAAAGACTGAATCCTCGTCAAGCCCATTGGGCCTTGTTCTTCTCTCTCATTTCAATTCATCATTTCCTTCCATCCTAGTTCCAAGAATAAAAAAGCAGACGCCCTCTCCAGGTCTTTTATGCAATCGATAAAACTGAAAAGGATAAAGGTCCTATCATTCCCTCTTCCAAGATCCTACGCCATACACTCATCACCCTAACTTTGCCATCAGATTCTATCTGCTCAGGATTCTGCTGCCTTACTTCCAATAAAACCTTTGTTCCCCCCTCCCTTCGGAGAGAAATACTACAACTGACTCATGACTCCAAACAGGCCGGTCACCCTGGCGTTCACAAAACTTTCAATCTCCTTATCGTTCTGTAGGGTGGCCCTCCATGAGAACTGATGTCAAGAACTTTGTCGCCGCCTGTTCCGTTTGTGCCACTTCCAAAACCTCTCATACTCTTCCTTGTGGACTTCTTCAACCCCTGCCATTCCTTCCCTACCGTGGATTCACCTCTCTATGGACTTTATTTGTGAACTCCCTATTTCAAGAAAATACAGTTATCTGGGTTACTGTAGATCGCTTTAGCAAAATGGCTCATTTGTTCTCTTCCTAAATTGCCCTCCTCTGCTGACTTGCTCATTATTACCATATATTTCGCCTGCATGATATACCGGTTGAAATAGTGTCCGACCGAGGAACCCAATTTATCTCCAAATTCTGGCGGGCACTTTGCAAGTTACTGGAATTAAACTTCAATTTTCATCCGCTTACCATCCTCAGTCTAACGGAGGCCGCAGAACACACCAACCAATGTCTGGAACAATTCCTTCGATGCTACATTTCTTATTCTCAAGACAATTGGACTGATCTTCTACATGGGCGAATTTGCCCATAACAATGCCGTCCACTCTTCTACCAGAAATCTCCTTTTTTTTTGAGTTTTTGGCTTAAACCCAAAGGGTTTCCACAGGGTTTTTTTTCTTCTGGACCAGTTCCTGCAACTAACACACTAGTAGCAGAAATGTCAGCCATCTGGCAGGCTACAAAAAACTGTCTGAGAAACTTGCCCTTGTAAAAAAGACTGCAGTCGATAGACGAAGATGAAAACCTCCCTTATATTCTGTAGGAGATAAAGTTTGGTTATCTTCAACTGCACATAACAAGAAGAAAAGAAAGAGAAGATACGGTGCAAATCAATATATTTATTAATCAAAACACAAAAGAGAGCCCCTAATGGGGGTACTCCCACGCCTGCATCCCCCCTACAGTTGTAATAACCAGAACATTTAAAGCCCCTCAGACCAGTAACAAAATGGTAACTATAACCATATACTTATCGTCATGTAGTGAATCGATTAGGCAGTCAAGACCCTAAGTCCGTGGTCGACAAGGAGGAGACCTAAAATATGGAGACTGGAGGCATAGATGATGGTAAGGGGGGAGCAAACAAGCTCCAAACGCGTTTCCCTCTCCCATCAGACTGTCAGGTTGTCAGTTTGTAGCGCTCCTTCCTGCCTGTGTTCCTACTCCATTGTTCCAGCCCTTGTATCCAGCATTGTTCCTCCAGCCACATTGATCCAGCCATTATATTCAGCATTGTTCCTACTCCATTGATCCAGCCATTGTATCCAGCATTGTTCAACTCCATTGTTCCAGCCACATTGTATCCAGCATTGTTTCAACTCCATTGTTCCAGCCATCTGGTAGGTACAATTGTGGATCAATGTGGCACTGGAACAATTGAGTGTGAACAATGCTGATACATGGCTGGACTCAATGAGTAGGAACAATGCTGAATATAATGGCTGGATCAATGTGGCTGGAGGAACAATGCTGGATACAAGGGCTGGAACACTGGAGTATAGAACACAGGCGGAAGGATGCGCTAACAAACTGACGGGAAACCTGACCAGTCTGTGTAGCGAGGTCTACGATAGGCACTCGCTCCCTCTGCGAGGCGCCGGAGACGTCACCAGTCCGCGGAACATCGAGGGAGCGTGGCAGGTAAATCCTTACAGTACCCCCCTTCCATAGGGGCTCAACCCACTTGAAGCCAGGGCTTGTCCGGAGAATCTCTATGAAGGTTTTGATTAACTGGTGTCATTGTAAACCTGAATGTTTGACCCAGGACCATCTTCTTCTGTCCAAATCCTTCTCCAATGAACCAAGATTTGGAATAGAACGCTTGAACAAATCTAGAATCCAACACTTTCCTCAACCTCAAATTCTTGTTGACCGTTGATCATAATAGGATCAGGTACTGAAGAGGGGAAAGAATCATTCATACCACCAGCTTAATAAGAGCAGTCACTTAGGGATTCTTCACGATGGTGGGCAATTGAAGTCGTAGTACGCCGTACCCACCAATTCTAATATAGGAAATGGGCCAATAAATTTAGGCCCAAATTTAGAGAAGGACACGTAAATTATGTGAGTTGAGGATAACCAATAAACTACAAAACAAAGTCAAGATGTACTCACATAATTCCAAAGTTAAATCGTTGCACTCTCCTCATAAAATGTAAATGCACTACAAAAGAAGAAAAGAAGAGGAGATACGGTGCAAATCAATAATTTATTAATCAAACAAAAGAGAGACCCCTAAATGGGGTACTCCCCATGCCTCATCCCTCTACAGTTGTAAAAACAGAACATTTAAAGCCCCTCAGACCTATTATCACAAAAAGCGGCATACCTAAAGGACAATTCCTTCGTGTGAGACGTAATTGTACACTCACACAGGATTACAAACAAGAAGCTGAACTTTTGGCTGATAGATTCTATCAGAGAGGCTATCCCAGATCCCTCCTACGCAGAACTAAGCATTCAGTATCACCAGACCCAACACATTGTTCTTTCTAGAACAAATACTACATCCACAGATACACTGAGGTTTATCACTCAACTGGAGTCAGGTTAAAAACACACTATCTCGCAACCTGCATATTCTGTATAATGATAACCACTCTCCCCTTTTTTATTACAGCTCAACCCTCCATTACGGCAAGGAGAGGGACTAATCTTGGTGATAAACTCACTCAAGTCATTTCAGCAGGTCCCGTACAGCTTTACGGAGAGGGGAGAAGCTGATAGGGACTATCCTTGTGGACTTGGTCTTTTGCAGGTATATGGATGCAAGAACGACTGTGTGGGATCTGATGGGAAATATACCCATAAGGTTAGACAGTACTTTAATTGTAGAGCAGAAAACGTTGTGTATGCCTAATTTGCTCTTGATTTAATTTATATTGGCAAGACCTCTCAAATGCTAAAACAAAGAACTAGCCAGTCATTTATCAACAATTAGAGTAGCTGGACGGGCTTCACATTACAGTGTTGCACAACACTTTCTACTTAAACACAACTGTGATCGCACTGATTTAAGATGTATGGGTCCTCACTAAAGTCACTTTGGAGTTCGAGGAGGAGACATTAATGTTAAACTATTACAAACGGAAACCAGACTGATTTTCAGCCTTAATACCAAGAGTCCGCAGGGACTGAATGAAGAGATGAGTTTACTCTTACACATTTATTTGAATCTCTTCTTGTTTGTTTGAATTCTTTCTTACCAGATCGATGACTCTCTAATAGATGGTATAGTGCGCTTACTGGTCTGGGGTATCCTAAAATAGGGCTGTGTTGGGTGTGGTAAGGCGGCTGTGTGATCACTTGATTGGTATTCCCAGCATGACGCCAGAGGTTATGATTGGATTTTGGAATGACTTGGAGTGAAATCAGTGGTGTAATTATGCGGTTTTGAGCACGGGTGGGGTGTGTGGAATAGAAGGCAGACTGTGTGGTTTCGCCATGTCCTGGTGCTGATTGGACTCACTTTGTGTGTACTTGTAAATAAGGGAAGGTTATTGATTTGGGAATGTTCCGTCAGGTGACTGCTCGCCCTTTGGATGTTGGTACTTCGGACACTCCTGAACAAAAAAAGATCTGCTCCTGGATCTTGTTAGGTGGCACCAGAGTGGGCTGGTGGCAATCGCATATGGTAATAGACATTGGACATTTGAAATCAAGGTTTTATTGTGTTCTTGTAATACGTTAAATGTTTCCTCAGTCTAGATTTCACAGGACTTCACTTGATTATGTATATGCTGTAGTGCCGTTCGGTGCTTGCTGGGGACGTCATGCCCAATGTATGCCGATATATGTAGGTGTTTCTTTACCAATTGATCTGGAATCGCCAGTGGGACAGATCATATTTATTTTGTTTGGGAACCGATAACGGTTTTGTTGTACACAATGCCTATTTCATAGGTCGTCAAGAGGCTCATTAGAGCATTATGTATACGTGACATTTGTAAGCGACGCAATGTGTCTATTCACGATGTCATAATTTTATATTAGTATAGTTATATAAGTTAATAATGGTGACTCAGGATTGTGTCAGATTATTATGTATACTTTAGTTATGACGGGAGAATGGTGCGGTGGCATTCTCGCGAGAACTTGAGAGAAATTGCTCAGGTCTCGGGAAGTCATTTACAGTGACTCATTCCGTTACTACTCAGCCGCTGATTGGGTCCCATTATCTTTATCTACTTCCGACAAGAAACGGAAGTATAGCCATTGAAAAAGCTCTTTGGGAGAGTGGAAACGCGTTGGAGCTTGTTTGCTCCCCCCGTTACCATCATCTATCCTCCAGTCTCCATATTTAGGTCTCCTCCTTGTCGACCATTTTGTGCGTGGCACACGGACTTAGGGTCTTGACTGCCTAATCGATTCACTACATGACGATAAGTAATCAGGTTATAGTTACCATTATGTTACTGGTCTGAGGGGCTTTAATGTTCTGGTTATTACAACTGTAGGGGGATCAGGCGTGGGAGAACCCCATATTAGGGGCTTTCTCTTTGTGTGTTTGATTAATAAATATATTGATTTGCCCGATCTTCTCTTTTCTTTTCTCTTTCTTTTGTAGGTGCAGTTGAAGATAACCAAACTTTATCTCCTACAAATATAAGGAGGTTTTCGTCTTTGTCTATCACGTGCAGTCTTTTTTACAAGGGCAATTTTCTCAAGATAGCACAGTGGTAAGTTTTGATGCTGACCGAGTTGCTGACTATTCGCTACTAGTGTGTTAGTTGCAGGATGGTCCGAGAAAAAAAATCCTGTGGAAACCCTTTGGGGTTTAAGAAAAACTCAAAAAAAAGGAGCAGTTTTTCCGGTAGAAGATGGACGGCATTGTTTTGGGCAAATTCCGCCCATGGTAGAAGATCAGTCCAATGTTCTGACGAAAAGAAATGTTAGCATCGAAGGAATTGTTCCACATTGGTTGGTTGTGTCTGCGCCCCGTTGACTGAGGATGGTAAGCGGATGAAAATTGAAGTTTAATTCCAAGTAACTTGCAAATTGCCCGCCAGAATTTGGAGATAAATTGGGTTCCCTCGATCGACAACTTTTTTCAACCGGTAATCCATGCAGGCGAAATATATGAGTAATAATGAGGCAAGTTCAGCAGAGGAGGGCAATTAGGAAGAGAGACAATAGCCATTTTGCTAAAGCGATCTACAGTAACCCAGATAACTGTATTTTTCTTAAAATAGGGAGTTCACAAATAAGTCCATAGAGAGTGAATCCACGGTAGGGAAGGAATAGGCAGGGTTGAAGAAGTCCACAAGGAAGAGTATGAGAGTTTTTTGAAGTGGCACAAACGACAGGCGGCGACAAAGTTCTGACCAGCGTTCTCGAGGAGGCCACCCACACATACGATAAGGGAGATAATTGAAAGTTTTGTGAACGCCAGGGATGACCGGCCTGTTTGGACATGCTGAGTCAGTTGTATTATTTCTCTCCGAAGGGAGGGGGAAACAGGTTTTATTGGAAGTAAGGCAGCAGAATCCTGAGCAGATAGAATCTGATGGCAAAGTTGTAGGGGTGATAGTGGCTTAGGATCTTGGAAGAGGAATGATAGGACCTTTATATCCTTTTCAGTTTTATATCGATTGCATAAAAGACCTGGAGAGGCGTCTGCTTTTTTATTCTTGGAATAGGATGGAGAAATGATGAATTGAAACGAGAGAAAGAACAAGGCCCAATGGGCTTGACGAGGATTCAAGTCTTTTAGTTTTGGATATCTTTCAAGGTTTTTGTGATCAGTGAGGAGAGTGACAGGATGTACCGCCCTTCCACAGTATCGCCATTCTTCCAGTGCAGTGTGATGGCCAGAAGTTCCCGATTCTTATCATAGTTTATAGACTTGTAGTTGCTGTTGTGATCTAGTGGTCATGCTTGAACCGCGCTCTTAATGGTGAAGTAAATTTTTTATAGAGAAATCGCATAACCCACTGGGTTGTTAGTATGTTTACGATCCTCTTCTAATTTTCCGCTCTTTGGACTGAAGTGGGGGGTCTGCGTTCACCGTGCTCCTAATATAGGAAGCGTTCTTACGGCTTCGATTTGCACGTGACCCTCGGTGTCAAACGATAGGTCAGGACCCTTCTCAGTGTGGCGGAGGTTATTCAGAGACCGGCACAGTGCACACTGATATCTGTACCGGAGCTAGAGAGGGGCAATAAATGATTGGTTTTGGACAGCTTCTGTCGAATACAAAGGGTCGTTCCAGGTGTGGTTTTTGGAGGGTGCAGATTCGAGGGGGCTGTTAACACAGGGCCTCTGCAGGCGGGAGGGCGTCCCGTTTAGGTCGCCGCCTTGATATAGTGGCGCTAAATTGGGCAGTTAACAACCTCCAGGTAAGAAAAGGTACGCAGGTTTGGGGCACTTGAATAGCCGTTCCAGGAGAGCAATTGCGTGGATGCCTTATTGCCATGGGAAGAGGTCCAGTCTTAGAGAGCAGGGAATGAAGGACGTATAAGACTTGTGGTGCTCTAAAGCCTTGATGCCACTAACCAGAGGGTCCCATTAGAGGGGGGCGGCGCATAAGGCTATGAAGTACCTTTGCAGGGCCATTCAAAAAGACATTTTTTTGTTTCATCTTGTCAAGTCCTCGTGGTTACACAGGGGGTCTTACGCATTTGGTTTCGGCTTCTAGTCGGAGGATCCAGTTCGGGTGACACAGTACCACCGTTTTAGTGTAGACTGGCCGAAAGAAAAGGTCGTTGGAGCAGAAGAAATTCGAATAGGTGTCCTTTCTTCGCAGGTAACTAATACTACTGAATACCTAAATAAATCTCCAGAAAAATGTCATTAACAAACTCTTGAAACCCTGGCTGGAGCATACAGAGACCGAAAAGGGCATTCCTTCCAAAACTATGTCGTCGTGTTTCAGGTTTCTTGTGTAGTTGAACGTGCCTGGTTTCGTCACTCATCGGCATGCGCACTTCGCTCGAAGATGCGATATTCTAAATTTTGTGTTGCTTGGGCTCGAAAGATGGTATTATAAGCCCCTTCTAATTTGGGTCAAAGAAGGGACGGCAGTTCCAACCTGGAGATAGGGTAGATATGGGGTAGAGATGTTGTTCTTGTCGAGGTTCTGTGGATGCTCTGGTTTAGGTTCAGGCGTTCGGCGCCTACGCAGGTGAGCTCGACTTGCATGGAGGGTAGCCCTGCCGTGGCCTTTCTTTGTCCAGTCAACTAAAAAAAACACAGCCACGTGTCTGGGGCAGGGGATAGTGTGAGTGGTCTGATGAAGGCGCTCACTACCTCTATGGACTATAGATCCTCCTAGAGAGGTTGGTTTTAAGCGTTCGGATAGTGAATGAGGTGCGACCTCTCCGATGTGCCTTTTGGAGCTTGTGTTCTCCTTCTATGTCGGTGTGTGATGCGGAGTAACCTGTCCACTTGCAATTCACTATGTGTGCACCTTATGGCGATAGGGTCGGTGGGGAGAAGGCAGGATTTTCATGCAGATTTTTTAATACAATACCCTCCTTATTAGGCAAGGTACTTGCATGAGGCAGAGAAGTAAGATTCTGTTATTGGTGGTTTCTGCACAGAATGATACGAGGACATATCTTAGAGCCACCGGTGTTTATGGCAAGGATAGCACAATCCTGGAACAGCAGATGGACCAGATGACCAGTCTTGGGTCGATCATCTTTCGTGCTAGCTGTTTGTTTTGGGGATTAGGGGTGCCAGTCTATGATTGGATTTGATCTGATCCAAGGGATTCTTCCCTAAAATGAGGATGTAGTGCAAAGCCTTTGTATAACCACCAAGAACGAAAGAGCATTCACGGTGAGATAAAACCCGATTTGAAGAAGAATTTCGCGAAGACATGGAAATAATGTCTGTAGACAAAGGTTATTGTCATAGCCAGCCACTCAGAAAGATGTGGTAGTGAAAATAATGGAATGCCTAAAGATAAGCAAAAGGTGGCATCCAATTAAAATTTTACTGGGGGGGGGAACATAGGTTGCTGCTGGTGTCTTGTAGCGGGGGGGGGAGAATGCACACCCTGGACGTGTCCTTTGGTTGACCCCCGTGGGTCTGGCTCCAGAAATTGTCTATCAAATGCTTGGTAGGAAGGTTTGGGATTTTGAATATGTGTTAGCTGGTAGAAAACGACTAGTGAACTCTGTGGAAAGGAAGTTTGATTTACCTGAAAAGACTCCTTCTCCAATCTAGGGTTGTAATTTTCCCCTGCTTGAAGGACAACCTTTAGCGAAGTGCCCCTGGGTGGCACCGTACAGCATGAGCCCATGAGTCTCCTCCTATGTTTCTTCTTCAGCAAAATGTTTGTAACCCACCCAAGCTGCATGGGTTCCTCAGATGGCGGAGCAGTTTTTCAGTGGTCCTGCCCTTTGAGGATGAGGAACAAATTTTGGGAGGAAAAGGACGGTTACTTGTACTTTCAGCTTACCTTTCCCTCCCATCACGAGTATCCACCCGTATACCATGGAAATCATCACTTCCAACATTGTTGTAGAGCTTCCCTGGGACACCTAGAGTCGGCCTGACCTTGATCTCATACAGTCCCCCCCCCCCAAAATAAACAACAGCCAAAAGGTGACGATTGCTACAAATGGCCCAATCATATAATATTGGGGGGGTGCCATGTAGGGTTCTGCTGTCTCACTGGAAATTCGGAATTCAATTAGCAATGGAGGTCGGGAAGGCAGTTCCTTGTCCTCCCTGAGGCGGGAGGCGTCCTTGCCCGTAATTTGCTATAGGTCACTACTTAGTTCGGTGACCGTCGGTGATGGGTCCCGAGTTTCTGATTGCCTTGTCAACCCGTAGTAACTGGGGTGCTTGTGAGTAAAGGTCGGGGGTAGTACTGGTCGTCGGGACCGGGTTTTTCTACCGACAACGTAAGTGTCATAGAGTCTCCCCGCCTGGGGGGAGTGGCCCAGGTGCTTTATGATTGCGTGGTCTAGTTCCTAGGAATGGCCTAATGCCGACTTTGGTCCGGACTCTGTGGACTGAGAGGTTGTAGAACATGCGGGGGTGATTACAGGGGCCTGGATTACAAGTGTGCTGGAACAATTGATTTAAGAGCAACTGTGGTGGCTTCGATCAACCAATCTATTGGTGCTGGGATACGAGAATTTGATGGTAGGTTCTAGGCGCCAGCTTATGCATGACCGGAGCGCCTAAGGCACGTAGCTGAAGTGTGGGGGCAGTGCAGTGGAGAACTGTGACGGTTCGATTGGCTGTGTGTTCCTGTGACGTCTTGCTAGACCCATGTTAGGCTGTCTAAATACAACAAAGATGGAGTAGGAACCTCATGCCTGGAGTCCATGGCCAGGTACTGAAACAATTTGGCTGGAGCAATGGAGTTGAACAATGGGGCTGATACAATGGGCTGGAAACTTAATGGGTCTACAACAAAGTCAGTTACGTTTGAAGGCAATAAACTGACAAGTCAATTTTTTTTGTTTGTTGGTTTAAGGATGGTCATGCCTTAAAAAAGGATTAAAAATACAAATGCAGAAATGCCATTTTATTTGCATTGATAGGAAAATAATAACTTGATGAGCCATTTTACCATCAAATGATTGGCAAATACATAAAATGTGATTAGGTAATAGTATTTAATGTATTTCCAGTGTTATAACACTATATTTACTGCCAAATAAACTTGTCTTGGTATTGTGATATGTTTGTAGATATTGTTTTGTGGGTATTCATTGGAAGTAATTTGTTGTCCATGCATTTCAAGGTTATATGTCTATATTATTTTGTCAAGCAGGGCACTTTAGACTGCACATACAATCAAATCAGAAAGTTATCAATTTTCTTTATATCTAGTGAGTAGAAATCTCTATCATTTTCATCATTATTATAAGATTTAATTGAAAATTTCAGTAATAAACAACAAAATTCATCTTAATAGGAAGTTATTCACAAACGCTGTAAGGATTCATTAAGATTATCACAGGTGTGTGGCGACTAAAAGATCTATTTTTTTTTTTTCTTTTTTTTTAAATTGTTTCTTATGGTGATTTGGAATTTCACAAGCACTGCAACAACAGTAAAATAGCTGTCTACCAATCTTTTTATAATGGATTTGATTTTTTTTTTGCATGTGATTGGTTACAGATGTGCAATATGTGTTTAAAAGTAATGGTTTTTCAGCTTTAGAAATTGTTTAAGTTCAACAGGGGACATATCACACAACAAAAATGTTCATTAATAGTTGGAAAGAAATTATTGTTTCCCCTAATAGGAAATTTAATTATTTTCCAGTTTAGATGCCCTT
Source organism: Hymenochirus boettgeri (assembly GCA_019447015.1). Taxonomy (NCBI): domain Eukaryota; kingdom Metazoa; phylum Chordata; class Amphibia; order Anura; family Pipidae; genus Hymenochirus; species Hymenochirus boettgeri. The sequence continues at coordinate 96,007,500 of CM033472.1, read as the reverse complement.
TAAAGTACTTTTTTGTTTTTTTGCTTATTTGGATGCATACCATTTAAAAACATGAGGCCTACAAATAATCCTTTCTAGGATATTTTGAGAGTAATTACTATTACACACAGCATACAAGAACAGCAAGAACATTAGCTATACAGTTTAAACAATATGTGATAACATATAATAATAATAATAATAACAATAATAATAATAATAATAAAGTTTTTAGGAAAAGGGAACAAATTAAGCACCCTGGACTAGTAATAAATATTTCTTGTGTTTATGTTTCATACGTTTCCCTTGAATTCTTATGGAAGCTGTAGCGTACATCACCCAATCCTTGCTGCTCCATTATGATGACCTGTCTATTTATAAAGGTGTGTAGCACAGATCTGGATGACATTACATATATGTTGATTCTAAGCACATGAAATCCGTCCTTTCCAGTCTGAGGTAGTACAGATTCACTTTGTTGTCTTAGTCGTTGAAGATTGCTTCTTTCTTAAGTTCTACAAGAAGGTATTGGATATATTAGTAGATTAATTATCATCGTCCAGTTTATTTGTTTAAACAAAAAAAGAGAGAAAAAAGAATATTAAATAAACTAACTTTCTCTCTTACCCGTGTGTATAAACAGCTTTCCATTTCAGACACACAGAGACCTTGGCAGATGACAAAATCTACACTGGCAGACTGAATGCCTTTTTGATGGATTAAATAAAATTACTTAGTTATTCCTCGTATCCACTTCTTCTCTGTTCGTTGAGGAAGACTGGTGCCCGTGATAGTTAGAGGTACGGACTTGACTGCCCCACGCGTTTTGACTCGGAAATGTCGAAGTTAACCACACACATCGCCGCCAGCCGAAATGCTGGATAAGGAGCGCTGATGGCTTTGTCAGAAATGAACTTCACATGGAAAAAAACAACCATCACAACTCACTTTATCACAGTTAGAAATATATCACTCATTCATTAAACCTTTTGAGTGTGCAAAAATCTAGGAAACCTTTAGGAAAAACCATCCTTCCTGGGTAATACTGGACACAAAATGGAAAGTACTGTTGTATAGTTTGGGATGAGGGAATGGAGGCATGGGCTGTATCACCTTCTAATGCTAATGAAATCCGAACGACTGCTGTTCGCGGCCCGCATAAGGCGCCCATCATGGGCCAGATTCCCTGTCGGCGCGCTTAGACACGGTGTACCGGTTCAACTTCGCGAAACACCACGTCACAAGACTTCGTATCGAACCCGATCGCGGCTTTAAGTGGAACATCGTCCGACGATTCCTTACGATACATTAACTAGAATCTTTACTCACTCTTCAGATCCACTCTCGCTACAACTAGGTGATCAGAAGCGTAGCCTTATCGTCTTTAGAGACTTAACACTCCTTCCACATGTATCTTTCGGGGAGGATCTAGGACGAAGTGTGAAACATATCAGTGAGCACCACACGTCATTGATCAGCTTTGAAAAGGAAAGCTAGAAGGTCGAACCATGTGATTACTTAGACCATAAAGGGGTATCACCTTTATACCCACTTGTTTATTTTTATTTCAAAGGGTTACCCGTAACATTTGACTGGCTAACCTGTAACACCTATTGTTGTTAGATTCTCTCGCACTCCTATATTGGTCTGGTGGGTGCTGTTCCCCAGACTGTTAACCCACAGAACATGTTTTTGGATATTTCAAAGTAGTAGCGGGGAGTCGCACACACATAGGTTTATAGTCTTTTCATTGTACATTCGGTGAGCATGACATTTCAGGTTCCCCCTTCCTTAGGGTGTCCCCCTCAGTTCAGAATGCCAGAATGTCTCAATAAAGCACTTAAACCTATGTGTGTGCGACTCCCCGCTACTTACTTTGAGTAACACAGTATACCACTTTTTCCTGCAAAGAAAATCTATAAAAACTAGCTTTGCACAAATGTATTAATATATAAATAGTTAATTTAAATCAACTGAATACCCAGTAACCAGTTTGATGTTTTTTGTCAAAATCAATGCTCAGGTTTTAAAGTGTATATCCACCCTTAATTAAAACTGATATATTCAGCACATTATTAAATTAAAAGATTATTTATTATCCTCCTCTTCTATGCATTCAATCAAGGCTGTACAGCTGATATCACTGCCATTGATTCAGTGGCTCTTTCCCTGCGCTGCCTACACCGAGGTTGTGCAACTCGACAAGAAGGGCGAGATCTGAATGCAAATAGGAACATTAAGATCTGTGCCTTGCACGAAAATAGTAATATGGCATTAGACAAGGTCAGATAACAATATGTTCTTAAAAAAATAAATGCACTATGTTTTTAGGAAATAAATTACTTTTTTTTAAGGGTGGACATGCCATTTCTATTTACATTAGCTGTCATTCAATGTACATCACTAATAGTAAAATAAAAAAAATCAATATCAAATAAGAATGCAGCATAAATGCATATGCAGCATTTATTCCATCACACAGGGTGCCTGAACATATTTTTGCAAAGAATACAACAGAAATATCAAAACTAAAATAAAATTTTCAGTGTTAAACATGCAGGTACATAATGGATTTTAATTTTAGGAATGATGTAACATTTTAATAGTAATACTTGAATTTGTTTTTTTTTTTCTTCTTCAGCAACGGCAAACTATTTTTAAATACAAGACAGAAGGTCCTTGTTGTATCCATAATGCTCAGAAATCGCACACATATTCTATTCCATGCTATTTTAAACTAGTGTGAAACTTCTATGCCAAACCAAAAAGGCCTGTGTACACACCAAAACTGTGGGATCTGGATGCAATCAATTGGCTCTTGTATTCTAATGTCTTCACATTTTCCTGCCATGATTTAGCCTATTGCGGTATAGCCAAAGGCTTTCAACTGTTCTTGTTAAACCAGCTTTTAGGAGAAAACTTCCCTGCATAACAATCAAATAGTGCATGCATTTGCATTTAAGATATTTATAGAAATGTACCTTTTGTACCAGAAATAAGGCCTATTTTGCTTTCTCATTAACTCACTGTTGAATGTCTTCTTTCTAATCTTTTCTCTTACTCTCCCTCTCCCTCATCCTCTTATTTTCCACATTGTTTCATAGTATAATTTCTTGACATGATGTTTCATAAACCCACAAATATGAATTACTCTAGGTGATGACATTTCATGAACCATACATGTTTTTGATGTTGCTGAAATGTGATTGGAAAATTTTAAGATCTCAAACTAAAATGTATTGCAAGAAAAAAAAAACTGATTAAAAAATTCATAATTAGCAGACATGTACATAACTCTCACCCTGAAATCAGCAAGTATTTAGAAAATCCTCTACCATTCTGCAGGTTTTCTAATTTCTGGACCACTTTTTGGTGAATTTGAATGTTTTTTTCTCAGTCTGATTTCAGTGGGCACAGGCTGCTGTACTTAACAACTACGGCATTGTGGGTGAAGCAAAGAACTTAGCATCAATGTAACCGATAACCTATATTCAGCAGGCCTGTGCACACAGGCACATGCAAATATATGAATTATAATAAGTTATGTAATTCTGTATGTAGCACACGCATTTTGATTTTTTGCCTACCCAGGTAATATATTTGATGAAATATCTGTGTTACACAGCCAATGAAAAATTAAAACATTGCTACTGGTTTGTATGTATGTTTGTATATGTTTATTTATATAGCGCCACTAGGGGACAGCGCTGCACAATATAGAATATAAAAAGTCGTACAAGGAGGACAATAAATAAATACAAATATGTAAATAAGTATGAGCATCATGAAATATACAAGTCTTGAAACATGAACATGGAGAAAAAGGTCCCTGGCCCGTCTACTCAAATCTACTTATGGTGGTAATATACAGATACATTGGAAAGGGTGGATATGCTAAATTGTGCTAATAGTGCAGTTTCAGCAGTCCTATGCTGTGTTGTGCTCAGATAGATAGGATGAGAGGAGATTTAAATTTGTTTATTGAGGTTTCTGATGAAGAGATATGGGAATAGAATTCCAGAGATAGAGCCACAAGAGAAAATGGTTTAAGTCCAGAGAGGCAGTGAGAGTAGGGGAGTGAGAGTGTGATGATAAACAAGCAATTTCACAAATTTGAGTTGCAGAAAGTCCTTACTTGGTACCTCATCATTTTTTTCATTGTTTCATAAGTGAGAGTAGGGGTCTATATAAGAGATGGTTCTGTGATGAGCAGAGGTATGGGCAGGGATATATGGGACCAAAAAGAAGTAATAAAGAAGAGCGTAAGCAAAGGGATTTAAATGTTAAAGAAGGATTTTGTAGATAATGCATTGTTTAATGGGAGCCAGGTAGATTTGTGGCACAGAGGAGATTTAATTTCCCATGGTTACATTTTAAAATACATGTAAATTTCTTATATTTTAGCTTTAGTTCTATTTCAAAATGAGAATTTATGATTTTACCTCTTTCTTTGGGCAAAGTGTGTTGCTGAATATTAAATAAAAGTTAAATAAAGTAAAATAAAGTTGATCAAATGTTGAAATAAAAACTGTTTTATTTATACAAAAATTATAGCTTTTACCACCACTGCACACTAGTTTAACTAAAAGTGTGAAACGTTTTATCAGATGTGAATAACATTGTTCCTGTACGAGAACAAACACACGAAAAAAAAACCTACAGGTTGAAAAAGAAAAAACGATTTAAATGAGAGCAAAATCAATTTACACATAAGAAATGATATCTGGAGAGCTGCAAATGCCAGTTGCTGCTTCACTGAGGGTTAGCGTAGCTTTAAGATGGGATTTGGTTTGGTGTCTTGAAGTTTAGCAAATCTTTATGCTGCAAGCGATGTACTAGTGCTAAGTAAACTATTGGTTTTTTATACCTATTAGTCATTTCTCAGTAAGTTTGACTTAAAAATGATAATATTTATCACAATTGCCTATTGTACCAAACTGGCAGAGATCCTTTAAGTTTGTTTCTTCACATCTAACTGTGCTGAATATATCCTGTTGACTCACATGCAATAAGCAAAATAAGCAAAAATTGATCCCCAGAAGATTTCCCTTTTCTCTGTACAGTATATACAATGAACCAAATTATTAAAAAGAAAAATATTTTATACAATTTTATACCCAGCCTGTTCTAGTAAGGTAATGTCACATGAGCAGTTTTGATGTTTTATCAGGGACTGACATACTAAATGATCTATGTGGGGGTCTGTACATTTACATTTTGAATGATTATGTTAATTATAGGGATTTTTATTTAATTAAATTAGTTAATTGTTTTTGTCTCTTTTCTATATTTAAATTAGTTTAATTAAAGCCATTTAAGATTTCTACAGTCGTTCATAGTCAAAAAAAAAAAATTCTTAAACTCACAGGGAGTAGTTGTCAATATTTTTTTTAATGTCTGTTAAGTCTCATAATATTACCACACCACGATATGTTGAGTTGTTTTTGCCTCTGTTATTTCTCCCCTGAAAATTTCTTTGAAAGATGGCACAGTACGTCTATTTGTAAATTATCATCCTGTTTCTCTTTCCACTAATTTTATATAGAGGACACCATCATCCACTCAGGAAGATTAATGAGAAACTTTGAGCGGGATTTTAATGTCTTCATAGATCAAATTCTGTTAGAAGGCTTTTATTACGAAATTAAAATAAGGGGAAATGTTAGGAAAAAAAACTGTTCTTCTACCCTACACAAACTAACTTAGAGAACAAAAGAATACAAGCATACACAGCAAACCTATAGACAGCTCTGTAAATAACAATCCTCTAAAATAGTACGTCTCGTTCTTATTTATGATGCTCAAAATCAATGGTTTTAGAACTTATACAACCAGTGCACAGGCTTTTTTTTGTAACCCAGTGAAGCTATATACTCCAAGATTTTCTTTGTTTATAATTTACTGTTTCATTGGCACTTTACTCAAAACAAACAATTCCCGCACTCACTGTATTGAATAATGCATAATGTATCTGGGTATGGAAAATTTGTACAAGCATTGTTTGGGTTTTGTCGGAAAGAACTGAATTATACACTGAATAGTTTTTATTCCCACACATTTAAAGTGTAATGATAACTGCAAATGGAGGGTCCTAAGAACACACACAGATATGTCTAAATAAAAAGACACTTTCTAGGCAGTTTTGTTTAAATTGACGAGAAGTTGCTGTACAAAACTCTAGGCAAATATCTACATTGCCAAATACTATCATGAGACAGGATTCTAGTTAGTTTCGAAATAGATCTGTGCTGGGGCAAGAAAAGTTACAGTTAAAGGGCATCTATAGTGAAAAAAACACATTGCCCCCTTCAAAGTTAAATTCATGTACTCTGTCTGCCTTAATCCTATCTTTGTCAGTGACTTTGTTTAACCATGGTGTCAGATCTGTGTGCAGCACTCTCCCCTTCACCCTCCCTCTGTTACCTCCTCCATGTCTCAACTCTGGCTAACCGACAAGCTTTTCATGTGCATAGGAGTTAAAAGTTTCAACACCTGAAAAACCCACCCACACACAGTGGCCAATAGAAAGCAAGCTGTCCTGGAGACACGGAAGAAGGAGATCAGTACAGTTTACGATCTCTCACTTTGTGACCCATCATCAATCAGTGAAAGCTATTAAGAAGGGGGGTCAAGTGCAGCCTTATATCTAACATCAAAGCTACCCTCTCTCCCCCTGCTAATGCTGTTATCTCTATGTTTATTACAGAGCAGGAGGGGGGATCACTCACAGGGATTTGATTGACAATCCAAGTAGGATTAGAGGAATGCAATCACGTATCTTCTTACTGGTGTATCTCAGACAGAGAGGGAATCTGATGACACTCTGGGGGTTGTGGGGAATTATAGAACACATAAAAAAGAAAAAATTCTTTTCCCACTATAGATGCCCTTTAAAGTTTTAGTGAATTTGATTGGATATGGAAAATACTTCCTTAGAGTTTTTTATTTTTTGTTAATCAGTGGCTTCAAAAAGGAAATTATTACAGCAGCGGATTCTCGTTAATGACACACAGCTGTCATGTTTATTGAACGCATTGTTTTAAAAACCATCAGCTGGATATACCAAATGGTATTTACCCAGCATCACAACAGTATATTGAATCTCTGTGTGGCTACACATTCTCATTTTCATCTTATTTACTGTATGTAGATATCATAAGGGTCAAGAATTAGGCAGGATATTTTAGCAAAACTTCCATATGTCACCCATACATCTAAACGGTCCTGTTGGAACATATATAGCATAGAATCTTGTTGCATTAACTTAAAACTTTGATGTAAAGAATATCCCTTACTCTATACCAGGGCATAGCCAGAATTGGATTATGTGTTATATAGTTAAGAATTAGAGAAGAGGCAGCCTTTCAAATATACAAATTAAAGTACTAAGTACACATTATTATATTTAACTCTCATAAGTACAAGTATTTTGCAACTGTATTTTATTAACTTTGTAGTTAAGTTTGTGTCATAGATTAGATGTCTCTTTTTTTATTTACACTATCAGGTTATTTAATAAAAGAAATAGATATATGTAAGGCACCCTGCGTTAGAACAAGGCACTAACAGAGGAAACCTTGTGCAATGGGCTTGCTTGCCCTCCCGCCTCAATAGTCTCTCTAGGTGCATCGATCGAGTCTAAGTACTACAAGACTGAAAAAACCTTGCCTACTCTCCTGTTCTAATCAGGATCCCAAGAGCTAGCATTGACATGGGCAAGTGGTGCCTTCACTGTATGGGGGATCGGAGATTCGCTATTGAATACTCCCGATTGCGGCATGGATGCGGTGATGTGTGAGTGCACTGTATTTGTTTCCTCATAGACAGAGTTCCACTCTGCAGGTGTGTGCACACTGTTTGGATTGCATCCTTCCTTCTGTTTTTATTGAATCATTCAGGACTCTTATGTTAGTCTCAAGCTGCTATTTCTGCTACATTGACTTTATTGTTCTACAGTAACTTTTTGCATACTTTTTATTCCTCTTATTATGTTTTTTTATATGGTTATTCATTATGCATTATCTCTCTTTTAGGCTAGCCAGCCTTTTATTACCTTCTTGATGTAATGTGTATTTCTAAATATAGCTATTTTATTATTTGGATGTTCCTTTATTCCTACCCGCGGGTGCCTACATATATCTTGTATTTCTTATACCTTTAGTAACATTTTTCCTTTGTGAGAAACAGTTTGGTTTTTCTACCTGTAAAGGTGACTCAGGGTCACCTGTGCGGTGGTTTCCAGCCATATATTCCTGTTGGATATTATCAATAAAAGTGCTAGTTTTGCCCCACTAATCAAATGTTAGCTTTCAAATGTTAAATAAGATCTGATTGGTTGGGGCAAAATTAGCACCATTTTAATGATAAGAACTTTTATTGAATCTCTTTATTTTCTCTGTGATTAGTTTGCCCCTGCATGCCTCATGTCAGGCGTAAGATTGTTTTTAATTACGAGTTGAATAAAGCCATATTTCAATTAAACACCACCTGGTAATCTCTTTGTTTACTGGATTGGAGTTTATGATTGTCAAGGAGCATTTAACGACTAAGCAAAGGGTCTGGGGTGGTTTGCACCCAGACTACATGTACAGGAGGTAGTCTGAAAAGCCTTTTTTGTATCCCTTTATATTGCCACACATAGTGGATAAGCAAGCACAAACAGTTTGAGGTCCAGGCCTGGGTATAAACATCAAGCCAATTAAGACCCAAAGAAAATAAATGATCGCTCAACATATAAGAAGAGAGACAGGTCCCACACCAACAGTTCAATCTCCTATTTTCCACATATTTACCCCATTAGGGGAGCTTTTTTCGGTTATCTGTAAATAGACAAACTACTAAAGAGCAGCTTTCCCACAGCACTTTATTTTGAAGTGAGAAACCGTAGTTTCAACTCAAAACCGGTTAAGGTCTAAACTCTGGTACCTTCCTAATTATACTATATTGATTCGCAGAAAGTTGGTAATTTGGCTGGCTGTGTCTGCCAGTTGAAGTTGTTGGTTAATCACTGGAAATAAACCAATCCGATGTTATCTTTCAAATGTTATAAGATCTGATTGATGGGCAAAATTAGCACCATTTTAAACGATAAGAACTTTTTATGAATAACCCTGATAGTCTTTAATTATTTTGGGCGTGGGGTTACTCATTTTGAATTTCAATTCCTATCTCAAGCAGAATAATGCATTAAAGGGCATGTCCAGCCTTCTTCAAAATGTCATAAAGGCTGAATATCTGGCTTCAGGAAGCTGTAAAAGATATTGTTGGTTTTTTAGGGTGTTTAAGGTAAGTGTGAAATTTTGTCAGAAGGATAGACATGGCCTTTAAATACTTTAATATATATTTATATATATCAAATTTGTTTAAGAGCATTCATTTCTCAATTTAACTTTGAGAATTTTATTTTACAAGTCTTAAATTTTCTTTCTGAATCAGACCCAATTTATAATACCTATATATATAGTTCGTACATCTATGTTTTCTTTGTTGTTCCAATGGCATTAAAACCATATATATATATATATATTTTTTTTTTTTTAACATTACAACTGTTCTACCCATTGTTTTCATCATAAGGGAAGGAATGGATTGTGGGTGAGAATAGCCCTTAAAAGGGTTTACCTGTTTTTAATCTACCCACACTGCCTATTTAGGACTAGAATAATCATTAAAGGGCATCTTCACCCCTCCAAACAATTTCATACAGGCTAAGCAGTAGAGGTAAGTTTAAAATTTTGTGGGAGGGGTGGATGTTCCCTTTAATTACTGTATGAAAGACGTCATAAAGAATACACAATACAAATATATAAATAAATCTCCTCTCTGTCCTTCAGTCATTCTACACAAGTGTACACAACCTAACATTACTATGATAGACAAGTAAAATACACAATACTATAATAAATGACAACATTTTGGGTTTTTTTTTGCTGCCACCGATTATTATTTTAACAGCTACAATTTTATTTTAAATGTTTGATATTTTTTCCTGAATCAGACTGATTCATTTATGCTTGTTCCATAAATACCTAATATGTTTAGTACAGTGCATCTCTATCTAATTCCTTCCTTTTGTTGCAGTGGCAATTAAATCATCTTCTTATTGAAATGTCTGAAAGCTTATAAATGTTTTATTTAATCACTTTTTTCAAAGCACGTTTAATATTAATGTTTTTACAATTTTGATAAATGTCTAGCAAATTGCCTATATAAACAAAATATAAATATGTTTAGAAAAACAGATTGACAAGAACGAGGACTCTATTTCACCTAAAAAAATCAGGAATCAAAACATATTAATAAACAAATTTACTCAAGTTTCTGCTCATTAATAATTTTATTAGGTAATCATTTACACATATTTCATAATAAATCATGCTCTATATAGGTGATATCTAAGGTAACTAAACTTTCATACACTTATAGACACTAAAAATCAACTGTATTTTGCCACAATGTTCAAAGACCAACTAAATGTTTTTTTTTTGTTTTTGTTTGTTTGTTTCATTCTATAAACCAAAGAAAAAAACAATTACGGCCGATCAACAGGCCTGCAAACCAATCACTGCTTTTTATTTTGTGCCATCCCCCAACAATACAAAGGACTGTATTTATCGTATGTTCTTTATATTGTTCTGAAAAATTACCGCCAGTAGCTGTCGTTTTTGTGCAATGTGATGTTTGCCGATATTCAATACTGCCAGATATCTCCCCATTGAACTTTCAATTGCATCAAAAAGTTTCACAGTAAAAGTACCATCATCACCTAAAGTACTATTGTTACTTTCTGGTAGCTACTGACTTATATTTTAATTACTCAAAATGGTAGGTTTAGCCCACACCTCTAAAGTGCTTAGGGTCTCCATATGGACACTAAAAGGAAGTGGAATTTTACTAACATCCAATGATGTTCAGATCTTACAACATGTGCCACTGTTAACAAATAAAAAAAAATTGTAAACCTGTAAGGAAGTTCCTGCATTACACCTAATTATATGCTATTTATAAAACATGTGGCAGTCTCAAAACATTCACTCTCCTCCTCCCTTCTCCATAGAAAATAAAATCTCTTTAAGAAGACAGGAAGTGATGTTTGTTTATGATAAATGATGTTGCATGTCTCTGTCTCTCACAGCATTCTTAGAGAAATGGACATTTTTTCCTCTTTTCCAATATTAATATATTAATAGGATGAGGCTGTGCAGTACCTTCTGTTTGAGAAGGCCAAATTCTAAAAATATGTTTGGCTTGATATCCGTGAATTTTGCCATTAAAGTAAAATAGAGATAATAAGGGATTAAATAGCAGTTGTAACTTACTGTAAATGGTTCTGGGGACCTGGAAAATGGTCCGAGGAACACGCTCCCCGTGGGAAGAACAGCAAAAAAAATGAAGTGCGCACCACGCACACTTCCGGTTTCCGCAGAACAGCCGATATAGAATTCCTAACGTTTGAGGATTCCAAAAACGGCCTTTGGAGTATTCTCGAATGGCCGAAGTTCTGCAGCTGGATATTAAGGGTCTGCAGCTCAACCAAGGACCCCACTTTTGGGTCCTTAGAAGGACATTGTAACCCTCAAGGGTCCTTTGGGGTTAAGAGGTCCCACAGTCAAACCAGGACCCCCCCCTCTCTGGCACTTTTTAGGGCCTTGGAATTGCCTTTGTTGGGGGTCCTGCACTAGAAAACATGACCCCTATTGGCTCTTAGAAGAACCCTTGGAGGTGTTCTTCTTCTTCTCCAGCCAGCGACAAGCCCTGGACGATGTCTCTGCGGCCCCTGGTGACACCGTCGATGCTGGTGACATCAATGTGGCCGGTGTTGCCGGATCTTGACCAAAGTCTTCTTTCTTCTCAGCCAGCGACAACAACTCTGATGTTGCCAACACCAGGCGATTACTACTGTGGCTGGCCAGTGACACCGCCAGCGCTGGCGGCTCAACACTCGCCGTTTTGCGGTGTCTTCTTTTCTTTCTGCCATTACTATGATACTTCTGAGCTCTGTGGGGTTTCTTTATATAGGTTTGCTGAAGGACCAAATCCAATTGGTTAATATTTTAATGCTTGCAATCATATAATCACACATTAACCAATCATATTTTTGAATTTTATTACTTATTTATTATTTTTGAGCGCATTTTGTTTTGCATTTGTCAGTGCCACAAGGCTCTTCTAAGTACTGGGGAGGGAGGTTCTGGTTCGAGCTACGGGACAACCTTAAGCCTTAGTGAACTTGTCATGCCACAAGTGCCCTTCCAAGAGCCACAAGGGAACTTATACGTCCCTGGGAGGGGTCCCGGTTCCAGCTGCTGGACCCCTAAGCCCCAAGAAGGGTCCGTCCGTGGGACTTTTGTCGTTCGGAAATCCTCGGCCGTCTGAGGATTACCGAACGTTCGAAAACCCTCAAACGTTTGAAAAAATTTTGGAAGAGGATTTTGGGAAAATCCGTAATTCTACAAACTGGTCATCCCTGCCTGTTGTAAGAAGGCTTTCTTTCATTGTATGCTCTGTAGAGGGCTTTTTCCTCCTTTAAAACCCACCTCACCTTAAGCTATATCTGTGTCTTGTATCTTGTGCCCCAAGTCTCCCACCCCATGAAAACCATGAAACTGTGTCTGGCACTGATGAATTCTAACAAGTTTGAAACATGTCAGTATTTTGGTTTCTTTTTAGGACCTCAGGCTTACCAACAGTGATCCTCTCTAACAGACTCCCGGGAGACAGTTGTTAGTTAATGTGGAAGTGTGTATTGATGGATGGTATCTATCCTATATAGAAACTTCCAAAATATACTCTTGCTTGGTTTCTATTGAGGGAAGTGATATAATTAAGCCTGCCCAGCTTTGTAAAAAATCAAAACAAACAGATTAAAGCTATAGAGTTATACACAACACATGGGTAATGTCTGCTTTATCTTTATTCATCTAGATGCTACATTGTACTCTATGTATACTTATCCCATGTACTTCTAAAGCACTTTTAATACTTGAGCACTTTCATATAGTGCTTTATGATTAATCATATATAATAAAACCCTAAGTGTGCGTCCCTGGGTCCGTGTGTTGTGTGTGCAGCAGTTCCTACTCACCACTAGAGGGAGAGCTCTGCAGTTCCTATTGATCTCACCACTAGAGGAAGAATCTCTGCAGTTCCTATTAACTCACACTAGAGGGAGAGTCTCTGCATTTCCTTCTGACTCACCACTAGAGGGAGAGTGTCTGCAGTTCCTATTAACTCACTACTGAGGGAAAAACACAGGAAAACACACTGGGGAGAACAGCAATTAAACAGACTGCAGGTAAGTTGCTTGGAACAGGGGCCCCTGAATTTGGGATAGAGGGGGCCCTGGATTCGGACGACAGGGGGCCTTGGATTTGGACGGGGGTGGCTTGGATTTGGTACGAGGGGGAGCCCTGGATTTGGGACAAGGGGGGGGGCTGGATTTGGTACGAGGGGGGGTTGGATTTGGTTCAGAGGGGGAGCCCTGGATTTGGATGGGGGGCTGGATTTGAGACAGGGAGCCTCTGGATTTGGGACAGAGGGGCCCCTGGCCTTACAGAGGAGGAATTTGGCCTATGGACACTAAGAGGGTGCTCTGGCCTTGGGACACTAAGGGGCATCTGTGCTTCTAGCTCCCGTTGTTGTAGCGGGCTTATGTGTAGTAGGGCTATATTTAGAAAGAGACAGTATGACTCTTTGTGATCAGAATATACAATCACGGTCATAAATCAACGATTGCGATCATAGATTAAGAAAAGCCCATAGAATACCATTGCATTTTTGCTCTTGCTTGGTATTCTACACAAATTAACATAGATTTGTGGCTGTGATCATACATTAATGTAACTCATGGTAACGCACTTTTTAAAATAGCCCATATTTAGAGGACCTTTTCACCTAGGGGGCCATATTTCGAAGTTTGCCATACTGCAGGTTATTGTAAAATTACGTCGTGGGCATACATTTCACGTGATGGCAGATTAGCCAAATCTCAGTCACTAAGCTAATTGGTTCTCCATTTCTAGCAGCCCCAATCGCATTTCCCCTTGTCAGACCTACCTTTCCGCAAAATCCCTTAGCATGCAAAATACATTATTGTATTGTTCCTCTGATTTGTCTCCTCAATCAACCCATAGCTAGAATACACCACATAATTCCCATTGTGCCACCATAGACACACTTTTTCCTCTTATTGGCGCAAAATCTCTGTTCCACTCAAGAAGCTTGTCAGAGAGAAAAAGATTAGGGAAAAAAGACGTGCTGTAATATTGCTCTTGTAATTCCAGTTGTCAGCCACCCACCAGTCTAGCCAAAATTTTTCTCTACATATATTTATCATTTGAGTGTTACAAATATTTAATAAACACTTTCCCTTAGACAGTACTTGCTGATTAGTTTTCTGTGCTGCTGTAAACATTTCCTTGTGAGTATTCATGATGAGTCCCAGTTTTGAGGAAGAAAATTGCTGATCCATTGGAATTTCGAAGGCGAGAATTTGATTGAAATGCTATGTTCAAAATTCAAAATGCTGTGTTTAACGTGTGTAAATTTTTTTACATGTTTAAAAAAAAAAACAACAATTGGGTTGATTCAATTTTCAGTTTACACACCCTCAGAACATAATTCAACAATTTAGTTCATGTCCTCAGACTCTTCACATCTTAGTTTCTGAACATATTATTGTATGCATAATATTGTTTTACATGGGATTACGTCTGGGCTCTTTAAACTCAGGAATTTGGCTTTGTTTATTGGCAAAATTATTTAACATTGACTTCTTTGCCCTGAAAAATCTAGTTAATAATACTTTGCTCTGCATGTATGCTTGTGTGTCTGATGTTATGTTGTTGCAGCTGTGATCCATGACTTTCTAATCATTTCAAAATGACTTCTTAGGACTCTGCTGCTTTGTATGAATTAATGTTAACTGCAAAACAAGCATTTCTTTTTTAAGTTGCATATAATTTATTTACCTTCCCTAAAGAAGATTTATGAAGACAAATAAACTAGAAAAACTACTCAACATTAAGAAAAGAAAATGAAAAAACTAGATTAATGTTTGGTTATTTGTCATGTGTGCCAAGTTTGTTTGTTTTTTATTCTTGAATGTATTCATTAAAAAAAGCAAAAACATCAAAGAATTCTCTACTTCCTTCTGGCATAAAAAAACAAAAAATATTTTGTCAAGTTCAATTTATTTACTCTTATTTTATAGTAATTTAACATTCTTATTTCTAACACATTTAATTTGATTAGTTAGTTTAACTCCTTTAATTCTTTTGTTTTCTTGGAGGCCATGAATATTCTGTAAGTTTTAAAGAAAACTCCACCCTCATAGAACATCTTTTAGAAAGAATGGCTCTTTTAAAATATGTTGATTATATCATAGTTTGTCCTATGATTCATTACTGTATGCCTGCTATGCTTCTGATGTCTCATGGAAACTGAGCAATTTAAGAAACCTGTACAGAGCCTGTACCCACTGGGCATGCTCAGAAGAGGCAGACAGGGTATTACCATTCAGTCATTGGTTGTCAAATCCATAACTGACAGTTGCTAACTGGAAGAACCAGGAAGCTGAAACAGGGGCATAGGACATTGTGCAGGATTTCAGGTTAGAATTATTATTTCAGGTTTCACACTATTACTGTTTAGGGTTTTGGGGTTGATTTACCTGTATGTAAGTTTTCATTTGGGGCTGGACTTGCCCTTTAAGGCCGTTCACTAAAACTATTCTATACAGGAAGTCCTTCTGAATATTTGAGGCTAGCATGAACAGAAGTCTAATAAGTAATTGTTTACTACCTATTCACATCATTGTGCAAGCTGCAATAGATATAGTTTTAGAGTATTATATTATTATAATATACAATATATTATAGTATACAATATATTGCATTAAAATTGACCACAATTAAATCCCCTCACGTTTTGAAAGAAAAGTGCCAATGATAACACATTGTTTCAAATTTCAAACATTCAACAATAAAATCTAATTCCAGTTTATGGTTTAAAAAAAGTTAAAGTCATAAATATCTAGAGATACAAATGATGCTTATTGCTTTGGGAAAGGGGACCCATATATATAAAAAGCGTAATGCTGTTCTTATATTTTTTTATCATCACCTCGTGTAGCCTTATATACTCAGTGACATCTGTGATGCTGTTTTAAAATTCCCAGTCTGACTCTTATCTTATGACTTTTTTTGTTGTTGATTGTCTGTAGACTAGAAACTCTAATTTGCACAGATTAATTTCCCTATTTATTATTTATTTATTTTTTGTTAGTTTTGTGGGGGGACTGGTGGAATTTTTTTATATACCTTATAAGCATATTTATCTTAGACAGTATATTTGTGATAAAATATACTGTGTGAATATTTGGAGCAGTGCATTAGATGTAGTAAACTTACCAACAAAATACCAAACACATCATTTTACTATTTGGGGTTATAGCCAAAATAACCAATCTTACAAGAATTTAGTAAACACTTTTCAGCCTTCAGTTTTCTAAATTGTTACTTTTTTATGCCTTGTCTAATTGTAGTAACAGTAAGATCCAGTTTCACTACTCTTCTTAATATTTCTATGGTGATCATTTAATACAAAAATAAATGTAAATGTATTTTACCCACTGGTGGCATATCCTCAGGGACAACATTTAAGAGTAGATCTGCAGTAACATTTTACACTATCAATCTATCAATTGTATTTCTAATTGTTAATTGCTTGTAAAAATTGCAATATGCAATCAGAAGACTTATATGGAGAGCTACAACAAAAAAACTTCTGTGTTAATGAGGGAATTTTCTTATATCCTCCCCTTAATGGGTCACAATGGGACCCATCAGTACAATAATATTCTTTTAATCAGAGTGCTACTACGTAGTAGTGCAACAATTATAAGAGATCAGATAACTTGGAGGACTCCCCTCCCCCTCCCTCCTCCCATCCTTCAAGTTGTTTCAGGATGGTCTGGTGGAGGGAGAGATCAAGGTGGCTGCTGCATTCCAGGGTCTGTGTGTGTAGAAAAATGTAACTTGTACAAGGAAGTTAACCATGAGCTCTAAAAGTAGAAGGGGCAAAGCATGGAGAAGCTATGAAGCTACAGAGGTATGGGGGAGAGAGAGCTGGAGGGGAGAGCTAAATACAGTAATAACAGTGAGATGAAGGTGCGGTTTATGGGTTTTAAAAACTGTTTGAAACTTTCATTTTATTGATATTTATTAGTTATATTAGTTTGTTGGGGTGGATTATATTGTATAATGTACCGCCTATTGTAAATTACAAGGATAAAGAAGTCCTCACAGTTCTGTGCCCTGTATAAAAGCACAAGCTCCTCTGTGACTAAATAAACTTATAATTCAGTAGGGGTACATTATCACTATATAAACCACATATCAGCACACATTTTTATTTATTTCTTTTTGTGTGGAGGGGTCCCCTTTATTATAAACCATATGGATTGGTCAATAGTGGATCCCTTTTCTAAAAGCTTCTCACGCAGCCACTGCATGCATTTTAATATAGAATTTGTGGCATTGTGTTTACTATTTTAAAGCCGACTTATGAATTAATCAATGGAATTACATCAAGCGCAAATGTGTTATTAAATAACTGCTGTTGCATTTGCTAGCAGCTTTCGGTGACTTACGCCAAGGATAGTCCAGTTGGAGACATTTTATTCTTGTGTTATTAATTCTTTTGTAATTAAGTTGAATACTTAAGAAGTGTACAGTGCGTCAAAAAGGACAAGCATCATAAAGAAAGTAAAACTATTTCTTAATTAAGGACAGATGAAATGGATCTTTTTGACATTTCTTTTTTTTGTAGAACCAATGTATATTGATTTTCTGTTAATTTAATCTTCACATCTTGCTGTTTCCTGTGTATTCAAAGTATTCATGCGTGCTTAATGTATAGTGCATTAAAGATGCAAAATAATATAGCAATTAGTTAAATCCCCTCCCCAACCACACAAAACCCACAAAAAGACCCAAGATAAGAAAACTTCTTTATGTAACCCCCCAGATGTGCTCAATTACTCACATACTGCACCCACACAGGAACAAATGCAAATGACCCAGCCTTCAAACTGGATCCATCAATACTGGGATGGTTGGTGGGGACATACAGCATAATCCTTCTTGCTATTTTTCTTTCTTTTTTTTTTTTCTCTTAAAAGTTACGTGTAAAATGAAGTATTAATAACAATGGTAACTTACTGTAAATGGCTCTGGGATTTGGGAAATGGTCTGGGGAATATGTATCCAATTCCCAAAATCTTTAAAAAAACATCATCCTATACCAGAAACTGTTTCCTGGCATTCCGCATAGTATTTTTGAGATTTCAGAATCCACAATCCAAGTTCGGGCGGATCTGTGAAATCCCTTCGAAACATGGTTTGGGTTTGGATTGGGTCCATCTCTAGTATGTTTTTTGGAAAACGTTGCTTCGCTTATCCTAGGCCTTTTGCTATTCATATCATAAATAGTCTTTTTCCACCTGCTGAGCTGCCTTGGGTATCTCAGTGTCTTCTGTTCTGCCCTGGAACATCAGATACAGATACAGAAAAGGTTGTGAGGTACCCACAGCCACTTGGATCAACTCACTAGGAAATTGCTTAAAAGCTTTTATTCACACAACATGTTTGTGTGAATGAAAGCTTTCAAGCAATTTCCTAGTGTTGCATCCAAGTCCTGTTGGGTACATCTACAACCTTTCTCTGTATCTGTCAGTTTTGCTATTCAGCTTAACTTTAGAGATAACTCTGTATGACCTTCAGCAGCTGGTTGTGTTTTTTCAGTCCCGTTAGGTACATGTAACAGGGACATTTACAACTATCGCCTCCATCTCCCGATGGCTGTTTGGATCTGTTTACGCTTGTGAGTAAAAAGAATTTTTATCTAATTAGGGCTGGAACATTTGTTGAAAACTTGCCTCCTTGCTTATTGGTGATGTCATAATCTTAACGAGGATTGTTATTAATTTAGGCTTATTTATTATATTCATGTTTGGTTTAAATATAAATTACATAAAAAAACTCATTAGATAGTTTGTTCTGGAGTATATCCACTTTAAAAATTTTTGATCGATGTTTCACACCTTCATTAACTTTATTTTTTCTAATTCATCAACAATATGCAAAAACAAAAAAATGTAAAATGTATTTTGTATTTAAAACAGCCCCACATCTGGTAAGAAAAAACTGGAGAGCTGGAGACACACCCTCCTCAATGACAAATATGCATTATTTTCCTTTTCCTGACATCAGATATTTAGCATGATTTCTGCTAGCCCCTGCATTTTTCCTACTGGTCCTTCTGGGCAGCAGACACCTGCAGAGATTGGAATATATTATTGCAACCTAAATATGGTAATGGTAACAGTGGATTGCCTATTCTTAGATAATCTATAATGTATAATTACCTGGATATTCCAATCTATTTGTGAGATTTATACTTTTAAAATGCAAAATGTTAGGGTAGAAAAATCCATCAGCACAGGCCTAGTTTCTTGTGGTTACATTAGAGCTAGACCGAACCCGAACCTCAAACCAGAGTTTGTCCTGACAAATGTTGAGGGTTTGATAGATACAACCTATTAAACTGCGCACATATGGAAGCATATAACTCCAATGCATTTCTCAACAGTGTTCCTATTACTGGTGGAGGTAGGTTAATATTGTGTTAAGGTCTATAGAGAGGAGGAACCCATCTAGGCTAGGTACACATGGCCATATCTATCCCATGTCTTCCAACCCCAACACACAATCACTATTAGGCAGGGCCCCCTAACAGATAGCAACTCATATTAGTTCTTTTAGTTTGTTAAATATTAACTGATTAGAATCATTAAACTGCTTGAGAGGCCTATTTATCAGTATCCTATATAATAAAATGCAAGTGTGCTTCCCTGTGTCTGTGTTGTCCTGCAATTACCTCTTTTTTGCCACTTGGTGTGCATCTATTCCTCAGGCTGCTGCTGTTATTCCCTCCGGTAATTACAGATGCATTGACAGTGCTCTACTCCCCGCTCCCGCGCAGCCTCTCAGCCCTTCATTTTTTTCGTGCAGGAAGTCCTTTTACTGTGGTGCATAATTTACTTTTGCATACCTCATCACAGCGTCTCATGGGCGGAAGTAACACACGCGCCGTTGATTATCCAGGCGCAAAAGGCCGTTTGATTATGCGCATACGCGGAAGAGCGTAACATTAGAGACAGAAGACCTCTTTAGAGAACACACCTAAAGGAAAAGGACAGTTAGCTTATGGAGGGCTGAGGAAAACAGTTCTACTCACAAAGTGATGGACAGGGGCTGAGGGGAAAAGGTCTTCCAAGTGTATGGACAAGGGCTGAAGGAAAAAAAAAGTCCTCTTCAAAGTGTATGGACAGGGGCTAGGGAAAAAGGTCCCTTCAAAGTGTATGGACAGGGCTGAGGGGAAAAAAAAGTCCCTTCAAAGTGTATGGACAGGGCTGAGGGGAAAAAAAGTCCCTTCAAAGTGTATGGGCTGAGGGAAAATGAATAAACAATTTGAGGAACATAGTGCAATGGTCCACGTCTCTGCTCTGGAAAATAAATGTTTCTACACATGCATTCTAGCGCCCGTTTATATAACGGGCTTAATGTCTAGTATAATATAATGCACAATTCAAATCACCGGAAAAGTTCAAGAGAAGTTATTCATTTATCGATGGAACTGTTTGTTATGAAGATTTCAGAAAATCAGAAAATCTGATTAGTTAATGTAAACCTGTAAACCACATTAAAAATTGACCAATCAGAAACCGCAGTGAGCCTGCCTGGCATTGGCACCTCAGTGGTGTTTGGTGTTGCTAGCCCCGAAACATCGCGTCAGTTCAAGACACCGTAACATCGGCCTCATTGAGGCCACCCGGCGCTGGAGGTACCCCGGCGGCTGCAGGGTACTTCTCGGGTAGGTGCCTCATCGCGAAGAACAAGAAAGAGAACTTGCCCAAGGGCTCTTTTAAGAGCCACTCACTGGGGTCCTGGTTCGAGCTGGCGGACCCCAACAAAGGCACTTATCAGTGCTGCAAG
Source organism: Hymenochirus boettgeri (assembly GCA_019447015.1). NCBI lineage: Eukaryota > Metazoa > Chordata > Amphibia > Anura > Pipidae > Hymenochirus > Hymenochirus boettgeri. The sequence goes on along the minus strand of CM033472.1, from coordinate 95,986,465 downwards.
GACCCTACACGGGCTGGGAAGGTGGTCCCGGTTCGAGCGGCCGTACCCTTCAAGCCCACTAGATAGGCCACTTATAGTGCCACAAGGGCCCGTGGTAGGGCCAGGGACAGGGGTCCCGGTTCAAGCTGTCAAGCTGCGAGATCCCTTGCCCCAAAGTGCCCTGTCAGGGCCACAAAGGTCCTTGTAAGACCGGGAGGGATCCGGTTTTGAGCTGCAGAGACCCCCAAATGTACAGCTGCGGATTGTCGGCCGTTTGGCAATCCATGAACTCAGTTTTGGGAATCTCTGGAAACGGCCGTTCGAGGCCGGGCGAACGTTCGAAAATCCTCGAACATTTCGAGAATTAGTCCAGGAGTCTGGAAAATCAGACTAGTTCGAACCCGAACTAGTTTGAATAGTTTGAGTTCATCTGAACTCATAAAGTTTGTCTCGAACGAGTTCTAGTCCATCCCTATTTACAATTACATAGTCATACATATTACATACAAGGGTAGTGCTATAATATAAGTACATGCACATCAGGTGAAGTGAATCGGTAGGCTGTCAGTAGAGTGACAGTGGAGTTTGATTAGCAGGTAGGATCAGTTTGGGTAAATGGAAGTGGTAGTTACCTAGGCCTTGTTATATGAGTTTCCTGCGAGGTAGATTTTTTTTTTCCTGTAGAGTTTGAGGTTGTGCTTGAAGATATTAAGAGATGTTGGATATGTAGAGATGTAGCAAAGGGGCAGCAAAAAGAAAGCCTTTTTTTGACTAGGGTAAATGAAGGAGGATATCATCTGCAGAGCGAGGTTAGAATTATGATCTGTAGATCACTCTGGGGTTATGGAGATGCCTGAGGAATCTAATGTAAGTGAAATAGTTTGTATAGCCTATTATGTTTTATTATTCTCAGATAATCTATTATACATATATTTGCCTATTGTGATGTTTATACACTTTGATGTTTGATGTCATTTTTGGTTGTTGCAGATAGTATTTGGCTTAACACCTGCTTACTGGTACCTTCTTCTGCTGTTTGGATCCTTACATTGTCCTTGTGTCACTGTGGAAAGACAGGGTAGAATGATTGGCTTTGATTTGTTTCGGCTCTAACTGTGTGGAGCAAATAGGCGACTAAAGGCAGACATGTGCCAATTATCGGACCCAAGATCGCCAATTATCGGACCCGCATCGCACGTGTGTACGAACCTTTATGCAAGGAGACTTGGAGGCTCTATTGATTGTATGTATTTGGGAGACAATTAGGAGCACAGTGATAACGGCAGGAGAGACATCAAAGGGGCATGAGTAAAACTGGTGAGTGGTGGGAGATTCTTGTCTTGTAGTGGACTCTGGCGATGAATCTGTCAGAATTCATATTACTTATACGTTTTGTTTTTTTTTCACTTACCACTGGACACTTTATTATGTGTAGTTCAGCATGATACACTCATTATATCAGTCTTTATGTGTATTGGTTTTATATGGATCTTTATTTGATCTTTTTTATGATTGTTTGTTTATTCATTTCTCCTCATGTACAATATTAATATATATATAGACTGTTCAAACAGCCATCGTTAATCTTTATAACTCAACTCCTCAAGAAGTTTCCTTTGGGGATATGAAAGGATCAGACCCTACTGTTGGCTTAAACAGTCTAGGTATCTAATAGTTGTTATTGTGAATGGAGGGGTTGTATTGGAAGGATAGGGTAAGGAATTGGATCCTTTGTGTGATGGACAGCCGTGGAAAGACTGACAACGAGAAGAGATTTTGAGAAGTAAGAAGGCACATTAATGAACTGGCAGCAGAGTTTAAGATGGATGAAGTGGTGCCAGGCAGTTGCTACAATAGACAAGCAGGATATGATTAAGTAGGACTAGAATTAGCTAGCTTCGTATGAAGGAAGGGCACAATGCTGGGATCATTTGAACTGTTGGTGTGGACCTGTCTCTCTTCTTAATGTTGAGCTTATCATTTATTTTCTCTTGTGTCTTAATTGGCTTGATGTTTATACCCAGGCACTGGACACTCTAACTGTTTGTGCTTGCTTATCCACTATGTGTGGCAAATATAAGGGATATCAAAAAAGGCTTTTCAGACTACCTCCTGTACATGTAGTCGGGTGTGCAAACCACCCAGACCTTTGCTTAGTCCGTTAAATGCTCCTTGACAATCATAAACTCAATCCAGTAAACAAAGAGATTACCGGTGGTGTTTAATTGAAATATGGTTATTCAACTCGTAATTAAAACATCTTACGCCTGAAGCATGAGGCATGCAGGGGCAACTAATCACAGAAAGACAATAAGAGATTCAATAAAGTTCTTATCATTAAAAATGGTGCTAATTTTGCCCCAACCAATCAGATCTTATTTAACATTTGAAAGCTAACATCTGATTAGTTGGGGCAAAACTAGCACTTTTATTGAATATATCCAACAGGAATATATGGGGTGGAAACACACGCACAGGTGACCCTGAGTCACCTTTACAGGTAGAAAAACAAACTGTAGTTTCTCACAAAAGAAAATGTTCTAAGGTATAAAAGAAATACAAGATATATGTAGGACCCTGCGGGTAGGATAAAGGAACATCCAAATAATTAAAATAGCTATATTAGAAAATAACACATATTACATCAAGAAGGTAATAAAAGGCTGGCTAGCCTAAAAAAGAGATAATGCATATTGAATAACCATCTAAAAAAAAACATTATAAGAGGAATAAAAGTATGCAAAAAGTTACTGTACAACAATAAAGTCACTGTAGCAGAAATAGCAGCTTGAGACTCAACATAAGAGTCCTGAATGATTCAATAAAAACAGAAGGAAGGATGCAATCCAAACAGTGTGCACACACCGCAGAGTGGAACTCTGTCTAGAGGAAACAAATACAGTGCACTCACACATCACCGCATCCATGCCGCAATCGGGAGTATTCAATAGCGATATCTCCGATCCCCCATACAGTGAAGGCACCCACTTGCCCATGTCAATGCTAGCTCTTGGGATCCTGATAGAACAGGAGAGTAGGCAAGGTTTTTTTCAGTCTTGTAGTACTTAGACTCCGATCGATGCAACTAGAGAGACTATTCGAGTCAGCGGGAGGGCAAGCAAGCCCATGCACAAGGTTTCTTGTTAGTGCCTTGTTCCTACCCGCAGGGTGCCTACATATATCTATTTCTTTTTTAAATAACCCTGATAGTGTAAATAAAAAAGAGACATCTAATCTTGACACAAACTAACTACAAAGTTAATAAAATACAGTTGCAAAATACTTGGACTTATGAGAGTTAAATATAATAAGTGTATTAGTACTTAATTTGTATATCTGAAAGGTGCCTCTTCTCTAATTCTTAACTATATAACACATAATCCACTTCGGCTATGCCCTGGTATTAGAGTAAGGGATATTCTTACATCAAAGTTTTAAGTTAATGCAACAAGATTCTATGCTATATATGTTCCAACAGACCGTTTAGATGTATGGGTGACATTGGAAGTATTTGCTAAATAATCCTGCCTAATTCTTGACCTCCTATGATATCTACATACAGTAATAAGATGAAAATGAGAAGTGTAGCCACACAGAGATTCAATATCACTGTTGTGATGCGGGGTAAATACCATTTGGTATATCAGACTGTATGGTTTTTTAAACAATGCGTTCAATAAAACTATGACAGCTGTGTGTCATTAACGAGAATCTCGGCTGCTGTAATAATTTCTTTGAAGCCACTGACTTTAACAAAAAATAAATAAACTCTAAGGAAGTATTTTCCATATCCAATCAAATTCACAACTTTAAAGGGCATCTATAGTGGGAAAAGAACTTTTTTTTCTTTTTTTTCATGTGTTCTATAATCCCCACAACCCAGAGTGTCATCAGATTCCCTCTCTGTCCTGAGATACACCAGTAAGAAGAATACGTGATTGCATTCCTCTACTCCTACTTGGATTGTCAATCAAATCCCTGTGACGTGATCCCCCTCCCGCTCTGTAATAAACATAGAGATACAGCATTAGCAGGGGGGAGAGGAGGTAGCTTTGATGTTAGATATAAGGCTGCACTGACCCCCCCTTCTTAAATTCACTGATTGATGAGGGTCACAAAGTGAGAGATCGTAAACTGTACTGATCTCCTTCTTCCGTGTCTCCAGGACAGCTTGCTTCTATTGGCCACTGTGTGTGGGTGTGTTTTTCAGGATGTTGAACTTTAACTACTACTGCACATGAAAAGCTTGTCGGTTAGCCAGAGTTGAGGACATGGAGGAGGTAACAGAGGGGAGGGTGAAGGGGAGAGTGCTGCACACAGATCTGACACCATGGTTAAACAAAGTCACTGACAAAGATAGGATTAAGGCAGACACAGAGTACATGAATTTAACTGCAAAGGGGCAATGTGTTTTTTTCACTATAGATGCCCTTTAACTGTACTTTTCTTGCCCCAGCACAGATCTATTTCGAAACTAACTAGATCCTGTCTCATGATAGTATTTGGCAATGTAGAATTATTTGCCTAGATTTTGTACAGCAACTTCTCGTCAATTAAAAAAACTGCCTAGAAAGTGTCTTTTTATTTAGACATATCTGTTGTGATTCTTAGGACCCTCCATTTGCGTATCATTACACTTTAAAATGTTGTGGCAGGAATAAAAACTATTCAGTCGTAATATTTTACAGTTCTTTCCGACAAAACCCAAAAAGCTCATGAATACACATTTTCCATACCCAGATACATTATGCATTATTCAATAAAGTGAGTGCCGGGAATTGTTTGTTTTGGTAAAGTGCCAATGAAACAGTAAATTATAAACAAAGAAAATCTTAGGAGTAATAGCTTTCACTGGGTTACAAAAAAAAAGCCTGTGCACTGTGTATGTAAGAATTCTAAAAACATCATATGATTTTGAAGCATATAATAAGAACAAGAGCTTTACTATTTTGAGAGGATTGTTATTTACAGAGCTGTCCTATAGGTTTGCTTGCTGTGCTGTATTCTTTGTTCTCTAAGTTAGTCTGTAGGGTAGAACAGCTTTTTTTCCTAACATTTTCCTCTTATTTATAATTTCGTTATATAAAAGCCTTCTAACAGAATATGATCTATGAAGACATTAAACATCCTGCTCAAGATTTCCTATTAATCTTTCCTGAGTGGATGATGGTGTCCTAGTATATAAACATTAGTGGAAAGAGAAACAGGATGATTAATTTACAAATAGACAGTTACTGTGCCATTCTTACAAAGAAACTTCCAGGGGAGAAATAAACAGAGGCAAAAACAACTAACAATATCTGTGATGTGTAATATTATGGAGACTTAACAGACATTAAAAAAAAATATTGACAACTACTCCCTGTGAGTTTAAGATTTTTTTTTGATCTATGACAGACTGTAGAAATCTTAAATGGCTTTAATTAAACTAATTTAAATATAGAAACAGAGACAAAACAATTAACTTAATTTAATTAAATAAAAATCCTATAATTAAATAAATATTTCAAAATGAAATGTACAGACCCCCACATATGATCATTTAGTATGTCAGTCCTGATAAAAACATCAAAACTGCTTCATGGACATTGACCTACAGAACAGGCCTGTGTATAAAATTGTATAAAAATTTTTCTTTTTAATAATTTGGTCATTGCTATATACTGTACAGAAAAAGGGAAATCTTCCTGAGGATCAATTTTGCTTATTTTGCTTATTGCAGTTGAGTCAACAGGATATATTCAGCACAGTTAGATGTGAAGAAACAAACTTAAAAGGATCTCTGCCAGTTTGGTTACAATAGGCAATTGTGATTAAATTTATCATTTTTAAGTCAAACTTACTGAGAAAGACTAATGGTATAAAAACACCCAATAAGTTTACTTAGCACTAGTACATCGCTTGCAGCATAAAGATTTGCTAAAAATCTCAAGACCCAAACCAAATCCCATCTAAAGCTACGCTAACCCTCAGTGAAGCAGCAACTGGCATTTGCAGCTCTCCAGATATATTTCTTATGTGTAAATTGATTTTGCTCTCATTTAAAACGTTTTTTCTTTTTCAACCTGTAGGTTTTTTTTTTTGCGTGTTTGTCCGTACAGGAACAATGTTTTCACATCTGATAAACGTTTCACACTTTTTTTAGTTAAACTAGTGTGCAGTGGGGTAAAAGCTATAATTTTTGGATAAATAAAAACAGTTTTCTATTTCAACATTTGATCAACTTTTTTTACTTTTATTTTAGCTTTTATTTAATATTCAGCAACACACTTTTGCCCAAAGAAAGAGGTAAAATCATAAATCTCATTTTGAAATAGAACTAAAGCTAAAATATTAAGAAATTTACATGTATTTTAAAATTGCTTAACCAATCGGGAAATTAAATCTCCTCTGTGCCCAAATCTACCTGGCTCCCCATTAAACAATGCATTATCTACAAAATCCTTCTTTAACATTTAAATCCCTTTGCTCTACTGCTCTTTCTTATATTACTTCTTTTGTGTCCCCATCCCATATCCCTGCCCCATATCCTCTGCTCATCACAGAACCATCTCTTATATAGACCCCTACTCTACATTATGAAACAGAAAAAAATGATGAGGTACCAAGTAAGGACTTTCTGCAACTCAAATTTGTGAAATTGCTTGTTTATTCATCACACTCTCACTCCCCTACTCTCACTGCCTCTCTGGACTTAAACCATTTTCTCTTGTGGCTCCTATCCTCTGGAATTCTATCCCATACTCTTCATCAAGAAACCTCAATAAACAAATTTAAATCTAACCTCTATCCTATCTATCTGAGCACAACACAGCATGGACTGCTGAAACTGCACTATTTAGCACAATTTAGCACTTCCACCCTTTCCAATGTATCTGTATATTACCCACCTAAGTAGATTTTGAGTAGACGGGCCAGAGGACTTTTTTCCTCATGTTCATGTTTCAAGCACTTGTATATTTCATGATGCTCATACTTATTTACATATTTATGTATTTATTTATTGTCCTCCTGTACGACTTTTTATATTCTATATTGTGCAGCGCTGGTCCCCTAGTGGGCTATATAAATAACTATAACAAACATACATACAAAACCAGTAGCAATGTTTAATTTTTCATTGGGTGTTACACAGATATTTCATCAAAATATTTACCTGGGTAGGCAAAAAATCAAAATGCGTGTGCTACATACAGAATTACATACCTATTATAATTCATATATTTGCATGTGCTCTGTGTGCCAGGCCTGCTGAATTATAGGTTATCGGGTACATTGATGATGATTCTTTGCTTCACCCACAATGCCGTAGTTTTTAAGTACAGCAGCCTGTGCCACTGAAATCAAGATGAGAAAAAACATTCAAATTACAAAAACAAAAAGTGGGTCCAGAAATTAGAAAACCTGCAGAATGGTAGAGGATTATCTAAAATACTGCTGATTTCAAGGGTGAGAGTTAATGTACATGTCTGCTAATTATGAATTTTTTAATCAGTTTTTTTTTTCTTGCATATACATTTTAGTTTGAGATCTTAAAATTTTCCAATCACATTTCAGCAACATCAAAAACATGTATGGTTCATGAAATGTCATCACCTAGAGTAATTTCATAGTTGTGGGTTATGGAAACATCATGTCAAGAAATTATACTATGAAACAATGTGGCAAAATAAAGAGGATGAGGGGAGAGAGTAAGAGCAAAAGATTAGAAAGAAGACATTCAACAGTGAGTTAATGAGAAAAGCAAAATAGGCTTATTTTCTGGTACAAAAGGTACATTTCTATATATATCTTAAATGCAAATGCATGCACTATTGATTGTTTGCAGGGAAGTTTTCTCCTAAAAGCTGGTTTAACAAGAACAGTTGAAAGCCTTTGGCTATACAGCAATAGGCTAAATCAGGCAGGAAAATGTGAGACATTAGAATACAGAGCCAATTGATTGCATCCAGATCCCACAGGTTTTGGTGTACACAGGCCTTTTGGTTTGGCATAGAGTTTCACACATAGTTTAAAAATAGCATGGAATAGAATGATGTGTGCGATTTCTGAGCATTATGGTACAACAAGGACCTTCTGTCTTGTATTTAAAAATAGTTTGCCGTTGCTGAAGAAGAAAAAAAAAACAAATTCAGTATTATACTATTAAAATGTTACAGTCATTCCTAAAATTAAAATCCATTATTGTACCTGCATGTTTAACACTGAAAATTTTATTTTAGTTTTTGATATTTCTGTATGTATTCTTTGCAATAAAATATGTTCAGGCCACCCTGTGTGATGGAATAAATAGCTGCATTTGCTTCTTATAGAACAGTATCTAATTGATTTATTTTACTATAGTGAGTACATTGAATGACAGCTAATGTAAAATAAAATGGCATGTCCACCCTTCAAATAAAAAGTAATTTATTTTCCTAAAAACATAGCTGCTATTTTTATTTTTTATGATACATATTGCCCCCATCCTCTCCCTTCTGTCAGAGGTTGCCACATCCTACTTCTGCTCAATGAGTTTTTAGGAGGCAGCAGGGGAAAGAGCACTGAATCAATGGCCGTGATATCAGCTGTCACAGCCTTGATTGAATGCATAGAGGGAGGATAATAAAACTCTTAATATTCAGTTAGTAAAACATTAATAATGTGTGAATATATCAGTTTTTAATTAAGGGTGGAGATACACTTTAAAACCTTGGCATTGATTTTGACAAAACATCAAACTGGTTACGGGTATTCAGTTTGATTAAATTAACATTTATAATATTAATACATATTTGTGCAAACTAGTTTTTATAGAATTTTCTTTGCAGGAAAAAGTGGTATAATGTGTTACTTCAAAGTAAGTAGCGGGGAGTCGCACACACATAGGTTTAAGTGCTTTTATTGAGACATTCTGTTGCACAACGTTTCGGGGTTCCCCCCTTCCTGAGGTGACCTAAGGAAGGGGGAACCTTGAAATGTCATGCTCACAGAATGTCACAATAAAAGCACTTAAACCTATGTGTGTGCGACTCCCCGCTACTTACTTGAAATATCCAAAAACTGTTCTGTGGTTAACAGTCTGGGGAAACAGCACCACACCAGTTACCAATATAGGAGTGCGAGGGAGAAATCTAACAACAATAGGTGTACAGTGTTAGCCAGTCAAAATGTTTACAGGGTAACCCTTTGAAATAAAAACAAAAAAATACAAAAGTGGTATAAAGGTGATACCTTTATGGCTATCCAAGATAATCATAGCAAGCTTTCAGAACATTCTAGTCCTTTTCAAGCTGATTACAATGAAGCTGTGGTGCTCACTGATATGTATTCAACATTCAGCTCATAGACCAAATAACCAGAAAAAAGGAATATCAGTGTGGAAGGTGGAAGTCATATAAAAGAGATAGGTACACAGATACTGTGGATCAAAGTGGCTGATATAGTGGTAAGTTACTGAAGTATGAAGTAAAGGAATTCCGTGTAATTAAAGGTTCGTACACGTGTGATCGCGGGTTTCGACTGCAACACACGGTGTGTACGAATGTTCGTTTTGCCCGTTAATCGGCCAGTGTATGGGCCCTTTATTGGGGAAACAGACAGTCGTTCGGAGATTTTCATTAGCATTAGAGTGTGGATACAGCCCCAAATACCTCATCTCCCTCATACAAACTATACAACAGTACTGTCCATTTTGTGTCATTATTACCCAAGAGAGGATGGTTTAATAGAAAGTTATAGTTTTGCCAACTAAAAAGAGTTTTTAAGCACACTATAGATAAAATTATTCTTAACTGCATTAAAAGTGAGTATGTGATATGTGTTTGTTTTTTTTTACACAATGTGAAGTTCAATTTCTGACAAAGCCATCAAAGCGCTCAAAATTATCCAGAAACTTTTCGGTGGCGCAGATGCTCAGGAGGTGAGGAAGGTTGGTTATGAATCCAACAGAGAGAAAAGAAAGGGCGTAAGGGGGCACAAGTCATATGTCTTCCATCAACAGAAAGAAGTGGATAGAGAATAAATAGTATTTATTTATTCCATCAAAAAGGCATTCAGTCTGCCAGTGTAGATTTGTCATCCTGCCAAGGTCTCTGTTGTTGAAATGGAAAGCTTGTTTTATACACACTGGACTAAGAGAGAAAGTTAGTTATTTAAATATTCTTTTTTCCTCTCTTTTTTTTTAAACAAATAAAACTGGACGATGAATAATATATCTACCTATATATCTACCTCTCTTTAGAATAAGAAAAAGCAATCTTTCAAACAAAGAACAAAGTGAATCTGTACTCCTATCTAGAAGGGCATTTCCTGGTTTGCAATTGTTCAATTCATTGAAACTGTACATTCCCATTAAGAGTATGGAAGCTAAACATATATGTATTATGTCATCCAGATCTGTGCTACAACCTTTATAAATAGACAGGTCATCAAAAATGGAGAGCAAGGGATTGGGTGATACTAGCTAATCAGCTCCATAAGAATATTCAGGGAAACGATTGAAACATTACACACAAGAAATATTTCATACTAGTCCAGGGTGCTTATTGTTCCCTTTCCTGAAAACTTTATTATTATTATTATTATTGTTATTATTATTATTATTGTTATCACAATTGTTAAACTGTATAGCTAATGTTCTTGTGTTCTTGTTGTCTGCTGTTAATAGGATCTATTCAATAATCCTAGAAAGGTTATATTGTAGGCCTTCAATGTTTTTAAATGGTATTGCATCCCAAATAAGCAAAAAAAACAAAAAAAAAGTACTTTAAAGGGCATCTAAACTGGAAAATAATTAAATTTCCTATTAGGGGAAACAATAATCTTTTCCAACTATTACTGAACATTTTTGTTGTTGTTGATATGTCCCCTGTTCGCTTAAACAATTTCTAAAGCTGAAAACCATTACATTTAAAACTACATATTGCACATCTGAACCAATCACATGCAAAAAAAAAAAATCAAATCCATTATAAAAGATTGGTAGACAGACTATTTTACTGTTGTTGCAGTGCTTGGAAATTCCAATCCACATAAGAACAATATTAAAAAAAAAAAGAAAAAAAAAAAGATTAGTCTGCTAATCATGTACTAGCTAATGATAATCTAATTAATCCTTACAGCTTTGTGAATAACTCCTATTAAGATGAATTTGATTTTATACTGAACATTTCAAATACAATTTCTAATAATGATGAAACTGATAGAGATTTCTACTTCACTAGATATAAAGAAATTTGATAACTTTTGATTTGATTGTTATGTGCAGTCTAAATTGTCTGCTTGACAACATAAGTATACACTATAACCTTGAAATGCATGGACAAAATTACTTCATGAATACCACAAAACAATATCTACAAACATACTACAATACCAAGACAAGTTTATGGGCAGTATAAATGGTGTTATAACACTGGAAATACATTAAATACTAATTACCTAATCACATTTTATGTATTTGCCAATCATTTGATGGTAAAAAAAGGCTCTCAAGTTATTATTTTCATCAATGCAAATAAAATGGCATTTCTGCATTTAGTATTTTTAATCCTTAAAGGGCGACCATCCTTTAAACAAACAAACAAAAAAAATTGTGACTTGTCAGTTATTTGCCTTCAAACGTAACAGCTTTTTTTACCAGTTTATTGTGGGCATTTGTAATCAGCAATTAATTGATACATTCTGTAAGGATCTTACCTGCCGCGCTCCCTCGATGTTCCGGGACTGGTGACGCCGGCGGGCGCGAAAATTCAAATAGGCACTCGCAGAGGGAGCGAGTGCCTATTCATAGACCTCGCTACCAGACTGTCAGGTTGTCAGTGTGTAGCGCTCCTTCCTGCCTGTGTTCCTACTCCATTGTTCCAGCATTGCTCCTCCAGCCACATTGATCCAGCCATTATATTCAGCATTGTTCCTACTCCATTGTTCCAGCCATTGTATCCAGCATTGTTCAACTCCATTGTACCAGCCACATTGTATCCAGCCATTGTATCCAGCATTGTTCCTACTCCATTGTTCCAGCTATTGGATCCAGCATTGTTTAAACTCCATTGTTCCAGCCACATGTATCCAGCCATTGTGCCAGCATTGTTCCTACTCCATTGTTCCAGCCTTGTATCCAGCCTTGTTTCAACTCCATTGTTCCAGCCACATTGTATCCAGCCATTGTATCCAGCATTGTTCTTACAACCTTCTCATTGGTCTCGGACCAAAGTCGGATATGTCATTGCCTTGTTGTGAGGCAACACATAAGCCTGGGCATCCCTGTGGGAGAAAAATGACCCAGTGGTTAATGGCATCTCCTTATTTCTAGAAACATACCGTAAAATCTTTGACGCATCAGGCAGAACTATTGCTGCCTCCTCCCATTTGATGCAATTACGGCAAGGCTCCCGCTCTGTAGGACAGTATGCTATTGAATTCCGGACTTTAGCTGCTGAGACTACCTGGAATAATGAGGCCCTGTTAGCAGCCTTTGGCAGGGCCTGTCTGATCGTATCAAGGACGACTTAGTGTCCTGGGAGTTCCCACAATGTTGGAAGATAGATTTCCATGTGATAGGGTGGATAATCGTATTAGGGAAAGGTAAGCTGAAAAGTCCAGTCACGTCCTTTCTCCCAAATTTGTTCCTCACCTCAAAGGGCCGGACCACTGACAAATGCTCCACCATCTGAGGAACCCATGTAGATTGGGGGTACAAACATTTCTGCTGAATAAAAAAATTAGGAGGAGGACTCATGGGCTCTGCCTGTACTGTGCCGCCCAGGGGCACTTCGCTAAAGTGGTCCTTCCAAGCCGGGAAACTTACAACCTAGATTTGGAGAAGGAGTCTTTTCTAGGTAAATTCAAATCTCCTTTCCACAAAAGTTCACTTAAGTCGTTTCTAACCAGCTACCATCATATTCACAATCCCAAACCTTCTCTACCAAGCCTTCTGCTCTTCTCTGGAGCAGCCGGTAATTTATTGATGCCACTTTGCTTATCTTCTAGGCATTCCATTATTTTCCCTACCACATCTTTTCTGAGTGCTGGCTATTGACAATCAACCTTTGTTACAGAATTTATTTCCATGTCTTCTGCAGAAATTCTTCTTCAAATTGGTTGTCTTCACCGTGAATCTATTTCTTCTTGGTTATACAAAGCCTTGCAGCTCCTCTCATTAGGACTCCCTTGGCTCCGACTTCATAATCCCATCATAGACTGGACTAAACAATGAACTTGTCACTTGGAGTCCATCCTGCTTTTCCAGATGTCTTTCCTTCCTACGGTCTCTGTTCCTCTATCTTCTGTGCAATAAAAATCTTACTTCTTGCCTAATCAGTACCTTGACTATAAGGATGTCTTTGATTAAAAATTGCTGAAATCCTGCCTCCCCACCAGACCTCTGATTGTCCCATTGATTTGTTGACTGGTACCTCTCCACCCCGAGGTCGCATCTATCCACTATCTCCTGCTGAGACCACCTCTATGGAGGATTATATCATAGAGTCTCGAGGTTCATCAGACCCTCCACTTCCCTTGCCAGTGCTGGCTTTTTTTTGTGGAAAAGAAAGCCGGAGGGCTACGTCCATGCATCGACTATCGTGGCCTCAATAAAATCACAATCAAGAACCACTATCCTCTAACTCTCATGTTGAACTTTTTGACCAATTAGAAGGGGCTAAAATTTCTCCAAGCTCGATCTCGTGGAGCCTACAATTTAATTTGCATTCGGGAAGGAGATGAGTGGAAAACGGCTTCAATACCAGAACGAACACTACGAATATTTGGTAATGCCCTTTGGTCTCTGTAATGCTCCAGCGGTGTTCCAAGAGTTTGTTAATGACATTTTTCGGATTTTTAGGTATCTCAGTAGTAGTCTACTGGATGACATCTTAATCTTCTCTCAAGACCTTTCTTCTCGCCATGTACTTCAAGTATGTCCCGACTACGAGCTAACCAACTGTATGCTAAACTTGAAAAATGTCTTTTTGAATGCCTGCAAGTACTTTTTTTGGGCTACCTGGTTTTGGCTCAAGGCTTGAGACCAAAGTCTCAGCTACCTCTAACTGGACTCTTCCCATTGGCACTAAGGCTATCCAACGATTCTTTGGTTTCACCAATTATATAGGCAATTTATTAAAGGGTTTTCTTCCGTTGTGTGCCCTATCTTAGCCCTTATCAGGAAGGGAGGCAAACTAGAATCTGCACTCCAACCACTTGAAGCCTTTGAGAAGCTAAAAAAATATTTTTCCTCCGCTCCAGTACTTCTGCATCCTGACCCTAGTTGCCATTCATCATCGAAGTGAACGCCTCTAATTTTGGAGCAGGTGCCGTCCCTTCCCAAAGGAAAATTAGAGTGGTAAACTCCACCCATGTGCGATCTTCTCTAAAAAATTTCTTCCTAATAAACTAAACTAGATATTGGGAATCGGGAATTTCTGGCCATCACACTGGCAATGGAAGAATGGCGATACTTGCTGGAAGGGGCGGTACATCCTGTCACCATCCTCACTGATCACAAAAACCTTGAATATATCCAAAACCTAAAAAGAATGAATCCTCGTCAAGCCCATTGGGCCTTGTTTTCCTCATTCAATTTCATCCTTTCCTTCCATCCTAGTTCCAAGAATAAAAAAGCAGACGCCCCTCTCAGGTCTTTTATGCAATCGATAAAACTGAAAAGGATAAAGGTCCTATCATTCCCTCTTCAAGATCCTAGCCACTATCCCCCTCAACTTTGCATCAATTCTATCTGCTCAGGATTCTGCTGCCTTACTTTCCAATAAAACCTTTGTTCCCCCCTCCCTTCGGAGAGAAATACTACAACTGACTCATGACTCCAAACAGGCCGGTACCCTGGCGTTCACAAAACTTTCAATCTCCTTAGTCGTTCTGTAGGGTGGCCCTCATGAGAACTGATGTCAAGAACTTTGTCGCGCCTGTTCCGTTTGTGCCACTTCCAAAACCTCTCATAATCTTCCTTGTGGACTTCTTCAACCCTGCTATTCCTTCCCTACCGTGGATTCACCTCTCTATGGACTTTATTTGTGAACTCCCTATTTCTAAGAAAAATACAGTTATCTGGGTTACTGTAGATCGCTTTAGCAAAATGGCTCATTGTTCCTCTTCCTAAATTGCCTCCTCTGCTGAACTTGCTCATTATACTCATATATTTCGCCTGCATGGATTACCGGTTGAAATAGTGTCGACCGAGGAACCCAATTTATCTCCAAATTCTGGCGGGCACTTTGCAAGTTACTTGGAATTAAACTTCAATTTTATCCGCTTACCATCCTCAGTCTAACGGAGCCGCAGAACACACCAACCAATGTCTGGAACAATTCTTCGATGCTAATTTCTTATTCTCAAGACAATTGGACTGATCTTCTACCATGGGCGGATTTGCCCATAACAATGCCGTCACTCTTCTACCGGAAATCTCCTTTTTTTTTGAGTTTTTGGCTTAAACCCCAAGGGTTTCCACAGGGTTTTTTTCTTCTGGACCAGTTCCTGCAACTAAACACTAGTAGCAGAAATGTCAGCCATCTGGCAGGCTACAAAAAACTGTCTTGAGAAATCTGCCCTTGTAAAAAAGACTGCAGCTGATAGACGAGAGAAAAACCTCCCTATATTCTGTAGGAGATAAAGTTTGGTTATCTTCAACTGCACATACAAAAGAAGAAAAGAAAGAGAAGATACGGTGCAAATCAATATATTTATTAATCAAACAAACAAAAAGAGAGCCCCTATTGGGGTACTCCCACGCCTGCATCCCCCCTACAGTTGTAATAACCAGAACATTTAAAGCCCTCAGACCAGTAACAAAATGGTAACTATAACCATATACTTATCGTCATGTAGTGAATCGATTAGGCAGTCAAGACCCTAAGTCCGTGGTCGACAAGGAGGAGACCTAAAATATGGAGACTGGAGGCATAGATGATGGTAAGGGGGGAGCAAACAGCTCCAAACGCGTTTTCACTCTCCCAAAGAGCTTTTTTCAATGGCGCTACTTCCGTTTTCTTGTCGGAAGTAGATAAAGATAATGGGACCCAATCAGCGGTGAGTAACGGAATGACGTCACTGTAAATGACTTCCCGAGAACTGAGCAATTTCTCTCAAGTTCTCGCGAGAATGGCCACCGCCACCATTCTCTCGTTTCAATAAACTAAAGTATACATAATAAAGTACTGACACACTATCGGTGAGTCACCCATATATATAACTTTATATAACTATAACTATATATAAAACATTATGAATCCCAGTATATATAACAACTTGGTCTCCTTACAAAAATGTCTATATACATAATGCTCTAATGAGCTCTGTGAAGACAGACCTATGAAATAGTGCAGTTGTTGTACAGAGCAAAACCTGTTAATCGGTTCCCAAAACAATAAATAATTGGACTATGTCCCACTGGCGGCATCCAGATCAATATCTGGTAAAGGGAAAAAAACCTACATATGATCGGCCGATCCTATTGGGCATGGTGGAGGCAGTAGCAAAAGGTGAGTCTCCGAGCTAGGGAGGAGGAAAATTCCCTCAAAGTATTAAGAACATCCAATAAAACCTTGAAGCAGTTTGTTAATTATTGTAATCCAAAGTGCGTCAGTGTCAATCTACAATCCATACAACACTACATATAGGATTCCAATGTCAAAAACCGATTCCCCCTCTTCTCTCCAAGTCAACATAAATGAATCAACAGTAAAGGACCTGCACAGTGGTTAACAACGAACAGCTTCCTAGATCCACAGCCGCTTTAAAACAAATATTTAGGTACCAAATCCAGCAAGTCCAGCATAAGGCAGCAGATTCTATGAGAGTCCATCGATCCTGTAAGAAAAGAATTCAAACAAACAAGAAGAGATTCAAATAAAAGGGTAAACTCAATCCCTTCATTCAGTCCCTGCGGACTCTTGGTATTAAGGCTGAAAATCAGTCTGGTTTCCGTTTGTAATAGTTTAACATTAATGTCTCCTCCTCGAACTCCCAAGTGAATTTAGTGAGGCCCATACATCTTTAATCAGTCGCATCACAGTTGTGTTTAAGTAGAAAGTGTTGTGCAACACTGTGAAGCCCTGTCCAGCTACTCTAATTGTTGATAAATGACTGGCTAGTCTTTGTTTTAGCATTTGAGAGGTCTTTCCAATATAAATTAAATTACAAGAGCAAATTGTGCATACACACGTTTTCTGCTCACAATTAAAGTACTGTCTAAACTTATGGGTATATTTCCCATCAGATCCCACCACAGTCGTTCTTGCATCCATATACCTGCAAAAGACACATTGTCCACAAGGATATGTCCCTATCAGCTTCTCCCCTCTCCTAAGCTGTACGGGACCTGCTGAAATGACTTTGAGTGAGTTTATCACCAAGATTAGTCCTCTCCTTGCCGTAATGGAGGGTTGAGCTGTAATAAAAGGGGAGAGTGTGTATCATTATACAGAATATGCCAGTTGCGAGATAGTGTGTTTTTAACCTGATCCAGTTTGAGTGATAAACCTCAGTGTATTGTGGATGTAGTATTTGTTCTAGAAAGAACATTGTGTTGTGTCTGTTGTGATACTGAATGCTTAGTTCTGCGTAGGAGGGATCTGGGATAGCCTCTCTGATAGAATCTATCAGCCAAAAGTTCAGCTTCTTTGTTGTAATCCTGTGTGAGTGTACATTACGTCTCACACGAAGGAATTGTCTTTAGGTATGCCGCTTTGTGATAATAGGTCTGAGGGGCTTAAATGTTCTGTTTATTACAACTGTGAAGGGGATGCAGGCATGGGAGTACCCCATTTCGGGGCTCTCTTTTTGTTTTGAAATAAATAATTGATTTGCACCGTATCTCCTCTTTTTTTCTTCTTTGTATGTGCATTTACATTTTATGAGGAGAGTGCAACGATTTAACTTTGGAATTATGTGAGTACATGCTTTGTTTGTAGTTTTATTGGTTATCCTCAACTCACATTAATTTACGTGTTCCTTCTCCTAAATTTGGGCCTAAATTTATTGGCCCATTTCCTATTTAGAATTGGTGGGTCCTACGGCAGTACGACTTCAATTGCCCACCATCGTGAGAATCCCAATGTTTTACATGTCTCTCTTATTAAGCCGGTGGTACTGAATCGATTCTCTTCCCCTCTTCAGTCACCTGATCCTATTATGATCAACGGTCAACAAGAATTTGAGGTTGAGAAAGTGTTGGATTCTAGATTTGTCAAGCGTTTATTCAAATTTGGTTTATTGGAAAGGATTGGACCAGAAGAAAGGTCCTGGGTCAAACATTGAGATTACACATGCACCCCAGTTAATCAAAACCTTTCATAGAAGATTTCCGGACAAGCGCTTCAAGTGGTCCTGAGGCCCCCTGTGGAAGGGGGGTACTGTAAGGATTTACCTGCCGCGCTCCTCGATGTTCCGGGACTGGTGACGTCCCCGGCGCCGGACGTCGGTGTCATGACATCACCACATCCAGACACCGGCTGGCGTGAAATTCAAATAGCACTCGCAGAGGGAGCGAGTGCCTATTCGTGAACCCGCTACCAGACTGTCAGGTTGTCAGTCTGTAGCGCTCCTTCCTGCCTGTGTTCCTACTCCATTGTTCCAGCCCTTGTATCCAGCATTGTTCCTTCAGCCACATTGATCCAGCCATTATATTCAGCATTGTTCCTACTCCATTGATCCAGCCATTGTATCCAGCATTGTTCAACTCCATTGTTCCAGCCACATTGTATCCAGCATTGTTTCAACTCCATTGTTCCAGCCATCTGGTAACCAGCCATTGTCTTCAACCTCATTGTTTCAACTCCATTGTTCTAGCCATTGTATCTAGCCATTGCTTCTTGCTCCTTTGAATCCAGCTCTATAGTAACAGTTCCATTGGGTCCAGTATCTATTAACTCCAGTGACCAGTTCGTTCCTGCTAGTTACACCCAACCTGGCCTACAGTCTGAACTCCTCCTAAAAGGTTCAGTGAACCTCGTCCCTTCGGGACTCGATTCTTTACACATTCTCTTCCATTCTGGCAAAGGTATCTACCTCCCTCTGCTCAATGAGTTTTTTTTATATGTTGAGCATGTGCAGAGGAGGAAGCAGGGGAAAACAGAGTCAATCATTGGGTGTGATATCACAGCCTTGATTAACTGCATTGAGGGAGGAGCTAGCTTACCAAACTAACTTTGCCAAACAAAATAATAATTTAACTTGGTGGTTAGTAATTATCTAATAAATCTGATGTGTTTCCACCTAAACCTGGTCCGTCCTATCTCTCCATCTCTGTTGACATTAGGGTGGCCGGTTCGCGGATCCGAACCCGGATCCGCCGCGGATTTATACCGTTCGCGAACGGCGGATTTTTCCGGATTTTCCGCCTTCCGACTTCCGATTCGCGGATTTTTCGTATTTTCGAAAATTTTCGAAATTACGAGTTTTCACGTATTTTCGAAAATTCCGGAAAATAGGGAAAACATGTATTTTCGAAAATTTTCGAAAATACAAGGGTTTCTCTAATTCCTAACATACGTATTTTCGAAAATATTCGAAATTACGAGGATTACTGTATTTTCGAAAATACATATTTTCCAAAATACATGAAAACTCGTAATTTCGAAAATTCCCGAAAATACGTGAAAACTCGTAATTTCGAAAATTTTCGAAAATACGAAAAATCTCGTTATTTCAAGGATATTTTTATTTTAACGGGTCGCTCGCGGATTTTCGAATTTTCGGATTTTTTCGAAAATTCGCGGATCCTCGAGCGGACCGGATTTGCGAAGTTCGGACATCTCTATTGACAATACACCTTTTTCCCCTATCCACTGCTGCCTAGGGTTAATTATTGACTCCTCTCTCTCCTTTTCGAATCTATATTGCAAAACTTGCCTCTTTTTCCTTTGCAATATAGCCAAAACCTGCAGGATTCTTTCTTCCCGACATACTGCTGATGCTTATGCATGCTCTCATCCTATCGCACCTGGACTATTGCAATCTAATACTTACAGGTCTTCCTGCTTCCCACCTCTCTCCCCTTTAGTCTATACTTAACTTTGCCACACATATTGTTTCCCTCCCATATCCTCTGTGCCGGACAACAACCTGGCTCCCTGTTAAACAGCGCATTGTATACAAAATCCTTCTCCTAACATTTAAAGCCCTTCATTCTGCTACTCCTTCTTATATTACTTCTCTAGTGTCCCCATATGTTCCTGACCGTACCCTCCGCTCATCACAGAACCAGCTCCTGTACAGACCCATACTCATACTGCTTCCTCTTGCCTTAAACCTCTCTCTCTTGTGGCTCCCATCTTTTGGAATTCTATTCTCCTCTCTTTACATCAAGAAACCTCAATTAGCAGGTTTAAATCTAGCCTTACATCCTACCTATCTGGAAACCAGCACAGTCTATGATTATTTTATTTGCACTGCATACATCTCACTCCAGCACTTATGCCCACTCTGTATTTTACCCACCTAACTAGATTGTAAGCTCTACGGGGCAGGGACCTCCTTTCCCTTTTGTGGCAAATCTCTAGCACTTCTATTTCTATAATTTATATATTTATGTATTGAACTATCTATGTATTTATCCCCCTTGTATTACTTTATTGACTTTATTGTATTTTACTACTGTACAGTGCTGTGTCCCCAAGTGGCGCTTTATAAATAAACTATACATACATACATACAGATTGTCAAATACTGAGTGAATGTGGACCCTCTGCACCTAGGGATCACGTAGAAGCTGTAGGCTACACTTCCTGGTATCTCTGGTCCAGGTTCAGTAATATGAATCAATGGCGGTATACGTGTAGCTTACAGATGACAGAGACTCCAAGCTGTGAATCGAGATATCTTTATTTGAACAAAACATGTGTGCTACATGTTTCGGACCAACGTCCTTCTCAAGCACACCACATGTAAAACACAGACTGGGCTTAGGTGGTTAGTTCCTTCATGACTACCTATATTAGGCAGTCTGTGTTTTACATGTGGTGTGCTTGAGAAAGGACGTTGGTCCGAAACATGTAGCACACATGTTTTGTTCAAATAAAGATATCTCGATTCACAGCTTGGAGTCTGTGTCATCTGTAAGCTACACGTATACCTCCATTGATTCATACATACAGATTGGGGGTAGGGGGTATTTAACTAACAATTGACAGGTTTATTTTTTAAGGGTTTAGAGACCTTTAATCTTTTACCACAGAAATATTCAGCCAAGAATATCCACCAACAGCTTTAATTGTCGTCTCCTAAACAGACTATTGTATTTTTGTAGCTAATTTTATTTTAAAATAGCACGTTTGACATTGGAGATAATGCTAGAAAGTCAGTTGATTTGTACAACTACTGAAAATGACACTTTTCTAATTACAAATCTTTCTTTTCTTTACTGTTACTATTTTTATAGATTTTAATTTAGAAAGCCTTACTCATGTAGTGCTATACATTCTTTCAGTATATAGAATATAGAAAAGTGGCTAAAATACATTTGAAAACATAAGCAATATATACATATATAAATAATACTCAAGAATAATCAACTTTATTCCCTTTTCTCTTGAATGGGATCAGCCAGGGAGTCGTTTTACACTGTTGTGACAATGGTTACATTAGTATAGGATGGAAGCTAAAATATTATGTTTGCTATGAACTTACAACCCAGGCTACTGTTATTTTACAACAATATTATGTTCTTCTAAGTTATAGGCACAACATATTTTGTCGTAGAATCTTGATCGCAATGATAAAGTGAAATATAATCCTGTGTTACAACTACCAAGGACACAGATACAAACACTTATACTTTAGATAAGAATTGCACATAAAACTAAAAAAAGAAAGGCAATTTTTTCATTACCAAGCAATTTTCTGCTATACATTTCAAAGAGAGACATCTGTGCAAGACTTATTTGTGTAAAACATTTTTTTTAAGGACAACTATATGGTAAAAATTTACTTTTTAGAAATGAAAAGTACCTGGGACAGGGAGGTAGGTTTGATTATTCCTACCTCCCAATATTGTTTCATTGAGGATGTAGAACACATACAGTTTTCATCTGCCATGTTATGGCCCTGGGCCTTCCTGTATTAAAGATAATGCTGAAGCACTCAGAAAGCCAGGCAAAAGCAGTTTTCTTCATGCTGCCGCTCTTGATAGAAATGATATTGGGATATAGGCATTACCAATCCAACAACCCTCCCCAGGTACTTTTCATTTTAACTGTTTTGAAAAAAGTTCATATGCACTATAGTCCTCCTTTAAATCAGATATGTGTTTGGTCTGCTTGACTGGATTTAACTACTCTTCCACTCACAAACAAAGTCCAGAGAAAAACAAAAGGGAGTGTGCACCTACCCCCTCCGATCGCGGGGCTCACACACTTGCAATCTTCAGCTCCAAACCACCATCCATACCAAAACAAACAAATAAAAGTGAATGGGCTTCACGCTGGGAAAGTATAATATAAACACCTTAATTAAATTCCACTTAAAAACATGCAAAGGCAAAAACAGACCCACAGTGGCTCAGTGGTTAGCACTGATGCCTTGCAGCACTGAAGTCCTGAGTTCGAATCCACCCTTCGACACATCTGCAAGGAGTTTGTATGTTCTCCCCATGCTTGCATGTGTTTCCTCCGGGCACTCCAGTTTCCCCCACAATCATAAAGACATACTGATAGGTTGTATGTGTAAAATAAATGTGCATAGATTGTAAGCTATTCGGGGCAGGGCCTGATGTGAATGTATACATGTAATTGTAAAGCGCTGCAGAAGATGTTGGCGCTATATAAATCTGCAATAATAATAATAATAATCTTACTATGTCATAAAAAATGGAGGAGGGTAGGGTACTGACATATTGTCACGAAACCTGTAATGCAGAACCGTACCCTCCCCTCCTCCTTTTTTATGATGTAATTGACCACTCCAAGAAGACAGTTCATAAGTTCATGAGTAAACCCTATAATCTCAACTAAACACGTGTTTTTCTATACATTTACCTATAAAAGCTGGTGCTACATTACACTGTGTAAACCAAAGTGTTGTAACAACAGTTTATCCTGTTCTACAGTCATTTTAATGGCATAATCCATTGATACAATTCATTAAATAGATACTCCAGTTTAAACAACTGTGGACACCAATAAGTAATGACCATGGTGCAATTTTAAAGAAATTCTTAAAGGGTAGTTGGGGATCAGAGGGCACATTGCCCTTGATTCCACATCAGTTATGTACAAAACCAATGCAGTGATCCTGGAATTAAATCCCTTAACTGCAGTGATTTTATAGGGATGTCAGTTTCCCTATAAGCAGAGCTGCAGAAATTACATCTGGTATCTCTCCAGCGGTCTAGTGCAGGTACTTTACTGCAATCAGCTGTTTGCTTGCAGTTCAGTCCCAGATAGCAAATTGTCCATCAAGCTGAACTCACAGCTGTATGGGTGGAGAAGTACTGGGCACTGAAACTTTTGGGTACCAATGTGTCAAGTTTGAAAATCTATTCTGTGACTTATTTAGATAAGGCTGCCTTGTTTTGTAACCATATTTAGATAAGGCCGCCTTGGGTGTTCTCGGATCCTTGATTTTAGTTTCCTCCCTGTGCATCCAACAAATTGTTTACGGCATTCAATGACCACATTAGTGCTATTTCAAGTGATAAAGCCTCTTCTTTCAAATTCTTCCTTAGTTTCTTTTCACTTGTGTGTTTATACCCTACATATAATCCACAAAAAAAACATTTGGATGGTCATTTAAACAGATTTTTTGTTATTGCTTTTTTAGGTGACTAGATGCCTAAAGGTCTTTGAGTGTTTTTATTTTATTTTTTTTATAGATTTGTGGATTTTCTTGAATTTTACTTAAGATTTCATAATTTTTGAAGATGTTCTAATGTTTGCTTAGAATCTTCTTCATTACTTTTAATTTGGGTACTAAATGGTCCTTTTATAGTTTCTTTTTGTGTGTTCTCCTTAGAATTTTTCTTCAGGTTTTGTGTCTCAATTTTCTGATAACCTTTTGGACTTTTACTAATTTAATATCAGCATAAGCTTTGTCTATGAATTTGTTGATGATCCCACAAGATTAAGTATCAAAATCATGTAGTCTTGAGACATTGGAGGGTATATTGGACAGCCAGTTATCTTTGTAGAATATGTTCCCGTTGGAGTTGCAGTCAACTGGTTTGTGGCAAGTGTGTGACGCGGGTGGTATTCTATGAACAGAAATATAATTTTGTCTTGGCTTAAAGGATTATACTCTAAAATTTAATTTTTTAAAAACAGAAAGTACCTGGGGCAGGGAGGTTGGATTGATGCTCCTCACAGAAACAATATTGTGAGGTTAGAATTATAAATCCTATATCCCTGTCCCAAGTACTTTTCAATATAACTGTATTAAAAAAAACGTTATACACATGAAAGTTATCCTTTAAAGAATGGATGAACTGCATCTTTATTTCATTGTTGTTTAGCCTGATTATGAACTTTTCTAGTTGGTATCATTTATATTTTTGACATTTTCGCATTTTTGTCGCTCTAATAGTCCAGTATTGAAAGTCCCTGCTCTTTTATACTCCTACTTTTTTATGTTTAAGTTAGGTCACACATTTCCGATGGCTGCATAATGGTGCATGGTTCAATCATAACTTCCTGATTTAAGTTCAGGAAGTTATGATTGAGTTACACTACTTTAGTCCATCTATCTATAGCACATAATGTTCAGTGATGGGATCTTTGAAAATCTCCAACTGGTCCAAATACCTTCTGGTCAATACACATCAATCAATCAAATAGAAGGCTGTACACAAACTTTATATCTGCAAAAGTGCAGCAAACTGAGGAGATATATCATCCTTTCTGGGTCGACATCATGTGGATAGAGCAGTCAATGCCATGGGTAGTCTGTAGTTGGATGTGGACTTAATCACAATCCAAATTTGGCCAAACTCACCCTACACATCTTGCATCTCTGTGTTCGCTACACTCCCTAGGGCAGAGATATATTGAGATCATATGGGGCCCTGGGCAGGGCCATCATTTGGGGCCCCTTTTTTGCTACATATATTGTGTAGACTAAAATATTGTTACTGCTTGTAAAGCTGGGGCCCCAGAAGTTGCTAAGGTTGCCTTGTGAATAATCCTGCTCTGTCCTAGGGCTCTATAATTTTGATAGACTACTATATGGGTTATTTTAGGGCCCGTTTAGGAAATACATTTTTCCAAAACAAGGCTAGATGTTCGAATCAGGATTGTTACATTTTAATTGGCTCACATTATAACAATAAGTGGGGGTGGGGAACATTTTGCATAGAGAATAATGGTCTCCTATTTTGAGTCTCTGTGTTAGATTAGGATCTACTGAGAACATGATATCAGATTTGTTTAAAATCTTTAATCACCTCCCAAAATAGAAAAGAAACCATGTGCTTTAGAAAAGGTTAAATTATGTGCAGGGAGTTAAAGTTCATAAATAATAGTGGCCTATGAAATTAATAGAAAATTTCAATCAGTTAAAGCAATTAAATTAAATTTACTAATTATTCACCAGCAGTACCAAAACTGTCAAAATATCTTCACTGGCTGTATTCATAAGAGATACTTTAGTTCTTTTGAGTGGTCAGGCAAGTTTCAGAACTACTCTTAATTAGAGATGGCCGAATTAACTTTCCTAAATATTGCAGTGTAAACTTACCTTACAGGCTCCTGGGACCTGGGAGATGTTCTGGGTAACATGTCCATGCGCGGGGAACAGCATAAAAAATGGACATAGCACACGTGCGTGCTACTTCCAGTTCCCGCATGCCGCTTTCGGTAATCCTCGAACGGTCGATTGAACGTTTGGCAAAACTCGAACGTCCATTTCCAAAAAATCCCTGAACGGCCGACAACCAGGCCAGATGTTCGGGGGTCCTGCAGCTCAAAACGTATCAGGGCCCTTGAGGCACTAAGAAGTGCCTTTGTGGCCCTAACAAGGGCTCTTTGGGGCTTAAGGGGTCCCGCAGCTTGAGCCAGGACCCCCCTCCCAGGCCCTATCAGGGCCCTTGCAGCACTAAGGAGTGCCCTTGCAGCCCTGACAAGGGCCCTTTTGGGCTTAAGGGGTCCCACAGGTCGAACGGGACCCCCCTCCCCAGCACTTATAAGTGCCTTTGCGGCCCTGACAAGGGCCCTTTGGGGCTTAAGGGGTCCGCAGCTCGAACCGGGACCCCTCTCCCCAGTGCTTATAAGTGCCTTTGCAGCCCTTGGAAGGGCTCTTGCGGCCATGACAAGGGCCCTTTGGGGCTTAAAGCTTGAACCGGAACCCCCCTTCCCGGCCCTTGTAAGGGCCCTTACGGCACTGAGAAGTGCCTTTGTTGGGGGTATCGCAGCTCGAACCAGAACCTCCGGCAGCTCTTAAAAGAGCCCTTGGGCAGCGTCTTCAGTCTTCCATCCGGTGACACCAGCTCCGCTGACACCACCGACCCCGAGAAGTACCCCATGTGGCCGACAGGGGTACTTCCAGCGCTGGTGGTCTCAACTAGGCTGCTGTTACCGGCATCTTGATCCGACGTCTTCGGGATAGCAACACCAACACCACTGAGGTTGCTGATGCCAGGCAGGCTCACTGCGGCTGACAGTGAGCACGCCGGCACCGCCAGCACACCACTGGGGGTCCTGGTTCGAGCTGCGGGGCCCCCAACAAAGGCCATTCCCAGTGCCGCAAGGGCCCTTACAAGGGGAGGGGGGTCCAGGTTCAGGACCCCTGCTACATATGGGATGACCATGTTCTTTCTCCTGTTTTGCTTTTCCCCTTCACTGTTGGTATTCGTGTTCTTTTCTTTCCTTCTACATCTTTTGACAAAGGCCCAGTCTGGATATCCACAAGTTTTAAGGGCTCCCTCTGAGATGTTTCATTTCTTTAGCCTTCGCCTCTGTGCTAGTAGGGATGTTCTCAGCTCTGTGTTGCAGGGTTCTGATGACACCCAGCTTGTGATCTAAAGGGTGGTGGGAGTCAAACATCAAATACTGATCTGTGTGTGTTGGTTTTCTGTAAACCTCTACTTCCAGTTTACCATTCTCCCTGACTTCTACCAAGCAGTCCAAGAAAGCCAGTTTGTTGTTTTGTACCTCTTCCCTTGTACTTTTCTTGTAACGGCTGGTGGGATCCCTTGTTAAAGCCTCATATGTGTTGTTATTGGCCAGGAGCATGGTCACCTTATCAAGGTAGTCTGAGGTGTTGAGTACCACTGTGCTTCTTCCCTTGTCTGCCGGTAGAATGGTGATAGTGGAATCTTTCTTGAGGGATGTTAAGGCTCTTCTTTCCTGTGTGGTCAGGTTAGATGAAGGAGTTTTAGCACTGGCTAAGGCTGCAGATACCTTAAAGGAACACTAAACCCCCAAAAATAACTCTGTGCCATTCGTTTCTATTATTCACAGGGATAATTACTAACCACCAAGTTAAATTATTTATTTTGTTTGGCAAAGTTAGTTTGGTAAGCTAGCTTCTCCCTCAATGCAGTTAATCAAGGCTGTGATATCACACCCAATGATTGACTGCTGTTTTCCCCTGCTTCCTCCTCTGCACATGCTCAAGCATATAAAAAAAACTCATTGAGCAGAGGGAGGTAGATACCTTTGCCAGAATGGAAGAGAATGTGTAAAGAATCGAGTCCCGAAGGGACGAGGTTCACTGTACCTTTTAGGAGGAGTTCAGACTGTAGGCCAGGTTGGGTGTAACTAGCAGGAACGAACTGGTCACTGGAGTTAATAGATACTGGACCCAATGGAACTGTTACTATAGAGCTGGATTCAAAGGAGCAAGAAGCAATGGCTAGATACAATGGCTAGAACAATGGAGTTGAAACAATGAGGTTGAAGACAATGGCTGGTTACCAGATGGCTGGAACAATGGAGTTGAAACAATGCTGGATACAATGCTGTAACCAGCCATTGTCTTCACTCATTGTTTCAACTCCATTGTTCTACACCATTGTATCTAGCCATTGCTTCTTGCTCCTTTGAATCCGCTCTATAGTAACAGTTCCATTGGGTCCAGTTATCTATAACTCCAGTGACCAGTTCGTTCCTGCTAGTTACACCCAACCTGGCCTACATCTGAACTCCTCCTAAAAGGTACGTGAACCTCGTCCCTTCGGGACTCGATTCTTTCACATTCTCTTCCATTCTGGCAAAGGTATCTACCTCCCTCTGCTCAATGAGTTTTTTTTATATGCTTGAGCATGTGCAGAGGAGGAAGCAGGGGAAAACAGCAGTCAATCATTGGTGTGATATCACAGCCTTGATTAACTGCATTGAGGGAGGAGCTAGCTTACCAAACTAACTTTGCCAAACAAAATAAATAATTTAACTTGGTGGTTAGTAATTTATCTAATAAATCTGTTGTTTTTCCACCTAAACCTGGTCCTGTCCTATCTTTCTCATCTCTGTTGACAATTAGGGATGGCCGGTTCGCGGATCCGAACCCGGATCCGCCGCGGATTTATACCGTTCGCGAACGGCGGATTTTTCCGGATTTTCCGCCTTCCGAACTTCCGATTCGCGGATTTTTCGTATTTTCGAAAATTTTCGAAATTACGAGTTTTCAGTATTTTCGAAAATTTCCGGAAATAGGGAAAACATGTATTTTCGAAAATTTTCGAAAATACAAGGGTTTCTCTTAATTCCTAACATCGTATTTATTTCGAAATATTCGAAATTACGAGGATTACTGTATTTTCGAAAATACATATTTTCCAAAATACATGAAAACTCGTAATTTCGAAAATTCCGAAATACGTGAAAACTCGTAATTCGAAAATTTTCGAAAATACGAAAAATCTCGTTATTTCAAGGATATTTTTAATTTTAACGGGTCCGCTCGCGGATTTTCGAATTTTCGGATTTTTTCGAAAATTCGCGGATCCTCGAGGCACCGGATTTTGCGAAGTTCGGACATCTCTATTGACAATACACCTTTTTCCCCTATCCACTGCTGCCTAGGGTTAATTATTGACTCCTCTCTCTCCTTTTCGAATCTATATTGCAAAAACTTGCCTCTTTTTCCTTTGCAATATAGCCAAAACCTGCAGGATTCTTTCTCTCCCCGACTACTGCTATGCTTATGCATGCTCTCATCCTATCGCACCTGGACTATTGCAATCTAATACTTACAGGTCTTCCTGCTTCCCACCTCTCTCCCCTTTAGTCTATACTTAACTTTGCCACACATATTGTTTCCCTCCCATATCCTCTGTGCCGGACAACAACCTGGCTCCCGTTAAACAGCGCTTGTATACAAAATCCTTCTCCTAACATTTAAAGCCCTTCATTCTGCTACTCCTTCTTATATTACTTCTCTAGTGTCCCCATATGTTCCTGACCGTACCCTCCGCTCATCACAGACCAGCTCCTGTACAGACCCATACTCATACTGCTTCCTCTTGCCTTAACCTCTCTCTCCTTGTGCTCCCATCTTTTGGAATTCTATTCTCCTCTCTTTACATCAAGAAACTCAATTAGCAGGTTTAAATCTAGCCTTACATCCTACCTATCTGGAACCAGCACAGCTCTATGATTATTTTATTTGCACTGCATACATCTCACTCCAAGCACTTATGCCCCCTCTGTATTTTACCCACCTAACTAATTGTAAGCTCTACGGGGCAGGGACCTCCTTTCCCTTTTGTGGCAAATCTCTAGCACTTCTATTTCTATAATTTATATATTTATGTATTGAACTATCTATTTATTTATCCCCCTTGTATTACTTTATTGACTTATTGTATTTTACTACTGTACAGTGCTGTGTCCCCAAGTGGCGCTTTATAAATAAACTATACATACATACATACAGATTGTCAAATACTGAGTGAATGTGGACCCTCTGAACCTAGGGATCACGTAGAAGCTGTAGGCTACACTTCCTGGTATCTCTGGTCCAGGTTCAGTAATATGATCAATGGAGGTATACGTGTAGCTTACAGATGACAGAGACTCCAAGCTGTGAATCGAGATATCTTATTTGAACAAAACATGTGCTACATGTTTCGGACCAACGTCCTTTCTCAAGCCACCACATGTAAAACACAGACTGGGCTTAGGTGGTTAGTTCCTTCATGACTACCTATATTAGGCAGTCTGTGTTTTCATGTGGTGTGCTTGAGAAAGGACGTTGGTCCAAACATGTAGCACACATTTTTGTTCAAATAAAGATATTCACGCTTGGAGTCTGGGTCATCTGTAAGCTACACATATACCTCATTGATTCATACATACAATTGGGGGTAGGGGGTATTTAACTAACAATTGACTGGTTTATTTTTTAAGGGTTTAGAGACCTTTAATCTTTACCACAAAAATATTCAGCCAAGAATATCCACCAACAGCTTTAATTGTCGTCTCCTAAACAGACTATTGTATTTTTGTAGCTAATTTTATTTTAAAATAGCACGTTTTCATTGGAGATAATGCTTGAAAGTCAGTTGATTTGTACAACTACTGAAAATGACACTTTTCTAATTACAAATCTTTCTTTTCTTTACTGTAACTATTTTTTAGATTTTAATTTAGAAAGCCTTACTCATGTAGTGCATACATTCTTTCAGTATATAGAATATAGAAAGTGGCTAAAATACATTGAAAACATAAGCAATATATACATATATAAATAATACTCAAGAATAATCAACTTTATTCCCTTTTCTCTTGAATGGATCAGCCAGGGATCGTTTTACACTGTTGTGACAAGGTTACATTAGTATAGGATGGAAGCTAAAATATATGTTTGCTATGAACTTACAACCCAGTCTACTGTTATTTTACAACAATATTATGTTCTTCTAATTATAGCACAACAATTTTGTCGTAGAATCTTGATCGCAATGATAAAGTGAAATATAATCCTGTGTTACAACTACCAGGACACAGATACAAACACTTATACTTTAGATAAGAATTGCACATAAAACTAAAAAAAGAAGGCAATTTTTTCATTACCAAGCAATTTTCTGCTATGGATTTCAAAGAGAGACATCTGTGCAAGACCTTATTTGTGTAAAACATTTTTTTTAAGGACAACTATATGTAAAAATTTCTTTTTAGAAATGAAAAGTACCTGGGCCAGGGAGGTAGGTTTGATTATTCCTACCTCCCAATATTGTTTCATTGAGGATCTAGAACACATACAGTTTTCATCTGCCATGTTATGGCCCTGGGCTTTCCTGTATTAAAGATAATGCTGAAGCCACTCAGAAAGCCAGGCAAAAGCAGTTTTCTTCGTGCTGCCGCTCTTGATAGAAATGATATTGGGATTATGCATTACCCATCCAATAACCCTCCCCCAGGTACTTTTCATTTTAACTGTTTTGAAAAAGTTCATATGCACTATAGTCCTCCTTTAAATCAGATATGTGGTTTGGTCTGCTTGACTGGATTTAACTACTCTTCCACTCACAAACAAGTCCAGAGAAAAACAAAAGGGAGTGTGCACCTACCCCCTCCGATCGCGGGCTCACACACTGCAATCTTCAGCTCCAAACCGCCATCCATACCAAAACAACAAATAAAAGTGAATGGGCTTCACGCGGGGAAAGTATAATTAAACACCTTAATTAATTCCCCTTAAAACATGCAAAGGCAAAAACAGACCCACAGTGGCTCAGTGGTTAGCACTGATGTCTTGCAGCACTGAAGTCCTGAGTTCGAATCCACCCTCGACACATCTGCAAGGAGTTTGTATGTTCTCCCCATGCTTGCATGTGTTTCCTCCGGCACTCCAGTTTCCCCACAATCATAAAGACATACTGATAGGTTGTATGTGTAAAATAATGTGCATAGATTGTAAGCTATCGGGGCAGGGCCTGATGTGAATTTATACATGTAATTGTAAAGCGCTGCAGAAGATGTTGGCGCTATATAAATCTGCAATAATAATAATAATAACTTACTATGTCATAAAAAATGGAGGAGGGTAGGGTACTGACATATGTCACGAAACCTGTAATGCAGAACCGACCCTCCCCTCCTCCTTTTTTATGAGGTAATTGACCACTCCAAGAAGACAGTTCATAAGTTCATGAGTAAACCCTATAATCTCAACTAAACATGTGTTTTTCTATACATTTACCTAAAAAGCTGGTGCTACATTACACTGTGTAAACCAAAGTGTTGTAACAACAGTTTTATCCTGTTCTACAGTCCATTTTAATGGCATAATCCATTGATACAATTCATTAAATAGATACTCCAGTTTAAACAACTGTGGACACCAATATGTAATGACCATGTTGCAATTTAAAGAAATTCTTAAAGGGTAGTTGGGGATCAGAGGGCACATGCCCTTGATTCCACATCAGTTATGTACAAAACCAATGCATGTGATCCTGGATAAATCCCTTAACTGCAGTGATTTTATAGGGAGGTCAGTTTCCCTATAAGCAGAGCTGCAGAAATTACATCTGGTATCTCTCCAGCGGTCTAGTGCAGGTACTTTACTGCAATCAGCTGTTTGCTGGCAGTTCAGTCCCAGATAGCAAATTGTCCATCAAGCTGAACTCACAGCTGTATGGGTGGAAGAAGTACTGGGCACTGAAACTTTGGGTACCAATTTGTCAAGTTTGAAAATCTATTCTGTGACTTATTTAGATAAGGCTGCTCTTGTTTTGTAACCATATTTAGATAAGGCCGCCTTGGTGTTCTCAGATCCTTGATTTTAGTTTCTCCCTGTGCATCCAACAAATTGTTTACGGCATTCAATGACCACATTAGTGCTATTTCAAGTGATAAAGTCTCTTTTTCAAATTCTCCTTAGTTTCTTTTCACTTGTGTGTTTATACCCTACATATAATCCACAAAAAAACCACTTGGATGGTCATTTAAACAGATTTTTGTTATTTGATTGCTTTTTTAGGTGACTAGATGCCTAAAGGTCTTTGAGTGTTTTGTTTTTTTTTTTTTTTATAGATTTGTGGATTTTCTTGAATTTACTTAAGATTTCATAATTTTTGAAGATGTTCTAATGTTTGCTTAGAATCTTCTTCATTACTTTTAATTTGGTTACTAAATGTCCTTTTATGTTTCTTTTTTGTGTTTTCCTTAGAATTTTCTTCAGGTTTTGTGGTGTCAATTTTCGATAACCTTTTGGACTTTTACTAATTTAATTCATCAAGCTTGTCTATGAATTTGTTATATCCCACAAGATTAAGTATCAAAATCATTAGTCTTGAGACATTGGAGGGTATATTGGACAGCCAGTTATCTTTGTAGAATATGTTCCCGTTGGAGTTGCAGTCAACTGGTTTGTGGCAAGTGTGTGACGCGGGTGGTATTCTATGAACAGAAATATAATTTTGTCTTGGCTTAAAGGAGTATACTCTAAAATTTAATTTTTTAAAAACAGAAAGTACCTGGGGCAGAGTTGGATTGATGCTCCTCACAGAAACAAATTGTGAGGTTAGAATTATAAATCCTTATCCCTGTCCCAAGTACTTTTCAATATAACTGTATTAAAAAAACGTTATAACACATGAAAGTTATCCTTAAAGAAGGATGATGAGCTGCATCTTTATTTCATTGTTGTTAGCCTGATTATGAACTTTTCTAGTTGGTATCATTAATTTTTGACATTTTCGCATTTTTGTCGCTCTAATAGTCCAGTATTGAAAGTCCCTGCTCTTTTATACTCCCTTTTTATGTTTAAGTTAGGTCACACATTCTGATGGCTGCATAATGGTGCATGGTTCAATCAAACTTCCTGATTTAAGTTCAGGAAGTTATGATTGAGTTACACTACTTTAGTCCATCTATCTATAGCACATAATGTTGCAGTGATGGGATCTTTGAAAATCTCCAACTGGTCCAAATACCTTCTGGTCAATACACATCAATCAATCAAATAGAAGGCTGTACACAAACTTATATCTGCAAAAGTGCAGCAAACTAGGAGATATATCTCCTTTCTGGGTCGACATCATGTGATAGAGCAGTCAATGCCATGGGTAGTCTGTAGTGGATGTGGACTTAATCACAATCCAAATTTGGCGAAATTCACCCTACACATCTTGCATCTCTGTGTTCGCTACACTCCCTAGGGCAGAGATATATTGAGATCATATGGGGCCCTGGGCAGGGCCATCATTTGGGGCCCCTTTTTTGCTACTATATTGTGTAGACTAAAATATTGTACTGCTTGTAAAGCTGGGGCCCCAGAAGTTGCTAAGGTTGCCTTGTGAATAATCCTGCTCTGTCCTAGGGCTCTATAATTTTGATAGACTACTATATGGGTTATTTAGGGCCCGTTTAGGAAATACATTTTTCCAAAACAAGGCAGATGTTCGAATCAGGATTGTTACATTTTAATTGGCTCACATTATAACAATAAGTGGGGGTGGGGAACATTTTGCATAGAGAATAATGGTCTCCTATTTTGAGTCTCTGTGTTAGATTAGGATCTACTGAGAACTGATATCAGATTTGTTTAAATCTTTAATCACCTCCCAAAATAGAAAAGAAACCATGTGCTTTAGAAAAGGTTAAATTATGTGCAGGGAGTTAAAGTTCATAAATAATAGTGGCCTATGAAATTAATAGAAAATTTCAATCAGTTAAAGCAATTAAATTAAATTTACTAATTATTCACCAGCAGTACCAAAACTGTCAAAATATCTTCACTGGCTGTATTCATAGAGATACTTTAGTTCTTTTGAGTGGTCGGCAAGTTTCAGAACTACTCTTAATTAGAGATGGCCGAATTAACTTCCTAAATATTGCAGTGTAAACTTACCTTACAGGCTCCTGGGACCTGGGAGATGGTCTGGGTAACATGTCCGTCGCGGGGAACAGCATAAAAAATGGACATGCACACGTGCGTGCTACTTCCAGTTCTCGCGTGCCGCTTTCGGTAATCCTCGAACGGTCGATTGAACGTTTGGCAAAACTCGAACGTCCATTTCCAAAAAATCCCTGAACGGCCGACAACCAGGCCAATGTTCGGGGGTCCTGCAGCTCAAAACGTATCAGGGCCCTTGAGGCACTAAGAAGTGCCTTTGTGGCCCTAACAAGGGCTCTTTGGGGCTTAAGGGGTCCCGCAGCTTGAGCCAGGACCCCCCTCCCAGGCCCTATCAGGGCCCTTGCGGCACTAAGGAGTGCCCTTGCAGCCCTGACAAGGGCCCTTTTGGGCTTAAGGGTCCCACAGGTCGAACGGGACCCCCTCCCCAGCACTTATAAGTGCCTTTCGACAGCTCGAACCGGGACCCCTCTCCCCAGTGCTTATAAGTGCCTTTGCAGCCCTTGGAAGGGCTCTTGCGGCCATGACAAGGGCCCTTGGGGCTTAAAGCTTGAACTGGAACCCCCCTTCCCGGCCCTTGTAAGGGCCCTTGCGGCACTGAGAAGTGCCTTTGGTGGGTATGCAGCTCGAACCAGAACCTCCGGCGGCTCTTAAAAGAGCCCTTGGGCAGCGTCTTCAGTCTTCCATCCGGTGACCAGCTCCGCTGACACCACCGACCCCAGAAGTACCCCATGTGGCCGACAGGGGTACTTCCGACGCTGGTGGCCTCAACTAGGCTGATGTTCCGGCATCTTGATCCGACGTTTTCGGGATAGCAACACCAACACCACTGAGGTTCGATGCCAGGCAGGCTCACTGCGGCTGACAGTGAGCACGCCGGCACCGCCAGCACACCACTGGGGGTCCTGGTTCGAGCTGCGGGGCCCCCAACAAAGGCACTTCCCAGTGCCGCAAGGGCCCTTACAAGGGGAGGGGGGTCCAGGTTCAGGCTGCAGGACCCCTTAAGCCCCAAAGGGCCCTTGTTAGGGCCACAAGGGCACTTATGAGGACCCGGGAGGGGGTCCCGGTTTCGAGCTGTGGGACAATCCGCGACTGGCCATTTCGGGGGTCTCCGGCCGTTCTGGGATTTTTGGAAGTGGCTGTGCGAGGCCTGCCTAACGTTCGAAAATCCTCGTACATTCGAGAATTCTCAAATGTTTGATGATTTTCGAAAATAGTCCTGAGAGTCCGTAAAATCGAACTAGTTGAAACCCGAACTAGTTTGAATAGTTTGAGTGGGTCTGAACTCATAAAGTTCGGCTCAAACTCGAGTTCGAGTTTGGTTTCTAGTCCATCCCTACTCTTGATTAAAAATGTTTGACAGTTACCAGGATGACTTTCATGTTTATTAATACATGTTTTCAATGTTCCTAGAAAAAAACATAGGTGTTCTTTTGCACTAGTTTAATATTATTAGAGAGAACAGTTTTTCTAAGATTCCTACAAAATTCTGTGGTAAATTCATTAGCTTTTCTCCCAGGAGATTTTCCTATTTAGCAACTTGGATTAAGTTGTCATTAATTGTGTATTTATTTAAGAACAAATGGAAATTTGTTAATAGGGTTTTATTGAGATTGCATTTTGCATTCTTGCTTCTGTAATGTGAATAGCTGAATATCCCCTTTATAAATAAAAATCTGTTGTATTCAATTAGATCAACTGGACTTGAAGTTTAGTTCTTGAAGACGTTTAGCTAGTTATCCTACTGGCTTTCTCAACCCAGAATGACTTGTACAAGAATCTGTGGCAATTATGTACCTTGGAAAATCCCAATTAGCATATCACAGCCAAGTGTTAAGGGTGTGATTGGATAGTGGCTAAGAGTTGTTATAGGAACACCCATAGTAAGGTGTCAAAACAGCATTGTACATGGCAGACAGTTGATGTCGAACTCCCCACCTCTATTTAGGCTTGGTTTCTTTATTTCACATAAATGGCCTCCTTGACACCTCTCTTGAACCAGTCACGTCCTTTGCAAATGTTAACATTACAATCTTCAAAGGTATGTCCTTTATCCTTAAATGCAGGTACACGGCTAAGTCCTAACCCGAGGAATTGGCCCTTCTGTGCTGGGCCATACGTTGATGCAGTTGCTGTTTGGTCCCCCCACATACAATCTGAGCACTCTTCACTGCACTGCGTATATGATGTCGCTTTTCTTGTGTTTAGGTATTGGTTCTTTCGGATGTACCAATTGCTGCCTCAGTGTGTTGTTCAGTTTAAAGCAGAAAGGGATACAGTGTTTTTTGAAAATTCTTCTAATTTCTCGGAGACCCTGCTACATAGGGATGACCATGTTCTTTCTCCTGTTTTGCTTTCCCTTCATGTTGGTATTCGTGTTCTTTCTTTCCTTCTACTTCTTTTGACAAAGGCCCAGTCTGGATATCCTCAGTTTTAAGGGCTCCTCTGAGATGTTTCATTTCTTTAGCCTTCGCCTCTGTGCTAGTGGGGATGTTTCCAGCTCTGTGTTGCAGGGTTCTGATGACACTTAGCTTGTGATCTAAAGGTGGTGGTGGAGTCAAACATCAAATACTGATCTGTGTGTGTTGGTTTTCTGTAAACCTCTACTTCCAAAATCTACTTGTAAATTTGATGTTTTGGTCTACTGTATTGATGTGTTCTGTGAAAGCTTGTACTTCCTTCTGGTGGATTTTAACCCAGGTGTCACATATCTGAACCAGTGGCTGGGGCTATACCCTAAAGGTATTAAGCGCCTGTTTTTCTACCTCCTCCACTGTAAAAGGTTGGCACAATAGGTGAAACTGGAGATCCCATAGCACATCCGTGTTTTTGCTTATAGAACTATCCCTGTATTGAAATAGGTGGTTTCAGGCACAAGTCCAGTAAGGAACACACTGTTCTGGGTTGAGGTCGTCTCTGCTGGTAAGAGTGCTGTCTTGGCTAGCCGTTTTCTCACCATTCAACAGCCTCCTTGGTGGGTATACAGGTAAAGAGAGTGTCACATCATGACACCATAGTTTCTTCTGCACCGATTACTATATATTCAATCTTGTTGGTGAAATCCTGAGATTCTGGATGTGATGCTTAAAACTTCAGAGTTACAGAGTTGATGACTGAGCGACTATAGGTCTTAGTAGGTGCCCTTCATTATGTATCTTTGGGGAGTCCATATTGCATGGGGATGTGCCTCACCAGGGTAGAGGCGAAGATATTTGCTCGATCAAAGACTTTATCCTTTTTGAAGTCTGTTTGTATTAAGTCATAACCCTTTCTTGTAAACGGCTGGTGGGATCCCTTGTTAAAGCCTCATATGTGTTGTTTATCGGCCAGGAGCAGGGTCCTTATCATGGTAGTTTGAGGTGTTGAGTACCTGTGCTCTTACCTTGTCTGCTGGTAGAATGGTGATACTGGAATCTTTCTTGAGGGATGTTAAGGCTCTTCTTTCCGCTGTGGTCAGGTTAGATGAAGGAGTTTTAGCACTGGCTAAGGCTGCGATAACCTTAAAGCGAAGTTGTTCTGCCTCACTCATGTGTTACCTTATTATTGTGGATTGAGGCTTCTGTGGCTGCTATAAAAACCACCACAGGATGGCTTTAGGAGTGATTGCCAAAATTCAAGCCCTAGCCAGGCTTTTCATTTGTGGCTGGTTCCGTCCTGTTAGACAAGTTCTAACCCTTCCTCCTTGTTTGATTGAAGTGACACTTCCCTCCTTTTGTATCCAAGTAGTTGTTCTCCTTGGGGGTGTTCTGGAATGACAGATAGAGAACTTGTTCTGTTGCCTTGTTTTGCCCTTACAGTGCTGAGACAAGCTGTACTTGTTTGGTAAACTCCATCACCCTTTCCCAGATGGCCACAGGCAGCTGTGAGGCCAGTTCTGTTCTAGTTAACTATTGTTGTGCATTAAAGCATCGACTGTAACTTGTTGTTTGTCGTACCTGTTCATGTTAGGAGCTGTGTTTGACCTTTTGCAGTATCTCTACGACAGACCCATTTTACAGTCGATGCTTAATGCACAACAAGTCAACTAGAACGACCTGCCTTACAGCTGCCTGTGGGCCATCTGGGAAAGGACAATTGGTGGGAAGTTCTAAGGCAATCACATCCAGAACCTCAGGATTAACCAACAAGATTGAAAGATATAGTAATCGGGTGCAGAAGAAATATGCTGTCCTATGAAAAGAAACTACGGTGTCCTCTTCACCTGTATACCCACCAAGAGCTGATGACATGTGAGAAAACGGCTAGGCCAAGACAGCACTCTTACCAGCAGAACTGATCTCAGTTATATAATATATTATATATATTAGTGTGTGTGTGTGTGTGTGTGTGCGCATTGTTCTACTCTCTTTCTTTTTTATAATATATATATATATATATATATATATAATTCTTTTAAAGGTAGAATGGGAACTCACCTGGATTTCTTCAATCACAAGATGATCAACCTGTTTTGGCCATCATGTGGCCTCCATCTGGATATCACACCCTGTGCCATTGAGCCTTAAATAGTATAAATACACCAACCCACAGAGTTATCACTTCCAATAAAACATCACAGAATCCCCCACACTAATATTAACCCCTTAGTGCATCTATTTTCTTAATAGTATACCAATATAACATTCAACAGTGTAAAGTGCATAAATATAAACACTAGAAACAAGGTTAAAAACACAGATTACTATAAATACATATAAATAGATTCACCAAACACTAACCTTAACAAGAGGATAAAGGATACACAGTTACCAAAATTCTTAATCAACATATCAAATAGTTACAGCATGCAATCTCAGAGTGACTAGTTTGCAATGTTGAAAACCTATTGTAAAGAATTGATCATCATATGGTAAACGAGTAAAGGTAAAGGATGGGTAAGCTAACCGAAAGGTTTTATGTCTCAATATCCTTTGCTACGTGCCAGGAGGATATAGCTATATAAATATTATTAATAATGCACATACAGGGGACTATAGGGCTAAGACTGGTATGGTCCTATAGTCCTATCCCTCAATTAAGCATGATTGGGATAGTTGTTTTTTTTATCCCATTGGGGCTATGTAATATAGTTGACTATCCACCTGCGGTTCGAGTTCGAGTTCTAGTCCATCTCTAGTAGTTATGAGACTGGGGAGCATGTAGAATGGTTTGTCTAACATGAGGGTTAGCACAAGGTATGTTTTTGAGTGAGTTCATTCTATGGGGGTGGGTCTGGGTGAGAGTATTTAAAGCAAGATGGCTGCACATATGTTATCCTGATGACAGCCCCTGTGAGGGCAGAAACATGTCGATCTAATATTCACTAATAAATGAAAATGATTTTGCATAAGACCTGTGAGTGTGCCCTTTCGCAAGCACATCTAGCTATCTATCTATCTATCTATCATTGGGATATACTCAGAGTAGTGAATATCCATGGAAAAAACATTGGGGGTTCTAGTAGACAACAGTATAGTATAACAGCTATGGCAACATCTGCTAGAGCTACAAGTATCCTGCATAAAGAAGGGCATAGGTTCAAGGGGAAATTAGACAAGTTAGGGCTTTATCACTTTACATAAATATATTAATAAGACATACAATACATTTTTTGGTGCTTGTTTTTCAGGTTAGGAAATGTATGGCCCAGAAGCCAATATCCTGCATGATACAGCAACTTTCAAATGTTATAAAGGGTTAAAACCACATTTTCACTGCATACATTTATTTAATGAATTTGCAAAAAAATCTTTGAAAACATGAAATATATATTGAATATACCCTAGAAACATACAAAAAAGAAAAACTACAAAAGGTCAGATTTCAATTTGTCCATACAAAGCTCCATACAAGTTTAGAATACAGCAGGATAGTGTGCGTGGTTGTCAAATGTTGGGATTTGGGATATAGAATAAGAATCTTTGAGGTATAAATGCCATTTATGAGTATATCTTAAAAAATCGAATTCAAAAAAAAAAAAACATTTAGATACGTAAGAACCCCATGCTCCAAACTTTTTGAATTTTAAATTGGCACTGTAGATTGAGAAATCATCATTTGAAATCACAGCATTTACAGGAAAGGGCCGGCCACTCTAGAAGCAGAAATTGTAATACATGTGCCCCATCACTGACCAAAGCAAGCACAGTACTACCATTTTACTCTAAAAAAAGAAAATGTAAAGTTGTTTGAGT
This sequence comes from Hymenochirus boettgeri, assembly GCA_019447015.1. Taxonomy (NCBI): domain Eukaryota; kingdom Metazoa; phylum Chordata; class Amphibia; order Anura; family Pipidae; genus Hymenochirus; species Hymenochirus boettgeri. Next base: position 95,945,585 of record CM033472.1, on the reverse strand, counting down.
GAGCATAGGGACCCTTTAAGTTGAATGCCTATATTGTGGATTGTATTTATTTTTTTAGATTTCACTGTGATAGTTGTTGACTTGCATGACAATAGGAGAACATCAGTTAACTATAGTTTCCAGAACTACAATTTTAAAGGAGGAATTTGAATATTTGCCATAATACATTTAAGACCAAGCTTTAAAAAGGTATTTAAAGGGCATGTCCAACTACAAAACTAAAATTTAACCCACTACTGGCACTAGTGTTAAAAAAAATCCTTAGCTTACACCTCAGTTCCTTATGATTTTCCTGCAGTGCTTGTCCAAAGTTCAGAAAAGTGAAGAGTAGGAGCTGAGTGACTTCGGGACCCTGCTTTTTCCTTGTGTCCTGGAGCATTGGTATGTGCAAAGGATCCCCCATCCCTTCCTTACCCTCTAGATCCCTTTATGCAGCTTTAGCCTCACCATTAAAACGCCTTTCTGTAGTGTAGTATACCCCAAACCATCCACAATCACCATGTTAGTTTTGTAAAAAACACAGAATAGACTTATGATACTTTATTCCCTCGCTTCTGCATAGCTCTCTCAGCCAATCAAGATGAGGCTGCATGCAATTGTTTGCAACTTTCGGCAAGCAGGGAGCCGGAAACACAGAGCCAAGGGAACGAACGGTGGGTAAGTCTGTTTATGTTTTTTTTTTTTTTACAAAACTAACATGGCGGTTGAGGTGGGTGAAGTAACTACAATACACATGCACTTTTTTTGCTGCATCAGATAGAGTTTACTGGCACATAGAGAGGGGAATATTAGCACAGCTTATCTACACAACTTAGACAAACAACTAAACCTCACTTGGTATTGTTTATTGAAATAAAATATGTATTTATTGTTTATATAGATATATGTTTGGGTATGCAGTTGTGTTACTGTGTGTCAGCGTGTTGTGTAACTGTGTGAGTCGTCAGCGTGTTTGTGTAACTGTGTGCGAGTCTGTCAGCGTGTTTGTGTAGCTTTCAGTGTGGGTATAGACAGTCATCCATCAACGCACAGCCCTTTCCCCTTCCCAAGTGCCTGTGCATCACTTTAATTTGTCATAGTGTAGGTAGCCAACTTAGTCATTCATCACGCACAGCCCTTTTATCTTCACATAGTGCCTGTGCATCAATTTCATTGTGGCATGTTGTAGGTAGCCAGCTTAGTTATCCATCACGCACAACCTTTTCATCTTCCCATAGTGCTGTGGCATAATTTCATTCTGGCATAGTGTAGGTAGCCAGCTTAGTCATCCATCACACACAACCCTTTCTCCTTCCCATAGTGCCTGTGCTTCACTTTCATTGCTGTGTGTCTGTTTCATCAAAAAAATATATATCAAAAGAGGAATACTTGGAGTTCTAAAGAAAAATACTAATACCATATGCCTTTATGTTTGAGATAGGTATAAATAAAGTTGGTAGAGAACCATGTCAAAAAAAACTATATTCTATAACCATAAACTAGTGTCTATAAAATTCTGGGCAATTAATGATAAAAATCCAAAATTGACCTACCTGGCCAAGTGCCAAAATGAAAGTGAAAAATAGAATGCCCTCCACATTCTCCCCTACTCCCATGTCGCCCATAATTCTTTGGGTGTGAAATAACAAAAAATGACCAATAATTCTCAACCCCACCCCGTCACCCTTAATTCAGTATAATTATCCTGCATTAACTCCCCCATACCAGGTCACCCATATAATAAATAAGTAAAAAACAAAATATTAAACCAATTTATAGTCAACCAATATAAACATTGCAGTTTGCAGAACTTTCTGTTTTTTTTCAGGTATTGGGCGCCAGTGGTGCACGCGGCGTCACTTAGAGACCGAAGTTTAGCCCGGTTAGCTGCTGGCACGTTAAGAGAGGTCACTGTTCTTACTGCAGTGGCTCTCTATGCGCATGCATGACGTAGCGTGAGCAGAGGCAGAGCTGAAGGTCAGGAAAATGAATGGGGGAAGCTGGGGGGGAGCAAAATCAAGGTCATATAAAGAAAGTGTTATGTCGCATTACCTCATATGCATTGTAAACAAAACAAGTACATAACTAACTCCAAACTACTAAAGTTAAACAAAAACTGAAAGAGACTCAAATTCTCTGGCATATGGTGATCACACACATCTAGCCCCCAAGAACTGAAAAAAGCAGTTTCAGGTTTGACAGACTCTCTAGCACTAGGCTTGTCACATTAGTACAAAGAGTAAGTCTTGACTATACCAAGTGATGTCACTCAGCTATTTTGAACAGCAGCGAGATCTATTCAGAGATCGAATCCGTGAGTAAAGTGTCCATTAAAACCTATACACGAGCATCGAATCTGCGAGTAAAATGTACATGATACCTAGACATGAACATCGAATCCGCGAGTAAAGTGTCCATTAAAGCCTATACGCGAGCATCGAATCTGCGAGTAAAATGTACATGATACCTAGGCGCAAGCATCGAATGTTCGAAGGCGAGAGCTCGAAAATAGCGTGAGTGAGAGTAAAATAGTTTTTTCGAATGTCCTGGATATTCAAACATGTTCCCCAGACCATTTCCCAGGTCCCACAGCCATTTACATTAAGTTACCATTAATATTTTATTTGTATTTCATTAGAACTTTTCGAACTATTTGACTCCCATTGACGTTAATGGGTCCGTTTTCGAACTTTCGAACTTTCCATATAGTTTGAAAGTTCGAAAACGGACCGAACTTTCGAAAGTTTGGCCATCTCTAATAACTACCATCCTTGGGTTTGGGGGCACGCTGTATAGGGTAGACGCTGTGCAAACGGCATTTGTCGCCAATCGTGTTCCATCTTGGAACGCACCGCGCCATTAGACGGAAGTGACCCTCCATTGAAAGTTCCCAAGGCCCTTGAAATGGAAGATTCCAGTTCCTTTTCATTGTATCCTCTCAGTAAGAACCTCTCTTTCATCTCCTGGATTTGTTCATTCGCTCTGGTTATATCTGTATTGTTCCGTAAAACTCTTAAAAATTGTCCATAAGGTATGGCTTTCTTTGTGGTTTCTGGGTGACAGCTATTCCTGTGCAAGACTGTATTTTTATCCGTTGGCTTCCTAAATAATGTGGTACCCACTCTTTCTTTGTCTCTGTAAAGTCTCAAATTCCAAAAATCCACAGTATCTCTATGTATGGTGGACGTCAGTTGTTTGTTGTTTGAAAGAGTCCATACATAAATTTGCAAAGGATGGGGCCACATTTGACCCGATCGCTGTGCCAGAGCATTGATGGTAGAACACCCTACCCGCTCTGAAGTAGTTATGGGACAATATGTATTTTAGTAAGTCAACCAGAAATTCTGTTGGTGGACCTTTTTGTTGTAGCCGAGTAAGTGCTTCCTTGCATACCTGGATGCCTTCTCCATGCGGTATAACTGTGTATAAACTTGATCCATCGCATGTCATGAAGATTACATCTTCACTTATCTGAATGTCTGTTAGTAGAGTCAATAGGTGTCCACTGTCCCTAATATATGATGCCATATTCCTTACTGCTGTGCCACAGTTTGGAATAGGGATCCAATAGCTGACATGATGGGTCTCCCTGGGGATTGCTGTTAGGATTTGTGTATATTGAGCACCATATATAATATAGGGCACCTAGGTGCTTCTACAGTCATAAACTCAAATTCATCTTTATTGATCATCCAGCTTGTAATGCCATACTCAACTTGAGATCCAATGTTTTGGATCTCAAAACATGGACTACAGATGGACTAGAACTCGAACTCGAACCCAAGGTTGAGCCGAACTATTCGAATTCAAATGAATTCGGACTTCTCGAACTATCCCGGACCCGGATTTTCAATATTTTCGGACTTTCGATAAATATCGAATGTTTGACCATTCGAATATGTGAGTAAAATGCCTATTATACCTATACACGAGCATCGAATCCTTGAGTAAAGTGTCCATTAAAACCTATACGTGAGCATCGAATCCGCAAGTAAAATGTACATGATACCAATACGCGAACATCGAATCCGTGAGTAAAGTGTCCATTAAAACCTATACACGAGCATCGAATCTGCGAGTAAAATGTACATGATACCTAGACATGAACATCGAATCCGCGAGTAAAGTGTCCATTAAAGCCTATACGTGAGCATCGAATCTGCGAGTAAAATGTACATGATACCTAGGCGCAAGCATCGAATGTTCGAAGGCGAGAGCTCGAAAATAGTGTGAGTGAGAGTAAAATAGTTTTTTTGAATGTTCTGGATATTCAAACATGTTCCCCAGACCATTTCCCAGGTCCCACAGCCATTTACATTAAGTTACCATTAATATTTTATTTGTATTTCATTAGAACTTTTCGAACTATTTGACTCCCATTGACGTTAATGGGTCCGTTTTCGAACTTTTGAACTTTCCATATAGTTCGAAAGTTCGAAAACGGACCGAACTTTCGAAAGTTTGGCCATCTCTAATAACTACCATCCTTGGGTTTGGGGGCACGCTGTATAGGGTAGACGCTGTGCAAACGGCATTTGTCGCCAATCGTGTTCCATCTACATCACAGAATCCCCCCACACTAATATTAACCCCTTAGTGCATCTTATTTTCTTAATAGTAATACCAATATAACATTCAACAGTGTAAAGTGCATAAATATAAAACACTAAAAACAAGGTTAAAAACACAGATACTAATAAATACATATAAATAGATTCACCAGAACACTAAACCTTAACAAAGAGGATAAAAGATACACAGTTACCAAAATTCTTATCAACATATCAAATAGTTACAGCATGCAATCTCAGAGTGACTATGTTGCAAATGTTGAAAACCTATTGTAAAGAATTGATCAATCATTATTGTAAACGAGGTAGAAGGTAAAGGATGGGTGAAGCTAACCGAACAGGTTTTATGTCTCAATATCCTTTGCTACGTGCCAGGGAGATATAGCTATATAAATATTATTAAATAATGCCATACAGGGGACTATAGGGCTAAGACTGGTATGAGTCCTATAGTCCTATCCCTCAATTAAAGCATGATTGGGATAGTTGTTTTATTTATCCCATTGGGGCTAGTGTATTAAGTTGACTTATCCACCATGCTTCCTTCTGCAACAACATACAATCTCTATCTCTGCCCTTTCTTTTTTTAACCTGATCAATGGTCATCCATCGTAAATTTGCCAGTGAAAGTTTAGCCCCTCTGAAATGTTTGGCCACTGATAACTCACCAAATTTATTTGATTGTTGATTAATTGACTGGCCTTGTTCCGGGGCTTGTAGAGCTGTCCTTATTGACTGGCGGTGGTTCACCATCCTTTCTCTCCGGGTTGTTGAGGTTTTAAAATTGTGCACAAGATGGTGCACAATTTTAAACAAGTGCTTGTTTGATCTCCTGCAATTAGTTATTGAGCATTCTAATAAGGAACAAGTATCAAGTAACAGATACAGGCATTGGAACTACAGCACCTGGTATCTGAATAAAGAGAATTCCATAGATTGGATTACCAAATTGGAAGGAACAGGTGGAAAAGTATAAGAATGAATTAATAAATTTATCGAACAAATTCAGGACAGTTTGAACAGGATTATAGAGACAAAAAGAGTGTACAGTTGGTTGCTAGGGAGAGAGCAGAGAAGATTCAAAAGGACCCCCAGAAGAAAACCGAATAAATCAATCATGACCATCGATAGTTCAGGTGACTCATCTGAGGGTAAAAACATAGTGAATGCAGAGGCCATATCAACATCAACCCAAACAAATTTTCCCGGGATCACCACCCGAGCCTGGACTACTATAGGCGAAGGAGGCCCATCCCCAGGGGGAGGTATTCCTCAAAGAAAACTGCCAAGAGGGAGACAGAGACAGTAATTTACAATCTCAGTAAGCATTCACTTTCACAAGGGGAAGTTACCCTCTTAAAAAGAGGATTATCATTCATTCCAACCCCCAGCTTTAGAGCATTTGACACAGAGGTGGATGTTTTTAAATTCCAAAGTACATTAAAATGTACGGATTTTTTTTAAGACACAGCCTGAATGTCCTGGTAACCCATTTCGACATACTCCACCTTCAATTAAAGTTTTTACCAATCTTATGTCACAATCTATCAAGGATATTGCAAAAAGGTCCAAACAAGTTTGCGATAATATAACACCAGAAGAGAGAGTAGCCATCAAATCCCTTAAAGAGGACCACTCGATAGTGATTAGACCCACTGATAAGGGAGGCGCAGTGGTGATACAGGACAAGGCTGATTACATCAAAGAGTTGGAAAACCAACTAATGGAACCAACTAACACGTACGAAGCCCTTGAGATGGATCCCACTCCACTATATAAGAAAACATTGGATCTCAAGTTGAGTATGGCATTACAAGCTGGATGATCAATAAAGATGAATTTGAGTTTATGACTATAGAAGCAACTAGGTGCCCTATATTATATATGGTGCTCAATATACACAAATCCTAACCAATCCCCAGGGAGACCCATCATGTCAGCTACTGGATCCCTATTCCAAACTGGCACAGCAGTAAGGAATATGGCAATCATATTTAGGGACAGTGGACACCTATTGACTCTACTAACAGACATTCAGATAAGTGAAGATGTAATCTTCATGACATGCGATGGATCAGTTTATACACAGTTTATACCGCATGAGAAGGCATCCAGGTATGCAAGGAAGCACTTACTCGGCTACAACAAAAAGGTCCACCAACAGATTTCTGGTTGACTTACTAAAATACATATGTCCCATAACTACTTCAAGCGGTAGGGTGTTTCACCATCATCCTGGCACAGCGATCGGGTCAAATGTGGCCCCATCCTTTGCAAATTTATGTATGGACTCTTCTCACAACCACAACAACTGCGTCCCCCATACATAAGATACTGTGGATTTTGGAATTTAGACTTTACAGAGACAAAGAAAGAGTGGGTACCACTATTTAGGAGCCAACGGATAAAAATACAGTCTTGCACAGGAATAGCTGTCACCCAGAAACCACAAAGAAAGCCATACCTTATGGACAATTTTAAGAGTTTTCGGAACAAATACAGATATAACCAGACGAATGAACAAATCCGGATGAAAGAGAGGTTCTTACTGAGAGGATACAATGAAAAGGAACTGGAATCTTCCATTTCAAGGGCCTTGGGAACTTTCAATGGAGGGTCACTTCCGTCTAATGCGCTGGTGCGTTCCACTGAGATGCCCAAGGCACCCTCACTGGCTGACAAACATCTGACCCATGATCTGAATAGATCTCAGCTGCTGTTCAAAATAGCTGAGTGACATCACTTGGTATAGTCAGACTACTTTGTTACTAATGTGACAAGCCTAGTGCTAGAGAGTCTGTCAAACCTGAAACTGCTTTTTTCAGTTCTTGGGGGCTAGATTGTGTGATCACCATATGCCATGAGAATGTGAGTCTCTTTCAGTTTTGTTTAACTTTAGTAGTTTGGAGTTAGTTAATTGTACTTGTTTTGTTTACAATGCATATGAGGTAATAGCGACATAACACTTTTCTTATAATGACCTTGATTTTGCTTCCCCAGCTTCACCCATTCATTTTCCTGACTCTTCAGCTCTGCCTCTGCTCACGCTACGTCATGCATGCGCAATGAGAGGCCACTGCAGTCAAGAATCAGTGACCTCTCTTAACGTGCAGCAGCTAACCGGGCTAAAGCTTCTGGTCTCTATAGTGACGCGCGGGCGTGCACCACTGGCGAAGCCAATACCTGAAAACAAACAGAAAGTTCTGCAAACTGCAAATTGTTTATATTGGTTGACTATAAATTGGTTTAATATTGTTTTTTACTTATTTATTATATGGGTGACGGTATGAATGGGGGATTTAATGCAGGATAATTATACTGAATTAAGGGTGACGGGGTGGGGTTGAGAATATTGGTCATTTTTTGTTATTTCACACCCAAAGAATTATGGGCGACATGGGAGTAGGGGAGAAGTGGGAGGGCATTCTATTTTTCACTTCATTTTGGCACTTGGCCAGGTAGGTCAAATTTTGGAATATTTTATCATAATTGCCAGAATTTTATAGACACTAGTTTATGGTTATAGAATATAGTTTTTTGACATGGTTCTCTACCAACTTTATTTATACCTATCTCTAAACATAAAGGCATATGGTATTAGTATTTTTCTTTATAGAAACTCCAAGTATTCCTCTTTTGGATATTAGATATTTTTGATGAAACAGACACACAGCAATGAAAGTGAAGCACAGGCACTATGGGAAGAGAAAAGGGTTGTGTGTGATGGATGACTAAGCGGCTACCTACACTATGCCAGAATGAAAGATGCACAGCACTATGGGAAGATGAAAAGGTTGGTGCGTGATGGATAACTAAGCTGGCTACCTACAACATGCCACAATGAAATTGATTGACCAGGCACTATGTGAAGATAAAAGGGCTGTGCGTGATGAATGACTAAGTTGGCTACTACACTATGACAGAATTAAAGTGATGCACAGGCACTATGGGAAGGGGAAGGCTGTGCGTGATGGATGAATGTCTAACCCACATGAAAGCTACAAAACACGCTGACAGACTCACACAGTTACACAAACACGCTGACAGACTCACACAGTTACACAAACACGCTGACACACAGTAACACACTGCTATACACAAACATATAAATCTATATAAACAATAAATACATATAATTTATTTCAATAAACAATACCAAGTGAGGTTTAAGTTGTTTGTCTAAGTTGTGTAGATAAGCTGTGCTAATATTCCCCTCTCTATGTGCCAGTAAACTCTATCTGATGCAGCAAAAAAAGTGCATGTGTAGTGTAGGTTACTTCAGCCCACCTCAACCGCCATGTTAGTTTTGTAAAAAAAAATAAAAACAGAAACAGACTTACCACCGTTCTTTCCCTTGGCTCTGTGTTTCCGGCTCCCTGCTTGCCGAAAGTTGCAAACAATTGCATGCAGCCTCATCTATGATTGGCTGAGAGAGCTATGCAGATAGCCGAGGGAATAAAGTATCATAAGTCTATTTCTGTGTTTTTTTACAAAACTAACATGGTGATTGTGGATGGTTTGGGGTATACTACACTACAGAAAGGCGTTTTAATGGTAGAGGCTAAAGCTGCATAAAGGGATCTAGAGGGTAGAAGGAAGGGATGGGGGATCCTTTGCACATACCAGAGTACTCCAGGAGCACAAGGAAAAAGCAGGGTCCCGAAGTCACTCAGCTCCTACTCTTCACTTTTCTGAACTTGGACAAGCACTGCAGGAAAATCATAAGGAACTGAGGTGTGTAGCTAAGGATTTTTTTTAACACTAGTGCCAGTAGTGGGTTAAAATTTAGTTTTGTAGTTGGACATGCCCTTTTAATACCTTTTAAAGCTTGGTCTTAAATATTATGGCAAAATTCAAATTCTCCTTTAAAATTGTAGTTCTGGAAACTATAGTTAACTGATGTTCTCCATTGTCATGCAAGTCAACAACATCACAGTGAAATATAAAAAATAAATACAATCCACAATATAGCATTAACTTAAAGGGTCCCTATGCTCACTCAAACAACTTTACATTTTCTTTTTTTAGAGTAAAATGGTAGTACTGGGCTTGCTTTGGTCAGTGATGGGGCACATGTATTACAATTTCTGCTTCTAGAGTGGCCGGCCTTTCCTGTAAATGCTTGTATTCAAATGATGATTTCTCAATCTACAGTGCCAATTTAAAATTCAAAAAAGTTTTGGAGCAGTGGGTTCTTACCGTATTAAATGTTTTTTTTTTTTGAAATTCGATTTTTTAAAGATACTCATTAAATGGCATTTATACCTCAAAGATTCTTTATTCTATATCCCAAATCCCAACAATTTGACAACCACGCACACTATCCTGCTGTATTCTAAACTTGTATGGAGCTTTTGTATGGACAAATTGAAATCTGACCTTTTGTAGTTTTTCTTTTTTGTATGTTTCTAGGGTATATTCAATATAAATATTTCATGTGTTTCAAAGATTTTTTTGGCAAATTCATTAAATAAATGTATGCAGTGAAAATGTGGTTTTAACCCTTTATAACATTTGAAAGTTGCTGTATCATGCAGGATATTGGCTTCTGGGCCAATACATTTCCTAACCTGAAGAACAAAGCACCAAAAAAATGTATTGTATGTCTTATTAATATATTTATGTAAAGTGATAAAGCCCTAACTTGTCTAATTTCCCCTTGAACCTATGCCCTTCTTTATGCAGGATACTTGTAGCTCTAGCAGATGTTGCCATAGCTGTTATAGCTATATCTGTTGTCTACTAGAACCCCCAAATGTTTTTTTCCATGGATATTCACTTACTCTGAGTATATCCCAATGATAGATAGATAGATAGATAGCTAGATGTGCTTGCGAGAAGGGCACACTCACAGGTCTTATGCAAAATCAATTTTCATTTATTAGTGAATATTAGATCGACATGTTTCTGCCCTCAAAGGGGCTGTCATCACAGGATAACAATGTGCAGCCATCTTGCTTTAAATACTCTCACCCAGACCCACCCCCATAGAATGAACTCACTCAAAAACATACCTTGTGCATAACCCTCATGTTAGACAAAACCATTCTACATGCTCCCCAGTCTCATAACTACTAGAGATGGACTAGAACTCGAACTCGAACCCAAGGTCGAGCCGAACTATTCGAATTCAAATGAATTCGGACTTCTCGAACTATCCCGGACCCGGATTTTCAATATTTTCGGACTTTCGATAAAGCATCGAATCGGACTTTCGAGCATCGATATCCTTTCATGGGTCAGATGTTTGTCAGCCAGTGGAGGGTGCCTTGGGCATCTCCAGCTTAATTACCACATCTGGTTTGTAAAAGCATTCAGCTATAGAATAATTACATTATGCAAAAGTCACTGAAGACCAAAAGAAAACAAAAAACAAAAAAACCTACCTTTACCTTATATAGACAGAAAATTTTCATAATGAAGCAAGTGTTTTCTTGCCTCTACCTTTGCTGTAACTGTTGGTTGGTTTGATTTACCTGTTGGTACAAGGGGTCAGTAGAGATGGACTAGAACTTGAAATCGAACCCGAGTTTGAGTCGAACAGACTCAGACTTCTCAAACTATCCCAGAATTGGATTTCTCGGACTTTCCGGACTCGCAGCTGTATTTTCGATAATTGTTTGCTAACCTTCTAATGTATTGTTTGTTTTTGGTAACCCTCGAATGGACGGATCGTTTTCGCTAACCCTAGAATGTATCGTTCGCTAACCCTCGAATGTAGCCTTCGATTTTCTGTAACCCTCGAGAGTTTAATTAATTTTCGGTAACCCTTGAATGTATGAATAGTTTTCACTCATCCTAGAATGTATCGTTGACTTACCCTCAAAAGTATTGTGTCGTTTTCACTAATCCTCAAATTTATGATTCTATTTTTGCTAACCCTCGAACGTATTATTCGGTAACCCTCGAATTGACCGTAACCTTCGAATGTAGCTTGCGCAAAACCCGACAATTGCCTGCTCATGTTTAAGAAGTGTTTAAAAAAGTTTTGGTGATAGTCATGTGTTCCCAAGACCATTTGCCAGGTGCCACAGCCATTTACAGTAAGTTACCATTGTTAGTTTAGCTGTAAATATGCTGTGAAGGTTCTCATTCATCCAGGTCATGGTATATCTGTTGTATTCAATTAGATCAACTGGACTTGAATGTAGTTTTGAAGACGTTTCGCTAGTCATCCGACGGCTTTCTCAATTCAGAAGACTTGTACAAGATCTGTGGCAATATGTACCCTGGAAAATCCCAATAGCATATCACACCAGGTGTTAAGGGCGTGATTGGATAGTGGCTAAGAGGTGTTATAGGGAACACCCAGAGTAAGGTGTTAAAACAGCATTGTACTTCGCCTTAAGGTATCTGCAGCCTTAGCCAGTGCTAAACTCCTTCATCTAACCTGACTACACAGGAAAGAAGAGCCTTAACATCCCTCAAGAAAGATTCCAGTATCACCATTCTACCGGCAGATAAAGGAAGATGCACAGTGGGACTCAACACCTCAGACTACCATGATAAGGTGACCATGTCCTGGCCGATAACAACACATATGAGGCTTTAACAAGGGATCCCACCAGCCGTTACAAGAAAGAGTCATAGACTTACTACAACAGCTTCAAAAGGATAAAGCCATTGACCGAGCAATGTATCATCGCCTAGACCCTGGTGAGGCACATCCATGCATATATGGACTCCCAAAGATACATAAGGAAGGGGCCCCACTAAGACCTATAGTCAGCAGCATCAACTCTGTAACATACAAGGTGGCAAAATATCTAGCTAACATCTTAGGACCTTTGGTGGGTGGATATCCAGAGATAAGTGAAGGGGATAGGATAGTTTAACCTTAACGAGCCGTCCTCCATCCAATGGGAAAGCTGGAGGGGCGGAGGAAGTAGGAAGTGGTGAATGAACAAACTAACTAACCCTCCTCCGACCAATTGATGATTTAGAGGAGCGGAGGAGGTATGCAGCAGTGCCTGTGCACGTCCGCACAGCACTGGGGACAGGCCGGATGCGCGAGCACGAATGGACGTGCTTGCACGAGAAGAGCGTGGATGCGTGATGTCACTGTGTGCCGAGAGCCGGGATCGAGGAGAGACGACGCGGAATCCCCTAGCAGGTAAGACCCTTGTTACAATTACTATGTAACAACGTATAATTCAATATTCAAAAAATATACCAATGTATCAAATAAAACAAACAACAGATTTATGAGCATAAAAATAATTATTGGTCAGATACTAAAAATCATAGAAAATCCAACACAGAGTTCTATAACACTGCTTATTATACAAATATATTTTATATTTTTTAGATTATTTTCATACTCTGAAAAACATTAGTTTTACTGTTTGTCTATGATTTTTTAACCATCTTTAGATGTACAGTCTATGCCATGCCAATGAAAGGGCCCTAAGTTGATCTTAAATAAAAGGGTTCCTACCTTTAAAATGAGCAATCACCCACCTCTCTACATGCTGCACAGCCCAAGATATGAAAAAAACATTGATCAGAAAGTTAGGGGATAGGAGGTTCTGAATCAACAGTCACAAATACTAGTTCCTCCTGCTAATCTTGTCTTTTTTTAATGAAAGGGAGGGACTGGTGATGCTGCTACCATATCACACATAAAAATATAAATATCTTCAAAACTATGTAAAAAGAATAATGAAAGTAAATTGCAAAAGCAATTTTTTATCAATATTTTCGAAGTCATTTTTGGATCACAGTTACACTTTGTGTGACATTGATGTTACCGGCAACGGCGGGGTCACTTGCTACCACAGTGACATCCCCAGCGTCTGCAACATCGGCGGCAGCATTGTAGAAAAGAAGACGCAGGGGACCTGAAAAAGTCATTTTTGAGCTGTGGGAAACCCTTATCAGAAAGGGGCTTATTAAAGCCACAAGGGTGTCCCCCAATAAAGGAAGTGCTGCAAAGGTACTTATAAGTGCCTGGATGGGGGGTCCCAGTTTCAAGCTGTGGGAACCCTTAAGCCCCAAAAGGCATTTGTCAGTGCTACAAAGGCACTTATAAGTGCCGGGGAGGGTTGTCCCGGTTTCGAGCTGTGGGACCCATTAAGCGCAAAAAAGGCACTTGTCTGTGCTCTCTAAGTGGCTGTGTCCACCACCACAAACTTTACGAATCGAAATGTTCGAACTTACCGCAAGATCAGCGTTACCGTTGCTTTTTAAATACGATTGAGTAGTAACAGTAGAAAAGGTGATGACATCAATAATGACTTTCCACCAACTGATATTGGTGCTTTATAAGTATTGTTTAGTCCTGCCCTTCCTGTGCTTCATTTTCTCCTTATGCATGTTTCCTCTTACAGGTACCTAACTTTTTTCAGCATCCACAGCAAATGGAGTCTATAAATGCTTGTCTTGCCCTGATCTAAGAATGCATTCATGTTTTATGTTTGTAGAAGATTAAGATTACACACGTGTAGATTATAACAAAAAACAAAGGGGGAGATTCAATATGCCGCAAAGCTGTGTAAAACCCACCCGAGTAATATCAGGTTATGGAGTGTTTTACACATATTTTAGGGCACTGTGCCATTTCCAAATGTTTTAGGATAAAATGCAGTGCACCCAATACAAAATTCATTTGGTTAAGTTTAGCGCTACTTAACGGGACTTTGCATGGGGACTTTAAAAAAGCGCAACCGGAGTTTCTTACCTTTACGCGATCCCACGATACAATACCAGATGCAGACTCGTTTACATCTGGTAATGTATTGTGGGATCACACAAAGGTAAGTAGATTATTCGCAGATTATTGAATCTATTATCAAAAGGTTTTTTTAAGTATTTTCTAAAAACCCTGTGCTGCAGTTCTGTGGCTACCCCACACAAAAAAAAAAAAATGATCAGATTGAGCAGAGTCCAGGGAAACTACCTGTTAAAGAAAAAAAGATGTCCAAATAGGGACATCTGGCAACCCTTCTTCCATATAACAGTGGTGTGCAAGTCACTATGGAAGCACTGTTCCCATTTTTGTAGATTACTCTTAGAAGATACTTGCTATTGTAGTGTAGCAATAGGAAAGTGAATGTGTACCAGGGTTGCGAGGTATCCCTATTTAGAGGGGATTGTCCTGCATTCATGGCTGAAATCCCATCCCAGAAATCCCCCGAAAATACCAACTTCCTGCCTCCTAGCCTCCCTCCTCCTCTGCCACCCTGCACACTCCCTGGCCCAGTCCCACCCACTCTATGCCCCTGTAATGCCTCCTTCTCTGCCCCCTATGGCTCCGGCCATAAAAATCCAGGGATAACAAAATGCAGCTTTTTCTTAAAGATGTTTTCTAGTGCAGGGCTTTCCAGAAACTCCTTTCTAGTAGGGATGACCGGTTCGCTGATCCGAACCCGGATCCGCCGCAGATTTATCCCGTTCACGAACGGCGGGTTTTTCCATATTTTCCGCCTTCCGAACTTCCGAACCGCGGATTTCTCGTATTTTCAAAATTTTTTGAAATTACGAGATTTCTTGTATTTTCATCAATACGTATTTTCTAAAATTTTTGAAATTACGAGGATGTCTCTTATTTTCGTAAATACGTATTTTCGAGGATTACTCGTATTTTTGAGAACTCCGTTTTCGAACATTTTTGAAATTACGAGATTTTTTGTATTTTCGAAAATTCCCGAAAATACGCGAAAATGCGTAATTTCTAAAATTTTCGAAAATACGAGAAATCTCGTAATTTTGAGAATATTTTTCATTTTAATGGGTCCGCTCGCGGATTTTTGAATTTTCAAATTTTTTAGAAAATTCGCGGATCCTCGAGTGGACCGGTTTTGCGAAGTTCGGACATCTCTACTTTCTAGTACAGATTTTGTAATATGTCTCTCTTGCCTGTCTCTTTAGTTTTCACCATAGGGCCTTAAAACCACCCCAAGCACAGACACCACCTCCCTCCTTAAATAAGCTCCTCCCCTCCTCAAATTTTTCCTTCTCACACTCTCCATTCTGTATACTGCAGTCACGTGACCTTCTGCATATATATATATATATCTTTACTCCAGGGATGGAAGGGGGGGAGAGAGCTAAAAAGCTGAAAGTGTCTATGTTCCCATAAAGGTTTGTTTGGACCATTTTAAAGGGCATGTCCACCCTCCCAAACTAAAATTTAATCAACTACTGTGTAGTTTAAAAAAATCATTACCTTAGATCCCTGCTCTTTATGGTTCTCCTGCAGTGTCTGTGCAAAGTCCAGGAAACTGAAGATTAGGTTCCATCTTCCTGTGTGAAAGGTTTCTGCCTCCTCCTTCTCCTCTGAGAGTACAGTGAAATGTGCAGAGGAGCCCTCCCACCCTCCAGATCCCTCTATGGCTGCCCTTCCACAAAAAACTTTTAATATCTCGTAAGCCACCCCCAGCCCCAAGTTACATTTTAAAAAGCGACATACTTACAGCCCTTCACTCCCGCGGCTATCTCTCAAGCCAGCTACTGTGTCGGTGATTGGAAGCCAATCCCAGATGCGGTTGCCGGACCCAATTTGCAAGTTCTGGCAAACAGGGAGCTGGGGAAGACAGCTGCGGGAGCGAAGAGATGTAAGTATGTCTCTGATTCTTTTTTTTAGAATGTAACTCGGCTATTGGGAGTGGGCAGCGGTGGCCTACAAGAAATTAAAAGTTTTTATTTAATGTGGACATACCCTTTAAAGGAAGGGGATGCCATGCAGGTGTACTGCATACACAAAGAGTTTTATTGTTCCAACCTGTTTTATGTGATCTTGACAAAGATCCGTTTAGGGATCAAAACATATTGGAACAGTAAAACACGTTCAGGCTCATTTACCTGTTACCCGTTACACGATACAGGTTCAGACTTGCTGGGCAAATAAATGGAGTTAAAGTCACACTAACTGGTTCGCTACCAGTTAGCGCGACGTTAACTCCATATTAGCGTCGGATGCGGGGGTTACGCAAAAATCACCCACGCATCCAACGCTCGCAATTCAATATCGCGTATGCGCTAGATTTGGCGCAGGATTTTAATGCCAGCAAATAGCTGGCATTAAAATCCCGCAGTGGGTAAATCCCTTTCAGAAGGAAGGTGCATTTCAGAAGGAAGGAAGGTACGTATTTTCATGCATTTTCGAAAATACGTGAAATCCTCGTAATTTTTTATGTGATCTTGACAAAGATCCTTTAGGGATCAAAACTATTGGAACAGTAAAACACTTTCAGGCTCATTTACCTGTCCCGTTACACACTAACAGTTCAGACTTGCTGGCAATAATGGAGTTAAAGTCACACTAACTGGTTCGCTACCAGTTCGCGACGTTAACTCCATATTAGCGTCGATGCGGGGGTCGCAAAAATCACCCACGCATCCAACGCTCGCAATCAATCGCGCTATGCGCAAGATTTGGCGCAGGATTTTAATGCCACAAAAATTACGAGGGATTTCACGTATTTTCGAAAATGCATGAAAATACGTACCTTCCTTCCTTCTGAAATGCACCTTCCTTCTGAAAGGGATTACCCACGCGGGATTTTAATGCCAGCTATTTGCTGGCATTAAAATCCTGCGCCCAAATCTAGCGCATACGCGATATTGAATTGCGAGCGTTGGATGCGTGGGTGATTTTTGCGCAACCCCCACTCCGACGCTAATATGGAGTTAACGTTGCGCTAACTGGTAGCGAACCAGTTAGTGTGACTTTAACTCCATTTATTTGCCCAGCAAGTCTGAACCTGTATCGTGTAACGGGTAACAGGTAAATGAGCCTGAACGTGTTTTACTGTTCCAGTATGTTTTGATCCCTAAACGGATCTTTGTCAAGATGCACATAAAACAGGTTGGAACAATAAAACTTTGTGTATGAGATACACCTGCATGGCATCCCTTCCTTTAAAGGGTATGTCCACATTAAATAAAAACTTTTAATCTTGTAGGCACACGCTGCCCACTCCCAATAGCCGAGTTAATTCTAAAAAAAAGAATCAGAGACATACTTACATTCTCTCGCTCCCGCAGCTGCTTCCCCAGCTCCCTGTTTGCCAGAACTTGCAAATTGGGTCCGGCAACCGCATCTGGGATTGGCTTCCAATCACCGACACAGTAGCTGGCTTGTGAGATAGCCGCGGGAGTGAAGGGCTGTAAGTATGTCTCTGATTCTTTTTTTAAAATGTAACTTGGGGCTGGGGGTGGCTTACGAGATATTAAAAGTTTTTTGTGGAAGGGCAGCCATAGAGGGATCTGGAGGGTGGGAGGGCTCCTCTGCACATTTCACTGTACTTCTAGAGGAGAAGGAGGAGGCAGAAACCTTTCCACACGGAAGATGGAACCTAATCTTCAGTTTCCTGGACTTTGCACAGACACTGCAGGAGAACCATAAAGAGCAGGGATCTAAGGTAATGATTTTTTAAACTACACAGTAGTTGATTAAATTTTAGTTGGGAGGGTGGACATGCCCTTTAAAATGGTCCAACAAAACTTTATGGAAAATAGACACTTTCAGCTATTTAGCTCTCTCCCCCCCTTCCATCCCTGGAGTAAAGAATATATATATATATATGCAGAAGGTCACGTGACTGCAGTATACAGAATGGAGGATGTGAGAAGGAAAAATTTGAGGAGGGGAGGAGCTTATTTAAGGAGGGAGGTGGTGTCTGTGCTTGGGGTGGTTTTAAGGCCCTATGGTGAAAACTAAAGAGACAGGCAAGAGAGACATATTACAAAATCTGTACTAGAAAGTAGAGATGTCCGAACTTCGCAAAACCGGTCCACTCGAGGATCCGCGAATTTTCTAAAAAATTTGAAAATTCAAAAATCCGCGAGCGGACCCATTAAAATGAAAAATATTCTCAAAATTACGAGATTTCTCGTATTTTCGAAAATTTTAGAAATTACGCATTTTCGCGTATTTTCGGGAATTTCGAAAATACAAAAAATCTCGTAATTTCAAAAATGTTCGAAACGGAGTTCTCAAAAATACGAGTATCCTCGAAAATACGTATTTACGAAAATAAGAGACATCTCGTAATTTCAAAAATTTTAAAAAATACGTATTGGATGAAATACAGAAATCTCGTAATTTCAAAAATTTGAAAATACGAGAAATCCGCGGTTCGGAAGTTCGGAAGGCGGAAAATATGGAAAAAACCCGCCGTTCGTGAACGGGATAAATCTGCGGCGGATCCGGGTTCGGATCAGCGAACCGGTCATCCCTACTAGAAAGGAGTTTCTGGAAAGCCCGCATAGAAAACATCTTTAAGAAAAAGCTGCATTTTGTTATCCCTGGTTTTTATGGCCGGAGCCATAGGGGGCAGAGAAGGAGGCATTACAGGGGCATAGAGTGGGTGGGATGGGCCAGGGAGTGTGCAGGGTGGCAGAGGAGGAGGGAGGCTAGGAGGCAGGAAGTTGGTATTTTCGGGGGATTTCTGGGATGGGATTCAGCCATGAATGCAGGACAATCCCCTCTAAATAGGGATACCTCGCAACCCTGGTACACATTCACTTTCCTATTGTACACTACAATAGCAAGTATCTTCTAAGAGTAATCTACAAAAATGGGAACAGTGCTTCCATAGTGACTTGCACACCACTGTTATATGGAAGAAGGGTTGCCAGATGTCCCTATTTGGACATCTTTTTTTCTTTAACAGGTAGTTTCCCTGGACTCTGCTCAATCTGATATTTTTTTTTTTTTGTGTGGGTAGCCACAGAACTGCAGCACAGGGTTTTTAGAAAATACTAAAAAAAACTTTGATAATAGATTCAATAATCTGCGAATAATCTACTTACCTTTGTGTGATCCACAATACATTACCAGATGTAAAAAGTCTGCATCTGGTATTGTATCGTGGGATCGGTAAAGGTAAGAAACTCGGTTGCGCTTTTTAAAGTCCCCATGCAAAGTCCGTTAAGTAGCGCTAAACTTAACCAATGAATTTTGTATTGGGTGCACTGCATTTTATCTAAAACATTTGGAAATGGCACAGTGCCCTAAAATATGTGTAAAACACTCCATAACCTGATATACTCGGGTGGGTTTTACACAGCTTTGCGGCATATTGAATCTCCCCCTTTGTTTTTGTTATAATTACAACGTGTGTAATCTTAATCTTCTACAAACATAAAACATGAATGCATTCTTAGATCAGGCAAGACAAGCATTTATAGACTCCATTTGCTGTGGATGCTGAAAAAAGTTAGGTACCTGTAAGAGGAAACATGCATAAGGAGAAAATGAAGCACAGGAAGGGCAGGACTAACAATACTTATAAAGCACCAATATCAGTTGGTGGAAAATTATTGATATCATCACCTTTTCTACTGTTTACTAATCGTATTTAAAAAGCAACGGTAACGCTGATCTTGCGGTAAGTTCGAACATTTCGATTCTAAAGTTTGTGTGGTGGACACAGCCACTTAGAGAGCACAGACAAGTGCCTTTTTTGCGCTTAATGGGTCCACAGCTCGAAACCGGACAACCCTCCCCGGCACTTATAAGTGCCTTTGTAGCACTGACAAATGCCTTTTGGGGCTTAAGGGTTCCCACAGTGAAACTGGGACCCCCCATCCAGGCACTTATAAGTACCTTTGCAGCACTTCCTTTATTGGGGGACACCCTTGTGGCTTTAATAAGCCCCTTCTGTAAGGGTTTCCCACAGCTCAAAAATGACTTTTTCAGGTCCCCTGCGTCTTCTTTTCTACAATGCTGCCGCCGATGTTGCAGACGCTGGGGATGTCATGTGGTAGCAAGTGACCCGCCTGCCGGTACCGGTAACATCCATGTCACACAAGTGTAACTGTGATCCAAAAATGACTTCGAAATATTGATAAAAAATTGCTTTTGCAATTTACTTTCATTATTCTTTTTACATAGTTTTGAAGATATATATTTTTGTGTGATATGGTAGCAGCATCACCAGTCCCTCCCTTTCATTAAAAAAAGACAAGATTAGCAGGAGGAACTAGTATTTGTGACTGTTGATTCAGAACCTCCTATCCCTAACTTTCTGATCAATGATTCTTCATATCTTGGGCTGTGCAGCATGTGAGAGGTGGGTGATTGCTCATTTTAAAGGTAGGAACCCTTTTATTTAAGATCACTTAGGGCCCTTATTGGCATGGCATAGACTGTACATCTAAAGATGGTTTAAAAAATCATAGACAAACAGTAAAACTAATGTTTTTCAGAGTATGAAAATAATCTAAAAAATATAAAATATATTTGTATAAAAGCAGGTTATAGAACTCTGTGTTGGATTTCTATGATTTTTAGTATCTGACCAATAATTATTTTATGCTCATAAATCTGTTGTTTATTTGATACATTGGTATATTTTTTGAATATTGAATTATACGTTGTTACATAGTAATTGTAACAAGGGTCTTACCTGCTAGGGGATTCCGCGTCGTCTCTCCTCGATCCCGGCTCTCGGCACACAGTGACATCACGCATCCACGCTCTTCTCGTGCAAGCACGTCCATTCGTGCTCGCGCACCGGCCTCCCCAGTGCTGTGCGGACGGCACAGGCACTGCTGATACCTCCTCCGCTCCTCTAAATCATCAATTGGTCGGAGGAGGGTTAGTTAGTTTGTTCATTCACCACTTCCTACTTCCTCCGCCCCTCCAGCTTTCCCATTGGATGGAGGACGGCTCGTTAAGGTTAAACTATCCTATCCCCTTCACTTATCTCTGGATATCCACCCACCAAAGGTCCTAAGATGTTAGCTAGATATTTTGCCACCTTGTATGTTACAGAGTTGATGCTGTGACTATAGGTCTTAGTGGGGCCCCTTCCTTATGTATCTTTGGGAGTCCATATATGCATGGATGTGCCTCACCAGGGTAGAGGGCGATGATACATTGCTCGGTCAATGGCTTTATCCTTTTGAAGCTGTTGTAGTAAGTCTATGACTCTTTTCTTGTAACGGCTGGTGGGATCCCTTGTTAAAGCCTCATATGTGTTGTTATCGGCCAGGAGCATGGTCACCTTATCATGGTAGTCTGAGGTGTTGAGTACCACTGTGCATCTTCCTTTATCTGCCGGTAGAATGGTGATACTGGAATCTTTCTTGAGGGATGTTAAGGCTCTTCTTTCCGTGTAGTCAGGTTAGATGAAGGAGTTTTAGCACTGGCTAAGGCTGCAGATACCTTAAGGCGAAGTACAATGCTGTTTTAACACCTTACTCTGGGTGTTCCTATAACACCTCTTAGCCACTATCCAATCACGCCCTTAACACCTGGCTGTGATATGCTAATTGGGATTTTCCAGGGTACATAATTGCCACAGATTCTTGTACAAGTCATTCTGAATTGAGAAAGCCAGTCGGATGACTAGCGAAACGTCTTCAAGAACTACATTTCAAGTCCAGTTGATCTAATTGAATACAACAGATATACCATGACCTGGATGAATGAGAACCTTCACAAGCATATTTACGGCTAAACTAACAATGGTAACTTACTGTAAATGGCTGTGGCACCTGGGAAATGGTCTTGGGAACACATGACTATCACCAAAACTTTTTTAAACACTTCTTAAACACTTGCAGGCAATTGTCGGGTTTTGCGCAAGCTACATTAGAAGGTTACGGTCAATTCGAGGGTTACCGAATTAGTTAGCAAAAATAGAATCATAAATTTGAGGATTAGCGAAAACGACACAATACTTTTGAGGGTTAGCCAACGATACATTCTAGGATGAGTGAAAACTATTCATACATTCAAGGGTTACCGAAAATTAATTAAACTCTTGAGGGTTACAGAAAATCGAAGGCTACATTCGAGGGTTTGCGAACGATACATTCTAGGGTTAGCGAAAACGATCCGTCCATTCGAGGGTTACCAAAAACAAACAATACATTAGAGGGTTAGCAAACAATACATTCAATGATTATTGAATTTTTGTAAATATCGAAAATACAGCCGTGAGTCCGGAAAGTCCGAGAAATCCAGGTCCGGGATAGTTTGAGAAGTCTGAGTCTGTTCGACTCAAACTCGGGTTCGATTTCAAGTTCTAGTCATCTCTACTGACCCCCTGTACCAATAGGTAAATCAAACAACCAACAGTTACAGCAAAGGTAGAGGCAGACAACACTTGCTTCATTATGAAAATTTTCTGTCTATATAAGATAAAGGTAGGTTTTTTTGTTTTTTGGTTTTTTTTGGTCTTCAGTGACTTTTGCATAATATAATTATTCTATAGCTGAATGCTTTTACAAACCAGACGTGGTAATTAAGCTGGAGATGCCCAAGGCACCCTCCACTGGCTGACAAACATCTGACCCATGAGTCTGAATAGATCTCAGCTGCTGTTCAAAATAGCTGAGTGACATCACTTGGTATAGTCAAGACTTACTCTTTGTACTAATGTGACAAGCCTAGTGCTAGAGAGTCTGTCAAACCTGAAACTGCTTTTTTCAGTTCTTGGGGGCTAGATGTGGGTGATCACCATATGCCAGAGAATGTGAGTCTCTTTCAGTTTTTGTTTAACTTTAGTAGTTTGGAGTTAGTTAATTGTACTTGTGTTTGTTTACAATGCATATGAGGTAATAGCGACATAACACTTTCCTTTATATATGACCTTGATTTTGCTTCCCCCAGCTTCACCCATTCATTTTCCTGACTCTTCAGCTCTGCCTCTGCTCACGCTACGTCATGCATGCGCAATGAGAGGCCACTGCAGTCAAGAATCAGTGACCTCTCTTAACGTGCCAGCAGCTAACCGGGCTAAAGCTTCTGGTCTCTATAGTGACGCGCGGGCGTGCACCACTGGCGAAGCCAATACCTGAAAACAAACAGAAAGTTCTGCAAACTGCAAATTGTTTATATTGGTTGACTATAAATTGGTTTAATATTTTGTTTTTTACTTATTTATTATATGGGTGACCTGGTATGAATGGGGGATTTAATGCAAGGATAATTATACTGAATTAAGGGTGACGGGGTGGGGTTGAGAATTATTGGTCATTTTTTGTTATTTCACACCCAAAGAATTATGGGCGACATGGGAGTAGGGGAGAATGTGGGAGGGCATTCTATTTTTCACTTTCATTTTGGCACTTGGCCAGGTAGGTCAAATTTTGGAATATTTTATTCATTAATTGCCCAGAATTTTATAGACACTAGTTTATGGTTATAGAATATAGTTTTTTGACATGGTTCTCTACCAACTTTATTTATACCTATCTCTAAACATAAAGGCATATGGTATTAGTATTTTTCTTTATAGAAACTCCAAGTATTCCTCTTTTGGATATTAGATATTTTTGATGAAACAGACACACAGCAATGAAAGTGAAGCACAGGCACTATGGGAAGGAGAAAGGGTTGTGTGTGATGGATGACTAAGCTGGCTACCTACACTATGCCAGACTGAAAGTGATGCACAGGCACTATGGGAAGATGAAAAGGTTGTGCGTGATGGATAACTAAGCTGGCTACCTACAACATGCCACAATGAAATTGATGCACAGGCACTATGTGAAGATAAAAGGGCTGTGCGTGATGAATGACTAAGTTGGCTACCTACACTATGACAGAATTAAAGTGATGCACAGGCACTATGGGAAGGGGAAAGGGCTGTGCGTGATGGATGACTGTCTACTACCCACACTGAAAGCTACACAAACACGCTGACAGACTCACACAGTTACACAAACACGCTGACAGACTCACACAGTTACACAAACACGCTGACACACAGTAAAAACTGCTATACACAAACATATAAATCTATATAACAATAAATACATATAATTTATATTCAATAAACAATACCAAGTGAGGTTTAAGTTGTTGTCTAAGTTGTGTAGTAAGCTGTGCTAATATTCCCTCTCTATGTGCCAGTAAACTCTATCTGATGCAGCAAAAAAAGTGCATGTGTAGTGTAGGTTACTTCAGCCCCAACTCAACCGCCATGTTAGTTTTGTAAAAAAAAAAAAAAAAAATAGAAACAGACTTACCACCGTTCTTTCCCTTGGCTCTGTGTTTCCGGCTCCCTGCTTGCCGAAAGTTGCAAACAATTGCATGCAGCCTCATCTGTGATTGGCTGAGAGAGCTATGCAGAAAGCAGAGGGAATAAAGTGATCATAAGATATTCTGTGTTTTTTACAAACTAACATGGTGATTGTGGATGGTTTGGGGTATACTACAACAGAAAGGCGTTTTAATGGTAGAGGCTAAAGCCATAAAGGGATCTAGGGTAGAAGGAAGGGAGGGGGATCCTTTGCACATACCAGAGTCCTCAGGAGGACAAGGAAAAAGCAGGGGTCCCGAAGTCACTCAGCTCCTACTCTTCACTTTTCTGAACTTTGGACAAGCACTGCAGGAAAATCATAAGGAACTGAGGTGTAAGGTAAGGATTTTTTTACACTAGTGCCAGTAGTGGGTTAAATTTTAGTTTTGTAGTTGGACCTGCCCTTTAAATACCTTTTTAAAGCTTGGTTTAAATGTATTATGGCAAATATCCAAATCCTCTTTAAAATTGTAGTTCTGGAAACTATAGTTAACTGATGTTCTCCTATTGTCATGCAAGTCAACAACCATCACAGTGAAATCTAAAAAAATAAATACAATCCACAATATATTCAACTTAAAGGGTCCCTATGCTCACTCAAACAACTTTACATTTTCTTTTTTTAGAGTAAAATGGTAGTACTGTTCTTGCTTTGGTCAGTGATGGGCACATGTATTACAATTTCTGCTTCTAGAGTGGCCGGCCCTTTCCTGTAAATGCTGTGATTTCAAATGATGATTTCTCAATCTACAGTGGCAATTTAAAATTCAAAAAAGTTTTGGAGCAGTGGGTTCTTACTGTATCTATATGTTTTGTTTTTTTTTTAAAATTCTTTAAAGATACTCATTAAATGGCATTTATACCTCAAAGATTCTTTATTCTATATCCCAAATCCCAACCATTTGACAACCACGCACACTATCCTGCGTATCTAAACTTGTATGGAGCTTTTGTATGGACAAATTGAAACTGACCTTTTGTAGTTTTTCTTTTTGTATGTTTTAGGGTAATTCAATATAAATATTTCATGTGTTTCAAAGATTTTTTTGGCAAATTCATTAAATAAATGTATGCAGTGAAAAGTGGTTTTAAACCCTTTTTAACATTTGAAAGTTGCTGTATCATGCAGGATATTGGCTTCTGGGCCAATACATTTCCTAACCGAGAACAAGCACCAAAAAAAATGTATGTATGTCTTATTATATATTTATGTAAAGTGATAAAAGCCCTAACTGTCTAATTTCCCTTGAACCTATGCCCTTCTTTATACAGGATACTTGTAGCTCTAGCAGATTTGCCATAGCTGTATAGCTATATTTGTTCTTACTAGAACCCAAATGTTTTTTTCCATGGATTTCACTTACTCTGAGTATATCCCATGATAGATAGATAGATAGAGATAGATAGTAGATGTGCTTGCGAAAAGGGCACACTCACAGGTCTTATGCAAAATCAATTTTCATTTATTAGTGAATATTAGATCGACATGTTTCTGCCCTCACAGGGGCTGTCATCAGGATAACATATGTGCAGCCATCTTGCTTTAAATACTCTCACCCAGACCCACCCCCATAGAATGAACTCACTCAAAAACATACCTTGTGCATAACCCTCATGTTAGACAAACCATTCTACATGCTCCCCAGTCTCATAACTACTAGAGATGGACTAGAACTCGAACTCAAACCCAAGGTCGAGCTGAACTATTCGAATTCAAATGAATTTGGACTTCTCGAACTATCCCGCACCCGGCTTTTCAATATTTTCGGACTTTCGATAAAGCATCGAATCGGACTTTCGAGCATCGAATCCTTGAGTAAAGTGTCCATTAAAACCTATACGCGAGCATCGAATCCGCAAGTAAAATGTACATGATACCAATACGCGAACATCGAATCCGCGAGTAAAGTGTCCATTAAAACCTATACGCGAGATCGAACTGCGAGTAAATGTGTACCTAGGCGCAAGCATCGAATGTTCGAAGGCGAGAGCTCGAAAATAGAACGTCGAGTGTGAGAGTAAAATAGTTTTTTGAATGTCCTGGATTCAAACATGTTCCCCAGACCATTTTCCCAGGTCCCACAGCCATTTACATTAAGTTACCATTAATATTTATTTGTATTTCATTAGAACTTTTCGAACTATTTGACTACATGATGTTAATGGGTCCGTTTTCGAACTTTCGAACTTCCATATAGTTTGAAGTTCGAAACGGACTGAACTTTCGAAAGTTGGCCATTCTAATAACTACCATCCTTGAGTTGGGGGCACGTTTATAGGGTAGCGCTGTGGCAAACGGCATTGTCGCAATCGTGTTCCATCTTGGAACGCACCGCGCCATTAGACGGAAGTGACCCTCCATGTGAAAGTTCCCAAGGCCCTTGAAATGGAAGGAAGATTCCAGTTCTTTTCATTGTATCCTCGCAGTAAGAACACCTCTCGTTTCATCTCCTGGATTGTTCATTCGCTCTGGTTATATCTGTATTGTTCCGTAAAACTCGATAAAAATGTCCATAAGGTATAACTTTCTTCTCTGTTCTGGGTGACAGCGTATCCTGTGAAGACTGTATTTTTATCCGTTGGCTTCCTAAATAATGGGTACCCACTCTTTCTTTGTCTCTTTAAAGTCTTAAATTCCCAAAAACCACAGTATCTCTATGTATGGTGGACGTCAGTTTTATGGAGTGTTTAGTTTGTTGATACGGTGACAATTGTGGGGCACTAGTGAGTCCCCCTTCCATATGAAAACATATCGTAATAAATGTCTAATAAGATTATATTGTGGGCATTTTCTGAGTTATTGTTGTTGTTTGAAAGAGTCCATACATAAATTTGCAAAGGATGGGGCCCAATTGACCCGATCGCATTGGTGCTCAGAGAGGTTTGATGGTGAGAACACCCTACCCATCTGAAGTAGTTAGGGGACAAGATGTATTTTAATAAGTCAACCAGAAATTCTGTCGGTGGACCTTTTTGTTGTAGCCCAGAGTAAGTGCTCCTTGCATACCTGGATGCCTTCTTCAGCGGTATAACTGTGTATAAACTTGATCCATCGCATGTCATGAAGATTACATATTCACATCTGAATGTCTGTGTAGTGAGTAATAGAGGTGTCCACTGTCCCTAAATATGATGCATATTCCTTACTGCTGTCCACAGTTTGGGAATAGGGATCCAATAGCTGACATGATGGGTCTCCTGGGGATTGCTTGTTAGGATTTTGTGTATATGAGCACCATATTAATATAGGGCAACCTAGGTGCTTTACAGTCATAAACTCAAATTCTTCTTTATGATCATCCAGCTTGTAATGCCTCTCAACTTGAGATCCAATGTTTTGGATCTCAAAACATGGACTACAGATGGACTAGAACTCGAACTCGAACCCAAGGTTTGAGCCGAACTATCGAATTCAAATGAATTAGGACTTCTCGAACTATCCCGGACCCGGATTTTCAATATTTTCGGACTTTCGATAAATATCGAATGTTTGACCATTCGAATATGTGAGTAAAATGTCATCTATTATACCTATACGAGGCATCGAATCCTTGAGTAAAGTGTCCATTAAAACCTAACGTGAAGCATCGAATCCGCAAGTAAAATGTACATGATACCAATACGCGAATATCGAATCGTGGAGTATAAAGTGTCATTAAAAACTATACACGAGCATCGAATCTGCGAGTAAATGTACATGATACCTAGACATGAACACGAATCCGCAAGTAAAGTGTCCATAAGCCTATACGTGAGCATCGAATCTGCGAGTAAAATGTACATGATTACCTAGGCGCAAGCATCGAATGTTCGAAGGCGAGAGTCGAAAATAGCGTGGTAGTGAGAGTAGTAAAAGTTTTTTGAATGTCCTGGATATTCAAACATGTCCCCAGACCATTTCCAGGTCCCACAGCATTTACATTAAGTTACCATTAATATTTTATTTGTATTTCATTAGAACTTTTCAAACATTTGACTCCCATTGACTTTCAATGGGTCCGTTTTTGAAACTTCGAACTTTCCATATAGTTCGAAAGTTCGAAAACGGACTGAACTTTCGAAAGTTTGGCCATCTCTATAAATAAACCATCCTTGGGTTTGGGGGCACGCTGTATAGGGTGACGCTGTGCAAACTGCATTTGTCGCCAATGTGTTCCATCTTGGAACGCACCGCGCCATTAGACGGAAAGGACCCTCCATTGGAAAAGTTTCCCAATGGCCCTTGAAATGGAAGATTCCAGTTCCTTTTCATTGTATCCTCTCAGTAAGAACCTCTCTTTCATCTCCTGGATTTGTTCATTCACTCTAGTTAATCTGTATTGTTCCGTAAAACTCGTAAAAATTTCATAAGGTATGGCTTTCTTCGTGGTTCTGTGGTGACAGCTATTCCTGTGCAAAGACTGTATTTTTATCCGTTGGCTTCCTAAATAATGTGGTACCCACTCTTTCTTTGTCTCTTTAAAGTCTCAAATTCCAAAAATCCACAGTATCTCTATGTATGGTGGACGTCAGTTTTATTGGAGTGTTTAGTTTGTTGATATCGGTGACAAATGTTGGGCACTAGTGATGTCCCCCTTCCATATGAAACACATATCGTCAATAAAATGTCTATATAAGATTATATTGTGGGCATATTTCTGAGTTATATGTTGTTGTTTGAAAGAGTCCATACATAAATTTGCAAAGGATGGGGCCACATTTGACCCGATCGCTGTGCCAGAGCGTAGAACACCCTACCTGCTCTGAAGTAGTTATGGGACAAGATGTATTTTAGTAAGTCAACCAGAAATTCTGTCGGTGGACCTTTTTGTTGTAGCCGAGTTAGTGCTTCCTTGCATACCTGGATGCCTTCTTCATGCGATATAACTGTTGTATAAACTTGATCCATCGCATGTCATGAAGATTACATCTTCACTTATCTGAATGTCTGGTAGTAGAGTCAATAGGTGTCCACTGTCCCTAAATATGATGCCATATTCCTTACTGCTGTGCCACAGTTTGGAATAGGGATCCAGTAGCGTGACATGATGGGTCTCCCTGGGGATTGCTGTTGGATTTGTGGATATTGAGACACATATATAATATAGGGCACCTAGTTGCTTCTATAGTCATAAAATCAAATTCATCTTTATTGATCATCCAGCTTGTAATGCCATACTCAACTTGAGATCCAATGTTTCTTATATAGTGGAGTTGGGTCCATCTCAAGGGCTTCGTACGTGTAGTGGTTTTTCCAACTCTTTGATGTAATCAGTCTTGTCCTGTATCACCACTTGCGCCTCCTTATCAGGGGTCTAATCACTATCGAGTGGTCCTCTTAGGGATTTGATGGCTACTCTCTCTTCTGGTGTTTTTATTTCGCAAACTTGTTTGGACCTTTTTGCAATATCCTTGATAGATTGTGACATAAGATTGGTAAAAACTTTAATTGAAGGTGGAGTATGTCGAAATGGGTTAACAGGACATTCGGCTTGTCTTAAAAAAAATCCATACATTTTAATGTACTTTGGAATTTAAAAACATCCACCTCTGTGTCAAATGCTCTAAGCTGGGGGTTGGAATGAATGATAATCCTTTTTTAGAGGGTAACTTCCCCTTGTGAAAGTGAATGCTTACTGAGATTGTAAATTACTGTCTCTGTCTCCCTTTGGCAGTGTTTCTTTGAGGAATACCTCCCCTGGGGAGGGCCTCCTTCGCCTATAGTAGTCCAGGCTGGGTGGTGACCCCGGGAAAATTTGTTTGGGTGATGTTGGATTGGCCTCGCATTCACTATGTTTCTACCCTCAGATAGTCACCTGCACATATGATGGTCATGATTGATTTATTCGGTTTCTTGGGGGTCCTTTTGAATCTTCTCTGTTCTCTCTTCCCTAGCAACCCAATGTACACTTTTTTGTCTCTATATAATCCTGTTCAAACTGTCCTGAATTTGTTCGATTTAAATTTTATTAATTCATTCTTATATTTTTCCAACCTGTTCCTTCAATTTGGTGATCCAATCTATGGAATCTCTTTATTCAGAGTATCCAGGTTGCTGTAGTTCCAATGCCTGTATCTGTTACTTGTACTTGTTCCTATTAGAATGCTCAATAAATAATTGCAGGAGATCAAACAAGCACTGTTTAAAATTGTGCCCATCTTGTGCCACAATTTTAAAAACCTCAACAACCCAGAGAGAAGGATGGTGAACCACCGCCAGTCAATAAGGACAGCTCTACAAGCCCCGGAACAAGGCCAGTCAATTAATCAACAATCCCATAAATTTGGGTGGTTATCAGTGGCCAAACTTCAGAGGGGTAAACATTCACTGTCAAATTTAGATGGATGACCAATGATCAGGTTAAAAAAAGAAAGGGCAGAGATAGGATTGTATGTTGTTGCAGAAGGAAGCATGGGGATAAGTCAACATATTACACTAGCCCCAATGGGATATAATAAACAACTATCCCAATTCATGCTTTAATTGAGGGATAGGACTATAGGACTCATACCAGTCTTAGCCCATAGTCCCTGTATGGCATTATTTACTAATATTATATAGCTATATCTCCCTGGCACGTAGCAAAGGATATTGAGACATAAAAACCTGGTCGGTTGTAGCTTCACCATCCTTTACCTTCTACCTCGTTTACAATAATGATTGATCCAATTCTTTACAATAGGTTTTCAACATTTGCAACATAGTACTCTGAGATTGCATGCTGTAACTATTTGATATGTTGATAAGGAATTGGTAACTGTGTTTTTTATCCCTTGTTAAGGTTTAGTGTTTCTGGGAATCTATTTATATGTATTTATTAGTATCTGTGTTTTTAAACCTTGTTTCTAGTGTTTTTATTTATGCACTTTACACTGTTGAATGTTATATTGGTATTACTCTAAGAAATAACGATGCACTAAGGGGTTAATCTTAGTGTGGGGGGATTTGTGATGTTTATTGGATGTGATAAAATTCTGTGGGTGTGTGTTATGCTATTTAAGGCTCAATGTTGCACAGGTGTGATTATCCAGATGACGGCCACCATGATGGCAAAAACAGGTTGATCATCTTGTGTTGAAGAAATCCAGGTGAGTGCACCATTCTACCTTTAAAAGAAGTATATATATAATATATATATATTATATATATAAAAAAAGAAAGGTAGAACAACAATGCGCACACACCACACACACCACACACACTATATATATATATATATATATATAACTGAGATCAGTTCTGCTGGTAAGAGTGCTGTCTTGGCCTAAGCCGTTTTCTCACCATGTCATCAGCCTCCTTGGTGGGTATACAGGTGAAGAGGACACCGTAGTTTCTTCTTCATAGGACAGGATAATTTCTATCCACCGATTCACTATATCTTCGATCTTGTTGGTTAAATCCTGAGTGTTCTGGATGTGATGCTTAGAACTTCCCCCCAATTGTCCTTCCCAGATGGCCACAGCGCTGTAAGGCCAGTTCTTTCTAAGTTGACTAATGTTGTGCATTAAAGCATCGACTGGAAAATGGGTCTGTCGTTAGAGATACCTGCAAAAGGCTCAAACACACTCCTAATGAACAGGTAGACAAACACAGTTTACAGTCGATGTTTAATGCACAACATTAGTAACTAGAACAGAACCTGGCCTCACAGCTGCCTGTGGCATACTGGGAAAGGGTGGTGGAGTTTTACCAACAAGTACAGCTTTCTCCAGCACTGGAAGGGCAAACAAAGGCAACAGAACAAGTTCTCTATTTGTCATTCCAGAACACCCCCAAAGGAGAAACAACTACCTTGGATACAAAAGGAGGGAATGTCACTTCATCAAACCCACGGAGGAATGGGTTAGAAACTTGTCTAACAGTACCCGTGACCCAGCCACAAATGAAAGTCCGGCTAAGGGTGAATTTTGCAATCACTCCTAAAGCCATCCCTGTGGTGGTTTTATAGCAGCCACAGAAGCCTAATCCACAATAATAAGGTAACACAGAGTGAGGCAGAACAACTTCGCTTTAAGGTATCTGCAGCCTTGCCAGTGCTAAAACTCCCTTCTCTAAACTGACCACAACAGAAAGAAGAGCCTAAAACATCCCTCAAGAAGATTCCAGTATCACCCATTCTACCCAGCAGACAAGGTAAGATGCACAAGTGGTACTCAACACTCAAACTACCATGATAAGGTGGACCTGACCTCTGGCCGATAACAACACATATGAGGCTTTAACAAGGGATTCCCACCAGCCGTTACAAGAAAAGGGTTATAAGCTACTACAAACAGCTTCAAAAGGATAAAGTTCTTGATCGAGCAATGTATCTCGCCTCTACCCTGGTGAGGCACATCCATGCATATATGGACTCCCAAAGAGACATAAGGAAGGGGCACCACTAGACCTATAGTCGCAGCATCAACTCTGTAACTCTGAGTTAAGCATCACATCCAGAACTCTCAGGATTTCACCAACAAGATTGAATATATAGTAATCGGTGCAGAAGAAGAAGAAACTATGGTGTCCTATGATGTGACATCTCTCTTTACCTGTATACCCACCAAGGAGGCTGTTGACATGGTGAGAAAAACGGCCTAGGCAAAGACAGCACTCTTACGCAGAAGAACTGACCTCAACCCAGAACAGGTGTGTTCCTTACTCGGACTTGTGCCTGAATACCACCTATTTCAAATACAGGGATAAGTTCTATAAGCAAAAACACGGATGTGCTATGGGATCTCCAGTTTTCACCTATTGTGCCACCTTTACATGGAGGAGGTAGAAAAACAGACGCTAATACCTTTAAGGGTATAGTCCCCCCAGCCACTGGTTCAGATATGTGACCCCTGGGTTAAAATCCACAGAAGGAAGTACAAGCTTTCACAGAACACTCAATACGTAGACCAAACAATCAAATTTACAAGTAATTTTGGAAGTAGAGAGGTTTTACAGAAAACCAACACACACCAGATCAGTATTTGATGTTTGACTCCCACCACCCTTTAGATCACAAGCTAAGTGTCACAGAAACCCTGCAACACAGAGCTGATAACATCCCCACTAGCACAGAGGCGAAGGCTAAAGAAATGAACACTCTCAGAGGAGCCCTTAAAACTTGAGGATATCCAGACTGGGCCTTTGTCAAAAGAAGTAGAAGGAAAGAAAAGAACACGAATACCAACAGTGAAGGGGAAAAGCAAAACAGGAGAAAGAACATGGTCATCCCATATGTAGCAGGGGTCTCCGAGAAATTAAGAAGAATTTCAAAAAACACCGTATCCCTTCTGCTTTAAACATGAACAACACACTGAGGCAGCAATTGGTACAATCCGAAAGAACCAATACCTAAACCAAGAACAAGCGACATCATATACGCAGTGCAGTGAAGAGTGCTCAGATTTGTATGTGGGGAGGACCAAACAGACAACTGCATCAACGTATGGCCCAGCACAGAAGGGCCAATTCCTCGGTTGGATTAGCCGTGTACCTGCATCTTAAGGATAAAGGGACATACCTTTGAAGATTGTAATGTTAACATTGGCAAAGGAACGTGACTGGTTCAAGAGAGGTGTCAAGGAGGCCATTTATGTGAAATAAAGAAACCAAGCCTAAATAGAGGTGGGGGAGTTCCGACATCAACTGTCCTGCCATGTACAATGCTGTTTTGACACCTATATGGGTGTGTTCCTATAACAACTCTTAGCCACTATCCATATCACACCCTTAACACTTGGCTGTGATATGCTAATTGGGATTTTCCAGGTACATACTTGCCACAGATCTTTGTACAAGTCATTCTGGGTTGAGAAAGCCAGTAGGATAACTAGCTAAACGTCTTCAAGAACTAAACTTCAGTCCCAGTTGATCTAATTGAATACAACAGATTTTTATGTTTATAAAAAGGGATATTCAGCTATTCACATTCGAGCAAAGAATGCAAAATGCAATCTCAATAAAACCCTATTAACAAATTTCCATTTGTTCTAAAAAATAACAATTAATGACAACTTAAATCCAAGTTGCTAAATAGGAAATCTCCTGAGAGAAAAGCTAAAAGCATAATGAATTTACCACAGAATTTTGTAGGAATCTTAGAAAAACTGTTCTCTCTAATATATTAAACTAGTGCAAAAGAACACCTATGTTTTTTTCTAGGAACATTGAAACATGTATTAATAAACATGAAAGTCATCTGGTAACTGTCAAACATTTTTAATCAAGAGTAGGGATGGACTAGAAACCAAACTCGAACTCGGTTTGAGCCGAACTTTATGAGTTCAGACCCACTCAAACTATTCAAACTAGTTCGGGTTTCAACTAGTTCGATTTTACGGATCTCTGGACTATTTTCGAAATCATCAAACATTGAGAATTCTCGAATGTTACGAGGATTTTCGAACGTTAGGCAGGCCTCGCACGCCACTTCAAAAATCCCAGAACGGCCGGAGACCCCCGAAATGGCCATCGCGGATTGTCCCACAGCTCGAACCGGGACCCCCTCGGTTCTCATAAGTGCCCTTGTGGCCTAACAAGGGCCCTTGGGGCTTAAGGGTCCTGCAGCCCTGAACCTGGACCCCCCTCCCCTTGTAAGGCCCTGCGGCACTGGGAAGTGCCTTTGTTGGGGGGCCGCGCCACGCGCAGCTCGAACCAAGGACACCCCAGTGGTGTGCTGGCGGTGTGCCCGCGTTGCTCACTGTCAGACAGCGTGAGCGCTGCTGGCACCGGCAACCCTCAGTGGTGTGGTGTTGCTATCCCGAATAAAAACTGGTCAAGATGCCGGGTAACATCAGCTAGTTGAGGCCCACCAGCGATCGGAAGTACCCCTGTCGGCCACAATGGGGTATTCTCGGGTGTCTTTGTGTGGTGTCAGCGGAGCTGGTGTTGTGGAACCGGAGTGGAAGAATGAAGTAGACGCTGCCCAAGGGCTCATTGTTAAGATTATCTAATAAATGATTGTTTTTCCACCTAAACCTGGTCCTGTCCTATTTCTCATCTCTGTTGACAATTAGGGATGGCGCGTTCGCGGATCCGAACCCGGATCCGCGCGGATTTATACCGTTCGCGAACGGCGGATTTTTCCGGATTTTCCGCCGCTTCCGAACTTCCGATTCGCGGATTTCGTATTTTCGAAAATTTTCGAAATTACGAGTTTTCACGTATTTTCGAAAATTCCGGAAAAATAGGGAAAACAGTATTTTCGAATTTTCGAAAATACAAGGGTTTCTCTTAATTCCTAACATACGTATTTTCGAAAATATTCGAAATTACGAGGATTATGTATTTTCGAAAATACATATTTCCAAAATATGAAACTCGTAATTTCGAAAATTCCCGAAAATACGGTGAAAACTCGTAATTTCGAAAATTTTCGAAAATACGAAAAATTCGTTATTTCAAGGATATTTTTAATTTAACGGGTCCGCTCGCGGATTTTCGAATTTTCGGATTTTTTCGAAAATTCGCGGATCCTCGAGCGGACCGGATTTTGCGAATTCGGACATCTCTATTGACAATACACCTTTTTCCCATCCACTGCTGCCTAGGGTTAATTATTGACTCCTCTCTCTCCTTCGAATCATATTGCAAAAACTTGCTCTTTTCCTTTGCAAAATAGCCAAAACCTGCAGGATTTCTCTCCCGCACACTGCTAGCTTATGCATGCCCATCCATCCACCTGGACATTGCAACTAATACTTACAGGTTTCCTGCTTCCCACCTCTCTCCCCTTTGTCTTTATACTAACTTTGCCACACATATTGTTTCCCCCATATCCTCGTGCCGGACAACAACCTGGCTCCCTGGTAAACAGCGCATTGTTAACAAAATCCTTCTCCTAACATTTAAAGCCCTTCATTCTGTACTCCTTCTTATATTACTTCTCTAGTGTCCCCATATGTTCCTGACAGCCGTACTCCGCTCATCACAGACAAGCCCTCTGTACAGACCCATTCAATACTGCTTCCTCTTGCCTTAAACCTCTCTCTCTTGGGCTCCCATCTTTTGGAATTATATCTCCTCTCTTTACATCAAGAAACCTCAATTAGCAGTTTAAATCTAGCCTTACATCCTACCATCTGGAAACCAGCACAGTCTATGATTATTTTATTGCACTGCACTACATCTCACTCCAGCACTTATGCCCACTCTGTATTTTAACCACCTAACTAGATTGTAAGCTCTACGGGGCAGGGACCTCCTTTCCCTTTTGTGGCAAATCTCTAGCACTTCTATTCTATAATTTATATATTTATGTATTGAACTATCTATGTATTATCCCCCTTGTATTACTTTATGACTTTATTGTATTTTACTACTGTACAGTGCTGTGTCCCCAAGTGGCGCTTTATAAATAAACTATACATACATACATACAGATTGTCAAATACTGAGTGAATGTGGACCCTCTGCACCTAGGGATCACGTAGAAGCTGTGGCTACACTTCCTGGTATCTCTGGTCCAGGTTCAGTAATATGAATCAATGGAGGTATACGGTTAGCTTACAGATGACAGAGACTCCAAGCTGTGAATGAGATATCTTTATTTGAACAAACATGGTGGCTACATGTTTGGACCAACGTCCTTTCTCAAGACACCACATGTAAACACAGACTGGGCTTAGGTGGTTAGTTCCTCATGACTACCTATATTAGGCAGTCTGTGTTTTACATGTGTGGTTGCTTGAGAAAGGACGTTGGTCCGAAACATGTAGCACACATGTTTTGTTCAAATAAAGATATTCACAGCTTGGAGTCTGTGTCATCTGTAAGCTACACATATACCTCCATTGATTAATCATACAGATTGGGGGTAGGGGGTATTAACTAACAATTGACGGTTTATTTTTTAAGGGTTTAGAGACCTAATCTTTTACCACAGAAATATTCAGCCAAGAATATCCACCAACAGCTTTAATTGTCGTCTCCTAAACGATATATGTATTTTTGTAGCTAATTTTATTTTAAAATAGCACGTTTGACATTGGAGATAATGCTTGAAAGTCAGTTGATTTGTACAACTACTGAAAATGACACTTTTCTAATTACAAATCTTTCTTTCTTTACTGTAACTATTTTTATAGATTTAATTTAGAAAGCCTTACTCATGTAGTGCTATACATTCTTTCAGTATATAGAAATATGAAAGTGGCTAAAATACATTTGAAAACATAAGCAATATATACATATATAAATAATACTCAAGAATAATCAACTTTATTCCCTTTTCTCTTGAATGGATCAGCCAGGGAGTCGTTTTACACTGTTGTGACAATGGTACATTAGTATAGATGGATGGAAGCTAAAATATTGTTTGCTATGAACTTACAACCCAGTCTACTGTTATTTTACAACAATATTATGTTCTTCTAAATTATAGGCACAACATATTTTGTCGTAGAATCTTGATCGCAATGATAAAGTGAAAATATATCCTGTGTTACAACTACCAAGGACACAGATACAAACACTTATACTTTAGATAAGAATGCGACATAAACTAAAAAAAGAAAGGCAATTTTTTCATTACCAAGCAATTTCTGCTATGGATTTCAAAGAGAGACATCTGTGCAAGACTTATTTGTGTAAAACATTTTTTTTAAGGACAACTATATGGTAAAAATTACTTTTAGAAATGAAAAGTACCTGGGACAGGGAGGTAGGTTTGATTATCCTACCTCCCAATATTGTTTTGAGGATCTAGAACACATACAGTTTTTCATCTGCCATGTTATGGCCCTGGGCCTCTGTATTAAAGATAATGCTGAAGCACTCCGAAAGCCAGGCAAAAGCATTTTCTTCGTGCTGCCGCTCTTGATAGAAATGATATTGGGATATAGGCATTACCCATCCAATAAACCTCCCCCAGGTACTTTTCATTTTAACTGTTTTGAAAAAAGTTCATATGCACTATAGTCCTCCTTTAAATCAGATATGTGTTTGGTCTGCTTGACTGGATTTAACTACTCTTCCACTCACAAACAAAGTCCAGAGAAAAACAAAGA
Organism: Hymenochirus boettgeri; assembly: GCA_019447015.1. Taxonomy (NCBI): domain Eukaryota; kingdom Metazoa; phylum Chordata; class Amphibia; order Anura; family Pipidae; genus Hymenochirus; species Hymenochirus boettgeri. The sequence goes on along the minus strand of CM033472.1, from coordinate 95,907,088 downwards.
GGGAGTGTGCACCTACCCCCTCCGATCGCGGGGCTCACACACTTGCAATCTTCAGCTCCAAACCGCCATCCATACCAAAACAAACAAATAAAAGTGAATGGGCTTCACGCTGGGAGAAGTATAATATAAACACCTTAATTAAATTCCACTTAAAACATGCAAAGGCAAAAACAGACCCACAGTGGCTCAGTGGTTAGCACTGATGTCTTGAGCACTGAAGTCTGAGTTCGAATCCACCCTTCGACACATCTGCAAGGAGTTTGTATGTTCTCCCCATGCTTGCATGTGTTTCCTCCGGCACTCCAGTTTCCCCACAATCATAAGACATACTGATAGGTGATGTGTAAATATAATGTGACATAGATTGTAAGTAACTTTGCCAAACAAAATAAATAATTTAACTTGGTGGTTAGTAATTTATCTAATAAATCTGATTGTTTTTCCACCTAAACCTGGTCCTGTCCTATCTTTCTCCATCTCTGTTGACAATTAGGGATGGCCGGTTCGCGGATCCGAACCCGGATCCGCCGCGGATTTATACCGTTCGCGAACGGCGGATTTTTCCGGATTTTCCGCCTTCCGAACTTCCGAATTTCGCGGATTTTTCGTATTTTCGAAAATTTTCGAATTACGAGTTTTCACGTATTTTCGAAAATTTCCGGAAAATAGGGAAACATGTATTTTCGAAAATTTTCGAAAATACAAGGGTTTCTCTAATTCCTAACATACGTATTTTCGAAAATATTCGAAATTACGAGATTACTTGTATTTTCGAAAATACATATTTTCCAAAATACATGAAAACTCGTAATTTCGAAAATTCCCGAAAATACGTGAAAACTCGTAATTTCGAAAATTTTCGAAAATACGAAAAATCTCGTTATTTCAGGATATTTTTAATTTTAACGGGTCCGCTCGCGGATTTTCGAATTTTCGGATTTTTTCGAAAATTCGCGGATCCTCGAGCGGACCGGATTTTGCAAGTTCGGACATCTCTATTGACAATACACCTTTTTCCCCTATCCACTGCTGCCTAGGGTTAATTATTGACTCTCCTCTCTCTCCTTTTCGAATCTATATTGCAAAAACTTGCCTCTTTTTCCTTTGCAATATAGCCAAAACCTGCAAGTTCTTTCTCTCCCCCGACTACTGCTATGCTTATGCATGCTCTCATCCTATCGCACCTGGACTATTGCAATCTAATACTTACAGGTCTTCCTGCTTCCCACCTCTCTCCCCTTTAGTCTATACTAACTTGCCACACATATTGTTTCCCTCCCTATCCTCTGTGCCGGACAACAACCTGGCTCCCTGTTAACAGCGCATTGTATAACAAATCCTTCTCCTAACATTTAAAGCCCTTCATTCTGCTACTCCTTCTTTTATATTACTTCTCTAGTGTCCCCATATGTTCCTGACCGTACCCTCCGCTCATCACAGAACCAGCTCCTGTACAACCCATACTCATACTGCTTCCTCTTGCCTTAAACCTCTCTCTCTTTGTGCTCCCATCTTTTGGAATTCTATTCTCCTCTCTTTACATCAAGAAACCTCATTAGCAGGTTTAATCTAGCCTTACATCCTACCTATCTGGAAACCAGCACAGTCTATGATTATTTTATTTGCACTGCATACATCTCACTCCAGCACTTATCCCACTCTGTATTTTACCCACCTAACTAGATTGTAAGCTCTACGGGGCAGGGACCTCCTTTCCCTTTGTGGCAAATCTCTAGCACTTCTATTTCATAATTTATATATTTTTGTATTGAACTATCTATGTATTTATCCCCCTTTGTATACTTTATTGACTTTATTGTATTTTACTACTGTACAGTGCTGTGCCCCCAAGTGGCGCTTTATAAATAAACTATACATACATACATACAGATTGTCAAATACTGAGTGAATGTGGACCCTCTGCACCTAGGGATCACGTAGAACTGTAGGCTACACTTCCTGGTATCTCTGGTCCAGGTTCAGAATATGAATCAATGGAGGTATACGTGTAGCTTACAGATGACAAGACTCCAAGCTGTGAATCGAGATATCTTTATTTGAACAAAACATGTGTGCTACATGTTTCGGACCAACGTCCTTTCCAAGCACCACATGTAAAACACAGACTGGGGCTTAGGTGGTTAGTTCCTTCATGACTACCTATATTAGGCAGTCTGTGTTTTACATGTGGTGTGCTTGAGAAAGGACGTTGGTCCGAAACATGTAGCACACATGTTTTGTTCAAATAAAGATATTCACAGCTTGGAGTCTGTGTCATCTGTAAGCACACATATACCTCCATTGATTCATACATACAGATTGGGGGTAGGGGGTATTTAACTAACAATTGACTGGTTTATTTTTTAAGGTTTAGAGACCTTTAATCTTTACCACAGAAATATTCAGCCAAGAAATCCACCAACAGCTTTAATTGTCGTCTCCTAAACAGACTATGTATTTTGTGTAGCTAATTTTATTTTAAAATAGCACGTTTGACATTGGAGATAATGCTTGAAGTCAGTTGATTTGTACAACTACTGAAAATGACACTTTTCTAATTACAAATCTTCTTTTCTTTACTGTACTATTTTTATAGATTTTAATTTAGAAAGCCTTACTCATGTAGTGCTATACATTCTTCAGTATATAGAATATAGAAAAGTGGCTAAAATACATTTGAAAACATAAGCAATATATACATATATAATAATACTCAAGAAAAAGGAAAAGGGGAGGGAAAGGGGGAGAAGGGGGGGGGGAAGACGGATTACTTTGTAAAACAGAACAGGTGCATGGGTAGTAGTATGTGTAACTTTGCCAAACAAAATAAATAATTTAACTTGGTGGTTAGTAATTCATCTAATAAATCTGATTGTTTTTCCACCTAAACCTGGTCCTGTCCTATCTTTCTCCATCTCTGTTGACAATACACCTTTTTCCCCTATCCACTGCTGCCTAGGGTTAATTATTGACTCCTCTCTCTCCTTTTAGAATCTATATCGCAAAAACTTGCCTCTTTTTCCTTTGCAATATAGCCAAAACCTGCAGGATTCTTTCTCTCCCGACCACTGCTATGCTTATGCATGCTCTCATCCTATCGCACCTGGACTATTGCAATCTAATATTTACTGGTCTTCCTGCTTCCCACCTCTCTCCTCTTTAGTCTATACTTAACTTTGCCACACATATTGTTTCCCTCCCAAATCCCTCTGTGCCGGACAACAACCTGGCTCCCTGTTAAACAGCGCATTGTATACAAAATCCTTCTCCTAACATTTAAAGCCCTTCAAGGGGCTGCAGATACCTGTAAAGCGATCAGTTGTTCTGCCTCACCTATGTGTTACCTTTTATTTGTGGATTGAGGCTTCTGTGGCTGCTTTAAAACCACCACAGGGGATGGCTTTAGGAGTGATTGAAAATTCAAGCTTAGCCAGGAGCTTTCATTTGTGGCTGGGTCAGGGTCCTGCTCTGTTAGACAAGTTTCTAACCCATTCCTCCTTGTTTGATGAAGTGACACTTCCCTCCTTTTGTATCCAAGGTAGTTGTTCTCCTTTGGGGTTGTTCTGGAATGACAGAATAGAGAACTTGTTCTGTTGCCTTTGTTTGCCCTTACAGTGCTGTGCTTGTTTGGTAAACTCCATCACCCTTTCCCAGATGGACACAGGCAGCTGTGAGGCCAGGTTCTGTTCTAGTTAACTAATGTTGTGCATTAAAGCATCGACTGTAAAATGTGTTTGTCGTACCCATTCATTTAGGAGCTGTGTTTGAGCCTTTTGCAGTATCTGTTCGACAGACACATTTTACAGTCGATGCTTTAATGCACAACATTATTCAACTAGAACAGAACCTGGCCTTACAGCTGCCTGTGGCCATCTGGGAAAGGACAATTGGTGGGAAGTTCTAAGCATCACATCCAGAACACTCAGGATTTAACCAACAAGATTGAAGATATAGTAATCGGTGCAGAAGAAATTATGCTGTCCTATGAAGAAGAAACTACCTTCTCGTCTGGGGGAACTTATCGCAAACTTGTTGGACCTTTTTGCATATCCTTGATAGATTGTGACATAAGATTGGTAAAAACTTTAATTGAAGGTGGAGTATGTCGAAATGGGTTACCGGACATTCAGGCTGTGTCTTAAAAAAAATCCGTACATTTTAATGTACTTTGGATTTAAAACATCCACCTCTGTGTCAAATGCTCTAAGCTGGGGGTTGGAATAATGATAATCCTCTTTTTAAGAGGGTACTTCCCCTTGTGAAAGTGAATGCTTACTGAATTGTAAATTACTGTCTCTGTCTCCCTCTGGGCAGTTTTCTTTGAGGAATACCTCCCCCTGGGGATGGCCCTCCTTCGCCTATAGTATCCAGGCTCGGGTGGTGATCCCGGGAAAATTGTTTGGGTTGATGTTGATATGGCCTCTGCTTCACATGTTTTTACCCTCAGATGAGTCACCTGAACTATCGATGGTCATGATTGATTTATTCGGTTTTCTTCTGGGGGTCCTTTTGAATCTTCTCTGCTCTCTCTTCCCTAGCAACCAACTGTACACTCTTTTGTCTCTATAATCCTGTTCAACTGTCCTGAATTTGTTCGATTTAAATTTTATTAATTCATTCTTATACTTTTCCACCTGTTCCTTCAATTTGGTAATCCAATCTATGGAATTCTCTTTATTCAGAGTATCCAGGTGCTGTAGTTCCAATGCCTGTATCTGTTACTTGATACTTGTTCCTTATTAGAATGCTCAATAACTAATTGCAGGAGATCAAACAAGCACTTGTTTAAAATTGTGCACCATCTTGTGCACAATTTTAAAACCTCAACAACCCGGAGAGAAAGGATGGTGAACCACCGCCAGTCAATAAGGACAGCTCTACAAGCCCCGGAACAAGGCCAGTCAATTAATCAACAATCAATAAATTTGGTGAGTTATCAGTGGCCAACTTTCAGAGGGGCTAAACTTCACTGGCAAATTTACGATGGATGACCATTGATCAGGTTAAAAAAAGAAAGGGCAGAGATAGGATGTATGTTGTTGCAGAAGGAAGCATGGTGGATAAGTCAACTTATACACAGCCCCAATGGGATAATAAAACAACTATCCCAATCATGTTTTAATTGAGGGATAGACATAGGACTCATACCAGTTCTTAGCCCAATAGTCCCTGTATGGCATTATTTATATATATTATAGCTATATCTCCCTGGCACGTAGCAAAGGATATTGAGACATAAAACCTGTTCGGTTGCTTCACCCATCCTTTACCTTCTACCTCATTTACAATATTATTGATCAATTCTTTACAATAGGTTTGCACATTTGCAACATAGTCACTCTGAGATTGCATGCTGTAACTATTTGATATGTTGATTAGAATTTTGGTAACTGTGTATCTTTATCCTCTTTGTTAGTTTAGTGTTCTGGTGAATCTATTTATGTTTATTAGTATCTGTGTTTTTAACCTTGTTTTTATGTTTTTATATTTATGCACTTTACACTGTTAATGTTTATTGGTATTACTATTAAGAAATAAGATGCACTAAGGGTTAATATTAGTGTGGGGATTCTGTGATGTTTATTGGATGTGATAATTCTGTGGGTGTGTTATGACTATTTAAGGCTCATGTTGCACAGGTGTGATTATCCAGATGACGGCCACCATGATGGCAAAAACAGGTTGATCATTTGTGTTGAAGAATCCAGGTGAGTGCACCATTCTACCTTTAAAGAAGTATATATATTATTATATAATATATATACATACAATACAAGAATTGTGGAAGCACTCCAATTAGGCATATTACAACTACATTTAGCGGAGTGCAACGGATCTGGTCAAACATTTATACAAACATAAAAAGATAATCAATGCACATTCCGGGCCCAACAATACATATTATCTGCACACTGGCAACTTTATAACAAAGGGGTTTTAGTTACATTACTGGATCACATGAATGAAAGCCTTCCAACCACGTCAAGGTAACCCCAGTCTGGAAGTCCTAACGTCTAACCTTTTCAATTTCTTTTACTTCAATTACGATTAGCAAACTTTTGCATTTCTCATTCTTACACACTGGATCCATATAACAGCTCTCTCCCTTCCCCCTTAGCCTTTGGCTTTTTAAAATGAGGGAAGAGGCCATCCAGTGCTTTATATTAAAGGCAGAGGACCTCCCATTAAGGGGGCGTGTTGGGGTGCTTTACCACATGGAGCTTGACCAAGCCCCCCTAATACATACATATACAAGAATTGTGGAAGCACTCCAATGTAGGCTAATTTACAACTACATTTAGCGGAAGTGCAACTGATCTGGTCAAACATTTATACAACATAGAAAGATAATCAATGCACATTCCTGGGCCCCATACCCTATCATATTATCTGCACTGGCATACTTTATAAACAAGGGGTTTTGTATACATTACTGTGATCACATGAATAAAAGCCTTGACGTGGTTGGAAGGCTTTTCATTCATGTGATCACAGTATGTATACTAAAACCCCTTTGTTTATAAAGTATGCCAGTGTGCAGATATATGATTATTGTATGGGGCCAGAATGTGCATTGATTTCTTTTCTATGTTTGTATAATGTTTGACCAGATCAGTTGCACTTCCGCTAAATGAGTTGAAATTAGCCTAATGGAGTGCTTCCACAATTCTTGTATTGTATGTATTTATTGGGAGGCTGGTCAAGCCTCCAGTGTGTAATAGCACCCCAACACGCCCCCTTAAATGGAGGTCCTCTGCCTTTATATAAAGCACTGGATGGCCTCTTCCCTCATTTTAAAAGCCAAAGGGCTAAGGGGGAAGGGAGAGAGCCTGTTATTGGATCCAGTGTGTGAAGAATGAGAAATGCAAAAGTTTGCTAATCGTAATTGAAGTAAAAGAATTGAAAAGTTAGACGTTAGGACCTTCCAGACTGGGTTACCTTGATGTGGTTGGAAGGCTTTTCATTCATGTGATCACAGTAATTATACTAAAACCCCTTTGTTTATAAAGTATGCCAGTGTGCACATAATAGATATTGTATGGGGGCCCAGGAATGTGCATTGATTATCTTTCTATGTTTGTATAAATGTTTGACCAGATCAGTTGCACTTCCGCTAAATGTAGTTGTAAATTAGCCTAATTGGAGTGCTTCCACAATTCTTGTATTGTATGTATTTATTGGAGGCTTGACCAAGCCTCCATGTGGTATAGCACCCCCACCACGCCCCCTTAATGGGAGGTCCTCTGCCTTTAATATAAAGCACTGGTGGCCTCTTCCCCATTTTAAAAAGCCAAAGGGCTAAGGGGGAAGGGAGAGAGCCTGTTATATGGATCCAGTGTGTAAGAATGAGAAATGCAAAAGTTTGCTAATCGTAATGAAGTAAAAGAATTGAAAAGGTTAGACGTTAGGACCTTCCAGACTGGGGTTACCTGAGACGTGGTTGGAAGGCTTTTCATTCATGTGATCACAGTAATGTATACTAAAACCCCTTTGTTTATAAAGTTATGCCAGTTGTGCACATAATATATATTGTATGGGCCCAGGAATGTGCATTGATTTCTTTTTCTAGTTTGTATATATATATATATATATATATATATTATAAAGAAAGGTAGAACTATGCGCGCACACCACACACATATATATATATAGATATATATATATATATCTATATATCTATATATATATATATATATAATATAATATATATATATACTGAGATCAGTTTCTGCTGGTAAGAGTGCTGTCTTGGCCTAGCCGTTTTCTCACCATGTCATCCATGTCATCAGCCTCCTTGTGGGTATACAGGTGAAGAGGACACCGATAGCGCCATCTTTAATTCACCATTGTGTGTGGGCTGGGCATGAGGGCATCTTATATTCACCAGTCTGTGTGGGTTGGGCATGAGGGCATCTTATATTTACAAGCATGTGTTTAACTGGGCATGAGGGCATCTTATATGAACCTTTTCTGTGAGCTGGGCATGAGGGCATCTTATGGCTGGGAATGAGGTATCATATTTACCAGTCTGTGTGTGCTGGGCATGAGGCCATTTAATTCACCATTGTGCGTGGGCTGGGCATGAGGGCATATTATATTCACCAGTTTTGTGGGTTGGGATGAGGCATTTATATTTACAAGCATGTGTTAACTGGGCATGAGGGCATCTTATTTGTACTTTTTCTAGAGCTGGGCATGAGGGCATCTTATATGTAACTGTCTGATAAAACTGAGCATGAGGTCATTTATGCGTACCTGTCTGTGTGAACAGGGCATGAAGGCACCTTATATGTACTGTCTGTGAGAATTGGGCATGAGGTAACTTATATGTACCAGTCTGTGTGAACTGGGCATGAGTGCATTTTATATGTGCCAGACTGTGTGAACTGGGCATGAGGGCATCTTAATGTACCTGTCTGTGTGAGCCAGGCATGAGGGCATCTTATATGGACCAGTCTGTGTTAGCTGCGAATGAGGCATCTTATATGTAGCAGTCTGTGTCAGCTGGGCATGAGGGCATCTTATATTCACCAGTCTGTGTGTGCTAGGCATGAGGCCAACTTTAATCATCATTGTGCGTGGGCTGGGCATGAGGGCATCTTATATTTACAAGCCTGTGTTAACTGGCATGAGGGCATGTTATATGTAGCAGTCTGTGTGAGTGGGCACGAGGGCATCTTATATTTACCAGTCTGTGGGTGCTGGGCATGAGGCCATCTTTAATTCACCATTGTGTGTAGGCTGGGCATGAGGGCATCTATATTCACCAGTCTGTGTTGGTTGGGCATGAGAGCATCTATATTTACAAGCATGTGTTAACTGGGCATAGGGGCATCTTATATGAACCTTTTTCTGTGAGCTGGGCATGAGGGCATCTTATGGCTGGAATGGGGTATCTTATATTTACCAGTCTGTGTGTGCTGGGCATGAGGCCATCTTTAATTCACTATTGTGTGTGGGCTGGGCATGAGGGCATCTTATATTCACCAGTCTTTGTGGGTTGGGCATGAGGGCAACTATATTTACAGCATGTGTTAACTGGGCATGAGGGCATCTTATTTGTACCTTTTTCTGTGAGCTGGGCATGAGGGCATCTTATATGTACCTGTCTGTATAAACTGAGCATGAGGTCATTTATGCGTACCTGTCGTTGTGTGAACAGGGCATGAAGGCACTATATGTACCTGTCTGTGAGAATTGGATGAGGTCATTTATATGTACCAGTATGTGTGAACTGGGCATGAGTGCATCTTATATGTGCCAGTCTGTGTGAACTGGGCATGAGGGCATTTTATATGTACCTGTCTGTATAAACTGGCAGGAGGGCATCTTATATGTACCTGTCTGGTGTGAGCCAGGCATGAGGGCATCTTATATGTACCAGTCTGTGTTAGCTGGGCATGAGGCATCCCATTGCACCAGCCTGTATTAGCTGGCATGAGGGCTTCTTATATGTACCAGTCTGTGTGGGCTGGGCATGAGGGCATCTTATATTCACCAGTCTGTGTTGCTGGTCATAAGGGCATCTTATATGTAAGGATAAAAAGATGAGGGTCACACTCCAAGGAAAATATACAACTTTTATTGGTGACCACACTACAAATGTAACCAGCTCTGCATATTAATACATGAATGTTGTTTCTAGGCATAGATACTGATATTTTTGATCTGAACTACAGATCCCTACTGAACATTGTTTTCCCCTTCAAGTCCAGGTTAGACTTACAGAGCTTGAGTCAATTGATGACTGACCTCTATCTCAACTTTTTTCAGTCACTTAACCTCCTTATGACTTGAATACCCAATTAATATGCTGTGCAGACCAGGGAATTGCTGTGTCTGAATAATTATGTTACAATACCACATGCAATCAATGGCACGTCATAGTTAAAATATGATTGCACTGCTTGGTGAGAATAACACACCCTTGTCTTTATATATCATATATTATAAGTTGGCGCTGTAATACAGTCAGGTTTAAAATCTTCTCCATAGTCCACACATACAACACCGGCCCTCACATGTAAATAAAAGGCAAGTGCTATGGCAGATGCAATTAAACACTCATGAAAATATAAAAAGAACATTTTTTTTTAAAATCAGGTTTTGTGCTGGTGCCAATATTTTCCATTTCTGTGCAGTAAACCAGTCATTTAAAAAATGATATGACTTGTATAAAATTTTACTTCTGGAACGTATTTCATTGTTTAAGAAGTTGGGGTTTTTTTGCACCTGAAGATTTTTTTTTTTTTTCAATATATAATCAGATGAGTTTTCCATCATTGTAGTTTATTAATAGAAAGACCACCATTGCTGTCTGTCCCTAATATGCTGTTTACTTTACATCTGTTGCTGGAGAGCATCTTGACTTTATTAAATCAACAGCACAAGGCCGTGAGAGAGGGGATGAGTTTGGCAGCCGCTTAATGTACAATCTTGATTTTGTTGTTTCAAGACGCTGCCGTCCGGGGGATTTCTATGGCACAGTCAGGCTAATCTGAACTGTCAGTCAAACAGAATAAAATAGGAATGTTTTCTATACACAAATACACACTACGACAAATGGGAAAATGTATTAATACTGTGTATATATGTCTATTAAGACAGCAAAATCTTTGTGGGACCGGCGTGTTTTTGTTAGGTATGTGCTGGAGTTTCAACCCGAATCTGGCTTGGGGTTAGAAAAAGGACACAATAGTGTTGGCCAATTGGCTGGCCACACTAGGTGCGCTGTGTTAGTTGCATGCAATACCATTTTTGCAGGGGATCACAATGCAAGCTGTATGTTTCGGTCTGGCATAGTGAGGCGTCAGCCTTAACCCTTATTATGGTACATTCCCTGGTAGGGTCATTTATCCTTACTCATTCATCAGTGGTAGAATCACATTGGGTATATCTTTGATTTATCATTTTATTCAGCAGCAGCTGCAAAGGAAAGCATATACTTTAGACAATAGTATCTCTTAAGAAATATCAAACTATCAAGGCAACTGTTTGTGTCAAGGCGCTAAGTATCATTTACATCCTAAAGTGATTTGATTTGCGGTGATGTATGAGTGGTTTGCGTGAGGTTTAGATGTCAGTTGCAGTGGTTGCAAAGTTTTCAGTTTTTCCCCCCAAATAAGACATGGCTCATGAGTCAGCTACAAAAAAAATCTCAGTGCCACTTGAACCCTTCAGGCAGATTACTGATCGTGTTTACTGATTGGTGGTCTGTCTGATGGGAAAATGTGCTGCCATAGGACAACTAACTGCAAAAGACTTACAGGTAAATAAAAAAAATACATGTAAGTAGCCCTCAGGCCCAAATAGAACAAATTATGTATGCTACGCAGACAAAATATATATGGAGAGTGTCAGGGATGAGTGTAGGGCTTTTTACAGTGACAACTATTCCAATGCAAGTCATATACTGTCATGACTATAACCAGTTTAAAGCATGGTACACACCATACAATATTTTGTCGGTTGATCAGGCTGAAATATTTGCATGGCTTTTCAGGCGTGACCGACCATTTGATTGTGGAAGAGCACAACGGTTGGTCAGGATGAAAATTGCATGGTGTGTACCATTCTTAAAAGATTTTTTTATGATGATTGTGCTGTTTAGAGCCACATGCAATTAAATGTTAAGGTAGGCATGCAATAGTCATATTTTCCAATTGGATATCTGGCACATCTATCGAGAAGAAGCTGACTGTATGGTGTGAAATTTTAGAAAGTCGCATTAGCGTCTGCGGTATCATGGGTAGACTGAATTCTAAAAATAGATGCAAGGTTGTGAAATTTTATTAGATCATCATGATCGAGTTTTGATCTTAAAGTACTGATCAGCTGTACCATTTTGCAGCCATCAAGGGTGTATTGAGCTTAATTTAGAATGCAAAGCTGTCCCGTTGTCCAGTACACACATTGCCCAGTATATTAATAAAAATGACAATGTCCTGTTACACATTGTCCAGTATTATTATAAAATGTCCAGTACACACATTGCCCATTATATTATTAAAAATGACCCAATGTCCTGCACACATTGTCCAATATTATATAAAATTTCCAGTACACACATTGCCCAGTATATCAGATAAAATGCCCCAATGTCCAGTACACAACATTGCCCAGTATACTTTAGCTTTAACAATTTAAAGAATTTTGATGGAGGTTGTTTTGCTATAGCAGATGATGCTTTGTTCCAGCAGTAGGTCAAGTGGGCATGCTCTAGCCAGCGGTCAGGGGGTTTCAAGCTAGATTAAAAACTTCAAGCTAAATTACAACACATTGGGGGCGATTTACCCAGAGGCGCTGGGCAATTTATGGAGTTAAAGTCGTGCTAACAGGTTCACTACCAGATAGCATGACTAACTCATATTAGCCTTGGATTCGTGAGTTATGCAAAATACATCCGATGCTTGTGATTCATTATCGCGTTTGCGATACTTTTAGCACTGGATTTTAACACTAGATAATAGCTGGCATTAAAATCCGCTGAGTACATGCCTTTTAGGGATTTACCCAAATTCACAAATGTGATATTGATCGCGGACATTTACCCAGAGCAACAGTGGCTCTGGGTACATGAGCCACATTAAGTTTAACTGAGCATGCTTCTCACCTGCGCAGAGGCTCAGGTGCTGCCACTAACAGAAAGCAGGAAATTTAACATTCATCACAACATCATTTCTCACAGGCTGCAGCCAGATATTCAGGGCTCATTTTAAAGGAAAAACTGCAGGCTTTTATTTAACCCTAACTTGTTTGGAGGCCAGAGTTGCCCTTTAAATCACTTTATTAATATAGTAATATTAGACAGTGTATATTGAAACAATCACCCTAATCCAAAACAATCACGGATAAATGCATCTCTTGTACTGTAAACAAGAAAAGTCAAAAATTAATTAACCTATCACATATTGCAAATACATTTGCTGATTATTATTCCAATCTGATATTCACAGCTCATCCCAAGCGGCTCTACCTCCTGATAATGTCATCCAGACATTAGTATAGCCATTAATTTACTTTCAATAACTCAAAAGCTAGCTAATTCATTTACCGTATATACTCGAGTATAAACTGTCCTGAATATAAACCAAGGTACAACTTTTAACTGATAAATTAGGAAAACTGCTTGACTCGAGTATAAACCGAGGGTTGACTTCTCCCATAGGAAGCCCCATAGATAGTTCCACAGACAGTCCTGTAGAAGTCTCATACACAGCCCCATAGATAGTTCCACAGACAGTCCTGTAGAAAGTCCATACACACAGCCCGTAAGAAAGTCCCATACACAGCCCCATTGAAAGGCCCATACACAGCCCCATAGAAAGTCCCATACACAGCCCCATAGAAAGTCCCATACACAGCCCCGTAGAAAGTCCCATACACAGCCCCGTAGAAAGTCCCATACACAGCCCCATAGAAAGTCCCATACACAGCCCCGTAGAAGTCCCATACACAGCCCCGTAGAAAGTCCCATACACAGCCCGTAGAAAGTCCATACACAGCCCGTAAAAGTCCATACAGCCCCGTAGAAAGTGCCATAGAAAGTCCCAATACACAGCCCCATAGAAATTCCCTATACACAGCCCCATAGAAAGTCCCAATACACAGCCCCATAGAAAGTCCCATACATTGCCCCATAGAAAGTTCCATACAAGCCCCATAGAAAGCATCTACACAGCCCCATTCACAGATGTGCCTGGATACCTTTCTGTGCAGCCCTTTCCCATTTGCCTTGCAGTCTGGGCTGAAACTGAGTGAGAAGGACAACAATTGCTTAACCCACTGAAATCAAGAGGATTCTCTGTGTTACCGGGTACAGCTTTTGTTTTCCCAGGGCTATGTGATGACCCTCCCATTTCTGTGGCAACGATACTTAAAGGGTAACTATAGTCAAAAACTAATTTTGACCAATTTTTTAAAAAGTTACTTTATGGTTAAATGCAAAAATATATACCCCCCCAACATGACACAGGTACATACACCTACTGACCGACACTCTCATTTCTGTGGCAACCATACTAAGGGTAACTATAGTCAAAAAACAAATATTAACCAATCATCAAAAAAGTTTGTATAATGGTCATAAACACAAAACATTTATCCCCAACCTGACACAGGTACATACACCTACTGACCTAACCTCCCATTTCTGTTACAGCCATACTAAAGGGTAAATATAGTAAAAAAAAAACAATTTTGATCAATCATCAAAATAGTAGTTTTTATGATATAAATGCAAAAAACTATACCCCTCCAACCTGACACAGGTACATACACCTACTGACCTACCGCCGTACTTAAAGGGAAACTATAGTCAAAAAACAAATTTTGACCAATATCAAAAAAAGTTAGTTTTATGGTCATAAATGCAAAAAATATCCCCCAAACCTGACACAGGTACATACACCTACTGACCGACACTCATATTTCTGTGGGCACCATACTTAAAGGGGAACTTTATATAACTATACAGGATGGCATTGTGAATATGTACACAGACAGGTATGTTAACTCTTGTAATGCTGGATAGGTTTTGTAGAAATCACCGAGTAAAAAAGCAGGTTAAAGGGCATGTCCACCCCTTTTTATAAATGTTGGTATACTGTAGGGCTCCCTCCTCCAGCCCCAACCGTTATATTAGTTTTTACAGAAACTCCCCCAATCATTACTTACCTACCTCTTTCCTCTGACGTACTGTCCCGGTCTCTGCTTGCATAAAACTGCAAGCAGGGGGCGGGCCGGCAGCCATGCCTGTGATTGGCTGAGAGGCAGCACATCACAGATGTGGCTTCGGCTATCCAGAAAGCTGGGGGAGAGAGGTAAGTTAAGTAACGATCGGGGGAAATTCTGTAAAAACTAAATCCGCGGTTGGGAGCCCTACATTATACCAAAAGGGATTTACACTAGGGGAGGGGGAGGGAGAGCAAAACGGGAGAGAGAGGGGGGAGGGCTGCAGTGCGCATAGCAAAATTCTCCGGAGGAGATTATATGGACTCTGCCAGGCTCCTGGTGGCCAGTTTTGGGGATTGATTTGGAGGTGCATTGCAGGGCAGCCATTTGGAACAGGGATGTAAGGTAAGGATTTATTACTTTACAGAGTGGGCCAATAGTGGGTTAAAATACTGTATAGTTTGGGGGTGGACATGCCCTTTAAAGCTGGAGTTACTGAAAGGCAGGTGGGGGGTTAAACTTCTGATCTGGTTTTATTAGCAGAAGGTCAGAGCCAATAAAGTAACAATCTCCCATAGAACAAAGTAATAACTTCTATCTGCAGCTGCACAATGCATGAGACCAGAGCAAGTGTCTGCATAGAAACAGTTGACATGTGATTTCATTGGACTGTGTACCGTATATACTCGAGTTTAAGTCGAGGTACCTATTTTTACCTAAAAAAAGGAGTAAAAACTGATTGACTTGAGTATAAGTCGAGGGTAGAAATATAACCACATTGGTAGTTTGTAACGCTTGTTTTCAAGCTTTAGTTGCCCTTTAAATGGAAAGCAGCATTCCCATACAGTAGTGCCATAACGTAATAGCCAAATCCAGTATGGATATTCTGTGGCTACTGTGTGGTAATTCTGCTGTCCATTTAAAGAGCAAACTAAAGCCTGAAAACAATAAGAATCAGAAGGCAATCTTTAATAATAGATACCATCCTCCTGATTCTGTGTTGTGGGTTAGTTGCCCTTTAGATCCCACACAGTAACCCCCAATACCATGGCACTCCAGATGTTTGTAAACTACAACCCCAGCATACTTTAGTTGCTGGAGTTGCAGTTTACAAAAATTTGCAGTGGAACTGCACACACCCTACCCCCCCCCCCCCTCCCAGACACTGTACTAACTTGGAAATATCGGTAGGAATCGGCTGTGACTGCATCCACTGACATCCATTCCTACCTGAAGGATCAGTCACTAACTCAATGAGGAATCCGGCTGCCGCATCTGCTGACATCCCGCCTGAAGGCTCAGTCACTAACTTCAATGAGGAATCCGGCTGCAGCATCCACTGACGTCACTACCTGGCACCGGTCTCCTTTCCTGGCGCAGAGTAGTGACTTCAGTGGATGCGACATCAGAGGATGCGGAAGCCGGACTCCTCATTCAAGTAAGTGACTGACCCGAGTATAAGTCGAGGTTAGTTTTCAGGCTGTTTTTACAGCCTGAAAACCTTGACTTATACTCGAGTATATACGCTAAATCCTTCTGGCCACAATGATCTATGGGATATGGATGCTTATAGTGATGATAAGAACAATCTACCACTTGATGAGGTTCAGCTAGAAACTACAGCAGGTATGTGAACCTCCAGATGATTAACATTTAAAACTCCCATTCATTGTACAACAGCAGAGTGCAGACAGGGCATGCTGGTAGTTGTAGTTTTCAAAACAGAGCATGAATATCTATACCCATTTAAAGGTGTGATATTCACTGCAGCTCCACCTGCTCCCTGCCCATAATCCACTGTTGTGGTCCTGCTCTCGTAACTTTACTGTCTCTATTTACAAAGAGAAAAGGGTTGTAAATAATAAAGGATCAATATCTGTAAAATTGATACTTTAATAGCCACAGTGTGTTATTTTACAATTACTTTTCATCATCCGTATTTTATGGCTATAGCAGCATAGGGTTTTCAGATCAGTGAAAAATCAGAGGACGCTCTTAAAATCACATGCGTAAGAATGAGTCAACGTAATGCAGCTTAAATCCAATTGTAATTAGTGCAACCCTGCAAAACTGCGAGGGAGATTCAATAAAAGTTCTTATCGTTTAAAATGGGGCTAATTTTGCCCCAACCAATCAGATAATATTTAACATTTGTAAGCTTACATCTGATTGGTTGGGGCAAAATTAGCACCGTTTAAATGATAAGAACTTTATTGAATAACCCTGTACATTATTAAAGGCGCTCTCCACCCTACAAAATAATTTTTAATATGTTAAAGGAAATCATTCCCACCCCCATCCCTATATTAGACCAGCAGGACCAGCAGCCGCATCTATGATTGGCTGGGAGGCAGCCAATCACAACAGCGGTTGCCAGCAATAGAGGATGCCGCGGAAGCGAAGGGCTGTAAGTAGAGTTCAGATTCTTTTTATAACTATCTAATATAGTGGTGTGAGTGGAAAGAGATGCCCTCTAAATATTTTTAAGTTTTTACACTAGGTGAAGCCTGGGAGAGAACAGTAGGGTGGGAGGGAGGGGAAAGGGCTCCCGTGCAATGCCACTGTTCTCTCAGAGGACATGAAAACCTTTTACACAGAAAGAAAGCTCCTACTGTTCGCTTCTGGGTCTTTGGTCAAGCACTGCAGGAGAACCTTTTGGAGCAGAGATGTAAGGTAAGGTTTTTTTAAACTACACAGTGGCACCAGTAGTGGGTTAAATTTTGGTTTGGGGGTGGACATGCACTTTAAGAGCATCCTACAATCAGCAGGTGATCTGGAAACTATACTATAGCGTTGTGTTACAAGTATGTTTGCATCTCTCAATGGGCCAATACAGCATTGGGATTTTAGATTACAGGGCTGTAATAAAAGTTCTTCAGGGAGATTCAAATAATTTCTTATCGTTAAAAATTATGCTAATCTTGCCCCAACCAATCAGATTTTAGCTTTCAAATGTTAATAAGATCGATTTGGTTGGGGCAAAATTAGCACAATTTTAACGATAACTTTTAATTAATCTCCTGCTTAACGTTAAAAATGGTACGAATTTTGCTTCCATTTGATAGCTAACATCTGATTGGTTAGGGCAAAATTAGCATTATAATGATAAGAATTTTATTACATCACCTGTTAGTGTGAGTTTTTCCAATACAGAGTAGAGTGAGCTTCCATTTGATAGCTAACATCTGATTGGTTAGGGCAAAATAAGCATTTATAATGATAAGAACTTTTATTGCATCACCCTGTAGTGTAAGTTTTATCCAATACAGGTAGAGTGAGCTTCCATTTGATAGCTAACATCTGATTGGTTAGGGCAAAATTGCATTTATAATGATAAGAACTTTTATTACATCACCCTGTTAGTGTAGTTTTATCCAATACAGAGTAGAGTGTACAGCTTAGAAGTTTCTATAAGTTGGGGTTTTGGAAATTCAACAATCTGGCTATTGGTCTTGATACCATGGGTAATAAGTGTTCTGATAATTTATCTAAGAAAGCCTTAAAATCTTTATAACAAAAAAAGATTTTAGATTGTGATCAGAGTGATAAAGGAGGTTCGGTGGTAGTGTTGAATAGATCTGACTAATAGACCATTAGTTGACTCTACTACATGTGTGAAACTAGACAATAATCCCACTGGTGCATACTAAAGTGTCTAAGGTCATTATTAGATCTTGCATTACATATACTGACCATTGAGCTCACAAAAAATGTTGTGAATTGTTGGTGACATCTATTATCATTGCATCATTAAGTTTACAAACACTTAATTAAAGCACAGGGGGATCAATTAATGAGAATTGTCAGAATAGTTGATGTATTCCTATATCCTATGATTAGAAGACAGATATTGTATTAATACATTTTCTGACTTTGAGAGGTGCGATAAATTATCTATGTCTTATAATAGATGTAACAGTCTGTAATCGAGTATCCCACACCAGATGGTA
This sequence comes from Hymenochirus boettgeri, assembly GCA_019447015.1. NCBI lineage: Eukaryota > Metazoa > Chordata > Amphibia > Anura > Pipidae > Hymenochirus > Hymenochirus boettgeri. The sequence continues at coordinate 95,888,465 of CM033472.1, read as the reverse complement.
TCGAAGAAGTTAAAACTGGTCACTCATTATAGTGAGCTACCACAGATTTTATTCTACAAGCTTTGTCATATCTCCTAAAATGCTACTTCTTATTTCATGGATACTGCTATCTCCAGATGTGTGGGGTCTCTATAGAGCCAATATTTTTGCCCTCATATTCCAATCTTTATATGGGTTGGTAGTAGGGGCCCCACTATAGAAAGATGGTAACCGGTTTCAATATCACTTGTGCAACTTTTGCTACATTGATGATTTGAGCTTAGTATGGAAGGGTCCCAAATCAGATGTTCTTGATTTTGTGGACCAAGCAATATAATGAATATGGCCTGAGATTTACATAAAATATACAATATACAATATAATGTTCTGTTTATGCCGAAGGTAAGATGCAGAAGTTTGTTTACCTTATATAGCAAGCCAGTGACCAAAAATACATTACTCACTTCTCAAGCAGTCATACCTGACTATCCTTAAAAGGGAACTGGGTCCCTAAACAAGTTGGGAAGGCCATTTTCCTACCTTTAAAATAAGCCATCATCCACCTCTCTACGTGCTCTAAAGCCCAAGATATAAAGAAATACTGACCAGAAAGTTAATGGTGGGAGGCTGACGTGATACTCCTAAGGCTGCTCCTCCACCTCGCTGCCGGCTAGCACAGCCTCAGACTTCAGTAACAGGACAGGAGACAGAAGTCCCTCCCCCTCCCTGCTGTGTGAAGCACACTTTGTTTCTCACTCTGTCTGAAAAGGCTCTTTTCACACAGTTTTCTGTAGGGGGGTCTTAGTGTCCACAGCAACCGTGAGTGGACAGGGCTAAGGCATCCACGAGTGGGTGGGGGCTAAGGCACTCACAAGTGGGCAGGCCACATGGGGCTGTAAGGGAAGGGGCCAAGGGAGGCTTGCAAAGGGAGGGGCCATGGGGTACATGAGTAGGAGGGACTAGGGGGGCGCAAGAGGAGGGGGGCTGCAAGGGGAGGAGGAGACACAGGGCAGATTGCCTGTCATCCATGACATGGTTTCAGACCAGGAAGCAGGAAGTGCAGGGGACCTGGTGATGCTGCTGCCATACACACACAAAATGTAAATATCTTCAAAACTATGCAAATAAACAATGAAAACATATTGCAAAAATTCTCAGGAGAGCAATTCCTATTAATTTACCTAAAGTCATTTTTGTACCATAGTTCCCCTTTAAAAGAATCCCTATTAGCCAGTTTCTTTGGCTTAGACATATTTGTTCATCGGGATAATTCTATGAAGTTATGGGATAGATTTCCTGAGAGGGATTATCATTTTAACTGTATTTAAAAAGCTTATGATTGGCAGTGGGCAGTGGGCACTGAGAGAGGGAATCTATTAAATGTTTTAAAAAAAACAAGAACATCGTTAAGAAATGTAGTTCTAGGAATATCAAGTCTAGGATGAGTGGGTCCATTCTGAAGTAATCAAGAAAAGAGCAATAATGACAGAAATCAATTGTAGTATTGTTACAACTTTCAGACGCCTGTTCATGAAATGGTTGAGTTACTTTTTTGTCCAATTTTACTCACACGATCCTGTTTTGGGTACTTTACTACCATCCAGTCCTAGAGTGACATTCATGAATCAGGGGAGGACTGGGAACTTTTGGCGGGGGGCAAATACAACCATGTGACCCTTTCACGGTAGATCGCAACATTTTTGACCAGACCCACTTTGCTAAGGTCACACACTTTGTTTAAGTTACACCCATTTTTAAGAATACCATTCACATTTTACATTGTTGCAAGTGTAGAACAATTATTATCCTAAACTTTCCCATTTTAGGACCAGGGTGAGGACTGATTCTGAATCACTAAGTTCCCCCCCCCTGGGTACACTTTCCAAGTCAAGTTTTACTTACCAAAATTTTCCTTTGTTCCTAATGAATTGGAGAGCTCTTTTTTTACCCACGATGCGACGGAATTATCAGTTGGTTACGAAAATTTGCTTGTGTGTACCTAGCCTAACACCAACTAATGAACTGGAGGGTGCGGCAAACACTGATAATAATCTAGAGGGTTGACTTACATGGACAACATCTGAGAGTGAAAAATACTGGCAATGGTCTTGAGGGCTGATGACACTGCTATAGAACTACGGGGCTGACTAACACTGCTAGTGAACTGGAGGGCTGACTGGTAAAAGATGTAAAGGAGTTTCCTGTTTCCTGTTCCATGTGAGACTAGAGGTGTGCACTGTGCCTTTCTAGCATGTAACTTACTAATACTCTGCGGAGCCCAAATTTTTTATTGGAGACCGACGGGGGGCATTTGCCCCTCAGCCTACTGGGCCAGTCCTCCCCTGCATAAAATTAGTCCTATTGCCAATTAGTGGCTCCAAATGTATTACCTTTGTGTGCTTAGAGAGAGGAAAACTGGTTACCTGGTTGTTTTAGGTGGGGTAGGAATAGATGTAAGTCATGTGATACTCTTCAGATTGTTACTAGATTTAGAAGCCCTGGGACTAATAGAATTATGACATAAAGCATATATTAATTGTCATCAATTGGGATTGAACAGATCCATCCGTTTAGCATCTCGAGAAATATGGTGGACCCTAGAACTAGGCAAAGTCCCTCAAGGTTTAAATAGAAAATGGAAAGTAACGGATTTTGGCTGATATGTAGGTATAGTCAATTATGGGATATAATAGAATATTCAAGCTTTAATTATAAAATTAAAAGACACAAATACTAAAAAAAACAAAACATCACCCCCATTACATGTCCACACTTCCAGCAGCTGAAATTTCTTACTCACATTTACAACCATGCTGCCCCCCTTAGATAATACCCAAGAAAGATGAGTGCTAAAAGCCCACCTCCTAGATGGCCCAGGGCCATGGTACATAACACTTGTATTGGCTGGTGGGAATGTCTGTTACAACCTCTCTCTCCTCCTCTCTGCAAGTCAAGCAAACTTGAAATAGCTAGGATACAGCCTACAGCCACAAGCTGATCAAGGGTGGGTGGAGCTTTGCTAGCTTTGAGTGACGTTAGAGGCAGACAGAATCGTTACTCCCCTTACAGTATGGCTAATTGATCTCTAATTGAAGACAGAGAGAGGCTTGAAATCAGTAAATAAATGTATGGAGAGGGCAGCATACCTTTACTTGTTTTAAAGCAACTAAAAAAATGCATGAGGCAATACAGTTTCCTTTAAATAAAACAAAACTAAATGAAACAAGATAAAATCAACAATATATCTAGTAACATAGACCTTGGTAGACTCATTATATTACTGTTCAAGTAATGTAATAAAAATGACTATGATGATATAAGATAAAGTATAGGTAATGATATCCTTTTAAGATTCATGATATGGTTTAAACTTTGTGTATTATATCATACTTTATATTTATGTGTGGGTATATATACATTAAGCATCAACTATAAAAGTGATTTCCTCGTTTAGGTAGTTTACATACTGGAATGTCTTTTATGTTTTTTCCGTACCCCTCTGTGCTGTATAATCTTGCTTTTAATGATGGAAAAAATCTGAAGATGTATGCGAATGGGGCCTTCTTCCCGACTTGTCTTAATTTATGCAAATTTACTAATATGGATGTTTCTGGATCCATGTGAAGACTCCTCACTTCAGTATGTTTTTGTATGGGTAAAACAATACTGCAATCTGTAAATCAGTAGTCACACTCTGTAATTTATGAACGCTATAAAGAATGAATTTAAAACCACTATGTGCTTGACTTTCCTTACTTAAAGGGACGTCACTGCATTTTTGGACTTTTGCCAATAGTAGCTATCCTGCCCAGCCCAAACTGCCATAAAAGATTTTACAGGAACTCCCCCGATCTTACTCACCTTACCTCTTTCCTGCGGCGTACTGTACTGGCCCTCTGCTTGCATTAAACTGCAAGCAGGGGTGGGACCGTCAGCCGGTCCGTGATTGGCGAGAGGCAGTCAATCACGGATGCGGCTGCTGGCTGTGAGAACGCCGGGGGAGAGAGGGTAAGGTAAGTAAAGTTCGGGGGAGTTCCGTAAAATCTATTATGGCGGTTGGGGCTGGGGGCAGGATAGCTACTAATGGGCAAAGGGATTTAATGGTAGGGGGAGGGCTTGCAAAAAGGGAGGGAGAGATGCCTGCAGTGCGCAGGACAAAAATTCTCCCGGGGAGAGACAGGAGGCAGAGTCCTATATGGACTCTGCTATCCTCCTGGTGCCAGTGTTTGGGACTTTGGGGGGGGAATCCAGAAGGACCATTTGGAGGTAAGTATAGTGAAAAGTGAATTAGGGGAGGCATGCCCTTTAACTATATTGATTCTTAATAAATATTATCCAAAGTTTTTTTTTGATGGAAAGGCTAGAATAATTTGGCTGCGCAACTGGAGGACACATTGTTGCTATAGGTTTATTTTTTGGTTTGCGATTTAAAATTTTATCAACCACAAAACAAATTTGTTGTGACTCTCTTTTATGTTGTGTTTGTGTTAACAGTGGTGCATTAACTACTCATGCAGAATTCCAATAGGTTAGCAGGCAGACTGGAGGATTATGCAGATCTGGGCCAGGGGCGATCCTAGACCTTTTGTCACCTGAAACAAATATTAAAAACTGCCCAGTGTCTATCTATGGTGGAGGTGGGCGTGGCTTGTGGAGGTGGGTGTAGAGGGATGACACTAACAATGATTGGTGAACTAAATGACTTTACACTGACTTGATAGCTATATTTACACTAGCTGGTGAACTGGTAAAAATAAGCCCCTACAACACAGACTGGTAAATATAAGATGCCAACACAGACTTGTAAACATAAATGCCCAGCCCAATAGACTTATAAATATAAGATGCCTACATGTCAGCCCACATAGACTGGTACATTAAGAGCCCATATGCCTTGCCAATAAATATTAGAAGCCCATGTCCAACCCACACAGACTTGTAAATAAGATGTTCCCACCCAGACAATCACAATTACTGAGTCACTGTAAGCAGAATGAGCAAGGAAGCAGAATGTTACTAGGCATAAGAGGAATGTCAGCAGATTCTCTGCATGCACACTCGCTAGGGCAGGAGAATTTGCTGACACTCTTGTCATGCACCATCTGTGACACGTAGTTTACATTTTGTTTTTGCAGCACAAAAATGCCGCCTTTTTAGTCTATACCTGGGGCGCGCAACATGAGCAATTTTTAGTTTGCTTTAGGCAGGAGCAAAACTCAGCTCGGCAAAACCTTGTATAGCTAAGCAGATTGGTGTGTAGCTGCCTAATCAGATACAACTGCCAAAAAATAAATTGCATTTTACAAGCAAAATAATTATAGGACAGTCACAGCTGAGTCTCCTCCCAGGTGTAGGTAGAAAACCTGATTTATTACAGGAATGGTAAATTAGACTATTCATAGTAATAAAACCAATAGGAATGAATTGCCTGTTTATGTAAACGGTGATAACATTTTAGCCATTAAGTGAGTTAAAATCTCATATTATTTCCTTGTGGGTTCATTAATGTTTATAAATATGCAAAATCAGTTCGCCATCCACCTAAGTTCACCCCCCCAAAAAGTTCGTACACACGATGAATGTAGCGCTCGGCCTAGGGTTATTAAAACCCAAATTCATACTTACATTTATTATTATTTTATCTCATAATCTTTCTATTTCTATTCCTGTCACTGTCTGACAGTCTTTTCACTCTATCTAGAGGTCTATAGCTTCTATTATATATATACCTTCATTTCCTTCTCTCTCCATCTTTAATCAATATATCTCTCCCTCTATCTCTGTCTGTCTCTCAATCTCTCATCTATCTTCCTATCTGTCAATAATGAAGTGATCCTAATCTTAGCACAGTTCTGTGTAATGCATTTCTAATGAGTGTACATTTTAAAGAGCAAGTATAGTTCCCCATACCACCCTACCCTATAGTACTCAGGGTAAGGATCAGAACATATCCTCGACCCTGGGTTTGTCCTTAATCTGACTCACCATACTGCCAAAGTTAGATCACAGTGCCAGTTAGCCCCACACATGCTTAGAGTCAAGGACACACTTCTTGCACAGATTAGTGGTGAAAACGAATTCATTTCTTCATTAAATCTCACTAAAATATATATATTACAAATAATACAATTTTTGCAACTGTACACAATATTTAATAGATAATTGTATTAAAATACAAAATTTAATGAAACTTCATTATTAAAGATCAATTAGGCCCCCCCAAACCCCCTTCCTTTTTATGACCCAAGGGGAGGATCTAGTTTCTTTCTTGGGGGTAATAGCATTATCCCTGCTCTCTACAGAAATGTTCAGGGCCATTCTGGTCTGACCCACCCTTTTTGGACCAGGGCCAGGTCTTCAAATAGGCTAGGCCTCAGACACAGGGGTCAGGGCTGTTCCAGGACATGTGGATTCAGTAAGTATTGCAGACATGTGGTGTTTCAAGAAAGACCTTTTTGGGGCTTTATATAAGCAGCAGCATTTTATTTTGTTGATTAAAACCCATGTAAGTTACAGTTGAAACACAATGACCTTTATCAATCATTTAAAAGGAGTCCAGGACTCCAGGAGTCTGCTTAAAAAACATCCACAATTTAGTCATTTACATGTGCATAAGGAGCTACAATCACTATGCGTGTCTTCAAGCACATCAGTTCTGCAAACACGCGCATGCGCGCCACACACAGATCTATCCAGCAGAGAAAGGGTTAAGTGAATTCCAGTAAAACTCCTTATGTTGGTGTGATTTGCAAACGCCCCACTGATTGTGCAGAGGATCACTATATTCGGATCCACACAACCAGCCCACATCTAAAGACTAAAATGGCATGTGTAGGGGGGAGTTCCAGACGTAGAATCTGAGAGGATCAAAAAACTTAAGATGTAAAAAAGTGAGCTCATTAGCACAATTAGACTAGAAGCCTTTTTATTATTATAATATTAGTTGGATGAAACTAATGTTACTGATATTTATGCCGGCTGGTCTTCAGACGTTCTGGGTTCCAGCATGAAAGAAGGATTTGAATTTCCTAATGCCTGTTTCTTTCTGTTGCCCTTTAACTACTTTATTAAAACCTATCAACTGTTCTGCCTCTGTGTGTGCTGGGCATGAGGCCATCTTTAATTCACCATTGTGTGTGGGCTGGGCATGAGGGCATCTTATATTCACCAGTCTGTGTGGGTTGGGCATGAGGGCATCTTATATTTACAAGCATGTGTTAACTGGGCATGAGGGCATCTTCAAGGATTTTTTCATTTTAATGTGTTTTAATGGGACCGCTCACGATTTTCGAATTTTTTAGAAAATTTGCGGATCCTCGAGCGGACCGGATTTGCGAAGTTCGGACATCTCTATTGATTTTAAGTCTATCTACAAGTTTCTGTTAGAATTCACCTATATTTTTGTCGCAGAATTTTTATTTTTCAAAGGAAAAATATTAGAAAGAATTTAAATTTCATGAACGCTTCAGTCGGGTACCTGCATTTTAATCAAAACGTTTGCTGCTCATAAAACCTGGGAACTTTTAGTTAATATGGCAGGTATTCTTCACTAACCATCAGAAGACCTTGATTTGAATTTGGTTTAGAATTCTAGAAAGTCTTGTTTTTTGTTTTGGGAAGTCTCCTTACAGGAAAAGTGTCATCCCTATATGTGTCATTGTTGTTATCAGTTTTTTTGTAAACCTTTTTCCACATATAAAAGCACAAATAGGAATACGTTTTTTTAGGCTTTTTTTTTTTAACCCAAAAATGCAGTGAAATCGTCAGAAAAGTTAGAAATGTATGTTATTTTATTAAAGTACGGTTCGTGCCAAAAAAAGGGATATAAACTGTTACTTACTTTGTGAATCGCAACACTACACAAACCATATGATGCAAATTTTTGAAAATTCTTCTGGTAAAAAAAGGCAGACAATTGCTAAACTGTCTGGCATTGAAGGAGTTACACACAAATGGAATATACCAAACTAAGCATTGTACAGTGATTGTGCTCCTTCCGGGCTAGGCCACACATTTTTCGACCTGTTAGCACATGATAATGCATTCCAGGCTAACACAAAGTGGGTGGACACACTGTGTGCGCTGCAATCTCAATTTCTTGAATCGCATGGGCTCCAAAAACGGGATAGTAGCAGAATCACAGTGCAAATGCATGGCAACACAAGTGAAACATGCAACATGCATTTGTGCATTTCCTGCACATTATCCTGTTTTGTAGTTTGGCTTCAGTGTGCATTTTCTATAAACATAATATTCATTTTACAAGTTAGCTTAACTTAAAATAAAAAAATCTTACATTTCAATGCAGATTTAGAACTGCATTGACCTTAAAGGGCATGTCCACCCTTAAAAATAGTTTTTGATATGCTGCTCCCACATGTCTGGTAGCCCCAACCGCATGGTTAGTATTTTCCAAAAGCTCCCCAAACTCTTACTTACTCCCCTCATTCCTCCCCGCTGCACTGCCGCCCACTGCTTGCGAGAATGCAAGCAGAGGGGCGGGACCCAGTCGCGTCTGTGATTGGCTGAGCGGCAGCCAATCACGGACGCGGCTGCCGGTCACTCAGTGCAGCGGAGGAAAGAGGAGAGGTAAGTAAGAGTTTGGGGAGCTTTTGCAAAATACTAACCATGCAGTTGGGGCTGCCAGACATGGGGGAGCAGCATATTAAAGGGTTTTACACGCTAGGGGGGGGGATATTAGAACGGAGGGGAGGCGGGCTCCTCTTTCCGACTCTCTTGGGCTCCTCTCCTCCTTGGACAGTTTTTGGGACTTTAGGGGGGGTCTACAGGAAACCCTATGGAGCTGGGATGTGAGTAAGGATTACACTACACATACATGGTGGGGCCATTACTGGGGGGATTATATTTTGGGGTGGAGCATGCCCTTTAAAGGAATTGTACACTGAAAAAATGACTCGGTAATTAATCTCTATAAGGCAGCACTGGGAGAGGGAAAATCCCACCATGCAGTTTATGTACCAACTTTAATCATTCCAGTTACAGCAAAACTATACATAGCAGAAAAGATACTAAGGCACTTGATTGACAGCTGAAATGTAAGATGTTTTAGACTGGATTTATAGGATCAACAAAAATGGTACAGTGATAGTTGGGAAGAATTATAAGTAATGGTCAATTTTAAAAAAACTCATTTCCCAGTGTACATTTCCTTTAAAAAAATGTTAAAAGGAAAAATCAAACAAACAAACAATGGTAATTACCATCAAATATTATGGTAAAAATAATTATTGTTTTGCCGTATCAGTCCAATATATGTAGTAAAAAATAGAGTACTGTGATACTTTAATGGACTAACGTTTATTTAGTAGACAAGCTTTCGAGGATCAACCCTTTTGCTCTGACCTGAGGAAGAGGGTTGATCCCTTGAAAGCTTGTCTACTAAAATAAACTGTTAGTCTATTAAAAGTATCACCGAACTCTACTTTTTACATCAAATTTTATAGCACAAATGGAAGAACAAGTGAAAGCAACCAGTTATTTTAAAGATTTCTAGAGATAACAATACACAACTTTCTTGATTGATCCTGAAGCACCAAATGTCAGTGTTTTGTCATTGAGGGAAGTCTGCTATACATGAAAAGAAGAGTACTGAGATACTTCTTATTTGGACTACAGTTTATTTTACCAGATAAGCTTTTGAGAGGTCTACTCTCTCTATGAGGTCAAAGCAGCTTTGAATTACAGAGGCTCAACTGAATGCAAAGGCAAAAATTCCCAGCAAGTTTACAAGATAACTATGTAAAGGAAGTGTGCTATCAGCTCTATTATGTGATGACTGTATTTATCACACAAGGCCTCTATTGAATTCTTAAGTGCTATAATAGTTGCAAATAAATAATAAATGTAATAGGACTGTATAACTAAACTGACATGTAATGTGACTGTTGCATTGCCGTTTTTAAAATGCAATTTATGTTTTTCCTTACAAGACAACAGGTCTCTACGTGTTAAAATGAAGCACATGGAAATTGCCTAGCGGGACCTAGCCCTAATGAAAGGTTTTCTCTGTCTATATTATTTGAATGAATTATATTCATTGTATCTTTATACACCAAACGTGTGACCACAGTCAGGCAGTGCTCACTGTCACTCTGCTTATAGTTCATCCTACCTTGCCACTATTTACAGTATACTTTTCAGGTAAATTAAATTAGGAGGAGAGGGAGACAGATTGTCTGGAGCTTTTCATGCAGAATGGATGGAGGAATATTGGTAAAGAAAGACATTTTGTAGGGAAGATTATAGAAGTGGAAAACTTATTAGTAGAAATGGGATCCGGATCCATCTCGAACCCAGATCCAACACGAACCCCCCTCTGTTCCGAAATCCAAAGTTCCAGCCGAAACCAGGTGGATCATTCAATTTCAGATTTTTAATGATCATCGAACGTTCAACATTTGATACTCCTGGAAATGCAGATTGGAAAAATTACAGTAGTTTCCAATCGTATTTCGAGGATTATCAAACGTTCAAGGTTATTTTCGGAATTATCGAAAACAGCTTCGAATTTCAAAAATTATCCAAGATATTCAGGATATTCCAAGATCTGTAAATCCAAAAATGGAACAAAACTTACCAGTTTTGTCCTCTCTACTTTTTAGATGAAAGAGCCTTAACAGGGGATGGGGGTGTAGATTGATAGAAAAGATAGAATAAGGTGGAACAGTGCACATTAGTAGAAAAGTAATAAAACACGGGGGGGAAATAATATAAAATCTAAAAAAAAAGTAGAGAACGTTCTGAGGGACAGAAATAGTGAGCAATGGCAAGGGGAGTTAAGAGAACAGAATGAGCAGTTGAGTAGTGATGTGAGTGTAGTATCTATGGCTGTGTGTTTATCTCTGTACTTGTGTTCTAGAAGGTGCTAAATGAGACAACAATGATACAAAACCTTTAAAAATGCAGTGCTGATTTATGATTTAATTAATTCAGTTGTTTTATTTTATTTCTAGTACACCCCTATTGTACTTTATAAGCACTTTTATGAACATAAATATATCAGTAAATGTAATATAAGAAGCTGTCTTATTCTTACAATTTAAAGAAATATACATATACACATTATGGTGTAATTCAATTGAACTAGATTTAACAGGCGCCCCATAGCAAGATTTTAGTCTAGTTTGGTGCAATTCAACCTAACCTGGCAAGGTGCAGACAAGTTTTGTAAAGAAAATTTTATTTTACCTTGTTTAGCTCCACAAACCCTGTTTTCATTTAACAAGAAGGGCATTGCCACCGCCAATACAAAATTTTGACTCACTGTGTTAAAAAATCCTTACCTTTTCTCTCAGCTCCTGCAGTGCCTATTCAAAGTCCAGAAAAGTGAAGAGTAGGACCTTTCCCTGTCCACCTGGAAGACTCTGCCATGCGCAGGGGACCCCTCCCTCCCTCCAGATACCTCATCTCTGCAGTTAATGTTTAAAAAATCCAAATTTTTATGTAGTGCAGTGCACATCTGTGATTGTTGACCTCTGTTCCCAAAAGTAGCATTAGAGGCAAAGGCAGAGGAAATGAAGGTTGGTAAGTCTATTTCTCTGCATTTCTTTTTTTTTTTTAAAAAAAATCGGTTTTAAATCTGGTGTTTAGGGTTGGGTTGGGGTCCCCTACACTGCACAAAAAAGTAGATTTTGGGGTGCAGATACCCTTTAAACCTTTCAAAGATGCTCCCAGGCTCAAATATTAAACTTACAAAACCCAGATACCTCGCTGGCACAGTACACCTACACTGCTGCTTGTTGCAAGCTGGTTAGTAACAACTGGCACAGCAGCATAGGAGTCTTGTATGTAAGGACTCTCAGCCTTTGGCCCTTTATGTCACCATCACAGCCATGACTGATGGCCATTACCAACGAGAGAGAAGAGCTGCTGCTACGGGTTTTGTAAGTAGAATATTAAAGCCCGGGAGCATCTTTAAAAAGTAAATGAAAACGAGGTTTTGTGGGCTCAACTATGTGAGGTAAAATTTTTCTTAGGAGGGTGGACATGACTGCAGGGGACCTGTTTGGACACCCTTTTGGCTCCAGGCCCAATAGCAACTGCTATGGTTGCTATAGTGATTCCTACGCCCCAGATTTTGACTAGTTTTCTATTACTGATTTCTGATTGATACTATTACTAGATTTTCAGCTTTATTGGACAGAAATTCCATTCCATGTTACAAACAAATGTCATTTTTATCATACATTATAATTAATTATTTAAGTATTTAGAGTTGCTTAATTAAATATGCCCATACTTAAGTTGTCCATACACATGCGACTTTGTTTAAGATTAGATTAGATCATAATTCCTGGATGCGGTAGCAGACAGGAACAATTGTATACTGCTCGGGCCATACCATCAACGATCATTATTGGGCCCTATACTTTATTAATTAGTATAGGACGCCAGTAATGATCCAATGGAAATTTCCATGACGCCGTGTGGTAGCTTGTTGGCTTTGCTACCTATCCATAACCATTGGTGATAATCAGTAAATTGGCAATGTGATTGGGCACCTTTATTTCTTTGTCTGAAATCAACATAATTTTGAAAGAAAGGGTTGCATATCCAAATAGTGCTAATAAAATATTTACAAACATATCTTACAACCCCTGTCTGCAGTCACAAAGAAAAGGCATCTCTAAATGACTGTGCTAAATATGTAATAAATGTAAAGAAAACAATTTTCTATTTGCCCTGTAATACTGTCTCCATTAGGATGGCTGGTTCGCGGATCCGAACCCGGATCCCCGCGGATTTATCCCGTTCGCGAACGGCGGATTTTTCCGGATTTTCCGCCTTCCAAACTTCCGATTCACGGATTTTTCACGGAAAATTTTCGAAATACGAGAAAACATGTAATGTCGAAAATTTTCTAAAATACAAGGTTTTTCTCTTATTTTCATTAATACGTATTTCGAAAATTTTCGAAATTACGAGATTACTCGTATTTTTGAAAATACTAGTTTTTTCTCGTATTCTCGAAATCATGAAAACTCGTAATTTCGAAAATTTTCGAAAATACGAAAATCTCGTAATTTTGAGGGTATTTTTCATTTTATGGGTCCGCTCGCGGATTTTCGAATTTCGAATTTTTTGGAAAATTCGCGGATCCTCGAGCGGACCGGATTTTGCGAAGTTCGGACATCTCTAGTCTCCATGTGCACTAATACAATTAATATGAAGCTTAGTGATAGCAAAGTCCATATGCACACTTCCCCTGTGGTGCAGGCATCTGGTTTCCCTACTTTAAAGGGAACATAGCCAAACATCAACAGTGACAATGTTTCAAGGGTACAATCCCCTTCATCAGTTGAAATGGTGGCTTTATTATAAGCAAACATCAACAGTGACAACGTTTGAGTGCAAGTCTACATTGTATTATTGCCAATTATGAAGCATGCCTATAAATAGCCGGTGCAAAAGCTCTCTCACCTTTAATACACTAATATATCCCCTTAAAGTCCTTTTGTTAATGTAAGTTAAGGTTTTTCTCATTGTAAAAAAAACAATCATATGGCCACAAGCAAGATTAGGCAAGGACACACCTATAGTATGTCCCTGCATCATACCTAGAGACAGCAAAACGTCTAAAAATCCATATCGCTCAAGGATGAAGGATTTTATAAAACTTTAAAAACGCAAAAATCTGAGATGGGGAACCATTAAAGACAATGGGGGAAAAACCACAAACATTTCTGCCAAAAATAAAGGTGTAAATAGCAAAGGTTACTTACTATAAATGCTCAGGGACCTGGAAAATGGTTTGAAACATGTTTCAAGGCCCACAAACCTTAAAAAAAACACTGTGCAGTACCAGAAATTTCACACGCTTCTTGTTTTGGCATTTTTGGCATTTTAGTATTTTCCCAAATTTTTTAATTTCTAGAATTTTCAAAAAATACGTAAATCCTCAAATTTTCCAAAAATTTGGAACACAGTTCTGAAAATCCAAGAAACAACTAAATCTGCTATCCGCAATTTTTTAAATCGGGTGCAGATCCGCGATCCAGTCCATTTCATCATATATTGTGCAGTTCTTTTTAACTCTTGGGTGCCATGGAACTTCTTAATATAATGAGCTGAAGACACAAGCTTCCTATCCTAAAGCAGTTACACACAGTACAGATTTCTGAAAGATGACAGACAGGATCTGCAAGATCAAAGATCTGCATACAACACGTCCCGACGTTCTCCCTATGAACTTCATAAGGAGAACGCTCGGGACTGTGTTTTCCATCGGCTGCGCTAGACTCCTCTATGGGGAGTCTAGCGCGGCCGATGGAAATTTTGGGCCTTTCCCGAATGAGTGTTCGGCCGACCCGATCGTTCGGCGGCTACGCGCTCTTCGGGAAACTAACATACATACATAATCCCCGATACCACTATCCGACGGTATCGGGGCTTTATCATTACTGTGTGTCTTTCAAACTTTTTACACAATATATATTTATTGCTCTGGTAAACATTTTGCAGTAGTAAACCTCTTGCTGGCTTGTGCTAACTATAGCTATGGTGTGTTCCTTTGGTAGGAAATGATTAGAACAGCTTCTGCTTGAATTTTAACCTCAATTTCTATGTTTTCTCCCCCAATTTTAAAAATTTCAACTGCAAAATGTTGTTAAAGCTAAAGTGAAACCAGGTTTGCCTCAAAACCAGGACTCATGCCTAGCTTCAGCTATTATTGCGAAGAGGCAGGAAAATCAGAAATAAGCATTTGTCTACCAAGTGCAGTGCCAACTGGAAAATAAATGAAGGTCAACCATAATTACTCCTCTGGGGTATTACTAGTTTATCTATTTGCTAATAATAAAACAGGAAAGTAGTAATGTTCTTATATTCCTGAAACTGGAATATTGAAACTTTTTACAATATATCATCATTTCTTTTGATATTGTCTCACAGAGTGTTCAGTCTAAATCCATGTTTTGTAGGGGGATTCTTACTGTATGCTGTATGACACCCTTAGGGCTTTTCTTTCATTTGTAACAATCCTCACAGATTTTTAGTCTCTTTTATTCCTTTAAGTTCACAGTGAAAGGATTACCCAGAACCCCCTCCAAAGACCAGGATGATAGAGCACTATCCTGTGCTGTGTAAATATAAAAACTCTATTGAGAAGAACCACAACACATGGTGGTGCATGGTAGCATTTCAAAACAGTGGTCATACAGATAACCACTAACAATAAAAAAGGATTTTATCACAGTGATATGTTTACTGTGTAGTGTTTAGTGACTAAAGCACAGCGCTAAGTTTTTAAAATTGAGAAAATGAAACCATTCCTTATTCACACCAAACGTCATTGGAAGGTTTTAGGCTTTATAATTTTCAAGATGTAGGGACTTTTAAATTCGAACAAAATATAAATGGTGAGTTTAAAAAATGAAAATGCATATTGAATTTACATTTCCATTTCAATTCACTTGATCAATGACATTGCATTACTTTATTAGCAACTGAATAATTATTTAATTTCAATTAACAAAACCTAATGTGTTAGTTCAAATGTACATTACTGCACCTCATCGATTTTTACAATGTAGCAGTCCAAATTTTAACGAGGTTTATTATTTCCATATTTCATTTAGACTTACTAACGTGTCTCACATCTCTGGGTTGGATGATTTGTGAAGATAATGTCACTATGTTATTTATGTTATTTATCTTACACTGTGAATATAGGACAACCTCACTATGGTGCCCAAGGTTGTGAGTCACTAAGCCACATGGCATGTAGGTGGGGCCTAGGGGTATATATGTTTGTTTGCACTTGTTACACAGTTATACCTGAGGAAGGGACCTGTGAGTCCCAAAATGTTGTATGCTATGTTTTGCACTAAATAAAGAATTCATCACCCAGTATGTGCTCCTCTATTCTTAACCTTGCTCACAATCTCTGCCAGTTTTGAAGTAATGATACTTCTTCTATGTCCTTGTTTAGAGATCCACAGAAGGAACAATGACAGGACTGTGTATGTCAGAGAGCTCTATTAACGGTTTGTATTGACAGTTCCTGTATTGTTAATTATGCATCAGTAAATAAATCATTCCCCCTACTATTCAGAGTCTGAACAATTCTCTGCTTTTATCAGTTCTGATATATTTGGGGATATTGATGATGTTTTGGAAAGACCACCCAGTTTGTGACATATTGAAAAGTTATGAGTGATGAAATGTGCATGAAAAAGTCTGTTATTAAACCCTAATTGTTTAGAGACAGTGATTAGCAAATTAGTGATTATGCTTTTTATTCACTTTTCTGTTCTAGCTATAGCTAATATTACTTGAGCTAGAAATTTGTTTTAAAGTTACATACACATATTGTGCGGTTGCAGAGTGATGGCAAAGAAAACTCACAGAGGTAAACTTTATGGTAAGAGCAAACTTTAAAAGTGTGTGTTGTCTTTCTAAAGCAGGTGTAACGCTCCCAGAGTATCCCACATCTAGAACACTTGCTTCACCAACAGACGAACCCTCAGACACGGTTGCCCCCTGGACTAAAAGAACATTTTTTCTTTAGTCCTTTAGTCCTTTCTTCCCCCTCCCTCTCAATGGAAGGACCCAAGGTTAGAACCTAAGGTCAGCCCTAGGTTTAGCCTGCAGAATGCAAATCTACCTTCATGTGGTCACCTCAATCCACCCCCAGTTTGGCTTGGGGCTGTCCACCAATAGGAAGATGCACTTCTTGTACAGTGCATCTTACTATTGGTCAGGCCGCAAGACTGAACCAGAAAGTGGAGCAAGACGGGCACGCAAAGGTATGTATTAAAGCTTTGTTTACACTGCCAGCAAATAGCTGGCATTAAAATCCCGCAGTGGGTAAATCCCTTTCAGAAGGAAGGTGCATTTCAGAAGGAAGGAAGGTACGTATTTTCATGCATTTTCGAAAATACGTGAAATCCTCGTAATTTCAAGGATTTTTTCATTTTAATGTGTTTTAATGGGACCGCTCACGGATTTTCGAATTTTTTAGAAAATTTGCGGATCCTCGAGCGGACCGGATTTTGCGAAGTTCGGACATCTCTATTGATTTTAAGTCTTAGCTACAAGTTTCTGTTAGAATTCACCTATATTTTTGTCGCAGAATTTTTATTTTTCAAAGGAAAAATATTAGAAAGAATTTTAAATTTCATGAACAGCTTCAGTCGGGTACCTGCATTTTAATCAAAACGTTTGCTGCTCATAAAACCTGGGAACTTTTAGTTAATATGGCAGGTATTCTTCACTAACCATCAGAAGACCTTGATTTGAATTTGGTTTAGAATTCTAGAAAGTCTTGTTTTTTGTTTTGGGAAGTCTCCTGTACAGGAAAAGTGTCATACCTATATGTGTCATTGTTGTTATCAGTTTTTTTGTAAACCTGTTTTCCACATATAAAAAGCACAAAATAGGAATACGGTTCGTGCCAAAAAAGGGGATATAAACTGTTACTTACTTTGTGAATCGCAACACTACACTAAACCATATGAGTGCAAATTTTTGAAAATTCTTCTGGTAAAAAAAGGCAGACAAATTGCTAAACTGTCTGGCATTGAAGGAGTTAAACACAAAATGGAATATACCAAACTAAGCATTGTACAGTGAATTGTGCTCCTTCCGGGCTAGGCCACACATTTTTCGACCTGTTAGCACATGATAAATGCATTCCAGGCTAACACAAAGTGGGTGGACACACTGTGTGCGCTGCAATCTCAATTTCTTGAATCGCATGGGCTCCAAAAACGGGATAGTAGCAGAATCACAGTGCAAATGCATGGCAACACAAGTGAAACATGCAACAGTGCATTTGTGCATTTCCTGCACATTATCCTGTGTTGTAGTTTGGCTTCAGTGTGCATTTTCTATAAACATAATATTCATTTTACAAGTTAGCTTAACTTAAAAATAAAAAAATCTTACATTTCAATGCAGAATTTAGAACTGCATTGACCTTAAAGGGCATGTCCACCCTTAAAAAATAGTTTTGATATGCTGCTCCCACATGTCTGGTAGCCCCAACCGCATGGTTAGTATTTTCCAAAAGCTCCCCCAACTCTTACTTACCTCCCCTCTTCCTCCGCTGCACTCCGGCCCACTGCTGCGAGAATGCAAGCAGAGGGGCGGGACCGGCAGTCGCGTCTGTGATTGGCTGAGCGGCAGCCAATCACGACGCGGCTGCCGGTCACTCAGTGCAGCGGAGGAAAGAGGAGAGTAAGTAAAGTTTGGGGAGCTTTTGCAAAATACTAACCATGCAGTTGGGCTGCCAGACATGGGGGAGCAGCATATTAAAAGGTTTTAACGCTAGGGGGGGAGATAGTGAAGGGAGGGAGGAGATGGAGTGGCTGTATTGGGTAGGAGGGGGAGAAGGGCTGCAGTACGCATGACAAATATCTACCGGAGGCAAGTTAGCAGGCAGAGCCCTGCTAGCCTCCTGGTGGACAGTTTTTGGGACTTTAGGGGGGGTCTACAGGAGAACCCTATGGAGCTGGGATGTGAGGTAAGGATTACACTACACTACATGGTGGGGCCATTACTGGGGGGATTATAGTTTTGGGGGTGGACATGCCCTTTAAAGGAATTGTACACTGAAAAAATGACTCGGTAATTAATCTCTATAAGGCAGCACTGGGAGAGGGAATATCCCACCATGCAGTTTATGTACCAACTGTAATCATTCCAGTTACAGCAAAACTATACATAGCAGAAAAGATACTAAGGCACTTGATTGACAGCTGAAATGTAAGATGTTTTAGACTGGATTTATAAGGGATCAACAAAAAAATGGTACAGTGATAGTTGGGAAGAATTATAAGTAATGGTCAATTTTAAAAAAACTCATTTCCCAGTGTACATTTCCTTTAAAAAAATGTTAAAAGGAAAAATCAAACAAACAAACAATGGTAATTTACCATCAAATATTATGGTAAAAATAATTATTGTTTTGCCGTATCAGTCCAATATATGTAGTAAAAAATAGAGTACTGTGATACTTTAATGGACTAACAGTTTATTTTAGTAGACAAGCTTTCGAGGGATCAACCCTTTTGCTCTGACCTGAGGAAGAGGGTTGATCCCTTGAAAGCTTGTCTACTAAAATAAACTGTTAGTCTATTAAAAGTATCACCGAACTCTACTTTTTACATCAAATTTTATAGCACAAATGGAAGAAACAAGTGAAAGCAACCAGTTATTTTAAAGATTTCTAGAGATAACAATACACAGACTTTCTTGATTGATCCTGAAGCACCAAATGTCAGTGTTTTGTCATTGAGGGAAGTCTGCTATAACATGAAAAGAAGAGTACTGAGATACTTCTTATTTGGACTACAGTTTATTTTACCAGATAAGCTTTTGAGAGGTCTACTCTCTCTATGAGGTCAAAGCAGCTTTGAATTACAGAGGCTCAACTGAATGCAAAGGCAAAAATTCCCAGCAAGTTTACAAGATAACTATGTAAAGGAAGTGTGCTATCAGCTCTATTATGTGATGACTGTATTTATCACACAAGGCCTCTATTGAATTCTTAAGTGCTATAATAGTTGCAAATAAATAAATAATGTAATAGGACTGTATAACATAAACTGACATGTAATGTGACTGTTGCATTGCCGTTTTTAAAATGCAATTATATGTTTTTCCTTACAAGACAACAGGTACTCTACAGTGTTAAAATGAAGCACATGGAAATTGCCTAGCGGGACCTAGCCCTAATGAAAGGTTTTCTCTGTCTATATTATTTGAATGAATTATATTCATTGTATCTTTATACACAACAAACGTGTGACCACAGTCAGGCAGTGCTCACTGTCACTCTGCTTATAGTTCATTCCTACCTTGCCACTATTTACAGTATACTTTTCAGGTAAATTAAATTAGGATGGAGAAGGGAGACAGATTGTCTGGAGCTTTTCATGCAGAATGGATGGAGGAATATTGGTAAAGAAGAGACAGATATTGTAGGGAAGATTTAATAGAAGTGGAAAACTTATTAGTAGAAATGGGATCCGGATCCATCTCGAACCCAGATCCAACACGAACCCCCCTCGTTCCGAAATCCAAAGTTCCAGCCGAAACCAGGTGGATCATTCAGATTTCAGGATTTTTAATGATCATCGAACGTTCAACATTTGATACTCCTGGAAATGCAGATTGGAAAAATTACAGTAGTTTCCAATCGTATTTTCGAGGATTATCAAACGTTCAAGGTTATTTTCGAGAATTATCGAAAACAGCTTCGAATTTCAAAAATTATCCAAGATATTCAGGATATTCCAGAGATCTGTAAATCCAAAAATGGAACAAAACTTACCAGTTTTGTCCATCTCTACTTTTTAGATGAAAGAGGCCTTAACAGGGATGGGGGTGTAGATTGATAGAAAAGATAGAATAAGGTGGAACAGTGCACATTAGTAGAAAAGTAATAAAAACAGGGGGGGAAATAATATAAAATCTAAAAAAAAGTAGAAGAACGTTCTGAGGGACAGAAATAGTGAGCAATGGCAAGGGGAGTTAAGAGAACAGAATAGAGCAGTTGAGTAGTGATGTGAGTGTAGTATCTATGGCTGTGTGTTTATCTCTGTACTTGTGTTCTAGAAGGTGCTAAATGAGACAACAATGATACAAAACCTTTAAAAATGCAGTGACTGATTTATGATTTAATTAATTCAAAGTTGTTTTATTTTATTTCTAGTACACCCCTGATTGTACTTTATAAGCACTTTTATGAACATAAAATATATCAGTAAATGTAATATAAGAAAGCTGTCTATTCTTACAATTTAAAGAAATATACATACACACATTATGGTGTAATTCAATTGAACTAGATTTAACAGGGCCCCATAGCAAGATTTTAGTCTAGTTTGGTGCAATTCAACCTAACCTGGCAAAGGTGCAGACAAGTTTTGTAAAGAAAATTTTATTTTACCTTGTTTAGCTCCACAAACCCTGTTTTCATTTAACAAGAAGGGCATTGCCACCGCCAATACAAAATTTTGACTCACTGTGTTAAAAAATCCTTACCTTTTCTCTCAGCTCCTGCAGTGCCTATTCAAAGTCCAGAAAAGTGAAGAGTAGGACCTTTCCCTGTCCACCTGGAAGACTCTGCCATGCGCAGGGGACCCCTCCCTCCCTCCAGATACCTCATCTCTGCAGTTAATGTTTAAAAAATCCAAATTTTTATGTAGTGCAGTGCACATCTGTGATTGGCTGACCTCTGTTCCCAAAAGTAGCATTAGAGGCAAAGGCAGAGGGAATGAAGGTTGGTAAGTCTATTTCTCTGCATTTCTTTTTCTTTTTTTAAAAAAAATCTGGTTTTAAATCTGGTGTTTAGGGTTGGGTTGGGGTCCCCTACACTGCACAAAAAAGTAGATTTTGGGGTGCAGATACCCTTTAAACCTTTCAAAGATGCTCCCAGGCTCAAATATTAAACTTACAAAACCCAGATACCTCGCTGGCACAGTACACCTACACTGCTGCTGTTGCAAGCTGGTTAGTAACAACTGTGCACAGCAGCATAGGAGTCTTGTATGTAAGGACTCTCAGCCTTTGGCCTTTATGTCACCATCACAGCCATGACTGATGGCCATTACCACGATGAAGAGAGGAGCTGCTGCTACGGGTTTTGTAAGTAGAATATTAAAGCCCGGGAGCATCTTTAAAAAGTAAAATGAAAACGAGGTTTGTGGGGCTCAACTATGTGAGGTAAAATTTTTCTTAGGAGGGTGGACATGACTGCAGGGGACCTGGTTGGACACCCTTTTGGCTCCAGGCCCAATAGCAACTGCTATGGTTGCTATAGTGATTCCTACGCCCCAGATTTTGACTAGTTTTCCATTACTGATTTCTGATTGATTACTTAGATTTTCAGCTTTATTGGACAGAAATTCCATTTCTCATGTTACAACAAATGTCATTTTTATCATACATTATAATTAATTATTTAAGTATTTAGAGTTGCTTAATTAAATATGCCCATACTTAAGTTGTCCATACACATGCGACTTTGTTTAAGATTAGATTAGATCATAAATTCCTGGATGCGGTAGCAGACAGGAACAATTGTATACTGCTCGGGCCATACATGCGAACGATCATTATTGGGCCCTATACTTTATTAAATTAGTATAGGACGCCAGTAATGATCCAATGGAAATTTCCATGACGCCGGTGGTAGCTTGTTGGCTTTGCTACCTATCCATAAGCATTGGTGATAATCAGTAAATTGGCAATGTGATTGGGCACCTTTATTTCTTTGTCTGAAATCAACATAATTTTGAAAGAAAGGGTTGCATATCCAAATAGTGCTAAATAAATATTTACAAACATATCTTACAACCCCTGTCTGCAGTCAACAAAAGAAAAGGCATCTCTAAATGACTGTGCTAAATAATGTAATAAATGTAAAGAAAACAATTTTCTATTTGCCCTGTAATACTGTCTCCATTAGGGATGGCTGGTTCGCGGATCCGAACCCGGATCCGCCGCGGATTTATCCCGTTCGCGAACGGCGGATTTTTCCGGATTTTCCGCCTTCCAAACTTCCGATTCACGGATTTTTCACGGAAAATTTTCGAAAATACGAGAAAACATGTAATGTCGAAAATTTTCTAAAATACAAGGATTTCTCTTATTTTCATTAATACGTATTTTCGAAAATTTTCGAAATTACGAGGATTACTCGTATTTTTGAAAATACGTATTTTCGAAAATACTAGTTTTTCTCGTATTCTCGAAAATACATGAAAACTCGTAATTTCGAAAATTTTCGAAAATACGAAAAATCTCGTAATTTTGAGGGTATTTTTCATTTTAATGGGTCCGCTCGCGGATTTTCGAAAATTCGCGGATCCTCGAGCGGACCGGATTTTGCGAAGTTCGGACATCTCTAGTCTCCATGTGCACTGTAATACAATTAATATGAAGCTTAGTGAATAGCAAAGTCCATATGCACACTTCCCCTGTGGGTGCAGGCATCTGGTTTCCCTACTTTAAAGGGAACATAGCCAAACATCAACAGTGACAATGTTTCAAGGGTACAATCCCCTTCATCAGGTTGAAATAGTGGCTTTATTATAAGCCAAACATCAACAGTGACAACGTTTGAGTGCAAGTCTACATTGTATTATTGCCAATTATGAAGCATGCCTATAAATAGCCGGTGCAAAAGCTCTCTCACCTTTAATACACTAATATATCCCCTTAAAGTCCTTTTGTTAATGTAAGTTAAGGTTTTTCTCATTGTAAAAAAAAAACAATCATATGGCCACAAGCAAGATTAGGCAAGGACACACCTATAGTATGTCCCTGCATCATACACTAGAGACAGCAAAACGTCTAAAAATCCATATCGCTCAAGGATAGAAGGATTTTATAAAACATTTGAAAACGCAAAAATCTGAGAGTGGAACCATTAAAGACAATGGGGGAAAAACCACAAACATTTCTGCCAAAAATAAAGGTGTAAATAGCAAAGGTTACTTACTATAAATGGCTCAGGGACCTGGAAAATGGTTTGGGAAACATGTTTCAAGGCCCACAAACCTTAAAAAAAACACTGTGCAGTACCAGAAATTTCACACGCTTCTTGTTTTGGCATTTCGCATAGTATTTTCCCAAATTTTTTAATTTCTAGGAATTTTCAAAAAATACGTAAATCCTCAAATTTTCCAAAAATTTGGAACACAGTTCTGAAAATCCAAGAAAAACAGCTAAATCTGCTATCCGCAGATTTTTTAAATCGGGTGCAGATCCGCGATCCAGTCCATTTCTATCATATATTGTGCAGTTCTTTTTAACTCTTGGGTGCCATGGAACTTCTTAATATAATGAGCTAGAAGACACAAGCTTCCTATGCCTAAAGCTAGGTACACACAGTACAGATTTCTGAAAGATGACAGACAGGATCTGCAAGATCAAAGATCTGCATACACACAGTCCCGAGCGTTCTCCCTATGAACTTCATAAGGAGAACGCTCGGGACTGTGTGTTTCCATCGGCTGCGCTAGACTCCTCTATGGGGAGTCTAGCGCGGCCGATGGAAATTTTGGGCCTTTCCCGAATGAGTGTTCGGCCGACCCGATCGTTCGGCGGCTACGCGCTCTTTCGGGAAACTAACATACATACATAAATCCCCGATACCATCGGATCCGACGGTATCGGGGCTTTATCATTACTGTGTGTCTTTCAAACTTTTTACACAATATATATTTATTGCTCTGGTAAACATTTTGCAGTAGTAAACCTCTTGCTGGCTTGTGCTAACTATAGCTATGGTGTGTTCCTTTGGTAGGAAATGATTAGAACAGCTTCTGCTTGAATTTTGAACCTCAATTTCTATGTTTTCTCCCCCAATTTTAAAAATTTCAACTGCAAAATGTTGTTAAAGCTAAAGTGAAACCAGGTTTGCCTCAAAACCAGGACTCATGCCTAGCTTCAGCTATTATTGCAGAGAGCAGGAGAAAATCAGAAATAAGCATTTGTCTACCAAGTGCAGTGCCAACTGGGAAAATGTAAAGGTCAACCATAATTTACTCCTCTGGGGTATTTACTAGTTTATCTATTTGCTAATAATAAAACAGGAAAGTAGTAATGTTCTAATATTCCTGAAACTGGAAATATTGGAAACTTTTTACAATATATCATCATTTCTTTTGATATTGTCTCACAGAGTGTTCAGTCTAAATCCATGGATTTGTAGGGGGATTCTTACTGTATGCTGTATGACACACGTTAGGGCTTTTCTGTTCATTTTGGCCAACAATCCTCACAGATTTTTAGTCTCTTTTATTCCTTTAAGTTCACAGTGAAAGGATTACCCAGAACCCCCTCCAAAGACCAGGATGATAAGAGCACTATCCTGTGCTGTGTAAATATAAAAACTCTATTGAGAAGAACTACAAACACATGGTGGTGCATGGTAGCAGTTCAAAACAGTGGTCATACAGATAAACCACTAAGCAATAAAAAAAGGATTTTATCACAGTGATATGTTTACTGTGTAGTGTTTAGTGACTAAAGCAAGTCAAGATGAAGGGACTTTTAAATTCGAACAAAATATAAATGGTGAGTTTTAAAAATGAAAATGCATATTGAATTTACATTTCCATTTCAATTCACGTTGATCAATGAAATTTGCATTACTTTATTAGCAACTGAATAATTATTTAATTTCAATTAACAAAAAGCCTAATGTGTTAGTTCAGGAATGTACATTACTGCACCTCATCGATTTTTACAATGTAAGCAGTCCAAATTTTAACGAGGTTTATTATTTCCATATTTCAATTTAGACTTACTAACTGTCTCACAATCTCTGGGTTGGATGATTTGTGAAGATAATGTCACTATGTTATTTATGTTATTTATCTTACACTGTGAATATAGGACAACCTCACTATGGTGCCCAAGGTTGTGAGTCACTAAGCCACATGGCATGTAGGTGGGGCCTAGGGGTATATATGTTTGTTTGGCACTTGTTACCAGTTATACCTGAGGAAGGGACCTGTGAGTCCCAAAATGTTGTATGCTATGTTTTGCACTAAATAAAGAATTCATCACCCAAGTAGTGTGCTCCTCTATTCTTAACCTTGCTCACAATCTCTGGGCCAGTTTTGAAGTAATGATACTTCTTCTATGTCCTTGTTCAGAGATCCACAGAAGGAAAAATGACAGGACTGTGTATGTCAGAGAGCTCTATTAACGGTTTTGTATTGACAGTTCCTGTAATTGTTAATTATGCATCAGTAAATAAATTCCCCCTACTATTCAGAGTCTGAAACAATTTCTCTGCTTTCATTCAGTTCTGATATATTTGGGGAATATTGATGATGTTTTGGAAAGACCACCCAGTTGTGACATATTGAAAGATTATGAGTGATGAAATGTGCATGAAAAAGTCTGTTATTAACCCTAATTGTTTAGAGACAGTGATTAGCAAATTAGTGATTATGCTTTTTATTCACTTTTCTGTTCTAGCTATAGCTAATATGTACTTGAGCTAGAAATTTGTTTTAAAGTATACATACACATATTGTGCGGTTGCAGAGTGATGGCAAAGACAACTCACAGAAGGTAAACTTTATGGTAAGAGCAAACTTTAAAAGTGTGTGTTGTCTTTCTAAAGCAGGTGTAACGCTCCCAGAGTATCCTCAGCGCAGATACCCACATCTAGAACAACTTGCTTCACCAACAGACGAACCCTCAGACACGGTTGCCCCCTGGACTAAAAGAACAATTTTTTCTTTAGTCCTTTAGTCCTTTCTTCCCCCCTCCCTCTCAATGGAAGGACCCAAGGTTAGAACCTAAGGTCAGCCCTAGGTTTAGCCTGCAGAATGCAAATCTACCTTCATGTGGTCACCTCAATCCACCCCCAGTTTGGCTTGGGGCTGTCCACCAATAGGAAGATGCACTTCTTGTACAGTGCATCTTCCTATTGGTCAGGCCGCAAGACTGAACCAGAAAGAAGTTATCTGTGCTGAGGCCAGGGATACTCAAGAATACCAGAGTGCAACTTGCATACTGGGTACATTAAGTTGGAGCTGGACAAAGCAAGATACAAAAGGAGTAAGACCAAACTGGATTCAGGCCTGGATCCAAGGGTCAGAACACAGGAAATCAGTCAGCGGAGGATTAAGAAAAAGCGTAGTTAGGTCACAGTCAGAGTTAAGGGCAGGGGTTAAACAATCAGAAAACAGAGACAAAGCAGGGATCAGGAACCAGAAAGTCCCATCACGAGCTAGGGAAACCAAAAGCTATATTGGACATTTACCAGGGGGAAACATTAACTAAAAAAGGCAAGGCACACCAAGACGGGGAGAAGGGGAGAAAGGGGAGAAGGGGAGAAAAACCAAGACATGAAGAAGATAGGCTTTAGACAATTTGCATTTCCACCAAACTAATGGAAACCAATGAGAAGCTCACAAAGGAAAAATCTGGAAAACCTGGAAAAGATGTGTAAGGAAGAGGAAGCTGGTGTGGCATATGAGCGGAGGAAAGGTAAGGAGACCTGAAGATTAATGACAGCAGGTGTGGTCAAAATGTAATAGGCACCACTATTATTAAAAATGCCCCTAAAAAAATACTTGGAATATTACCAACTTTGGTTTACCACCTAAGTTTTTCTCTATGCTGAAATTTAAATACTAATAGCTGTCTATTTTCACACATCGATTGTGATATGTTAATATTAACTGTATATTAGCACGCAAAATTTAGCATTAAAATGTGTTAGTAAATGAAACTCTACTAGCATACCAGTAAATTTGCATATGTGTGTTAGATTAATTGAAGCTTTTAACATTAATAAATCATCTGAATATTAATTAAAACTATCTTGTTTTAGGTAAATTCCCTTATATTTTGCTTTAATAATTTTTTTATATACAGTATGTGCAATTCTGTTTATTGTAAGCAGAAAATCTAGAAAAAAAATATATGTATGTAATGAAGCTGTGTTAGCTGTCAAGTCTATGTAGATATGGCTTACATGCGATTATTCGGGACAGTTGTGTTTGTTTGTGTTTAACTTGAAAACTAATTAGGTTTTTATCTTGCTGTTCTTGGTTATAATAAATGGAAATTGAGTTTATTTCACTCCAAGAATGTTTCAGCCCTAAATTCCTGCCATCCTCCCTTGACCCTCTAGGTCAGTTAAAACCTTAATAGCTTTAAAGTGGAATGCAAATTATCTTTTTATGTTCTAGAATCATGAAACTCGAACTGACATTGGATTTTCTCAGACTCATAAGAACAAACACTTATCAGTCTCAGGGTGATGATGAGTTTATTTAGTGTGAAAACAAACTTAGTTGACCATTTTTAAGGAATGGTGGAAAGAAAATAACTGATAACTTTTTATGTTTTCACTAGTCTAATCATTTACTGGGCTGTAGACTGATTACAAAATATCTTGAAATAGGCACTTGCAGTTGCTTAATTGTAAATGTAATATATACAGTATGCCAAATGTACTGTTAAATTTGATATTTCCTACATTAGTAAAATAATGAATGAAATACACTCGATTTGCTAAAAAAATAAGATGACTACAGTCCTGTTTGATGAACCTCTATGAATCTGACTTATGGTGAACAAACACATGTACTTTTGTGACTAATTACAGTACATAATAGATTCCCACAAAATATAGGTCATAGGGAGTATAAAAACTGTAACAAGGAGTGTAAGAAAGCAATCAAACTAGCTAAAATTAATAATGAAGTTAGGATAGCTGAAGAAAGCATCACTAAGCCTAAACATTTTTTTAAGTATATTAATAGTAAGAAGATGAGGACTGAGAATGTGGCACCATTAATTAATGGGGATAAGTTAGTTACGGAGGATGGCGATAAAGCAAATGTCTTGAATATTTTTTTTCCCTCTGTATACACTATAGAAGATCCAAGTACAGATATCATAGAGTATAGTAGCAATAAAGGTATACAAGATTCAAGTTCACTTTGGTTAACCGAGGATATGGTACAGAAAGAACTAAATAAGGTTAATATTAATAAATCTCCTGGACCGGATAAAATACATCCTCGGGTACTTAAGGAGCTAAGTTCAGTTTTATCTAGGCCATTGTTTCTTATTTTTGCTGATTCCCTCATGTCCGGTGGTGTGCCTCTGGATTGGAAAAAGGCTGATGTTATTCCAATATTCAAAAAGGGTAGTCGTTCACAGCCGAGTAATTACAGGCCTGTAAGTTTAACTTCAGTGGTGGGGAAGATCCTGGAAAGTTTAATAAGGGAACATGTTCTAGAGTATGTTTCAAGGACTGACATTATAAGTAGTAACCATCATGGATTAGGAGGAATAGATCTTGTCAAACTAACTTGCTTGGCTTTTATGAGGAAGTAAGTAGAAATTTAGACTCTGGTATAGCAGTAGATGTAGTTTACTTGGATTTTGCAAAGGCTTTTGATACAGTCCCCCATAGGCGACTAATGAATAAGCTAAGGTCTGTTGGTCTGGGGAGTCACATTTGTACATGGATAGAAAATTGGTTAAAGAATAGGATGCAGAGAGTAGTTGTTAATGGGGCTTCATCATTATGGACTAAAGTGCTAAGTGGGGTGCCACAGGGTTCTGTGTTGGGGCCGCTTCTATTTAATCTATTTATTAATGATTTGGAAGTGGGTATTGTCAGCAAGGTTTCTGTGTTTGCTGACGACACAAAACTTTGTCGACCATTAAAAACTTCAGAGGATGTGCAATCGTTGCAAGGGGATCTAGATAGATTATCACATTGGGCTGCTAAGTGACAGATGAAATTCAATGTTGATAAATGTAAGGTGATGCATTTTGGACTTAAAAATACTTGTGTTACTTATACTATAAATGACTCTGTGTTAAGTGAATCCCTGTTGGAAAGGGATCTTGGAGTTTTGGTGGATAACAAACTTAAAGGTAGCAAGCAGTGCCAGGCGGCAACAGCCAGAGCCAGCATGGTATTGTCTTGTATAAAAAGAGGTATGGATTCAAGGGAGGAAAATGTAATTCTCCCTCTTTACAAAGCATTGGTAAGGCCTCATTTGGAATATGCAGTGCAATTTTGGAATCCTGTGTACAAAAAGGACATCTTTGAAATGGAAAGGGTTCAGAGAAGGGCAACTAAATTAATAAGGGGATTGGGGAAGCTTGAATATGAAGAGAGACTGGAAAAGTTACAATTATGTATGCTGGAGAAAAGGCGCTTGCCTTACAATAAACTATCTGGGGCATTGTTCACCAATAGAACATGTCAAAGGACACGAGGACATCCCTTAAGACTTGAAGAAAAAAGGTTTAGGCTTCAAGCTCGGAAAGGGTTTTTCACTGTGAGAACGGTAAAGCTATGGAACTGTCTTCCAGTGGACGTTGTAATGGCAGGTTCATTGGTCAGTTTAAAAAAAAAGCTGGATGAGTTTCTGCAAACAAGGAATTTTGCAAGTTACTGGTATTGATACATAAAGTAGAGTTGATCCAGGGAAATTTCCGATTGCCACTTGGAGTCAGGAAGGAATTTTTTCCCCCTTCATAAATTTGGTGGGTTTTTTTTGCCTTCCTCTGGATCAACAGTTAGGCAGGAAATGAGGATATTGCTAGATGGGTTGGACTGGATGGACGTATGTCTTTATTCAACCTCAAATACTATACTATACTATACTATTTCTGACAATTTTAGCATACAAAACCAAATAGCATCCATGTACCTTTGTTGTAATGGGCTAGTCGTTTTTTGGCCCCTACACTTCTTGATGATTGACCACCTATTTATACAGTGGGAGTGTTGTAAAAATCAATGTTCAGCCCAAATTAATGTTTTCATGATGGTTTGACTGGTGCTACCATCAGGACTTTAAACACCTCACAACCAAGACAGAGCAGAGAGATGATGACAGCAAAATACAAACAATACATAAAAATAAATCATCAGAATACAGTAATGGGAAACTTAGGCCAAACTACAATGTCAAACAAAATCCACCAGTGACCACTCTCCTTGCAGAAATAGAGAAGATCCAAAGGTCTAAAAATGGCAAAAAATAGCAGATACTTCTAAATGCCAATGACAATCCTTTCTTACAGAGGGTCAAGACATGTCTCCACTAGAGTACTTCTTGATGAAATAGAAGGGATGCCAGCATCCAGAAGTATCGGCATTTCTTTCATCTTTAGATCTTCTTTGTTTATGCAAGGAGAGCAGTTGCAAGTGGATATATAGGGAGGCCTTTTGTATTTTGCCCATTGTTACTTTTTTTACATCAACAGTATTTACCACTAAATGCAAAGCAGTGTCTGTGCACGGGTACAGAAATGTCTGTGGGATTTTCACACAATTTTTTAAATTCTTAAAATTGTTTAAAAAGAGTCTGTTCCATTAAAATATTCTGATAATTTAAAAATTATGGTAAAATGCAATTTTTTTGCCTCATATCTTACGAGTAATATCTTTGGATTCCATAACTGAGCAGTGATGCCGACCTAACTAAATCAGTCCCTTTCCTTATTGTTTAATTAGATATTGTGTATATTAACTATTTAACAAATACTTTCAGTTTTTAGCTAACTGTCAAATTCCAAGAAGAAGCATTTCAAACTTGCGTTTCTCACTATTGTATCACATGCCTACTCAACGTTAGAGACATTTTACTCGCAGATTCGATACTCGCGTATAGGCTGTAATGGAGACTTTACTCGCAGATTCGATGTTCGCGCCTAGATACCATGTACATTTTACTCGCGGATTCGATACTCGAACGTTCATCGAACATTCGATAAATCATCGAAAGTCCGGGAAATATCGAAAGTCCGCGTCCGAGAAAGTTCGAGAAGTCCGGGTCCATTCGAACTCGAACAGTTCGGCTCGAACTCGGGTTCCAGTTCGAGTTCTATGCCATCCCTACTCAACGTCCTTTAGCTGAATTCATGTCAAGATTTTACCTGATCATCTATTTTCCTTCCTACTCTTTCTCCTCATAAATCAGCTTTACTGTTACTGTTAATTATGTGGGTATTTCAATGTTAAAGGTTTTGACAAATGATCTCTGGACAGTTTCCATGGTACAAAAATGAAAGAAAATTATCAGATTTTTTTCCCTTTGGTTTATTCCTGTTAATCAGTTGCTGCTAAGATTTATTTCTAAACTTGTATGTAAACTGTAATGAGAAGATTCCAATCAGCCATGCTTTAAAGGAGAAATACATGTAAAATACTAAAACATAACAGAATATAATGAGACGGCTGGTGTCACTCATATGGGAGAGATTCATGGAGAGTACTGTCACTACCTTGAACTGTGTGAAGCTACACATACAACTCTGAGTGACTGAGTGAGTGGGGATATCAATTAAAAATGAAGTATCAATGTGCTACTTTACCTTTGCCTGGCTTTTTTAACCTAAACTGGACTTGTCACATGTAGAGATGTTCAAAACTGTTGAGTTTCATTCCATTTTCGAACTTTCGAAATTTTCTGAAAGTTCGAAAGTTCGAATTCGGACCCATTCAAGGCTATGGGAGAGTGATAGTTCGAAAAGTCAGAGTGATTTACAGCTAAACTAACAGTGGTAACTTAGTGTAAATGGCTGTGGCACCTGGGAAATGGTCTGGGGAATATGTCACTGTCACCAAAACTTGTTAAAACACTTCCTGAATTCAGGTGGGCAATTGTCGGGTTTTGCACAAGCTACATTCGACGATACATTCAAGGATTATCGAACGAACGAATGATTGTGTTAGAGAACGGATTAACGAACAAACGATCCTTCCTGGGTTAGTGAACGGTACATTCAAGGGTTAGTTCGGCTTGGACTATGTGGTTATTATATGGTTATTATATGACTAGGTTATTATATGGTTATTATATTACTAGGTTATTATATGGTTATTATATGACTAGGTTATTATATGGTTATTATATTACTAGGTTATTATATGGTTATTATATTACTAAGTTATTATATGGTTATTATATGACTAGGTTATTTTATGGTTTTTATATGGTTATTATATGACTAGGTTATTATATGATTATTATATGACTAGGTTTATTATATGATTATTATATGACTAGGTTATTATGTTACTAGGTTATTGAATAATTATCGAATTTTCGATAAAAATCGAAAGCTCAAAAAATTTGGGCTTCGTGAAATCCGGGAGTTCTGAAAATTTTGTCAGGACTTCGAAACCCTTGGATTCAATTCAAAACTGGGTTCTATTCAAACCAACATGTGGTTAATATCACTTTATTTGACAAGTCTGCCACTTTATGTCACCAGCCTGTCTGCCACTTTGTCACCATTCTTTATACACGTTATTACCAGTCTGTCTGCCACTTTGCCACCAGTCTGTCTGCCATTTTAGGTTACTAGCCTTTTCAGACTGCAAAACTAGTTGATAACTTTTTTTTCTTTGTGAGGTGAGACACAGTTTGTTGTATCTTTGTTAATATACTTCATCTGTTGTAGAGATGTTCAAAACTGTTGAATTTTCGTTTCATTTTCTAATTTTCAAAATTTTCGGAAAGTTCGAAAATTCGAGTTTCGATTTTTGAAAATCGTCTACTTTCGACTTTTGAAAACCGTCTATTTTCGAAAAATCTACTACTTTTGATTTAGAAAAATCCGGGTTCCGTGAAATTCGGGCATTCCAAAAGTTTTGTTGGGACTTCAAAACCCCTTAAATTCAATTTGAAACTAGTTTCTATTCGAACCCACATTATATCTCTAATCTATTGGGACATTGTTGTCTGGAGACTTTAGCTTCCCTTTAAACATTGTACATTCATGTTTCCTTTAAAGGTAGACTAGCAACATAAAAGACTGGGTGGTAAAAAGAAAAAAAATGTAAGTTATGGAAAATAAATCAACTAGTTTTGCAGTCTGAAAAGAAAACAACATTAGGAGACTTATGTAATAATCAGAAATCATGGTTCCTAACATCTCTGTTTTCACTTCCTTTCACATACAAATTTCATCTATTGACTTACAGCTTCATTAGAAATGTCTTTGTCAGCCTATTTGTGTACAATAATTCAACATTTATTATTTTCACAGATGATTGGACTTTGAATTGCATGCTACTGTTCTGTTTTTTTTCCTAGCTGCGAGCATTGTGTCTTCCGAGGACACAGTCATTTTGTTATCTGTCCCAGTCTTTAATATTACTAAGAACTCTGGGTAACCTTACCAGAGAAGAAAGTATTGTTCAAAAGAATGTTCTTAATGCAGGCAATGTCATTGCAAAGGAAATCAAAACTACGTATGAGGTTTCTTTTGTGTGAGTGTGTGTGTCTCATTTACATAATGACAGTCTCCATCATTATACTTTTTGCTGTTTTCTTTTTGTCTTCAAAAGAAATACTTGAGGGAGCTTTTTCAGAACCTTCCTAGTTAAAGAATCATGCTCACAGCTTGAAATGAAAATATTTTTTTCAATAAATATTACTGAATTTCTAAATGCAGAATATTATGGAACATTGCTATTTTAATGAGATATCATTCAAGAGGACTTGTTAGTAAAACGATGAAGCGTGAGAATGATTAAAGCGAAACAATGAACTTATGTTAGAGTTTGTTGCAATAAAAATGTATTCAAAAAAGAAAAATCCATGATCAGCGCTAAATCATCAAGCTGTTAAACAAACAAATGAGCTCTTATGAAATGGTTTTTAAATAGTAAGGAACTCACTGGTATGGTAATTCCCATGATGCTCTCTAGCAACAGCTTAATGGTGTCCCTGAGATTTAAAGAAAGCCATTACAGTTGCAGAGCCAGTTTGTAGGTTTGTGAGGTCTAATGAAAATTTATTAAAATGGGACATTTCTCTTAAAGGGTAAATGTGATCTCTATACAATTGCTTTTCATACCTTTCAAACAAGCCTAGGATTATGTGGCATATCAAAAAAGATCATAGTCATAAACGTTTGTTTGTACAATATCATGCAGTAGTAAAAAACACAATGGTATTGTATGGGGATCGTAAATCTATGATCGCGGTCATTGTTTGCCTCTCATGTTCATCATGCCACTTGGGCCCAGCTCTTCTGGCTTCAGTAAGTGCTCTGTGCCTTTGTAAACGAATATTTACTAGTTTGTGTGGCCATCTTATATATCAGTCTATGTGGGCACTTACATATACCAGTCTATATGGGTATCTTGTATATATACAAGTCTATGTGGCCATCTTATATGTCAGTATATGTGGGAAATAATATATACCATATACATTGGGGCAGCACGGTGGCTGGGGCAGCATGGTGGGCTCAGTGGTTAGCACTGATGCCTTGCAACGCTGAGGTCCTGAGTTTGATTCCACCCTTGGACACATCTGCAAGGAGTTTGTATGTTCTCCCCGTGATTGTGTGAGTTTCTTCCGGGCACTCCGATTTCCCCCACAATCATAAAGACATACTGATAGGTTGTATGAGTACATAAAGTGATTAGATTGTCAGCTTTTCGGGACAGGGCCTGATGTGAATTGAGTAAATAATTGTAAAGCGCTGCGTAATATGTAGCGCTATATAAGAAATAAAATACATACATACCAGTCTATGTGGGCATCTTATACTTACCACTCTATGTGTGCATGTATTTATACTAGTCTGTGTGGGTATCTTATATATAGCAGTATTTGCAGGCATCTATATTTACAAGTCTGTGTGGTCACTTATTTATACAAGCCTATGTGGGCATCTTTTAAATACCAGTCTATGTGAGAATCATCTTATATCTTATATTTACATCTTATATTTACCAGTCTCTGTGGGCACTTATATATACCAATATTCTAGTATAGGTAGGCATTTATTTATAGCAGTCTGTGGGAATCTTATATTTACCAGTCTTTGTCAGCACACCACACAAACCCTGCCCACCTATTTTGCAGAAATATATAGGGGGCAGCTTTAATAAGTTTGTTACACGTGGTTTTATTTTCTAAAATGCAAAATCATACCCCCTAACACCACATAGATATACACACCCACTAATCCACCCTCACAACGCAACCTACCCTTCTATTTCCATTAAAGCAAAGCCTACATTAAGTTAGTTTTATGGTCTAAAATACAAAAAACATAGTCCTAATGTCACACAGAGACAGGTACACACACCTACTAATGCACCCACTCTACCCTTCCATTTGCATAGCAACCATACCTAAATCATCAAAAAAACATAAACATACTCCCTCACACCACACAGACACACGTACAGACACTAAAGATACACTCTAACACCCACCCCACCTTTCTGTTTCCATGGAAACCATACACACAATAATAATAATAATTATTATTAATAATTATTAAATCAAACTTTATACTAAAACTTTGCCTTTCTAGTTATTAGCTTAAGTCCCAAAAACCTACAAATAAACACATCCAACATGGTATGTTACAGTATAAACAACAGGGATGTTACAGTAGTTATGATAATATTTTATCACCTCCCAGGCAAAAATGTAGCTACTCCAATAAGCATAAGCTCAAGTTCCAAACACAACTCGGTTGATTAGTGGGGAAAATGTTTTTGTTTGCTAAATAAAAAAACAGTACTGAAGTGTTGAATTCATAAACTTTAAGGGAAAGGGGGATTTCCATTATCTATGGGTTTTACACTCCATTTCAATTCTGTGTTAAAATAAACAAATCATTTTAGCAACACACACAATCTTTACTTACTACATAAACAGTCTTTAGGGCTAATAATATATAAGAAGGTGGGAGAACTAGAGAACTTAACATGCAATTATATTTTAAGCATTCCCACTTTTATTTTTCAATTGAATGCATAAAGCACACTGTACTGTTTGAACTGTAAAAAGGACATGACCACCCCTAATGTTAAAAAACCTGGACTTCCTTGCTTCTTTAAATAACAATTATACTTATCTCCCCTTCCCTACCATTTGAACAGCTGTTATACTTACCTTAACTTTTGTTTGCCTGTCGGCTTTCATATTCTTTGTCAATTTGCAATGTGGCCAATTGCAAGACACACTTCTTGCCGAGCGCATCTTCTTGCCAACAGACTGAAGGGTAGAGGAGGACCAGGCTGGCAAGGGAAATTTAAGGTAAGTATAACAGCTGATTAAAACTAAACCCACTGGTAAAGAGCTTACCCAGATTACTTGGGAGGGTATTGTTGTCATTTAAATATCCCAAAATGTTTCTGTAGCCTACATCACTAAAGCAAAGTCCTACCACTCCTGTAGTAGGGTTACTTCCTCCAAATTCAGGTTTACTTAGGACTGTAATCCAAAATACAGATAGCACTGTTGCTGTGCTATGCCTTTTGAATTCATGCCTTCTAGAAGGCTCTTTTTATTGTTTCACACCTGTGGTAGTGTAGTGTGGTTATTAGGGCCCTTTCATTATTTTTGATGCTTTTTTTTTTTACAAATTGTTATTATATTTTTTCCAAGGTGCAATTAAGTTTTATAGATAACCCTATTCTCATTTTATTGTTCGGAGCTTACAAGGTATTATTTTAACAGGGTTTCTTACCTGTTTTTTTTTTTTTTTTATTTACTATATGAGGTGTATGCCTCATTTCATGCAGCCATATTGGTGCCAAGAAAAGTAGTTATTAAAGGGAAAACTAGTACATTTTAGAGGAAATTTATACCTCCTGTTTTGAATGCATAAATGAGTTCATTCCTTAGGATTGTTGACCATAAACATAACCTGTGTGACTTTTTGACTTCTCTGACCAGTAATAATAAGTTGGGAATGTTATTTCATGAGGTAATGCTTTATATCTGATGTATCATTCATAATTTTGCGTATACACACACAATGTACATTATATAAGGCTGCATACTGCATGATCTGGCTTAACCAAAATGGCATGTTAAACACTGAATACAAGTTTATCAGGTGTTGCTCTTTTGTATTTTAACAAGACGAATACTGTGTTGTTTAGTTTCTAGAATTGTTACTTTGTCCTTTAATATGACTGTATGTGTTAAATAAACTGTGGGTAAAATATGGCCAGTTTAGCACTATCTGAAAAGTGTTTGTTGCTAATTGGAAGACAACTACCCAAAGTGAAGCTGTGCTTTAAAAAAAAAAAAGGTTAATTTCGAGGCAAGAACTGTTATATACTAAACACAGAAATGTGCCTGATTAAATTAAATGTTTTACACCATTGAAAAAGAACTTAAAACACACAGGAGAAGCGTGGTATTCTTTCCTAAGAAATGGTTAATCACAACCATCATTGAAGGTCATGTCTATTGCGTCTTAGGCATTCTGACCCCTTCTTGCTGCTGCCATGCATAAAACCATTAGATTGAAATTTTATTTTGATGGGTGGACATAATCTTTAAGGACATATAATCTAAGCCCAATTTCTTAATGAAATGCATTTGGATCTGAGGTATAATTAGTAGAAGGAGTCAATTACATTGTTTGTGGCTATTGGATTGTCATGAAGAATTCGGAGCAAGAAATTTGCTATCACGGTGAAGTTGTCACACAGATTATGGTAAAGGAAAGGCAGGGGAATAAAGATTAGCAATGTCCTTGCAATGTACTTCTTAACTTACCAATGATTTAGTAATTACAGTCCAACAGTTACTGTATCATGGGAGCCTAGCAGTAATACTAGATAAATGTTTCTAACCACACTAACCAACCTTGACAGTTCCAGCTCAAATATATCTTACATATTCCTCATTTTCTCTCACATAATGCTACTAAAATGCTAATGCCTGCTGTCATCATATTCTAGAGAGAGTCCATACCTCATTCTAGAGAGAGTCCATACCTCCCAATCTGGGGGCACGACCAGATTGAGTGTTAGGTAGAGCCTGACATCTCTTCCTATGTCTTTATTCTGAACTGTACATGCACTTTGCCTTTCATTCAAGATTTTTAAATGCAACTTTTTTTTAGATAAGCATATTGATGGTTGTGCCTTTAACATTGGCCCCAAGCTGTGTATTGGTGTGCATTGTACTACTAACACACGTCAAACAAATAAGGCTTGGATGCAGTCACCACAGTTGATTGTCACAGAGGGCCTTCCATTGGAATTGGCCCAGGGGCATAACTATCAGGGGAGCAGGGGGAGCAACCACAGGGGGGCCTGGCAGCCAAGGGGGCCCAATCTTTTTTTTCTGACAGATATAGCCTCCTCCCAGAAAACCACTGTAGATGAAGCATGGATGGGGCCCCATAATAGTTTTGCAGGGGGGGCCCACTGATCTATAATTATGCCACTGAATTGGTCAGGTGGGCGTTCCACATTAGCACATGATTGCACCATAGCAGAGGACCCAGTCCAAAACAGTTTGCTTTACACCCTTTCACTGACGCAACCCAGCACTAGGCACAAGTGTAACAGATTCCCAATCCTGCATCTGCTAAGAATATTAATAAAACAATTTGTCCCACCACTGTTTTTTAGATTTTGGCCCCTTATGTGATTAAGTGTGACACCCCTGGTTTATCGGGTGGAGAACATCAACCCAATGTGATGATGTGATTAACTCCTATATGATCAGTGCCAATACTGTTTGTTTCTTTTTTTGTTTTTTTAATGAAATATGTTAGATGAGTCCGCAACCTCCAGAACAGATTAAACAATCCCACACATGAATGTTGTCGCCTTTCAGTTAGACTGCATGCTTTCCGCACCATTGCTCATGCAGACATGCATGGCTTCCAGCACAGAGAATAACAATTTGGCCTCAGACAGCTTCACTAACCCCCTTGATATTATTACAATTAACTGTAGTGCAATTTTTAATGCTATATCCAGTCTATCACATTTAGTTTTGTTCTTCTTGTAAGACAGGTTACACATTAAAATACAAAGAATACAAAATACGAACATCAATTTCAGAATCTTACATGCCCAGGGGACCATATTAATGCAGTGATTTTCCAATAACAGTTGTAAAAAAACACAATTCACACTGTTTTTTTAGGAGCACATGCGTGTAACCATTTTATTTAATTGTCTTTGCAAAAAGGACTGAATTCAATTATGTATGAAGAGTATATTTTTTTGTCAAATAACCAATTTTTATAAAATAATTTACCTTGTTAAACAAATGCAATTATTAATATTTTAATAAATTAAGTGCCGTTTGCATCAATGTTCCGGAGAGTAATAAGAATTTCGATAATATAGCGTGACTCCAGTGTGACATTTTTTAACACCAGCAGATGACAAGTCTTAAAGCTAAAGATGTCCAAAACATTTCTAAATGAACCCAATAAAAGCCAATGGGAGATGAAGATCTGATAATTTTCTGTGTTCCGTATAGAAAATTTGCTGTTTGATATAGAATAGTCGCTGTATCAGATCTAATATTTGATGTTAGATATTGAATATTTGATATTGACTAATCTATAAATTTGTTGAATATACAAAGTTTCTAACAGTATCGGTTTCAAAAAATTCTGAAAGTCCAGCAAACTGCTGCAGTGTTGTATCGGAAACAGGTTTGAAAAGAACCTGAAACCCATCCCTACTGGGCAGGTGGGCATTCCATATTGATTGCACCATATTAGTACTAGACCCAGCACTTGTACTAACTTCATATGGATAACAGATTGCGGTTCTTGGTGTATAACCCAGTCTGTCTGTATTTGTTTCTAGTTTAATCTTCTTTTCCTGAAAGTAATATGCATATCTTATATCACCTACAAATGACTTTCCTTGTAATTCAACAATACAAATGTGTGCTTCAAAGTTAAATAAATAAGAAGACTAAAGACAAATATTTGTACTGATCTATAATTACAGACAGTTCAAAGGAAAACAAACAGCTAGAAATGAACAGTGATACAATGATACAGAGAAGAAGAAATACATTTAAATAGTTTAAAGGGTAAGTAGAGCCTCTACACAAATTAAATTACAACACAGAGAACACCACACTAATAAAATTAGAACACAGGAAATCTTAACTTATTGACATTATGTTGTATTTTTAAACTTGGATACTATATATACAAATAAGAATTCTTTTGTTGTTACTCTGAGATCTGAAGATATTAGTAATCTGTTGAATAGACAACTCATTGTATTGTAGTTATTTCTCTTAACTTTCCCTACAAAACTAAATTGTTTTTTTATTTGTTGCCTTTAAAGCTGGGTACACACCATAGGATTACTTTGACCGTGCGCGCAGTTTTCCAACGCGTCTGTTAGCTCATCTGGACATTTCAAACGAATGGTCATGGCCGCCCCAAAAAACATCCAATATCTGGGGCCAATCGACCGATACACTGAAATGTTGGTCAGTTGGCCCGAAAAATTGGGTGGTGTGTACCCAGCTTAACAGCACCATTAATGTGACCTCCTGGTTTTATACATCCAGATGTATTGCTCCCATACATAAATGTTACTATCAATAAGTGACTTTAGTCTTTATCTATTCTTGATCATGCAGTCATGCAACTTATGCAACCGTTTTGCCAAATAAACTCTCCAATTGTTTCTAAAAAGTGATAGAATGGAGGCTTTTTTTACTCAAGCAGCATTACTAAAAATTAATAAATGTGGCTCTTGATCATCAGTGAGTGAACCCGCACATAGAGGAGATGCAGGGTGTTGCTGAACTACCATTCTCTGGTAGAACTAAACAAATGGTCATCAATGTTTATTAAACATAAACAAAGCTTCTTTATGAATTCAGGCTGTAGCGTAACTGTGAATTACTGGGGCCCCAAACAAAATTATGATGGGGCCTTTATACCTGCTTCATCTTCAGTGGTTTTCTGGCTGGGTACACACAGGCAGATTTTTTGGGCCAATCGACCAATACTTCCATGTATGAGTTGATTGGGCCAAAAAAAATCGGTGCTGCTTTCGGGCACCGGTAAATCACGCCCGATCGTGTGGTCCCCTATGGGACTGCACAATCACTCGCATGAACTGTCGGCCATGGCCACTATTGCTGTGACCGACAGACATTTGTCCCAGCTGAGCTGACTAATGGCCCCCTCGTGTGTACCCAGCCTAACAAGTACTAACTGTTTCCTAGGTTACCATACCTGGGACGACCCCTTCAAAGAAAGAAAGAGCCACAGAATAAAACACCTTTGCCAGAACACTTATCACTTTATATATAAAGCAACATCTACAGGCCATTTCTGAAGTACAGTAGATGAGAAAAACTCTCACTCTAGCTATTTAGTTAAGCCAATTATTTTGTTAGTCTCTCACATTTGATATAACAGTTCACTAAGAGCACGTGGAGACAATCAATGTAATACAGGATGCATGGATTAGTCTAACTAGCATAGAAAATGGTTAAAGGGCATGTCCACCCCCAAAACTAAAATTTAACCCCTTACTGGCCACATCAAGTAGTTTAAAACAATCCTTACCTTACATTCCTGCTCAAAATAGTTCCCCTGCTGTGCCCCTCACAAGTCCAGGAAACTGCTGTGTAGGAGCAGTGTGTGATCATGCTGTGGCTGAGACTTCCTCAACCTCATCAAGTGTGAGGCATGCTCAGTGCAGCCCTCCCTGCCTCTCAGCCAATCATGGACGGGCTGCCGGTCCCGCCCCCTGCTTTCAATTCCATGCAAGCAGAGGGCCTGAACACTGCAGCGGAGGAGGAGGGCAGGTAAGTAAGAATCGGGGGACTTTCTAACAATTATATTAATGCGGTTGGGGCTGGGGGAGCATGCCCTACCACATATCAAAAGTTAAATTTTGGGGTGGACATGCCCTTTAACAATTTAAAGCTTTACTGATTATATGGTTCACATCCAGTTACAATGGAGAAACACCACTATTGGAAACTTTTCAATATATCCTCATTTCTTTTGTATTGCTCCGTCAGTTCATCAAATCCATACGGTTGTAGGGGGATTCTCTGTATGCTGTATTGCACACCCCGTAGGTTTCTGTTCATTTTGGCCAACAATCCTCACAGATTTTAGTTCTCTTTTATTCCTTTAATTCCAGTGAAAGGATTACACCCAGAACCCCCTCAAAAGACCAGGATGATAAGAGCACTATCCGTGCTGTGTGTAATATAAAAACCTATTGAGAAGAACTACAAACAACATGGTGGTGCATGGTAGCAGTTCAAAACAGTGGTCATACAGATAAACCATAAGCAATAAAAAAGGATTTTATCACAGTGATATTGTTTACTGTTGTAGTGTTTAGTGACTAAAGCAGTCAAGATGAAGAGGGACTTTTTTTTTAAATTCGGAACAAAATATAATGGTGAGTTTTAAAAATGAAATGCATATTGAATTTACATTTCCATTTCAATTCACGTTGATCATGAATTTGCATTACTTTATTAGCAACTGAATAATTATTTAATTTAATTAACAAAAGCCTAATGTGTTAGTTCCGGAATGTACATTACTGCACCTCATCGATTTTTACAATGTAAGCAGTCCAAATTTTAACGAGGTTATTATTTCCAATTTCAATTTAGACTTACTAACTGTCTCACAATCTCTGGGTTGGATGATTGTGAAGATAATGTCACTATGTTATTTATGTATTATCTTACACTGTGATATAGGACAACCTCACTATGGTGCCAAGGTTGTGAGTCACTAAGCCACATGGCATGTAGGTGGGGCCTAGGGGTATATATGTTGTTTGGCACTTGTACCAGTTATACCTGAGGAAGGGACCTGTGAGTCCCAAAATGTTGTATGCTATGTTTTGCACTAAATAAAGAATTCATCACCCAGTAGTGTGCTCCTCTATTCTTAACCTTGCTCACAATCTCTGGGCCAGTTTTGAAGTAATGATACTTCTTCTATGTCCTTGTTTAGAGATCCACAGAAGAAAAATGACAGGACTGTGTATGTCAGAGAGATCTATTAACGGTTTTTGTATTGACAGTTCCTGTAATTGTTAATTATGATCAGTAAATAAATTCCCCTACTATTCAGAGTCTGAAACAATTTCTCTGCTTTCATTCAGTTCTGATATATTGGGGAATATTGATGATGTTTGGAAAGACCACCCAGTTGTGACATATTTGAAAGATTATGAGGTGATGAAATGTGCATGAAAAGTCTGTTATTAACCCTAATTGTTCTAGAGACAGTGATTAGCAAATTAGTGATTATGCTTTTTATTCATTTTCTGTTCTAGCTATAGCTAATATGTACTTGAGCTAGAAATTTGTTTTAAAGTATACATACACATATTGTGGCGGTTGCAGAGTGATGGCAAAGAAAACTCACAGAAGGTAAACTTTATGGTAAGAGCAAACTTTAAAAGTGTGTGTGTCTTTCTAAAGCAGGTGTAACGCTCCCAGAGTACTCAGCGAGATACCCACATCTAGAACAACTTGCTTCACCAACAGACGAACCCTCAGACACGGTTGCCCCCTGGACTAAAAGAACAATTTTTTCTTAGTCCTTTAGTCCTTTCTTCCCCCTCCCTTCAATGGAAGGACCACAGGTTAGAACCTAAGGTCAGCCCTAGGTTTAGCCTGCAGAATGCAATCTACCTTCATGTGGTCACCTCAATCCACCCCCAGTTTGGCTTGGGCTGTCCACCAATAGGAAGATGCACTTCTTGTACAGTGCATCACTATTGGTCAGGCCGACAAGATGAACCAGAAAGAAGTTGATCTTTGTGGCTGAGGTCTCGGGGATACTCAAGAATACCAGAGTGCAACTTGCATACTGGGTACATTAAGTTGGAGCTGGACAAAGCAAGATACAAAGGAGTAAGACCAAACTGGATTCAGGCCTGGATCCAAGGGTCAGAACACAGGAAATCAGTCAGCGGAGGATAAGAAAAAGCGTAGTTAGGTCACAGTCAGAGTTAAGGGCAGGGGTTAAACAATCAGAAAACAGAGACAAAGCAGGGATCAGGAACCAGAAAGTCCCATCACGAGCTAGAGGAAACCACAAGCTATATTGGACATTTACCAGGGGG
The DNA here is from genome assembly GCA_019447015.1 of Hymenochirus boettgeri. NCBI lineage: Eukaryota > Metazoa > Chordata > Amphibia > Anura > Pipidae > Hymenochirus > Hymenochirus boettgeri. The sequence continues at coordinate 95,844,121 of CM033472.1, read as the reverse complement.
AAACATAACTAAAAAAGGCAAGGCACCACCAAGACGGGAGAAGGGGAGAAAGGGAGAGGGGAGGAGAGAAAACACAGACATGAAGAAGATAGGCTTTAGAAATTTGCATTTCCACCAAACTAATGGAAACCAATGAGAAGCTCACAAGGAAAAATCTGGAAAACTGGAAAAGATGTGTAAGGAAGAGGAAGCTGGTGTGGCATATGAAGGAGGAAAGTAAGAGACCTGAAGATTAATGACAGCAGGTGTGGTCAAAATGTAATAGGCACCACTATTATTAAAAATGCCCCTAAAAAAATACTTGGAATATTACCAACTTTGGTTTACCACCTAAGTTTTTCTCATGCTGAAATTTAAATACTAATAGCTGTCTATTTTCACACATCGATTGTGATATGTTAATATTAACTGTATATTAGCACGCAAATTTAGCATATTAAAAGTGTTAGTAAATGAAACTCTACTAGCATACCAGTAATTTGCATATGTTGTTAGATTAATTGAAGCTTTTACATTAATATAAATCATCTGAATATTAATTAAAACTATCTTGTTTTAGGTAAATTCCCTTATATTTTGCTTAATAATTTTTTTTATATACAGTATGTGCAATTCTGTTTATTGTAAGCAGAAATCTAGAAAAAAAATATATGTATGTAATGAAGCGTGTTAGCTGTCAAGTCTATGTAGATATGGCTTACATGCGATATTCGGGACAGTTTGTGTTTGTTTGTGTTTAACTTGAAAACTAATTAGGTTTTATTCTTGCTGTTCTGGTTATAATAAATGGAAATTGAGTTTATTTCACTCCAAGAATGTTTCAGCCCTAAATTCCTGCCATCCTCCCTTGACCCTCTAGGTCAGTTAAAACTTAATAGCTTTAAGTGGAATGCAAATTATCTTTTTATGTTCTAGAATCATGAAACTCGAACTGACATTGGATTTCTCAGACTCATAAGAACAAACACTTATCAGTCTCAGGGTGATGATGAGTTTATTTAGTGTGAAAACAAACTTAGTTGACCCTTTTTAAGGAATGGTGGAAGAAAATAACTGATAACTTTTTATGTTTTCACTAGTCTAATCATTTACTGGGCTGTAGATGTTACAAAATATCTTGAAATAGGCACTTGCAGTTGTTAATTGTAAATGTAATATATACAGTATGCCAAATGTACTGTTAAATTTGATATTTCCTACATTAGTAAAATAATGAATGAAATACACTCGATTTGCTAAAAAAATAAGATGACTACAGTCCTGTTTGATGAACCTCTATGAATCTGACTTATGGTGAACAAACACATGTACTTTTGTGACTAATTACAGTACATAATAGATTCCCACAAAATATAGGTCATAGGGAGTATAAAAACTGTAACAAGGAGTGTAAGAAGCAATCAAACTAGCTAAAATTAATAATGAAGTTAGGATAGCTGAGAAAAGCATCACTAAGCCTAAACATTTTTTAAGTATATTAATAGTAAGAAGATGAGGACTGAGAATTTGGCACCATTAATTATGGGGATAAGTTAGTTACGGAGGATGGCGATAAAGCAAATGTCTTGAATATTTTTTTTTCCCTCTGTATACACTATAGAAGATCCAAGTACGATATCATAGAGTATAGTAGACAATAAAGGTATACAAGATTCAAGTTCACTTGGTTAACCGAGGATATGGTACAGAAAGAACTAAATAGGTTAATATTAATAAATCTCCTGACCGATATAAATAACATCCTCGGGTACTTAAGGAGCTAAGTTCAGTTTTATCTGCCATTGTTTCTTATTTTTGCTGATTCCCTCAGTCGGTGGTGTGCCTCTGGATTGGAAAAGGCTGATGTTATTCCAATATTCAAAAAGGGTAGTCGTTCACAGCGAGTAATTACAGGCCTGTAAGTTTAACTTCAGTGGTGGGAAGATCCTGGAAAGTTTAATGGGAACATGTTCTAGAGTATGTTTCAAGGACTGACATTATAAGTAGTAACCATCATGGATTAGGAGGAATAGATCTTGTTCAACTAACTTGCTTGGCTTTTATGAGGAAGTAAGTAGAAATTTAGACTCTGGTATAGCAGTAGATGTAGTTTACTTGGATTTTGCAAAGGCTTTTGATACAGTCCCCCATAGGCGACTAATGAATAAGCTAAGGTCTGTTGGTCTGGGAGTCACATTTGTACATGGTAGAAATTGGTTAAAGAATAGGATGCAAGAGAGTAGTGTTAATGGGGCTTCATCATTATGGACTAAAGTGCTAAGTGGGGTGCCACAGGGTTCTGTGTTGGGGCCGCTTCTATTTAATTATTTATTAATGATTTGGAAGTGGGTATTGTCAGCAAGGTTTCTGTGTTTGCTGACGACACAAAACTTTGTCGACCATTAAAAACTTCAGAGGATGTGCAATCGTTGCAAGGGGATCTAGATAGATTATCACATTGGGCTGCTAAGTGACAGATGAAATTCAATGTTGATAAATGTAAGGTGATGCATTTTGGACTTAAAAATACTTGTGTTACTTATACTATAAATGACTCTGTGTAGTGAATCTGTTGGAAAGGGATCTTGGAGTTTTGGTGGATAAAAACTTAAAGGTAGCAAGCAGTGCCAGGCGGCAACAGCCAGAGCCAGCATGGTATGTCTTGTATAAAAGAGGTATGGATTCAAGGAGGGGGAAAATGTAATTCTCCCTCTTTACAAAGCATTGTAAGGCCTCATTTGGAATATGCAGTGCAATTTTGGAATCCTGTGTACAAAAAGGACATCTTTGAAATGGAAAGGGTTCAGAGAAGGGCAACTAAATTAATAAGGGGATTGGGGAAGCTTGAATATGAAGAGAGACTGGAAAAGTTACAATTATGTATGCTGGAGAAAAGGCGCTTGCCTTACAATAAACTATCTGGGGCATTGTTCACCAATAGAACATGTCAAAGGACACGAGGACATCCCTTAAGACTTGAAGAAAAAGGTTTAGGCTTCAAGCTCGGAAAGGGTTTTTCACTGTGAGAACGGTAAAGCTATGGAACTGTCTTCCAGTGGACGTTGTGTAATGGCAGGTTCATTGGTCAGTTTAAAAAAAAGCTGGATGAGTTTCTGCAAACAAGGAATTTTGCAAGTTACTGGTATTGATACATAAGTAGAGTTGATCCAGGGAAATTCCGATTGCCACTTGGAGTCAGGAAGGAATTTTTTCCCCCTTCATAAATTGGTGGGGTTTTTTGCCTTCCTCTGATCAACAGTTAGGCAGGAAATGAGGATATTGCTAGATGGGTTGGACTGGATGGACGTATGTCTTTATTCAACCTCAAATACTATACTATACTATACTATTTCTGACAATTAGCATACAAAACCAAATAGCATCCATGACCTTTGTTGTAATGGGCTAGTCGTTTTTTGGCCCCTACACTTCTTGATGATTGACCACCTATTTATACAGTGGGAGTGTTTGTAAAATCAATGTTCAGCCCAAATTATGTTTTCATGATGGTTTGACTGGTGTACCATCAGGACTTTAAACACCCACAACCAAGACAGAGCAGAGAGATGATGACAGCAAAATACAAACAATACATAAAATAAATCATCAGAATACAGTAATGGGAAACTTAGGCCAAACTACAATGTCAAACAAAATCCACCAGTGACCACTCTCCTTGCAGAAATAGAGAAGATCCAAAGGTCTAAAAATGGCAAAAAATAGCAGATACTTCTAAATGCCAATGACAATCCTTTCTTACAGAGGGTCAAGACATGTCTCCACTAGAGTACTTCTTGATGAAATAGAAGGGATGCCAGCATCCAGAAGTATCGGCATTTCTTTCATCTTTAGATCTTCTTTGTTTATGCAAGGAGAGCAGTTGCAAGTGGATATATAGGGAGGCTTTTGTATTTTGCCCATTGTTACTTTTTTTACATCAACAGTATTTACCACTAAATGCAAAGCAGTGTCTGTGCACGGGTACAGAAATGTCTGTGGGATTTTCCACAATTTTTTAAATTCTAAAATTGTTAAAGAGTCTGTTCCATTAAAATATTCTGAAATTTAAAAATTATGGTAAAATGCAATTTTTTTGCCTCATATCTTACGAGTAATATCTTTGGATTCCATAACTGAGCAGTGATGCCGACCTAACTAAATAGTCCCTTTCCTTATTGTTTAATTAGATATTGTGTATATTAACTATTTAACAAATACTTTCAGTTTTTAGCTAACTGTCAAATTCCAAGAAGAAGCATTTCAAACTTGCGTTTCCACTATTGTATCACATGCCTACTCAACGTTAGAGACATTTTACTCGCAGATTCGATACTCGCGTATAGGCTGTAATGGAGACTTTACTCGCAGATTGATGTTCGCGCCTAGATACCAGTACATTTTACTCGCGGATTCGATACTCGAACGTTCATCGAACATTCGATAAATCATCGAAAGTCCGGGAAATATCGAAAGTCCGCGTCCGAGAAAGTTCGAGAGTCCGGGTCCATTCGAACTCGAACAGTTCGGCCGAACTGGGTTCCAGTTCGAGTTCTATGCCATCCCTAAACGTCCTTTAGCTGAATTCATGTCAAGATTTACCTGATCATCTATTTCCTTCCTACTCTTTCTCCTCATAAATCAGCTTTACTGTTACTGTTAATTATGTGGGTATTTCATGTTAAAGGTTTTGACAAATGATCTCTGGACAGTTTCCATGTACAAAAATGAAAGAAAATTATCAGATTTTTTTCCCTTTGGTTTATTCCTGTAATCAGTTGCTGCTAAGATTTATTTCTAAACTTGTAGTAAACTGTAATGAGAAGATTCCAATCAGCCATGCTTTTAAGGAGAAATACATGTAAAATACTAAAACATAACAGAATATAATGAGACGGCTGGTGTCACTCATATGGGAGAGATTCATGGAGAGTACTGTCATACCTTGAACTGTGTGAAGCTACACATACAACTCTGAGTGACTGAGTGAGTGGGGATATCAATTAAAAATGAAGTATCAATGTGCTACTTTACCTTTGCCTGGCTTTTTTAACCTAAACTGGACTTGTCACATGTAGAGATGTTCAAAACTGTTGAGTTTCATTCCATTTCGAACTTTCGAAATTTTCTGAAAGTTCGAAAGTTCGAATTCGGACCATTCAAGGCTATGGGAGAGTGATAGTTCGAAAAGTCAGAGTGAGTGATTTACAGCTAAACTAACAGTGGTAACTTAGTGTAAATGGCTGTGGCACCTGGGAAATGGTCTGGGGAATATGTCACTGTCACCAAAACTTGTTAAAACACTTCCTGAATTCAGGTGGGCAATTGCGGGTTTTGCACAAGCTACATTCGACGATACATCAAGGATTATCGAACGAACGAATGATGTTGTGTTAGAGAACGGATTAACGAACAAACGATCCTTCCTGGGTTAGTGAACGGTACATTCAAGGGTTAGTTCGGCTTGGACTATGTGGTTATATATGGTTATTATATGACTAGGTTATTAATGGTTATATTACTAGGTTATTATATGGTTATTATATGACTAGGTATTATATGGTTATTATATTATAGGTTATTATATGGTTATTATATTACTAAGTTATTTATGGTTTTATATGACTAGGTATTTATGGTTTTTATATGGTTATTATATGACTAGGTTTTATATGATTATATGACTAGGTTTATTATATGATTATTATATGACTAGGTTATTATGTTACTAGGTTATTGAATAATTATCGAATTTTCGATAAAAATCGAAACTCAAAAAATTTGGGCTTCGTGAAATCCGGGAGTTCTGAAAATTTTGTCAGGACTTCGAAACCCTTGGATTCAATTCAAAACTGGGTTCTATTCAAACCAACATGTGGTTAATATCACTTTATTTGACAAGTCTGCCACTTTATGTCACCAGCCTGTCTGCCACTTTGTCACCATTCTTTATACACGTTATTACCAGTCGTCTGCCACTTTGCCACCAGTCTGTCTGCCATTTTAGGTTACTAGCCTTTTCAGACTGCAAAACTAGTGATAACTTTTTTTTCTTTGTGAGGTGAGACACAGTTTGTTGTATCTTGTTTAATATACTTCATCGTTGTAGAGATGTTCAAAACGTTGAATTTTCGTTTCATTTCTAATTTTCAAAAATTTCGGAAAGTTCGAAAATTCGAGTTTCGATTTTGAAATCGTCACTTTCGACTTTTGAAAACCGTCTATTTTCGAAAAATCTACTACTTTGATAGAAAATCCGGGTTCCGTGAAATTCGGGCATTCCAAAAGTTTTGTTGGGACTTCAAAACCCCCTAAATTCAATTTGAAACTAGTTCTATTTCGAACCCATTATATCTCTAATCTATTGGGACATTGTTGTCTGGAGACTTTAGCTTCCCTTTAAACATTGTACATTCATGTTTCCTTTAAAGGTAGACTAGCAACATAAAAGACTGGGTGGTAAAAAGAAAAAAAATGTAAGTTATGGAAAATAAATCAACTAGTTTTGCAGTCTGAAAAGAAAACAACATTAGGAGACTTATGTAATAATCAGAAATCATGGTTCCTAACATCTGTTTTCACTTCCTTACCATACAAATTTCATCTATTGACTTACAGCCATTAGAAATGTCTTTGTCAGCCTATTTGTGTACATAATTCAACATTTATTATTTTCACAGATGATTGGACTTTGATTGCATGCTACTGTTCTGTTTTTTTTCCTAGCTGCGAGCATTGTGTCTCCGAGGACACAGTCATTTTGTTATCTGTCCCAGTCTTTAATATTACTAAGACTCTGGGTAACCTTACCAGAGAAGAAAGTATTGTTCAAAAGAATGTTCTTAATGCAGGCAATGTCATTGCAAAGGAAATCAAAACTACGTATGAGGTTTCTTTTGTGTGGAGTGTGGTGTCTCATTTACATAATGACAGTCTCCATCATTATACTTTTTGCTGTTTTCTTTTGTCTTCAAAGAAATACTTGAGGGAGCTTTTTCAGAACCTTCCTAGTTAAAGAATCATGCTCACAGCTGAAATGAAAATATTTTTTTCAATAAATATTACTGAATTTCTAAATGCAGAATATTATGGAACATTGCTATTTTAATGAGATATCATTCAAGGGACTTGTTAGTAAACGATGAAGCGTGAGAATGATTAAAGCGAAACAATGAACTTATGTTAGAGTTTGTTGCAATAAAATGTATTCAAAAAAGAAAATCCATGATCAGCGCTAAATCATCAAGCTGTTAAACAAACAAATGAGCTCTTATGAAATGGTTTTTAAATAGTAAGGAACTCACTGGTATGGTAATTCCCATGATGCTCTCTAGCAACAGCTTAATGGTGTCCCTGAGATTTAAAGAAAGCCATTACAGTTGCAGAGCCAGTTTGTAGGTTTGTGAGGTCTAATGAATTATTTAAAATGGGACATTTCTCTTAAAGGGTAAATGTGATCTCTATACAATTGCTTTTCATACCTTTCAAACAAGCCTAGGATTATGTGGCATATCAAAAAAGATCATAGTCATAAACGTTTGTTTGTACAATATCATGCAGTAGTAAAAACACAATGGTATTGTATGGGGATCGTTAAATCTATGATCGCGGTCATTGTTTGCCTCTCATGTTATCATGCCACTTGGGCCCAGCTCTTCTGGCTTCAGTAAGTGCTCTGTGCCTTTGTAAACGAATATTTACTAGTTTGTGTGGCCATCTTATAATCAGTCTATGTGGGCACTTACATATACCAGTCTATATGGGTATCTTGTATATATACAAGTCTATGTGCCATCTTATATGTCAGTATATGTGGGAAAAAATATATACCATATACATTGGGGCAGCACGGTGGCTGGGGCAAGATGTGGGCTCAGTGGTTAGCACTGATGCCTTGCAACGCTGAGGTCCTGAGTTTGATTCCACCCTTGGACACCTCTGCAAGGAGTTTGTATGTTCTCCCCGTGATGTGTGAGTTTCTTCCGGGCACTCCGATTTCCCCCACAATCATAAAGACATAATGATAGGTTGTATGAGTACATAAAGTGATTAGATTGTCAGCTTTTCGGGACAGGGCCTGATGTGAATTGAGTAAATAATTGTAAAGCGTGCGTAATATGTAGCGCTATATAAGAAATAAAATACATACATACCAGTCTATGTGGGCATCTTATACTTACCACTCTAGGGGGCATATTTATAAAAGAGCGAAAAGTAGCGAAATGTTTTCGCATTCGCTTTTCGCATGGGTTTTCGCCAAAAAGACAGTTAACGCTATTTATAAAGGTAGCGTTAACGAATGGCGAAACCGTTTCCGCGAGCTATCGCTTAACCCTTTTCGCCCTAACTTCGCAATGGTAATTTTAGCGAAAAAGGAGCAAAAAGGCATAACGCGATTATTAAAAGAGCGAAAGGTGGTTTTTGCGTTAAAAAGAGCGAAAGATTAGCGCGACCCTGAAGGTGGTGAAAAGTCATTGTTTGAGCGAAAAAGGCATTCTAATGGGTAATATGCCTTGAAAAAGCGAACGCCATTAGAAGGGCGATCGCGCATTAGAGTATAATATGCCTTGGGAAAGCGACATTAGAAAGGCGATCGCGCATTAGAATGTAATATGCTTGGAAAAGCGAACACGCGATTAGAAAGGCGAACGCGCATAGACGAAAGCGGAACGCACATTAGAAAGACGAACGCACATTAGAAAGGCGAACGACATTATAATGGAATATGCCTTGGAAAGCGAACGCGCATTAGAAAGGCGAACGCACATTAGAAAGGCGAACGCGCATTAGTAAGGGAATGTGCAGTGCAAAAGAAAATTGTTTTCAATTGAGAAATTCTAAGAAGATTTGACTAAATAAGACATGGCTGACTTCTTGGTAAATGTGAGGTGGCCATTTTGAACTGACATCATTTTCTAGTGGGCTTTTCTGGTTTCGAATGGTTTTCACAATGCAGTCTCTTAGATGCGTTAAGTTTTCGCTGCGATACTTTTCGCCTCTTTATCGCGCCCATGCGAAGTGTGTTTTTTTTCGCTTTTTTTAAATAAGGCGAAACGAAGCCCCAAATGGCGCTATTTTCGCTGCGATGTGCTGCGCTAATTATTTGGCGAAAAAGACAATCCTTTATAAATATGCCCCTATGTGTGCATGTATTTATACTAGTCTGTGTGGGTATCTTATATATACCAGTATTTGCAGGCATCTATATTTACAAGTCTGTGTGGTCACTATTTATACAAGCCTATGTGGGCATCTTTTAAAAACCAGTCTATGTGAGAATCATCTTATATCTTATATTTACATCTTATATTTACCAGTCTCTGTGGGGCACTTATATATACCAATATTCTAGTATAGGTAGGCATTTATTTATAGCAGTCTGTGGGAATCTTATATTTAACAGTCTTTGTCAGCACACCACACAAACCCTGCCCACCTATTTTGCAGAAATATATAGGGGGCAGCTTTAAAAGTTTGTTACACGTGGTTTTATTTTCTAAAATGCAAAATCATACCCCCTAACACCACATAGATATACACACCCACTAATCCACCTCACAACGCAACCTACCTTCTATTTCATTAAAGCAAAGCCTACATTAAGTTAGTTTTATGGTCTAAAATACAAAAAAACATAGTCCTAATGTCACACAGAGACAGGTACACACACCCTACTAATGCACCCACTCTACCCTTCCATTTGCATAGCAACCATACCCTAATCATCAAAAAAACATTAAACATACTCCCTCACACCACACAGACACACGTACAGACACTAAAGATACACTCTAACACCCACCCCACCTTTCTGTTTCCATGGAAACCATACACACAATAATAAATAATAATTATTATAATAATTATTAATCAAACTTTATACTAAAACTTTGCCTTTCTAGTTATTAGCTTAAGTCCCAAAAACCTACAATAAAACACATCCAACATGGTATGTTACAGTATAAACAACAGGGATGTTACAGTAGTTATGATAATATTTTATCACCTCCCAGGCAAAAATGTAGCTACTCTCAATAAGCATAAGCTCAAGTTCCAAACACAACTCGGTTGATTAGTGGGGAAAATGTTTTTGTTGCTAAATAAAAAAAAAGTACTGAAGTGTTGAATTCATAAACTTTAAGGGAAAGGGGGATTTCCATTATCTATGGGTTTTACACTCCATTTCAATTTCTGTGTTAAAATAAACAAATCATTTTAGCAACACACACAATCTTTACTTCACATAAACAGTCTTTGGGCTAATAATATATAAGAAGTGTGGGAGAACTAGAGAACTTAACATGCAATTATATTTTAAGCATTCCCACTTTATTTTCAATTGAATGCATAAAGCACACTGTACTGTTTGAACTGTAAAAAGGAATGACCACCCCTAATGTTTAAAAAACCTGGACTTCCTGCTTCTTTAAATAACAATTATACTTATCTCCCCTTCCCTACCATTTGAACAGTGTTATACTTACCTTAACTTTTGTTGCCTGTCGGCTTTCATATCTTTGTCAATTTGCAATGTGGCCAATTGCAGACACACTTCTGCGAGCGCATCTTCTTGCCAACAGACTGAAGGGTAGAGGAGGACCAGGCTGGCAAGGGAAATTAAGGTAAGTATAACAGCTGATTAAAACTAAACCCACTGGTAAAGAGCTTACCCAGATTATGGGAGGGTATTGTTGTCATTTAAATATCCCAAAAGTTTCTGTAGCCTACATCACTAAAGCAAAGTCCTACACTCCTGTAGTAGGGTTCTTCTCTCAAATTAGGTTTACTTAGGACTGTAATCCAAAATAAGATAGCACTGTTGCTGTGCTATGCCTTTTGAATTCATGCCTTCTAGAAGGCTCTTTTTATGTTTCACACCTGTGGTAGTGTAGTGTGGTTATTAGGGCCCTTTCATTATTTTTTATGCTTTTTTTTTTACAAATTGTTATTATATTTTTTCCAAGGTGCAATTAAGTTTTATAGATAACCCTATTCTATTTTATTGTTCGGAGCTTACAAGGTATTATTTTAACAGGGTTTCTACCTGTTTTTTTTTTTTTTTTATTTACTATATGAGGTGATGCCTCATTTCATGCAGCCATATTGGTGCCAAGAAAAGTAGTTATTAAAGGGAAAACTAGTACATTTTAGAGGAAATTTATACCTTGTTTTGAATGCATAAATGAGTTCTTCCTTAGGATTGTTGACCATAAACATAACCTGTGTGACTTTTTGACTTCTCGACCAGAATATAATAAGTTGGGAATGTTATTTCATGAGGTAATGCTTTATATCTGATGTATCATTCATAATTTGCGTATACACCACAATGTACATTATATAAGGCTGCATACTGCATGATCTGGCTTAACCAAAATGGCATGTTAAACACTGAATACAAGTTTATCAGGTGTTGCTCTTTTGTATTTTAACAAGACGAATACTGTGTTGTTTAGTTTCTAGAATTGTTACTTGTCCTTTAATATGACTGTATGTGTTAAATAAACTGTGGGAAAATATGGCCAGTTTAGCACTATCTGAAAAGTGTTTGTTGCTAATTGGAAGACAACTACCCAAGTGAAGCTGTGCTTTAAAAAAAAAAAAGGTTAATTTCGAGGCAAGAACTGTTATATACTAAACACAGAGAAATGTGCCTGATTAAATTAAATGTTTTACACCATTGAAAAAAGAACTAAAACACACAGGAGAAGCGTGGTATTCTTTCCTAAGAAATGGTTAATCACAACCATCATTGAAGGTCATGTCTATTGCGTCTTAGGCATTCTGACCCCTTCTTGCTGCTGCCATGCATAAAACCATTAGATTGAAATTTTTTTTGATGGGTGGACATAATCTTTAAGGACATATAATCTAAGCCCAATTTCTTAATGAAATGCATTTGGATCTGAGGTATAATTAGTAGAAGGAGTCAATTACATTGTTTGTGGCTATTGGATTGTCATGAAGAATTCGGAGCAAGAAATTTGCTATCACGGTGAAGTTGTCACACAGATTATGGTAAAGGAAAGGCAGGGGAATAAAGATTAGCAATGTCCTTGCAATGTACTTCTTAACTTACCAATGATTTAGTAATTACAGTCAACAGTTACTGTATCATGGGAGCCTAGCAGTAATACTAGATAATGTTTCTAACCACATAACCAACCTTGACAGTTCCAGCTCAAATATATCTTACATATTCTCATTTTCTCTCACATAATGCTACTAAAATGCTAATGCCTGCTGTCATCATTATCTAGAGAGAGTCCATACCTCATTCTAGAGAGAGTCCATACCTCCCATCTGGGGGCACGACCAGATTGAGTGTTAGGTAGAGCCTGACATCTCTTCCTATGTCTTTATTCTGAACGTACATGCACTTTGCCTTTCATTCAAGATTTAATGCAACTTTTTTTAGATAAGCATATTGATGGTTGTGCCTTTAACATTGGCCCCAAGCTGTGTATTGGTGTGCATTGTACTACTAACACACGTCAAACAAATAAGGCTTGGATGCAGTCACCACAGTTGATTGTCACAGAGGGCCTTCCATTGGAATTGGCCCAGGGGCATAACTATCAGGGGAGCAGGGGGAGCAACCACAGGGGGGCTGGCAGCCAAGGGGGCCCAATCTTTTTTTCTGACAGATATAGCCCCTCTCCCAGAAAACCACTGTAGATGAAGCATGGATGGGGCCCCATAATAGTTTTGCAGGGGGGGCCCACTGATCTATAATTATGCCACTGAATTGGTCAGGGGGCGTTCCACATTAGCACATGATTGCACCATAGCAGAGGACCCAGTCCAAAAACAGTTTGCTTTACACCCTTTCACTGACGCAACCCAGCACATAGGCACAAGTGTAACAGATTCCCAATCCTGCATCTGCTAAGAATATTAATAAAACAATTTGTCCCACCACTGTTTTTTAGATTTTGGCCCCTTATGTGATTAAGTGTGACACCCTGGTTTATCGGGTGGAGAACATCAACCCAATGTGATGATGTGATTAACTCCTATATGATCAGTGCCAATACTGTTTGTTTCTTTTTTTTTTTTAATGAAATATGTTAGATGAGTCCGCAACCTCCAGAACAGATAAACAATCCCACACATGAATGTTGTCGCCTTTCAGTTAGACTGCATGCTTTCCGCACCATTGCTCATGCAGACATGCATGGCTTCCAGCACAGAGAATAACAATTTGGCCTCAGACAGCTTCACTAACCCCTTGATATTATTACAATTAACTGTAGTGCAATTTTAATGCTATATCCAGTCTATCACATTTAGTTTTGTTCTTCTTGTAAGACAGGTTACACATTAAAATACAAAGAATACAAAATACGAACATCAATTTCAGAATCTTACATGCCCAGGGGACCATATTAATGCAGTGATTTTCCAATAACAGTTGTAAAAAAACACAATTCACACTGTTTTTTTAGGAGCACATGCGTGTAACCATTTTATTTAATTGTCTTTGCAAAAAGGACTGAATTCAATTATGTATGAAGAGTATATTTTTTTGTCAAATAACCAATTTTTATAAAATAATTTACCTTGTTAAACAAATGCAATTATTAATATTTTAATAAATTAAGTGCCGTTTGCATCAAGTTCCGGAGGAGTAATAAGAATTTCGATAATATAGCGTGACTCCAGTGTGACATTTTTTAACACCAGCAGATGACAAGTCTTTAGCTAAAGATGCCAAAACATTTCTAAATGAACCCAATAAAAGCCAATGGGAGATGAAGATCTGATAATTTTCTGTGTTCGTTATATAGAAATTTGCTGTTTGATATAGAATAGTCGCTGTATCAGATCTAATATTTGATGTTAGATATTGAATATTTGATATTGACTAATCTATAAATTTGTGAATATACAAAGTTTCTAACAGTATCGGTTTCAAAAAATTCTGAAAGTCCTGCAAACTGCTGCAGTGTTGTATCGGAAACAGGTTTGAAAAGAACCCGAAAACCATCCCCCTAGGGCAGGTGGGCATTCCATATTGATTGCACCATATTAGTACTAGACCCAGCACTTGTACTAACTTCATATGGATAACAGATTGCGGTTCTTGGTGTATAACCCAGTCTGTCTGTATTTGTTTCTAGTTTAATCTTCTTTTCCGGAAGTAATATGCATATCTTATATCACCTACAAATGACTTTCCTTGTAATTCAACAATACAAATGTGTGCTTCAAAGTTAAATAAAAAAGAAGACTAAAGACAAATTTGTACTGATCTAAATTACAGACAGTTCAAGGAAAAACAAACAGCTAGAAATGAACAGTGATACAATGATACAGAGAAGAAGAAATACATTTAAATAGTTTAAAGGGTAAGTAGAGCCTCTACACAAATTAAATTACAACACAGGAACACCACACTAATAAAATTAGAACACAGGAAATCTTAACTTATTGACATTATGTTGTATTTTTAAACTTGGATACTATATATACAAATAAGAATTCTTTTGTTGTTACTCTGAGATCTGAAGATATTAGTAATCTGTTGAATAGACAACTCATTGTATTGTAGTTATTTCTCTTAACTTTCCCTACAAAACTAAATTGTTTTTTTATTTGTTGCCTTTAAAGCTGGGTACACACATAGGATTACTTTGACCGGTGGCGCAGTTTTCCAACGCGTCTGTTAGCTCATCTGGACATTTCAAACGAAATGGTCATGGCCGCCCCAAAAAACATCCAATATCTGGGGCCAATCGACCGATACACTGAAATGTTGGTCAGTTGGCCCGAAAAATTGGGTGGTGTGTACCCAGCTTAACAGCACCATTAATGTGACCTCCTGGTTTTATACATCCAGATGTATTGCTCCCATACATAAATGTTACTATCAATAAGTGACTTTAGTTTCTATCTATCTTGATCATGCAGTCATGCAACTTATGAACCGTTTTGCCAAATAAACTCTCCAATTGTTTCTAAAAAGTGATAGAATGGAGGCTTTTTTACTCAAGCAGCATTACTAAAAATTAATAAATGTGGCTCTGATCATCAGTGAGTGAACCCGCACATAGAGGAGATGCAGGGTGTTGCTGAACTACCATTCTCTGGTAGAACTAAACAAATGGTCATCAATGTTTATAAACATAAACAAAGCTTCTTTATGAATTCAGGTGTAGCGTAACTGTGAATTACTGGGGCCCCAAACAAAATTATGATGGGGCCTTTATACCTGCTTCATCTTCAGTGGTTTTCTGGCTGGGTACACACAGGCAGATTTTTTGGGCCAATCGACCAATACTTCCATGTATGAGTTGATTGGGCCAAAAAAAATCGGTGCTGCTTTCGGGCACCGGTAAATCACGCCCGATCGTGTGGTCCCCTATGGGACCGCACAATCACTCGCACGAACTGTCGGCCGTGGCCACTATTGCTGTGACCGACAGACATTTGTCCCAGCTGAGCTGACTAATGGCCCCCCTCGTGTGTACCCAGCCTAACAAGTACTAACTGTTTCCTAGGTTACCATACCTGGGACGACCCCTTCAAAGAAAGAAAGAGCCACAGAATAAAACACCTTTGCCAGAACACTTATCACTTTATATATAAAGCAACATCTACAGGCCATTTCTGAAGTACAGTAGATGAGAAAAACTCTCACTCTAGCTATTTAGTTAAGCCAATTATTTTGTTAGTCTCTCACATTTGATATAACAGTTCACTAAGAGCACGTGGAGACAATCAATGTAATACAGGATGCATGGATTAGTCTAACTAGCATAGAAAATGGTTAAAGGGCATGTCCACCCCCAAAACTAAAATTTAACCCCTTACTGGCCACATCAAGTAGTTTAAAACAATCCTTACCTTACATTCCTGCTCAAAATAGTTCCCCTGCTGTGCCCCTCCAAAGTCCAGGAAACTGCTGTGTAGGAGCAGTGTGTGACTCATGCTGTGCCTGAGACTTCCTCAACCTCATCAAGGTTGAGGCATGCTCAGTGCAGCCCTCCCTGCCTCTCAGCCAATCATGGACGCGGCTGCCGGTCCCGCCCCCTGCTTTCAATTCCATGCAAGCAGAGGGCCTGAACACTGCAGCGGAGGAGAGAGGGCAGGTAAGTAAGAATCGGGGACTTTCTAACAATTATATTAATGCGGTTGTGGCTGGGGGAGCATGCCCTACCACGTATCAAAAGTTAAATTTTGGGGTGGACATGCCCTTTAACAATTTAAAGCTTTACTGATTATATGGTTCACATCCAGTTACAATGGAGAAACACCTTCTTATAACAGAAGGCATCTTGCAGTCTCATGCTATATGAATAGCATTGCCCACAAAACCTAAGAAACAAGAAGTAAATTCTTACTCCCATGTTCCCCAAAGTAAGGGGCGGAGATATGCAAAATACTCCTTTATGTCTCTTAGCTTATGCATGTGTCCAGAACCGCTGGCAAATAACATGCAATATAGCTTAATATATAGAGCCAATCATCTGACCTGCAGACACAACGTGTTTCGATCTTGTTAGATCTCGTTAGTGCAAGATACATATTCATGGCTCTATGGTGTAGGACATGGGATTAAGAAATTACTTCTTGTTTCTTAGGTTTTGTGGGTAATGCTATTCATATAGCATGAGACTGCAAGATGCCTTCTGTTATAATAAGGTGTTTCTCCATTTTTATGCTCAGTGAAGGGCTTTTTACTCCTTTTGGCCCCTCTCTCCCTAAGCTTTCTAGCTGCCTTTTCTACTGTACACCCAAGTCCTACATCATAGAGCCATCAATCTGTATCTTGCACTGACGAGATCTAACAAGATCGAAGCACTTCATGTCTGCAGGTCAGATGAATGTCCTTATATATTAAGCTATATCGCATGTTATTAGCCAGCGGTTCTGGACACATGCATAAGCAAACTGACATAAAGGAGTATTTTGCATATCTTCGCCCCTTACTTTGGGGAACATGGGAGTAAGAAATTACATCCAGTTACAACAGTCCCAACCCCATCCTGCCCCTTGAGTTCTCCCTTTGGGGAACTTTGGTCCAATCACAATTGTGCTGTGCCTCTTTAATCAAAGTGGACTATGGGCAAGTTACATCAGCTGAAACCTAGAGGATAATGGTACTTGTGGTAAGAACAGATGGCATCAACCTTAAGCTAGGTTAACACAGTACCGATAAAGCCCGGATATCGTTGGATCCGATGGTATCAGTGCTTTATTGGCACTGTGTGTGTTCGCTTTCAGGAACGAGTGGGCGTCCTTCACATTTTTTGGATACTATGGAATCAAGATAAGAGCCGAATAAACTATCTCCTTCAAAGGGCAACCTCACACAATTTGTTCTTAGAAGTGGCGTCTGCGTCCCAAGGCTTCTCGCAACTGAAGAAAGAGCAGCTGTTCTAGCAGAAAGCTTGACAGAAGATAAGATTACATCACAAAGATAATCTGCCCCTTTAAGTGATATAGGCAGAGTTTTAAAACTTTGTTCTCTATGAACTCCTTTCTTAATGCTGTTGTCCAGCTCAAGAAATCAGCCATGGAAGCAGTATCAATGGAGAATTTAATTGCTGCCTCTGAAGATAAAAAGGTTTTCCTTAAATCTGCTTCAGCCATAAAGATGAACTATTTTTTAACATTAAAGTGGTACACTTGAAAGGGAGTGATACTGGAGAATTAACCTTGGGGGCTGCTTCCCATTCCCTGGACTCCTCAGGGTCACAGTGAAAAGACTAAATCTTCTAGGGAGGGAAAATTTTCCAGGGATGTTCCGTTCCTGCTTAATACTAAGCTTTATTGTCTATGTATAGGGAAAAAAATAATTCTTTCTTTTGGCCCAAAAAAAGTCTAGTGATCTTCTTCAATGGTTCCTGGGAGTCCTCAGACTCAAGAGTCTGTTGAACCAATCTAAGAAAAGGTTCCAAATCCGTTGAAGTAAAAAATCCTCTTCATCAGAAACTTCTCCATCCACTGAAACAGAATCCCAATTTTTATAGGGACTTGAAGGTCCTGGTTCCTCCTTCTGGTAAGAAGCCTTTGCTTGTTGTCACTGTGGACTGTTGATTAGAAAACTTGGTCATGGCTCTTCTAAGCAAAATTCTTGCAAAGAAGAGCCAGTAACAGAGTCAGACTTTTATTTTTCGGAACATACGGGGCATAGTTTACACAAATAATCTGTCATGGCTTCCTATCTGACATTTGCTCATGAGCAAAAATGTGATGACATCATCTGCCCACGACGTGGCCTACGAGATGGAGGATACTGGTAGCTACTGGAAAACACAGGCACCACAAATACAGAGGACAGCACTGACCAAGCCATTGTGCCACACAAAATGTATTAACAAATATCAAATTAGTTGAAAATAACAAACGTATATGTCGTGTTGGCACCAGTCCAGGACAAAAACACTGCTGGGACAAGGAAGAGAGGAGTATTTAAAGTGTTGGAACTGTTCCTACCTATTGGTTGATGGGGCTATGTCTCAAAATTAATGCTGCCTTTGGATGATAAAAAACACTTCCTGTGATATCCTAAATGAGCAAATATCTTGAACAAACCATTGTAAGCAACTAAAATAAATGTATAAGCTATTGCATATACAGATATATTGATCTTAATAAAATTGATGGCCATCAAGTTCTACAAGTGTTAGTCTAGGGTCTTACATTTAATTATCATGGGTAATGCATGTATAATTACCAATTCTCTCATACAGTCATATAGTTCTTATGATTGCTGCTATCACATACATTTATACTAGTATTTTCTAAGGTTCATGGGTCAATCCTCTGTTTATATTCTGTAATGCTATAATAACCTGTTGAGGTTTATGGTTCTTAGATTAAAATTCGACATGTTTATAATGTTTAGTCATTTAAGATTCAAACCAAGTTTAAGTATTTCTGAATATATCACGCCCCTCTTTTATGTTAGATAGTTCTACATTGTCTCGGAAGTTATTATATTATTTACAGTGTGTGGGAACGCTGAATAATAGAGATAAACCTGAATGTATTACTTTTGTATTTCCAGAAAAATGGCAAAATATAGTCAGACATGGTTGAAATATCATTTTGGATTTAAAATTGGTTCTTTGAAAGGTTAAGGGTTATAGAGAAAAATGATCCTATTAAAAATGTTATTTTAAAATCTGCATTTACTTGAAATCATTCACCCAAACGGTTACTTGGAATCCTTCAAATGTTTTTAAGAGTAGTGCAGTGTCATACATCCACTTGATTCCTATGTATATTATATTGCACTAAAGAGATGCAGAAAAAAAGAAAATGACTGCAAATAAGACATTTATATCCAATTTAAGCCTTAAAATTCTAAATAGTATTAAGACATAAAACATTGAATTTACAGGGTGTATTTACCTTTGGTTTGCACAGATGCAACACAACAAGGCTACAAATGCACTTTAGAGTATTCTGCCTTGCTGAAGCAATCACTAAGGCAAGGGACACACTATATTAATCAATTTCTGGGCTGTAAGCTAGGAAAATATGTATTCCTTATCATCCCCAAGGCAGCATTAAACATAGAGATGATTGCCCAGCCCCTTAGTGGGTAGGACCAACCCCCCAAAATGTAAATACCCCTCCCCTATTCCACCAGTCAGTGTTTGTTTGTCCTACAGTAAAAGGTAGGAAGACAGCTGGTGGGAACCCCTCTGTTTGGAGAGCGGTGCTTTCCTGGTCGCCCAAACTGTGCCTTTTGACTTGTGCCTTGTTGTGCTGAGGACTGGTAAGAGAGAGAGAGAGGGGTTTGTTAGCACAGTTTGTGCTTTTTCAGCAGTGTGCAAATAGTAAGTGCTGTTTAACTTTCTTTTCTAATTCATAATCTTTATGGAGGGCTGGCCCTTTGCTTTTGTTTGGTAAGCTTCAGCTGCAACAGGTGGTGTGTCCTTCATTTGGAGTGCATGGTCATTGCTGGTATTCATTGTCTCTCTCTCTCTCTATCTCTCCACCCCCCTCCCCCCTCCCTGCAGCCCTTATGTCTCTTTCAGAAAACCAACTGCTGGCTGAGGAGCCCAGACCTACCTTCAGGAGGAAGGCAGTGTCTAAATCAATGAGGATATGAGGCTCGCTTGCCAAAGAAATACGCTGGAAAGCTCTGTATAACATGTGCAGAGAAATCACCTTCAATGCAGGATTTCTTTTCATTCCTATAGGATTCAATGACATCCTTTCAGGCCAGGTATTCATCTATGCCAGGAGATGTTAGTAGCCTGCCAGGCAACCAAGAGGCTGTGCAAGAGGAAGTGGCAGGTCTAGAGGCTGTTGAGGATCAAAGGCTTTTGGAGGACATAGTCCCTAATAAAGAGCAAGAGCGATCTGAGGAAGGAGAGATCTCTGATGAGGAGGATATTTTCCCTTCAACTGAATTGGAAAACTTTCTAAAAATTGTCTTTGATACCCTAGAGGAAGAAAGTCCTCAGGAGTTTTTCGTCTGTTTTCTGGAGCCATAAAGAAAAAGACATATATACCGGTCCACGAAGCCATTAAGGACAGTATAATGGAGGAATGGAGAAACCCAGACAAGAAGTTTTGTCTTCCCTAGAAAGTTTCAAAATCTTTTTCCCTTCAATCCAGAGGACATCAAGAACTGGGAGCTGTCTCCTAAAGTAGACGCTCCAGTTGCTCTAACTTTAAAACGCACTACACTTCCCCTAGAGGATAGCTTAGCTCATATTTAAAGGACCCCATAGACAGGAAGTCAGAAGCTAGCTTAAGAAAGACCTTTCTATCAGCAGGTGCAGCCATGAGGTCATCTATTGCATCCGCTTCAGTAGCAAAAGCCTTACGGATATGGCTGGGAGTATTGGAGAGCAGCCTTGGAGATCCTGTAAGCCAGGTGGTTAAAGGGCATGTCCACCCCGAAATTGAACTTTTGATATGTGGTAGGGCATGCTCCCCCAGCCCCAACCGCATTAATATAATTGTTAGAAAGTCCCCCGATTCTTACTTACCTGCCCTCTCTCCTCCACTGCAGTGTTCAGGCCCTCTGCTTGCATGGAATTGAAAGCAGGGGGCGGGACCAGCAGCCGCATCCGTGATTGGCTGAGAGGCAGGGAGGGCTGCACTGAGCATGCTTCAACCTTGATGAGGTTGAGGAAGTCTCAGGCACAGCATGAGTCACACACTGCTCCTACACAGCAGTTTCCTGGAATTTGGAGGGGCATGGCAGGGGAACTATTTTGAGCAGGAATGTAAGGTAAGGATTGTTTTAAACTACTTGATGTGGCCAGTAAGGGGTTAAATTTTAGTTTTGGGGGTGGACATGCCCTTTAAGGATCTACCGATCCTTCTTAGGGCAGCAGACTATTTATGTGATGCGTCCCTGTCTACAGTGAAGATTTGGCTAGGTCAGCGGCTTCCTCATACAGAAGGAAGCATACAGAAGAGCCATATGGCTCAAATCCTGTGCAGCTGACTCTGCCTCAAAGAATTGGCTGTGTGGTTTACCCTTTGAAGGGGGTAGACTGTTTGGTTCTGAATTGGAACCACTATTGAGCAAAAGGGGAGAAGAAAGCGTTGGGGTCCTTCCGCAGGACAGGAAAACCTTTCGAAGAACCTTTCGTACCTTTCGAGCTCAGCCCAGAGTTAGAGGTAATAGATTCTTCAGGGATAGACAAACCCCATTCTCAAGACCACCGCAACCAAGACGAAGAGGTTGCGGTACATTTCAGAGACCTTTTCCCAATGAAGCCAGGCTGGTAGGGGGTTGGCTGAAGCACTTTTCGCGGGCTTGGATCAGAATAACGGCAGTCAAGTGGGTCCTGGAAACAGTATCTCTAGGCTATGCTATAGAGTTTCTGCAAATCCCGCAAAAGGGCTGTTTTGTCATTTCTTCAAATCCCCTGTTTTCCTGATACCCAAACCAACGGGGAAATATGGTACAATCATAGACCTCAGATTTCTAAACAGATTCATAAAGAAACAACACTTCAAGATGGAGACGGTCAGGTCTACAATCAATTCAATCCTCTCTCTAGATTAACTAGCTACTCTGGATCTTCAAGATGCTTATTTACATGTCCCAATAAGACCATGCCATCAAAAGTATCTGAGAATAGCTATTCAGGAAAACCAGCAAATACAATATTACCAGTTCACAAGTCTCCCCTTTGGAATCTTGTCTGCACTAAGGGTTTTCACCAAAATCATGATTGTAATCTCATCATACCTTCATCAGAATGGAGTAAATACCGTCCCCTATCTCGACAATTGGTTACTCAGAGCAACTTCACCAGAACGTCTCATCAAGAACATACGGCTGACCATAGAGACACTTCAGAATCTCGGTTGGCTAATAAATTATGAAAAGTCAGTTCTATCTCCATCTCAAAGTATCAAGTTTTTGAGTCTTATTTTCAACACGGCAGAAAACAGCATATCTCTGCCTCAGGAGAAAATAGAAAAGATAATTTCTATAATCCTTTCGGTACAATCAAGCAGGTCAACTACACTGAGAACCATGCTGAGAATTCTGGGGAGTCTTGTATCAGTCATAGAAGCAGTGCCATGGGCAAGGGCCCATTTCAGAGGGTTTCAACAATACTTCCTAATGGTCTGGGACGGAAATTTAGCATCATTAGACCATTCAGTAACAATTCCCCGGTCTGTCATAAGGTCGCTCGACTGGTGGCTGGTAACAGAGCATCTGAGCAAAGGAAAGTCTTTAATCCTGCCTCCGCCAATAGTATTGACAACATCTTTAAAAGTATCTTGCTTGCGCTTGGGGGTATGGGTAGGGTAAGGGTTAAAACAAGAAGTAAAAAATAAAAAGAAATAGGTTAAGATCAAGATCTCTGTAAACAAACCAGTTTAAAATGACACTTCCATATTAAAGTTAAACTCAACCACTACTTGTGTTATCCACCACTAGGGGAATGCAGGCTTACTCTGTGCTGTTCTGATGCTTGCTTGGTCTGTATAGTTCCCAAAAACCTCTGCACACAGGAATAAGGTTGACAACAAACTTATTATAGCAATTAAAAACAATAAAAAGCACTACAAACCTTGCAAAAAACGTCCATTAGCAGTTTTTGAAGTTGCACCTCTCTGCTATGGTGTGGCCCCTTTAAGTCGTGGCTTGTGAGGTAGTTCCTACGCGTTTCGCTGTTTTAATCCTTACAGCTTCATCAGGGAATTTAATATATGGAAGTGTCATTTTAAACTGGTTTGTTTACAGAGATCTTGATCTTAACCTATTTCTTTTTATTTTTTACTTCTTGTTTTAACCCTTCCCCTACCCATACCCCCAAGCGCAAGCAAGATACTTTTAAAGATTTTATAAACAATTCAGTGGACAACTTGCAGTGCAGCCACCCTACTTAAGGAGACATTCCCTACCACACCATAGCGCGGAAGTAACCCAATCTACTAGTATTGACAACAGATGCAAGTACAGGTTGGGGGGCTCACTGTTGCGGCCATTCAGCTCAAGGAAGATGGTCACCAGAAGAAAGGTAAACCTTTTCAAACTTCAAGGAGTTGAAAGCAATCCTTCGTTCCCTGTTACATTTTCAAGAAAGGATAAAAGGAAGTGTATTGTTAATCCAGACAGACAATTCTACAGCAGCAGCCTATGTAAACCATCAAGGGGGAACTCAAAGTAGGGGTCTTCTGCAGCTGGCCCTACAGATAAGTGGGCAGAAAGAAACCTTTCAGCTATTTTGGCGGCATACATAAAAGGCTCAGAAATATGTGGGCAGATCAACTAAGCTGAGAAAGGCTAGATCCAAATGAATGGTCCTTACATCCTCAAACTTTCAAGCAGATCTGCAAAGCCTGGGGGGGCCCTCAAGTAGATCTGATGGCGTTGGCTCAAAACAGGAAGGTTCCAAGCTACTATTCCTTGGACAGAGACCCAAATGCGTTAGGGAGAAATGCTTTCTCACTCCAGTGGAACTTCGAGCTAGCGTACATATTCCCTCTCTTCCAGCTTATATCCCAAGTATTGAGGAAGGTCCGTGAGGATCAATGCCAAGTAATCTTGATAGCGCCATCCTGGCCGTGCAGACCATGGTATGCAGATCTGGTATAGATGTCAATCAGACCTCCTTGGACCTTACCAATGAGGTGGGATCTTTTGATGCAGAAGAATGTCCCACATTCGAACCTCCAGGACTTGAAACTCAGAATGTGGTTGTTGAAAGGGATTTAATGCTGTCCCTGGGATTCTCTGGTGCTGTTATCGATACTCTCCTACAGTCGTAAGCCTACAATCACGGCCACTTATCAGAGAGTCTGGAAAACATTCTGTAGTTGGTGTGGCCGGAAACAGATAACCTGTCAATCCTCTCAGATAACAGTGATTTTAGATTTTCTTGTTGAAGGTCTCAATAAGGGCGCAAGTGGCAGCCTTGGGAGTCTTTTTTAATTTTAATCCTGCTGGGGATTCCTTTATTTGAAGATTCTTTAAGGCAGCTTCAAAACTAAGACCGAAAATAAGATCTACAGTGCCTAAATGGGATTTAAGCCTAGTACTTAAAAGCCTCAGTAACCTACCTTTTAAACCTCTCGAGGACATATCCATACAGTTACTGACTTGGGAAACGGCACTTTTGGTAGCCTTATGTTTAGCCAGACTGGTCAGCGAACTTCAGGCCCTCTCCTGTAAAATTTCCTGTTTTGAAGTATCAGAAGAGGGGTTTAGACTTACTACAGATCCATCCTTTACCCCAAAAGTATCTTCAGCTTTCAACAAAGAACAGGAAATATTCCTCCCTTCAATCTCGCAGGATTCAGCTGATGACACACTCTGGCCAAGGTGGACGTGGGCAGATGCCTTCTAATGTACCTTTCTAGAGTTAAGCCTTTCCGTAAATCAGACTCCCTTTTCTGATGCTGGAGCCAGGAAAGGAAAAGGGGCATCAAAGACAACAATTGCCAGATGGCTTAAGCAAGCTATTTCAGCAGCCTACAGAGCAGCTAACTTACAAATTCCAGAAAACATAACAGCCCATTCTACAAGGCAGTATCTACTTCCTGGGCAGCAAAAGCAGGGGCAACTCCAGAACAGATTTGTCAAGCAGCTACCTGGGCCTCATACAATACCTTTGTGAGGCATTACAAGCTGGACGTCCAGGATCGAGAAGCGTCTTTTGGAATGAGAGTTTTACAAGCTGTGATTTCCTAAAAAAATTTTTTTCCCCACCTTGACTATGTATTAATCACTACTTTGGAATATTTTCTATGTTTAATGCTGCCTTGGGGATGGTAAGGAAAGCTAGAATTTATACTTACGTAAATTCCTTTCCCTTGAATCCCAATGGCAGCATATATTAATCCCGCCCTATAAAAAAAAAATTCATTTATGTGTGTATCTGTTGTATTCAATTAGATCAACTGGACTTGAAATGTAGTTCTTGAAGACGTTTCGCTAGTCATCCGACTGGCTTTCTCAATTCAGAATGACTTGTACAAGAATCTGTGGCAATTATGTACCCTGGAAAATTCCAATTAGCATATCACAGCCAGGTGTTAAGGGTGTGATTGGATAGTGGCTAAGAGGTGTTATAGGAACTCCCAGAGTAAGGTGTTAAAACAGCATTGTACATGGCAGACAGTTGGTGTCGAACCCCCCCACCTCTATTTAGGCTTGGTTTCTTTATTTTCACATAAATGGCCTCCTTAACACCTCTCTTGAACCAGTCACGTTCCTTCGCCAGTATGTTAACATTACAATCTTCAAAGGTATGTCCTTTATCCTTAAGATGCAGATACACGGCTGAGTCCTGACCCGAGGAATTGGCTCTTCTGTGCTGGGCCATACGTTGATGCAGTTGCTGTTTGGTCTCCCCCACATACAAATCAGAGCATTCTTCACTGCACTGCACCGCATATATGATGTCGCTTTTCTTGTGTTTTGGTATTGGGTCTTTTGAATGTACCAATTGCTGCCTCAGTGTGTTGTTCGGTTTAAAGCATACAGGGATACGATGTTTTTTGAAAATTCTTCTTAATTTCTCGGAGACCCCTGCTACATATGGGATGACCATGTTCTTCCTCCTGTCTTGCTTTTCCCCTTCACTGTTGGTATTTGTGTTCTTTTCTTTCCTTCTACTTCTTTTGACAAAGGCCCAGTCTGGATATCCACAAGTTTTAAGGGCTCCTCTGAGATGTTTCATTTCTTTAGCCTTCGCCTCTGTGCTAGTGGGGATGTTCTCGGCTCTGTGTTGCAGGGTTCTGATGACACCCAGCTTGTGATCTAAAGGGTGGTGGGAGTCAAACATCAAATACTGATCTGTGTGTGTTGGTTTTCTGTAAACCTCTACTTCCAGTTTACCATTTTCCTTAACTTCTACCAAGCAGTCCAAGTCCAGTTGATCTAATTGAATACAACAGATATACCATGACCTGGATGAATGAGAACCTTCACAAGCACATTTATGTGTGGTTTGTTCTTACTGCTTAAAAAATACACTGACTGGTAGAATAGGGGAGGGGTATTTAAATCTTTGGGGGTTAGTCCTACCCACTAGGGGGCTGGGCAATCATCTCTATGTTAAATGCTGCCTTTGGGATTCAAGGAAAAGGAATTTATGTAAGTATAAATTCTATCTTTTCTAGTGAAAAAGTAGGGTTGTCCAGTCACTAGTCAATTTCAAGGGGTAATCCCTTCATTACATTCATGTTTTCATGTTTTCACACTCCTTTTTATAGCCCATACATAATAGTGCCACCTATTGTACCTTCTCTTTTTTACACATATTGTAATTAACTAGTGCTCCATTGAATGGTACATAAATACAGGAAATGATGCACTAGGCACATTAAAGATATATATCATTAAATATATGTTATTATAATAATGTTATTGTGGTTATACTTCTTAGGTGGAATAGGGAAATAAAAGAATGGAAATAAGAAGTATCCCTTATTTTTACAGAGTAAGTACTGCCGTTTGTGTAATTGTTGTATTGGGAATGTACCACTGGGTGGAGCACTAGTTAATGTGGAGCACTAGTTAATTACAATATGTGTAATAAAGAGAAGGTACATTAGGTGGCACTATTATGTATGGGCTATAAAAAGGAGTGTGAAATCATGTCTCTGTAACACTTGATAAAGGTCTAACAGCAGAAAATTGAGTGTGTGTTTCTGCATTAATAAAATGGGATTACCCTACCCTACTTTTTCACTAGAAATACTTATTCTTATTTTTTATGCTTATTTGGCAGAGTGGTGGCCAAAAGGCAGTGGACACCTAGTAGGTACCCTGCATATAATTACTCTAGGAAAATATGTACCTAAACAGTGTGTTGATTGTTAAACCCATATTTTTTGAGGAATAAACTTGACTAGTATTATTTGTTCACTCTACTCCATATATTTTAGTTGTTCTGTTCAATAAGCCAGTAAACCATGTCTGGCCTAAAGCTGAGTACACACATTCCCAATTTACCAGTGATATGTGTACCGCAGTTCTGACCATTCCCGAGACCGACAAATATTTACCTCGGGATTGCTTGGAAATAGACAAATATTTCCCTCTAACGTGGCCATCTCCCTGTACTAAAGAATAGGAAGTCAGCCATTGCTGAAGGAAATGTGCAGCCCCAAACGTTCTTCCTATACTTTTCATAGGGAGAATGCTAGGAACTGTGTTTAGGGGATGTCTAATAAATAACACCTTAAGATTTTCTTTAATATAAATATTATACAAAGTGACCACAGATATACACTAAAAAGAAATCATTGTGGGTTGTTCACACTAGTAATTACTATCACCTTGGTATTAATTTTTCCAAATATGCAAATAATACTATCAAATGCAAGAGACTGTCTTTATGATTGATTACAAAGGCAAATGATGCCAGGGGATCACAAGACATGTTTTAATTGTTAAATACCAAAATAATAATTAAAAAAAAACATTGTGCAGGGAAGAGCGTTATTTTCCACTTAACGTGCCTGTGCCTTATTCAACCTTTAATATTGTTTAATGACCTAAACTACAATGTCCAAATAAAGTGTGTGTTAGTGAAATAAGAACGTGTGGGATGAATCATTTCTCAGCTATTTGTAATCAGAGTGTTAAAACAGTGAATGTGGTAGGTGGAATATCCCAAGATAAATTAGCTTTCCAAATTTATTTTGGTTAAGTCAGCAGTACAGAACTTCAAAGTAGGTTTATTTCTTATTCATTCTCTAAAATATTTTATTGATCCGCCCTCATCTCACCCTCTTGTATTTTCTTTAACCATATATGGGTCCTTTGGGGCAAGCTGAACTGTTTCCTATACAAAGCATATGTTTAAACTATATAACTGTAGGTTTCTTGTCTGTTTCAGAATCTATAAAATATACAAAGGAATATAATGTATCCTGAGCCTGAAACAGGTATTAGTGCATATCCACATTCACATTGCTTACATTTGCTTTCTATTTTTAGTTAACAGGAATTTTGCACATGCATGCTATCTCCTGTATTTATTTTATTATGTTATTAAACATAAATTATAACAAAAAATAATGTCTGAGATATTCTCTTGTTTGTTGCATAAAAAAGTTTATTCACCCATATTTACAAGAAAAAAACAGCCAAAGTTTCAGGTGGTACTTCACCCTTTCTCAAGGGCACACTCATTACAGAGAGCACTTTGTAAACAGCCCACTTATTTGTTATTCAACATAAATAAACTTATTGATATTCAACATAAATTAGGTTATGTTATATTATGTGTATAAAATGTTTTTTTCAATAATAGGTTTTGTATGTGTAAAATGTCACGCTTTTAGTAAACTATCCAATAGCAAAACTATGTCCATTTCTAGTTCTAAATTTATAGAGCAGTGTTTGCTTACACAATTTGGATGGTATTAGAAGAATAAAAAAACTCTTCTATGTCCCCCAAACCAATCTTTTATCAGCAATAGCCGAGCTTGCTTACCTTACATTCTCTTCTGTGCTGTCTCTGACTTAGCGCAACTTTGGAGTCTTTTGGGGAGGCTTTGTGCACCTTTGAGTCTTACCGCCATTCAGCTCTTCAGATATTCGACTTTTTGGGTCTTTTCACAGCTGCATCTCCTTAGCTGCAATTGATCTCTATAGGTTATTTTTAGGCGGATTTGAGTTCCCTTCTACCCTATTCTCTGCTTCTCTCCTTCCCTTTTCTGATTGATCTGCCCATCCTTTTTAAGTTCCTTATTTCCTTTGGGTCATTGTCTGTTGTTTTTGGTTATCCTTTGCTCATGGTGGGTTCTGCATCTGGATTTTAGGGGACTTTTCCCCCTGACTATACTTTTTCAATGCCTGTACTGACCTTTGCCTGTTTACTGACTACATCTCTTTCTTTACCCCTGATACTGTGCTAACTGATTTCCAATGTATGTTTCTAATTCCACCTTTGTCTACCTCCCTGAACTCTGGTTCTGTGCCTTTTCAAAAGTTTTGTTTTGATTTTCTTGAGTATCCCTGGCCTTAGCACAGATACCTTGTGCTCTAAGTCCTGGGGGCAATTATGTCCAGTCCTGGGGGCAATTATGTCCAGTGAGGCGTGTTAAGTCTTCCAGCAAACATGCATGTATGTATGTTTATTTATATAGCACCACTTGAGGATGCAGCCTTGTACAGTACAATAGAATTGAAAATTATACAAGAGCTTGAAACATGCAACATGAGGAAAGAGATCCCTGCCCGTAAAACTTAAAATCTAGTTAGGTAGGTAACACCCACCCACACCCACACCCACCCACACCCACATATATATAGTGGAGAGACTATTGACTTTACTATCTTTAATAGGGAAACTACTGTACTACTACTGTACTATCCCTGTTCAATGGGAAGATATGGTCTGCAAGAAGCAAGTCTTCCTGTTGGCCATTTTTAGAAAAAGTCCCAGATTGTGAGGGGGGCAGGTTAAACCGGCACTCTAACTGGATACTTTTAAGAGAAGGGGGGTTTTTTTTAGGCACTACAATTGCACAATACCAGTAATGTAGTGCTACTGCTTAGAAGATAAAAGTCACCAGGTTTTGTGAAAAGAGTGGTTTTCTCTATGACTACATATTGTAGACAGTTTAGTAGCTAATGCTAATGTTAAGACAATGGCAAGACAGCAGTTATTTTAAGGAACATAAATGTACAGTATGTTTATAAAGATGAATTGTAGGATTATATTAAGATTGTTTGACTTTATAAGGAGAACTAGCAAATATAAACTCATAGAGAAAGTGGAATGACCTTTATACGAGATTATAGCAGTGAGAATGCTTTTAGCAGACTAAGAATAGCAGTAAAGTTTGAGCAAGGTACAATAAATAATCACAATATTACATTTCGTACACAATGTGTTCAATGTAATATGGGGAATAACTGTGGCGAGTACAAATGTATCTTTTTCCTTTAGGATTTATTGGAAAAGTGACACTGTGGAGAAATGCCCAAAATAATTGCAGAACTGCCCTGTTATTTTAGCTGAACGTGATGGTAGGGCTTTTAATAGCTCTTTAAAGTTAATAGATGCTTTACATACACTTTCCAAGACATAAGTGCTTCCTGCATATCTTGGTACAATATGTGTAAGCAATAAAAGAAGATTTACTTGCTTTCGATCAGCCCATGAAGACCAGAAAAAAAAAAAAAAACAAACTAGCATGCTCATTAGCAATGTGTATAATAGAAGGATATCTCATGTATTTCTGAAAAACATCCATCATGGAAAGTAATTTTCCACAAGGCATTACTGATATATAAATTAAGCTTATGCAGAATTACTTTAGCAATGCATCACTGAATTGTAATAAATCTAGATTCACAAAATTACAATATTTGTTTTCAGCGTGGTTTTTGGCAGGAGGAAAAAAAACCCGGGCGATGCTATAAAAATTGGTCCTTGGCGAATGTAAATATTTCTGTGTTATTTGTAATATCTGCAGGTGAGTACCGACATGTTTACTTTTCACTTGCACATTGGACCCATTTTTTAAAGCACTGTCCTGAACTCCCTGTGTTTAGTCATATATCAGAAAGACTTGTTTGTTCATTAGCAATATGTATAACGGAAAGAAATCTCATACTCCTAAAGAACATTCATCTCCTAAAGTAATATTCTACCAGCTTTTCCTGGTGTATAAATAAGGCTTGAGCAAAATTAGTTTATAGAAACATATTATATAAAATTTTACATTTTTTGCAAGGGTAAGGGGAACTAAACTGAACTAAATTAAACTGTTTGCCCAAAATCATCACCACCCTGTCCCAGTAAGAGGCAGGTAGAGAAGAGTTTAACATTAAAAATGCAGTTACTGCACCATTAGCTATTACTAATGTATGTATGTATGTATGTGCTCACCTCACAGCCACACCCCTGAAAGGGCCGACGCCCATGAAGTCCAGTTTGACCAATAAAAATCCTGCACGTCACTTACAGAGTGTGATTCCCCAATTCAGTAACTCAGATGAAGGGTCTGGTCTCTGTGTGCTGCCCGATTACAACAACACATACACAGAGTCCACTTCAGTGACACAACAACAGCGTAATGTACGGCTACACAACTCAGAGAGCTGCACACACAGAACAACAGCTTCTATCCCTTCTATAACAGAGGGAACCAGACATTTCCCTTAGGACTAGGCCACACTAGCGCAATTTTGCGCTTGTGCATGCGATTTTTGATAACATTGCAGTCACGGCAACACATGTGATAGCCTTTCCGTTTGCGATACGCAATTTCGTATCTCAAAAGGAGAAATCACATGTGCAAATGCATGGGAAACGCGCAAGCATTTGCGGCGCAGTGTGGCTGTGCCCTTACAGTCTGTAAGACATCACAATTTGCTCCTGGAAGGTTTTAAATATTAACCCTGGAAAAACTATTGGTGATATGAATCACATCTGCGGTTATTGTCATGCTAAGAAATTTAAAGCAGAGCCTCCTGGAATGTGACCACGCCCCCAGATATTGCTGTCACGCCCAAGCCCCCAAACATCACGGTCATGCTCATACCTCAACTATCAAGGCCACGCCCCCAAAGATAACTGCCATGCATTGCAACCATGACCCCAAATGTTGTGACCACGCTACTAGATATTGTGGTCACTCCCCCAAAAAAAACCAAAACATTATGGTCTGCCCCCATACGTCATGGCCACACCCCCAAACATCCAAACATCCCAGGTATGTTCCCGAATCACACCCACATACACAAACGTTCTGTCCATGCCCCCAAACATCATAGGCAAACCCCCAAACACCACACCCATGCCCCTAAATGGCATGGCCATGCCCACACTTTGAAACAGCATGGCCATGCCCCCAAATATCGCGACCACCAAATGTCATGTCCAAGCCTCCTGGACACCACAACATTACAGACACAACCCAGACTGTCCACACCCTAGAATGCTGTGCACCCACCCACCGCAACATTGCAGACATGCCCCATCCACCTATTCCAACCGAAACGATTGAGGGGTATGGTACACAGGAATTACCTGGACTTAAGCACCAGACACACATTGCCCACATGTCACACACTTCACAGATAGTTACAGCCAAAAAAACAATGACATCATGGCACTTTCAATTTGGACCAGAAAGTAACTTTATTGATTGGGATCTAATAGTCAATATAAAGTGGTCCTTGAGCAAGGATAAAGTGTTAAAGTACAAACAAGGTGACATACTGCTAACAAATTTGCAAAAAATTGAGCTCGCTTAATAAAAACACACAACGCACGGACAGCGCAACAGAATGAAGCCCAGCTTTAACAACACAGACAAAGAGCAGCACGTCACATGCTTCATGTCAGTCACTCAAGTTCTGCGATATTCAGTTACAACATGTTTTCCCAATGGCAAATTCCATGTAGGACGTTCATGAGTAGGTTCACCACAACATTTGTATATTTACGCTCCAAGTGGAAAAACTGATAACGTTGTATATAAGGTTTTACAATAAACATGTGCTATACATCCTTCAAGCAACGTCACCTCCTCAACTCATAACTATTAAATACATGACGTACATTACCAACTGCACTTTTTCCACCTGTCTCTCCCATCTAAGCCAAATGCACACCTGCACGTAAAAAATACTTTACCCACATGTGTACATGGGCAACGCCAGGTACAACTGCTAGTATAATACATAAGGCTAGGCATTTTCAATGGGAAGGTGCAGTGGCAAGAATCTATATTACAGTCACTCAGTGATGTCACTGAGTGAATTCCTGTATTCTACTGCCCCTCCCACTGTCTCCCCCTTTCTGTATTAGTCCTTTATATAGAAAGCCCTGTTTATTATTGACAGGCAATGTTCGGTCCTTCTTTCTCTTTCAATAGGAATGGTAATTAACTATTTATACACTAAACAGGGATTGCTATATAAATGACTAATACAGGGAGGGGGAGAGACAGTGGTAGTGGACAGGTTTTTTATTTGGCTGGCCTTATGTATTATAAGAAATAATACACAATCTACAGTGTAATATACGGCTTTACTCCACCTCGGAGTTCCATGCCCTGTACAAATATGGTCATGGAACTCCTCGTCCTCGGTGGCGTAATATCCTTATATTACACTGTAGGTAGCATATTATCCCTTCTAAATTATCTGACATATATTTTGGTTCTTGTAGAGGATGTTGTCATGGTGACAAAAAAAATATTATATATTATATAATTTAGGGACTTCCAGTATCATGCAAATTTTATTATGTGGGGCTTTTTTGGATGCCTAATTCTCTTCCGTTTTTCTACAATGAAGGGATAAAAAGTTAAGTAATATATAAAGGGAAATAGCTTTTTCAGACAGTGCCACATTAAAGAAGCAATAAACTTATCTATTCTCATATGTTACTTCTAACTTACTACTTAAGTGTTAAGCTGGTAAAAATTAAAGACATTTTGGGTGCTTGCATTCTGTGTCTTAATGCCGAATTGTTTTCTCAGTGTGTCTACAATAAATCGTTAATTTTTTTTTTACCTATGTGATAGTGCCATTTGTGGGGGTCTTTTCTTGGAAACTTTTGATGCTTATTTTGTATACAAATTGTTTTCTCCACATCTAAAGCACATTCTGATGAAATGCACATTGTGCTGTTTATATTTCCTGTAGTGGTATATAGAGATGTTCAAAACTGTTGAGTTTCTTTCCGTTTTTGAATTTTCGGAAAGTTCGAAAGTTCGAGTTTCGATTTTTGAAAATAGAAGATTTTTGAAAATTGTCTACTTTCGATTTTCGAAAATCATCTACTTTCGATTTGAAAATCATCTACTTTCGATTTTCGAAAATCATCTACTTTCGATTTTCAAAAATCATCTACTTTCGATTTTCGAAAATTGTCTACTTTTGATTTTTGATTTTCAAAAATCGTCAATTTTCGAAAACCATCTACTTTCGATTTTCGAAAATCATCTACTTTTGATTTTCGAAAATCGTCTACTTTCAATTTTCGAAAATCATCTACTTTCGATTTTCAATAATTGTCTACTTTCAATTTTCTAAGATTGCCTACTTTCGACTTTCAATTTTCAAAAATCGCCTACTTTCGATTTTCGAAAATCGTCTACTTTCTATTTTCGAAAATTGTCTACTGTCAATTTTCGAAAATCGTCTACTTTCGATTTTCGAAATAGCCTACTTTCAATTTTCGAAAATCATATACTATCGATTATCGATTTTTGAAATTCGTCTACTTTCGATTTTCGAAAATCATCTATTTTCGAAAATTGTCTACTTTTGATTTTCGAAAATCATCTACTTTTGATTTTTGAAAATCGTCTACTTTCGATTTTCGAAATCATTAACTTTCGATTTTCGATAATTGTCTACTTTCAATTTTCGATGATTGTCTACTTTCGATTTTCGAAAATCGCCTACTGTGATTTTCAATTTTCAAAATCGTCTACTTTTCGATTTTCAAAAATCGTCTACTTTTGGTTTTAGATTTTCCAAAATCGTCTGTTTTTAAGAAACCGCATGCAATTGCATAAAAGGTGAACGCAAAATGGAAATGGATGTGCAATCGCATGCGCATCAGAAATCACGGTAATTTTGCATTCCTGTGATTTCCTTTCTAAACAAAACCACATGCGCAATCACGTACGCAAAGGCCCCAAAAATGCGCTAGTGTGGCTTAGCTCTCTGATTGGCTACTACAGATTAATAGCACAGGCAAACTTTTGCAGCTTTTATTGCATCCGCACCACAGCATAGTAACATTGACAATACGTTATGCTACATTTAAAATAATTAAAAAAAAACCTTTAACTTAAATCAGGTTTTATAAAATGTTAATATTAGTTTTGATTACATTTTTTTCATTGTAATATCATTTATTTATGGTAAACCAAATATTTTATGAAGGTTTAAAAATGGGCTGAAGGTTAAAGTGAAACCAAACATATTAAGTTCAACAGCAAGTAATCTATCTATGCATCAGTTTCGATCTGTGGATGAACACACTAAAAATATAATGCTAATGTAATTCAGAAATATCCATATATCAGTTATGATACAGATTGAATGCTTTCTATGTCAAACTATTTGTGACCTCTTTATCAATTTTTAATATTGTCAAAAAAAGACGTATGTGTTGATCTTGATTAGATTACACTATCTGTTGTTTTTAACCAGTTTCTTTAAAAAACAACATTTTTATAATCCCTTTGAGCTAATGTGCAGTCACCAGAATAAACAAAGTAAAATAAATGAAGAAAAAAAATAAGTTAGCAAAAAATGCTTTTATATTTAAATTAATATTATTACCTGTTTTTAATCTGATTTTTTAAAGTTAGGTTTGTTAAAATCTTATAACATTAAAGGGCACGTGTCACAGCCAATCACAGGAGATGCTACCTGTCTTGCCCTATACTTGCTTCTGTGAACAGAAAAGGCATGGAAGCAAGGCATGAAAGCACGCAGAGGAAAGAAGGCTGGGTAAGTACTGTTGGAAGTGTAGGGAAATGTTAAACTAGTTTCTCTTTAGTCTTCTAGTCTTCTTGTTCTGGCAGGATTTAGCCAGTAGGGCCCCCTGTGTAAAAGTATAAAAGGGAGATCGGCCTTGACTTCCTAGTGTTTCCCCAGAGGATAGGGGAGAGCCAGGGGACCTTAATTAATATTGTTCTGTAAATAAGATACTGTTTAAGTTCAAGAACCAAGCAAGTTAAGTACCCCATTTTACTATAGTCTTACATTTGGCACCCGACGTGGGACTTGAAAAGGGTAAAGAAGTTGTTGGCGGGAATATTCGTTGGTTCTTTGTTCCTGTACAATGTTTCAGTTGTGACTGTATAATTGAGTTACCTTTGGCACTACATATCAATTGATCAAACATTATAAGTATCACCATGCCTTTGCCATTGACTTTGTAGCTGGGGATCGTTCTACAGAATTAATTAATGAAACCTCATCGTACCACCCAAATCTGGTGAGCTCCCATTTGCTAGTTAAAAAAGATTCAGCAGTAACTAGATATTTCAACTTACTGTATAGCAATCCAGATGATCTGTATGATGATATGGGGCCCTATACCATTTTTCTTGTGGGAACTCTCCAGTTGGCTGCCCCATTATCTATCCATGACCACAATACCTCCAAGAAGGGGGACTTGCATTAAGACTGAAATTCAAACATTAACCCAGAAGACAGATGATGTGCAGCCTCTAGGATCACTTGCTAGTTTGACCTCCCAGGTGATTTATCCTCACCAGACACTAATAGTAAGGGGAACTAAATACCCAAAGCTAAAAGTATTCTCAGGAGTTGCCCCTTCCCCCATAGGAGAACAAGAATTTGAGGAGTGGCAGGAGGCTGCTATGCAGATGCTAGAGGATTGTCCTTGTTCTGAGCAGAAGAAAAGGATTTGTTTACCTGAAACCTACTTCCTCCTGCTAGCCCAGTTGTAAAAATGTTTTGCAAGGGACATTCTAATCCCTCTGCTAAATATTGTTTAAAGGCATTAAAAGATGTGTATGGCACATGTCACTATCCTCATACTCGGCTGCACATGTTTCAAAGTTTAAAACAAAGGGAGAAAGAGAATGCTTTTGTTTTTATCTGATGGCTGGAAGACGTTCTGTGGAAGCTGGTGTCTAAAATATCATTTCTAGTGGAGAAGTTAATGAAAAACAGCAAAAACAGCTCATGTATGGGATGCTAAGGGGCCATCCTGTAGCCATTGAACTTCGTATTATGTATTGTCATGGGCCTCCACCAACACTTGGTGAGCTCATGAACAAGGTAACAAGGTAAAGGAACAAGAAGCGAAGTTCCAATATGTTGCATTCCCTAATAAAACTGATAACGGTCTAGTCAAAAGTCCACAAAACTACAGCAAAAGGAGGTCAAGGGTATGAAAAAGAAGAAAGCAGATACTTCCACTAAGTATCATCCCCCTGATTATACCTGCTCCATTGCATGTGTGAAGTGACTCCATTGTGGGCAGACTGGGCATTGAGTCCAACAGTGTAAACTACCCACTGATCAGTTAAACATTCAAAGCAAAGTTGGTCAGCTGTCCAGGTGCAGGCAAAGCCCGCTTGCTTGTAAATGGCATACCCGCCACTGCACAGTTCGACACAGGCACTCAATTGACTATTATTCACATGCCTTTCTACAAGCAATTCCTCAGTCATATTCCACTGCAGCCTGTAGGTCCTGTGCCAGTTTTTGGTGTGGGGAAAGGTTCCGTCTACATGGATGGTTACGTGGAAGTACAACTGCACATCCCTAGTTTAGTTGGAGACAATGATCCCCACTTAAAGTCAATGCTTATGTGAGCCCCCCTCTAGGTGGAAAAAACTCTACATCTATGATTGTTGGCTCTACTGTGAAAGCTGTTGAGGAAGCCTTCTACAGCCGAGAGAAGGTGCCCCCTGACTGTATTGCCAGTAGCTCCAGAATTGCAGGAGATTTGCCAGACATTTGCTCCTGAATTTCCTGGGGGTAATATTGGAAACCCTTGGCATCCAGTAGAGCTTCCACCAGGCGGAGTGAAAATCCTCCGGGTCTATGTGGAGATTGTACCTGTTTCAAGTGGAAGTTTCTTTCTGTTAGTAATTCCAGCCTGGCAGACAGTATCACACTGCTACCCTGTGGAATGTTTTAACTGTCAAATTGGGAGTGTCAGAAATTTTAATCTTGATGCTTCTGATGACTCCCCGGAACACCAACAGATGCTGGAGAATAGACTAGCACAGTTCAGTGATGTATTTTTCATTGATGATATGAATGTGGGGTGTGCTAAAAATGCTAAATACTCCATACAATAAAAAGACAGCACTCCTTTTAGAAAAAGGTCTTGGCAAATACCACCCACAGATCTTGATGATGTTAGAGACTATTTAAAAAAAAAAAACGAAAGACCAAAGGATTATTGTGGAATCACAAAGATTTTATGCTTCATCTATAGTTATTGTCCGAAAGAAAAATGGAAGTTTTCGTATAGACTATAGAACACTAAACAACCATTCCTGATCAGTACACACTGCCATATATTGATGAACCATTTGATGCTTTGCATCTCAGTGATGCTTGGATCTCAGTGCTGGACTTAAGATCTGGATATTACCAAAATCTTATGTCTGCAGAAGATCAGGAAAACACAGCTTTTATTTGCCCATTGGGGTTTTACCAATTTACCTGAATGTCTCTGGGGGAAAAGTGGGGCTCCAACTACCTTTCAGCACCTTATGGAAAAGGTCCTGGGAGACTTGAATCCAAGGAACTACATAGTTTACCTTGATGACATTATTGTTTTCGGCTCTAACCTGGAGGAGCATGATAAAAGATTGTTCAGTGTGCTTAAGCATCTTCGAAAGGAAGGCCTGAAACTCTCAATTGACGAGTGAAAGGTTGCCTGCAAATTTGTGCATTTTGTGGGACACATTGTATCTGGCGAGGGCATTGCCAGTGACCCAGAAAAGGTAGCAGCTATGCTAAATTGACCACGCCCAGGCAATCTAACTAAGCTGACATCTTCTTGAGATTTTGTAGTTATTATCGGAGGTTTGTTGAGGGTTACTCTAAAATTGCCTATCCACTAAATTGACTGTTGAAAGGGGACAATATTAAAGCTACTCTCTTTAAAGATAAATGGACCTCTGCTTGTGATGAAGCTTTTACAACATTAAAGCAAAAACTCACATAAGCACCTGTACTTGCCTAAGCTGACCCACAAAAGCCTTATGTTTTGCATGTAGATGCTAGTTACAAAGGGTTGGGAGGCATCCTTCATCAAGAATATCCTAGGGGATTAAAACCTGTTGCATCAGTCAGAGTCTGAGCCCAACTGAATTTATCTTGAACACAAACTAGAATATTTGGCCTTAAAATGGGCTGTCACTGAAAAGCTACATGACTAACTTTATGGAGCCCAATTTGAAGTAAGAACTGATAATAATCCTTAAACATATATTTTAACCACTGACAAATTAGACGCTGCAGGGCATTGGTGGCTGGCTGCTTTGTCTAATAACTCTAATAACTCCTCAGCAGGAGGAGAGCGAGTGGGAAGAAAGTCGATGTGCAATAGTGGCTGCTTATTGTGCAAGGAGACTGTATTTCTTTCTCAGTTGTACCTGGTGGACTTACAAGGAGACTGTATTTCTTTCTCAGTTGTACCTGGTGGACTTACTTGGAGGCGGAGAGGACAGTGTTCCTGCCATGTGTTCATACCCTACTACACTAGGGGTATGTAAGGATTTCCAACTAAGAACCCAAGATATGATTTGTTTGCAAAAGAGTGATCCCATAGTTCGTCATGTCAGGGAGGCTGTTATTAAATGAGATTATCCTGATTATCCTGATTAAACCCTGATTATATGAAAAATACTCTACCTACCTTTTTCTTAAGGGAATGGGATAAACTGAAAATTATCCATGGGCTCCTTTGTAGGATTCATCTATTTCATGATCATCCAGGGAGAAGACAATTAGTGCTTCCCCAAGTTTACCAAAAGACAGTTTTGAGAAGTTTGCATGATCAACATGGGCTTCTAGGAACAGAAAAAACCTATGGCCTAGTTCAAGATTGCTTCTTCTGGCCTCGGAAGAGGGAAGCAGGTGTAGATCACTGCCTACTAGAGCTGCTCTTATAGAATATTTAAAAAGTAATGGGCTCTTGGATCTAGTGTGCATAGTTTTCTTGTGCATTGACAATGACACTAGTAGGTAGTAGGTTATGTTTTGATTGTAACTGATCATTATACCCATTACACCAAGGCATATCCAACGAGAAACCAAAAAGCTGTCACTGTGGCTAAAATGTTATGGGAAAAGTTATTTTTGCATTATGGGCTTCCCAAGCGAATCCACTCTGATCAAGAGAAAGACTTTGAGAGCAAATTGATAAAGGAACTTATAAACTTGCTGAGCATCAACAAGAGTTGCACTATTCCCTACCTTCCTGAGGGGGATGCCCATCCTGAGCCTTTTAACTGGACTCTGCTAGATATGCTGGGTACCCTCTCTGCTTCAGCTAAGCAATCCTGGAGTAGCCATGCAGGTGCAATGGTTCATGCATATAATTGCACCCATCATGGTTCCACCGGGTTTTCTCCTTATTTTCTTATGTTTGGGAGAGAGGCCAACTTCCAATTGACATCCAGTTGGGTGTATCCACTGATGGAGTAGGATGTCAAGATCACTAACTGTATGTGGCCTGTCAATGAGCAAGCCTAAAGAAGGCCAACCATTTGGCTGAGGAGAATAGATAAGTGCTGGGAACAAAAGACACTTTGATGCCAGGGTATGGTATAGATAGCTGATGCCTGGTGATAAGGTGCTTCCCTGCAACTTGGGTCCAACTGCCAAACATAAATTGACCAACAGATGAAGGTAAGATTTGTTTAAGGTGATAGGCAAACTACCAAACATTCCTGTGTACCAAATCTGTGATCCAGAGGGGAGGATTAAGACATGACACCGAAATCATTTACTCCCAGTACCCAGACTTCCCACTACAGATGAGAAACCTACAACTGCCGCTGATGTAGATGGGGTTTCTACTGATGGTGAAGATGGACAAGTTTTTGACAACAACAGGTTTGCACCACTAATTGATAGCCCTGGGCAATCTCTGCAACCTGTAGCAAATGATAGTGTGCCTCAGAGGGGTAAATTAAATGCTGCTACCCCACCTTTTCAGCCAAGGATAGAAAATTAACTGTCCCCTGTTCCTGTTATGGCTGACAGCCAAAGCACCCCTGCTGACTCTTGTCATGGATCTTCTATACCTATTCCTGGAGATATGAGAAGGGTGATCGTATTAGGAGACCTCCCCCTTTCTTCACCTATGATACTTTGGGGAGGCCCTGTTATGCAGTGCCTTGTTACCTTGTTATTCTGCTCCACATCATGCGTTGATGAATCTAATTGATGCTTATGCTAGACTTGTTAGTATGATGTCTATGTGCTATGAGTCATACATCTATTTTTCTGACTGTGCTTAACTGTATTTTTGCTAATTTCTTATTCCATTTCAGCAGACCATTGTCCAGAGTAGGTC
Organism: Hymenochirus boettgeri; assembly: GCA_019447015.1. Taxonomy (NCBI): domain Eukaryota; kingdom Metazoa; phylum Chordata; class Amphibia; order Anura; family Pipidae; genus Hymenochirus; species Hymenochirus boettgeri. The sequence continues at coordinate 95,802,686 of CM033472.1, read as the reverse complement.
TCTGGAGAGACAACTGAAGTGGATGTTAAATTTAATGTGTAAATACATTATTTGTATTGTTTCTTGCCGGGACGAAAGGAATTTACCAATGGGAGCATGTATTTTCCCTTTAGTCTTCTTGTTCTGGCAGGATTTGGCCAGTAAGGGCCGCTTTGTTAAAGTATAAAAAGGAGACCGGCCATGTGATTAGACACTCTACTTCCTGGAGTGTCCCCAGAGGATAGGTTAGATTATATCCTGTTATAGATCACTGCAGAAGAGACAGATAGGAGTAGGGTAGCTAGAGAGCAGCCTGAGCTCCAACAAGGAGATTTAGGAAGGACTAGAATCCTGGGTATACCACCCACGAATAGGGATATAGTGCCAGACATAGGGGTAGAAGATTCCACTACAGTGACCTGAGAGCTAAGGTGGCATTAAACGACCGCTCGGGTCATCGAGAATGTTTAGTGGCCACGTACTCGTTCAGGGGAAAACCGCCATACACACTAGCGATAAAGCTAGGATCCGCTGGTATTGGGGCTTTATCGCTAGTGTGTGTACTTAGCTTAACTGTCACTCAGAGTTAGCATGCCAGAAAACACTCCTCCACCCACCCTTATCAGCTTGATTATGTAGGCTGTATCCTAGCAACAGGAAATTTCCAGTTTGTTGACTGGCAGAGGAGGAGGAGAGAGGTTGTAACAGACATTCCCACCAGCCAATGACAAGTGTTGTGTTAACCACGTCTCAGAGCCAGCTAGGAGGTGGGCTTTTAGCACTCATTTTTGATATGTGATATCTAAGGGAGGGCAGCACAGTTGTAAATGTAAGTGATTTCATCTGCTGGAAGTGTGGACATGTAATGGGGGTGATGTTATTTTTTTTATATATTGTTGTCCTTTAAAACCGATAATCTGTACTGGCTTTGCCCCTCTCAGAGCCCAGGATTCTTTTTAGACTCTACAGTGGAACCATGCACTCCTTTCAGACTGGCACTATAAGATTTTCAACTAGGGAAACCCCAAGGGTGAGGACCTAGCAAGTTAAATCCTCATCCTGAGTACTGTTAGGGGAGAGGGCCAGGTTGGTGGCTTTGGGGCACATTAAAGTTCTCTTTTAATGTCTGTATTTTAGGGAAATAAATACTATGAACACCATGACTCATCTTTAAAGATTGCTAAAATATTTTGGATGATTCAAAACGGAAACTGATGGTTTATAGAGTTTATATGGTGTTCCTGGATAAGGTGAGCTATTATGGATATTATTGAAATGATTAAATACTGGAAAACAGCGAGACGGGGTACATCAAGGAAGAAATCCTGTAGCTAATCTTCTTGCTGAAATTGAGAGTAGTGTACAGGCAGGGCTGTAATAAAAATGAAATAGTTTCTTTCTCCATTTCAATTTATTTTGTGTGAAGACAGGAAATAAGTATGTCTACTTTTAATTTATCCCTGTAAAAGTATATGTCTATAAAACTCCAGCACACAACTAAGCATACAGCTATAAAAAATAAAAAAAAGGCATGAGCACACTGAGCATGCAGCAATATAATATTGTACTAGATTGAAAACAGATAGATTTAATTGTAATGTCTGAGCACTGCCTAAGATGGACATAACCCTTAAAAACCGTGTCAGAGGATCCATCCTAAACTAATTAATAAGTGATTAAACTTATTTCACTAGGTTAGGAATGATGTTAGGACACTGCCTTGGAGGCGTGTATCTTGCTTGTTTGTACAGACAATCTAATGTTTTTAACTGTAGAAGTGAATCTATCCTTTGTTGCTTTCATGTAGGCTCTCTGCATATACTTTTTTCAGTTATAGCTATATATATATCCTGTATATCTTCTCACTTCTGCTTTCAGTTAAAGTATGTAGTACATAGCTTTGACAGCTATGCTTGTATAAGGATGTTGGTAGTTGCAATTATAGAGACTATTGGAGACTATTATAGAGATGTATGGGGTGACGTTTGTTCCCAGATTATTTTGCAACAATAAAACTATATTTATTAGACCAAAATAAACTTGGTGCTAACAAAACATTAAGGGCTAGACCACACTGTCGCGTTTGCGCATGCATTTTTTTCCGATCATTGGAATCGTGGCAACGCACCAAAAACACTCATTTTTGGGTGCGATGCAATTGCGCTTGCGATTTGCGTTCCACATTTTAAATTGCAATCGCATGCGTCTTTCTATATGTAATGAAAAAATGTTTGTGTTGCAGTGTGCCCTTAGTCAACAAAAAACAACAAAATATATATTTTGATGACCAAAATCTATTTGGATTGAAACAGAATATTTTTTGTATACAATAAGTGGTGAACAGAAACAGTATGCTTACAAAAAGTAAATTTTGTAGACTTAATACATCTTGTAGCATAAGTGTATGTTTTTAGTACACAAAATGCACCGAGATTTATGTTTGGTAATGCTAAAGGTAAATGTAAAAAAAGATGGTAAATGGCAAGCCTTCCTTTAATCTTTGTTAAGAAATAATATAAACTGATAAATTACTTTCCCTTTTATCCATTCAGAATAAATGCATACATGTAATGACTCTCTTGCCCATAATATATATATGGCATATATAAATATATATTTAATAAAGATCAAAGGGAAAGCTTGCCATTTACAATTTTTGTTGCCATTTACCATTACCAAACATAAATCTTGGTGCCCAAAATTACATTTTTAAGACAAAAAGAATGCTTGTTTTTCCTTAGTGCATTTTGTGTACTAAAAACATACATTTACGCTACAAGATGTATTTGGTCTACAAAATTTACTTTTTGCTAATATAATGTTACTCTTCACCACTTTTTGTATACAAAAAATTATTTTGTTTCAATCCACAGTACATTTTGTACACCAAAATAGAATTTTCCCATTAAATATATATATATTTTGGTGCTACAGTATTTTTTTATATAGTATTTTCCCACCACAGAATTTCTTTTGGTCGACTAAATATAGCTTTGGCACCAACGTGTATTTTATTGTTGACTAAATGTATGTTTGGTTCCTACAGAATTTCTTTTGGTCGACTAAATATAGTTTTGTTACCAAAGTTTTTTTTTGTTGTTGACTAAATGATCTGGGAACAAACGACACCCCATAGAGATGCACTGCTTACCGCGGTACTTCTCTTAACTTCTGGTTTCTCAAGTTGCTGTAAACGCTTAGCAAAATTTATTGCATTGTGGGAACTTAGAATGTAAGGAGCATCAGTCTAATGAATTCAATTGCTTTTTACATTGGGTGCCTACCGGTGTTAATGGAAATGCTGCAAGCCACGCAAAGTAAGAGTTAAACCCATGCTAACCTGATATTACATTTGGTAGCAAGGGTATAACTCTTTTTTGCCCATTAGTGGCAATTATTACATCTCTCCAATGTATTATTTGGTTTTGAATACCAAATTATACATACAGGAACTTGTACTTATTACTGTCTGTGATGGCATTAGTAAAATAACAGTCAAAACAAGACCACACACTTATGAAATGGCAAACTACAAGATTGCCATGTGTTTCAGCAGGAAAAAAAACATGATTTGTCAAAGGAAATTGACTGATGGCTTCCTATTGTAATGCTTATTTCTAGGTATAAGGCTCCCCAGCATATAGAAAAAACAGAAGTCAATATTTTCAAAAGATAATGACTCATGTGAGCCATAAACTGTCAACACTGGGAATTGTCTAGAAACACACCCTACTGTCAGACTAACATAATTTCCCATGAGGAAAAAATACTGCAATCTAACTGTCATGTGTTCCATCAGATGTAACAAATTACTTTATGCAGTGGTGTATATCTGGCACCCACTTTCCTGATCAAGTATTTGTTTTTTTAAGGCTTGCTGATTTATAAAGGATGGAGTAAATAGCATGATCCGCATTAATACAGTTTCATTAATAATAAAGATATTTAATAATATTATAATGTCTAATGTATGTCATGTGGTAGCATTTTACTTGTTGAGTAACCTTTAAAGGAAATTCACAGCTCATCCAAGTGTTATTTGAGGAACAAATGTCTTTATACTTATACATTAATATTGCTGTTACAATGTGTAGGTGCAAAAAATGACAGTGGAAAACTTAAATAAGTTGTATTGTATCTGTATTTACAGAAACAGGGAAAACAGTAAAGCTTCTGCAACAGGACCTCTTTGAGAAACAGTATAGGAACAGGAAGGAAAGGAGTTGTGAGACGTGGGCATTGCATGACAGAAAATTACTCAGCACTAGCAACAAAGTTGCATGAGCCTGCTGGTTTTCATCCTGTTTGTGGGTTTGTAGATCAAAAAATATTTACCAGTCAAAGCCAGAATTCTTGACAAACTGTGAAAATTCTTGGTTTGGTTGTCATTATTTCTACAGTTTTGGGTTGATTTTATCAGCAATTTGGGCTACTTAAATCTCTAACCGGCAATAGAAATTAAATAAACCACTCTGGCTCGTTTTTTCTGGAGGTTTGGCAAACTTTCACAAAACAAAATTTTTGCTTTGAAACATTTTAAAGTCAAAGGGGTGAAATTTGGCAACTAACATGCTAAATTTAGAAGTCTAATAGCCTTAGATAGGGATACTTTCCAGGGTTTTTAACAGATTTTTGACCAAGTCATTCTAAATTGAGAAAGCCAGTCAGACAACTAGCAAAAAGTCTTTAAAGTCTTTAAAAAAAAAGTCCGCTTGATCTAACTGAATACCACAGATATTAGAGGAACAGCGTTTATGTAAGTATAATTGTCTTAAGATTTCAGTAAAATCTGACTTTTTGTGACCCTATGGATGCCGCTGCTTCTTTGAGCTGCTTCTTGTACATATTCATTAATAATGAAATATGCCTATCCATCTTAACCTCTCTACCATCTTCCACTTGTTTTAACAATTTTACTCAGCATCAACGTTCGCTTTACTAAGCATTGACATTATTTGGCCATTTGTAATGTTAGAATGTCTACCTAATGAACCCCTTAAGCTTATTTTGTATTTTTATATTGACTGATTGTTTCTTCTTTTAGTCCTGCGAAATTTCAATAATTGTCTCAAAAGAATTTAAAAGATTTAAAATTAAAAGCCTTGTTTATAATCCCCCTTTCTCAGATGTGGAAAATGGAAAAGTATGGGCCGATCCCAGTATAAGCTGAGGTAATTATTTTAACCTGAAAAAGAAGTAAAACTGATTGACTCGAGTATAAGACAAGGGTTGGCTTTCTCCCATAGAAAGCCCCATAAATAGTTCCACAGACAGTCCAATGAGAAGCCTCATACACAGCCCCATAGAAAGACCAATACACAGCCCCATAGAAAGTCCAATACACATCCCCTTGGAAAGTCCAATACACAGCCCCCCAAAAAGTCCAATACACAGCCCTATAGAAAGTCCCATTCACAGGCCCATAAAAAGTCCAATACACAGCCCTATAGAAAGTCTAATACACAGCCCCATAGAAAGTCCAATACACAGCCCCATAGAAAGTCCCATACACAGCCCCATAGAAAGTCCCATACACAGCCCCATAGAAAGTCCCATACACAGCCCCATAGAAAGTCCCATACACAGCCCCATACAAAGTCTCATACACAGACCCATAGAAAGTCCCATACACAGACCCATAGAAACTCCAATTACTGTGTTCATACTGAGGGGACAGGCTAAAAACGTGTGTATGGACCCAATGTTTATTCCCACCCCGGGATACAGGACTTCTTCTACTGAGTAGGGTCTGTGAATATTTTTATCCTTTTTATTTTCTATAACTGTTGTACCTATTGTATGTCGTTTTATTATAACACCATTTTCTTCTATTTTTGTATTATATGCACTGTCTACCTTTTGGAATATTAAATCGCAAATTTAATAAGTTTTGTCTTTGATGCTCTAAAAGAACTCAGTAAGCCTCTGATAAGTTTATCTGTGGATTGAGTGTTTGGCAGTGTAAATGCTAATTAACTCTGTGACTGCTTGTGAAGGACCGATGCTAATTAACCAGTTAGTTGCTGAAGTGAATGGTGTAGTGTTAACCATTTAGCTGCCAGGACAGGGGGTGTGCATAGTCAGTGAGAGTCAAGAGTGTTTTGGGGCGTCTTTAAGGCAGTAACTTACAGTAGTGGCAGCAAGTACCGATTGATTGGTCAGATCACGTGCCCAGCGAACTGGTGTTCGTGACACTGAGAATAAGCTGAAGAGAGACATTCAGGATGATTTTAAAGATAACATTTCTCAGGCTTATACTCAAGTATATCTAAATCTTTATTCTTTAAATTCTTGTACAGATTTGCTAGATATTTGCTCCCTGCAGCAAACACCTTTAAATATCTTAAAATATAAATTTAAAATATGTTTTCTCTTTAAAGGAAACAGTATTCCTACCAACTTTTCATACCAAACATGAAGTAAGGTTTTCAGGCTTTAACAACATGTTAGTTGGCTTTCTCTCACCAATGTGATTTTGTCGTTGTTGATGGAAAACCCCAAGGGATCTGTTGGCATCTCTCTTGTGTTTCGAGTTTGTACTTTCAATTCCACCTTTGTCATTCCCAATGTTAAATTCCTTCCTACATTAAACACTGATGCTTTTTTAGAAAATATAGCCAAAAAACTATAGTAAATGGAATGTTCAAACCTCCCTTATAATTATCTAAATGTTACTATTTTACATTGCAAAAAGGATTTCCAAATGGAAAGGATAAACTGAGACCGCAATGATAAAGATGATAACACCCCACATTGTTGTTTGACTTTGCAGTTGCACTATTGCAAACAAGTAACACAATAGAGCAGGTTTTGCACTAATCTAATCTATTGCTGATCTTGGATATGCAGTGTGTTTGTCTCTATAATGGTGGGGATGTCTCCCTGAGAAACATTGTTTTTAAAAGTGGACTACTGTAGAACATATAAGTTACATTATAATTGTTCAAACAAAATCAATACTATTTTCCTATTGGCGGGAAATTCCTTCTTGTTTGTCATGTTGTCTGATTGATTTTTGAAATAATTACTGAGTGTACTTGGTATCTGGGAATATCATGTGTAAGGTTTGGTAAGTGAGATCTATAACCTCTGAAGTGTTTCCCCCCCCCCCCCTTACATAGTCACAGCACTGTGTCTGCTAAGATTGTCAGTCATATTATGAAAACTACATTAGGAATTCCATTGGAGATTATTACATACTTATTTAATAAGAGGTTCAAAAATGTGCCTAAGAAGTTGATTTGCAGCAACAAATTAGATCATACCTAGGCAAAGTAAGGCCCAGGGGCCACATGTGACCCTTTGGCTGCCTCTGACTTGCCCCTCAAAAATTGCAACTAATAGTAAAAAAAACTTTCAATGAACCAGGTATACTAATTAAATCTTTTATAAAATACAGTTTTGCAATCTCTATAATGATAATTGATTTGAACCAATTGGTCTGGCACTTCATGACAATCCATGTTTCTCATGTGGCCCCCTGTGAGAATTAATTGCCCACCCCTGAATTAGATGATACCTTTTTATAGTGTGGACTACAGTTTAAAAAAATCTGGTTTCGTCATGTTTAGAACTTATAATAGCTAGAAAGCTGACAGATGAAAGGCTAACCTGTTATGCCGTAAAATGTTGCTCTCCCCCTTCCCTCCTCAAGCTCAAGGAGGAAAGGGGCTAGAGGAATAGCTTTCAGTCATTAGCTGTGATGTGATCTGTTACATCAATGACTTAAAGCTGCTAACCAGCAGAAGAACCAGAAAACAGAAAAAGATACACCAGAACAGGCAGCATTTCAGGGTAGCTTTACATCTTTCGGGTTTCTAACTATTGTAGTATAGGAACATATAGCATATCTAACCCATAGACCAGGAAAGTCAAACCTTTGGCCCTCCTGATGTTGCAAACTACAGCTCCCAGCATTCCCTGGCAACTATGTTAGGAGTTGTAGTTTACAAACATCTGGAAGGCCACAGGTTTGACATGCCTGGTCTATGGGTTAGATGGGCAATATGTTCATTTTATTGCATTGTTAGTATTAATATTAAATTCTTCAATGGGTTTCTTCTGTAGACCATGGACTGCAGGGAATAGTACACAATAATGCAAATAACCTAGTTAAATTCTAACTCATCAAATTTTTGGTATTGTAGTGCAATATTAAAGGATAAATAAAATATAAATTACCTGAATAGCTGGAAGCTGTAACTGTCACCTCGAAATTAGCAGCATTGAGGAGAAACCATCTGTAATTGTACAGATTTGTGGCATTTCCTACTTCCTTTTTCTGCAGCCATCTTCCTAAAGAGTAGCACTTGTTTTTTTTTCACTGCTTAGTCTGTATTATGGACACTGGACACTGGTAGGTCACCCTGTAGTCACAGATTATGTGCTGACATGCATCTGGGTCAGTGATCCACTCTTTATAAGCTCTTTAAATCTGCTGAATTAAACAAAAGATTTCTCCATCAGTATTTAGAAATTATAGGATTCATAATGGGATGTTTTTATTTAAGTTTTAGTTTTAAACTAGTTTTAAACTATTTACTTTAAGATCTTTTGTAATACATTATGCACTTTGATTATTAGCTTCACTGTTCATTTAAATTAGTTGATAAAGTCTTAAGGGCATATTTATAAAGCACCGAAAATAGCGCCAAAAAATTACCGCCGCCGGACTTAAAATCCCTTCCCGACGCCTCTCCTAAGGGGGCGGGGCATACGCCAACCCCGCCCACACCACCCGCCGCTGCTTCCCAGCAGCCCCTCCCAACCTGTTCCCCGCTCGCGCAATCTCGGAACGGGAGGCTAGGAGGGGCTGCCGGGAAGGGGCCGCAGCAGGTGGTGCGAACACCGCCGCGCACCCCCCCCGGCAACCCCTCCAAGCCCCCCAGCCGCTCCCGGGGATGGGAAGGGAGGGAGCCACTGGGAGGGGTGGAGGCTCCCTCCAGCGGGGCCCTGAGAAGGGCCTTTTGGGGCTTAGGGGGTCCCGCAGCTCGAACTGGGGCCCCCCCTCCCCGGCCTTGTAAGGGCCTTTGCGGCACTTACAAGTGCCCTTGCGGCTCTGACAAGAGCCTTTTGGGGCTTAAGGGGTCCGCAGCTCGAAACGGGACCCCCTCCCGGCCCTTATAAGGGCACTTGTCAGTGCCGCAAGGGCCCTTTAAGGGCCGGGGAGAGGGGTCCCGGTTCGAGCTGCGGGCCCCTTAAGCCCCAAAAGGCTCTTGTCAGAGCCGCAAGGGCACTTGTAAGTGCCGCAAAGGCCCTTACAAGGGCCGGGGAGGGGGGGTCCCGTTCGAGCTGCGGGAACCCCTAAGCCCCAAAAGGCCCTTCTCAGGGCCCCGTGGAGGGAGCCTCCACCCCTCCCAGCGGCTCCCTCCCTCCCTCCCCGGGAGCGGCCGGGCGGGGGGGGGGCTTGGAGGGGTTGCCGGGGAGGGGGTGCGCGGCGGCTGGTCGCGACCACCTGCTGCGGCCCCTTCCCGGCAGCCCCTCCTAGCCTCCCGTTCCGAGATTGCCGCGAGCGGGGAACGGGTTGGGATGGGTTGCTGGGAAGCGGCGGCGGGTGGTCTCCGCGCCGCGCGGGGGGGTGTGGGGGCGGGGTGGGCGTGTCTCCCGACTTCGCCACCTTCAAGGTGGCGAATTAAAACAGCCGATACTAGCCAAGCGAAACCAGTACCGCCGCTTTATAAATAGAAGCGGCGTTAACAGGTAAGTATCGCTGCGAAGGGTTAACGCTTCGTTAACTTTTCACGGCCGTTTTCAGACTTTTATAAATCACGTTAAACGCGATTTATGCGTTAATGTCCGCGAAAATGGCCGTGAAAAGTTAACGAACCTTTATAAATATGCCCCTTAGTATTAGAATCTTAGCTGTAACTGGTGATTTTTATTACATGGTAAAATTAATTGAGACTATTACAAAAGGGCACAGAGCATACAGTCTAAATTAAACCCTTCTTTCAATGAAATTTAAAGGGCATGTCCACCCCCAAAACATAATCCCCCAACTACTGGCCCCACCATGTAGTGTAGTTTAATCCTTACCTCACATCCCAACTCCATCTGGTTCTCCTGTAGTCCCCCCCAAGTTCCAAAAACTGACCACCAGGAGGCTAGCAGGTCATATAGGACACTGCCTGCTACCTGGCCTCCCGGAGATTCCTGCCATGCGTGCTGCAGCCCTTCTCCCCCCTCCCTCCCCCTCCCTCTCCCTCCCTCTCCTCCGTTCTACTATCCCTCCCCCTAGCATTAAACCCCCTTAATATTCTGCTCCCCCATGTCCCCCAGCCCCACAGATGTTTTTTTTTTTAAAAAGCTCGCCAAACTCTTACTTACCTCTCCGCTTTCCTCCGCGACTGAATGACCGGCAGCCGTCCGTGATTGGCTGCCGCTCAGCCAATCACAGACGCGACTGCCGTCTCGCCCCTCTGCTTGCATTCTCGCAAGCAGAGGGCGGCAGTGCGGCGGAGGTCGAGGGGAGGTAAGTAAGAGTTTGGGGGGCTTTTGAAAAAAAAAAAACATGCGGTTGGGTGGGGGACATGGGGGAGCAGAATATTAAAAATCGATTTTAGGGGTGGACATACCCTTTAATATCAATAATGCCAATGAATGACCGTCTCTGTGGACATCCACAATCTTATCAATGATGGCTGTCATACATAATATTAAGCAGCTATTTCATATATGAACTAATGTAAAGTCTGTGTATATAACAGCAAATACGTTGTCATTCATTTGTAGCAAAAGTAATAGTAAAAAACAGATATATTCTATTAAGCAATGTTCTAGAGCAGGGGTGCTCAACCTGGTCCATGTAGTAGCACCCCATGCACTGACTGGGCTGTGTCAGACTAGGCATCTGGGGCCCACCAGGAAATCTTGTGCCATGGTCCCACCAACCACTCAAGCTAAGAAATCACTGTTGACAGTGTTTGCATACACTAATTTCCTAGTTATTTAAATTAACTGTAAACAAAAATTCAAAAACTACACACACAAACCAGTCTTAGTCTTATATAAATACTTCAAATGACCCATCTATCAAGTTCTTAATAAATTAACTGTAAACTTAACCTTTAGCAAGTTAATAGCACACAAATTCAAAAACTACACACATAAACTAGTCTTACATAAACTAGTCTTACAGAATTTTTTGAAACGTGATTTTCAAAGTTATCAATCACATTATCATGATTAATATTATTTGCTATGTCCCTTTCGATATTCAGCATAATAAATTATACTGTTATATGGAGGTCCTTGTCCTTTTGCTGTTATATAGAGGTCCATGACCCCTTGCTGTTATATGGAGGTCCCTGACACCTTGCTATTATATGGAGGTCCCTGGCCCATTGCTGTTATATGGAGGTCCCTGACTCCTTGCTGTTATATGGAGTGTCCCTGACCCCTTGCTGTTATATGGAGGGTCCCTAACACCTTGCTGTTATATGGAGGTCCCTGACCCCTTGCTGTTATGTGGAGGTCCCTGACCTTTTGCTGTTATATGGAGGGTCCCTGACCCCTTGCTGTTATATGGAGATCACTGACCCCTTGCTGTTATATGGGGGGTTCCTAACCCCTTGCTTTCATATGGAGGTCAATGTTGCTATGTTGTTATATGGAGGTTCACGACCTCTTGCTGATATATGGAGGTCCCTGATCCCTCTCTATTATAGGGAGGGTCCCTAACACCTTGCTATTATATGGAGGTCCCTGACCCCCCCTTGCAACACTATGTTTAAATAGAAAGTGGTTAGCACTGATGCCTTGCAGCACTGAAGTCAGGAGTTTGATTCCACCCTTGGACACATCTGCAAGGAGTATGTATGTTCTCCCCATGCTTACCTGGGTTTCCTCCGGTTATCCCCACAATCATAAAGACATGCTGATAGGTGTATGTGTCAAATAAATGTGCTTAGATTGTAAGCTCTTAAGGACAGGGCCTGATGTGAATGTATCCATGTTATTATAAAGCACTACGGAAGATGTTGGTGCTATATTGATCTACATTAATGATAATAATAAAATAAAATATTAACAGCACTGAACGTTTATAATAATCATCTAAATGATATTTGATGGATCTGTTGTTTCAGGGAAGCAAGAAGTGTGGGGAGTAGCGGTGGCCGAAACTTATCAGTTTTGTTCCGTTTTCGGATTCCCGGATCTCGGGGAAAAAAAAAACTTTTATTGAAAATTATTTCTAATTATTTAAATGCTATAGCTTTATACTAGGAGTTATCCTGTCAAGGTAAGTTAATTTTCTGTACCATTTATTTCATTTATATAAGGTGGGCATAGTGTTTAGACACAAATAAATATATTACAGAATTAAAGACAATGGGCCAATGGGCAGGGGTATCCTTATATAATTCTGTAATATACTGTTTCTTATCACTATTAAAGGTAGCTTGGTATTCACCAATAAAGGATCACTATTTGAGTGTTATTTAAGGATCTGTACTGTTATTTAAGGAGAGGTATTTAATTTAAGGAGGTATCATTATTTAGTATTTATTCATCATTATTTAAGAATGATGGTATCTTTACATATAGTGTCATTTTAAAACAAAGATAAGACCAAACACAACAGCACTAATGTGTACAAGTGTGTGGGTGTGTATTATGTTTGAAATTTAGTGGTGCTGCTGGATCCAATTAAAAACTAAAGACATCTATTTGTACAGGAACAGAATGAAAAGTTATCTTAATTTATACATTCAGGTAGTCATGACACAACAAACTTAATGAGCTAAATAAGAAAAAAAGCCATTCTTGTGCCAAAATCCTAGTAAATCAGATTCAAAACCTGTTACCTCTATTAGTATGTATGAAAACATACTACTCTACTACTATGTATGAAAACAGAAAGCTCTTGTTCTTGGCTGTACGCAGATGTCTGTCACCTTTAAGGTTGAAGTTTTTACTATGTGTAATTTGATGTGCCCTGCTGATTCCATGTCCACCATAAGAAAACAAAATCCAGGTGGTAAATGTTTAGGAATAGAATCCTTATGGTTTCCTTTCAAGCAACCCATTAGAAGGAATTTGATCTGGGTCAAGTAAACGGAAAAGAAAACAACTTTCAAACTGCATTTTCTGTCTGGTATTTCTGGAGTTAGATGATAAGGAATTTATTTACCCAAGTGGAATTCATAACAAATAAGTGAAGTATGCGAGTGCCAAAATGAAATTAATGCAGTCAGTCTTCATTTCATTTTAATGCAAAGCATCACCTTTACTGTGACATTTCCTAATCTGCCATGCAGTAAAAAAAACGACTTGGGATTATTGGAAAGAATATTTGTTTTACATTTTCAGATGAAGCTTTAAGAGAATTAGCTTCAATCTGCTGGATAATGGCGACATGGAAAGGCTATTACAAAAACACCGGATTTTGACAGTCGCAGAGGATTATTTACTCTTTTCAAATATGTATTTGTTTCTGTTGAGATGTAAATGAGTTGTTTTGCATTCATTTTACTTAATTAGGCCCTAAACCTATTTTAGTGCATGTGCATTCTAGATTTCAACGAATGTTGATAATATATACACAGTTCTCATCCACTTGCTGTCACCCAGCCTTCCATTTTAATGATGTCCCTATTTTCTAAATCCCTGAGACACCGAACACTCTCTGCCTGTTATATTTCAGCACATCCAAATTTAACCTCTACTCTACTTTGTTTCATTGTATAACATTTAAGAACTTTTTCACTGACCCCTCCTTATAATAGCCTATTCTCAGTACTTTTCTAATGCTTTTTTCTGATTAACAGATTTGCTTCTCTAGTTTATTACTTTGTCTCTTGTTGCCTACTCTAAGCATAGACCTATTTAAGTCTAGAAAGCAGATAGCTTTCCTTCGAGACTAATCAGTAGTCTAACACGCAGAGAAGGGATGACATTGTCTTGTGTGAACTAGTGATATTGGGATCCTTGGTTCCCATCCAGTGAGATTTGCTGCTCAGTACAGTGTGTTCATATTACAGTATAAATAAATCAAGAACCTGTCTTAACATTTGATCTTCTAAAAAAAAATATTCTTTTCTTCCCCATATTCTTTTATGTAATGGAGCATGTTAGGCCAGCAATACATTCAATCCAAGACTGGTTAAAAAGTGTACTGTGCCAAATATATAAATACAGAACAATTGTACATATACTGCAAAATATTGGATGAAGTGAATGCATTTTTGTTAGGTAGGGGATTCTGTATTTTTCCAGATCTGGCAGAATTTTCAAAAGTCTGAACTTGTTGTGTGTTAAGTGATCATATAAACGAATAAAGGCAAGAGCTTAAGGCTACACAGAGATGACGAATTTCCGAAAAAGTTTGAAAATGCGAAAATCCGAAATTGAACCCATTAATGTCATTGAGGACTAAATAAGTAGTTTGAATACAGGTTAAATAAATAAAAAGGTTAAAATAGCAATGGTAACTTACTGTACATGGGGTCTGGGAGATGAGAAATGGTCTGGAGAACATGTACAAATATCCAGAAATGCAGTAACTTACTTCACACGATCAGTTCTTCTAAGCTTCTGCATTCGACATTCAATAATTATCTTAAAATTTCAATATTCAAAAATGTTATATTTTTTGAAAACTCAATATTTTTAGAATATTCAATATTTCTAGAATCTGCCTCTAAATCTGTCTCTGAATTTCTTAAAAAGGGGTGCTCATTATAATACAAGAGGAATTATGCCCAGCATAGAGTGGCAACACTTCCATGTTGTATACCTCAACAAAAGTGGATAAAAATAATGGGATTCTTAGTTTATATTATGTATACCCAAATTCACCAATAACAGCTATTTTTAGCAGTACCAACCCCCTAGATATAAAAAGCAGCAGGAGAGGCACCTTGTAAAGTGTCACCCTTTCACCAACTTTGCCTTGCTTGATGCATACTCTGAGGGAGAAAAAACAATGTAGTGTAGGCTATGTCTAGAGGGGCCAAGTCTGCAATAAACCCACCTTCCTCAAGCAATATTGGCCAAACAGGAACCACAGTCACACATGTAGTTCCTATTTGGCCAATTTGGCTTAATAACAATATTTTGAATTGAATTGCACCCTGCACTGCAGCTCCTCTGCAACATGAAGTGGCCATCTTTGGTTTGCTTAAGGCTTCAAACACACAGGTCATTATTTCAGCCCCACCAACAACCTGTTGTGATATATATAGATTAGTTGGGCAAAAAAAATTTTTTTGCCTGGAATTATTTCTGCAGCTGTTATTTTACATCCAATTTTCTACCAAAATAAGTTGAAATCTAGATCAGGCATGTTGGTAACTTTCCCCCCATCCTCCATATTTTAATTTGCAGGTTCAGGCATTGGACTGAATAATTGACTGTGCATTGTTTTTATTCTTCTGAAAGACTGCACAAGTGACATATCGTTCTTTAGATCTGTCAGTAGGAAACAAATTGTGTGGTAGTTACCTAGTGTGTGACTAGCCCTGTGACTTTTATAGCTTATGGAACTTCAAGGTGACTTCTTTATTCTAATTGTTCAGACTAAGATATATTGTTATCTCCTACAATTTGCAATTTCAAGGTTTTTTTTTTTGTGATTATGCCTGATTTGGTTTGGTTACTTTATTTTCATTAATTTAGGGGGGGTTTCTTTTTTCTGTTTAACTGAAGAACGGGAGGTAAATGAGCTATGTCTTACCTCTTTAGTAAAACTGATGTTCTCTGATGCATCCACAGTCCACACAATGCAAAGCAGCATGTATATGTCAGAGACTCTCAAAGAAGCCGGCGCTGGAGCGATCAACAGTAAGTTCTTCCTTCTCTCCTACAAGTTTTACTGAAGGACAGGAGGTAAGATTTAGCACATTTACCTCCAGTTCTTCAGTTAATCTGAAAAAAAGAAAATTTTAAAAAATCAGTGGGACATACTCTTTAAATAACCATTATTGACAACTATAATTCTTCTCAAAGTACCAATGTTTTTTGTTTTTTATTTTTATCTATCCCCTATTTATTTAGATATCTTTAGAAATATCTTACATTTCAGCTGTCAATCAAGTGCCTTATTATCATAAACTTTTCTGCTTTATGCAGTTTTGCTGTAGCTAAAAGAGGGACAGTTGGAATGTTTGACTTGTTTTTTTTTTTTTTTTTTAAAAAGCCTTTCCAGTGCTGACTTGTAGTAATTGCTGAGCGTGCTTGACTCCTCAAAAAGTCATGTCATTTGGAGGGAGAAGTTGGTAAAGAGTGTAAGGAGAATACTTAGGCTGAGCAAAACAAGTACTGGATTGACCTCAGAGAAAGGGCTGCTTAAATGTATTTATTTATAGATTTAGATTAGGCAAAGTCATTTGTACAGTATAGTTGCCCTTTAAAGCTAGGGATGCAGTGGAATTTCAACCTGATTTGGGGATGAATCAACAAAATGTGGTCAGATGAAACTACCGACAACATTTTAGAGCACAGCTTTTTGACCATTTAAACCAGGTTTTTACTCAAGATTGGTTTTGATGCAGAATTTCAGGTTCAACAAGTAAAATTCAGTGGCAAAAGCTGGAAAAAACAGCGGTGTATCCTTGGTTATGGAACTGGAATGCTTATTACATTTATTGGAGGCTATACACACTTGCAAAGCTGCTTCATGTACATGGCTTACTAATACAGGTAGATACTATGAGTATAACAAATGGGCTAAAGCAGATAAGTCCCTATCAACTAGTATAAGCCAGGTGCTGAACTAAAAAGTTGATATCACAGAGCTGTAGGAGTTGGTAAGTACACAAAAGTCAGACAAAGTCACAAGTGCAAAGTAGAGGGAGTTAAAAAGTGTGCACTTAAGATTAAGGGAATGGTTTAATTACACAAAGGGCGGCTGTGGGATCACTCCTGTGGCAAAATTACTTTATAACAAATAGTGGAAGTGCTACTACTGATCTGACCAAAACATTACAACAAACAAAACAAGAAAAGAGATGATCAATGCACATTCCTGGGCCCCATATAACATAATATCTATGCTAGTGCAAACAGTAAAAACATAAGGGTTTTAGTTACAATTTTATGCATAAAAGTGAAAAGCCTTCCAACCACGTCAAGGTAGCCCCAGTATGGAAAGTCCTAACAGTTTACCTTGGGTCATTTATCTGGGCTGACACTCCCTGCTTGGTTGCATTTTCTTGGGAAGGTTGTCTCCTTCCCACACTCCCTGCTGCTTGGTTGCATTTTCTTGGGAAGGTTGTCTCCTTCCCTGGAGGACTCTGGCATGCATAGGGGAGCCCTACCCCCTCCAGATACCTCGTCTATGAAGTTAATGATTAAAAAAATCAAATCTTTTCTGTTGGGTTGGTAGAGGGTCCTCTACATTACAGAAAAAAAGTAGATTTTTAAGAATTATACACACGTGCGATCGCGGTGACAACCTATGGCAGTTGATGTGTATAAGTGCCTATTTTGGCCAATAATTGTGCTGTGTATGGGCAGTTGGACGGCTGAATCGGACGTTCAGTCGGGCCTGGTTGATGATCCGCGGAGGTCAATTTTGCCAACAAATCACCAATACATAGCATGATTCTCAGATGAAATGGGCGCTCATACACATTTTGCGTTATGGGTCGCCACCCGTGATCGCCTGTTTGTATGAAGCTTTAGTAATCATTATTATCCAGTACTGGGAGAGGTAATTACCCACCATGCAATATACACATATCAACTTTCACCATTCTAGCTAAAGAACAAAATGCACACATAAGTAAAGTGTATGATAATAATCCTTGACAGGTAAAATATAAAATGATTCAGATTGGATATAGGGGCTATAGTGGACAGATTAACAAAAAATGCCTACAATGATAGTTGGAATTGCAGTTTCCAGTAATGGGCAATTTAACTATTATTCTAGTATAGATGCCCTTTAATTGTATTTAACATACTAATCATAATAGAAAGATGCAATATATCATACATATATAAGTAATAACCTGTGTCAAGAATGAAAGTATATGAAATTAACATATAAAAAGAAAGTCAACTGCAGAGAATACTATGATGTTCATATCCTATATTGTCTCTATAGTAATATCTAGAACAAATTACATTGTAAAGATTTAGGTCCCTGGGTTATTCTAGGGTTTATATATAACTGTGATAGTCATGGAATATGTTATATTGTGATTAAATTCCCCAGTACATAAGGGAGAAGAGAATCTACAGTCCTTAAACCTATATTTCATCATATGAATATTAAGGAAGGTTTCGGTAATAATGGATTTTAAAATACTTACAAATGCAATGTTTCCATCTAAATGATTAACGAAAAGTATATACTCGATTATAAGCCAACCTGAGTATAAGCCGATGTACTTATTTTTACCTGAAAACACACACACACACACACACTTTCAAGCCAATTCAAGGTTCCCTTAAACTTTCCCTTTCTGGTTCTGTAAAGTTTTGCAAAACATTTTTTTATTTTCAGGATTATATGCCACCTTAATAACCTAATAAAATCTATAAAGATACATTATTATGAACACCAAACAGAAGGTAAGTTACATGATATGTTGTTTTGGGAATAGTGGCTTCTTTTATTACCGTGACCTTTGAAACCTTTGGTTTTACTTTCTTTTTTACAGCTATGACATGGTTTGATGATGGATTTTTCTGCGCAACAAAATATGATATTATTGGTAAGATAAGATGTATCGCATAAACTGAGGTTGTGATCTTTGTATAACGACGCATAAGTGTGATCAAGGTCAAATAATGGCTCCATATAGGCTGGAATAAGTACAGTAGGTAAATGCTAATTAGTAAAGTTGTATTTTACAATTATTCCATATTCTGAATGTTTTTGAGGTGGGGGATGCTTTCAAATTATGTTGGTAAAAAATGTGGGTTTAATTTATCTGTGGTGTAGCAAAAACTTTTAGGGAGATTCAATAAAAGTTCTTATCGTTTAAAATGGTGCTAATTTTGCCCCAACCAATCAGATGTTAGCTTTCAAATGTTAAATAAGATCTGATTGGTCGGGGCAAAATTAGCACCATTTTAAACGATAAGAACTTTTATTGAATAACCCTGTTTGTTTTTTAAAGATTTGTTTCTCTGAATATTTTTGTCTGCCACCTTCTTTTAGCTGGATAGTGAAATTCTCAGTGTTTTGCATGATTATGATAGATAGATGTCATTTGGATATTTCTTGTTTATATGAACAGAAATGCTTTTGATCTCATTCTCTGCCATTCTCCAATTTAAATTCTTGCCTTGTCCCACAGAATGATCAAGTTGATGTTCATCTTCATTTTTATGAAACACCTTTCTTCCCTTCAATTTGTTTTTAGTTCTATGGTCAAGTAATGTGTCAGATTTAAGATGGGATGTACCAGGGTTTTGACACAAACCTGGATTTGAAACTAGCAAATTTAGAGGCAGAACTACTGACATTTCTACAATCAAAACTTGAAAATAACATATTCGTTGTAACTTGTGTAGCCATAAGTTAAAATGATGATGATTATTTAGCTGTTGTTTTAAAGGTATAATTATAGCAGCTCAGATTAGTTCCCAGTTATTTTTACACATTTACTTGTCCTTTAAAGTATGCACACATACAAAGACTGTTGATAATTTGCAAATACAAGAAATGTCAAAACTGAAAAGATAGGATTTGACAAAAACAATGTAATATTCTCAATGCCTAACACCCGTATTTAATTTATCTTGATGTTTAATCTGTTTAAAGAGCTTTTCACTCAATTAACCTTCATTAACACTTTTTTCATTTGACAAGGATATATGTTATTATTATCACTGCAATTGCTGCACATCACACAAATAGAACATTGTGACTTGCATATTTGTTTTCTTTATCTAAAAACAGTGATGTAGTATATGTATGTATGTATATATGTATGTATTTATGTATATATAAAAAGTTGTAGGTCTTGGTGGGTATGGTATACACAGACAGATCTGTGCAACTACTCCCCCATGATCTTCTTGATCTAGCTGCGCTGGTAATAAAAATTCTATTAATAACCAACTTTATTAACAAGCTGTATGTAAAAATGATAAATAGCGTCCGGAGTGTCAATCAAATAGAATATAATTGACCAGGTAAGGTGTAACACATAAACTATCCTGCGCTATATATAATAATAGGCTAAATAATGCATATAGAAAAGTAAGAGGATTTATTAATATACTTGTAAAAATAGTAGACATAATTAAGTCACAAATAACTCTCAATATATATTATCTAAAAACCAACGTACCCTCTTCCTATCCCACCCTCTAAATTCCATCTAAAATAAAACCATAAACATGTAATCAATACACTGATAATACTGCACTATAATCATTCATATCGTATATTAACAATAACTTATAATATGGATCCAGACAAAAAGTCTATAAGGGCCCCTAAATGCAAGGCAATAATCGAGGATAAGGTAAGTATGTCGCTGGAAAAAATAATAGGAAGTTAAATGTAGGTTTACCCCTCCTATGGGGCTGAAGTAACTTGGTCTGACTGCCAATAATATAAAAGGTAACTCACGTATAGGGCAGGTACTATGGCTCCTGAAACTTTCAATAGATGTAGAGATACTCCTCCTATGGGGCTAAGACAATATGGCCAAACTGCCAGAAATGTGAAGATACAGCTCGTGTAATGAACCAGTGTATACGACACCTGAACCTTTCCTCGGTTGTCGCTTCCAAGGTCTCTGTATGGCTTATGTGAGCTGCGGCTCCAACCCACATTGTACCTCTACCCGACTTCTTGAGATGCTGTATGGGTAGCTTAGTGGGTGACCTTGGCTGCTCCTATGTACCTCTGTGACTGCTTGTAGAAGCTACTGATTGCCAGGTACCGCGCTGTGGTTCAAATGGCGCTGTGAACCTCGTGGTTTTCCAAGCTAAAGATTGCTGGGGGAGTGTCCTCCTATGCGTTTCGGCTTAGGCTGCCGTCATCAGGGATGATATATATACTGTATATATCCATAAAGGTATGGAGCACTCCAAGGTCTTATAATAAGTTTATTAAAGTACAGTAGATCTGTGAGGCCTACTGTTTCTATTTACTTTACTGGAACCACCCAGGCAGCTGTATGTGGACACGAAGGATCTCTTTATATATATATATATATATATATATATATATACTACCTCCAAAGAATAGAGCACTCGTGGGTCTTCACACATCAAACTTTTATTTGTACATCGACGCGTTTCAGCTGACTCAAGCAGCCGTCCTCAGGATGTTACAGACGTGCAGGTAAGTGAAAATTTAAATCCTAGAGTGAACCGCTTCCTCCCCCTGTGCTCCACCCTCCAATTATTAACCCCTATAAAGTGCATATAGTGAACATATTAGCAAAGGCCATAATAAATAAGTTACTTAAGAATCCTCAGTGAAAATCCAGTGTACAGTGTTAGAGATATAAAATAGACACCAAGGTGTGATAAAAACAATAAAATCAATAATACAATATGTCATAAAATTCGTATGTTGATAATCAAATATATGATACGGTAATGTAAAAATTACTATAATAAAGTGAAATATACTGATCCAATAGATACCACATGGGTCCTCTAAAAATCCTGACCGTAACATTACATATATAATTTAGTAGGTCAAATGGAGCAAAGTGAAACAAAGTAAGACAAAATAAAAAAAGAAAAAATACATAAAGCCAGATGAACGTATCTGGGCTATATAATATAAAGCTCTAAACATAAGCTAAATAATACAAAATGTAGATCTAACATATATGTACCAATATGGCAAATGGACTCTCAAGTTAGTGCAAGGGAAAAAAGGGTTCTGTTTACTTATCATTAATACCCAGCTGATTCAAATCATCTCCACGTACAGAGATCAAGGACATCTTACTAAACTCCATATAACTGAGGGGACTAAACCAAGAGTCCACCAATCAGAAAAATAATCTATGTAGTATTCCTTACTCACTTCAATATTCCCCTTCTCTAGTGGGATAAACAAAGTGTTAAAAACATTGGGAAATCTTAGTAGGGATGGTTCCCTCCCTTTAAGGAAACTAGCCTTTATTCGCATATAGAAGAGGCAGGAATCTACGAAGCCTATTAGTCAAAACAGAATATGACACCCCCGTGTAACTAAGCCAGTAACAACTGGCTATCCCATAAAAAATGGGTGCTTCAATGTGTACTGGCTGTCAAGCCTGCAATTATATGACACCGGGGGGAGATTTTCCCCATCCATAACACTGGCCATAGATTCAAAATCAAATTTAAACTATCCTGTCTCTCTTCGATGCTATATATATCATCATATGTCCCTGTAGTAATATTACGTGGATAAAACCACGACACCCCTTAGGGAGAGGATGGCAAATCACCGATCATCTATCGGGGCCACTGACATAGGTGGTGGGGTAACCCAGGGCCCGCGGAAAAAGAGTTAGATTTGGCGAACAATCAGTAGCACGTCA
Organism: Hymenochirus boettgeri; assembly: GCA_019447015.1. Lineage (NCBI taxonomy): Eukaryota > Metazoa > Chordata > Amphibia > Anura > Pipidae > Hymenochirus > Hymenochirus boettgeri. The sequence continues at coordinate 95,780,253 of CM033472.1, read as the reverse complement.
CTTTAGAGAGAGTGGCCATCCCTTGCAACTCTTAGATGGATGGCTAATTGATCAAGTGGTGGGCATCAAAGAATCAACAGAGAGGGGCAGAAAGCTATTACAGAGGGAAGCCCACTGGATAAAAAACGGGGCACCTTATCGCCCAAGGGGTTAAATGAACAATATGGATTATCATGCTTCTTGTAAGATGTCCTTGATCTCTGTACTTTGGGAGATGATTTGAATCAGCTGGGTATTAATGAAAGTAAACAGAACCCTCTTTTTCCCTTGCGCTAACTTGAGAGTCCATTTGCCATATTTGGTACATATATGTTAGATCTACATTTTGTATTATTTAGCTATGTTTAATCTTTAATATTTTATAAGCCCAGATACTGTCTCATCTTGCTTTATGTATTTTTTCTTTTTTTATTTTGTCTTACTTTGTTTCACTTTGCTCCATTATGACCTACAAATTATATTATGTAATGTTACGGTCAGGATTTTTTAGAGGACCCATTGGTATCTATTGGATCAGTATTCCACTTTATATAGTAAATTTCATTTACTTGTTATCATATTTTGTTTCCTACGGATTTATCAATGTTATGTTTTTGTTTTTTGTTTTTCCTTGGTGTCTTTTTTACTCTCTACATGTCACCTGGTTTCTGAGGTTCTAGTAACTTTTTTTGGCCTTTGCTTTGTTCCTTATGCACTTATGGGGTTTTTGGGGTGGAGAGCACAGGGGAGAAGCGGTTCACTCTAGGATTTAAATTTTCACTTACCTGCACGTCTGTACATCCTGAGGACGGCTGCTTGAGTCAGCTGAAACGCGTCGATGTACAATAAAAGTTTGATGTGTGAAGACCCACGAGTGCTCTATTCTTTGGAGTAGTATATGTTGTATATAGAGGCACCGGGGCTAAGAAATTCAAACGTGATGCGGGACCCACGGCAGACTATATATATATATATATATATACATAGAAAAGATAATCAATGCCCATTCCTAGGCCCCATACAATATCATATTATCTGCACACTCGCATACTTTATAAACAAAGGGTTTTTTGTATACATTACTGTGATCACATGAATGAAAGCCCTCCAACCACGTCAAGGTAACCCCGTCTGGAAGATCCTAACTTAACCTTTTATACTTCAATTATAATCAGAAAACTTTTGCTTTCCTCATACTTGCGCATGTTTGTAAATATGTCTGACCAATCGAGCACTTCCGCTAAATGTACTTGTAAATTAGCCTAATTGGAGTGCTTCCACAATTCTTGTATTGTATGTATTTATTGGGAGGCTTGGTCACCCTCCATGTGGTAATAGCACCCCCAACATCCCCTTTAATGGAGGTCCTCTGCCTTATTAAGCACTGGATGGCCTCTCCCTCATTTTAAAAAGCCAAAGGCTGGGGGGAAGTGAGAAGCCTGTTATGGATCCAGTGTGTAAGAATGAGAAATCAAAAGTTTGCTAATCGTAATTGAAGTAAAAGAAATTTAAAAAGGTTATTTTTATTCATGTGATCACAGTAATGTATACTAAAACCCCTTTGTTTATAAAGTATGCCAGTGTGCAGATAATATGATATTGTATGGGGCCTAGGAATGTGCATTGATTATCTTTTTTATGTTTGTATAAATGTTTGACCAGATCAGTAGCACTTAATAGTAAAACAAAAATAGTAAAAAATCTTCTTGTTCAGTTCTTTTTGGCAATATATCCATAAACTTAAAAGGTTTTAACAATTGAAAATACATCAATTCAAATGCACATTTGGTTTGGGGGTCATAGTCTTCCAATCATTTTGGAGAAAATTATTGGAAGACTAGTTCTATTTAGAATTAGGGATGGCCGGTTCGTGACCCGAACCCGGATCCGCCGCGGATTTATCCCGTTCGCGAACGGTGGATTTTTCCGATTTTTTTCCGCCTTCCAACTTCCCTATTCGTATTTTTGATAAACACATATTTTCGAAAATACTAGTTTTTCCTCGTAATTTCGAAAATTTTCGAAAATACGAAAAATCCGTAATTTTGAGGGTATTTTTCATTTTAATGGGTCCGCTCGCGGATTTTCTAATTTTCGATTTTTTTGAAAATTCGCGGATCCTCGAGGGACCGGATTTTGCGAAGTTCTGACATCTCTATTTAGAATAATTGCGAGCATGTGCATAGACAAAGAATTGGTATAAAAAAGCGCACACAGGAACTGGGCCCCATCAACTTCCCCCAGCAGGCCCAGTACAGCCAATCAGCTGATCCTGCATATGAAATAGAGATAGTATGCACAGTTACACAGTTACAACTGATCCCCAAGCCCCCTGATTGCTGAATTGTTACATCACTAGTGCAGGGAAAAATTAAGAGGAAAGAACTGCCTCTTCTACCTACCATTAAAATCTTTTCTCTAGTGAAGGGTATCCCAGCCCACCCCAAACCAACATGTTAGTTTTGTAAAACAGCCCAGAAACAGATTACTCTGGCCACGTTCCCTCGGCTCTATGCATACCCAGCATCGCGTCTGTGATTGGTTGACTTGGTCCCTTTTTGCAACTTCTGTCAACCTGAGAACTGAGGGAAGGAATGGTGGTAAGTCTCTTTCTGGAGCTTATTTTACAAAACTAAAATGGTGGTTGGAGGTGGGCTGGGGTACCCTAAACTATGGAAAATTTTAGTTTCTGGTGTGGAGATATCCTTTAAATCATTAACAAAAACAACAAATAATTTTTTTCCTTTTTAAATTTATAGATAAACACACAACATAAATGTAAAACATTGCAAAAGAGGTTCATGGTATTATGTATCCAGTGTATAGTGTGATCAATTAAAAAATTAAAGGGCATGTCTACCCCAAAACTTAATCCCCCCCCACTACTGGCCCCATTGTGTAGTGTAGTTTAATCCTTACCTCACATCCCACTCCATATGATCTCTCGTAGTCCCCCCCCAAAGTCCCAAAAACTGCCCACCGGAGGATAGCAGAGTCCATATAGGACTCTGCCTCCTACCTGGCCTCCGGGAAAGTTTGGCATGCGTACTGCAGCCCTTCTCCCCCTCCCCCCCCCCTCCCCTCTCCCTCCGATTAGCATTCCCTCCCCCCCTACCATAAAAACCATTTCACCAAACATTCCCCCGTCCCCCAGCCCCAACTGCTATGTTAGTAATATCAGAAAATGCCCAAAACTTTACTTACCTTCCCTCTTGCCTCCGCCGCACTGAACTCCCGGCAGCCGTCCGTGATTGGCTGCCGCTCAGCCAATCACAGACGCGAGTGCCGGTCCCGCCCCTCTGCTTGCATTTTCTCACAAGCAGAGGGCCCTGGCAGCGCGCGGTGGAGGAAAGAGGGAGGTAAGTAAAGTTTTGGGCATTTTCTGATAATACTAACATGGCGGTTGGGGCTGGGACAGGGGGAATGTTGGTGAAAAGAAATTTTAAGGGTGGACATACCCTTTAAGAAAACTTTTCATTATTGAGCAATTATTAAACACAAACTGGATGATGGAACATTGTCTATTTTGCATAATTTCTTGGGAAAACCAGTACAAACAGAAAAAATTCAGAATAATCAATGTAAATCAGATCAAATTGCTACACTATCTTCAATCCAATTCGGAGTCTATGACCTAACCAAAAAAGTGAATTACATTAAACATTGCTAACTAAAACAGTATCGAAATGTGATGAAAAATCATTACAAATAATGGACATAAAGACAACCATTACAAGTTTCAATTGTTTTCTCTATTTTCTTCTCTATGATAAATTCCTCTGTAAAATGTGTCTCAAAGAAACAAAGGGTGATACAAATGGGCTACAAAGAAGACACAAATGAATATCCCATTAATGAGTGAGGCCGGTGTCACTGGATTTGTAAACAAAGAAACCAAAATGCAGCTCAATAATGCATGTTTTGATCCTGATGAGCAATGTGATAATCACTTTGTCATTGTTTTTTCTCTTCTAAAAAAAAAATGTGACAAAGCAAAAAAAAAAAAAAAAAGAAAAACACAGAACGTTGTTAAACAATTGTCTCTAAGGACCAAGCCCTTATTATATATTATATTTATTCTAATAGTTCTAAGCAATAACAATCTAACTAATCGGATAATTATTCCATAGTCATTTATTCAAATGCTAGGTGCAACTACAAGGGAGCAGACCCTGCCACACCACAGGATGGCCCAGGAGCCAAGGGGGACCTATCTTCTTATTTTCCCTATTTCAGATTCAACCTCCCCCAGAAAACTGCTGTAGATGAAGCAGAGAAGGGGACTCCATCATAGTTTTTGCTGGTGGGCCCAGTGGCTTTTAGTTACACCACTGTAGAAAAAGATCACCTGTGGATAATATCGGGAACAACCGTTACACTCACCTTGATTTCGTTTAATGAAAAGGTTTGGTTAGGTATGGCACTGTTAACCCCACATTGTTTATTGATTTGATCTCTTTAGTTTGTTTATTGATTTGATCTCTTTAGTTTGTTTATTGATTTGATCTTTTTTAGTTTATTGATTCGATCTCTTTAGTTTGTTTATTGATTTGATCTCTTTAGTTTGTTTATTGATTGATCTCTTTAGTTGTTTTATTGATTTATCTCTTTAGTTTGTTTATTGATTTGATTTCCTTTAATCTCTGGAATCACTAGACTAGTTACGCCACTGCTAGAGTGGACAAAGCTATGAGGTTTTTATGCTAAATTTCCCATAAAAATTTTGTAAAGTTGGCCATTTTATAAAGTTGCGAATTTTAACCTTTTGCAATGTAGCTTAAGCTATTTTTTTTTGTTTTTACAAGAAATCTTCATTCATTAAGGTGGAAAAAAAGTGCAGAGGGTTCATAGAAAAGATTTTATAACATCTATATTTTTGAATATTTACATATCTTAAAAAGGCATGTCTACCTACCCCAAAACTAAAATTTAAGCCACTACTGGCCCACTGTGTAGTGTTAAAAATCCTTACCTTACATCTCTGCTCCAAATGGTTCTCCTGCAATGCTTGTTCAAAGTCCCAAAAGTGTAGAGTAGGAGTTATCTGGTCCTGCTGCTTCCTTAACCTCTGTGAGGACAGTGACATGCTCAGGGATGCCCCCCTTCCTCCCTCCCTTACTCCCTCTGTATCTATCTTTGCTGCCTGGTACCCTACCTCTAAAACCCTTATCTGTAGTTGTAAGGCACCCTAGCCCACCCTCAACTGCAAACTACGTTATTAAAAAAAGGATCAGAACTCTACACTACAGTCCTTTGTTCCCTCTGGTGTTCTGCATTGTCAGCTAGGAACAAAGTGATAAGGAATATGTAGACCCACAAGTTACATATAGAACTCTCAAGTAAAGAACCATGGGCCATATTTTTAAAGGCGTGGTATCGCTTATTAGTGACACCGCACCTTCAACAAGCGTTATGGGATATCAATATACAATCATTATCATAAATCTACGTATAAAGATCGAAATCTAAATAGCTATAGTAGATTATGATCGCGATCGTAGATTAACAATGGCCCATAAAATACCATTGCGGTTTATTACCGCTTGGTGTTCTACGAATAAAAGTTCATAGATTACCGAACATTTACCATAAATGTAGGATCGCAGTCGTACATTAACAAATACTCGTGGTATATTTTTGATATCGTAGCTTTTTAAATATCACATATATCACTATATTACATTTTGATCATGATCGTAATTGTATGATCACCTAAAAATTTCATAGCAGTAGTAGTTCTACCGCTTGGTATTGTACTCATATGGAACTTTTACATTTGACCCCATACTGTATATCTACTAACTATATGGATTTTAGAAATCCACAGTAAAATCTGCCTGCCTTATCTCTCACAAATAGCTTAGGAAAGGAACAATAATTAACAATTCATTTTTCAAAAACATTTATTTTGACATTTCTCCTGCTTTATTTTGGATCATTTGTCAAAAAAAAAAGTTGCATCCAATCATAAAACTCTCAGCTACTGACTTACACCAACTTTACATTGAAATACAATTGGAAATGCCACAGCATCTGCAATGAGAGCCAAGGTGAATATGTTCATGACCAAATGCCATAATTGGAGTGTGATATATATGTATGTATTTTATTTCTTATACAGCGCTACGTATTCTGCAGAACTTAATTTAATCAATTCACATAAGGCACTGCCCTGAAGAACTTACAATCAAATCACTTTATGTTACACATAGAACCTATCAGTATGTCTTTAGATTGTGGGGGAAACTGGGAGTACCTGGAGAAAACCCACGTAAGCACAGGGAGAACAAACTCCTTGCAGATTTCTATCCAAGGGAGAATTCGAACCCAGGACTTTAGCGCTGCAAAAGGCATCAGTGCTAACCACAGAGATTTGGTACTGAAAGAAAGTTATTATGAGACAATGAGATTGTATCCAACCCATGATGATAATAGATGAGGACATTTTGGCTTACTTGTAATGAGTGGCTTTGGAAGTCATTGATATGACACTGTACATTATAATGGGGTATAGTTGGGAGTGGGATATCTAAGGAGGCTTTTACTAACAGTAGTTTTCTGAGGGGTATTGGTATAGAGAACCTCTGAGTTGAAAACGCACTAACAAGCCCAAGTAAGAATCACATGTATTTTTATGAAAACACAGGGTTATTCAATAAAAGTTCTTATCGTTAAAAATGGTGCTAATTTAGCCCCAAACCAACACAGATGTTAGCTTTTAAATGTTAAATATTATCTGATTGGTTGGGCAAACTTTTCATTTTCAACTTTTATTGACCACCCTGAAACCAGGATCTTGATTTTTTTTTGGTTGATACTTGCTGGAGTAGTCACAAGCTGATTCATAAAACCTTCATTCATTCTTGTTTTTTTCTTTTGTATTATTCGTAATGCTGATCTAATGAAACCCATCATCAATATAATGAAAGAATCTGTTGCTTAGCTGTATATCCTCTGTGAATAGACTTAATATCAGTTAAAATATACGGGGTTATTCAGTAAACATTTTTATTGTTTAAAATGGTGCTACTTTTGCCCCAACCAATCAGATGTTAGCTTTCAAATGTTAAATAAGATCTGATTGGTTGGGGCAAAATTAGCACCATTTTAAACAATAAGATCTTTTATGAATCTCCCTGATTGAATACTATTGTCAAAAAGCCATAGGTTCATTTACTAATTAGTATAAAGCACAATAGGCGTTTTTTTTTAAATTTCTTTAATCTACATACATCAGTGTCATGCTTCCTATGTAATGCATGACTACAATAAATTGGTTGAGACAAACTCTCAAAAGTTCTTCACTAATTACAGATATTATGCATCCGGCAGACTTTTTTTTCCCTCTAGAATGATAAATAGCCCCTTTGGAAATAAAATCTATATATTTTATTATTTACCTAGGCATGGTGAAATTGATGAGACAGTAGATCTATTAGGCATGACAGAGCCACTGTCAAAAACAAGAGAAGCTTTTACAGCATTTCCAGATTAAGGAACTTTTGTAAAATATCAAATAGTCAAGAAACTGTTGATTACAGGAAAATAAAAACATACCTAAAAGCAATACATTTGCTCAGTTTAATCATCTGTTCACTAAAATGTTCAACAGATTGGCAATAAATACATAGTTGCAAAAATTCTTGTGTCTTGCAGAGAAATACATTGTAGAAGAACATTTTCCAGAATTTATGAGGCTTTTAGCCTTAATATAGTACTGTGGCAGAAGACACGAATATAAAACCAACTCCCAGAAGAGCACTATTCATCAGCCTCAGTTACTCATGGATGGGCTACTGCTCTGAAATAAAAGCAGATTAGAAAGAAATGTCTTCAAAGCCTAGCACAGTAATCTGTTGATTGGTATGTAAATCGATACTCAAAAATATATTGCCATTGGCACTTCTAAAACAAGAGTAAACCAGGCTTGAGAACAGCATGCCATTGTATTCTAACACATCTGACTAGAAATTTTAAGAATTGAATGTGCACCATTGATACTCAAATGAAGAAATTGCATTTTAACTTTATAAAGCCAGTAACACTTTAAACTTTCGAGCAGCCATATACTGGCATGTTATCTTAATCCTCTGTGCTAATTGGAAAACAAAATTATCTTACTTTAATTATTGTTTACATACTGTATCTAGGAGAACAACATGTGTATTAAGATATAGCACAAGGAGCGTGTTTATAAGTGGCATTTTTAAAACCTTTCTTTATGATGTTTTGTTTGATGCTATTTACAAAAGACAAAAAATTGCAAAGAATATTGCTGCACTTTGTCACAATGTTTTCTTTTTTTTAACTTTGTATATGGCGAAAATTAATTAGCATTGCTGTGGCTGTCTCCTTCCCTCTGCATCTTCCAGGTCTGGCCATCACAGCTAATGGTGGAGGGCCATACTCGAAGCCCTCTCCTGCTCTGCAGCACATAAATTACACATATCGCAGCAGAGGAGGCTTCTACCAGCCAGTGAGGGATCAGGTTGTGAAAGGTGAGAAGCAAGATAAGTATGAATAATACATATAATAATAATATAGCAGAAAACGTGTTTTAGGTTATGCTTACGCTATTGTAAAATTAAGTTATAAGGGTGGACATGCCCTTAAATAGCATGAGCACTTTAGGTTTCAATGATTACATTTCAAGCATAATATTCATTAGCCAAAAATAACATAAATTCAAGTCTTTTTGGCCAGACTAAAATCATGTATATACAGTATAAATAGGCTATGGTTCTCTTAATTTGCAGCACCCATGGAAATACATGCAATAAAGTTATTCTCATCATTCCCCCATGAGTATATTTTAAATTCTATATAGGAAAAAAAAATAACACCCTGCTTTCTCAAAATTCTTGCATCTTTTTATAGGTAATAAAAGAATAATGTACTGCATAATACTTGATTTCAAAGTTACCTAGCAGAATCACACTCCACAGACACCTGATTCACAGCATGCACTCTAGGAGAAATTATTAAGATAATTAGAAAGTGTGCGCTGGATTCCATTGGGTTCACCTCTGAACTGGCCAATGGCTCCTTTCTAAAACAAGTTTCCCTCCCCCTGGTTCCCCAGCTCACATAACATTTCATCTAAGAATATAATGCAGTAATTAAGGGGATTGTGAAATTCCATCAATTTAGAAGGCATGTCCACCCTGTTAAATTACATTTATTGCTGATTAAGCAGCCCAGAAACACATATTTTGCTATATTTTACCAAAGAGGCTTCTCACCCTTACACACAGCACAATTTATCGCCATTGCTCTCTCTGCTCCTCTGCACTTTTCTGATCTGGCCATCGGCCAAGCAGTGATGCTTACGTTACAGCCAAAGGCTGACAGCCAGATCCCGAAGACGTCTCCTCTGCTGCTGTATGCTTAATCTCCATATAGCATCTACTCAATCATGTGTCTTCCAGCCAGGGAGCAATCGTGCTGTATAAGTAAGGTTAGAAGCATTTTTGGTAAAGGTAAGTATAGAAGAAAAATTGTAAAGAAAAGTAAACTGTAAAAAGAAAATGGTATTTTCAGCCATTTCTTTATTTGGCAGGTCCCCCTTACCTTTTTTATAGCAAGATGAAAGATCACACATCCAAAGTAAATGAAAAAAAAAATGCATTTCTATGTTCGGTTCCTAATAAAATTTCTCATTTACCTTGCTGTGTTATCTTCCATCTTGCTACAAGTAAACAGTTTTAGAAAAACCTCACCCTAATTTCTACAATGATACATAGGAAGGATAATGCACAATTTAATATATTTACTGATGCTTAAATTTTGCTGCTGGCTGTCATAAGAGTAGTGGACAATAGATTGCCTCTCTTTAAACCTTTTTTTTGTTAAAGCAAACTAAACAATGACTAGTTTATCATTTACATGCTTGTGCTGTCACTGCCCAATCTGTACATTTATTTCTCCATTAAATCTTTTTTACTATAATATTTTTGAAAAAAAATTAATTGCGCCTTAGGAAAAGAAAAACAAAAACAAACACATTTCTTTGTGAAGTTTTAACAGTACAAACAGTGTCAGGAATCTTTTTCTACACATTTTCATTGCTATTTATACAAACTCATCAATATCTTAAAGTAAAGGATAACGAGAATTAGGGATTGAAGCTTGCTAGAAAAGCTTTTGTAATTATCTTCTTAATTATAAAAAACATCCTCCAATTGACAATATAATTATACTTAAATAGGATCAAACATCTCAATTACACAGACAAAAGGATGGATTTGTTTTTCAAGCCTTAGACACATGTAAAAGTCTTTGTAGTGCCAACGCATACACAGCATGAAAATTATTTTTTTTGACATTTGGGTGATAAGAAGGTGATAAGAAAACTATCAATGTATTTTATTCTAAATTTAGTGTTAGAGCAAAACTGAATAGTCACATAGTCAACAATGCCTGAGTGAATAGCCATACACATACTCACTCCTTTGTTGTTGGTTGCGTGCACAATCACACATCTATACTTAAGGTGCCCATACATCTATAAGATTTTATTACCCGACCGAGCGCTCACCCGATGTTCATGCGATCTGCCGTGCAACCGCTTCTCGTATTAATTCGGCCGCATGCGATCGCAAAATCCCATTCATTTTGCTCGCATGTCGGTGCAGTCGATATGTTAAGACGGAGAAGCGGTTTCCGGCAGGATTGAAGGAACATCGGGTGAGCGCTCGGTCGGGTAAGTAAAATCTTATAGGTGTATGGGCACCTTTAGCTTTAGACTTCTAGGGGAAAAGTATCCTTAAAGGGACACTAAGTACTTACACAAGTAAAAAAAAAATTACTTGCCTTTATCCTTTTTTTATACTTTTAGTGCTGGAGGGACTTGATCCCTTTCCGCTCTCAGTGCTCCCTGTCACTAGATCTCCTCATGTCTTGTTTAGCTCACTCCTAATTAGTATGCATGTCTACTCTCTATGTATCCACCCCCTCCCAAAACTGAGGCACAAATGAGTGTAGAGCATGTGCAGTGAAGGGGATCTGTGCCTCACTACAGCCAATAGCATTCACCCAGTGATGCTTTGCTATGGGATGCTAAGATAGCAGCTCTGGGAGCTGTATCACTGCTTGAATCAAGTAAGACTTTCTTTCAGCTGTAGGAGTTTGAAGGTTGTGTGTGTGGGGGGTGGACTTTGTAATTGATTTCTTTAGGTACAGTGCTACATTGGACTTTAAGGGAAAGTTCAGTGGAAAATATCAATATTTTAAAAATGCTTGGTTTTATGCATACCTAGCTATTTTACATATTCTCTCCCATTTTGAAAAATAAGTTGATTTCATACCCTTTGCTGTTCCCTGCTGTTGATATTAGTGAGCTGTCATTCAGGTTCCAATGGCCCTTCTTCTTCCCAGGATGCACCACATCCTTGGAATGTTCCTAACAGTAATTTCTACTGCTGTTGGTGATGGGTCAAACATGCTCAGATCTTCTACTGAGCACAACTGAATCAACCCAGGCGCTGGATCAAGGGAAAGACTATAACGGTCTCTACTAGGGAAGTCAGTTATTCGGTTGCATTTTTTTACAACACAGACAAATGCTGAATTGGCAGATTAAGCTTGTTGGGATTGAAAACTACTGTTCTTTTTCTTAAAAGCATATGTATTTGCACTGAATTTCCCTTTTAAGTAACCCAGACAGCAGCTAACTGCATAGAAAGAGTACAGAAAAACGCTCATTCCCTTTTCTTATCTTATGCTGAATCATTAACTATGCAGTCCACAGAGAAATAAGCTTTACTTTTATAGAATAATACTTTCTACGTGTATGTGCCAGGGGAGGGGATGGTGATTTACAGTTCTTTACTACTAGCTGTGCCCTGCCCCCTTAAAAAAATAAAACTCCCAAGAGCTAAAAATCAAAGTATATGAAGGTCAAAGAAGAAAATAAAAAAGGAGATTTAAGATTGGTGTAATCAATCCTAATTACTGTGTGATTAGCTAAAAATGAAAAAATATAAAATGTCATTTAATTATACAATGATATTTATTCAAGTCCAATTCTATTTAATACATCAATATTTTACCTGTCTAATTTTGTCTGTTACATTAATGTAAATAGGTTTACATAAAAGGAAGGAGAAGAAGAGGAAGAGACAATTGTTGGCAATGATTATTATGTAATGCATATAAATCTGGTTTAATCATGACAATGTATACTACCTAAACAATTATTTTATTTACGTTCCTGTGCTTGAACCACCATTTTATTTTTTCCTATATAATCCCCTCAATTTAACCTACGAATGTAAAATGGAAAGGAGGGGGGAGGGGGTTAGGGGTTGTCTTAGGGCGGGGATTTTAACCCATATCAGAACACAATGTTCCCCCAATTACCAATTCCATTTTCTATGGCAAAAGCAGCAGTTACACATATTTTAAACTAAGCAATGAGGCCTGTTACCCAATTTCCAGTTTGTTATACTGTACGATTGGAAATAACTATGGACGTGAAGTAGAAGGTGGGAATTAATGGTAACAAGAATTTAATGTAACCAATAAACTTTAGATGAAAGAAAATTAATTAACATGTAACTAATCAAATGTTTACTCCAGACATATATTTTGATCAAAACACTGTCACTAATACATCAATTGCAAAGAGACATGGTTTGTATTGCTTGCTCCTATGCTGAATTACCTTACATTGGTGTATCTTGTATGGCTATGGACATAGCTCTATGGCTGTGCAAACAATACTGGGGATAAAAGGTCATCCCTGGTCTAGGGAATTAGGTGTGTAGTTTGAGATATGCTACTTGATTGTGATAATATGCTCATAACATAATAAAAAGGGAACTGTTTATTACTGTTACTGTATTGTAACCAACGGAGGAGGTAGTTTATCTCAAAGTATCAAAGGTATGTTTGATGTTAAAGGCTGCCACCTGGACCAATTTTTTTTGTCATAATTTATAATATCACATACTCACTTGTCTGGTGTTGTCTGATGCATGTGACCAGGGAGAAACTCCACTTGGTTTTTATCGACAATTGAAGGTGGTTAAAATTACATTTAATCTAGTGGCCATGGCCTTAGCTATAATTTTGATATAATTGTTTAATAATTATATTGGTCAGTAATTGTATACTTCATGTGGGGATTTTCCGGTTTAGAGTCATTTTGGCTTGAAATTATCAGGAGGGAGGGAATTGCCTTCCATAAAACACTGTTCCCAATTCTGTAGATAGAGAGAAGTATATAGTTTAACATTGTTTGTAATATGATAGGGGGAGACTGTCTGTCCTGGATTTTATGGGGCTGTGAGAGTTTGAGAGAAGTGTGAGTACTATCTATATTGGCAGATAATTTTTTGTAGGATTGGCATATAATGTGGAGTAAAACAGGCATGCATCTTTTATTGGAATTTTCCTTTTGCACTCTTCCTCTATGCTCTGAAAGTCAGTGTGAACAAATCATTAAAAATATTGTTAAGTCCTAAACGAGACCAATTATCCATTCTAACGTAGGCTGGTTCAGACATTCTATACATTAGAATGTTAATTATTTCCGGTTGGTCGGAAATATCTGCAGGTAATAACCAGCCTTACACAATCTATCCAAGTGCAAACCAACGACTACTCTCTCACTCTCGCTGCAACGAGGCCAATGTTAGAGAAGGGGCAAATTATATTGAAAATTCCTTCTACTGTACTGTATGTCTGCACTACTGGTTATGAAAGGCAGTTGAGCTTTGTTAGTTTATATTCTGTTGGATTAATATTATAGATGTCATTTTTTACTAGTGTGACATTTTAATTTATATAAAAGAAAAATGGCACATTTAGAAGCATCTTTTCCTATAAACATGTCTTGCATGTAACCAATCACTGTAAATCTGTAAACTGGATTTTAAATGTAGAAAAAGGAAGAAAGGAAAAAAGAGATTGACCTTTAGATTTATCACAGTAAAGACAATACATGACAACTGTGGCACGTCACGCACCATCCAGTTAGCTATTCCTTTCTTTGATATGTAGAATAATTGCCTTTTCTGAGTGGCTGAAACATTGTAGCAGACTTGAAAATGCAGCCACGAGCATGTCTCATTTGTATAAATTCAAATGACAAATGACCTAAACAGACGATGTGTGTTTGGTGAGGGGTTTGTTAGCGGAGTTGGTTAATAGGGATGCATTTGCTTGAGATGATTAGTAATTGGAAAATGTCAGAGAAGGGCAGAAACGTACCTGATAAAATCTTTGTTGAACGCTCTTTATTTTGTATATTCTGCTAAATGGGTGAGAATATGTGTACTTCTAAACTCAGCTATAATAATCAAGCCATGCATTTTTATATAAGATCAATTCAATCAGTGTTTTTTTTTTTGTTATAATTATGAGCACATTTGACCCAGATCAGTTAGTCTTGATACAAATATGTTCATATTGTAAGCACAAAACCCTAATGTACTTGTAGCCATATAATGAAAGGTGATGCCCACCCCCAAATTGACCCACTGCTGGCCCCAATGTGTAGTGTTTCCTCTCAGCTCCACAATGTTATCCTGTAGTGCCAGAAAAGTTGGAGCCTTCCTGTGTGTAAAAAGGTATTGCCCCTTCCTGTCCTCTTGGGGACTCTGGCATACACTGTGGTGGAGCAGCAGCAGCAGAGAGGCAAGGAACAAGTTCTGTTAAGTATATTTAGATATTTATATATTTTAAAACCTAGTGAGGCCTAGTTTTTAGGGGCACATACATTTATGTTTCATTTTATTTTGGGGTGGACATGCCCTTTAATGCCATTTATTAGCGTGGTAATTTACAGTTCAGTGGTGTTTTTTTTCAAGGGGGTGCTTTCAGAATATGTATACAAAGGTTGGTTTAGATTATTTTCAAAGGGCATCTGTATCGAAAAATAGGTTATTTAATTGACCATAACTGGAAACCTATATTCTTCCCAACCACCACTGTATCATTTTTTTGTTGTCTGTCCCCTATTTCTTTAGATATCCAATCTAACTTCTTATATTCAGCTGTCAATCAATTTCCTTGCTCTCAAAAACTATTCTTCTGTGAGTAGTTTTACTGTAGCTGGAATGGTGACAGAGTTTTGACAGTTGGAATGCTGTGTGCAGGCTTGACAGTTGGTTTTGGGGGAAAAGTCGGATGGAAGTGGGAGGTGGTTTAAAAGAGGGAGGGGGATACTGCTCCTAAACAAAACGTGTGCTGGAATGAAGGCATGCAGCAACACATGCAAATCAGAGTAGTGCTACTTATATGTATTTAATTATAAATTAAGATGAGGTAAAGTAATTTTTTCAGTATCGTGTCCCTTAAGTAAAATAATGGATGAGCACAAAATAATAAAACAATAATAAAATATGATATTGGATATATATATGTTTATTATTTTTGAATCATTGTTATCATGCTTTTCAATATCTAAATTTGAGATGTGCTAACTTAAGTTATATAGTGTGAATATGTCACATTAGCAACTTACCACTGAGGAAACTGTCTGGAAAGCAGAAAAACCCTTAAACAAAATAATGAGTAATGGAAAGTGGGACTTTTAGTGGCAATATTAATGAAAATAAATAAAAGACCTTAAGTACACCCCAAATGTCTAGACAGAATCAGAATGTAATATATAGCAAAATGGACTTACTGCATTGTGGTTGCAGCGAAGGTACTGCAATAAACGAGTTCTTATTGACAATATACATTATCAGGGTGCCAATGTAACCTGCATCTTAATGGGAAAAATGAAAATTTTAATTATAAGGTCGTATTAGTTGGATGCCTGTTGAATTGTGCTACGATCCAGTAATAATCTGATATCCAAATTTTTTATACTTGCAACAGTGAACCTGCATAAAAAGAAAAAAAATAAATAGTTTCACTGCCAAAAAGCAAAATGGAAAAAATGTATTTAAAGGATACTTCTGTTTTATTTGGTTACATCAACTGGAAGTTTAGTTTTTGAAACTTTTCGCTAGTTTATCTGACTGGCTTTCTCAATTCAGAGTGATTTGTACAAGAATCTGTTGGCAATAAATACACTGGAATTTTGTCCCTAACACATATAACAGCAAGGTGTCAGGATTTAGGAACCTCCTGAATGTAGGGTGTTAAATGCATTTTAGCTATGAAGTTTTTTAAACTTTACAGTCAAAGGGCATGTCCACCCCAGTAAAAAAAAAATTCTATATGTTGTAGGTATCCCTGTCCCACCCCCAAAATCACTATGTCAGATTACTAAATAAGAATCAAACAACTCTACTTTGCCCCTCACTCCTGCGGGGTCTCTGATCCGGCTCCCTGCTTGCTGGATGCAAACGGGACTGGACGGCTGGACCGGCTGAGAGGTAGCCAATTACAGCCGCAGCTGCCGGCAATGCAGAGTGCTGCGGTAGCAAGGTCTGTAAGTAAGTCTGATTCTTTTTTTTATAATCTGACAAGGTGGTTGAGAGTGGGCAGAGATGCCCGAAACTAACAGAAACTAATTTTAATGATGGTAGATGGAAGGACAGCCAGGAGGGATTCCGAGGGTGGGAGGGAGTGAACGGGCTCTTCTACGCATGTCCCACCCTCCAGTAGACAGATTAAGGTAGAAACCTTTTGCCAGGAAGACAGCTCACACCTTTTTGTTTCCTGGATTTTGGACAAGCACTGCAGGCGAACCTTAAGGACATAGATGTAGGGTAAGGATTTTTTGAACTACACAGTTGGGTCAGTAGTGGGTTAAATTTTAGTTTTAAGGGGAAATAGATATGCTTAAGGAGGCAATGAGCAGCTATTGAATTGGCCCCTCTACTCCCAGATTGTTTTCTTTACTGCACATGCCACTTGCAAAGTGAGTCAAAGAGCAACCTAATCTGTAGCCACTTCAAGCAGTGGTTGCTTGGCTCAAAAAGGATGAAAATATCTCCCATAATATTATAAATTCCATGTCAAACAAATGCTAAGGCTTTAAATACATTCAGGGTTTCATAAAAGTTCTTACGTTTCAAATAGTGCTAATTTTGCCCCACCATCAGATTTTATTTAACATTTGAAAGCTAATATCTTATTGGTTGGGGCAAAATTAGCACCATTTAAACAATAAGAACTTTTATGAATAACCCTGTTTGAGTTCATTACACGTGATTTTAAAGAATGCTAGTACTAATGCACCAATTGCAGTGTTGTTCTTGAATCCTTGCAGCAAAATAGGGAAAACTTGTTTTATTGTAACCAAAAGGTAAATTTTCCAGACTCCAAGCACTGTTAAACAACTAAAATACTAATTCTCCAAAGAACTCTTGCTGGGGCAGACAGGCTCATTCTGCCATTTAACATGCTTAAAAATCTAGATCAACTTACTATATTAAAACACAATATTCTCCTTTACGAGAGAGTTTTGGATTTTACAATTAAAACAATACCTAATCCAAAGAACTCAGCTGTAGGTATTTTACTTATGTTCTCTTACGATAATAATAATAATAAGAATATAATATACTAGACATTTCAGTTATCTGGAAATGTTTATAACGGCCCTTGTATAACATGCCAAAATGTAATTTAATTTTACTTATGTTCTCTTATGAATAATAATATAATAAGAATAATAATAATAATAATAATCATAATTAATAATAATAAGATTAATAATAATAAATAATAATAATAATATAATAGACATTTCAGTTATCTGGTAAATTTTATATCTGCCTTGTATAACATGCAAAAATGTAAGTGAATACCAAGAAAGTACCAAACATACGCCTCAAGTACTAATGGCTTTGAAGGTGGAATGCATCCCTGGGTATCATTTTAGAAAACCTATTATAATGAGCTCAGTTTTTCAGTTATGTTCAGACTTATGAGCGATGATACATTCTAGTGTAAGTGAACGGGCTTTGTAATTTTGATAATTATAAATTTTTTCGATAATTATCGAAAATACCAGCTGCGAGTCTGAAAAACCAAAATAGTTTGATAGTTTTGAGTTTGTCCGAACTCATAAAGTTCGGCCGAACTCTGGTTCAAGTTCGGTTTTGCGTCCATCACTAGTGATGTAATGTTGGGTTCGAATAAAAACCCAGTTTGTGAATAGAATCTGAGGTTTTGGAGCCCCGACTTCCCGAAAAGTAGACAATTTAGATTTTTGAAAATCAAAAGTAGACGATTACGAAAATCAAAAGAAGATGGTTTTCTGAAAATCGAAAATAGAGAACGATTTTTCGAAAATTGAAAGTAGACATATTCTGAAAATCAAAAATCAAGTAGACATTTTTCGCAAATCAAAAGTAGATGATTTTAATTTGAAAACGGAACGAAACAAACAGTTTCGAACATCTCTATCCATACTCTAGTCAACACTGTATTGTTAGTCTTTTTGCACAGTTTTAGCTACAATCAAACATCTGCAATCAACATCTAAACATCTAAACATCAATAATATCTTACCCCAAACCCCATGACAGCAAATAATTAAATATTCCTATGTCAATTTTGGGGCTTGTTGGAAGGCAATAAAGGGCATATTCAATAAAAGTTCTTATGGTTTAAAAATGGTGCTAATTTTTCCCCAACCAATCAGATGTTAGCTTTCAAATCAAATATAACTAAAGTTCTGGTTTGATCGGGGGAAAATTGCACCATTTTCAAATGATAAGAACATTATTGAATCTCCTGATGGTATACATTTTGTGGAAGGGGTGGTCTGTTTTTTAACTTATGGTGATTAGTAAAAGAAAATATTTTTCAGTTGTTTAAGCTATTCTGGTTTTGATTGCATGTAAGTTATCCTGCTAATAGAAGGAAGACTATCAAGAAATCGTACGACGTTTAACTGAAATTGTACAGTTACCCCCATGAAAGATAATAATATGTTTTACTTATTACCATATGTAACTTAGAGCACTAGGTGACAAGAACTATTGGACAAAGATCTGGACATCTACTGTATAGCCTGTAATTTAGCTGTTGTGTATTGGGTCTGTTTTTTAAAACATATGGAATAGGAAACTTTATTCTGGTTTCTGAAAAACTACAATCACATCTGGATAAATCATTAAGTTGCACTAAACTAACAGGACTGCAAAACCCTGTTAGATGTTTATGTTGAAATAGGAGAATGGATCTATTTTGTTTTGCCGCCAACAAAATGTTTGGCTTGCAGGTTTAAGAATAGATATCTTGTGGCTCTATTTAAAATGTACTGTAAATGCTGTTGGGGCACATAAATAGGAAATATGTTTCCATTTGTACTGAAGGTTTATCAGGGTTCATCCAATTTTTTTTAACTTAAATACCAAAGCATGGTTAATTACACATTATTACTAAAATAGGATATGCTGTTATAGCACTAGGTCTAAGTTATACATAAGGTGAAAAGGTGGTTGTACTTTAGTTAGGTTTAATCTATTTTTTTTATTAAATAACCCTTGTTTTTTGTTAATAGTATACCCTACACCAAAACCAAATAGATTGTTCACAGATAATGACCTGAAAAAGGGACATTATAACTATTTTTGTCTTTATTGCCACAAAGGATTAAACTATACAGCGGCAAGGGCTCCACAAATATTACCTAGGTATTCACCCTTATTGGCCCTTTAAATCCAATTACCTGTTTTAAAAAGATACAGCACAGCATTTCTTGGAAGGGTCATACAACCCTTTAAACGTGCTCAGTTTATAATTTGTGACAAAATACTGCAGGAATGTGTGTCTGGTATATATTGACAGTTCCATAGTGTGTTCCTGGAATACCATGTCAAAAAATCAATGGACTATTACTGTTAGTGAATAAGTTACATATTAGTATAGTGAATATAGTAATCACAATTTCGGTCATTTTTTGTCAGTGTATCAATGCCAACTAAAAATCATGCCACTGAATTATAGGAGTTATATCCATCACCATAATGAATATGCTCTAAATAATGTTTTCAATTATTGTATAGCATATCTACAGCTTCAGTGAACATTAGTCTGTATTAAATTTTGCATAAATACACACATGTCACACATGATAGTTAAAAAATAAATAAGGCTATAGATGGCACTAGGAAGTTAACGCATTATTAATATATTATTATTATTATTATTATTATTATTATTATTTACATAGCTCCAACATCGTCTGTGGAGCTTTACAATGACATTAATTACATTCACATCATGCCTATACCAAAAGAGCACTTTATCTCACACATATACCATGTAATCTATATTGTCCACCTCCAAAGACCAGAGGAAGATCTGGACGACTAAACACAGGCCCTGTTGATATGGCACTTCATATACCATATAAACAATCTGACAAAGTTCAAACATAAATACATGTTCCTTTATTTGCTCGAAAATCGTCACATAATTTATCACATTAAACCATTCCCTT
The DNA here is from genome assembly GCA_019447015.1 of Hymenochirus boettgeri. Classification (NCBI taxonomy): domain Eukaryota; kingdom Metazoa; phylum Chordata; class Amphibia; order Anura; family Pipidae; genus Hymenochirus; species Hymenochirus boettgeri. The sequence goes on along the minus strand of CM033472.1, from coordinate 95,759,915 downwards.
CCCTCTTTCCCGGACTGGGGATGTGATAAAAACAATAAAATCAATAATACAATATGTCATAAAATTCCGTATGTTGATAATCAAATATATGATAACAAGTAATGTAAAAATTTACTATAATAAAGTGGAAATATACTGATCCAATAGATACCAATGGGTCCTCTAAAAAATCCTGACCGTAACATTACATAATATAATTTAGTAGGTCATAATGGAGCAAAGTGAAACAAAGTAAGACAAAATAAAAAAAGAAAAAATACATAAAGCAAGATGAGACAGTATCTGGGCTATATATAATATAAAGCTCTAAACATAAGCTAAATAATACAAAATGTAAATCTAACATATATGTACCAAATATGGCAAATGGACTCTCAAGTTAGCGCAAGGGAAAAAGAGGGTTCTGTTTACTTTATCATTAATACCCAGCTGATTCAAATCATCTCACAAAGTACAGAGATCAAGGACAAATGAACAATATGGATTATCATGCTTCTTGTAAGATGTCCTTGATCCCTGTACTTTGTGAGATGATTTGAATCAGCTGGGTATTAATGATAAAGTTAACAGAATCCTTTTTTCTTCCCTTGCGCAAACTTGAGAGTCCATTTGCCATATTTGGTACATATATGTTAGATCTACATTTTGTATTATTTAGCTTATGTTTAGAGCTTTATATTATATATAGCCTAGATACTGTCTCATCTTGCTTTATGTATTTTCCCTTTGTCATTTTGTCTTACTTTGTTTCACTTTGCTCCATTATGACCTACTAAATTATATCATGTAATGTTACGGTCAGGATTTTTTAGAGGACCCATTTGTATCCATTGGATCAGTATATTTCCATTTTATTATAGTAAATTTTTACATTACTTGTTATCATATATTTGATTATCACCATAAGGAATTTTATGACATATTGTATTATTGATTTTAGTGATTATACACCTTGGTGTCTATTTATATCTCTAACACTGTACACTGGATTTTCACTGAGGATTCTTAAGTAACTTTTATTATGGCCTTTGCTATATGTTCACTATATGCACTTTATAGGGGTTATAATGGAGGGTGGAGCACAGGGGGGAGGAAGCGGTTCACTCTAGGATTTAAATTTTCACTTACCTGCACGTCTTGAACATCCTGAGGACGGCTGCTTGAGTCAGCTGAAACGCGTCGATGTACAAAAAGTTTGATGTGTGAAGACCCACGAGTGCTCTATTCTTTGAGGTAGTATATGTTGTATATAGATGCACCGGGGCTAAGAAATTTCAAACGTGAGTGCGGGACCCACGGCAGACTATATAATTTATATATATATATACATAGAAAAGATAATCAATGCCCATTCCTAGGCCCCATACAATATCATATTATCTGCACACTCGCATACTTTATAAACAAAGGGGTTTTTGTATACATTACTGTGATCACATGAATGAAAAGCCATCCAACCACGTCAAGGTAACCCCAGTCTGGAAGATCCTAACGTCTAACCTTTTATACTTCAATTATAATCAGAAAACTTTTGCTTTCCTCATACTTGCGCATGTTTGTATAAATGTCTGACCAGATCAGTAGCACTTCCGCTAAATGTACTTGTAAATTAGCCTAATTGGAGTGCTTCCACAATTCTTGTATTGTATGTATTTATTGGGAGGCTTGGTCAAGCCTCCATGTGGTAATAGCACCCCCAACATGCCCCTTTAATGGGAGGTCCTCTGCCTTTAATATAAAGCACTGGATGGCCTCTTCCCTCATTTTAAAAAGCCAAAGGGCTGGGGGGAAGTGAGAAAGCCTGTTGTATGGATCCAGTGTGTAAGAATGAGAAATGCAAAAGTTTGCTAATCGTAATTGAAGTAAAAGAAATTTAAAAAGGTTATTTTTTATTCATGTGATCACAGTAATGTATACTAAAACCCCTTTGTTTATAAAGTATGCCAGTGTGCAGATAATATGATATTGTATGGGGCCTAGGAATGTGCATTGATTATCTTTTTTATGTTTGTATAAATGTTTGACCAGATCAGTAGCACTTAATAGTAAAACAAAAATAGTAAAAAATATCTTCTGGTTCAGTTCTTTTTGGCATAATATCCATAAACTTAATATAAGGTTTTAACAATTGAAAATACATCAATTAAAATGCACATTTGGTTTGGGGGTCATAGTCTTCCAATCATTTTGGAGAAAATTATTGGAAGACTAGTTCTATTTAGAATTAGGGATGGCCGGTTCGTGGATCCGAACCCGGATCCGCCGCGGATTTATCCCGTTCGCGAAATTTTTCCGGATTTTCCGCCTTCCGAACTTCCGATTCGCGGATTTTTCGTATTTTCGAAAATTTTCAAAATTACGAGTTTTCACGTATTTTCGAAAATTTTCGAAAGTACGAGAAAACATGTAATTTCGAAAATTTTCGGAAATACAAGGATTTCTCTTATTTTCATTAATACGTATTTTCAAAATTTTTCGAATTCTTACGAGGATTACTCGGATTTTTGATAATACATATTTTCGAAAATACTAGTTTTTCTCGTAATTTCGAAAATTTTCGAAAATACGAAAAATCTCGTAATTTTGAGGGTATTTTTCATTTTAATGGGTCCGCTCGCGGATTTTCTAATTTTCGAATTTTTTTGAAAATTCGCGGATCCTCGAGCGGACCGGATTTTGCGAAGTTCTGACATCTCTATTTAGAATAATTGCGAGCATGTGCATAGACAAAGAATTGGTATTAAAAAAGCGCACACAGGAACTGGGCCCCATCAACTTCCCCCAGCAGGCCCAGTACAGCCAATCAGCTGATCCTGCATATGGAAATAGAGATAGTATGCACAGTTACACAGTTACAACTGATCCCCAAGCCCCCTGATTGCTGAAAATTGTTACATCACTAGGTGCAGGGAAAAAATTAAGAGGAAAGAACTGCCTCTTCTACCTACCATTAAAATCTTTTTCTCTAGTGTAGGGTATCCCAGCCCACCCCAAACCAACATGTTAGTTTTGTAAAACAAGCTCCAGAAACAGATTTACCTGGCCACGTTCCCTCGGCTCTATGCATACCCAGCAGTCGCGTCTGTGATTGGTTGACTTGGTCCCTTTTTGCAACTTCTGTCAACCTGAGAACTGAGGGAAGGAATGGTGGTAAGTCTTTTTCTGGAGCTTATTTTACAAAACTAAAATGGTGGTTGGAGGTGGGCTGGGGTACCCTAAACTATGGGAAAATTTTAGTTTCTGGTGTGGAGATATCCTTTAAATTCATAACAAAAACAACAAAATAATTTTTTCCTTTTTAAATTTATAGATAAACACAAACATGAAATGTAAAACATTGCAAAAGAGGTTCATGGTATATGTATCCAGTTATAGTGTGATCAATTAAAAAATTAAAGGGCATGTCTATCCCCAAAACTATTCCCCCCCACTACTGGCCCATTGTGTAGTGTAGTTTAATCCTTACCTCACATCCCAGCTCCATATATTCTCCTGTAGTCCCCCCCCCAAAGTCCCAAAAACTGCCCACCAGGAGGATAGCAGGTCCATATAGGACTCTGCCTCCTACCTGGCCTCCGGGAGAAGTTTGGCATGCGTACTGCAGCCCTTCTCCCCCTCCCCCCCCCCTCCCTCTCCCTCCCGATTAGCATTCCCTCCCCCTACCTAAAAAACATTTCACCAAACATTCCCCCTGTCCCCAGCCCCAACTGCTATGTTAGTAATATCAGAAAATGCCCAAAACTTACTTACTTCCCTCTTGCCTCGCGCCACTGAACTCCGGCAGCGCGTCCGTGATTGGCTGCCGCCTCAGCCAATCACAGACGCGACTGCCGGTCCGCCCCTCTGCTTGCATTTTCTCACAAGCAGAGGGCCTGGCAGCGCGGTGGAGGAAAGAGGGAAGGTAAGTAAAGTTTTGGGCATTTTCTGATAATACTAACATAGCGGTTGGGGCGGGGGGGGACAGGGGGAATGTTTGGTGAAAAGAAAATTTTAAGGGTGGACATACCCTTTAAAGAAAACTTTTCATTATTGAGCAATTATTAAACACAAACTGGATGATGGAACATTTGTCTATTTTGCATAATTTCTTTGGGAAAACCAGTACAAACAGAAAAAATTCAGAATAAATCAGATTAAATCAGATCAAATTGCTACACTATTCTCAATCCAATTCGGAGTCTATGACCTAACCAGAAAAGTGAATTACATTAAACATTGCTAACTAAAACAGTATCGAAATGTGATGGAAAATCATTACAAATAATGGACATAAAGACAAACCAATTACAAGTTTAATTGTTTTCTCTATTTTCTTCTCTATGATAAATTCCTCTGTAAAATGTGTCTCAAAGAAACAAAGGGTGATACAAATGGGCTACAAAGAAGACACAAATGAATATCCACATTAATGAGTGAGGCCTGTGTCACTGGATTTGTAAACAAAAGAAACCAAAATGCAGCTCCTAATGCATGTTTGATCCTGATGAGCAATGTGATAAATCACTTTGTCATTGTTTTTTTCTCTTCAAAAAAAAAAATGTGACAAAGCAAAAAAAAAAGAAAAAGAAAACACAGAACGTTGTAACAATTGTCTCTAAGGACCAAGCTCCTTATTATATATTATATTATTCTAATAGTTCTAAGCAATAACAATCTAACTAATCGGATAATTATTCCATAGTCATTTATTCAAATGCTAGGTGCAACTACAAGGGGAGCAGACCCTGCCACCACAGGATGGCCCAGGAGCCAAGGGGGACCTATCTTCTTATTTTCCCTATTTCAGATTCAACCTCCCCCAGAAAACTGCTGTAGATGAAGCAGAGAAGGGGACTCCATCATAGTTTTGCTGGTGGGCCCAGTGGCTTTTAGTTACACCACTGTAGAAAAAGATCACCTGTGGATAATATCGGGAACTCAACCGTTAATCACTCACCTTGATTTCGTTTAATTAGAAAAAGGTTTGGTTAGGTATGGCACTTGTTAACCCCAATTGTTTATTGATTTGATCTCTTTAGTTTGTTTATTGATTTGATCTCTTTAGTTTGTTTATTGATTTGATCTTTTTTAGTTTATTGATTCGATCTCTTTAGTTTGTTTATTGATTTGATCTCTTTAGTTTGTTTATTGATTTGATCTCTTTAGTTTGTTTATTGATTTGATCTCTTTAGTTTGTTTATTGATTTGATTTCCTTTAATCTCTGGAATCACTATGACTAGTTACGCCACTGCTAGAGTGGACAAAGCTATGAGGTTTTTATGCTAAATTTCCCATAAAAATTTTGTAAAGTTGGGTCCATTTTATAAAGTTGCGAATTTTACCTTTTTGCAATGTAGCTTAAGCTATTTTTTTTTGTTTTTAACAAGAAATCTTCATTCATTAAGGTGGAAAAAAGTGCAGAGGGTTCATAGAAAAGATTTTATAACATATCTATTTTTGAATATTTATCATATCTTAAAAAGGCATGTCTACCCCCAAAACTAAAATTTAAGCCACTACTGGCCCCACTGTGTAGTGTTAAAAATCCTTACCTTACATCTCTGCTCCAAATGGTTCTCCTGCAATGCTTGTTCAAAGTCCCAAAAAAGTGTAGAGTAGGAGTTATCTGGTCCCTGCTGCTTCCTTAACCTCTGTGAGGACAGTGACATGCTCAGGGATGCCCCCCTTCCTCCCTCCCTTACTCCCTCTGTATCTATCTTTGCTGCCTGGTACCCTACCTCTAAAACCCTTATCTGTAGTGTAAGGCACCCTAGCCCACCCTCAACTGCAAACTACGTTATTAAAAAAAGGATCAGAACTCTACACTACAGTCCTTTGTTCCCTCTGGTGTTCTGCATTGTCAGCTAGGAAGCAAAGTGATAAGGAATATGTAGACCCACAAGTTACATATAGAACTCTCAAGTAAAGAACCATGGGCCATATTTTTAAAGGCGTGGTATCGCTTATTAGTGACACCGCACCTTCAACAAGCGTTATGGGAAATATTAATATACAATCATTATCATAAATCTACGATAAAGATCGAAATCTAAAATAGCTATAGTAGATTTATGATCGCGATCGTAGATTAACAATGGCCCATAAAATACCATTGCGGTTTATTACCGCTTGGTGTTCTACGAATAAAAGTTCATAGATTACCGAACATTTACCATAAATGTAGGATCGCAGTCGTACATTAACAAATACTCGTGGTATATTTTTGATATCGTAGCTTTTTAAATATCACATATATCACTATATTACATTTCTGATCATGATCGTAATTGTATGATCACCTATAAAATTTCATAGCAGTAGTGTTCTACCGCTTGGTATTGTACATCTATATGGAACTTTTACATTTGACCCCATACTGTATATCCTACTAACTATATGGATTTTAGAAATCCACAGTAAAATCTGCCTGCCTTATCTCTCACAAATAGCTTAGGAAAGGAAACAATAATTAACAATTCATTTTTCAAAAAAACATTTATTTTGACATTTCTCCTGCTTTATTTTGGATCATTTGTCAAAAAAAAAAGTTGCATCCAATCATAAAACTCTCAGCTACTGACTTACACCAATTTACATTGAAATACAATTGGAAATGCCACAGCATCTGCAATGAGAGCCAAGGTGAATATGTTCATGACCAAATGCCATAATTGGAGTGTGATATATATGTATGTATTTTATTTCTTATACAGCGCTACGTATTCTGCAGAACTTAATTTAATCAATTCACATAAGGCACTGCCCTGAAGAACTTACAATCAAATCACTTTATTTTACACATAGAACCTATCAGTATGTCTTTATGATTGTGGGGGAAACTGGAGTACCTGGAGAAAACCCACGTAAGCACAGGGAGAACAAACTCCTTGCAGATTTCTATCCAAGGGAGAATTCGAACCCAGGACTTTAGCGCTGCAAAAGGCATCAGTGCTAAACACAGAGATTTGGTTACTGAAAGAAAGTTATTATGAGACAATGAGATTGTATCCAACCCATGATGATAATAGATGAGGACATTTTGGGCTTACTTGTAATGAGTGGCTTTTGGAAGTCATTGATATGACACTGTACATTATAATGGGGTATAGTTGGGAGTGGGATATCTAAGGAGGCTTTTACTAACAGTAGTTTTCTGAGGGGTATTGGTATAGAGAACCTCTGAGTTGAAAAGCACTAACAAGCCCAAGTAAGAATCACATGTATTTTTATGAAAACACAGGGTTATTCAATAAAAGTTCTTATCGTTAAAAATGGTGCTAATTTAGCCCCAAACCAACCAGATGTTAGCTTTTAAATGTTAAATATTATCTGATTGGTTGGGGCAAACTTTTCATTTTCAACTTTTATTGAATCTCCCTGAAACCAGGATCTTGATTTTTTTTGGTTGATACTTGCTGGAGTAGTCACAAGCTGATTCATAAAACCTTCATTCATTCTTGTTTTTTTCTTTTGTATTATTCGTAATGCTGATCTAATGAAACCCATCATCAATATAATGAAAGAATCTGTTGCTTAGCTGTATATCCTCTGTGAATAGACTTTAATATCAGTTAAAATATACGGGGTTATTCAGTAAACATTTTTATTGTTTAAAATGGTGCTACTTTTGCCCCAACCAATCAGATGTTAGCTTTCAAATGTTAAATAAGATCTGATTGGTTGGGGCAAAATTAGCACCATTTTAAACAATAAGATCTTTTATTGAATCTCCCTGATTGAATACTATTGTCAAAAAAGCCATTAGGTTACTTATTTACTAATTAGTATAAAGCACAATAGGCGTTTTTTTAAATTTCTTTAATCTACATACATCAGTGTCATGCTTCCTATGTAATGCATGACTACAATAAATTGGTTGAGACAAACTCTGCAAAAGTTCTTCACTAATTACAGATATTATGCATCCGGCAGACTTTTTTTTCCCTCTAGAATGATAAATAGCCCCTTTGGAAATAAAATCTATATATTTTATTATTTACCTAGGCATGGTGAAATTGATGAGACAGTAGATCTATTAGGCATGACAGAGCCACTGTCAAAAACAAAGAGAAGCTTTTACAGCATTTCCAGATTAAGGAACTTTTGTAAAATATCAAATAGTCAAGAACTGTTGATTACAGGAAAATAAAAACATACCTAAAAGCAAATACATTTGCTCAGTTTAAAATCATCTGTTCACTAAAATGTTACAACAGATTTGGCAATAAATACATATGTTGCAAAAATTCTTGTGTCTTGCAGAGAAATACATTGGTAGAAGCATTTTCCAGAATTTATGAGGCTTTTAGCCCTTAATATAGTACTGTGGCAGAAGACAGAATATAAAACCAACTCCCAGAAGAGCACTAATTCATCAGCCTCAGGTTACTCATGGAATGGGCTACTGCTCTGAAATAAAAGCAGATTAGAAAGAAATGTCTTCAAAGCCTAGCACATGTAATCTGTTGATTGGTATGTAAATCGATACTCAAAAATATATTGCCATTGGCACTTCTGAAAACAGAGAGTAAACCAGGCTTGAGAACAGCATGCCATTGTATTCTACCATCTGACTTAGAAGATTTTAAGAATTGAATGTGCACTCATTGATACTCAAATGAAGAAATTGCATTTTAACTTTATAAAGCACAGTAACACTTTAAACTTTCGAGCAGCCATATACTGGCATGTTATCTTAATCCTCTGTGCTAATTGGAAAACAAAATTATCTTACTTTAAATTATTGTTTACATACTGTATCTAGGAGAAAACAAATGTGTATTTAAGATATAGACAAAGGAGCGTGTTTATAAAGTGGCATTTTTAAAAACCTTTCTTTATGATGTTTTGTTTGATGCTATTTACAAAAGACAAAAATTGCAAAGAATATTGCTGCACTTTGTCACAATGTTTTCTTTTTTTTAACTTTGTATATGGCGAAAATTAATTATGCAATTGCTGTGGCTGTCTCCTTCCCTCTGCATCTTCCAGGTCTGGCCATCACAGCTAATGGTGGAGGGCCATACTCGAAGCTTCCTCCTCTGCTCTGCAGCACATAAATTACACATATAGCAGCAGAGGAGGCTTCTACCAGCCAGTGAGGGATCAGGTTGTGAAAGGTGAGAAGCAAGATAAGTAGAATAATACATATAATAATAATAATATAGCAGAAAACGTGTTTTAGGTTAATGCTTACGCTATATGTAAAATTAAGTTATAAGGGTGGACATGCCCTTTAAATTAGCATGAGCACTTTAGGTTTCAATGATTACATTTCAAGCATAATAATTCATTAGCCAAAATAACATAAATTCAAGTCTTTTTGGCCAGACTAAAATCATGTATATACAGTATAAATAGGCTATGGTTCTCTAATTAATTGCACCCATGGAAATACATGCAATAAAGTTATTCTCATCATTCCCCCATGAGTATATTTTAAATTCTATATAGGAAAAAAAAATAACACCTGCTTCTCAAAATTCTTGCATCTTTTTATAGGTAATAAAAGAATAATGTACTGCATAATAATACTTGATTTCAAAGTTACCTAGCAGAATCACACTCACACAGAACACTGATTCACAGCATGCACTCTAGGAGAAATTATTAAAGATAATTAGAAAGTTGTGCAGCTGGATTCCATTGGGTTCACCTCTGAACTGGCAATGGCTCCTTTCTAAAACAAGTTACCCTCCCCCTGGTTCTCCCAGCTCACATAACATTTCATCTAAGAATATAATGCAGTAATTAAGGGGATTGTGAAATTCCATCAATTTAGAAGGCATGTCCACCCTGTTAAATTACATTTAATTGCTGATTAAGCAGCCCCAGAAACACATATTTTGCTATATTTTACCAAAGAGGCTTCTCACCTTACTTACACAGCACAATTTATCGCCATTGCTCTCTCTGCTCCTCTGCAGCTTTTCTGATCTGGCCATCGGCCTAAGCAGTGATGCTTACGTTACAGCCAAAGGCTGACAGCCAGATCCCGAAGACGTCTCCTCTGCTGCTGTATGCTTAATCTCCATATAGCATCTACTCAATCTATGTGTCTTCCAGCCAGGGAGCAATCGTGCTGTATAAGTAAGGTTAGAAGCATTTTTGGTAAAGGTAAGTATAGAAGAAAAATTGTAAAGAAAAGTAAATTGTAAAAAGAAAATGGTATTTTCAGCCATTTCTTTATTTGGCAGGTCCCCCTTACCTTTTTTATAGCAAGATGAAAGATCACACATCCAAAGTAAATGAAAAAAAAAATGCATTTCTAATGTTCGGTTCCTAATAAAATTTCTCATTTACCTTGCTGTGTTATCTTCCATCTTGCTACAAGTAAACAGTTTTAGAAAAACCTCACCCTAATTTCTACAATGATACAGTAGGAAGGATAATGCACAATTTAATATTTTACTGATGCTTAAATTTATTGCTGCTGGCTGTCATAAGAGTAGTGGACAATAGATTGCCTCTCTTTAAACCTTTTTTTTTGTTAAAGCAAACTAAACAATGACTAGTTTATCATTTACATGCTTGTGCTGTCACTGCCCAATCTGTACATTTATTTCTCCATTAAATCTTTTTTACTATAATATTTTTGAAAAAAAATTAATTGCGCCTTAAGGAAAAGAAAAACAAAAACAAAACACATTTCTTTGTGAAGTTTTACAGTACAAACAGGTGTCAGGAATCTTTTTCTACACATTTTCATTGCTATTTATACAAACTATCATCAATATCTTAAAGTAAAGGATAACGAGAATTAGGGATTGAAGCTTGCTAGAAAAGCTTTTGTAATTATCTTCTTAATTATAAAAAACATCCTCCAATTGACAATATAATTATACTTAAATAGGATCAAACATCTCAATTACACAGACAAAAGGATGGATTTGTTTTTCAAGCCTTGAGACACATGTAAAAGTCTTGTAGTGCCAAGCATACACAGCATGAAAATTATTTTTTTGACATTTGGGTGATAAGAAGGTGATAAGAAAACTTATCAATGTATATTTTATTTCTAAATTTAGTGTTAGAGCAAAACTGAATAGTCACATAGTCAACAATGCCTGAGTGAATAGCCATACACATACTCACTCCTTTGTTGTTGGTTGCGTGCACAATCACACATCTATACTTAAGGTGCCCATACATCTATAAGATTTTACTTACCCGACCGAGCGCTCACCCGATGTTCATCGATGCTGCCGGAACCGCTTCTCCCGATCTTATATTCGGCCGACATGCGATCGCAAAATCCCATTCATTTTGCGATCGCATGTCGGTCGAATGTAAGATCGGGAGAAGCGGTTCCGGCAGGATTGAAGGAACATCGGGTGAGCGCTCGGTCGGGTAAGTAAAATCTTATAGGTGTATGGGCACCTTTAGCTTTAGACTTCTAGGGGGGAAAAGTATCCTTAAAGGGACACTAAGTACTTACACAAGTAAAAAAAAAATTACTTGCCTTTATCCTTTTTTTATACTTTTAGTGCTGGAGGGACTTGATCCCTTTCCGCTCTCAGTGCTCCCTGTCACTAGATCTCCTCATGTCTTGTTTAGCTCACTCCTAATTAGTATGCATGTCTACTCTCTATGTATCCACCCCCTCCCAAAACTGAGGCACAAATGGAGTGTAGAGCATGTGCAGTGAAGGGGATCTGTGCCTCACTACAGCCAATAGCATTCACCCAGTGATGCTTTGCTATGGGATGCTAAGATAAGCAGCTCTGGGAGCTGTAATCACTGCTTGAATCAAGTAAGACTTTCTTTCAGCTGTAGGAGTTTGAAGGTGTGTGTGTGTGGGGGGGTGGACTTTGTAATTGATTTCTTTAGGTACAGTGCTACATTGGGACTTTAAGGGAAAGTTCAGTGGAAAATATCAATATTTTAAAAATGCTTGGTTTTATGCATACCTAGCTATTTTACATATTCTCTCCCATTTTGAAAAATAAGTTGATTTCATACCCTTTGCTGTTCCCTGCTGTTGATATTAGTGAGCTGTCATTTCAGGTTCCAATGGCCCTTCTTCTTCCCAGGATGCACCACATCCTTGGAATGTTCCTAACAGTAATTTCTACTGCTGTTGGTGATGGGTCAAACATGCTCAGATCTCTACTGAGCAACTGAATCAACCCAGGCGCTGGATCAAGGGAAAGACTATAACGGTCTCTACTAGGGAAGTCAGTATTTCGGTTGCATTTATTTTTACACAGACAAAATGCTGAATTGGCAGATTAAGCTTGTTGGGATTGAAAACTACTGTTCTTTTTTCTTAAAAGCATATGTATTTGCACTGAATTTCCCTTTTAAGTAACACAGACAGCAGCTAACTGCATAGAAAGAGTACAGAAAAACGCTCATTCCCTTTTCTTATCTTAATGCTGAATCAATTAACTATGCAGTCACAGAGAAATAAGCTTTACTTTTATAGAATGAATACTTTCTACGTGTAGTGTGCCAGGGGGAGGGGATGGGTGATTTACAGTTCTTTACTGACTAGCTGTGCCCTGCCCCCTTAAAAAAATAAAACTCCCAAGAGCTAAAAATCAAAGTATATGAAGGTCAAAGAAGAAAATAAAAAAGGAGATTTAAGATTGGTGGTAATCAATCCTAATTACTGTGTGATTAGCTAAAAAATGAAAAAATATAAAATGTCATTTAAGTTATACAATGATATTTATTCAAGTCCAATTCTATTCTAATACATCATATTTTACCTGTCTAATTTTGTCTGTTACATTAATGTAAATAGGTTTACATAAAAGGAAGGAGAAGAAGAGGAAGAGACAATTGTTGGCATGAATTATTATGTAATGCATATAAATCTGGTTTAATACAATGACAATGTATACTACCTAAACAATTATTTTATATTACGTTCCTGTGCTTGAACCACCATTTTTATTTTTTCCTATATAATCCCCTCAATTTAACCTACGAATGTAAAATGGAAAGGAGGGGGGAGGGGGTTAGGGGTTGTCTTAGGGCGGGGATTTTAACACCATATCAGAACACAATGTTCCCCCAATTACCAATTCCATTTTCTATGGCAAAAGCAGCAGTTACACATATTTTAAACTAAGCAATGAGGCCTGTTACCCAATTTCCAGTTTGTTATACTGTACGATTGGAAATAACTATGACGTGAAGTAGAAGGTGGGAATTAATGGTAACAAGAATTTAATGTAACCAATAAACTTTTAGATGAAAGAAAATTAATTAACATGTAACTAATCAAATGTTTACTCCAGACATATATTTTTGATCAAAACACTGTCACTAATACATCAATTGCAAAGAGACATGGTTTGTATGGCTTGCCTCCTATGCTGAATTACCTTACATTGGTGTTATCTTGTATGGCTATGGACATAGACTCTATGGCTAGTGCAAACAATACTGGGGATAAAGGTCATCCCTGGTCTAGGGAATTAGGTGTGTAGTTTGAGATATGCTACTTGATTGTGATAATATGCTCATAACATAATAAAAAGGGAACTGTTATTACTGTTACTGTATTGTAACAATCGGAGGAGGTAGTTTTATCTCAAAGTATCAAAGGTATGTTTGATGTTAAAGGCTGCCACCTGGACCAATTTTTTTTTGTCATAATTTATAATATCACATACTCACTTGTCTGGTGTTGTCTGATGCATGTTGACCAGGGAGAAATCCCACTTGGTTTTTATCGACAATTGAAGGTGGTAAAATTACATTTAATCTAGTGGCCATGGCCTTAGCTATAATTTTGATATAATTGTTTAATAATTATATTGGTCAGTAATTGTATACTTCATGTGGGGATTTTCCTGGTTTAGAGTCATTTTGGCTTGAAATTATTCAGGAGGGAGGGAATTGCCTTCCATAAAACACTGTCCCAATTTCTGTAGATAGAGAAGTAATATAGTTTAACATTGTTTGTAATATGATAGGGGAGACTGTCTGTCCTGGAGATTTATGGGGCTGTGAGAGTTTGAGAGAAGTGTGAGTACTATCTATATTTGGCAGATAATTTTTTGTAGGATTGGCATATAATGTGGAGTAAAACAGGCATGCATCTTTTATTGGAATTATTCCTTTTTGCACTCTTCCTCTATCAAGCTGAAAGTCAGTGTGAACAAATCATTAAAAAATATTGTTAAAGTCCTAAACGAGACCAATTATTACCATTCTAACGTAGGCTGGTTCAGACATTCTATACATTAGAATGTTAATTATTTCCGGTTGGTCGGAAATATCTGCAGGTATATACCCAGCCTTACACACTCTATCCAAGTGCAAACCAACGACTTACTCCTCTCGCTGCAACGAGGCCAATGGTAGAGAAGGGGCAAATTATATTGAAAATTCCTTCTACTGTACTGTATGTCTGCACTACTGGTTATGAAAGGGCAGTTGAGCTTTGTTAGTTTAATATTCTGTTGGATTAATATTTAGATGTCATTTTTTACTAGTGTGACATTTTAATTTATATAAAAGAAAATGGCACATTTAGAATTGCATCTTTTCCTATAAACATGTCTATGCATGTAACCAATCACTGTAAATCTGTAAACTGGATTTAAATGTAGAAAAAGGAGAGAAAGGAAAAAAGAGATTGACCTTTAGATTTATCACAGTAAAGACAATACATGACAACTGTGGCACGTCACGCACCAATCCAGTTAGCTATTCCTTTCTTTGATATGTAGAATAATTGCCTTTTCTGAGTGGCTGAAACATTGTAGCAGACTTGAATAATGCAGCCAGCGAGCATGTCTCATTTGTATAAATTCAAATGACAAATGACCTAAACAGACGATGTGTGTTTGGATCGAGGGGTTTGTTAGCGGAGTTGGTTAATAGGATGCATTTGCTTGAGATGATTAGTAATTGGAAAATGTCAGAGAAGGGCAGAATCGTACCTGATAAAATCTTTGTTGAACGCTCTTTATTTTGTATATTCTGCTAAATGGGTGAGAATATGGTATGCTTCCTAAACTCAGCTATATAATCAAACACATTCATTTTTATATAAGATCAATTCAATCAGTGTTTTTTTTTTTATAATTATGAAGCACATTTGACCCAGATCAGTTAGTCTTGATACAAATATGTTCATATTGTAAGCACAAAACCCTAATGTACTTGTAGCCATATAATGAAAGGTGATGCCCACCCCCAAATTGACCCACTGCTGGCCCCAATGTGTAGTGTTTCCTCTCAGCTCCACAATGTTATCCTGTAGTGCCAGAAAAGTTGGAGCCTTCCTGTGTGTAAAAAGGTATTTGCCCCTTCCCTGTCCTCTTGGAGGACTCTGGCATACACTGTGGTGGAGCAGCAGCAGCAGAGAGGCAAGGGAACAAGTTCTGTTAAGTATATTTAGATATTTATATATTTTAAAACTAGTGAGGCCTAGGTTTTTAGGGGCAATACATTTAATGTTTCATTTTATTTTGGGGTGGACATGCCCTTTAATGCCATTTATTAGCGTGGTAATTTACAGTTCAGTGGTGTTTTTTTCAAGGGGGTGCTTTCAGAATATGTATACAAAGGTTGGTTTAGTTATTCTTCAAAGGGCATCTGTATCGAAAAATAGGTTATTTAAATTGACCATAACTGGAAACTATAATTCTTCCCAACCACCACTGTATCATTTTTTTGTTGATCTGTCCCCTATTTCTTTAGATATCCAATCTAAAACTTCTTATATTTCAGCTGTCAATCAATTTCCTTGCTCTCAAAAACTATTCTTCTGTGAGTAGTTTTACTGTAGCTGGAATGGTGACAGAGTTTTGACAGTTGGAATGCTGTGTGCAGGCTTGACAGTTGGTTTGTGGGGGAAAAGTCGGATGGAAGTGGGAGTGGTTAAAAGAGGGAGGGGGGATACTGCTCCTAAACAAAACGTGTGCTGGAATGAAGGCATGCAGCAACACATGCAAATCAGAGTAAGTGCTACTTATATGTATTTAATTATAGATTAAGATGAGGTAAAGTAATTTTTTCAGTATCGTGTCCCTTTAAGTAAAATAATGGATGAGCACAAAATAATAATAACAATAATAAAAATATGATATTGGATATATATATTGTTATTATTTTTGAATCATTGTTATGCATGATTTTCATATCTAAATTTGAATGTGCTAACGAAGTTATATAGTGTGAATATGTCACATTATGCAACTTACGCACTGAAGGAAAGCTGTCTGGAAAGCAGAAAACCCTTAAACAAAATAATGAGTAAATGGAAATAGTGGGACTTTTAGTGGCAATATTAATGAAAATAAATGAAAGACCTTAAGTACACCCAAATGTCTAAGACAGAATCAGAATGTAATATATAGCAAAATGGACTTACTGCATTGTGGTTGCAGCGAAGGTACTGCAAATAACCGAGTCTTATTGACAATATACATTATCAGGGTGCCAATGTAACCTGCATCTTAATGGGAAAAAATGAAAATTTTAATTATAAGGTCGTATTAGTTGGATGCCTGTTGAATTGTGCTACGATCCAGTAATAATTCTGATATCCAAATTTTTTATACTTGCAAAGTGAACCTGCATCAGAAAAAGAAAAAAAATAAATAGTGTTCACTTGCCAAAAAGCAAAATGGGGAAAAAAATGTATTTAAAGGATAACTTCTGTCTTATTTGGTTACATCAACTGGAAGTTTAGTTTTTGAAGACTTTTCGCTAGTTATCTGACTGGCTTTCTCAATTCAGAGTGATTTGTACAAGAATCTGTTGGCAATAAATACACTGGAATTTGTCCCTAACATCATATAACAGCAAGGTGTCAGGATTTAGGAACCTCCTGAATGTAGGGTGTTAAATGCATTTTAGCTATGAAGTGTTATTAAACTTTACAGTCAAAGGGCATGTCCACCCCAGTAAAAAAAACTTCTATATGTTGTAGGGTATCCCTGTCCACCCCCAATCACTATGTCAGATTACTAAAATAAGAATCACAACTCTACTTATAGCCCCTCACTCCTGCGGGGCTCTGATCCGGCTCCCTGCTTGCTGGAACTTGCAAACAGGGACTGGACCGGCTGGACCGGCTGAGAGGTAGCCAATTACAGCCGCAGCTGCCGGCAATGCAGAGTGCTGCGGTAGCAAAGGTCTGTAAGTAGAGTTCTGATTCTTTTTTTACTAATCTGACAAGGTGGTTGAGAGTGGGCAGAGATGCCCGAAACTACAGAAACTAATTTTAATGGTAGATGGAAGGACAGCCAGGGAGGGATCCGGAGGGTGGGAGGGAGTGAACGGGCTCTTCTACGCATGTCCCACTACCTCCAGTAGGACAGATTAGAGGTAGAAACCTTTTGCCAGGAAGACAGCTCACACCCTTTTGTTTCCTGGATTTTGGACAAGCACTGCAGGCGAACCTTAAGGAGCATAGATGTAGGGTAAGGATTTTTTGAACTACACAGTTGGGTCAGTAGTGGGTTAAATTTTAGTTTAAGGGGAAATAGATATGCTTAAGGAGGCAATAGAGCAGCTATTGAAGTTGGCCCCTCTACTCCCAGATTGTTTTCTTTACTGCACATGCACACTTTGCAAAGTGAGTCAAAAGAGCAACCTAATCTGTAGCCAACTTCAAGCAGTGGTTGCTTGGCTCATAAAAGGATGAAAATATCTCCCATAATATTATAAATTCCATGTCAAACAAATGCTAAGGCTTTAAATACATTCAGGGTTATTCAATAAAAGTTCTTATCGTTTCAAATAGTGCTAATTTTGCCCCAACCAATCAGATTTTATTTAACATTTGAAAGCTAATATCTTATTGGTTGGGGCAAAATTAGCACCATTTTAAACAATAAGAACTTTTATTGAATAACCCTGTTTGAGTTCATTACACGTGATTTTAAAAGGAATGCTAGTACTAATGCACCAATTGCAGGGTGTTCTTGAATCCTTGCAGCAAAATAGGGAAAACTTGTTTTATTGTAACCAAAAGGTAAATTTTCCAGACTCCAGCACTTGTAAACAACTAAAAATACAATTCTCCACAGAACTCTTGCTGTGGGCAGACAGGCTCATCTCTTGCCATTTAACAGTGCTTAAAAATATAGATCAAACTTACTATTTAAAAACACATATGCTCCTTTACAGAGAAGAGTTTTGGATTTTACATTAAAAAAATACCTAATCCAAAGAACTCAGCTGTAGAGTATTTTACTTATGTTCTCTTACGAATAATAATAATAATAATAATAATATACTAGACATTTCAGTTATCTGGAAATGTTTATACTGCCTTGTATAACATGCCAAAAATGTAATTTATTATTTTACTTATGTTCTCTTATGAATAATAATAATAATAATAATAATAATAATAATAATAATAATCATATAATTAAAGTAATAATAATATAATAATAATAATAATAATAAATAGATTAATAATAATAATAATAATAATAATATAATAGACATTCAGTTATCTGGAAATGTTTATACTGCCTTGTATAACATGCCAAAAATGTAAGAATACCAAGAAAGTACCAAACATACGCCTCAAGTATCTAATGGCTTTGAAGGTGGAATGCATCCCTGGGTATCATTTAGAAGAACCTTATATATAATGAGCTCAGTTTTCAGTTATGTTCAGACTTTATGAGCGAATGATACATTCTAGTGTAAGTGAACGGCTTGTAAATTTGATAATTATAAATTTTTTCGATAATTATCGAAAATACAGCTGCGAGTCTGAAAAACAAAATAGTTTGAATAGTTTGAGTTTGTCCGAACTCATAAAGTTCGGCTCGAACTCTGGTTCAAGTTCGGTTTTGCGTCCATCACTAGTGATGTAATGTGGGTTCGAATAAAACCCAGTTTGGAATAGAATCTGAGGGTTTTGGAGCCCCGACTTCCCGAAAAGTAGACAATTTAGATTTTTGAAAATCAAAAGTAGACGATTTACGAAAATCAAAAGAAGATGGTTTTCGAAAATCGAAAATAGACGATTTTCGAAAATTGAAAGTAGACGATATCTGAAAATCAAAAATCTAAAGTAGACATTTTTCGCAAATCAAAAGTAGATGATTTTAATTTGAAAACGGAACGAAACTCAACAGTTTCGAACATCTCTATCCATCACTAGTCAACAACTGTATTGTTATTCTTTTTGCACAGTTTTAGCTACAATCAAACATCTGCAATCAACATCTAAACATCTAAACATCATATAAATTATCTTACCCCAAACCCCAATGACAGACAAATAATTAAATATTTCTATGTCAATGTTTTGGGGCTTGTGGAAGGCATAAAGGGCATATTCAATAAAAGTTCTTATGGTTTAAAATGGTGCTAATTTTTCCCCAACCAATCAGATGTTAGCTTTCAAATATAACATAAGTTCTGTTTGATCGGGGGAAAATTAGCACCATTTTAAATGATAAGAACATTTATTGAATCTCCCTGATGGTATACATTTTGTGGAAGGGGTGGTCATGTTTTTTAACTTATGGTGATTAGTAAAAGAAAATATTTTTCAGTGTTTAAGCTATTCTGGTTTTGATTGCATGTAAGTTATCTGCTATAGAGAGAGAGACTATCAAGAAAATCAGTACAGAAGTTTTACTGTAAATTGTACAGTTACCCCATGAAAGATAATAATATGTTTTACTTATTACCATATGTATCTTAGAGCACTAGGTGACAAGAACTATTGGACAAAGATCTTGACATCTACTGTATATGCCTGTAATTTAGCTGTTGTGTATTAGGGTCTTTTTTTAAAACATATGGAATAGGAAACTTTATTCTGGTTTTCTGAAAAACTAGCAATCACATCTGGATAAATCATTAAGTTGCACTAAACTAACAGGACTGCAAAACCACTGTTAGATGTTTATGTGAAATAGGAGAATGGATCTATTTTGTTTTGCAGCCAACAAAAATGTTGGCTTGCAGTTAAGAATAGATATCTTGTGGCTCTATTTAAAATGTACTGTAAATGCTGTTTGGCACATAAATAGGAAATATGTTCCATTGTACTGAAGGTTTATCAGGGTATCATCCAAATTTTTTTTAACTTAAATACCAAAGCATGGTTAATTACACATTATTACTAAATAAGATAATGCTGTTATAGCACTAGGTCTAAGTTATACATAAGGTGAAAAGGTGGTTGTACTTTAGTTAGGTTAATCTATTTTTTTTATTAAATAAACCTTTGTTTTGTTAATAGTATACCCTACACCAAACCAAATAGATTGGTCACAGATAATGACCTGAAAAAGGGACATTATACTATTTTTGTCTTTATTGCACAAAGGATATAAACTATACAGCGGCAAGGGCTCACAAATAATTTACCTAGGATATTTACACCCTTATTGCCCTTTAAATCCATATACCTGTTTTAAAAAGATACAGCAGCATTTCTTGGAAGGGTCATACAACCCCTTTAACGTGCTCAGTTTTATAAGTTTGTGACAAAATACTGCAGGAATGTTGTTCTGGTATATATTTGACAGTTCCATAGTGTGTTCCTGTGAAATACCATGTCAAATAATCAATGGACTATTACTGGTTAGTGAATAAAGTATCATATTAGTATAGTGAATATAGTATCACAATTTCGGTCATTTTGTGCAGTGTATCAATGCCAACTAAAAATCATGCCACTGAATTATAAGGAGTTATATCCATCACCATAATGAATATGCTCTAGAATAATTGTTTTCAATTATTGTATAGCATATCTACAGCTCATGTGAACATTAGTCTGTAATTAAAATTTTGCATAAATACACACATGATCACACATGATAGTTAAAAAATAAATAAGGCTATAGATGGCACTAGGAAGTTAACGCATTATTAATATTATTATTATTATTATTATTATTATTATTATTTTACATAGCTCCAACATCGTCTGTGGAGCTTTACAATGACATTAATTACATTCACATCAGGGCCTATACCAAAAGAGCACTTTATCTCACACATATACCATGTAATCTATATTGTCAACCTCCAAAGACCAGAGGAAGATCTGGACGACTAAACACAGGCCCTGTTGATATAGGCACTATCACTATTACCATAATAAACATCTGACAAAGTTCAAAGATAAATACAATGTTCCTTTATTTGCTCTGAAAATCGTCACATATTTATAACATTAAACCATTCCCCGGACTGGGGAACCACCCCTTACTTTTTACAATACAATATACCGTGTAAACAAACAAACAAAAACTGGGCGGAAGGGCACAAAGGATGATGGGATTCGTAGGCTCCTCACTCCACGTGTATCGTAGTCTCCGGTGCAATTCACCAGTAACCAAAACAAGATTGGGTGTCCAATACAGATACTAAAGCTGCAGATGAAAATGTCCCAATTTGTGCGGGTATTAGATACGGAAGGGTGTCGGGACTTTGTCACGAGAGTCTATACAGCCATCTTGCAAATACGGAAGACACATCACCTTTAGCACAAGGTATATGACAAACTTTGCCTGTACCAAACTATCCTCTAAGGTAGTTTAGCTGGTGTCAGGTCTTATAATGCTCCCATGCAATTTCTCGTGGCGTTCCATGCTGTACACTAAACTACCTTAGAGGATAGTTTGGGACAGGCCAAGAAACAAGAAGTAATTTCTTACTCCCATCTTTCCCAGAGTAAAGGGCAGAGATATGCAAAATACTCCTTTATGTCCCTTAGCTTATGCATGTGTCCAGGTAGAGGAAAAGACACTGAATATTTGCATGTCTGTAACTAGCTTCAGTAAAGATTAATTTTGGGGGGTGGGTCTTATGAAAGCTTATAATAAATGCCTTTCACAGAGACACAAAGAAAGGGCAGTCTGGGATGTGTAAATAGAGGGTACATGTATGGAGGGCACAGTTACTCTTTAAGAAAAGAAATAAAGTTAAAAGTAGTGTGCATAGACTTTTTAATGATAAGTAACAATTTTTCAATGTTCAAGAATAGAAAACTGATAATATATTGAAGAAAATGAAAGTTTAGCCCAAATATGAATAAATGAAAACTTTTTGTGCAGTTTAATCAATTGAAAAGTTTCAGCATCACAATTCCAGATCACCAGACCCTTGTTGCTTGGCATTTCTGCTTTAAAGCTTAACTCTACTCAAAATTTCCTATTAGTTTATAGGACATTGCCTACTTATTAATATACATTTGGCAGTCCCCATAATACTATGACTAAGACCTTATCCATGTGGACATTTTTGTAGTATCTGGTAGTATCAACTGTTGGAATCAGTTGTCCATGATATTAGGTATATCATATATTAATATTCTAATAGTACTAATATTACTACTAATATTAATAATATATATAACATTATCTTCACTTGTGAGGATGGTATAGGTAAAGCCATGCCACATTTTGTTATTGATTCTCCTAAAGAATATAGAAGAGGGGTCACATGTTCATTACCTGTGAACCAAGCTAAACTGAAGGGGTAAAAAGATGGTTTTTATGATCACAACTGTTTATTATAGATTTACTAAAAAATGTTTATTTGAAATTCTAGATCTATTTATGTTCTAGGTTCTAGGCCAGCGATGCCAAACTTGCAGCATTTCAGATGTTTGAAAACTGCAGTATGCAAGTAGGGAATGCTGGGAGTTGTAGTTTTTAAACCGGAGGTCCACAAGTTTGTCATCCCTGTTCTAGACCTATCTTTAGGTTTTAGGCCAAATAGACCTCAGTGATTTAAACCACAACTTTCTGTGAGGGCCAGATAAAGAGATGTAGATAAAGGGGGCTCTAAGTGGGGGGAACAAAATAATTAATTTTTTTTTTTAATCAAGTCGTTGGTTTACATAAACAGACAGCTTCCTGTAATATATTTTGCAGGTGATAAATATACTTTGCTGTACATTTAAGGAAAAATTCTACTTGCTATCTTGGTTACTCTAAGAATGTTTTTACTGAATAGAAATAATGTTAATAGTCTACGCTCTAGCAGTACGGGTTATCCTGTGATTTCAGGCAATAATATCAAGCTTGAAAGTTAGTCTTCATGTTTGCTCTAGCGGATTTACGCTCAATACATTTATTATTTAAAGCATTTCTGATAAATCTGCAGGATCAAAGAATAGTAAGCAAAGTATTTACAGGGATGTTTTGTGTAAAATGATAAATAACTAATGTGCATCATTCACACCTACCAATATAATGCCAGTCACCATATCTTTTTAATGGTATTTATGGTACTGCAGAATGTAAAATACACACAACTTTATACATTCAATTTGTTTTATTGGTATTCTGATGGCTAAAGTTTAATAAAGTACTAGAACTAAACAAACTGCATTGTTTTATTGATGCCAAATAAGTCACAGCACAAGTAAAACGATTAAAACAGATGAAAAGCACTGACAATATTAATGCAGTAAAAAGTGAAATCTATTTTATATTTATTTACTCGTCTTATGACTTAAGAAGGCAATTTTAACTGCTTGTTTTGAAAATTGCTCCAATGTGTTTAACAATCTTTGACATTTCCGTCATTAATTAGAATATTTTATGATGAAGGACATGCACTAAGACACTGTTTTTGCTCTTTCCAACTATATGACTTCTGGACAAATATAATTTTCTACGCCATTACCAAATGTTTTGTACATTTTCAAAGAATAATTTCATGTTAAGTTTACTTCATTTTTTACAAATCATTACTCTTTATTGTCTCATCCTAGTAAAAATGTAAGATACAGTAGTTACACTTGTAGTGGAGAGATATCCACCTCCTGTAAAACAAACAAAGAATGATTCGTAGATGGCCAAACCTCCTAAAGTTTGGTTAGTTTTAGAACTATAGAAACTTCAGTAAGATGTGGTAGTTCGATAGTTCAAAAACAGACTCATTAAAGTCAATGGGGACAAATAGTTCGAAAAGTTCTGATAAAATACAGTTATAATAGCAATGGTAACTTACTGTAAAAGGGTCTGGGAACTGAAAAAATGGTCTGGTCAATAAAAGTTCTTATCGTTTAAAATGGTGCTAATTTTGCCCCAACCAATCAGATGTTAGCTTTCAAATGTTATTAAGTTCTGATTGGTTGGGGCAAAATTAGCATCATTTTAAACAATAAGAACTTTTTTTGAATATCCCTGTAACTTTCCTAATGATTAGGCAATTTTCGAGCATCCGCATTGAATTTTCGAAGGTTTCTGAAATTGATTGCCACATTCGAGGGTTATGGCCAAATTTGAGAGTTAGGGAAAGATAGATTTTGAGGCTTATCACCATATTCGAGGGATAGCAAATGCAATATTTAGTGGTTATTGCTGTTGACTAACCCTCAAATTGGAGCATTTAGTAACTCTCAAATTCGGCAATAACCCTTAAATGTAGCATTTGCTCAAATTCATATTTAACCTTCGAATGCTGCATTCATTAACCCTTGAAAATTTACTTTACACTGCATTCTAGGGTTATGGAGAGCTAAAGTCCAGGGTTATTGACTCAAAAAATTTGAGAATCTTTGAATTATCGAAGATATGCCTGCGAGTGTGGAAAACCCAAAAGTTTGTAGTTCACAGAGCTCTAAAAAGTCTACGTTCGTATGAACTTATAAAATGTGTCCATTCCTTATTATTTATCTCTTTGTCATGCAAGCCCTATGACTAAGAGCGACAAGTTTGAAACGCGTCAGGGAGTCCTGGATATGTTTTAGTTATACAGTAAAATTGTGTTCACCTGCTTGATTTGAAGACTTGGTGTGCGCTTTCTTTCCGGTGTGCGCCAGTGCCTCACTTTCTGCAGATCTGTTGTATTCAGCTAGATCAACTGGACTTAAAGTTTAGTTCTTGAAGACATTTCGCTAGTCATCCGACTGGCTTTTTCAATTCAGAATGACTTGTACAAGAGTCTGTGGCAATTATGTACCCTGGAAAATCCCAATTAGCATATCACAGCCAGATGTTAAGGGCATATGAATGCAAGGCGTGATTGCATTGTGGCTAAGAGGTGTTATAGGAACGCCCACCTCTTAGCTCTCTATGCATCGCATTAACTATTTCATACTTTTACTGCCAGCCATAAGCTGGCAGTAAACTTCTAATTATTCCAGAGACAGTTACACATTCAGTGCTCTCTAGAGTGTGACTCTGACTCTACTGTTTTCATATAAAACTCACAGATGCAACCACAATACCACAACAATTTTTTAAAATTATCTTTGATACTTATGCAATCTGCAAACTCAGGTTTACTATGTTTTCTAAATTAATTGTTCAGAGATCAGCAACCGTTAAAAAAAGAGGCTAACCCATTCGAGCCAAGGTTTAGTGTGGTTTTAGGTAGGTTTTGTGGCAGCTGTGGACTTTAGGAAATTTTTATGGCATTAGCAATATTCTAAGAATCATCTTAAATGTACACAAACACAGAAATCAGAATATACTGAGCTGCAAATTATTTACTGTATTTTTTGGAGGTATTTTGTCAACCGGGGTACATTGTCCAATAAGGATGTGAGAATTACAGACATTTAAGGGTAGTGCCAAAATAAAACTGAAGCAATTCAAATGTAAAAAATAACTTAAATTAAGGCAAATATTTGTGTTTTAGAAAAACATACATTGCAACATTTGCCAGATTTACTTTTTTGTTAAGTATCAGACAATGTTTCCTGTGGAAACACTCTCCTGTTTCTCTCTCATCATACTGATAATGACATATTAAATGTCATCTTGGATAAACCACTCAAGCTATCAGTCCCTTTATATATACACTTTCCAGTATATAATACATCAAAAGGATGTAGCTAGAGGCAACCAATTTGATTATTAACAAAGAAGACAAGTCTGGTGGAGTGTCATCCTTAATACAGTCAAAGATATAGTTGAAGCAAAATGGCAAGTAGCATACAGTATATATATAGTATTATAGCAATATGCAATCCCCCCATGAATCATGATGAAAGGGTCAAATCTGTGAAGTCGTACCCATTCCATTACCTGCAGATATTAATTAAGTCAATTCTTAGATTTAATGTTTCTGCAAAATGATTTCTAATCTGATCTCAGCTTTTAAAAATATGTGACATTAAACATTATAAATGTAAATAAACGTTGGTGCCTCCATCTAATCAATTAAGTTTGGTACCACAAAAAGGCAAGAGAACTACTGTATTACATTAGTAAATTTAGTAGGAATATGATAGCTATTACTTGTAAAGAAAAACACTGTAATGTGATTGATTTCTTAATCAAACAAATGTATTTATAGTAAAATTGACACTTGATGATGATGATGATGATGATGATTATTATTAGTAGTAGTGTTATTATTATTACTATTAGTAGTAGTAGTCATCTTAGTAGTAGTAGTGTTATTATTATTGTTATTATTATTATTATTAGTAGTAGTAGTAGCAGTAGTAGTAGTAGTAGTGTTATTATTATTATAACTATTATTATTATTAGTATTAGTAGTAGTGGTAGTAGTAGTAGTAGTAGTAGTAGTAGTAGTAGTAGTTTTAGTATTAGTAGTAGTAGTAGTAGTAGTATTAGTAGTAGTAGTGTTATTATTATTATTATTATTATTATTATTATTAGTAGTAGTAGTAGTAGTAGTAGTAGTATTGTTATTATTATATTTATTATTATTATCAATAACAATAAAAATACTACTACTACTACTACTACTACTACTACTACTACTACTAATAATAATAATAATAATAATAATAATAATAATAATAATAATAATAATTAAAGCATTGGTGAAAACACTGACTTGTCTTTGTCTTATTCTAAAATATGTGCTCTAGATATCAGCAAAATAAACACAATTGTTTGTTCACTGAAGGACTGGCGTGCACTATCTGTTATTATTCTTCCTAGGTTGCAGTAGGTTCTTTCACTGGACAATTTCTCCAGTGAAATTTATTATAGGAGTGTTTGTTAAAGATGCTTAAGGAAAATGGAGGTGTAGAAAGGGAACTTGGTTTTAAAAGCCGGTCGCATAACACAACAAAATCAAGGAATAGATAGATAGATAGATAGATAGAAGCATTTAGTAGTAATGTGAAACACTGCAATGATTCAGAATCATCAAGGGACTTAACTTTTTCTTGGATATTAATATCTATGCAGCTAAAACAAGACCAGATGGAAGTAGTTTTTTTTTTCAACTCTAACATTCAGATATAAGGCCTTGCAAAATTCACAATGTTAAAAGCATTTTGAATGCTAGAACTATGAGCTGTGAACATTTTTTTTCTCCATAAGGTGTCCATAGAGGAAAGGACAGAGGAAAGGACAGATAATGGTTACATGTCTGTAACTAGCTTCAAAAAAGATACATTTTTGGGGTTGGGGCTTTTACACAGTTCATCATGTGCATGTCACAGAGATTTAGATAGACAGAGCAGACTACAAGGTGTAACTTTACAAGCATATAGCTTCAGATCCAGAGAAGATTAAGGCATCCTCGGCTTATTTAAAAGGTATGAGGTAGACATTTTCAATAGAGGGCACTTGTATGGAGATCACAGTTACCTTTCAAGCATCCATTATATTTTTTTTATGTACATAAAACACAATGTTACTCATATTTGTGTAGTGGTTGCCATGGTTGCCACATTAGTGAAACTTGTTAAAACACCTATTAAAGGGGAACTGTGGTCTCCAAACAAGTTGAGTTTAAATGAAAGGCCAGTTTCCTACCTTTAAAACACGCCAGCAACCACCTTTCTATGTGACATTTCTAAGGCTTCTCCTGCACAGTGCCGCCGGTGAGCACAGCCTCAGACTCCCTCAGTGTGTGAGGGAGACAGGAAGTCCCTCCCCCTCTCTGCTGTGTGAAGACCTGCAGCTGCAGAGAAGGTAAGGGAATGTACAGCCCTTCTCTCTCACTATGTCCATGGGGTCCATGAGTGGGTGGGACCAGGGGGGCTGCAAATGGGAGGAGACACAGGACAGATTGACTGACAGGTTTCAGAGCAGGAAGTAGGAAGTGCAAGGGGCCTGGTGATGCTGCTGCCATATCACACACAAAAATTGAAATATCTTCAAAACTATGCAAAATAAACAATGAAAATAAATTGCAAAGATTCTCAGGAGAGAAATTCCTATCAATTTACCTAAAGTCATTTTTGGACCATAGTTCCTCTCTAACAACTGATGCAGCATGGCTGAATTAAAATCAATGTGGTTTAATTGTGATCACTTTGGAATCAGTGCAGCCCTGATAATTAAGTGTGTCTCCTCTAGACCAAATGATCTGACAACCTAGCTGCCACTTTCCCCTATAAGAAACAAAAACATATACACATATGTATATGTATTTGTATATGTATGTATTTGTATACACATACAAAGGCTAGTTGGTTACAGTAGAATCAAGAAGCATTTAATGAAATGCTACATACTATTGCAATGTGTAGATTTCGTTTGTGTTCAGGCTCAATCTCTAAATAACTCCACAAGATTGCTTTTAATCTGCCAGTCTCCTAGATATTGCTTTCAATCTGCCTAAAAAAAATTCCAGTCTCTCACAGATTGCATTTCATCAGCCCTTTAACATTACCCCTTTAATAGCTATACTAGAAACAACAGTGCAGATCTGCAGGAGGAGGATAATGAAGTAAACCTGATCTGTGCAAAATATTTCTTAATGGTGTACCTAAGACTGGGTACACACCACCCAATATTTTCGGCCGACTGACTGATTCACGGCACTTTCGGTCGATCGGCCGAAATTATCGGCTGGTGTGGGGCGGGCAGCCACGACCGACACCGATTGTCCATTCATCCAGATCAGATGAACAAACGATTGTGGATGTCGGAAAATTCTGATTGATTGTGCGGTTCCCTATGGGAATGCACGATCGATTGTTTCCAAATTTGCCGCGACCGACGGACATAGCGAGTGCTCAGTCGGGACAAAAAGTCCCTCTGTGTGTTCCCTTGTTGGAGAATATGCGAATATGCATCTTGTCACAAATTCATTTTAATCTGACCCAATCTCCCTTATCTTCAGTGTATTAGTGCCGCCCACCCTAACCGCTCCCATCATAGATATAGATTGATTAAATTGAATTAAATGGTTAAATGTTGATTGTAAAATAAATAGTTTTCAGGACATTGTTTACAATGCATGTTCTGTGTTGAAATCATGCAGTTTCTTGCTTATTTTACTCCATACATCAGCAAGTGTATTCAAGACACAAGTTTTCGCGTTCACTACAATAAACTCACACACATACAAAAACATTTAACTATCTCTATGTATGGTATTCTATGTATCTGTTCATTCTGTATAGAATCTGTACCACAAAAATATCTTTGTAAATTATATGCTGTCTACTTATAGACCATAGATAAATACATACCTTCCGAAGCTTCCTTTTAATGAAACATCATCATTGGGCACTTTCTATTATTTATGCGTTTCAAGTTCCATAGCTTTAATCTTTTTCTTTTTTATTGTATCTGAATTACTTAAATTTAATTAAAGCGCCTTGTAATCTCTGCTTGGAATTCGATCCTTTTGGTTTCCATTTTCATTTTTTTTGACACAGGGAACACATGGGGATGATATGACTTACATGCACTGCTGGGCATAGGATTTATTGTATTGAATTTCTAATAACAGATGTTTAGGATGTATTCTCTATGCATGTGTGTTGTTGTGACCTTGTCAGTAGCTATATTATAGAGTACAGGGATGTGGCTTTGCTTTGCAGTGGTGTTATTTGTGCTGTTTCATAGCTAGATGGTCTACATTAGTCGAAAAATACAACGAAGAAGTATAGTACCTCACACAGGTCTTGCATTTTCAATTCAATCTTTATTCTTTACTTTATGTGACCTAAGCTATCTTTTTATTTTGAAGTACATCATCACATGTTTTAGTTATTACTCACCTACTTGCCCTCCTAAAATACAATTTACATCGACATACAAGCAAAAAGCTTCTGATTTACACAGTGTATAGGATGATTTGGCTTTTTAAACCCTTATAAACCCGCATAAAAATGTAAGGTATTGAGAGGCCTGCAGTTACTGCCTCCTTCCATAGTTTGCTGTACTTCAGGCATGCTCAGTTTTATCTAACCATGAAGAAAGGGAAATTATTTTTGCAACTTTTGCAAAAAAAATCCTGTCTCTTTTCCTGGAAATAAAACCCCCAAAACATGCCTAAAGCACAACAAGGGGAAGGAATTACCTGCAGGTGTTTCTGTACTTAAGTTTTCAATGTTTGGGTCAGGCAAAATATGTTTAAGGGTGAATTCCACCATTAGCTAGAATTGCCCATTCTTAGAAGTGCAGTGGGTTTGATTTGTTAAAGGGAGTGTTTAAAAGTTAATATGAACTAGACTTCCCTCCTCCAAATATGGAATGTTTCTCCCTAGTGCATTCTAAATCGGTTGCAAATGTTAAAGACAGATTTAAAGATACATTTTCAACAATAGACATATTGAATTGTATTCTATTGCTTGCACCACAGTAAATGAAAAAAGTTCCAAATCTGTAGCCCGTCACACTAACACCATTTTAAAGGCTTACTAATCCTTTTAAGCACCATCCCAAAATTGGTAGTGTGGATAACTGCATCACTCTGTAAGCATATCTAAAAAAAATGCAAGCGCAAACGCAAAAAAAGCGCAGCAGTGTGGCCTAGCCCTAAGTTAAAGGGGAACAACTTTAAGACTAAAATTTCCTATAGTGGCTTTCCATACATCACCCTCTTTATATGTTCTTATACCTAAGTGTCTAATGTTTAGATAGGGTTAATGTTTACCATATGGTTAATAAATGTGTACTTGTTTAAAAACAGTTATAGTAATCCAGTAGGAATGTCACCCCTTAATTATTTAAGACTTTTCTGCACTGTTGATTTGATCATGCTATGTTTGATCAAATTAAAATATCGAAACTCACTGGCCTATTATTTTGGTTTCCAGAGTGTATTTATTATCCCTGCAGAGAGCACACAGATGTATATGGATGTTCTGATTCTGCACATTAATGGAAATGTCCATATATTACTGAAAAATAAATTGTATCTCATTGTCTTTTCTACTCGGAGATGCTGGCAAATTCGGAAGAATCATTTTCAACTCTGCGTAATTGTTGAAGAATGAAAAAAACATCAGCGGCACCAGAAAATGTAAGTCACATCCTCAGTTGGTGTTAGAGAACACTTACCCCATGATTAATGGTAAAACTGGTAGGTGGAATAATGAGAGTAATCATTTATAGATCCATCTAAAAACTGTGTATTTCTGCAGCATGATATCAACAGACAGAGAAATTGGATACTTATTATATAAAGTCTTTCATGAAAGGAACAAAGATGAAAGGAATCAGATTACAATTATGAGGTTATTTGCCAGTAAAAACAGTCATCCTAAATTAGATTGCTAGCATTGTAGGTAAATATGTCTTGCACATAAAGCTGGCATGTCTATAAAGATAACAATTGAAAAGAATTTTAGTAATGAATGAAAGAGAAGAGCTGAGATGGCATGTTGAAATCAATAATGTAAAGCATTTTATTTTGTAGAGTTTTTTATTGACTGCACATATCTAAAATGTGATATCTAAGCTACTCTCTGGGAATTTCATTTGGTATTCATGTTGATGTCTTCATGCAGTTTGAATGTAATTCATCTTATTTAAATGCATAGCTCTGCTGTATGTATTTTGTGTATGTTCTATGGGTACAGTATGTAAAATAAGAGTGTTCAGCTTATAATCAACCAGGTGTTGTTAATTATATGGGTGGGGATGCATTGTGTTTCACAAAACCTGAATAATGACTGTATTATACAAAATAAAAGAAATGTTTAATATTGATTACTGAAGTAATAATATTTTATTTGGAGGCGTTCACCAATATCATTTAGCAATCTGGACTGACTAATCACTAAACAATGCAATGCATTGTTCTCCCATGCTGGTCTCCTGGTCGCTCCCCACTCTCCATAGTACTGCCAAGCAGGCCTCTCTGTATGGGAATAATTGGGTATTTGTGGTTTGGAGATCGGATCGTTTATGGTTTCGGCTGATCGGAATTTTCCACCTTGTGCCACCGATCTTTTATAGATTTCAGATAACAACAACAGCGATATTTAGCCAAAATATCGATACAGTGTATGGGGCGCTTAAGTCTGCCATAAAACCCTTTAAAAGGTTAATTTAGATAGTAACCCAGGGACCATAGTTATGTACATTAAGTAGTCATGGTAAGTGCAGTTTTCAATTATTGTATCAACAATCTAGTGTGTATGTACAAATTAATATTATCTTGTTAAGGTGATACAACGTTCCAGGGAATATTTTTTTCTTGTTAAAGATATCTGCATGCACTGTTGTTGGAAAATTTTTGCTATAATATAAACCTCATAATCAATTTTTTTCACTCCAATTATTACTTGCAGAGACAAACGCCTACAACAATTGTAAAAAGACAAGTTTATAAAGATGATTTTGCTGTGAAATGTATATTATTATTTTTGTTGCGAAATTCTCTTTATATATGAATATAAATTTCTACATTTTAGCCATAAAAGTGAACAATAGAATAAACTTAAAATTGCTACTACAGTTAACTAGGAAAAAAAAAAAGATTGAGCAAAAAGAAAGCAAATTATATTAGACACATGGATAGGTAGATAGATAGATAATACAAACTTCACAAGCAAAGTAAAGATAAGAAAAAAGGGATCCAGATTTCCCAGAATTCCCAGCAAAGCTATTCAAGCAAAGCTAATTTTGGCTATTTTCACATGAGCAGTGAAACTGAGCAGTTTGAGATGTTTGCTGCTAGAGGAACACTACATATAGTGTCCCTTTAATGGTCACCAATCGCAGAACCGCCCAGGAAAATTTCAGCGAATGACATTTGCCATTTATCTGAAAGTAGCCTTAAAGTTAAGAAGAGCTTCTCTGTTTAGAAAGGCCAAGAGATAACTCTGAATGTAATACCATATTTAGTTGTAGAGAGGTTAGCCACCTTGGTGTGGGGTATGGAGGATGAAAAGAAAAGGGGGCTGGATAGTAGGAGCCTTGTATAATATCTGTCCCATACTATCATACATCAATACCTGATAATGTCAATGGTACATGGAGCTCCCTTTAAGTAAAAAATGTAACCTAAGTTTGAAATCTTTGAGGCTGAAAAGTTTTATAAAAGGATACATTTGTGTCTGCTACCATTGGCATCGACAAGACATTGGATTAGAATAATAAATGACTGAAATGGGTGTACATTTTTAAATCTACCAAAAAGAGTAATATAAAGTTTAAAATGGCCTAAAACATACTCAGGGCAATTTAATAAAATTTCTCATCATTCAAAATTGTGCTAATTTTGCCTCAACTAATCAGATGTTGTTTACCATTTGAAAGATAACACCTGATTGGTTGGGGCCAAATTAGCACCATTTATAACAATAAGAACTTTTATTACAGTGCCCTGACTGTGCATTAATTTAATACAAGCATAAAAAGTTTATTCAATTCTGCCCAGTTTAGCCAGTAGAGCACAATAGTTTTTTTTTTATGGTTTTATATATAAGTGATTTTTAAAATATGCATTTAGATGAATTCCATTAATGTTACAGATTTGTTCTTTTTAATACTTTTTAAAGGGGGGCTTAAAATGCAGCATTGTGTATTGATTTGAAATGACCAAAAAAGCATCATGAAAACCATTTTGTTGCAACTTTACCCCTTGAACCCTCAACCCCCCCACCCCCCCCCCCAAAACAATGAATACATAAAAATCAAACAAATGTACTGGTTCTGAAAACTGCATACAACTGTGCAGAAACACAAACAGGGTGAATGACCCCTAAACCTGTGTATTTTCCTAAAAGCTGTCTGATGTGTATTTTTTTTCACAGGTAAACTTTCATGTGACGATTGGTACGCAGGCGATTTACAGTCCATATTGTTTTACTTTGCAGAGCATTTAGGAACTTTTGGGGCAGTATTTTTATTTATATGAATATAGCAACTAACAATTGCTAATAATGGATTACTAATGCTTTGCAACTGACTATTAGATATGTTTCTAGAGGGGAGATCTGTGTTCTTTTTTTAAAAGTCCATATTCTTATAAAAGGCATGTGTGTTTGTAGTACAGATATTCTAGTTTGTACCTCATATTCCTTGGATGATAGCTTTGTTGTATGTAGTATATAAAAAAATCATTAAAATTACTGCTTTTTATTACTATTATTTTGGAGGGAGATTAATCTTGATCTTTATTTATGTTTGAGATTACTTACTTATCATTGCATTGTTTTAGTGTGTTTCTTGCATTTAGAAATAATTACTTTTGCTTGGGATTATCATTAAAGGAAACATCACAGACTAATCTTTATTAAGCCAAATGAAATCCATGACAAAGTAAGGTTTTGCTTGCTATTAGTCATACAGAATGAATGTATTATCTTGTGGTTTTATTCTCTGGCCAAAGGACATGCCCTACTTTCTTGCTTATTGGATTCAGGAGCTTAACTACGAAAGGCCAGATTGCTTTCCAAGTCATTGTCCCCAAAAACACTTACATTTAGAGAGCATACTAATTGCTTTTTTTTCTCTACAGGATGAACTATATAGAAACATTGCCATTAGCAATCTGTAACAAATCATACAATATTGATACAATATGACAAGCCATAAACACTTAAAAATAGAGTCAAATTGACAAGTTAGACTGTTAATATTAATAAACAACTAACAGCTGTAGTGACAGAATTTAAAATAAATGCTGCACTTTGTGTGATGAACCCTAGCACAGATATTTTAAACACATTTTGACCGCTATTTCCATGGGAGACTTATTTCTGGTGCCTAGTTGAGTGGTCCTCTACAATCAGTGATTAGCATATGTTAGCAAATGAATGGACCAGGATTCAAAATTTTGGGGAATATCAGGAGGTTAATCTGTCCATATGTTTAGTCAGGGTTTCTTAAAGGGTGTTCTGGTGAGCCTTCTGTGAGCCAGAGGTTTACCTTAAGTTTTAGTAGTGGAAATATGCTTACAATTCATAACTTACATTTTTGTTATGTTGTACTGTAGAAACATGATAAACATTCAATGAAGTCAATATGGGGTAACTGTATATGAGAAAAAGGAGAAAAGGTTCTATTGCCAAGCATGCCACAGTCTGAAAACCACTGCTTTCATAATAGGAACATCAAATCTATTAAATATTAGTGTGGTCAGCATAACATAGCTGTTTGAAACGTGTAAATAATCATGCCTTACTTTTGAGTACAAAAGGACATCAAAATCACTTGGCATTCCATGACCGATGGCCTTGTGCTTTTATACAGTCATGGAACATTTTGTCACAGAAATTACACCCTTGGAAACATTAACTTTCTATTTAGAACTTTTTCAGTATTGGGAATAAGTTGATATTTCAAGGTATTTACATTAAAGGTGTTAACATTTTAATTAATTGGGGGTTAAATCCATTAAGTGTAATGGGGGGGTTTGAAAAGATTTGTGGAATCTAAAGCATTTGTAGCATATATGTGGCCTTAAAGGGCATCTATAGTGAAAAAAACACATTGCCCCTTTGCAAAGTTAAATTCATGTACTCTGTGCTGCCTTAATCCTATATCTGTCACTGACTCTGTTTAACCACGGTGTCAGATCTATGTGCAGCATTCCCCCCTTCTCCCTCCCCTCTGTTACCTCCTCCATGTCTCAGCTCCGGCTAACCGACAAGCTTTTTATGTGCAGTAGGAGTTAAAAGTTCAACATCCTGAAAAACACACCCACGCACAGTGGCCAATAGAAAGTAAGCTGTCCTGGAGACACGGAAGAAGGAGATCAGTACAGTTTACGATCTCTCACTTTGTGACCCATCATCAATCAGTGAAAGCTATTAAGAAGGGGGGTCAAGTGCAGCCTTATATCTAACATCAAAGCTACCTTTCTCCCCCTGCTAATGCTGTTATCTCTATGTTTATTACAGAGCAGGGAGGGGGGATCAAGTCACAGGGATTTGATTGACAGTCCAAGTAGGAGTAGAGGAATGCAATCACGTATTCTTCTAACTGGTGTATCTCAGGACAGAGAGGGAATCTGAAAAAAGTGAAGACACTCTGGGGGTTGTGGGGAATTATAGAACACATGGAAAGAAAGAAAAAAAAGTTCATTTTCCCACTATAGATGCCCTTTAACCTGACTAAAAGAATAAAAGTATTCACCAGTAATTTGCCCTGATTTGTTTTCATCGACATATCCTCTAAACAGATTTTTTTCTTCTTAATGCTTTCAGGATGTTTGCACAAACAAACAGATGTTTTTAAATCTATATACCTTTATCATTCCAAAATGTTTAAAATAGTAATACTAAAATAAATAAATAAAGACAGCCTTATGCTGTCCATAAACTGAGCTATAATGTTTTGTAGCACGATGTTCAACCATGTCGGGAAACACATTATCTCCCAGCATGGTTAGACTCAAATTAATGTAAAATGACTTGGTTTCCCCATCTAGGATCAAATGTGGATCCACTAGGTGTATAACCTGCCAACATCTTCTTGTTGGGGATAGTTTTAAAGGCAATGCCACAACCAGGATTTATGCTATTTGCTCTTACATCAATTGTAACACCACATTTGTAATTTGTTTGTTAATTTACCTGGGCTGCAGTCAACAATATGTGGGATGCATCGTGAGGAGATTAAAAGCCTAAGCTTGTGAACATTTGAATGAAATTAATAATAGAGATTAATTAACCCTCGTAGTTAAACATGTAATGGGGGGAAGAATGGACCTACTAATGCAATCAAACGCATTACATAAGCAGTCAGAGGAGGTAGTCAAAGACCCCATTTTACTGTGGCATGAGGCCTTTTGGATATTTCCATTAAAAACAAGAGCGACACAAGATTTGAATTTGAGTTCTGACATCTCTTGCTTGTGTTAGTACACACAAAATACATTTGGCAACTTTAAACTTATGGTGTGAAATGTCATTTTTATACAATAGTTACTTAACATTAGTATAGTGTACTAATTGCCACCCTTTTATTTATTGACAATTATCTTATAATTATTTGAAATTATATACACTCATTATTACTATGTTTATACTTTACTTTTTAATAGACGTAAATAAAAAGAAAAGCCCTGGGCTCAGCACAGAAAGTTCAATCACTGGGGCTATTCAGTGATACAAATTCCAATAATAAAACTGAAATTAGAATGGACCAAGATTATTTAAGAGACATTCCTTTAAGAATTATGTTTTAAGTACTTTTTGATGGTGTATGGAGGTTATTCAGATGTTTGATAGATGTGATTTTAATTGCTGAATCTATCAAATGTCCAAATACAGTACCAACCTTCTACTTCTTGCATTGTTCCTGGTGTTGCATAGTGATTGTGTGGAATGTCAGAAGTTAAAGTTGTGTATAGGCACCTATAGAGGAACAGCAGGTGTCTTGTTGTAAATATATTTTCCACATTAACATGCTGGTGACACAAACCAACCAATTAATGCATGTCAGAGTTACATTTAAGACACTGGGGGGGCATATTCCAACCCGTTATCATTAATGTACATTTACGATAGATCAGCAGTACAATACCAATAAAATTACCCCTTTATAATTATGGCCCTAGAAGATGGAGGTGAAAATTTTTGACTTAAGCATTTGATCCTTTGTTGCTCTATTCAATTCTGTTGTTAAAATCCTTGAACTGCATTCAGACTTGATTCTTAAAATTTAGACTTTGCCTTCTGCAAACAATATACATTTTTAACTTCAATAGTACATTTTTAACTTTACAAATAGATTGCGATTTTAATAAGATAACTGTACAGCACATTCAATGACACAATTAAAACCTCAATATTGTTTTTTCCCAAATGCTTTATCAAAGATATTCAGGTGCATGGAGAGTGCTTAGGATCAATTAATCATCTTATGAATATCAGAGAAGACCCTCCAGCTCTAAAGAGATTAACAAGAATTGAATCATTATAAATTTATATTTTTTCTATAATGTTTTCTATAAAACGGAGAGTAGCCTTCTTGTCTCCTTCATTAACTAAATCTCTGTCACAGATATCATTGTTACCAATATGCATGCAAACGGTTAACTAAACCAATTTCGACTTAACTCAATTTATAACATGCACACAACACACTGATTGGTGATCCCTTGAGTGGTGATCCAGATTTCTGTAAATGCAATGGTAAAATTCATTCGGAAACTAGTGTCAAGATTCATTTACACCATTCTTATATTAATACACAGCATACAATTACTAGGCTAGCTACTATATCATATTCATCTGGTTGTTTCAGTAAAGAATCTCTAGAAAAAAGGCTCTAGGGGAAAAAATATTACTATATACATAACATGTGGAACACCCGAAAAGCCCTAAATTATTGTACATTTATAATTTAATAACAATATTTTTAAAAAATCCTTAATGGGAAACTATGGTCCCTGTACATTTCAACCTTAGTTCATTTTTTCTTTTTAAAGGCCAGCAGGTCCTCTTTATATTTAGCCACTTGAAGCTCAAGTTTCTCTAGCCAGTTGCATGAGGGATCCTTGCTGAGAGCTTCTTTATGTATGAATTCCATTTTCTTAATGTCATCCCGAACTTTAGGAAGTTCTTTCCCAGTATAATCAATGACCACTTTTCTGTGATCTTTTTTAACACTGATCCCTAGCACCATTGGGTAGTTCTACCTGGTGTCACACAGGAGTTAGTCCGGGGTATGATTCTCCCCCGGTAGCTCTCTTCACATGTGTTTCCGCTCTATCTTTTATTAGTGGTGCCACGGACAGGCTGCAGCTCTGGCAGTGGTTCACGCGCGGGGGGGGGGGGGATTGTGTTGGGGGGGTGTCCTTGCCTTTCTCTTCCTGTTCGTCCATAGGTCTGTAACCCTGATGAAGGCCCAGAACTTCCGAGCTGAAACGCGTAGGTTCGACTGACCTACTATTGCTTAATAAATTTTTCTCACATCCTTGGAGTGCTCAGCTTTCCTTTTGGATATATCTTTTTAGCCTACAGCACCCAGGTAGTTGATGGTATGATCGGAGTGCAACGGATCCACACATCGTTTATATATAATCTGCCGTAGGTCCCGCACTCACGTTTGACTTTCACGAGCCCCGGTGAAAGTCAAGGATGGCTGCTTGAGTCAGCTGAAACGCGTAGATGCACCAATAAATGTTTATATGTCAAGACCCACGAGTGCTCTAATCTTTGGGAGGAGTATATATATATATATATATATATATATATATATATATATATTTTTTTTTTTTTTTATGGAACAAGCACAGGTTTTTAAATTCTTACATATTAAACAAGAACTATCATGGTTAAATTATCAATGGTTAAAAAGTACTTGGGACAGGGATATAGGACTGCTAATTCCTACCTATTGTTTCTGTGAGGAGCTCCAGCCCAAAGAAAACTGATTCTGCCAGTCTTCCTCCTGGCTTCAGCACTATCTTTAATACAGGAATAGTCCAGCACTAACCTGGCAAATGAAAACTGTTAGTACTGTAGCTCCTCAACGAAACAATATTGTGAGGTAGGAATAATCAACCCTACCTCCCTGTCCCAGGTATTTTCCAGTTTTAAAAAGTTAATTTTCAGAGTATAGTTATCCTTTAAATATACTGGTATGTTGCAGAAACCACTTGCAAAAGGAAACTATTAACAAACATGTTTCCCTATGTTTCATGCTTTTTAAAAAAAAATAAGTCTATTTGCAAAATATAAATTTCTTTCTAGAAGCAGCAGATTGCAGTATTCAGTGTAGGTTAACACTTTTCAACACA
The DNA here is from genome assembly GCA_019447015.1 of Hymenochirus boettgeri. Classification (NCBI taxonomy): domain Eukaryota; kingdom Metazoa; phylum Chordata; class Amphibia; order Anura; family Pipidae; genus Hymenochirus; species Hymenochirus boettgeri. The sequence continues at coordinate 95,720,155 of CM033472.1, read as the reverse complement.
TTTGTTGAATGCTTTGATAAAAGCTAAGCATGCTCCAACTTTAACTTCTTTAAATGTTTGATTTCAATGCAAGCAAGCCAAAACAATCACATAGTATGAAAAGCTTGCAATTAAATAAATATAAAAAAACACTGTTTCCAAATATTATTATGCAAGACATATGTGTAAAAAACAATTTTCTCAGCTACCACCCCTGTATATAATTCACAATTCTGCATTTTTCACAACCATTTTTTAGTAAACAGGTCATCAAATCTGATGAAGTTGTTTGGGATTGGTTGTAATTTCAAAATTATCGAGATAGTCACACACGTAAAGAGAATATGGGTATATCTCTATTTTATCTATATCTACATAGTTTTTATTCTGAACCCACTTTGTAGAGGTAGTAACAGCAAAACTTTTCCAATAGACTCAGCTACAGCACAAACTTCATTATTATTAAATTATTAAAATTTAAAGCTTGGTAAAAAGGTATAATGTCAATTCAAACTACAGAATCAATCCCCCAAAATAAAGTTTTACTAATAAAACAAACAAACAAACAAAAAATATATAAATATATATATTTTTATTCTAGGCAATAATAACCAAAGCCATTTGCCACATCAGTGACCCTATCTAATCCCCATTATATCTTACAGCCCAGTTTACAGAGCGTATTCAAAGTACTGATGGTTACTTTTAAATTAAAATATAATTATAATTGGGGTGTTTGGAGAATTTCCTCCTATTTCCCCAATTTGAATGAAAAACAATAAGGCTGATACAAAAAGAGGTGTAAAGTTTTGCCTGTGCCACTAATCTGTAGATGCCTGTCAGATGTTAGCTTGTCACAGGGTTACTGCAGCTAGATAGCAACTTGGTTGCTGCTAGAGATAGATTTGGACCGATTCAGAATCAGATTTCAAGGGTCCAAATTAACTCAGACTTTTTGGACTTTTCAGATTTTTTTCGATAATTATTGAAAATTCAAGGATCAAAGTTTGGAAACTTTTTGGGGAACGGATTGAATTTGTGGAAACGATCATGAACTCTGGATTCTGTATATGGGCGGTTCCCATAATTTGTTAAATCGTGATTCCATATATGGGAGAAATATTGAATTTGTGAATCCTTGATTCTGTGTATGGGAAAATCACAGAATTTGTTAACCATCTATTCTGTATATGGAATATTTAAAAAATTTTTGAACCCTTAATTCCGAACATCTGATAATTATCAAATATCGACTGCAAAAGCTTGAAAGTAGCACACATATGAAGGAAGTTAATGTATTTCAAGTTCTGTATATTTGTATAGTATGTGTTCCCCAGACCATTTCCCAGGTCCCATGACTATGCACAGTATGTTACCATTTCTATTTTACACTTAAATTGACTTTAATTGGTCCAATTTCATATTTTTGGATTTTCAACCTTTTTTAGAAGCTCGCCAATAGTTGCTGCAAATTAATAACATTCAAACCTTTGCACCTCTTATTGCATTACCCCAAATTAGTCTTGTTCCCTCCCAAAATCATTCCGTTTCACAAACAGAAGAATTTATTTTTGCTAGATTTCAGCAAAGCCTGCATTCCATCTTTTTAAATAGGGGCCTTTATATGTTAACTGGCAGTGTTGTAAACTTTGCAACACTATCATACATTTACATGTTGATATTTTAATGTCCTTAAATATTTTCCATTCACCCTTTTGAAATGTAATCGATAATGGACCAGTTTGCCAAAAATTACATGACAAAACAAACATAAAGAAATAAGTCACTATGTTTTGGAACTTGCGATCAAGCTTGCTATAGTGAAAGCATTGCAGTAGGACAGATAAGAGCTTATGACCAGATAATTAGAAATCAGATATCTAGTGCTAAGATCAAAACATAAAAGCATTTACCCAAGAGTAACAAGTCTTGCTGAAGAGATAAATATTAAGAAGGGGGTTAACACCAGTGAAGAAAAGAGACTGGAGAAATGAGCCACAGTTAAGTCTTTCAAAGTCGAGGGGCAATTAGTAGGAAATCCTGTAAAGCACAGAGGACTGTAATACGTTATATTAGAAAACAAGTCAGATAAAGACTTGAGATAATTTCCAAAAAAAAAAAAAAAAAAATAGCATGGTTCAAAACAATTGCTGCTTTTTAAAAAAAGATTTAGAGGTCAGAAGATACATTAAGTGGGTTTTGACAGTGTGGGGTCTTATCAATGTTTTGCCAATGTTTCGATCAACTGAAGCCACATGTTTAAATATCAACATGATTATTTTTTGTAGTGCTGACAGGCATCATTATATCCGTGGGTTGGAGTGCGATAGGGCAATATATATATATATCCGTCATCAGAATGTTGCATGAAAGTGACACACTTCCTTTTATACCCCCATGAAAAGTAATACTTAAAAGTGCTATTTTGACACATTGTAACAATACAGCAGTGTTGGAGAACACAAGGAATCAATGAGTTAGAATATATATAAAAAGATATAGTGTCCAGGCACACTCTTAAGCTAGGTACACACAGTAAAGATTTCTGAAAGATCCTGTCTGCTATCTTTCAAAGATCTGCATACACAAAGTCCCGAGCGTTCTCCCTATAAACTTCATAAGGAGAATGTGTGTTTCCATCGGTATCAGGGCTTTATCGTTACTGTGTGTACCCAGCTTTAGGTTTTATTGTAGTCTTCATCTTTATTCAACAGTAAATTATCGACATGTTTCTGCCCTCGCAGGGGCTGTCATCAGGATAAAATCACCCTGTGTCCCACTTCCTTATAAACCCTCACACAGACACACACCCCAACCACTTTGTAGAACCCAAACCCGTGTTAAATCGTCACCCATCAACAAAATAAAACCACCCCAGTGTAGCCCATCTGTTAGACAAGCACCTACCACGGTGTGGGCCTAATTGTCCCCTTACGTTCCACACTGGAACACAGCGTTCATCGCATGTGCGCCGCTGACATCATCAAAGCCGCGACTACTGTCTATGCGGCCGTGATGACGGCATCATGTGGTAGCTGGTTTAGGAGTGCTATCCTCTACAGAATCTTTTATATATATATATATATATATATATATATATATATATATATATATATATATATATATTTATTCATTTCCCCCTCTTTGTAAATTTCAGTGTGGTGGGCTCCCATTTGTAGCTATAGATAGATAGTCATGCCTGCACAGCGAGCGAGCAGTGAGCTTACAGATGCTGCAAAAACTTTAACAGCTCACCACTCAAGATAGTAGCCACCCACTGAGACAGAAGTAGTTTTTTCTTGGGAAATGCATTCTAAAGTCTGAACAAGGATTTAAAGTCCACATTTCCACTTTAGTTGTCTTTATTAATATACAAACATAGAAAAGATAATCAATGCACATTCCTAGGCTGGTTGGAAATCTTTTAATTCATGTGATCACAGTAATGTATACTAAAACCGCTTTGTTTATAAAGTATGCCAGTGTGCAGATAATATGATATTGTATGGGGCCTAGGAATGTGCATTGATTATCTTTTCTATGTTTGTATAAATGTTTGACTAGATCAGTAGCACATCCGCTAAATGTAGTTGTAAATTAGCCTAATTGGAGTGCTTCCACAATCCTGGTATTGTATATATATATATATAAAACATTCATATTAAAAAGAGGGAAGATCATTTCAATAGGTTTGTTTCTTATGCTGCCTTGATGAGAAAGTTCAGGGGCAAAATATAATTTCTTTTATATCCAAGGGTATGTTGTTTCTGTGTTTTATAGAAACAAAGAGTTTCAGGCTCATTTACCCAGAGCCGCTACCGCTCTGGGTAAAAGTCCTGTTTGCGATTTAATATCGCGTTTGCAAATGTGGGTAAATCCCAGTAGGGATTTAGCCACTGTGGGATTTTAACACCAGCTATCTGCTGGCGTTAAAATCCTGCGCTAAAACGAGTGCAAACGCAATATTAAATTGCGAGCGTCAGATGCGTGGGTGATTTTTGCGTAACCCACGCATCCAATGCTAATATGGAACTAAAGTCACGCTGACCGGTAGCAAAACAGTTAACATGACTTTAACTCCATATATTTGCCCAGCGAGTCTGGGTAAATGAGGCCCTTTGTCTTTTCTTTGGTGTAAAGCAGTTGGCCTTCTGACTAGAGGGGCTTACTGTATGTAAAACACATTTGGTTTGTTTTATAAGGTTGCAATAATTTTTTAAAAACCTTTGGGCATTGATACTTGTTGTCCATGCCATTTTAAAACTAAGTTACTGTTTTCTAACTAAACTATAAATTAAGCCATGTTTATTGTTCAACTTACATTCCCCCATACATTTTTGAGTCGAACTTCAGTTAAGCGCCAAATTCCATAAAGCCATTGGTGGAACAAAACCCTGAATTTATGCTTCTCTTGTTATTAGAAGGTAAAAGTTCAGACTTCTTAAGAATAAATTGTATTGGTGTTGGGTGGACTAATCTATATTTTTATGTCTCTTGGCAGTGCATGGGTAATTAAATGTGTCTTATAGAATCCTGTATAGTATTATCAATACTGATAAAAAGTGTGAGTAGTACAGCTTTAGAGAGTCTAAAATAATATGTCTTTCAAGTTTGCTACACTATTTTAAACCAAAGAAACCTTGTGGTGTATTTTACTTTAAAGGGCATGTCCACCCCTTTTTTTTTTAAATTTCATATATTGTAGGGCTTCCTCCCCCAACCCCAACTGCATTATTCTTATTTTCAGAAAGTCCCCTGATCTTTACTTACCTTCCCTCTATCCTCCGCCGTACTGCCTGGCCCTCTGCTTGCATGAAACTGCAAGCAGGGTTTTGCGGAACAAGAATTTTGTATTTGAATAATAATTCAATGTACATATATATATATATATATATATATATACATCTTTAGATTCATTTCTTTTAGGTTTTAATTTAGTGTTGGTATCTAGTAAGTTATAATGGTGTAGGGTGGGATGGCTTAAGGTAAAATTCAAATATTTTGGTTTGTTGTACCTTGTCTTAAGGTTCGCACACACGTGCGATCGCGGGTCCCAACCCGCAACACACAATGTGTATGAACGTTTGTTTCCGGACGATAATCGGCCTGTGCCGAAACGGCCGGTTGTTTGGAGATCCGCCCAGTCCGTCAGGCAACGATCCCTGACCGAACGGCAGTTTCGCCCAATATAGGGCCCATACATGGGCCGATTATTGGCCAAAACAAGCGTTCGTACACATTGTGCGTCGCGGCCTGGGACCCACGATCGCACGTGTGTACAAACCTTTAGAAGAAACCAGTTCCACAGCATCACATAAACAAAAGAATCAGGTTTACCACCTTTGATTAGATCAGGACTCCTTGGTTTATGACTCTTTTATGGTCCATCTATTATTTAGAACACAATAGAGGTCCACACCTGTTATCTACATCCACAAGGTGGAGACACCAAACTTGCATTCTAATGAAGGTATGCCCGGGAATCTGGTCCTGCTACTCTTGAATTGTAAATTAGGGTCAGTTAAAATAGGTAGACTGGTAGCACAATAGAGATGTTTGAACGGACCAACCAATTCCTGCATGGTGGACAAATATGATTTTACAGACCAATCAGAAGTCCACAGTGCTAGGGATTGGGGGTAATTTCCTATATCAAGTCAGGACTCCAGCTATCTTTAGGCTCTTGTTCTCTACTCTCTCTTTGGAGGTAGAAGACCTAAGGCCCATGCACTTCAAGAGGTAACTATCTTTGTATATATCCCTTTGTTTGTGTTTTGTATTGTTTGTCCTTGTTTATTAGTCCTTTGTTTGTAGCATGCTTTTTAATTAATAGTTTTTAGACATTATTGTTAAGATTATACTTTGTACCTAAATAAATGTTATTTTGATTGAGCTATCTACTTCTGATTCAAAGTTATTTTTATAGTTAAAAGGGTAATATAATATATATATTGATATGTATGTGAATTTATCATATTCATATTAAGATATATAATAATCTAAATTAAATATATAACTATTGCCAGAATTTAGGCAACAAGGGGGTAAGACTGTCAGAGGCGTCCTTGATTGGCTGCCAATCACGGACGCGGCTGCCGGTAGTTAAGAATGGCAGAGGAAAGAGTGAAGGTAAGTAGAGTTCGGGGGACTTTCTGAAAATAAGAATAATGCGGTTGGGGCTGGGGGAGAAACCCCTACAATATATACAAAGGGATTTACACTAGGGGGAGGGAGAGGAAAATGTGTGGAAGAGGGAAGGAGAGGGAGGGGGAGGGCTGAACTGCGCATTACAAAATTCTCCCAGAGGAGAGACAGGAGACAGAGTCCTATATGGACTCTGCTAGGCTCCTGTGGACAGTTTTTGGGACTTTGGAGGGGCATTGCAGGAGAACCATTTGGAGCTGGGAGATACCCAAGTACAAGGTTCTGTACTGGGGCCGCTTCTGTTTAATCTGTTTATAAATGACTTAGAAGGGGGCATTGAGAGCAAGGTCTCAGTGTTTGCTGATGACACTAAACTATGCCGAGCTTTGGAAACTTCAAATGATGTGCAAGTGCTGCAAGAAGACCTAGATAGATTATCAAAATGGGCAGCAGAATGGCAGATGAGATTTAATGTTGATAAATGTAAGGTGATGCATTTGGGATTTAATAATCCCTGTGCCACCTACACCATAAATAACTCTGTGTTAAGTGCATCTGTAATGGAAAAAGATTTGGGGGTTCTGGTAGATAACAGACTTAGCTATAGCAAACAATGCCAGGTAGCAACAGCTAGAGCTAGCAAGATATTGTCTTGTATAAAGAGGGGAATAGATTCAAGAGAGAAAAATATTATTCTCCCTCTTTACAAGGCACTGGTAAGGCCTCATTTGGAATATGCGGTGCAGTTTTGGAGTCCCATATACAAAAGTGACATCTTGGAAATTGAGGCAGTTCAGAGATGGGCAACTAAATTAATAAGGGGAATGGAGGGGCTCGAATATGCAGGCAGATTAGACAAGTTAGGGCTGCTTACATTGGAGAAGCGATGTTTGCATGGGGACATGAAAACCTTATTCAAATATATTAATGGGCCATACAATGAACTCTCTGGTGCATTGTTTACTAATAGGTCATATCAGAGGACTCGTGGACATCCTTTAAGGTTGGAAGAAAAGAAGTTTCATCTTCAAGTTATGAAAGGTTTCTTTACAGTGAGAACGGAGAAAATGTGGAACTGTCTTCCAGCAGAAGTGGTAATGGCAAGTTCATTCAATAGCTTAAAAAAAGGCCTGGATAAATTTCTAAAACGAAAAAATATTGAGAATTACTGGTATTACTACATATAGATCTGGTTGATCCAGGGATACTTTCCGATTGCCGTTTGGAGTCAGGAAGGAATCCCCCCCCCCCCCGTTTTTAGCTGTTTTGTTTTGCCTTCCTCTGGATCAACTGTTAGGTAGGGTTAAAAAAAAGAGGGTGAATAGGTTAGACTTGATGGATGTATGTCTTTATTCAACCTTAATTACTATGTATGTATGTTACTATAAGGTAAGGATTTTATGCACTACACAGTGGGGCCAGTAGTGGGTAAAAGTGAGTTTTGGGGGTGGACATGCCCTTTAAGCATAGAGGAGGAAGAAATTTGTTTTTTGGGGGAAAGTTGAACAATGGGAACTGTATACTATGTGCATTTCATTAACTGCCACTATAGGAAAAAAAAACTGCTGGTTGGTTTTGATATTCTGGGGTCAAGTTAGAGTTTAAAGTAGGAAATTCTGAATGATATATTAGGAGAGGCATTCATTTATTTGTTCAGCAATGAGCAGTGCACAGATGCTTTAAACATTATTTAAATGATGAGTATGATCCTGACACATCATACTTCTTACATGATAAATTAGGCCTATTTGTCGAGCATACTAAAAAATAACTCTTTTTTTTAATGTTTTATAAATGTTATTGCAAGCACTATGACCTACTTACATACTCATATTCACAATGGCATAAATATTGTAGGCACAACTAACACAGTATAAATAAAATAATTTAGCAATTTAATAATGATTAAAATCATCTGATTAATACAGAAAGAAGGTTAGCACAATCCCCTAGCAGAAACAACTGTTTTAAAAATAGAGTGTTTAATGCTCTTGGTATATAAACGTAGACTTTAATGTTCCCAGCCAGACTCTGTATGCAATGCAATATGATCTGAGGTTCAATGAACATTTTTATGTTACACTTCTCAAATGTCAATTTTCCAACATTTCCTTCCCACTGAAGTGTGTATAATGCTAGAGAAACACAAGGAAAGGCATTTAATTAGAATGTCCTTAGGGTAAATTTTTTTCCACAAAGCAGTGGGGACCATACTTATGAAAAGAGTTCCATGAGTCAGAAAAAGAAATGGAAAAAGGTTTGGTCTGAAAAGAAAGAAATTGAATTTCATTTATAACAAACTCTCTACCACGTTATCGTAACTTGTTTAATGCTGAATAATAGTTAAGGGGAAAAAATTTAATCAGTGTTATTGTTACTAATTTCTCCGACCCTGTGCCAAGCTAGCCCACGTGGTTACAGGTTAATCTCCCAGTGAAAAAGAAAACAGAGAAAACCTGACAAATTCAAATATAGAGCCAAAGGGACAAAAATAAATGCATTTTAATAAACAAATTGGAGTCAGTAGGAGTAAGATAGATATATAAATGAGAGATAATATGAGAGACATATGAAATGTTAGGTGGGCCCCTGGTCTCAGATTTTCTGGTTAGCCCCAACAATCCAGGCCGGGACTGTCCTTACCCAATATGGAAAAGGGGACACTCAAATCAATTGCACTCAAAACATAATTGCAAATTAGTTTTCATAAATGGAACTCTGCATTTGTAAAACACAAAGGTTTTTTTTTTCTTTTTTTGGGGGGTGGATTGAAACTTAAAGTAAATTTAAGTTTGATTATTTAAAAGAAACTGACTATCTACTATATAAAGCAGAAATCTTGTATGTATGTGTGTATGTATGTATGTGCTCACCTCACAGCCACACCCCTGAATGACTCAACATTACGGGGATGCCCTCTGAAAGGGCCAATGCCCATGAAGTCCAGTTTGACCAATAAAATCCTGCACCTCACTTGCAGAGTGTGATTCAACAATTCAGTAACTCAGATGAAGGGCCTGGGCTCTGTGTGCTGCCCGACTTCAACAACACAGAAACAGAGTCCACTTCAGTGACACAACAACAGCGTAATGTATGGCTACACAACTCAGAGAGCTGCACACACAGAACAACAGCTTCTACAGTATAACAGAGGGAACCAGACATTTCCCTTAAGGTCTGTAACACATTACAATTTGCTCCTGGAAGGTTTCAAATATAAACCCTGGAAAGACTATGTTACTATTGGTGATATGAATCACATTTATATACAAATATAAACCCTGGAAAGACTATGTTACTATTGGTGATATGAATGACATTTATATACAAATATTAACCCTGGAAAGACTATGTTACTATTAATGATATGAATCACATTTATATACAAATATAAACCCTGGAAAGACTGTGTTGCTATTGGTGATATGAATCACATTTGCCGTTATTGTCATGCTACGCAGAGCCTCCTGGAATGTGACCATGCCCCCAGATATTGCTGTCACGTCCACAGCCCCAAACATCACAGCCATGTTCATACCCCAACTATTAAGGTCACGCCCCCAAAGATAACTGCCATGCCCCCAAACATTGCAACCATGCCCCCAAATGTTGTGACCACGCTACCAGATATTGTGGTCACCCCCCAAAAAACCCTGAAACATTATGGTCCACCCCATTACATCATGGTCACCCCCCAAACATCCCAGGTCTGTTCCCAAATCACACCCACATACACAAACATCCTGTCCATGCCCACAAACATCACAGACACTCCCCCAAACACCACACCCCTAAATGGCATGGCCACACCCACGCTTTCAAACAAGGTGGCCATGCCCCCAAATATCGAGACCACCAAATGTCATGAACAAGCCTTCAGGACACCACAACATCACAGATGCCCCCAGACTGTCCACAACCTAGAATGCTGTGCCCCCACCAACCGCAACATCGCAGACATGCCCCATCTACCTATTTAAACTGGGACTGTTTGGGGGTATGGACTACATGATAATTACCTGCATTACCTAGACTTAAGCACCAGACAAACAATGCCCACATGTCACACACTTCACAGACAGTTACAACTGAAAGAACAAAGACATCATGGCACTTTCAATTTGGACCAGAAAGTAACTTTATTGATTGGGATCTAATAGTCAATATAAAGTGGTCCTTGAGCAAGGATAAAGTGTTAAAGTGCAGACAAGGTGACATACTGGAAACAAATGTACAAAAATATTGAGCATGCTTAATAAAAACACACAACGCTCAGACAGTGCAACAGAATGAAGTCCAGCTTTAACAACACAGAGCAAGAGCCATATGTCACATGCTTCAGAGACACTGACGCCTGTCAGTCACTCAAGTGTTGCGATATTCAGTTGCAATCAACATGTTTTGCCAACGGCAAATTCTATGTAGCATGTACACGAGTAGGTTCACTAAAACATTTGTATACTGTATTTACGCTCCAAGTAGAAAAACTGATAATGTTGTATATAAAGTTTTGCAAAAACATGTGCTATACGTCCTTCAAGCAACGTCACCTCCTCAACTCATAAGTATTAAATACATGACGTACATTACCAACTGTGCACTTCTTTTTCCGCCTGTCTCTTCCATCTAAGCCAAACACACACCTGCACGTAAAAAATACTATACCGACATGTGTACACGGGCAACGCTAGTTACAACTGCTAGTGTATATATAAGAGAAAGAGTTTCATATTTACACCAACATTATTATAAAATAATGATAATTTCCTTTGTAGAAGGCCAGTAATAAATAATTCACAATAGGGCAAAATAATTTTGAAACTCCTAATTTGTGAATTACTCTTGATACATATGCTGTCTAGATTTTTGTCTCACCCATTAGATTTATATTTGAGGGGCTTGTATAAGAAATCTGACTTTACTCAGTTACAGTAGATACACAAGGAATGTTGTGATTGTTTAGGATATGTCCAATATTGTATAGATGATTTACACATTAATGAGTGGACTGAAATGAGTTTAATCTGTCATTTTCTTTCTCAATTTTCTACAGATTTTGACAACTGATTTTTAAAAATGAAAAATGTCTGGGGCAAGGAGGTAATTTTCACCTGCCAGCTTAGCCCCCTGGGCTGTTCCTGCATTAAAGATACCATAAAAGCCATGAGGAAGCCTGGCAGAAACAGTTTTCTTCAACACAATGTTCCACACAGAAACTATATTGGGATGGAACCCCAAATATCTATCCAAATAGATAAGCTCCATTAGTATGACTTTAATATAGACACATTCATTGCATTAAAACTATGCAATGCTAAAAATCACAACACGCTTATTAAGTACTGCATGTTTTCCAGGGAAAGTTGTGTTGAGTTAAAGAAGAACAAAACTTTTCTTTTTTTTTTTTTTATTGTAACATATAAGCTTTTCTCCCCAGAACACCAACAAATTGTAAGATATTCTATAGTAAGTTGCATTTAGTACATGTAAGAAATAGATTCTGTAACTAACAAGGTTTTCATGTTGCTTCTAAATGTCCTTTTTTTTGCATATGCAATGGTGGCTCACCTGCCTAAGCACCTGGTTTTAGAAACACACAGCCCACAAGGTCAAGGGTTGAAATCCTCAGAATTACTTCCCCTTGTTATGTTCCTAGCAAAATATTATGTGCCAATTTCTATATAGTAGCTCTATTGGTATAAAGATTTGCTTTTAACAAGCCAAAGTAATTATTATTAAATAAATTTAATATTCAGTTTCTGACATACATGCTATCTAAGAAATACACTACAAAGATTGCTTTTCTTTTTGTGTGAAAAACAAAAGAATATATCATTGTTAGGGGCAGGGGCATTTAAATATGTTTACACAAAACTGCATTGAAACCCCTGTTCTGTGTCAGGGAGAATCTCTTTGATGTTATATGATTGGCTGTCAGCTTCTATGAAACAAAGTTGCAGCTTCCTTGTTTTGATCTGTTGAGCACTACGGAGCACGTGAAGTGTACTCCTAGTACCCACAAGTAGTGATGGACCCAAACCTGAGTTTGGGTCAAACTGTATGAGTTCTTACAAAAGCAAACTATCCAAACTACAAACTAGTTCCTTAACTCGCTGACTTATTTTCAATAATTATTGAAAATTCGATAATTCTGGAATCGGTAACCCTCAAATGTACCGTTCAGATTCAGTAACCCTCTAATGTATCCTTCGATTTCGGCAACCATCGAAACATACAATACAGCAAAACCAGAAAACATTGGCCATCTAAAAATTTAAATTATACAAGTTTATTCCATTGCTCTCTAATTTTTTAAAATTCAATTTCCACATGGGCAAGACGATTATTTTGCAAATTACACATTGCTTGCCCTTTTGTAATAATTCTTGTTGCTAGATTATTCTGTGTTCAGATTGTATACCGGCTTCCTACTTATCAATAAATGATTGAACGGGGATCTTCTGTGCTAGTGGGATTCATATTAATTCTCGGTATATTCTTACAGAACCACACATGGATAATATGTGGATATATATTTCTGACAGATCTACTTTGATGTTCTGTCAATGACTCTCAAAGCAGCAGACTCAGACTTTGCATTAAATTTCATTAGTTCAGCAACTGAGGTATGATGAGCTTAGATGAAAAAAAATATATCAATGAATGCTGACATTTACGAGAAGTAATATTTATCTAACAATAACTTAAACATGCTTAGGAAAGATTCGTTAGTGTAAAAGATTTTATTAACAAATAATTCAACAGTAATTTGTGTGTAAAGTGATAGTTCTTAAACATATTAACCTTAAAGCTAGCAATTAGATTTACTTTTAATCAAGCGGTTTATTAGAAAGACTTGTACATAAACAGGTAAGGACATTTAAAAGGTATCTATGCTTTTTTTTCTTCAAAAACTATACATTTAGATAAAGCAAAGTCACTTTTTTTGGGATTTGAAGCTGTTGATTCTGAGAAATCTCCTTTTAAAAATGTACAGGTAAGACTTGTCACTCAAACCAGTTATGCTAATTTGTGTGCCCCTCCCATGACATCTAACTAGGATCTCCCTCCAAGAATGCAAACTATCTCTGGCTGAGAGGCTAACAGGCAGCAAAAGGGGGGTTAATGTTGTGCAGAATGTCTCACATCAATAACAACACACACCATGATAGTCAGCTAGGAAGAAGAGTTACAGATGCAACATTTGCTTGATGTTAAAAAAAAACATTGTAAATATATTTGTCCTACAGATATAATATTTTACACAATTAGTAGCCAGTTTCCTCCTTAACATTGGAATAGAGAATTGGCTAATTGTGGGATTGTGGGAATAGAGGATTGGTTGACCTAGGGTGAAGTTAAAAAGATACTAGATATATCATAAACAGTCCATATGCACACTGGTCCCCAGGTGGGTGCAGAGAGTCCAATTCCCCTACTTCAAAGGGAACAAGGCAATCAAATAGATACAGGGTGGACTGCACTCCAAAACAGAACGTTTATTTAAAGCCAAACAGCAATCCGTATTGCTGTTTGATGTTTGGCTTTAAATAAATGTTCTGTTTTGGAGTGCAGTCCACCCTGTATCTATTTAAAAAGATACTAGACCCTATAAAGGTAAAAAAAGGTCTGCAACCTTATAATATTTATCCAATGGATTTTAAGGAGTCGAGCTCTGGGTTTCCAGTAGAGATGTCCAAACTTCAAAAAATCCGGTCTGCTTGAGGCTCCGCGAATTTTCGAAAAATTCGAAAATTAGAAAATCCGCGAGCGGACCCATAAAAACAAAAAAATCCTGGAAAATACGAGAAATCCTCGTAATTTCGAAAATTTTCGAAAATACATGTTTCCCGCAGTTTCGAAAATACGTAAAACCCGCTTAAATTTTCAAAAACGCGGTTTGGAAAAGTTCGGAAAATCCGCGATATCCGCCATTCGTGAACGAGGTAAATCCGCTGCGGATTCGGGTTTGGACCCGCAAACTGGGCCATCACTAGTTTCCAGTCCATTACAGCTAATATTTACGGTTTTAACATTTGCAATTTAAAAATTTCTGAAAACAAAAAATAAAGATTATAACATCAAAATTTTAATTAATGATTATCAAGGATTTATGTGCCAAAACAATTATTACAGCATCTTATAAAAACTTGTTTGTTAAACTAATGAACAGTTCTCTTTACCTTATGGGGTCCATACACAAATAAATCCCGGATGTACGATCCAATATTGTACAATCGCCAGTTCGTGTATGGGTGATGATACAATGATTATTCGAAATATTTTATTATCACCCCAAAGAGAGAATTTTTAGTGTATGAACAATCAATCGTACGACTGGGGGTTGGTTTGTGTATGGGCCACATTAATATAACTGGATTAGAAATTAGATCAAAAATAGATTTAAAAAAATGGTTATAAATGGAAAATTCTGTAGCTGGACCGATATTGTCAGTGGTGTTCCTCAGGGGTCTACCTTGGTTCTGGTGGTTTATAATGTATTCATAAATTAGGCATTGAGTCTCTCTGTTTGCTGATGATACAACATTGTACAGGACTAAAGGCTCTGTCACATTGTTTCTGCTATACTAAATAAAATACTTTAGTGTATATGTAAGAGCATAGAGGAAAACATGAATGAGCACATAGAGCCATTTCGAGCATCAGTCCATAGGAGGAATAACAATGAAATGAATGCTACATTTTCAGGAGTTTAAATAAATGCAACCATTAGTGTATATATGTGAATGGAGGTTTGGGTCACTCCTCGCTACTGCTCTGTTTCCAGCAGTATTGGTAACACAAAAGAGATGAAAAGAGGAAGGGGACGCCACGCAGGGTTTCTGCAAACACAAAGTGTTTATTGATCCGACATGTTTCGACCCACACAAGGGTCTTTTTCAAGTGTATGCAAACACTAGTAGTTGGAAAACATATTAAACCCCACAAAACCATCATCATCAAAGTCCAATCAGTGTCCATGGTAACATATCAAAATTACCACCACGTGGGAGATGCTGTGCGAGCAGCTGTGAACAAATTGTTAAACACATCTTGGTGCGAAGAAACAATAAAAGAAGTTATAGAAGCGTGTTCCTTTTAGTGAGTTCCTTCGAAATAGTGTACATATTCAGGGTTATTCAATAAAAGTTTAAAATGGTGCTAATTTTGCCCCAACCAATCAGATGTTAGCTTTCAAATGTTAAATAAGATCTGATTGGTTGGGGCAAAATTGACACTATTTTAAACGATAAGAACTTTTATTGAATCTCCCTGATTGTATGTTAAAAGCTATATAAATATATATATATATATATATATATATATATATATATATATATGATACAGATAGGTACCAACTTTAACCGTAAACGCTATACTTCTATGATCATTGGTACTGCAACAACTTTCAGACATAGGGGTTCCTGGGGAGGAACACAAAGGACATTATATATAATGTGACCAACCTTTACATGGAGGAGGTAGAAAAACAGGCGCTTAATACCTTTAAGGGCATAGCACCCAGCCACTGGTTCAGATATGTGGATGACACCTGGGTTAAAATCCACCAGAAGGAAGTACAAGCTTTCACAGAACACATTAATGCGGTAGATCAATACATCAAATTTACAAGGGAAGAGGTACAAAACAACAAACTGGCTTATTGGACTGCTTGGTAAAGTTAGGAAAATGTCAAACTGGAATAAGGTTTACGAAAAACCAACACACCAGATCAAGTATTTGATGTTTGACTCCACCACCCTTTAGATCACAAGCTGGGTGTCATCAGAACCCTGCAACACAGAGCTGAGAACATCCCCACTAGCACAGAGACGAAGGCTAAAGAAATTAAACATCTCAGAGGAGCCCTTAAAACTTGTGGATATCCAGACTGGGCCTTTGTCAAAAGAAGTAGAAGGAAAGAAAAGAACACGAATACCAACAGTGAAGGGGAAAAGCAAGACAGGAGAAAGAACATGGTCATCCCATATGTAGCAGGGGTCTCCGAGAAATTAAGAAGAATTTTCAAAAAACACCGTATCTCTGTCTGCTTTAAACCGAACAACACTCTTAGGCAGCAATTGGTACATCCAAAAGGCCCAATACCGAAACACTAGGGATGGCATAGAACTCAAACTCGAACCCGAGTTTGAGCCGAACTGTTCAAGTTCGAACGGACCCGGACTTCTCGAACTATCTCAGACGCGGACTTTCGATATTTCCCGGACTTTCGATGATTTATCGAATGTTCGAACGTTCGAGTATCGAATCCGCAAGTAAAATGTACATGGTATCTAGGCGCGAATATCAAATCTGCGAGTAAAGTCTCCATTACAGCCTATACGCGAGTATCGAATATGCGAGTAAAATGTCCATGTTACCTCGAACCTTCGAACGCGAAAGCTCGAAAGTAGCGCGCGTGAGAGTAAAATCGATTTTACGAAAGTCCTGGATATTGGAACATGCTCCCCAGACCATTTCCCAGGTCCCACAGCCATTTACATTAAGTTACCATTAATATTTTAGTTGTATTTGACTCGAACTTTTCAAACTATTTGCCTCCCATAGACTTTAATGGGTCCGTTTTCGAACTTTCGAACTTTTACAATAGTTCGAAAGTTCGAAAACGAACCGAACTTTCAATAGTTCGACCATCTCTACGAAACACAAGAAAAGTGACATCATATACGCAGTGCAGTACAGTGAAGAATGCTCTGATTTGTATGTAGGGGAGACCAAACAGCAACTGCATCAACGTATGGCCCAGCACAGAAGAGCCAATTCCTCAGGTTAGGACTCAGCCGTGTACCTGCATCTTAAGGATAAAGGACATAAATTTGAAGATTGTAATGTTAACATATTGTCAAAGGAACGTGACTGGTTCAAAAGAGGTGTAAAGGAGGCCATTTATGTGAAAATAAAGAAACCAAGCCTAAATAGAGGTGGGGGGGGTTCGACACCAACTGTCTGCCATATACAATGCTGTTTTGACACCTTACTTTGGGCGTTCCTATAACACCTTTTAGCTACTATCCAATCACGCCATTAACACTTGGCTGTGATATGCTAATTGGGATTTTCCAGGGTACATAATTGCCAAAGATTCTTGTACAAGTCATTCTGAATTGAGAAAGCCAGTCGGATGACTAGCGAAACGTCTTCAAGAACTAAACTTCAAGTCCAGTTGATCTAATTGAATACAACAGATAATGTGACTATACAGTTTACAGAAATATTACAGTCATACCGTTTCCAGGGATATTATACCAGAATTTACAGAGAATAAAAAAAGGTTTGACAGACCAACAGTCATTGAGTCCTACGGGTGCATGCTATTAGCCTTTTAATCCAAATACCCTCTGTTTGCAATAACATTTTGGTTAAATCACCACCTCTAGTGTAGTTTACTTTATCCAATATACACCAGGTAATTGTGAAACATTGTGTTTCTTTTCTGCAAAGTGTCTGGATACAGAAGTATCGGTAAGAGTGTTATTGCATAGTTTTGATGTTACATTTGTGTTCTTGTATAGTGTCTTGTGTTTGTCCCACATAGGCTTTGCCACATGGGCATTTCAACATATAAATGACTGCTTTGGTTCTGCAAGTGGCGTAATCTTTCATGGGTATTATAACCCATTGTGGGGTGGTCGATGTGGTTACCTCTTATATACTGCTGCAACAATTGCAGTTCATACATGGAAATGTTCCTTTTCGTTTGTGTTTTGGGGGTTTTGATGATTACGCTGCAGGTCAGGGGACATAATCTGTCTTTAATGTTTTTACCACTTGGTAACAGAACCTAATCGAGTTTGAAACGAATGCCCATATTTAGGGTCCTGTTGTAATATAGGCCAGTGTCTTTTTAGGACATTTTCTATACTGTGGCTCTGTTGATTATATGTGGATACAAACGTTAGGTTTTTAGTGGTCGGTGCCTTTACTTTTGTTGACCAGTAGTTGTTCTCTGGTGAGGGTGGCCGTATGACTTACAGCTTCTTGAATGATAACTTTGTTATACCCTCGTTGTTTGAATCTGTGATTCAGTTTGGAAGCAGCTGCCAGATACTCTGTGTCAGTGGAGATTATTCTTTTAGCCCTCATGTATTGGCCTTTCGGTATACCCCTAAATACTTTGGGATTGTAAAAACTGCTGGCATGTAGTAAATTGTTCCTGTCAGTAGGTTTCCTGTACAGGGTGGTAATTATTTTAGAACTCTCAATTTTGAGGAGTATGTCTAGATAGGGCATTGCCGTTTGTGAGGTGTTGTGAGTGAATTTAATTGATCGATGCATTTTGTTTGCTTCCTTGATCATTGTTCCTAGGACCTTCCCAGATAATCAGGATGTCGTCTACAAATCTGTAGTATCCTTTAATGTGTTCTTGATATGCTGGGTTGTGGATGAACATTTGTTTCTCTAGTTGGTTAACAAACAAATTAGCTAGTGATGGGGCTACAGTAGCACACATGGAGGTCCCGGGTAGTTGCCAGTAGTATTGTTTCAGAAATCTAAAGTAGTTTTTCTTTAGTACAATTTCCAAGCAGTCTAGCAGAAAGTATACTTTGGGTGTGGGCAAATCAGTATCTAGTAGGCACTCTTCAATAGCTTTAAGACCCTCATCTTGTGGGATTGAGGTGTAGAGTGCTTGTATATCTATGGTACATAGATATGTTTCGGGTGTCAGTGGCCCAAGTGTAGTGATTCTGTTGAGTAGATCTGTGGTGTCTTTAAGGTAGTGGGGGATTTTGGCTGCTAGTGGTTGCAGGAGTCTATGTATTGGGATAGTGGCTCTAAAACTGATCCTAAGCTTGATAACTATCGGTTCTCCCTGGGGGGTTTGTTAGTGTTTTATGAATTTAGGGAGAGTGTAAGTACTGGTGTTCCTGGGGTGGTTGATTCAAACACGAGGGTATAACAAAGTTACCATTCAAGAAGCTGAAATCATACGGCCACCCACACAGAGAACAACTACTGGTCAACAAAAGTAAAGGCACCACCACTAAAAACCTAACGTTTGTATCCACATATAATCAACAGAGCCACGGTATAGAAAATGTCCTAAAAAGACACTGGCCTATATTACAACAGGACCCTAAATATGGGCATCTGTTTCAAACTCCGATTAGGTTCTGTTACAAACGTGGTAAAAACATTAAAGACCGATTATGCCCCTCTGACCTGCAGCGTAATTATCAAAACCCCCAAAACACAAAACGAAAAGGAACATTTCCATGTATGAACTGCAATTGTTGCAGCAGTATAATAAGAGGTAACCATATCAACCACCCCACCATGGGTTATAAGATACCCTTGAAAGGTTACACCACTTGCGAAACCAAAGCAGTCATTTATATGTTGAAATGCCCATGTGGCAAAGCCTATGTGGGACAAACAAGCAGGTCAGCCAAGACACGTATACAAGAACACAAATGTAACATCAGAAACTATGCAAGTAACACTCATACCGATACTTCTGTATCCAGACACTTTGCAGAAAAGAAACACAATTTTTCACAATAACGCTGGTGTATATTGGATAAAGTAAGACTACCAATAAGAGGTGGTGATTTAACCAAAATGTTATTGCAAACAGAGGGTATTTGGATTAAAAGGCTAAATAGCATGCACCCAGTAGGACTCAATGACTGTTGGTCTGTCAAACCTTTTTTATGATATCTCTGTAAATTCTGGTATAATATCCCTGGAAACGGTATGACTGTAATATTTCTGTAAACTGTATAGTCACATTATTTATAATGTCCTTTGCGTTCCCCCCCAGGAACCTCTATGTCTGAAAGTTGTCGCAGTACCAACGATCATAGAATGGCTAAGTATAACGTTTACGGTTAAAGTTGGTACCTATCTGTATTTTATATAAACACTTTGTGTTTGCAGAAACCCTGCATGGCGTCCCCTCCTTCCTCTTTTCATCTCTTTTGAGCCTATTAATGCAGGCAAAGGCTGGTCACATGACTACAAGATGGTCACATGGCTAAAAACAGGAATAGTTCAACCAGGAAGTTACATTGCTGAACTTTTGCAGCAATAACTTCTCACAAATTTTATCAAGAGATGTGATTTAGGTTTTATTTTGAAGGTACGATGGAAAGCTTTTTATATAATCCTTACTAGTTTGGAAGAATTTGAGACCACAGTTACCCTTTAAGTGTAATTTTTTTTTCAGAATTATACCCTATTATGTCTAATAACATTTATAAATAAAAGATAAGTGTGCAAATATATTACTTTTATTAAATGACTCGATTTTAGCCAAACCTTCTGTACAACCCAAGAAAGTGCAAGCAAAATGTGTTATTATAAATAGTAAGCATGAGGGTTTGTTGACCAGACAGTAGTCAGAATGCACAATGCATATAAATATAAATAAGGTGAAAAAAGTCTACTATCTCTAATTCACAGAGAATTCTACAGCACCAAATAATTATCCAGAACAGAATCTTCTGTATCTAATGATTCATTTACAAGTCATAGGTTAAAGAAGATATACTTCATTGTTTTTCTTCATTATAATGAATTATTCTAGCATCGTAATTTTGCCTAATTGAAAATCAAGACTAGAATAAAATTGGTTTATAAAATGTAAACAGGGTTATTCAATAAAAGTTCTTATTGTTAAGACAATAAGATGTTAGCTTTCAAATGTTAAATAAGATCTGATTGATTATCACAATTTTAAAAGATAAGAACTTTTTTGAATCTGCCTGAAAGTTTTCTATTTCAGGACAAGTGGCCCAAGACATATCTCACAGATTTAAACTCTAATCCAGTCAGACTGATTCAAGTTTTGGTTGAGCAGCTTTGACTGTTTGATATACACTTCTATTACTTTAATCAGCAAGGAAAATAAGCTGATATACAAATAATAAAAATCTTTATCTATAAAGAAAAAAATTATTTTGTTAAAACACAAGAATAAAGAATATTCTTTTACATTTGTTGACATTGGAGTGCGAAACTATCGTTATCCTACAGATGATCGCTTACACATAAAAGTATCATCTGTTAAAGCACAATTATCCTTTGAACTAACTCAATTCAGTGTGTGAAGGGGTTAAGACTGAACAACAGCAATTTCTATTAATAATAGAGATAGGAGTTGATGTGGGCCAAGATTATAGATACAATGCAACTTCATTACGTACTTTTGCAAGCACAGCGGATTTTGCGGACTTGGAAGTCAGGGAAAGGCATTGAGGGTAAAACACTACAGAGATGAATCTCCTCTGCAGTAGGAGATATGATAAAGAAAACAAATTACCTAATAATGAACAGTTTAAACTAGTACACTTTTGCTTAGTCTTCTGGATGATATACAGGTGGAATATTCACACATATGATTTTAGTCCTACTAGTATTTAGATGAAACATCAAGCTGAGGTGTTAACACAACAGAGTTTAAATCATTATGATGAATGTCTGTGCAATTAGGGTTTGATGAGTAAAAAGGAGATGAAAGTCTCTTTCAACAGAGAAATCCTCAGAACTCATGAATATGCATTATACAACTAGCTTGGTGTGACGTGAATTTGTGCATTGCATATGCAGATTGTGGAGTTAATGGAAGCAGTTGTACTCTGGGGTATATCTTAAAAGGAATTGCTCTCTTTATATTTTCACTGTTGCTAGGTTCCTTTAAATGTATTGTAGTCTTGTGAAATCATGCATTATATAAACTAAAAGGGATTTCTACTAGAATGCAAATAATACTTTTTTCAGTTATGTTCTATTATTCATCAATTACTTTTCATTTAACTTCTGTAAACAAGACTTAACTGTAGAAAAAAGGAAAAGCTGTTAAAATATGATATAAGTTATACTTATATAATACATAACTTTGTTTTTCTTGAATCCCAAAGGCAGCCATAAATTTAAGAATAATATTGTTATATTTATGGCTGCCTTTGGGATTCAAGAAAGACCTGCCCCAAGAAGAGAGGATCAGTGCCTAAAGTTTTAAATACTCCTGTATCAGCAGTGCTGGTCCAAAAGTAGTAAGAAATTACACAAAAAGAAGCTTGAACATTTATCAGGGAGAATTATAGCAAAGCTTCTTTGGGATTCAAGGAAAAGGAATTTACGTAAACATAAATTCTACTTTCCTTTTCATCCAAAGGTAGCAATGATTATGAGATTTTACAAAGCAGTAATAGTAAAAAAAAACTTAGAGAGGTCCCGACGGACTTACCGGGTTATTCAATAAAAGTTCTTATGGTTTAAAATGGTGCTAATTTTGCCCCAACCAATCAGATATGCTTGTGAAGAAAGATTCCAGTATCACCATTCTACTGGCAGATAAAGGAAGATGCACAGTGGTACTCAACACCTCAGACTACCATGATAAGGTGACCATGCTCCTGGCCGATAACAATACATATGAGGCTTTAACAAGGGATCCCACCAGCCGTTACAAGAAAAGAGTCATAGACTTACTACAACAGCTTCAAAAGGATAAAGCCATTGACCGAGCAATGTATCATCGCCTCTACCCTGGTGAGGCACATCCATGCATATATGGACTCCCAAAGATACATAAGGAAGGGGCCCCACTAAGACCTATAGTCAGCAGCATCAACTCTGTAACATACAAGGTGGCAAAATATCTAGCTAACATCTTAGGACCTTTGGTGGGAAGTTCTAAGCATCACATCCAGAACTCTCAGGATTTCACCAACAAGATTGAAGATATAGTACTCGGTGTAGAAGAAACTATGGTGTCCTATGATGTGACATCTCTCTTCACTTGTATACCCACCAAGGAGGCTGTTGACATGGTGAGAAAACGGCTAGGCCAAGACAGCACTCTTACCAGCAGAACTGATCTCAACCCAGAACAGGTGTGTTCCTTGTTGGACTTGTGCCTGAATACCACCTATTACAAATACAGGGATAAGTTCTATAAGCAAAAACATGGATGTGCTATGGGATCTCCAGTTTCACCTATTGTGGCCAACCTTTACATGGAGGAGGTAGAAACACAGGCGCTTAATACCTTTAAGGGCATAGCACCCAGCCACTGGTTCAGATATGTTGATGACACCTGGGTTAAAATCCACCAGAAGGAAGTACAAGCTTTCACAGAACACATTAATGCGGTAGACCAAAACATTAAATTCACAAGGGAAGAGGTACAAAACAACAAACTGGCTTTCTTGGACTGCTTGGTAGAAGTTAAGGAAAATGGTAAACTGGAAGTAGAGGTTTACAGAAAACCAACACACACAGATCAGTATTTGATGTTTGACTCCCACCACCCTTTAGACAACAAACATGGGGGTCATCAGAACCCGCAACACAGAGCCGAGAACATCCCCACTAGCACAGAGGCGAAGGCTAAAGAAATGAAACATCTAGAGGAGCCCTTAAAACTTGTGGATATCCAGACTGGGCCTTTGTCAAAAGAAGTAGAAGGAAAGAAAAGAACACAAATAACAACAGTGAAGGGGAAAAGCAAGACAGGAGGAAGAACATGGTCATCCTATATGTAGCAGGGGTCTCCGAGAATTAAAGAGAATTTTCAAAAAACATCGTATCCCTGTCTGCTTTAAACCGAACAACACTGAGGCAGCAATTGGTACATCCAAAAGACCCAATACCAAAACACAAAAAAGCGACATCATATATGCGGTGCAGTGCAGTGAAGAATGCTCTGTTTGTATGTGGGGGAGACCAAACAGCAACTGCATCAACGTATGCCCAGCACAAGAGCCAATTCCTCGGGTCAGGACTCAGCCGTGTATCTGCATCTTAAGGATAAAGGACATACCTTGAAGATTGTAATGTTAACATACTGGCGAGAAGGAACGTGACTGGTTCAAGAGAGGTGTTAAGGAGGCCATTTATGTGAAATAAAGAAACCAAGCCTAAATAGAGGTGGGGGGGTTCGACACCAACTGTCTGCCATGTACAATGCTGTTTTACACCTTACTCTGGGCGTTCCTATAACACCCTTAGCCACTATCTAATCACACCCTTAACACCTGGCTGTGATATGCTAATTGGGATTTTCCAGGGTACATAATTCACAGATTCTTGTACAAGTCATTCTGAATTGAGAAAGCCAGTCGGATGACTAGCGAAACGTCTTCAAGAACTACATTCAGTCCAGTTGATCTAATTGAATACAACAGATACAACCAATCAGATCTTATTTAACATTTGAAAGCTAACATCTGATTGGTTGGGGCAAAATTAGCACCATTTTTAATGATAAGAACTTTTATTGCATCTCCCTGCTAGTATGATATGCACATGCGCAAGTGCGAAGCACATAGAATACATAGTCCGTCGGGACAGTACACGACAGAGGAACAAGAAACTGGGTAAGTTCTGTAACTTTTTTTTATGGAAGAACGGGAGGTAAGACACAAATCCTTTACCTCCTGTTCTTCAATAAAACTGAATAGCAAAAAGTGCTTTTCCCAGTGGAGATACCCTTCACTATACTCACTCAAACAACTTTGTATAGTTTGAACGTACACTGTTAGGGTAGTAAAATTATGTTACTTACATGTGTGTCTGTGCCTGCTTTGTTAGTGAATTTTCAATGTTTAGTAACTGCTCTTAACTCCTCCCTTAGTCACTGCCCACTTGTAAATCTAGCCGACACTGGATACATTCATTTACATAATAAAGAGCTTTCACGGCCCAACACTTTACAACTCATTAACATATCTTCCTGAAACTGCTGATAGTGGTTGGGGCTGCTGCTGTGTTAGACACTTTCTCCCTATCTTCTAACAGGCAAGTATATGCTGCTGAGAGTGGGTGGGGGGAGGGGGACTGCTGCTGTTGCATGAGGCACTTCTCCCTTCTAACAAGCAAGCAGACATGCTGGGGGGGGCTCCTGTAAGTGACCTCCTCTGACACACTCCTGTAGCTAGATAGATAGATAGGTAGATAGACACAGAGAGTCAGACACATAAATACAAACAGACAGATAAATAGATTGATATATAATAGAAAGATAGATAGATAGATAGATAGATAGATAGATAGATAGATAGATAGATAGATAGATAGATAGATAGAATAGAAGGATTGTGGAAGCACTCCTTAGGTTAAATTACAACTACATTTTGCGGAATTGCTACTGATCTGGTCAAACATTTATACAAACATAGAAAAGATAATAAATGCACATTTCTAGGCCCCATACAATATCATATTGTCTGCACACTGGCATACTTTATAAACAAAGGGATTTTAGTATACATTACTGTGATCACATGAATGAAAAGCCTTCCAACCATGTCAAGGTAACCCCAGTCTGGAAGGTCCTAACTTCTAACCTTTTTTACTTCAATTACCATTATCAAACTTTTGCATTTCTCATACTTTCACCCTGGATCAATATAGCAGGTCTTCTCACTACCCCCAGCGTAGTGGACCATTACACTATCTAAAGGTATCATTTTTTAAAAATAGATTTTTGGAAGTATAGATACCCTTTTAAAGCTTGCAGAACTTTTATATCAAAAAACATTTTATTGTCAAACACATTTAACTTATAGTTCTACACAAAAGTGTTATATGAAGCTAAGGTAGCTGCTCAGCATACCTACCTGTTCTGGGGTTGCCCCTCCGTTAGCTGCCCAAAAACTTGAAATTGACGAATGAGCTTTCACATGATCTGGAGGAGGAATATTAGTTGTTGCCATCTGGAAATAGTAGATTTTGAAGCTTCTTGCAGCGGCAAAAAGGCTTAATAAAGAATCAGATTGTCTAAAGGACAGGTTAGTGAGAACATAATGTTTGCCATCAACATGAATAAGAAATGAATCTTTTGGGTCTTGAACCAGAGAAGGGATTTGTTGATTTATCTCAAAATCTGTAACTAATATGGGAAGAAAAAATGGGTCTAATGTCACTTTTATTCCTTCACCAACGTCTTAAAAATTCCTGCAGGAAAGGGCTTGAATTTTACGACTTTTCTGGCAGAAACTAAATGGCTACAAACAATCTTCCATGTCAATGAATAGAAATGAGATACGGTCTAATGGTTTGAAATTAGGACAATTTCTTATGTCCTATTTAGGGAAACAACTTTAGATCTTGGCTTGATCTTGATAGCTACATATGAATCCATCTCTGGACGATTATATTGTAGTGATTAGAGATGGTCGAACTATTGAAAGTTCGGTCCGTTTTCGAACTTTCGAACTATTTCGAAAGTTCGAAAGTTGGAAAGTTCGAAAACGGACCCATTAAAGTCTATGGGAGGCAAATAGTTCTAAAAGTTCGAGTCAAATACAACTAAAATATTAATGGTAACTTAATGTAAATGGCTGTGGGACCTGGGAAATGGTCTGGGGAACATGTTCCAATATCCAGGACTTTCGTAAAATCGATTTTACTCTCACGCGCGCTACTTTCGCACTCTCGTGTTTGAACGTTCGCGGTAACATGGACATTTTACTCGCGGATTCGATACTCGCATATAGGTTCTAATGGACACTTTACTCGCGGATTCGATGTTCGCGCCAAGATACCATGTACATTTTACTCGCGGATTCGATTTCGACATTCGATTATAATCCCTTCTTCCCATTGACTTCTATATGCAATCCAGGATCTAAAATCAAGCCTGGAAAGTGGGTGTAGTCATTCCACCATTACTTTCCCCACAAGAAAGCATGGCCACATGCAGTTTGACAACATTATTTTGGAGCCAGGCAGGCTTGGTCCCTCCGGACAGACCCCATACCCCATTGGCTTCTCTCCCTCAGTGTATGCTTTGTGCAAGGGAAAGCTGGGAAGGAGATAGGGTTTGTAGGAACAGCACCATTGAGTAGCAGTAGATTCACTTCAGTTTGACAACATTATTGCGGAGCCAGGCAGGCTTGGCCCCTCCGGACAGACCCCATACCCCATTGGCTTCTCTCCCTCAGAGTATGCTTCGTGCAAGGGAAAGCTGGGAAGGAGATAGGGTTTGTAGGAACAGCACCATTGAGTAGCAGTAGACCCACTGCAATTTGACAACATTATTGCGGAGCCATGCAGGCTTGTCCCCTCCAGACAGACCCCATACCCCATTCGCTTCTCTCCCTCAGAGTATGCTTCATGCAAGGGAAAGCGGGGAAGAAGATAGGGTTTGTAGGAACAGCACCATTGAATAGCAGTAGATTCACTTCAGTTTGACAACATTATTACGGAGCCAGGCAGGCTTGGCCCCTCCGGACAGACCCCATACCCCATTGGCTTCTCTCCCTCAGTGTATGCTTTGTGCAAGGGAAAGCTGGGAAGGAGATAGGGTTTGTAGGAACAGCACCATTGAGTAGCAGTAGATTCACTTCAGTTTGACAACATTATTGCGGAGCCAGGCAGGCTTGGCCCCTCCGGACAGACCCCATACCCCTTTGGCTTCTCTCCCTCAGTGTATGCTTTGTGCAAGGGAAAGATGGAGATAGGACTGTTGGGTCTCAAGATGTGTGAATACAGGGATGGTTAACTACAAGAGCTAAACCACCATGCTGAAATCCACACACAGAAAGCTCAGAAAACTCTCTCCAACTCCTACACTGTCAGGTCTCCACTAAATACACTCCAACACACTGACTAAATGGCACTGGTCGCATTGCCTTTTATACCCAGGGGGCTGGCAATGCTCAAATTAGCTGCCATTTGGTGATTTTGGACATGTGGGCACTTTTTTTTTTTAAATTCGATGATTTTCGAATGTTCGACCGTTCGACCGTTCGAACGTTCGAACATTCGATAAATCATCGAAAGTCCGGGAAATATCGAAAGTCCACGTCCGAGATAGTTCGAGAAGTCCGGGTCCGTCCGGAACTCGAAAGTTCGGCTCGAACTCGGGTTCGAGTTCGAGTTCTATGCCATCCCTAGTAGTGATACTCCTTAAGCTGGGTGCACACATTACCGATAAAGTGCCAATCCCGTTAGTGCAGTCCTACAAGTTTGTTCCTTTATCGGTAATGTGTGAATGTGAGAAACGCATGAACATTCAATGTCAGCATTAGAAACAGTTGTTAGGGTCTGAAAATTTCCCTCGGTTGCGGTTGGCTCCCTATACTGTAGTAGTAGTATTAGTAGTAGTTGCCCATGATTATTAGGTGTGTGGCTCATGAAAAGTACAAAAAGAAAAAAGAAATCTGCAGCACTCAACTGGTTTCAAATGATAGCATATACAATTCTTTATTCTAGTATGTAAACACATACATATCCGGGATAATCAGTGTGCAAAGACATCATGTTAAAAAATAATTAAAAACCATACTATGTACAAGTAGCAGCATAATGGACTAACAGCTATATATGTATAAAGTGCTAGTGTATGTAATACAATAGTACTGACAGAACACTATAGTGGATGGCATAAGTGGCCAACAACTATGCATTAGTTGTTGGCCACTTATGTCATCCACTATATTTCTTTATTCTTTTTGTACTTTTCATGATCCGTCCTACTCTGTTCAGCACCTTCCCAGCATTGAGTAAATGCTGAGTTTGACTAGTGCCATACCACTTATTATCCTATTAGGTGTGTGGCTGTCACAAACAATCTCCTTATACCTATATTGGAGAAGGCTTGTGACTGTGTGTAGCCACATCTTTAAAGGATGCCAGGCAGACTCTTACAGATGCTATCTGTCATATTTTAAAGATTAGTACTGTGCATACTCTGCACAGTAAATCTGCCATTTTGACTTTCTGAGTATTAGAGGCTATTACTTCTGTTTAAACCTTCTACCAAAAAGTTGTGTATGGTTGGAAAATGGACATTTTCTTTTGTTCACACCATCTTGTAAACATGCTCCAGATTTTTTGATAAACTGCTGAAACAGGGTCTGCAGTCTTTTGAGGCCAAGTTCTAGCTATTAATATGATTTGACTCTGGTCTTTTCATCTTAATGAAGAGTGTTGCTATAACTGGAATAGCAGGGAATAAATAAAAGGGAATTGCAAGACTCCAGGCTAATGCAGAACCAGTCCCCCCCAGCTCAATGTGTGCAGGTTATTCTACAATAAGGAGTAGGAACTTAACTAGAAAACAGGAAAAGTGGAGAATAAGAAATAGAGGTGGCAAAGGCAGCATAAAAGATCAGACCATTGGACTACCTTAGTAGGAAGAAGGGCAACAGAATGTGAAGAGGGGGAAAAATGAAATCTGAAATGTATAAAACAAGAGTAAATGGGCAAAAAGGGGGTGAATAGAAAAAGGAGGAGAATGGCAGAAAATAGGTAATGAAAAAAGACTTGAAATAATAGCAGGTAGAAAAGGATAAAAAGAAAGGGGGGGGGGCTCAGACTGTCACAATGACGGGTTCTAAAAAAGCAGTTAGCCCAAGGACCCTCAATGCTAAGGTACATTCTATTAGCATATTCTGTTACTTATTAGGAAAATAACGCTAGGAAATCTAAGAAATTGGCTGAGGAGAGGAGGGCATGACTCTAGAGTATAATTGTCTAGAAAAGTTATGAGTTTTAATCAGCAATATAGATTGCCTACCAAAATGGAAAGTCAGCACTATTATTAAAGCACAGGATTATTTGAAAATGAGTGTGCCTATTCCTATATATTTGTAGTATATTTGGTGACCTGTTGGTGGCACAGGTATTGTGCACCTTATATTTAATGCTACTTGGACCTGTCTTGACCATATATATAGTTGACCATATATATAGTCCATGGACATTAATTTATTTATTTGGTTATTTAAATTTGCACACTACGCATGGCCTTTTTTCATGTTATCTTGGTGCTATTTAAATTCTGACATTTACAGGTGTATAAATGAATAAAAACCAAAATCTCCTGTATATATAAATATAAGACCCAATTATTTATTATTATAATCCCACTCTATATAAAAAGTACCATCACATATAACAATATACAATATGTATATAGCTGCCAGCTAAAATCTAAGTAAAACATATAGCATATAGAAAACATTTACCTCTAAATTTCTCCCAGACCATTTGCATGTTAATAAGTGAAGGATTTATAAATGTGAAGAAAAACTCCATTCTCAAGTGGGAAGGTATGTAAAAAGATTTAAGACTACAGGTCCAATGTGTCTTTTTATTATTCATAAAAATTCTAGAACAAATGCTACAAAGTGTACTAGTAATAAAAATAGAATATGATAAATTAAATTCAGAATTAAAAAATACATACAATACATACACGTTATATAATTAGACTAAAGTTGCAAATTATATACCACGGGGCTCCTTATTGAGGCCACTTCTATATAATCTATTTATTAATGACCTACAGTATGGTAATGAAGTTTTTTGATGACAAATCATTTTTTCCAAGGGGAAAGTGAAATATAGGCTATGTAAATGACACATGAGATTGAAAGCAGATGTATATAAGGTTATGCATTCAGGCTTTAAAAATCTGCATGATGCTTAGACATTTAATGGGAAGTTGAGAATTCTGTTGCAGACAAGACTATTATTACTTACAAATAATAAAAAGTAAGCTCCTGGAGGAAGCTCCTGAAAGCTTATCTTTTCAGAAAACTATTGTTAGTGCAAAAAAAAAAAAAAATCTACTACTGCTACACTTTCTAAAATTCTAAAGAAACACTAATACGGCTATAGTAACATACTAACATAATAATTGAGACTGAATAAAGACATGCATCCATCAAGTCCAACATTTTCACCCTACTTTTTTAATACTACCTAACAGTTAATCCAGGAAGGAAAAAAAAAAAACTAAAAAAGGGGAAAAATTCCTTCCTGACTCCAAATGGCAATCGGAAAGTATCCCTGGATTATTTAGAACTGCAGTATATGTAGTAATACCAGTACTTCTCAATATTTTTTAGTTTTAGAAACTTATCTAGCCCACTTTTAAAGTTATTTAATGAACATGCCATTACCACATCTGCTGGAAGACAGTTCCACAGTTTCACCGTTCTCACTGTAAAGAAACCTTTCCTAACCTGAAGATGAAACTTCTTTTCTTCCAATCTTAAAGGATGTCCATGTGTCCTCTGATATGACGATTAGTAAATGATCAATTTGAGTACAAATAACTAATTTAGTTGTAACAATCAATGATAACCTAATGCAGAAACACCTTCCCTTTTATAAAACAGGTTAAAATAGTGTGCAAACAGAAATCTGCTGGGATATATGTGCAGAGGAAACATTATAGTTAGCATTGCAAATAACTAATTTGTATTAATCTATGGGCAGATCTTGCTAATAAACAAGAAATTCTTTATCGATGAAAGAAAGATTTTTATTTATTTATTTTTTTAAAAGTTTTATATGCTACAGTTTTCCTTTAAATAGCTGAGCCTTAGAAAAGTGGAAAACTACTGGCAGTCAAAACAGTTTACAAAAAACAAAGACTTGATAAAATGTATTTAAAAGAACATACCGCACACCTGGTTCTATCAGTCTTAAGGGCAAAGCAATGATTCCAAAAATAAGTATCTATGGATACGTCTGGTGAAATAATCAGTTTATTGTGATATTGCTCTCATGCAACGTTTCGGGTGTTATTTCGTCAGGAGTGTACAGCTGAAAACAACCACATTTAATTTTACAATAAATTGATTATTTCACCAGACTGATTTCTGAAGACTTGATAAAACTTTTTTTTAAATATAATCCACAGTGGAATACCACTCACTTGTACTGCTTGTACTGTTACATAGAAAGCTTATTAAAACAGTTTGGTAGTTTTGCCATAGGTCTGACTGGATTAATGTTATCTCCCTCTGCTAATGCAGCTTAGAGCAATGCTCCCATCATCTTATAAATTACAGTTTTGTTTAATAGTTAGAATAAGGTACAGCTTGCAGTCTTCACTTCTTGTTACAGCTTATACTAACAGTTTTCATAATTATTATAATAATATGTGACTTTCACAATGTAAATTTTGATAATTGAAAAAAATGTGATCAATGGGAATTAATAAATAAAAAAGTCAACTGTATGTGTCACGTCCGTAAGCATCCTTTAATCCCCAAATTACATTATAGATAAGGGCATTGAAAATTTCATTTATCCCACTCCAGTAGTAGGGTCTAGCAACA
The DNA here is from genome assembly GCA_019447015.1 of Hymenochirus boettgeri. NCBI lineage: Eukaryota > Metazoa > Chordata > Amphibia > Anura > Pipidae > Hymenochirus > Hymenochirus boettgeri. The sequence continues at coordinate 95,687,984 of CM033472.1, read as the reverse complement.
TGGCAGCTCCCACATGTACCAAATTCAGCGAGTTAATAGAGCCTCTTGGTTTAGACAATTGCAACAGGGGGTTAAGTGTTCTCCTCTCTTCCCCCATCTGTTTGCTCTCTAGCTAGCCTGGCTCCGTTTTCTGTGAGATCAGGTAATTACCTTTAAAGGATCAGAGGGCCATAAAGTCAGTGTAAGTGCCTGGCCTGCACAGACAACCCGGAACCCTAGCATCAGGGGGGAAATTAAGCCTTAATCATAGCTGCAACATATGTCAGTTCATCATACAATTTAGATTTCGTAATAATTCAGGTAGAGACATATTGCATATGTACGCAAATATGTCAGCCTACACAGGAACTTAGGTGCAACTGTACATACAGTTTAAGTTTTGATCACATTGGAAGCCATGGCCATTTAACTTCTTTGTCATACTTACCCCTAAAAATGTCAGATTTGGTATCTATTAACTGGGTAAAATTAGCATATGGCAAACCTACTAACATTTTATTTGTGGTAAGTACGGTACATGTAGGGAACACTGGAGAAGGATATATGAAATTTCCCTCCAAATGTACAGGATCCACCATCCAGGGAGGGGAGAGGCACACCCCTCTATGGAGCAAACACCTCGCAAATTCAGGATTGGGTATAAACCTAGGCCATTGTGCTGGTCTGGGTTCTTCCACTTTAAAACCAGGGACATCAAAAGTCATTTGTGAGGACCTTATTTTGACTTCCATATCGGATTATTGTCTTGGACTATTTTACTTTCTTTTGGATTATCAAGTTTCCTATGGACTCAAATCACAGACTGAGTAGACGCCATTTCACTTTAATTATTTTCCTTGCTTCTGAAAAAACGGTTCTTCAAAAGCAAGTATTTAACTTTATTTAACTCTTCTGAAGAACCCTTATAAATATATATCTGTATATATATAACCTTTTGCTTACAGGATCTATAGAGAATATTTTCCAGCTCATTCCCCTGTCTGGGAATGTGGCAGCAGCTTATTGTTAGGTAATAATATGCATGTCAGTGTATGCTAGTATATTATCACCCCCTTCTTCTCCTTTTAGTCTATCCAAATCTCTGTGGAATGGAGTGTAGTTTCTGTTACTGAGAGGCTGGGCAGTTAGACTGGAGTGGGTAGTTGGTGACATATGGCTATTGTGACCCATCCACATTCAAAATCATAGAAGTTTATGTATTCATTATTCAAGCATAGATAGAGCCTTGTTGCACTTTATTTATTATGGAAATAATGCATGGATCTTCTTATCTAGCATAGCTCTAAAAAGCACACACCAATCAAGTAATTATATAATAAAATGTTATTTTTTTAATACATTTAAAGAACTATAGTACACATAAAGTTTTTTTTAATAAATAGTACCTGGGACAGAGAGGAAGGATTGGTAATTCCTATTTCCCAATATATGTTCTATGAGAAGCATCAACATACTAGTGTATACTGCTTCTAACAGGTTTCCTTAGTGCTTTAGCACTATCTTTAAAACAGGAAATCTCAGGACACTAACCTGACAGATGAAAACTGTATGTGCGTGTGCCCCTCAACAAAACGATATGGGGAGGAAGGAATAATCAATTCTACTTCTCTGACCCAGTTATAAAAATTTAATCTTTACAGTGAAGTTGTCCTTTAACACTCATTTTAAAGATTGCTAGCCATGTTTTTATCACATTATTAAAATCATTTAATTCCCTATCTACAATCTACAACAAAATAATGCATTAAAAATGGCATGGTATAATATTGTTAAGTCATACTTTATTACATTGAGAAATAAACATTACATATTTATTTAAATCAACTGTAAATGCACTTGATATATTTCCATTTACAATATAGTAATCCCAACAGTGCTTGTTCACCACATTTTTTCTTACTTCCCACATGTTTCTGGATTGTCTTGTAGGATCTAGTACCTTGACTCACTTCCTTGTGAGAATCCTAGAAATTTCATGCATCTAACTGAAACTAAATGAGTATACAATAGGCCTAATAATTTTAAGGGAGGGGGTGAGCTATTTTTCCAGCTTCTTCTGATTATTTTTTCTCAACTGATTCTGTTTCTTTGCAAATTTAATGATTAAGAAATTTATCTTAACCATTTCCATTGAGCTTATTCTTTACCCCATTTTTTATTCCACCAAGACTTCCTGCTGCTGATTAGAGATGTCTGAACTTCGCAAAATCCGGTCCGCTCGAGGATCTGCGAATTTTCGAAAAAATTGAAAATTCGAAAATCCGCGAGCGGACCCATTAAAATGAAAAATATCCTCAAAATTACAAGATTTCTCGTATTTTCGAAAATTTTCGAAATTACGTGTTTTCACACATTTTCGAAAATACGAGAAAACGCGCAATTTCGCCAATTTTCGAAAATATGTATTTTCGAAAATACGAGTAATCCTCGTAATTTCGAAAATTTTCGAAAATACATATTTACGGAAATAAAAGAAATCCGTGGTAAGGAAGTTCGGAAGGTGGAAAATCCGGAACAATCCGCCGTTCGCGAACGGGATAAATCCACGGCGGATCCGGGTTCGGATTCGCAAACCGGCCGCCCCTACTGCTGATCATTCCCAATGAAGAAATAAATCCTGGAGAGAAAGAACAGAAAAAGTACTCATTCCTTATTGTTAGAAGGGCACAAATAGGTATAATCAGTGCAAGCATTTTGGGGGTTCTAAAAATAAACATTAAGGTAAAGGTAATATTGTTTGCTTAAGAATTTTTTTCTTAAATTACAACATAGATATTGCTGATTTACAAATTATGTCTTGCATTTTTAAGTGATTTCAGAAAAAAAGAATTGTAAAGTTTTACTTTCTCCCCAAAAAAGTTTCTGAAACTTTGCGCACCAGGTAGCAGGTGAGCAATTCTACAGTCAGCTATATGTAGGGTAAAGTACACCAGCGTTATTGTAAAATAATGAACAGTAACAATAGTTATTTTATTCTTACAAACTTTTATAAATTTCACCTATAATCATTATAAGTATACATTTATGTCAGGCCTCTCCAGAGATACAGGAACCTCAACCAGTATCTAAATACAAGCACAATAACAATTCTGGAAATGCTGAATTTGTCAAAGGATATTTCTGTGTGTATTATCATTGATAAAGGTGCTGTGCACATTGTGTCATGAGAATTTCTGGTCTTTGAAGGTCCCCAAGGAAAATTATTGTATTGTATGTATTGATAATCAGATATAAAAATTCTCCTTGTAAATACTTTACCAAATAAACTTTATCAATTTATATTAATCAAATGAAAGTCTCACTTCCATACTAAGACAATATCAGCCCTTCACACAGGAAAGATTTGTTACAACCATATATTAAGAGGTATACTTCAGGACCAAAGAATTGTTGCTCCCTCGTTTGCATCTTTGTTTTGGGATTATCTAAGCTCGTGGAGTAGAGTGCTGAGGGATAGCACCTATCTATTGTCTGTCAGCAAGCCAACAGCGGTGTGCTAGAGCGTTTCTGAACTGTATTGGCAATTAAGTACCCTGGAAAGTTCCAATTAGCATTTGACAGCCAGGTGTTAGGGACCTTCTGAATGTAAGGTGTTATTGTATTGAGGTGTTACCCTGGGCAGTCTCACCTCTTAGTCATTCTGAATTGAGACAGTTGGATGCACACTGGCATACTTTATAAACAAAGGGGTTTTAGTATACATTACTGTGATCACATGAATGAAAAGCCTTCCAACCACGTCAAGGTAACCCCAGTCCATTTTATTTGTGGTAAGTACGGTACATGTAGGGAACACTGGAGAAGGATATATGAAATTTCCCTCCAAATGTACAGGATCCACCATCCAGGGAGGGGAGAGGCACACCCCTCTATGGAGCAAACACCTCGCAAATTCAGGATTGGGTATAAACCTAGGCCATTGTGCTGGTCTGGGTTCTTCCACTTTAAAACCAGGGACATCAAAAGTATTTGTGAGGACCTTTTTTTGACTTCCATATCGGATTATTGTCTTGGACTATTTTACTTTCTTTTGGTATCAAGTTTCCTATGGACTCAAATCACAGACTGAGTAGACGCCATTTCACTTTAATTATTTTCTTGCTTCTGAAAAAACGGTTCTTCAAAGCAATATTAATTATTTTAACTCTTCTGAAGAACCCTTATAAATATATATCTGTATATATATAACCTTTTGCTTACAGGATCTATAGAGAATATTTTCCAGCTCATTCCCCTGTCTGGGAATGTGGCAGCAGCTTATTGTTAGGTAATAATATGCATGTCAGTGTATGCTAGTATATTATCACCCCTTCTTCTCCTTTTAGTCTATCCAAATCTCTGTGGAATGGAGTGTAGTTTCTGTTACTGAGAGGCGTGCAGTTAGACTGGAGTGGGGAGTTGGTGACATATGGCTATTGTGACCCATCCACATTCAAAATCATAGAAGTTATGTATTCATTATTCAGATAGATAGAGCCTTGTTGCACTTTATTTATTATGGAAATAATCATGGATCTTCTTATCTAGCATAGCTCTAAAAGCACACACCAATCAAGTAATTATATAATAAATGTTATTTTTTTAATACATTTAAAGAACTATAGTACACATAAAGTTTTTTTAATAAATAGTACCTGGGACAGAGAGGAAGGATTGGTAATTCCTATTCCCAATATATGTTTATGAGAAGCACCAACATACTAGTGTATAGCTTCTAAAAGGTTTCCTTAGTGCTTTAGCACTATCTTTAAAACAGGAAATCTCAGGACACTAACCTGACAGATGAAAACTGTATGTGGTGTGCCCCTCAACAAAACGATATGGGGAGGAAGGAATAATCAATTCTACTTCTCTGCCCCGTTATAAAAAGTTAATCTTTACAGTGAAGTTGTCCTTTAACACTCCTTTAAAGATTGCTATCCAAGTTTTTATCACATTATAAATCATTTAATTCCCTATCTACAATCTACAACAAAATAATGCATTAAAAATGGCATGGTATAAATATTGTCAAGTCATACTTTATTACATTGAGAAATAAACATTACATATTTATTTAAATCAACTGTAAAGCACTTGATATATTTCCATTTACAATATAGTAATCCAACAGGCTTGTTCACCCCATTTTTTCTACTTCCCACGTTCTGGATTGTCTTGTAGGATCTAGTACTTGACTCACTCCTTGTGAGAATCCTAGAAATTTCATGCATCTAACTGAAACTAAATGAGTATACAATAGGCCTAATAATTTTAAGGGAGGGGGTGAGCTATTTTTCCAGCTCTTCTGATTATTTTTTCTCAACTGATTCTGTTTCTTTGCAATTTAATGATTAAGAAATTTATCTTAACCATTTCCATTGAGCTTATTTTTACCCCTTTTTATTCCACCCGACTTCCTGCTGCTGATTAGAGATGTCTGAACTTCGCAAAATCCGGTCGCTCGAGGATCTGCGAATTTCGAAAAAATTGAAAATTCGAAAATCCCGGAGCGGACCCATTAAAATGAAAAATATCCTCAAAATTACAAGATTTCTCGTATTTTCGAAAATTTTCGAAATTACGTGTTTTCACACATTTTGAAAATACGAGAAAACGCGCAAATTCGCCAATTTTCGAAAATATGTATTTTCGAAAATACGAGTAATCCTCGTAATTTCGAAAATTTTCGAAAATACATATTTACGGAAATAAAAGAAATCCGCGGTAAGGAGTTGGAAGGTGGAAAATCGGAACAATCCGCCGTTCGCGAACGGGATAAATCCACGGCGGATCCGGGTTCGGATCGCAAACCGGCCCGCCCCTACTGCTGATCATTCCCAATGAAGAAATAAATCCTGGAGAGAAAGAACAGAAAAAGTACTCATTCCTTATTGTTAGAAGGGCACAAATAGGTATAATCAGTGCAAGCATTTTGGGGGTTCTAAAATAAACATTAAGGTAAAGGTAATATTGTTTGCTTAAGAATTTTTTTCTTAAATTACAACATAGATATTGCTGATTTACAAATTATGTCTTGCATTTTAAGTGATTTCAGAAAAAAAGAATTGTAAAGTTTTATTCTCCCCAAAAAGTTTCTGAAACTTTGCGCACCAGGTAGCAGGTGAGCAATTCTACAGTCAGCTAAATGTAGGGTAAAGTACACCAGCGTTATGTAAAATAATGAACAGTAACAATAGTTATTTTATTCTTACAAACTTTTATAAATTTCACCTTTAATCATTATAAGTATACATTTATGTCAGGCTCTCCAGAGATACAGGAACCTCAAACAGTATCTAAATACAAGCACAATAACAATTCTGGAAATGCTGAATTTGTCAAAGATATTTCTGTGTGTATTATCATTGATAAGGTGCTGTGCACATTGTGTCATGAGAATTTCTGGTCTTTGAAGGTCCCCAAGGAAAATTATTGTATTGTATGTATTGTAATCAGATATAAAAATTCTCCTTAATACTTTACCAAATAAACTTATCAATTATATTAATCAAATGAAAGTCTCACTTCCATACTAAGACAATATCAGCCCTTCACACAGGAAAGATTGTTACAACCATATATTAAGGGTATACTTCAGGACCAAAGAATTGTTGCTCCTCGTTTGCATCTTTGTTTTGGGATTATCTAAGCTCGTGGAGTAGAGTGTGAGGGATAGCACCTATCTATTGTCTGTCTAGCAAGCCAACAGCGGTGTGCTAGAGCGTTTGAACTGTATTGGCAATTAAGTACCCTGGAAAGTTCCAATTAGCATTTGACAGCCAGGGTTAGGGACCTTCTGAAGTGAAGGTGTTATTGTATTGAGGTGTTACCCTGGGCAGTCTCACTCTTAGTCATTCTGAATTGAGACAGTTGGTGCACACTGGCATACTTATTAAACAAAGGGGTTTAGTATACAATTACTGTGATCACATGAATGAAAAGCCTTCCAACCACGTCAAGGTAACCCCAGTCTGGAAGGTCAACGTCTAACCTTTTCAATTTCTTTTACTTCAATTACGATTAGCAAACTTTAATGAGAGTCCTATGCCTTTAATATAAAGCACTGGATGGCCTCTTCCCTCATTTTTAAAAAGCCAAAGGGCTGAGGGGGAAGGAAGAGAAACTGTTATATGGATCCAGTGTGTAAGAATGAGAAATGCAAAAGTTTGCTAATCGTAATTGAAGTAAAAGAAATTGAAAAGGTTAGACGTTAGGACCTTCCAGACTGGGGTTACCTTGACGTGGTTGGAAGGCTTTTCATTCATGTGATCACAGTAATGTATACTAAAACCCCTTTGTTTATAAAGTATGCCAGTGTGCAGATAATATGATATTGTATGGGGCCTAGGAATGTGCATTGATTATCTTTTCTATGTTTGTATAAATGTTTGACCAGATCAGTAGCGCTTCCACTAAATGTAGTTGTAAATTAGCCTAATTGGAGTGCTTCCACAATTCGTGTATTGTATGTATTATGGGAGGCTTGGTCAAGCCTCCATGTGGTAATAGCACCCCCAACACGCCCCTTTAATGGGAGGTCCTATGCCTTAATATAAAGCACTGGATGGCCTCTCCCTCAATTTTAAAAGCCAAAGGGCTGAGGGGGAAGGGAGAGAGCCTGTTATATGGATCCAGTGTGTAAGAATGAGGAATGCAAAAGTTTGCTAATCGTAATTGAAGTAAAAGAAATTGAAAAGGTTAGACATTAGGACCTTCCAGACTGGGGTTACCTTGACGTGGTTGGAAGGCTTTTCATTCATGTGATAACAGTAATGTATACTAAAACCCCTTTGTTTATAAGTATGCCAGTGTGCAGATAATATGATATATGTATGGGGCCTAGGAATGTGCATTGATTATCTTTTCTATGTTTGTATGAATGTTTGACCAGATCAGTAGCGCTTCCACTAAATGTAGTTGTAAATTAGCCTAATTGGAGTGCTTCCACAATTCGTGTATTGTATGTATTTATTGGGAGGCTTGGTCAAGCCTCCATGTGGTAATAGCACCCCCAACACGCCCCTTTAATGGGAGGTCCTATGCCTTTAATATAAAGCACTGGATGGCCTCTTCCCTCAATTTTAAAAAGCCAAAGGGCTGAGGGGGAAGGGAGAGAGCCTGTTATATGGATCCAGTGTGTAAGAATGAGGAATGCAAAAGTTTGCTAATCGTAATTGAAGTAAAAGAAATTGAAAAGGTTAGACGTTAGGACCTTCCAGACTGGGGTTACCTTGACGTGGTTGGAAGGCTTTTCATTCATGTGATAACAGTAATGTATACTAAAACCCCTTTGTTTATAAAGTGTGCCAGTGTGCAGATAATATGATATTGTATGGGGCCTAGGAATGTGCATTGGTTATCTTTTCTATCATTGCATTACACAACATTTTATAAAAATATAATTATAATTGATTTTTAGGTTTGCGAGTGTAAAGTGCCTATTTTTTGGTTTAGCATTTAATCTATATGAGTCCTTCAGGATTCTGCCCTGGGTGTACAGCCAGAATTTAAATTTATATTTTGTACTAATCAGAGCAAGGCCAAGGTTAAAAATCCCAAAGCTTAAAACCATAGTAAACACAACTGCTAAATGGGCATTATTTCAACTAGAGGCCATTGCGAACCTAGTTATTGCACTGCAGCAGAATGTTATTTACAGGATGCTTTTGTTCCCTGTGGTCCAGATAAGTTGTGCCTAGGGGAAATGGGAGAATCCATGGAACATGGAAGCTAAGCAAAGGCAATCAAACGAAAAGACTGGATCTCTTCCTTTGATTGCTTTTGTTTACATGCGTTTCTCTGCTGGAACAGAGGACCAGACATAATATGTTTGGGGTGCATTTGTTGAGTACCCTTAACCATGTTTCTAATGCATTTCATTTTGAAGACTGAGTTCAAAAAGCACATAATAAATTGCAGCACACAATATTTTATGACCCTTGCTAAATGTGCCCTTTATATTTATTTTGGTTAAGTATTTGTTACTTATATTTTAGCTCTGCTGTTGGTTTAATAGCTTCTTTCCATTGTATCAATCCATATATTGTTTCTTTTTGTTATTTTCTACCAATAATTAGACGTTCTATTAAGGTTTCCCCGAGGTTCCCTTTGTGTACTGTATATATTTATGCATTATGCGCATAACTTATTTATGAGCCTTCATAGCGCTCTGCAATTTTAATGCTTAGAGAAATTAAATAGAAGTATATGTCATTGCTGCTTTCTAGTTTAATCTGCATTTCAGAAAAATATGTCCTAAATGCACAATGGTAAATGTAGGTCACTGTACTGTGTATATCCAATGATGAAGATGTTACTTTTTAAATACAGGTGAATAAATAAACAATTTACAATGTGGTCACTAAAAGCCAACAGCAACCAATATTCAGGGATTTTCAATAAAAGTCCTTATCATTAAAAATGGTGCTAATTTTGCCCCAATCAATCAGACATTAGCTTTCAAATGTTAAATAAGATCTGATTGGTTGAGGCAAAATTCACACCATTTTTAACGATAAGAAATTTTATTGTGTTTTAACATTTTATTAACAATGTTTTGCAGTAAACATTAACAAAAAAACAAAAAAAAGGTAAATTGTCAGTTACCTGACAATTGGGTGGACATGCCTTTTAATAAGTACAAAAATTAAATTGGGAATAATTTAAACATACTAGATGTTTAAATTAGATACTAGACTGAAAGGTTTATTACAAATGTTCAAGAGAAAATGGAAAAACACAGTTTAGATTGTAATACTTTATTATACATTTATTATATTTTTTATTATACATTATTTATTCAATACTAATTATTATAGTATGTTCTTAATCTTTTTTGGATGTATTTTATAATTTTGTAATTAAGTTTATTGGTCAAATGTTGCATTGCTGATTGCAAATAATTTCACAATAGGTATTGTAAAAAAAGAAAAGTGAGGACAAGTGCAATAAAGATCAGAAAATACACTGCATAATGTATTAGTTGCCTAAAACTATACACACATTTAAATAAAAAATGGCCATACAATAGATTTACACTTACAAAGACTAAGCGCTATCATTAATTTCTCTTACTGACTATTGGCAAGATGGTAACAGAGTAAAACGATCCTGTGTCTGGTATGTTTGCCCTCTCATTAGTAATAGTCTTAGGTTAGCGATTTGTAAGCTAGCCCTTGGCTATATCTTGGATGTGCATGGATTTTGGAATATACGGTATTTTAAAGTCTGGTAGTACAACAAGTATGTCCTACAGAATTACTTAGTAACTTAAAGGGCAACTAAAGCCACAGAACAACACTGAACCAGAAGGCAGAACACCTTGATATAAAACCAGTAATCTGTGTCTTATCTCTCATTTTGATACGGGCACTGAGAAATTAACCAAAATAACATATGGTTTGTGCTTCACTTCACAGCATTCTAGTATCACACAGTTTGGTCAACGACCAATATGTTCTGCACATGCTCAGTCCTTAGCTATGGCAGAAACTTGTTACAGTTGGCCACACCCATTAATAATCTCTAGCCAATCCTTTTACAGAAAAGATAAAGCAAGGAAGCATGTGACTGAGGTCTGGAGGTGTGGTCTGACACTGCACATACACACAGATACTTCATCCAGTTCTGAACAGGCTTACATTTACTTTAATACAATTTACTGAAGTGGTATCTTATAGCTTATTGGTGTTTTTAGGGGGTTGTTTTCAGATTCTGGAGTATAAAAAATTGGGTTTAGTTCTCCTTTAAACTTCCCTTTCTGAGACTTTAGTGATCATCCTTTGTTTGATCAAGTAATGTCTGTTAAATCCAAGCATAATAATAAATACAGATATAGAACCCAAATGGTTTTCTTATCTACTTGACATTAATGATAATTAAGGATTACATTTTGATTTATATTAAGGAAAAATTTTGACTAAAGCTAGTGAACTATTTTTGCATTTGATATTTTCTTTTTCCCCCTTTGTATTTTAAGTATACACATACAGATACGACAGACTGTCTCTCTTTTTTAGATTTGAGTTATTTTCCCACCTTCCAACCTGAGATGTAAATCTTTAAAGGATAATTAAATTCTTCAGGTTGCCATAACCACTTAATAGAAAAATATGTATAATAGAATTATTAAATGACATGTTTCTGCCTTTCTAGTCAGTCTTCCAGATGATAGTGAGTTCATGGAAACATTACCTCTACTTTAAATTGCCTCTAATTTGACTTAGAACTACCACACTACCACCTTAAATGGAGATGAAGTTCCCATTGGTAAAGTAAAATTGTCTAGAAGACTGTTCAAGAAGACAGAAACCAATTCTTATGCTTAATGGGGAACTAAAGTTTCTAGACGACATTGTCCATATTCACAAACAGACAACAAGCTTTGTCTTACCTCTCCCTTTGCTGTGGCTGCTGGGGGATTTATGAAACTATCTTGTGGGTACTAGGGGTCAGCTCCCATAATCTAACTTAGCTGGGTGAAATTCAGAGTGACTCTTTGAAGACTTCATGGGCAACAACATGGAAGCCCTCTTAGTTACAGAATCTTTAACTTAAAGATACTAAATACAATTTATACTCTATTACTGCCTTCTGGAAATCCTAAGTGCTCTGTCCAAGCACCTAATGATACCCCTAACCCAATAGACATACCATGCGGAACACTTCTACATGTAGAAACTTTATTTTTTGCTAGAAAAACATAATGGAAACAAAACCTTGCATACCTTGCACATGCAAGGTACAAGGGTACATTTAGAACTTTCAGGGAGATTCAAAAAGTTCTTATTGTTAAAAATGGTGCTAACTTTGCCCCAACCAAACAGATGTAGGTTTCAAATGTTAAATGCACCATTTTAAATGATAAGAACTGTTATTGAATCTCCCTGTTTATCTTTTACTAGAAACAGAATTAAAAAAAAAAGTTTTTAAATCAGCTGACTGTTTTGTATTGACAGAGGAAGGGTGTGGTAAATAAGTTGCAGGGTAACAAGCAGCTTTTAAAGTCTTATCAGGGACTTCCATATTGGCGTGGAGACATCTGTATAGAAAATACTGTTCATAGAGACAGTGAATACTGGAGTCAGGGGGCTCTTTGATGACTACATGGGCTGGGATTTGTACTGGCAACAACATGGAACCCATGTTAGTTACAGAATATATTACTTACATGCAATAAATGCAATTTAATAGAGTATATATATATATATACTCCATATACTCCTTTATACTCCATTGCTGCCTTTTGGAAATCACAAGTGCTCTGTCCAAGCACCTAACAATATCCAGTAAAGATATATAGCAAAATATCACACTACAAATTTCGGACTAGAGAAGTACAGTATCTTACAATGGTAATGGTTCTGGGGAGAAACACTTTCATATTATGATTTAAAAAAAATATGTTTAGTTCTCCTTTAAGCATGCCAGACATCTGTGATGGCTGCACAATGATGCAATGCAACATACCAGAAGGTAAAGTGATAATTGGCCGGTATGTCCAATCAGGTTTTCTTTTTGGGCTGATTAGGAACAGCGGAGAGAACCTTGTTAAGAGGTTTGGAACTGTTCCTCTGAGAGAGGAGGGGGTAGGAGGACTGAGAGAAGAGTCTGCAGGTCTATGTGAATCTCCTCTGGTGTGAGTTTCAAGTGAGTAAACTCTGAGACTAGCAAGAGAGGAAACTTTATTTTATGCTCTTAGGTTTAGTTCAGACGAGCAGGAGTTTATTTTCTGTTTGTAAATTTTGTTGATCTATTTCCTCTGTTGTACCTTGACCGTGAAAATAAACAGTAGTGAATAAATCTGCCTTCTGTGATTTGTTCTGTGCTTGTCAATCAGGAAGACACGTGGAACTGTCTGTGACATCACCAGCACCACTGCTCTGCCGCCAAGTCTCAGTCTTGAGCATGCTCATTGCTAGGACAGAGGAACACCAGCTGCATCATAACCCATAGCCCCAAACTTCTAAATTATTTGTAATGCTAGCCAAAAAACTCACCAAAGTTTGTTTTTTTTCACCTCTCCCTAAGTTGTCCATAGGGAGTGGAAAGGAGAGTGAATGGTTGCAGATTGGTAACTAGCTTGAGAAAAAAAAAAAAGCCAAGGACAATTTTGTGGAGACCACTGTTACCCTGTAAGTTTTATTTTTTATTTTTTAACAGTGATGAAGACTTATAATCTACAAAGTTTAATTAATGAAGTCATAACATTTATGTTTGTGTGTCTGGTTTTGTGCTTCAATTATTAAGGCAGTGGTTCTCAACCTTTTTATCTGTGGGGAACTCCCACATTCTTTATATTATATAAATATATTTTCTTCATAGAAAATTGCATTGAGTTTTTAGGAGCTACCAATGAGGTGGGGGGTATATTATATTACATATAGGGAAGGTTTATATGTATGTGTGTACTATCTCACTATTATCATTTAAGTGACCATCAATAAATATATATAAAGTATAGCACTGACTTATATTAGGTACAAGAAAAAATATACAACTTATACAAAATATAAAAACTTACTTACAGAGCTGAGATTCCAATTTAATATGGGGTAGTCAAAATGGGAGGTTAAACCACACCCCTGTGACTGTTAAGGGGTCTCCATGTGAATACTGAAAGGAAGTGGTAATGTCAGTATAACATCCAATTATGTGCTGTTTGTAAAACATGTGACAGTCTTAACCAATCAAAAAAAACCAAAAAACGTTCTGTATGCTACACAGGAAGTGACATGTATGTAGGAAAGAAAATAATAGGATCACACCGGAACCTAAATGAGGTGCTTCAAAAAATTTTTATTCATCCACCATTTATCCACCATTCATCCACCATCCATTTAGCTCTATCATCAGGTGCAAGTTCCCATGTGATCCTATTATCTTCGATGGATGGTGTAACCTCCGCACATGGTTGAGCCCACAGAAGCAGTTTAACAATCTGCTGCCTAAGGAAAATTTTGTTGCATATGTAGGAAAGAAGATTATTTTATATTAGTAAGGATGCATATAGGCTTTGCTTATAGCTGGGAGGGAGAAATATGTGCATATGTTAGATTATTAGGTCAGTGCCATTATAATAACATGAGGCTGTGAGGTACTTTCTGTTATAAGAAGGCTCTATTTAATTTTATACTCTGTGGGGAGCTTTTAGCTCCTTTAACCCCCACCTCTCCTTAAATTATAAAACCAATCAGTATCCTGTGCTGTAAATCTGGAAACTAGCATGTTAATGTGGATCCTGTATAGGGTCTCAGGTTGTCCAATAGTGCTGTTTAGCTTTAACTGTACATTGTGGCAGGATTGCCTGGGTCTATTCTCAGACTTGCAGGTTTATTCCACTTAGATCCTCTAGATTCTAGCTGGCAGGCAGGTGGAATAAGAAAGTGAGGGTAAGTTTAGTAAGGTTCATGAAACTTGCTGTCTAAAGTGGCTTATGTAAACTTTCTCTATTCCAATAGTGTAATAGGTAAGGATGGAAGGTCAAATGGATCCCTTGCATGTTTGAGTCCATCGGTAGGAATCGCTAAAGCATGCATGGTCCACGTCAGAAAAATGGCTTTATTCCAGTATATATGAAAACTAAATTTTACAGAATTCTGTGCAGCCAGGGAATGCTGGGAGTTGTAGTTTTTAAACATGTGAAAAGTTAAACACATATGCTCTTTATCATTAGGCCATATTGTATCTGTATATATTCATTAACCAATGGACATAACGAACAAACTTACTGCTAACAGAGAACACTGAGAGTTGTAGATTTCAAACATATACCATTAGGCTGTATTGCATCTGGACACATGCCTTAGCTGCAGGATATTAAGAAGAAACTTACTACAAACAGAAAATGCTTGGATATGTAGTTTTGAAACATGTAAAAGGTCACAAGTTCAACACTCCTGCTCTATACTATTAGGCTGTATTACATCTGGACACGTGCCTTAGCTATAGGACATTACAAAGAAACTTGCTGCAAACAGAATGCTGGGATTTGTAGTTTTCACACATGTGAAAGGTCCCAAAATTTAACACAACTGCTCTATACCATTATGGTGTATTGTATCTGGACACATGCCTTAGCTACAGGCTATAAATGAGATACTATGCAAGTTCCCGCCCATTTCTCTGGGAGTGAGAAATATGTGTTTATATGTTAGATTATTAGGGCAATAAGCTTGTGAAGGTTCTCATTCATCCAGGTTATGGTATATCTGTTGTATTCAATTAGATCAACTGGACTTGAAATGTAGTTCTTGAAGACGTTTCGCTAGTCATCCGACTGGCTTTCTCAATTCAGAATGACTTGTACAAGAATCTGTGGCAATTATGTACCCTGGAAAATCCCAATTAGCATATCACAGCCAGGTGTTAAGGGTGTGATTGGATAGTGGCTAAGAGGTGTTATAGGAACGCCCAGAGTAAGGTGTTAAAACAGCATTGTACATGGCAGACAGTTGGTGTCGAACCCCCCCACCTCTATTTAGGCTTGGTTTCTTTATTTTCACATAAATGGCCTCCTTAACACCTCTCTTGAACCAGTCACGTTCCTTCGCCAATATGTTAACATTACAATCTTCAAAGGTATGTCCTTTATCCTTAAGATGCAGGTACACGGCTGAGTCCTGACCCGAGGAACTGTGCTGGGCCATACGTTGATGCAGTTGCTGTTTGGTCTCCCCCACATACAAATCAGAGCATTCTTCACTGCACTGCACTGCATATATGATGTCGCTTTTCTTGTGTTTTGGTATTGGGTCTTTCGGATGTACCAATTGCTGCCTCAGTGTGTTGTTGCTACATATGGATGACCATGTTCTTCCTCCTGTCTTGCTTTTCCCCTTCACTGTTGGTATTTTTGTTCTTTTCTTTCCTTCTACTTCTTTGACAAAGGCCCAGTCTGGATATCCACAAGTTTTAAGGGCTCCTCTGAGATGTTTCATTTCTTTAGCCTTCGCCTCTGTGCTAGTGGGGATGTTCTCGGCTCTGTGTTGCAGGGTTCTGATGACACCCAGCTTGTGATCTAAAGGGTGGTGGGAGTCAAACATCAAATACTGATCTGTGTTGTTGGTTTTCTGTAAACCTCTACTTCCAGTTTACCATTTCCTTAAATTTATACCAAGCAGTCCAAGAAAGCAAGTTTGTTGTTTTGTACCTCTTCCCTTGTGAATTTAATGTTTTGGTCTACCGCATTAATGTGTTCTGTGAAAGCTTGTACTTGTAGGGCAATAACTATTTATGCTAAACTGCACATTGTGGCAGGATTGCCTGGGTTTGTGAAGGGCCTATTCCTTACCTTCCATCACTTCACCAGGATCCAGGACTGAAGGTAAGTATATTTATCTTGTGCACTATCTACCACAGCTCAATTGACAACTGCCGACTGCTTCCTGGTTAAGTTTACTATAGCGCGCAATATTGCGCATGCGCGCTATAGTGAAACTAAACCAGGAAGCAGTCGGCAGTTGTCAATGGAGCCACGTTGGATCATGCGTGAGGTAAATATACTTACCTTCGGCCCTGGATCCTGGTGAAGGGATCGAAGGACAGAAAGTAAGGAATATGTCCTTTACCTGTGGTCTTCAATCACTGCTTTAAAGGAATAGTTCCCTTTTTGTGTGAACTATTCCTTTAAGTAGCCTAATGGTTTTCATGTGTAAAATAAAATATGTTAAGGAAATGCTGTACTATCCTTGATGTTCTATTGTCACAGAAAACAGCTATTTTGAAAATATAAATATTCATTATGTAAACAAATACTCCTAATATCTCATATACTCATGAAGGAAGCGAGATTTCCATCTTTTAACCATGATGCTCTAGTTCACATCTTATTCTCTATAGTATAAGAAAGCAGTGTTTAAAATGAAATGCATGATCTAATATTATTGCTGTACCTCCCTTGCATATTATATTATCATCGTGCAATTAACATAACTGCGGGAGATCAAAGTGAGCTGAAAGGTATTGCTGAGAATGACCTATTATTATCTTGAAGATTACATTTTACGTAGAAATGAAATGAATTGTGTCAGACCGCAGAACCTTTGAAAGAGGAGAATGCATCATTGTTCAGTTTTTATAGTTTAAAGGACAGCACTTGCAGATAAAGGGGCTTTTGTTTGCAAAAACAGGCTTCTGAATTCTAGCTTGAAAGAAATTGTTGTTGCTAATGCAGAATAGCAAATGTGCTTCAATAGAAATTACAAAGATATGCAAAGGAAGAATTGTTCTGGCAAGGTGACTGATTGAAATCAGGTGTTTTAACCATATCCAGTGCAAACCACCGCAACTATTTGTACAGTGCAGTTTAAGTGGTTTAACCTTAGACCTTTTGGCACCTGATTCAAACTTTCTAAAGCTGCCTCCTATACCTCCCTGTGGTAGGCAATTTTTTTTAATGGGTGTGGCTTGAAAGGGTAGGTATGGCTTGTGGAGGGGTGTAAGGGGAATGACTAACACTTGCTGGTGAACTGGAGGGCTGACCTAACAGTTTCTGCTGAACTCTCCAGTCCTCCAGTTCAGCAGCCAGTGTTAAGTCAGCCATCCAGTTCACCCGCCAATTTTGACTTAACATTGGCTGGTAAACTGGAGGGTTGTCTGTAAAACATGCTGATAAACTGGATGACTGACCAAACAGTGGTTAGTAAACTATAGGAATGACCTAACAGTGGCTGCTGAACTGGAGGGCTAACATATACATGCCACACGAAGGGCATGGAGACTCGTAAATATGTCCTTTGAGGGCACAATAAAACCACAAGCTGCCAGTTGCCCAAGAGTCAACAATCACATGTTAAACTTAGACTTTGTAAAGAAAAGGTAGGTATATCATGTGACATTGTAAAGAAAAGGTAGGTATATCATGTTAAGGCTCATCAGCCATTGCATTAGTGTATACATTTTTTTTATTAAAGGGGTTTCATGTCCATGGAAAGAAAAAATGTCCATCTTATAATGTCCATAGACTATTTAACGTATGAGTGTCGATGTCAATGACAAATAAAAATAATAAAAGACATTATTTAGAGAGAAATAAAATCAGGGTTTGGACAATACACAAGACAGTGAATGTAATACTAGGTTTTACCACAGGATACTCACCCAAAGTAAAACTGCTATCCCTGACACAGCTGAGGCAGTGTTTAACAACAAAGATCAGAGACCAAAGATGTACAGTAGATTCTGCTTATTCATTAGATTAACAGAAATTAGTCAGTTAGCCAGTCCTATACAAGCAGCTACAGTATTACAATAACCAATGCAAACAACAGATTTAGCATCAGAGTGACCTGACCAAAATGCTGTTTAAAGCCAAACCAACAAATATTTCTAGCCCAACAATCAAAAGAAAGGGCTTAAAGGGACACTAGATTCTGCCTCTTCCTGAAATCAGTGTCACCGACACTTTTCACAGCTAGAAATCCGGGGTAGTTGGGAGGCATGTGCTGGCACCCTCATCAGTGTATCTGTATGGTGCTGCTGGAGGGTATACGGACCAGCACTGGAGACATTTCTACTCCATTGCTGGTCCTTATTCGCTCCAGAACACCCTATATACGATTCTTGGGGATATTTACTGCAGCTGCTCTAGGTAGATCTCGCTTACGAGATTCAACAGCAGCTGTGCGGCTCTGGGTAAATTCCAGAAGGGATGTAATCCTACAGAAGTATTTATTGCCAGCTATTAGCTGAATGGGCAATACATTTTATAAACTATACACTAGAGATGGCCAAAACTTGTAAGTTTTGTTCCGTTTTAGAATTTACGGATCTCTGAAAAAACCTGAAGATCTGAAAATCCGAAAACGGAATGTTCTTTCGAGGGTTCAAGGGTAACCCTCGAAAATAATCTCAAACATTCGATAATCCTCGAAAATACCATCAGAAACTACTTTCAAGTTTCCGATTGTATTTTCGAGGTTTATCGAACGTTCAACATTATTTTAGAGTTAGCAAAAATAACCTTGTACATTCGGTACCCCTTGAAAATGTGGTGTGAAGTCCCAAAATACAAACAATCCACCCAGTTTTAGACAGAATGTTTGGATTTCGGTGTTGGTGTCGAACTCCCCACCTCTATTCAGGCAGGCAGAAGTGAGGGGTTCGACACCAACTGTCTGCCATGTATAATGCTGTTTTGACACCTTACCCTGGGCAGTTCCTATAACACCTCTCAGCCACAATGCAATCATGCCTTGCATAACGTCCCTAACATCTGGCTGTGATATTCTAATTGGGACTTTCCAGGGCACATAATTGCCAATAGATTCTTGTACAAGTCATTCTGAATTGAGCAAGCCAGTTGGATGTCTAGCAAATGTCTTCAAGAACTAAACTTTAAGTCCAGTTGATCCAACTGAATATAACAGATAGACCATGACCTGGATAAATGAGAACCTTCACAAGCATATCTATCACATACTGTAGTTATGCATTATATTGCCATTTGTCAAATGCTGTCTAAACCCTAAAAGGAATTGTACACTGAAAAAATGTCTTTGCCTCATTTTAATCTATAAATGAATACGTTTGTGCTGCTGCATGATTTCAACCCAGTACTTGAACTGATCAAGCTCAGTCCCTTAGACCCAGGCCCTTGCCAGACTATCTGACTCTATGTGAGGGCAAGCATTCTCAGTAATACCTATGAGGCATCATTGGGAGAGGGAATTTCCCACCATGCAGTTCATATAACAACTGTCACCATTCCAGCTACAGAAAAACTATACATAACAGAAAAGACTATGATGCTAAGGCACTTGATTGACAGCTGAAATTTGAGATATTTTAGATGGGATATCTAAAGAAATAGGGTAAATATCAACAAAGAAAATGGTACAGTGACAGTTGGAAGGAATGATCGTTTCCAGTAATGTTCAATTTAAAAAACAAATTTCCCAGTGTACATATCCTTTAAACCCTTCTTATATTTGACAGCCACTTTTATAATTCCTTCTGTTGAAATGCCACAAATATTTGTCACTTTGAGTCACACCTCTCCTCTATTTAAATACTATTAAGAGAATATATTCACAGGTAAAACCAACAGTTAAGACAACAACTTCTACTTTATGTTATAAAAAGTATTTTACATCACTTATAACTGTGATCCATTAGATTTTCCTCTCTTTCAGGCTAATTTACGGAGAACCACAGCATTGGATTTTAGCCTTAAAGTGACGCAAACCAATTCACAAAGGGTCAGCATCACTTTAACCAGAGAATAGCGTCCGCTGCACACACCCTGTTGTGCCTATTTCAGTATAACTTTTTAATGCCTGCTGATAGCTGGTTTAAAGTCATGCAGGGGTTAAATCTGATTTGGGATTTACCCAGAGCCACAAAAGTGATGTTGAACCCAGACTGACTTTTTGTAAGCTTCTGGACTATTGTAACTTTGTGCTTTCTGGTCTTCCCACTTCCCATATTTCTCCCCTTCAGTCAATACTTAACTCTGCTGCACGCATTGTGTTGCTCTCTAACAATCAGGAAATTAAATCTCCTCTGTGCGCCACATCTACCTGGCTCCCTATTAAACAATGCATTATCTACAAAATCCTTCTCTTAGGGCTAGGCCACACTAGTGCATTTTGAGCGCGTTTGTGCACGCCTTTTGTGCTCGTGATTGCACCATTTTGCTAAAATGGAAATCACGGGAATGCGAAAATTTCCGCGATTTCCCATGTGCATGGGATTACGTGTCCGTTCGCACTTTGGTAACGCATGCCTTCACCATTTTTGGTGCGTTAACGCATGTGTTTCCATAATGGAAAACAGCAAAATCGCATTCGCAAACGCAAAACGCACAAGAATCGCGCACACAATCGTGTGCGATAACGCTCGTGATTTTGTGCACGATTCCTGTGCGTTGCAGTGTGGCCTCAGCCTCAACATTTAAATCCCTTTTCTTTGCTGCTTCTTCTCATATTTCTTCTCTTGTGTCCCCATATGTCCCTGCCCATACCCTCTGCTCATCACAGAACCATCTCTTATATAGACTCCCCACTCTCACTGCCTCCTCTCGCCTTAAACCATGTGGCTCCTGTCCTCTGGAATTCTATTCCTCTCTCGCTTCATCAAAAAACCTCAGTAAACATGTTTATATCTAACCTCTTTAACCTCTCATCCTATTTCCTATCTTCCTATGTATCTGTATGTTACCCACCTAAGTAGAATGTAAGCTCAACGGGGCAGGGACCTTTTTCCTCATGTAACATTTTTCAAGCACTTGTATATTTCATGGTACTCATACTTTTATATAAATATTAATTTATAGATTGTATTTATTTATTGTCCCCCTTGTACACCATTTTGTATTCTATATTGTACAGTGCTGTGTCCCAAAGTGGCACTATATAAATAAACATATACCTACATACATACAATTAACCCTGTGTCTTAAAATACTAACTGCCTATAATGGTCATACAGACAACAAAATCTCTAAAGATAATCTAAAATTAATATTTCATTTTTGTTTCTACCCTAAGTAGCAGAGTCTGTCAGTTCCTCACATTGCTTTCAAGCATTTACTGGCTTCAAAAATATAATGGATAAAGTCAGCAAAGTAATTCATATTATTTAAGCAAAAGCTGTACTACTCTTACATAAACCATTTTATCATCATCATTTTGATTTTGTAATCCTCTTTGAGCCAGTTTGAATAATCTTCATTACTGTACTCTCTATATGATCACTAGAACAAATGCCCTTCAGGTCTTACATACTCATTTGCTATTACCATCTGCAAGGTTTCTCATTTCCTTGCCAAATCAGATATTAAGAAACCTACAGTTGTCCCTTCTGGCTTGTTACGCAAGCCTAGCCATTAAAACTCACATGTTCCTTGGTGGATCCTCTGCAATTTGGAATGTGTGCCATGCTCCAATGAAACAAAGCCTATTTTAGTTTTTGTTACTTATCATCTTTTGATACTATTGATCTTTTTTTTTTATGATTTTCTTTTTTTACTCCTTGTACAGTAATTTCTTTTTTTGTTATTTTTGTTTACTTAGTTAAAAACTAAGCATATTCAACAAAATATGACTGAGTAATATGAAAAGGCAATACTATTCAATGATTGCCAATATGAAACAGATAATGTTTACTGGGTTGACACATCCACATGAATCTCTTTTTGAAATGATTAACAGAAATGGATGTTATTGGTTCAATTCAAATGAATTAGAAAACAATTATTTATACATGCAAAATGGAGAATCCATAGTCATTGGACGTGTGGAAGTTACAGATGACGGATCGGTCTGAACCTATAAATAATTTAAAGTCCACCCCCCAAAAAAAATGTATATGTTGCAGGAAATGGCCGTAAACCTCAACCTCACGATGTTTATACAACTCAAAGCTGTCCCCAAATGTACTTACCAGCCTTCATTCCCTCACTGCCTTCTGCTTGTCTTCCATGATTTTTCCATGCATGGAAGCAAGCAAAAGAGGCTCGACCAGCATCCGCTCCTGTGATTAACTAAGGGGCATATTTATAAAAGAGCGAAAAGTAGCGAAATGTTTTCGCATTCGCTTTTCGCATGGGTTTTCGCCAAAAAGACAGTTAACGCTATTTATAAAGGTATCGTTAACGAATGGCGAAACCGTTTCCGCGAGCTATCGCTAAACCCTTTTCGCCTAACTTCGCAATGGTAATTTTAGCGAAAAAGGAGCAAAAAGGCATAACGCGATTTATAAAAGAGCGAAAGGTGGTTTTTGCGTTAAAAAGAGCGAAAGATTAGCGCGACCCTGAAGGTGGTGAAAAGTCATTGTTTGAGCGAAAAGGCATTCTAATGGGTAATATGCCTTGAAAAAGCAAACGCGCCTTAGAAGGGCGATCGCGCATTAGAGTGTAATATGCCTTTGAAAAGCGACATTAGAAAGGCGAACGCGCATTAGAATGTAATATGCCTTGGAAAAGCGAACGCGCATTAGAAAGGCGAACGCACATTAGAAAGGCGAACGCACATTATAATGGAATATGCCTTGGAAAAGCGAACGCGCATTAGAAAGGCGAACGCACATTAGAAAGGCGAACGCGCATTAGAAAGGCGAATGTGCAGTGCAAAAGAAAATTGTATTCCAATTGAGAAATTCTAAGAAGATTGACTAAATAAGACATGGCTGACTTCTTGGTAAATGTGAGGTGGCCATTTTGAACTTGACATCATTTTCTAGTGGGCTTTTCTGGTTTCGAATGGTTTTCACAATGCAGTCTTCTTAGATGCGTTAAGTTTTCGCTGCGATAATTTTCGCTCTTTATCGCGCCCGTTCGCCTTTTTCAGCTGCGAAGTGTGTTTTTTTCGCTTTTTTATAAATATGGCGAAACGAAGCCCCAAATGGCGCTATTTTTGCTGCGATGTGCTGCGCTAATTATTTGGCGAAAAAGACAATCCTTTATAAATATGCCCCTAAGACACAATGTCTTGCATGGAAGCAAGCATGGAAGACAAGCAGAAGACAGGTAAGTACATTTGGGGACATTTTTAAGTTAATAAAACCTTACAATGTCGAGGTTTATGGCCATTTCCAGCAACATATAACATTTTTGTTGGGGGGGGGGGTTGACATACCCTTTAATACAGTTTCATAATACTGTTTTAATATAAACCAGTATGTTTTCAAGTTCTTCATGATCCATGTAAACAATATGTGTTATTTTAGAAACGTATCCAACCCACTCGCAAAGCTATTCAATGAACTTGTCATTACCACATCTACTGTCAGACAGTTCCGTAGCTTCACTGTTTTCACTGTAAAGAAACCTTTCGTAACCTGAAGATGAAACTTATTTTCTTCTTACTTTAAGAATGCCTAAAAGTCCTCTGATATTACCATTTATTGAATAGAGATGGACCGAACCTGAGTACGACCCGAACTTTAATAGTTCAGACGAACTCAAACTCTTTAGAGCTAGCTTGGGTTTTTCAAACTCTCTGACTTCTGAGTTCAATTTCAGTAACCCTTGAATGTATCCTTCGATTTTGATACATGTCAAATGTAGCCTTTCGGTTTTGGTAACCTTCAAATGTATCGGTTTGTAAACCTCAAATCTAGCATTCTATTTCAGTAAATCTCGAATGTAGCCTTCGATTTTGCTAACCCTCGAATGTATTGTTCTGTAACCATCCATCGAAATCCTTCGATTTTGATAAACCTCAAATGTAGCCTTTCGATTTCGGTAACCCTCGAATGTAGCCTTCAATTTCTGTAACCTTGGAATGTATTGTTCGGTAACCTTCGAATGAAATGTTCCATAACCCACAAATTCGTCCATAACCCTCGAATGTAGCAAAAACTTGATGTGGAAACATGACAACTGCCCGATTGTGAGGAAAGGTAGTGTTTAAACAAGTTTTAATGATATGTACGTGTTCCTCAGACCTTTTCCAAGGTGCCAGAGCCATTTACAGTAAGTAACCATTGCTATTTTATTTGTAATTAGCTAGAATTTTTTTAACTTTTTCTGTCATTGACTTTAATGGGTTTGTTTTCAAACTATAGAACCAGAGAATTTATTATGTGACCCATTACTTATTTGTATAAACTAATAATATCTCTGTGTAAACAGTCCTAAATTGTCTAATTTGCATTCCCCTTATTAGTTTAGTTGACCTTTTCTGAATCTTTCCATTTCCAACATGTTCCTTTTATTAATGGGATTTTATAATGGCATAACATTTTCTAAATGAGGCCTTACCTTACCATGCTTTGTAAAGAGGGAGAATTATATTTATCTCCCTTGAATCTATTCCCCTCTTTATACTAAACAGTATCTTGCTAGCTTTAGCTGCTGATGTCTGGCACTGTTTAATACAGGTGCCCATACACTTCTTAGACATTAGAGACATGTCTAATCACTCATCAGACAAATGTTCAATCTATCTAAGAACCATCTAGCCTGTTCTTTTATGCAATCAATTTGAGATCACAAAATGAAAGGGTTAGATAGGAACATCTTAAGATAAAAACCACTGCTTGTAAAATGTGGTCTTTAGACATTAGAAAGAAATCTCAAATCTATCTAATGTCTGCTTAGTGTATGACCAGCTTTAGTCTGTTATCTACTAGAACCAACATATCTTTACCCAACAGAGATCAACTTAGCACAGATACATTTATATTGTATTTGGCACAAAGATTGTTAAACTTCAAATGCATCACCTTACATTTATTAACATTGAATCTTATCTGTCACTCTGCTGCCCATTTAGAAAATCTATCTATGTCCACCTACATAAATTGCACATCATTTCAAGTTTATAGTGCTCTGCATAGTTTTGTGCCATCAGCAAACACAGAGATCTCGCTCTCAAATTATTGAGTGACTCAAAGTAATTTATAAACAGTGACCCCAGTACAGAACCCTGAGGCGCTACACTAGAATCTTGAACAGAACCCTCTAAACAGTGCTGATTTCCTAGTTTAGTATCTTATTCTTTAATTACTATATATAATAATTACTGTAGTCTAAAACATATAGGCAAATATTGTCTTAAATGTGCTGACAAAATCCATTTATGTAAAAACACAAAAAAGTCTCTGAATCAAGAACACATTCAGGGAGATTCAATAAAAGTTCTTATCATTAAAAATAGTGTTGATTTTGCCCCAACCAATCAGATATTATTTAAGATTTGAAAACTTACATCTGATTGGTTGGGGCAAAATTAGCACCATTTTAAACCAGGAGAATCTATCAATGATTTTCATAAATGTATTTCTGCTATGTATGGGGAAATTCTGAATTTAATAGGCTAATTATCCTCCATTAAAAATTATGGTGCATGTTTTTATGAACTATATGCCATTAACTCATCATGCAATTCATTTCCATAACAGCTTAAAGAGTTAAGATCTAAAAAAAAAGGTTAATTTACACACAGACATTCAAATGGGGCAAATAATCAGATGCTACATAAAAAAAAAATTAACAGAAGTCACTTTTCAGCTTGCCCAACTTCTTGTTGCCCTGCAGCTAGATGTGCTTGGTGCTTTTTAGTATCCTAAACGATATTTTAAGCATCTGTCATTGTTTTTGAAAGAAACAGATGTATTTAAACTTTTATTTAGTCAGCACCATGGGGAAATGTAAAAAAGCAAGTTCCCGGAGGTATGCCTTCAAGAGCAATACAGCATAATGTTGATTGTCTTTAATATTGTATGTACCTTGTTAATCTTGTTATTTCAGAATTGATCATGCTTATACACAGCTTCTAACTCCCACATCCCAGTACAGTGTTACATTGACATTAAATCATTGTAAAGAGCACCCTAATAATTTTCTGTTCAAAATTTTGTCTGGGAATATACAGGGAGATTCAATAAAAGTTCTTATAATTTAAAATGGTGCTAATTTTGCCCCAACCAATCAGATCTTATTTAACATTTGAAAGTTAACATCTGATTGGTTGGGGCAAAATTAGCACCATTTTAAACGATAAGAACTTTTATTGAATAACCCTGATAATACATTGTTTATGTCAAAAAAATACAAAATTACTGTGTAATATCTTGAAACTTGAAAAGTAAGAAAAAAGAAAGTAAAGAATGCCATCATCTAGACTTAAAGGGCATGTCCAACCCATTTATACATTTTTTCTGTAGTGTAGGTGATAGGTGACATGGGGGGGGTCCCTAATGTGAGGAATAATAGTGGTTTATTATAGTAATTTGAATAAATATAATCTACACATAAGTAAAGGAATCTGGTCATACTGACAAAGTTGGGGACTTGTTTTGACAACACCGGTTGGGACTGCCAATATACACAGTGCCAGTGCAGCTGGTCCCTGTTGGGAGTCACACCCGATCCTTCATTGCATATTGTAAACGGACGGGTATTAAAAATTGTGACATTGCCTTGGCAAGAGGTCCACGCAGACATTGACTGAGTTGACACACAGTGGGATTGCTTTAAAAAATTTTTTTTAAATGATTGAGAGACTTGACGGCATTCTTATATTACAGATAATTGTGGGAATACTTGTAGGAGCCATTTTAGTGTGTTGCTGCAAAGACGCAATTTCATGCACTGTGACTGGATGCCACAGGTGCATAACATACATTTGTAGGAAAATTTACACTGCATGCACAGCACCTCACAACCGTAATAGCGAAAATAACAATAACAGTGACACATTTACATCACCTAACATAGCTGAAGAAGGGAGTGCACACCTTCATCAAGCTGATACACACACCACAGTTCTAGTCCATTGGCTAGAACCTACTGCACCCATTGACATAACTTCAGAATCTCCTAGAGAAATCACCGACTACTGTCGGGTGGATTTTGCAAACATCCTGCATCCTATAACAAACACTCCAGTAATTTGAAATGGCCCCATTCTGCCAGTAAAGTGTTTCACATTTACCACACTGAGATAACAAGCACACAACACGCACACTTAGGAAGACGTGGAGATACGTACAAAAACTACACAACACGCACACTTAGGGACCCACTACGGGGTTAGGGACGTAGTGGAAGAAAGGGTTCCTCCCGTGGTCAAGACGGGAGAAGTATTGCCCTCACGGTGATATATATATATATATACATATAGATAGATAGATAGAGAAATATATATATGGATAGATAGATAGATAAATAGATTGATAGAAAGAACCGTGCACGTGGAGATGTTGTGTACAAAACACAACATTTACACAACATTTACAGATTACACGGATAGGGACAGTTCTCAGTTAAAAATGGGGAACACATCGTCAGCAGAAACAGGGGAAGCAAAAGGGAAACGGAGTGACCCTAATGGGCAATCAACTCCTGCAGAAATTATGGCCCATAAATATGGGGAATGGACTATCCGCCGCCTTAGAGAATGGAGTGAAATGACCAGGTTGGCAGGAGAGACTTTATATTGTTTACCACTGCAAGGAACATTCAAGTTACACATATGGGTGCATCTAGCACAAAAATACACATCACAACTTACCTCAAAGGATAAAGATATTATATATCTTTGGACTCTTGAGAGCGCACAATGCACATCATCACTGCAGGACAAGAAACACATTGCCGTCTGTTTTGCTAGATTAGAACAAAATCCCACTGAACGTCAGATAGAAGACGCCATCACAGTGATCAGGAATTGTTGCGTAAATAGCACTGTAAATGCTTGCAACATAAATTAACTAATGAAAAAGTTAAAAATAAAATGGGATCACACTATCCGTACCCCAGGAAATAAACCCACTACCCTTGCATACAAACCCGACCAAAAGCCCCACTACGGGAAGGTAGTCACACTTAAAAAGAAACCAATAAAATTTGGAATAAACCCTCCCAGTGAAGGGGAATCTAGTACATACAACCTAAGATATAGAGGGAGAGAGACCCGCACCTGCTTTAATTGTGGTCGAGTGGGACATTTAATGCAGCAATGTCAACAGCCAAAAAGGACAAGACGACTAAGACAATGGGGACCTAGGGAGAGGGTTAATGACTCCTTTACAGACGGACAATACTATAGGCCCCCACAGTACCCACAAGCTCCACCCAGAGTGACACAACGACGCCCCTTAATTCACAATGATGGGGAGGGGCGACCTGAGTCCACACAAATTGACAGTGACTGTGAAATGCAAGACCATACTAAACCCACCACTTCATGTTTTCTGCAAGAACCGGAAAACGGAGAGATGATACTCCCCGCTATCTCTGTGTCAGACGGACGTGATGCGTTTGTCGCACTTAGATTTACGGAACTGACGGACCAGGAAGTGATGTGTTTAGTGGACTCAGGTGCAGCCCGTACTATAGTGAATCACAAACACTTTGCAAAGGCAAAAATATCTTTCACACAAGGGGTTAAGGCAACCGGACTGGGAGGCACTGTTCCTCTTTTGGAAACTCCTCCCACTCCTGTTCGAATAGGGAAAAACTCCGTCATCGAGAAGATTCTCGTGTCGGACTCTCTGCCTGTGAATTTGTTGGGACGTGACATTCTCAGCAAGTTGCAGGCCAGCATACAATATGGGCCACAAGGAGTGGTAGTGACCACTGAGCAAGGTCCAGAGGAAACCCATTGTATGTTGGCTGGCCAACTATCTGAAGAATTGTACTGCATGCTGGTGGCCACAGCAGATGCAGAAGAGGATTCAGAGGGGAATCTAACAGATATCCCTGATGAAATATACCAACAAATTCCAAAAAGTGTGTGGGCAAGAGATAAATATGATGTGGGACTGTTGAACGTTACACCAGTACACATCACTGTCAAACCAGGAAGTGTGCTACCACGACTTCCACAATACCCTCTCTCCATGGCACAGAGCCAAGGGGTGGGGGAACAGATCTCGCAACTAATGGACAGGGGGGTGATAACATACACTCAGTCCCCCGCCTGCACTCCACTCTTTCCCGTTCGGAAGAAGGGAAAGGAGGGAGAGCCAGAGACTTACCGGATGGTACATGATTTAAGGGCAATCAACAAGATAGTGGAGGACGACACACCCATTGTGCCCAATCCACACACCTTGTTGAATGATATCCCTGATACCACTACCAGATATTCAGTTTTGGACATAAAAAAATGCTTATTTTTCAGTGCCAATTGACAAAGAGAGTCAAAAACTTTTTGCTTTTCAGTTTAATCACAGACAATATTCCTATACTCGACTACCACAGGGTCTAAATGTTAGTCCTAGTGCTTTCTGCAGGTGTCTCGCACAAGTGTTGGAGGGGTGGGGACCTCCTCACGAGACAACTGTATTAAAGACATACGTAGATGATCTACTGATTTGTGCAGAGAATGAGGAAACATGCTCCGCAGCTACTCTCAGTCTCTTGAAACATCTTGCACAGGTCAATCTGCGTGTAGCCAAAGATAAAGTACAATGGTGTAAATCTCATGTTATCTTCCTGGGCCACTGTCTTGGCCCTGGGACGAAACATATTGATCCCAGTAGGAAGTCAAAAATAGAGAAATTGAAAGTACCTACAAATCACAGGACTCTTAGGAATTTCATTGGGACAGTTTCTTACTGCCGCCAATACATTCCTGATGCAAATTCTCTTCTCAAGCCTCTCTATGCTGCACTGTCACACCCATTTCAGTGGACAGAAGAGAAGCATGCCTGCTTCCTAAAACTCAAATACCTTGTAGCACACGCACAAGCACTAAAATTGCCTGACTCAAGTAAACCTTTTCAATTGTTCTGTGCAGTTACAGGAAAGACCGGCAATGGCGTCTTGTGCCAGGAGGCCCCTTCTGGACGACGAGTGGTGGCATATGAGAGTGTCCAGCTGGATCCAATTATTCAGGGAGCTCCCACATGTGTTAGAGCGGTAGCGGCCGCAGCGCTCCTCACCGAAAAGGTAGCAATTATTCGCCTAGGGCAACCACTAACCGTTTATACACCACATGCAGCTGCAGAAATTATCCAGCGTGCGCAGACACGCCACCTCTCCTCGGCAAGATTGGGCAAGTATGAATCCATTCTGTTGGAATCCGGGGAGATAGAGGTTAAACGCTGCACTGTCCTCAATCCAGCCACCTTCCTCCCGCCAGAGGACGGAGACCCCGAGACGGTGGCAGAGGACGACCATGATTGTTTGCAACTAATGGAGGAGGAGACCAGCCAGCTATCTCCGGTAAGTGAGGAGCCGCTCACGGACCCAGACCTAACTCTGTTTGTAGATGGTTCCAGACTGTATATAGATGGAGTTCCACGCACTTCCTATGCCATCATATCGTATACCAGTGAGGGTTTCACTGCATTGGATGCAGGTCGATTGCCATCGTCCTTCTCAGCTCAGCAAGCGGAATTGGTCGCTTTGGGTAAGGCCTGCGTGCATGCTACAGGTAAGACTGCTAACATTTACACTGACAGCAGGTATGCATATGGGGTTACACATGATTTTGGACCCATCTGGAAAAACAGGGGGTTCAAAACATCACAAGGTACTCCCGTCAAGAATTGGACGGAAGTGAAAAACTTATTCGAGAGAGTCACCTTACCAACTAAGCTGGCAATCTTGAAGGTTAAGGCACACTCAAAAGGGAGATCCATAATAGAAAACGGTAACAGAAGTGCAGACACAGTGGCAAAGGACGCAGCAATTCGCGACTTATCTGCACTTACGTCACAAGATGACCCTCCAGAGCTCACTACCCCTGATACATGTTTCTGGGTTCCTGCGGAGGACCGGTTGAAAATGCTTCAAGCCGGTGCTCCCCCATTGTGGAAACAGAACATGGAGAGGGTGGGGGCTCAGGAAACTTTTACTGGAATTCTCACATTGGGGGGGAAGCCGTGCATCCCTCCCCAAGCAGAGACCATGATGTTGCATCTCGCACATGGCCCAGGACATGTGGGATCTGCACCCATGTCTCAGATGTTGGCACAGGACTGGTATCTATATGATGCCCAAGCCAAATGTCGGAGGTATGTAAATAAATGCCAAGTGTGCCAATTGCATCAGGGTGTAACATGCCAACAAGTGCCGCACAAGCACCTAGTGAGAGCAGATTATCCATTTCAAAGGTTACAAATTGACTACATCCAACTTCCTCAGAGCGGTCCATACAAATATGTGCTTGTTTGTGTGGATATGTTCTCAGGATGGGTGGAAGCTTGGCCAGTAGCGGCTGCTACTGCCAAAAACACTGCATTGAAACTGTTACAGGAGGTAGTGTGCAGGTATGGAATACCTGAGACTATCGAAAGTGACAGAGGCCCACACTTTACTGGTCAGATAATGAAAGATGTCTGCCAGCAAATAGGCATAATACAAGCATTCCACACCCCCTATCATCCACAAAGTTCAGGGAAGGTTGAAAGGTACAACGGCATCATTAAGACCAGGCTTGGTAAATTGATGTCCAGTACTGATTTCAAAAATAAGCCATGGCCACAATTACTTCCCATTGTACTTTACACCATACGGACTACGCCCAAAAAGGCACCACCGCGGCTTAGTCCCTATGAAATTTTGTTTGGCTACAAGCCAAAAACAGGGCTATACTATCCACATCATTTAGGAGCTATGCACAATGACCTGTGTTCTTATGTTATAGCACTGCAGAAGGAGCTTTAAACGGTCCATCAGCGTGTACACGACTCTACACCAGACCCCGATGCCGACAACTATCAGCATCACTCCATAAAACCTGGAGATTGGGTGATGGTCAAGGTGTTCCAAAAACGCACACTTGGGCCAAGATACAAAGGACCATACCAGGTGCTTCTTACAACCACCACAGCCGTAAAGCTCAAAGGGAAACCTACATGGCTCCACGTAAGCCACTGCAGACCACTCCTACTCTACGATCCCGTTGGACTCACCAACATAGAAGGTCCAATCCAGCAGTTCGGCGATTCAGCGCAACCATCTTCCAACGACCATCCATCCACTGCCTAACGTTAAGTCTGACCTTTCTGATTATTTGTCTGTTAGCCTGTCTAGTTAACAAAGTACAATGTAGTGAACCTAGCCTGTACCTCACAAATGTATATTTGTACACTTCACCGTCATCCACAGAATATTCACTCTCTAAAATACTGAACCGAGAAACAGGTAACATAGAGGATGAATATCTCTCACAAATCTCACCATGCCTTTTGTTAAACACTGACATCACTCATGTAATAAACATATAAGGAAGTTACATAGTAGAAGATCAAACATACCCATCTTCACGGGATGATGATCTTCTAGGGGGGGAATACAATCCTGTTCTAGATGTAAAATACCTACCATCAAAGCATATTCATGGCTTCCCATGGGAGGATGGGGAGAGTGCACGCTGGGAACTGTAGTCCCAGCGATAAGAGTGAGACATAACCTTACAGCTTTAGTCCACCCACATAACAACCACACCACAACACAGGATACTCTTGACATAATTCATGACGACAGTCCCCACAGAGCAAAAAGGGAACTGTTTTCTGATACAGATAAGGCATGGATGTGGTTTCCTACTTGGACAGGCTGGGGGATAGAGTTAGCTAACAGACTAAATAAATATGCTGAAATAATGGATGGGATTGTTAATGAAACTACCAGTGCCATACGTGTTATTGATAATGAACTTTCACAGGTCAGAAAAGTGGCTCTTCAGTACAGAATGGCGTTGAACTATATACTAGCAGCTCAAGGAGGTGTGTGTGCCCTTGTCGGTGCGGAATGTTGCACCTGGATAGAGGATTCCCACGACCCAGTACAAGCTCATCTTGCCAAAGTGGAAAGTCTGCAACAGAAGGCAAGAGACATTTCCAAAGAGGGATGGAATCCTTTCAAGTGGCTCGGCAGCATTGGATCATGGCTACATGGCATCTTTGGCAATATTGTGACCTTTTTGCTAACAATTGTTGTGATAATCATTGTGATAGCTGTAATTGCAAAGATACTTGTAAAATGCTGCACAAAGATAGGGCCATAGATAATAACACACACACCTTACCTTTAAGTACTAATATGTTTGCAGTGGTAGAAACTCACATATATATATACAAGTTTTTAAACATTAACATGGTCTGCAGTGATAAATATTAAGTTTTCAAATTTTTAACCTTATAATCGTTTGCAGTGAAATACACATTAAATATGTAACTCACATCAAGGGATCCACGTGCACCACACTCCCACATTGCTAGGCAGGAAAGGGTCTGAACCGGATGAACGTGAGGCAGGGAATGGAAGGTGGTTTCCCTCAACTCCAAATCCTTCCTGTGGCATGTGTGTCCGGAAGGGGGGCACATGTTGCAAAATACCTGCCAGGGGGATCACGGTCATCTGAATAGGCAGGGATAATGATTGTGATCGTAAATCACGATCAAGAGGAGGGAGTGATAGGTGACATGGGGGGGGGTCCCTAATGTGAGGAATAATAGTGGTTTATTATAGTAATTTGAATAAATATAATCTACACATAAGTAAAGGAATCTGGTAACCAAAGGGTTAACAAGCCAATATTAGAGGGACTTTTGGAAAAGACAAGAAGTGACACAGCAATAAACTAGAAGCATAAACTACAGATAACAATACAGGGAGGTTTGCACTTGCACGCAATTAGATATCTATCAGACACATCTGTGCATCCGCTTCTGCGCAATATGATGTTATGCAAGGCAATATGTTATATCTGATCTTATTCTGTCTATATAACCCTGTAACCAATGCCCCTCGGGGTTCTTGTCTTACACTAATTTATGTGTAATGCGTGATACCGCACGTGCTATTTTGATAAAGATCTCTTATCATCAATTCGCCCTCTGAGTGATATTCATCTAGGGGACACTACAATCTAGGATGCCCCCTTGAACCACACAGTAGGGCTCCTTCCCCCAACCCCAAACTCCATAGTTATTTGAATCAAAACACCACAGACCGGCAGCCGTGTCCGTGATTGTCCGAGAGGCTTCCGGCTGTACTGAACGTCGGGGAAAGAGGCAATGTAAGTTTAGATCAGGGGAGTTTTGATTCAAATAACTATGGCGTTTGGAGTTGGGGGAGAGAGCCCTAAACTACAGAAAAGGGGATTGGAGCTAGGGGGAGGGAGAGAGAAACGGGAGAGAGGGGGAGGGTGGGGGGGGTGGTAGGGCTGCAGTGAGCATGTCATTTTTCCAGAGGAGAGACAGGAGGCAGAGTCCTATATAGACTTGGCCAGGCTCCAGGTGGTCAGTTTTTTTTTTTACTTTGGAGGGACATTACAGGAGAACCATTCGGAGCATGGCTGTAAGGTAAGGATTACTACACAGTGTGGCCAGTAGTGGGTTAAATTATAGTTTTGGGGGTGGACATGCCCTTTAACCCAGTTAAAGCCTAGATGGTTAAGGCCTACAGAGTTGATTGCCATACTAGAATGAGCAGTGTGATATTTATGCTGATTGGAGACACTGTTTTGTTTGCTGTTTCCATGATAGTTTAAACTAAGGCCTTAAAAGTATCCCAGGATTTGATTAGACTGGAAAATGTAATAACTCCACTGAACTGTATGCTAATTACTGGCCATTGTTTGTTTTTAAAGGGCATGTCCACCCCTTTTCTAAACTTTTTATATATTGTAGGGCCCCAGCCCTTCCTCCCCCAGCCCCAACCGCATTATTCTTATGTGCAGAAACTCCCCCGATCTTTACTTACCTTCCCTCTATCCTCCGCTGCACTGTCCTGGCCCTCTGCTTGCATGAAACTGCAAGCAGGGGGCTGGATCGGCAGCCGTGTCCATGATTGGCTGAGAGGCAGCCAATTACGGCCGTGGCTGCCACCAGTTCAGAATGGCGGGGGAGAGAGGGAAGGTAAGTAGAGATCGGGGGAGT
Source organism: Hymenochirus boettgeri (assembly GCA_019447015.1). Lineage (NCBI taxonomy): Eukaryota > Metazoa > Chordata > Amphibia > Anura > Pipidae > Hymenochirus > Hymenochirus boettgeri. Next base: position 95,652,716 of record CM033472.1, on the reverse strand, counting down.
TTCTGCACATAAGAATAATGCGGTTGGGGCTGGGGGAGGAAGCCCTACAATACCCCAAGGGGATTTTAGGGGGAGGGAGAGCAAAATGGGAGGGAGAAGGAGGGAGAGGGAGGGGGAGGGCTGCTCTGAGCAAGCCAAAAACCTCTAAGAGGAAGCGTCAGAGGCAGAAACAATTTCCCTCTCAGCACTGCTCCTGGTGGCCAGTTTTTGGGACTTTTTAGGGACATTACAGGAGAACCATTTGGAGCTGGGATGTAGGGTAAGGATTTTTAAGCACTACACAGTGGGGCCAGTAGTAAGTGAAATTACAGTTTTGGGGGTGGACATGCTGTTTAAATAAGTGACTCTTGAAGGAAATAGCATGAACACTAAACCTGGGAAAGCAAATAAAATAAAGGTTTTCTATTTATATTATATAACATAATGCATTTGGGACAGGTTCCATTTATTTCAAGTTTCTCGAGTGACTTGTCTTAAAGGGGAACTAAAGTCTCCAGACAACATTGTCCAGATTAACAACTCAGAACACTTAACATGCTCTCTAGACATGGTCTGGATACCAAAATGACGCGCCAGACAGTGCTATGTATCCCCTCCATTATAGTGCACTTCTGGCACTGTACGTGCCTGGTGCCCATTTGAATTCTTCAAATCCAGGTGCAAGCGCAGGATTTTTGGGGGGGTGGTGGATTCTGAACAAGCACAGTAGAAAGTTCATGACTAGAGATTGACTAGACCCAAAGCTGAACTCAAGCTTTAACAGTTCGAATGGACCCTAACTAGATTTCCGAACTTTTAATGATTATTGAATTTTCGATAATTTTTAAAATTTTGAAATGATGTTCCTCGACTTTAGCGCTCCATAACCTATATAGAAAGTAGACTAAGGGGGTCACCTACCCCCTCCATTAGCGTAGCTCCACTTCAGTGGCCTTTCAGCATGGTGAGACTGTCCTTAAAAACATTAAGTACACTGCAAACAATGGGCCTCAAGCTGGAGGTTTTTTAAACTTCACCTTTATTTGTAAGCAATGCTGGTTGGATAGATTAACGTACCTATGTTTTTAATTTGTATTCCAATTAAGATTTATTTTTAACTTACCTGCCTCTTCGCTGCATGAAGAGTGTGAGATCCTTTGTTTCAGCAGACTACCTGTCAGAAATATCTAGTAATCAAACCTCTCATTTCCATGCAGGATCATTTTTTGTTTTTACAAAATTGTGAAAGTGAAATACTCTGTAGCTGCATTTGTAAAATATCTTTACCTAGACGTACTAAATGAAATCCTGTTTGAAGTTATTTGGGATCCTACCATTCAATCTGAGAGCAGTAAACACTAAAATGTCACCCAATGAACCTGACAAGTACAGAAGAACAGGAACAATAGACATGGAGTAGCTCTCTGCCCCATCCATCTTTCTTGACTCTATTTCAGGCTTTGCATAGGTGAAATTTATAGTGGATAGAGTTGGGTATTGCTTGGAAAGTAATTATAGTTGAGGTGTCAATGCCTTCTATTTATTGAAAGGATTATGTCAGGTTTCAGTGTTTTCCTTCACAGTTGAGTCCCTTGGCCTTGTTCCCACAGTGGATGTTTAGCTTTTTGGCCCCCAAAATGGATCTCATGTTTTTTTTTGTTTTTTTGCCATCTCTGAGCTGATAGCTCAGCTGGATATGTTTAGAGTTTGAAGGGAATTAGCATGATGTGCCTTTCATCTGCCTTAGAACGCTTCCTTGGCCAACCACTGCATCTTATGGTCCTCAACATTGCACATTTTTTAGAATATCTTGTAAGAGCCTGAACCCCAGCCTGCTTTAAAATCCTTGCCTGGTAGAGACCTTGCTGATGTTGTATAGCTATCTTTTGTCTTGTTGCTTTTCTCAGACCTGCCACAGTTTATGACCTGATTCAGCTTTTTCTTATGTTAGCTCGCTTTGCATTTTGGGAATTACAAGAAACAATAAGAATTTATATTTGTCAATACATTTTTATTTTTTCACACCTGCCTAAAACTTTTGTGTGTAACACCTCAGTAAAGATTGTTTTGGGGTTTTTTTTCTCACCGTTGAACAACCTGATTGTTTGCTTGTGTGTAAAACTTTTGCACAATAATGTGTTTCCACACAAACACAAAAGACAAATATTACTATTATTTTTATGAAACATGTTTTCACGGCATAGAAAACTAAATGCAGCACATACATTTGGTTACAGGTTTCTTTAGTTTGTTCCTGTAGTCACCTATAGAGCTGGTTGTAACTGCTGAAACATTGTCATAATTACATTTATATTTTTTACTTTTTGTACGTTTGTAATGATAAGTTTTGTATTGTACAAATAAAATTCCTAAACAGATTCATGTCTGGTTTTTTTCTTTATTTATTGCTCTTCAGTATGCAGTGAAGTTCTATGGGATTGAGGTGACTAGCTTTAGCCTATTTTATATGGATAAGCAAAGAGTTCACAGCGTTTAAATGAGCTGAAATATAGTGAATTGGCACTAAGCTACTAATGAAAGGTTTATGTATAAAGCTCCTAAACTTGCTACTTAAGAGCTAACACGATGCTTAAAGACTTGCAATACATACATATTTCAAGCCCTCAATGTCAATATCCTAAGGTACTTTGCAATGATTTTACCCTTCTGAGCTAGAGCATTTAGAGAAGAATTGCACGATACACACACATTATGTTGCTGTGTATTGATTTCAGTAGGTCTTGCTATCATTTGTCCCTACTTATGATATGTCAATTAGGCTTCAGGGCTTGATGTGTTAGTCTCATGGACTGAGAACAGGTTATATACTCCTGCAACTAGACACATTTTTATTGTTAATTCCAACATTGTCTTTTTCAATGCATCATGCATCTTTATGCTCCATTTCAATGTCACCATCACCTATGACTTTCAGCTGCAATTCATCTTCAATTTCTTGGTTAATCCAAATATGATCATTTGTCTCTATACCAGACACAGCAGACAATAATGTTAAAATGGAAAATGTGATAAATCCATAAACTAACCATAGACACCTTCATATTGCTCAGTTCCCTATTTCCCACTATTGCCTTGAGTCTCCTTATTCAACTGAATTTCCTGATCCATCACACACCTGACAGATATTCACTGGAAGATCTTCATTGGAAGAGCTCAACCCCCACCCAGGCTTATCTATTGACAAACATTCCAGTCTTTAGTCCTGTCTGCAGATCATAAGCATTTAAAAATGTCTATCATTAGCATATTCTGGTTGTACGTGAATTAAAAAAAAGACCAATTCACAGAAGACAATGCTGGTCTTAGTCATGATTGACACAATCATAGTTCCCCCAAAAAACTATTTTAGGACAACAAGATTATTGGGACTATGGATCTTAGAAAGTGACAAGCCAGAGACAAACTTTCATTGTAATGGTCTACGCATGAATTGACATTATGTAGAGAAGAAAATGTAACTGAATATAATTGTCTGAGGCATTTTTTTTACATTCATGCATCTATTGGAATATAAGAAATTTAATTGAAAGCATATTTGATAGAGAAAGTAATTTAGAATGCTATATATTTTAGTTTTAGCAGGACGACGGGGACTGTTTTGTTTCACACTTTTTAACATCTATTTGATTAATGATATAAAGATGATCATTTGTTAATAGGCATTTCAAACTGGAAAAGATAAACAAATCAGAAAGCAGAGGATGAAACTTAGATTTTTCAGGTGAAAGCTTAATAAAATATTTATATGATTCTTGCTTTAATGCTTGTGTTTTTTTTATCACTGTACACTGTATAAAAAGGTACTTAAGTATAATCTTATAAAGTGGCAGTTAAGTGGAAAAAAATAATAATTTTTAAAAAATTTTGTTATTTCATATTTTTGTTTGTTTGTATATCTCGTCATTCATTTCTATTAATCGGTATATTTATGTATATTTACCACAGCGGCTCAGTAGAATGTGTTGAACTTCCACAGAACAGAAGATGTGCTTCCTACCGGATTGAAGCAATTTTTGACTTTTTGACACAGATTTTTACCTTCTCGACACTGAATTTTCGGCACCAAATTGTTCCACCTGTTCTACAAGTTTTTGAAACCTGCAGTCTGGCCTTGAAACCAGGTTCGATTTAAAACTCATCACTGAGTGTAATAAGATCATGAAATTGGGGTCAAGTGTACATCCAGGGGGCACATTTACAAAGCAGCCAGTCATTTTATCACAAAATGTTTCTATACTCTTCACAGATTTTTTTTTAAAACTCTTTAAAAATAGACAAAGATCCTCTTCTACAAAAAATGTTTCTGTACTTTGCTATGGAAATACATGGTAAGTCTGCAAGGTATTTTAAAAAAGTAATTTCACAGAAAAATTCTCATACTCATTTTGCCAAGTTAAAGATGGTGTTAATGCACTTTTGGGATTATCCTTTTTATTATTTTTTGTAAATAGGTACTTTTTTTTTTTAGAAGGTGCCATTAGAATGAATGCAATAAATGTCTTATGCAATAAATGCAAAATGAAGTTTTGTGCTAATATTTTCTATTGAAGAATAAAAGCCCAACAACAGAGCACATGTTACCTCATTCCTGAAGTGCATTAGCTGGTGTAAAGGGGTTTACAAGGAACTACAGCCACCAGGGGCACTTCTAGGGTTTTAGCTGCCTGAGCTAAACTTTTTATTAGCGACCTTTCTCGTGGCCGTGGCTTTGTGGATGGAACGTGGCTAAAGTTTTACATTTTTGAGCCTCCTATCACATAGGTATTTAAACAGTTCCTCAGACAGTCAATTAGCAATAATGTAAATTACTTGAAACAGATATTACATCCCTTTCTCAAACAACTTGTGGTGCCATTACCATATTGCTCCTTTCAGGTTTTTGTTGCTCAACTTATTTTATAGCCTGTGCTATACATGTTGGTACAATAGTTACAGTAGTCTAACGTAGCCTCACACACTAACTAAAGTTAACCTACCCATATAAATGGGAAATTTTAAAAACATAATATCTATTACTAGGGAATATTGACCGGTCAAGGGGATTCCCCTCCCCACTACCCGCTGCCTGTCTGCCTAATGGTAGATGTGGCCCTGACAGCCACAGACCAACCTCTCCCTTTTAAAATTTCCCAAATTGAATGCCAAGTCCTTCATATTCTCTCGCTTTCCTTTCTACAATGTCAGATCTCAATGTCAGAGGCTTAAGCAATCTGATACATTTTCGTTTTCGTTCTTTTAAATGAACTACATAAAGATACATAAAGATGTGTTATTGGAACACATTAGGCTACGTACACAGGAGGCAATATTTCAACCTGACCAACTGATTTTCTGATTTTTATTGGTTAATTGTTTTAAAATATTGGTGGTACTTTTTCATTGCCAATGAACAAGGGTCCAAATTAGAGGAAAGTTCATTTGGACATGACAGCAAATTTTTAGACAATCAGTGAAATTTCAGCAATAACTATTTATTTTTTCCATGACTGACAATATTTCAATCAGGATGACTGGTCAAACACAACAACCACTTAGACAGAGGGTAAATTAATAATAAAGGGGGGTGAACTGGTAAATGAATCCCTTTGTTCAATTGATGTGGGAAGTATAATTCATATGGATTATATATTCTGGTGTTATGAATAGAGATGTCCGAACTTCGAAAAATCCGGTCCGCGCGAGGATCCGCGGATTTTCGAAAAAATCCGTAAATTCGAAAATCCGCGAGCGGACCCGTTAAAACATATTAAAATGAAAGTTCGGCAAAATCCGCATTAAAAGTGGTCTAAATAGCCTTGGTAATGTTAACTTAATCACTCAGGGACCTGGGTAATGTCCTTAGAAACACGTATCAATGCCTACAATACCTAAAAATTACAGTCCGCTAGCGAGAACAGTATTTTTCGAAAATACGAGGATTTCCGTAAAAACGAGGATCTCCGTAAAACCGAGGATTTCCGTAAGTCCGCGAATCTCCGTAAAAACGAGGATTTCCGTAAAAACGAGGATTTCCGTAAAAACGAGGATTTTCGTAAAAACGAGGATTTCCGTAAAAACGAGGATTTTCGTAAAAACGAGGAACCGGAACTTCCTGCCTATCAAAATGGCCAGTGCTGCAAGGCAACTATATGCCCTGAACTACCTCCTGCTCAGGGGGTATGATGATTTCCCCCCTGGCACCCATCATGTGCGGCGCCGGAGGCGCAGAATAATGGAGGGGCTACAGCGCCGCATCCTGCGACGCTTCGGATACCAGACCACTGTCTCTACCCTCCAGAGACAGTGGTCAGACCTCAAGAGGCAGAGGCCTCAATATGTGGCTGCCGTTCGGCAAATGATAGAAGGCAAGTAGGTGAAAGGGTAAGGCTTCGTAGGAACAGCACCATTGTGTTACAGCAGGCCCACTGCAGTTTGCCACCATTGTTGAAGAGCCAGGCAGGCTTGGCCCCACTGGACATACCCCTCACCCCATTGGCTACTCTCCCTCAGAGTATGCATCGTTCAAGGGAAAGCAGGTGAAAGGGTAAGGCTTCGTAGGAACAGCACCATTGTGTTACAGCAGGCCCACTGCAGTTTGCCACCATTGTTGAAGAGCCAGGCAAGCTTGGCCCGACTGGACATACCCCTCACCCCATTGCCTACTCTCCCTCAGAGTATGCATCGTGCAAGGGAAAGCAGGTGAAAGGGTAATGCTTCGTAGGAACAGCACCATTGAGTTACAGCAGGCACACTGCAGTTTGCCACCATTGTTGAAGAGCCAGGCAGGCCTGGCCCCACTGGACATGGAGTACTGCTCTCGGGCCAGGCAGGATTGACCCAGAGCTGAAAACATTAGCCACAGAGTAGCTGTTGCGGCTGTATGAGATGGTCCGGGAAGAGGGCTCACCGGATGAGGAGGGGGGGGTGGAGACTGGCGTATCACCAATGCGTGGTGGTACCACCATCTCCCCACTTGCGCTCCGTGCCGCGTCTCTGCCGGCTAGCAGAGTGACCCATTGGGCGGTAAATGACACATACCGCCCCTGGCCGTGCTTGCTGGACCACGCGTCCATAGTAATGTGGACACACTTGCCCACACTGTGGTCCAGCGAAGCAGATATATTGCCCTGCAGATGGTCGTGCAGGGCTGGTACTGCCTTCTGGGCAAAGTACCTACGGCCAGGGACCTGCCACTGTGGTGTGCCAATGGCCACAAACTCCCTGAACGCTGCACTGTCTACCAGGCTGAAAGGTAGCAGCTGCACCGCCAGGAGTTTGGCTAAGCCGGCAGTGAGACGCTGGGCTTGGGGGTGACTGGGGGACAGTTTCTGCCTCCGCTCCAACAACTGGGGAAGAGAGACCTGCCTTTTAGCTGACGCTCCAGCAGCATTGTCAAGAGGCCTCTTAACACCGCGTGCTGGGGCCAAAGGCTGCCTCTCCTCCCTAACTTCCACCGAGGAAGCAGCTGATGGGGCCGGAGGGGGAGGAGGAGGAACGGTGGCTACCTGGGCACGAGGTAGGGAACGTGTGGGTGCCTGCACGTTCCCTGTCCGCTGCTCCCACCGGGCAAAGTGGTGCAGAATCATATGCCTCCTCATAGAGGAGGTGCCCAAATGTGATGTGGTCTTCCCACGGCTAACACGTTGCAGGCACAACTTGCACACTGCAACTGTGCTGTCACCTGGAGCCAGTGAGAAGAACTCCCACACCGCTGAGCCACCGACACGACTCGGAGCAGAGGTCACCTGCTGCTGTGGGGCACTGGCACCAGATCTCATTGGTGCCGTACCTCCACGTGCACCACTAGGTGCACTGCCTCTGCCCCGGCCCCTGCCCCCAGTCCTGCCTCTGGGTTCAGGATCGTGCTCATGCTCTGAGGGACATCCCTTTAGAGACACTATCCTCCTCCTCTCTCACAGAGGGCACCCATGGACGATCGGTGACCTCATCGTCCACTTCCACCTCCTCAATACTGGAGGCTGCATCACTAACAGCAGCAGCATCTGGAACCTCACCCCCTGCATTAGTTCCCTGGCTGCTCACAGACTGCTGCGTGACATTGTCAGCCTCCTGTCCCCCTGTGCACTGAGCACTTTCCTCCGCCTCGGGCGACAGGAAAGATTGTGCATCAGTGCACAGCTCCTCCTCAAGCACACTAGCCCCACACATAGTGTGCGAAAACATATCCTGAGACTCCTCCTCCGGATCCCCGAAGGTACGGGCCATGTGGGCAACGAACTCCTGATAGAGCGGATCAGGTTCCATGCCCACAGTAGGAGCCTCAGGTGAGGAAGGAGCAGGCACAATATCTACAGTAGCAGCTCGGCTGCTCTGTGCCTGTGAGGAGGTGGATGAGGAAGGCTGGGTAATCCACTCTACTACCTGCCTTCCTTGATCAGAAGGGATAGCCCTAGCCCGACTACCCCTAAAAATATCGGGCACGGTAACCCGGCTGCCCTGCGAAGGGCCAGGTAGCTCCTGGCCAGAGCCTTCAGTAGGCTCTCCTCTGCCTCTCCCTCTCCCTCCACGTGCAGAAGCACCCCTGCTCCTGGGTCTCCCTCTTGCCCTGCCAGGCATTTCCCTCTCCCAAATTATCCCCCAAAAAATTAATATATATATATATATACACACACACACACACACACACACAAACACAAAAGACAAAGCAACAAAACAACACAGAAGCAAACAAATAAACACAAAGCTTTTTTTTTTTTTTTTTTTTTTTTACACTAAAAGCACAAATAGGACACAGACACAACTGACAGCAAACAGCAGATCAGACAGCAAAAGCTGCTGATTGCTGCTAAAGGCAGCACCGTCAGCTACACAAAACACACAGACACTGACACACAGATACAGAAAGACAAACAAAAAAACAGGACACCTAGACCTCTAAAAGGTCTAACACAAAATTTGTCCAAAGGACTTACAGGGGGGTTAGTCCTTAAAAGGACTTTTGGGTCTCACAAAGTTAGTCCTTAAAAGGACTGTTGGGTCTCAAGATGTGTGAATACAGGGGTGGGTAACAACAAGTGCTAAACCACCACACTGAAATCCACACACAGAAAGCTCAAAAAGCTCAAAAAGCGCAAAAATCTCTCTCCAACTCCTACACTGTCAGGTCTCCACTAAACACACTCCACCACTGCCAATGTCGCCTTGAGCAGCCTTTTATACCCAGGGGGCTGGCAATAATCTGTTAGCTGCCATTGGCTAATTTGGGTCATGTGGCTTGCTCCGTCTTGAAAATAAGCCCCAAAATTCGAATTTACAAGAATGTCTCGTTTTTTCGAAAATTCTCGTAATTACAGAATCCTCGTAATTACGAGGATCTTCGCGGTTTCCGGGCCCCGGAAGATCGCGGATTCTCGTAATTACGGAGATACTCGTATTTTCTAAAATTTTCGTAAAAAAAATCCGCGGTTCGGAAGTTCGGAAGGCGGAAAATCCGGAAAATCCGGAATAATCCGCCGTTCGCGGACGTGATAAATCCGCGGCGGATCCAGGTTCGGGTCCGCGAACCGGCCATCTCTAGTTATGAACAGCAAATTTATACTTCCCTATTAATGTTCCATACAAGGCTTTTGAATAAAACCATGTGTGTTATTGCTCTGGCCATGATCTGGATGCTGTGTATTATTGGATATTCACTTTAGAGTACACTTACTTAGAGTAGCCTGTTTTTGGAGAGGAATGTTCTATCTGACCTATTTTTTTCTTTCTTTTTTTGAAGATTAATATTTAAACCAGAGAAAGCCCCTTTGCCTTATGTTTTACTCATCATTAATTAGCCATTGTTTTCCTTTTTTCAGGTTTCAGGTTCTTTTTTGCCAAATTTTCTGTGTTCTGAGCACACCATTTTTCCCATGTAATTTCTCCAATTCTTCCAAACTAGTAGGGATTATATAAAAAGCCTTCCATCATACCTTCAAAATAAAACCGAAATCACATCTCAAGATAAAATTTGTGAGGTTATTGCTAGAAAGGTTCAACAATATTACTTCCTGCTGGAACTCTTCCTGTTTTCAGCCATGTGACCAGCTTGAAGTCATGTGACCAGCCTGCGTGCATTAATAGGCTCCCCTTCTCAACTGTCAATTTTCCCCACAGGTACTTCCTGTTTTCCCCCGCATTAAGTCTTTACTAAGCATGCTTCTCCCCCGGGGCAGAGGGGCTAGCAGAGGTAAGGTGATGTCACTCAACTTACTGTAAGCAGGAAGTTTGAACAGTCACCTAAATGTTATTTCTCACAGTGTGGAGCCAGAAATGTGATTGGCGGCTCATTATAAAAAAAATACTGCAGGCTTTCATTTAACCCTAACTTACTAACTTCATTTAACCTTAACTTGTTTGGACACCAAAGTTGCCCTTTAACTCAGCAGAACAACGCTCAAAATCACAAATGTTCCTCTGTGTCGAAAAAAAAAACAACGTGTGAACAGAGTCTTATGACACCTTTATGAAAAATTAGATGTTTTTTTGTACATCTGATAAATTGCTCCATTTTTTACATTTTTCAGAATTTAAAGCAGCACAAGTAAAATCTATAGGGTTCTGTAATTCACTGAAATGTAGGGGTTAGTATTCCTACATTCCATTACATTGTAGGGGATGAGCACTCAGATTTTGACTTGTGAATTGGACCTTATGGTTAATATTTGATTCATTAACATGGAATATACATTTTTATCTTACTATAATGAGCAGGGGTTTTATACAAATTAATGTCTTTCAAGTTCCTTAAATTATTAGGACTGTTTAGCAGCTTGTTTAGAATACCAGAAATATAGGATAAAATTATGGATCAAAATATTATGTGGCTAATATAAGATAAAGTTTACATTATTTAGCAGAATAACATTACAATAAAAAACACTATAGGATATTAGAGACTGTACTGCAAATACAAATGGAAGGTAAAGCAATTACAGTTAACAACCTTTAGGGTAGCTTTACACATATTAAGATAAGGAGTCCGATAACAAAGCAGAAAAGAAATGAGGTTGGCTAAAAGGCACAAGTCATAAAATTGGGGAAAGAGAAAATAATAATAAGTTATTAGCCAATTGGGCTTTGGGGGAAATTACATTCTTTAATAAGCACAACATGACAATCTGATTTTGTAGTTGGATCAATAATCAGATGTGTCCCTGGATCAATAACCTCAAACACTTTTTAATGAAAGAAAGCTATCTAAATGATCTTAAATTTATAATGAAATAATATATAACCTCCCCATTAGCAATGAGTCCCATACATTTAATGATCATGATCCTATAATAAAGAGCTCTTCATAAGAAATGCCCCCCCTCCCCAGTCACTTGCATTGTTCCAGCAGTAAATTTTTGCCTTGGGAGGACCTTGTTGTATGACCTTGACTGTATTAATGCAACAACTTGTTAATTACCTTTCTACATTACAAATGTACAACAAATCTTCCTTGTTTGGGCTTTTATTGTCTGCAGGTGCCCAAGATTGAATCTAATATTCAATATGGCAATAATAATGTATAAAGAAGGAGAATTATATCCTGATCTTTTACCCCCAGCTCCTGTTTATAAAGACCAGATTTTATTGGCCTTTGCAGCTGTAGCCGGAAACCGAACTCTGTTGCTTAATCTATTGCCATTTTATGTTGGTAGTTCTTCTCATTTAGCATTCACTCAATGAAAAGATTTCTTATTTTTACAACTCTCTTTATCTACTTTTAACAGCCAATTACTTCATACTGTATTTCCTTTTTTTCTGTAGTCATTAGTCCACATTATGAGGGGTAACCTCATAATGCCAAAATCACAGAAAAGTCCAAGAATTGTTGTGTTTCACTAAGTCCATATTGCTTCAGGCTACATTCTGATTCTATCTTGTCTTTTAAGTCTGTTTAATGGGTATGGACACTGGAAAAATAATTTTTTTGATTTATCTGTTGCTGAAAACAAAAATTCATCCCAACAATTTCTGTACCATTTTTTTTGTTAAAGGCTCCACTGAGGAAAAAGCATTTTTTTTTTTGGTTTATTTTAAAGTACACCATCCCCCAACCCTCCCCCTACCTTCCCCCCCCCCCAGAATTCCCTTTTGTTTGATTGCAGCAGCATGGGAAAGTTGTGCATGTTCCTGGGGGTGTGTCTTCCCCGTGCTGGGAGTGCTGTCACTCAATGTGCACCATCACGGTAGCAGACACACCCACTTGGCAGCAGTAAGAAATCCTTTCCTTCCTGACTCTCTAAGTTCATTTTTACAGCTGATCATGCAGAGAGAGACAGGGGAGGAAAAGTTAAAACCCTCTTCCCACATTACTGCAACAAAGGACTTGTGTTGTTTTTAATAAAGATTTTTTTTGTGTCTAACTCTGAGAGGGGTGGTTGAATAAGTGATCTAAAATTGATTTCATAGGGGACACTGGGAATATGAGGGTATCTGGTATGGGAGGGGGTAGGTGAGAGAAAAAGATAGTACCTGATTACTCCTTCATTAATTAGTAAAGTCAGCAAGCTGCTGTGATGGTCATGGTTGTGTGTGTGTAGAATTGGCCAACCAGTCGGATCACACAGACAGCATTCCCAACGGATCCTCACACGTTCTGCGCATGCACTAAAGGGACACATGCGTCGGACAATTCCAAAAAGCAGGCAGTCACTGAAAGTAGGCGGACCTGCACCATCCACAGCGTTCAGGGACAAACTCATTGGATTTCTTCTAAACTACTGCTCAAAGACACAGGATACTGCAGGTACATTTCCACCTTACACATATCTATCCTTACAACCCAGGTGACTTTTATCAGTGGAGATACCCTTTAATTTGCCACCTATTTCTTTAGATATCTAATCTGAAGCATACATTGCTTCAGCTGTCAATCAAGTACCTTACCCTGGATTTTGCTCTAACTCTAAAGGCTCGTACACACACTCAATTTGTTAGTGAGCAACGACCACCGGCGGCCGAGCGCCACATGAGACGAACATCCGTTTCGGCCGAGAATCGTGTGTATGTGTTCGGTCGGGGGGTATTTTGTTGATTGGCCTGGCGGATGACCGAACGCATACACACGGACGATTCTCACCCAAAACGGCCGTCAGGGGTCGTTGCTTGCTCACAAATTGAGTGTGTGTACGAACCTTAAGGGTGTAACTGTAGCTCGATGGGTGACAGTTGGGAAAGTTGGGACAGTTGGGACAGTTGGGAAACTCCATCTCTCAGTGCTAGATTATAGTGAGAAAAAAGTCAGATCTGAGGAAAGAGTCTGAATCTGTGCAAAAGAAGTACTGGATTAAAGGCATGCTGCAACAGACAAAGATCAAAGTAAGTGCTACTTACATTTATTTAATTATGGATTAAGATGAAGCAAAGTAATTTTTTCATTATACGTACCCTTCAAGACCTGGTATTTTATCAAGTTAAAAATATCTACAGGGCAATGTATGAAGAGTTGCAACCACTCCCTTTTGCCCTCAAAAGGTAATGTATCAAGCTGATAGTGGCTTTCAATACATTGAAAATGGGTTGACCAATCCATGTCTTTCACACCAGATAACACATTAAAGAGACGCTATCGCCTCAGTACATTGTTGTGGCGGTAAGCACAATCCTCCTTTTGCACACTGCTGCAACCACCTTTATTAGAGTATTAAAGCTGTGTTAACCCTTGGTGCAAAACCTGCACTTTAAGACTCAAACTCAGACACACTCAAGCACTTGTGGAAGGACAAGTGGGTCAGAAACATGTAAAATGCATGTTTTGCAATAAACCTGCACTATTCACAGTTACAGACCTGTGTCTTTGTATGTTGTACCTGCAATGTATTGTTTAAGTGTTGGAGGGCCATATTTAAAAACTTACAATACCGCAGGTTTTCGTTACTGTACGACTGTGGCAGTAGTATACCATAACATGCGGTAATAAACTACCACAATGATGAATGAACTACTGTAATGAACCTGAACTTAGCACCAGCTCTGTGCAATGCATTTCTCATCAGTGTACCTTATTAAAGGGGAATGTTGCGGGGTAGGAAGAGTGTGTTTCATAGAAACCACATGGTGCAGAACTGTAGGGAGAGGATAGTGAAGTGAACCTGATCTTAGCACAGCTCTGTGCAATGCATTTCTCATCAGTGTACCTTATTAAAGGGAATGTTGGAGGGTAGGAATAGTGTGTATAAAAACAACAAACTGTAGTACAGAGCTAAGCTAAGAAATGCATTACACAGAGAAATGCATTGCACAGAGCTGTGTTAAGATCAGGGTCGTTATATTATCCTCCACCTGCAGCACTGCACCATGCTCTATAAGTGTATGTATTAAAGTTGAATGTTGGAGGGTATGCCATGTGCAGCTCTGCACCATGATGTTTATATAAATGTTCATATTAATATGAATTATTGGAGGGAATGCCAATTAAAGGGGCACTGTTAGAAGGATGCAAACATGTTCTATAAAATTAATGCAGGAGAAAGGCTGCCTGTGGAAAGTTTAGCATAAAGAAAATCACTCTTCTAACTAGGGTTCCCACCTTTGCCTTTAAGACCGGAACACATATACAGGCCTATGTATGTATTTTACAACCAATCAGATTTTAGCATAAGAACTTTTATGACATAGGCCTGATAATATGTACACAACAAAAGATTGTTAGTATTTTCTTTATAAGCATGGTGCAGGCTGATACAGTTTGTATTTAATGCAATGGAACTTAGCACTGCAATATATATATTTAATATGTGTTTGGGTCTTAAAGTCAAAGGTGGCCTTTGCCTTTACACTACTTCCAAAACTACTTCCAGGCTCCAATGTTCCCCTTTAAGTGTACCTTGTAAAGGGGTCAGCTCAATTCTACTGGGGTTGCCACCTTTCCCTTTAAGATTCAAACACTTAGGGCTAGCTTCCACTAGCACATTTTGGATTGTGGTTTGTGATCTGATTGTGCTAGTGGGAGTGCAGGCATATAATAGCCTATGGGACCAGCCCCACTACATGCAATGCATTTCCGTGTGCTATTGGAGTGCATGCAGTCACCATTTTTTTGTCTGTATTGCATGCTTTCTGCTAGGGTCCAATTGCACTTAAGTGTGGCCACAGCCCCAGGAAATTGTTATGTTCCATTGCATTAAATACATGCTGTATGGCTAAACTGAAATCAATGCAGCTTGCATTACACTTCTAAGTGCTAGGCCACACAAGCACGTTTTTAAGGCGATTTCTATTTTCCAATTGTATTAAAATCGCAGCAACGCACCAAAATCTTGCGATTTTGGGTGTGTTGCGATTCACGCATGTGTCAGCAATTTGGTAACGCGTGAGTTTTTTGTGCAATCACATGTGTTTTCATAATGACAATGGACAAATCGCAAGCGCAAACACATGTAAATCGTGTGCGATTCAGGTGGGTTGCAGTGTGGCCGTTAGAGATGGCCGGTTCACGGACCCGAACCCGGATCCGCCGCGGATTTTTTTTTTAGAAAAAATTCGTAATTACGAGGATCTCCGTATTTTCGAAATACGGAGAAAACGGAGGTCCTCGTAATTACGAGAATTCTCGTAATTTCGAAAATTTTCGAAAAAACAAGAAATTCTTGTAAATTCGCGGAATTTCTGCATTTTGGTGATTATTTTGAAGACGGAGCAAGCCACATGTCCCAAATTATTAAATGGCAGCTAACATGATTATTGCCAGCCCCCTGGGTATAAAAGGCTGCTTCACAGTCGCCATTTTGTAAGTGTGTTGGATTGTGTTTAGTGGAGACCTGACAGTGTAGGAGTTGGAGAGAGTTTTTTTGTGCTTTTTGAGCTTTTTTTGAGCTTTCTGTGTGTGGATTTCAGTATGGTGGTTTAGCACTTGTTGTTAACCACCCCTGTATTCACACATCTTGAGACCCAACAGTCCTTTTAAGGACTAACCTTGTTGTAACGGAGAGGAGGACCCGTCTCTCCACTGAGAATGTGGACCGCCTTACATTCATCAAGATGAATGAGGAGTGGATCACATCTCAGTACAGCACGCCAATTGCTGATGCTGATGCCCGTGACTGAAGGCCTCCTGCCCCTGGTCACCCGTACTGCTCCTTTCGCCTCATTTTCCGCCTAGAGGCTTAGCTGATGCCAGCTTGGCTGGCAAATGGCAAATTTTTCTTATTGGCAGGGCCATATATGGTCCTACCTTGCTCTACTGCATTCAAGCTGTGAAATAACAAATGCTCTGCAACAACAGCTACTTTGTGGCTAATTTTTCTAAGATTGGGTCGATCCTACTTGGCCTGAGAGCAGTACTTTGTTCTTCCTTCTCTCTCCACGAGGCACCTTTGTGGTGTCACCTACTCTGACCATCTCATACAGCTGCAACAGCTACTCTGTGGCTAATGTTTTCAGCTCTGGGTCAATTCTGCCTGACACTAGAGCAGTACTCCATATTACAAAGTGTGGGCCTGCACTGATAACTCAATGGTGCGGTTCCTACAAAGCCTTACCGTTCACCCGCTTTCCCTGCACGAAGCATACTTGAGGAAGAGAAGCCAATGGGGTGAGGGGTATGTCCAGTGGGGCCAAGCCTGCCTGACTCTTCAACAATGGTGGCAAACTGCAGTGGGCCTGCTGTAACTCAATGGTGCTGTTCCTACGAAGCCTTACCCTCTCACCCGCTTTCCCTTGCACGAAGCATACTCTGAGGGAGGAAGCCAGTGGGGTGAGGGTATGTCCAGTGGGGCCAAGCCTGCCTGGCTCTTCAACAATGGTGGCAAACTGCAGTGGGCCTGCTGTAACTCAATGGTGCTGTTCCTACCCGTTCACCCGCTTTCCTTGCACAAAGCATACTCTGAGGAGAGAAGCAATGGGGTGAGGGGCATGTCCAGAGGGCCAAGCCTGCCTGGCCCCACAAGAATGGTGGCAAACCGCAGTGGACATTATGTAACCCAGTACCCCCATCGCCTTCTTTCCCTTGTTGTGTGCAAACTAATATAGGGGAATGTGGCCAATGTGGTGTGTGTAATGGCATTAATGGTAAGGTATACAATAAATATGTTTTTGTCAGAAGTGAATTAAATATTTTACTACTACTTATAAGTATACTTGCCTTTCATCAGTTGCTGCATGGCTTGAACATAATGAGGCCTCTGCTTCAGATCAGACCACTGTTTCTGGAGGGTAGAGACAGTGGTCTGGTAGCCGAAGCGGCGCGTGGAGCCCCTCCATAATCCTGCGCTTTCGGCGCGCACATGATAGGTGCCAGGGGGGAAATCATCGTACCCCTGGCCAGTAGGTGACTGTGTGGCATACATCTGCCTTACAGAACTCGCCATTGTGCAGGCAGAAGGGTCCGGTTCCTCGTTTTTACGAAAATCCTCGGTTTTACGAAAATCCTAATTTTTTTGAAATACCGTTTTTTAAAATACACGCTAGCGGACTGTAATTTTTAGGTATTGTAGGCATTGATACGTGTTCTTAAGGTCATTACGCAGGTCCCTGAGTGATTAAGTGTATGTTACCAAGGCTATTTAGACCACTTTAATGCGGATTTTGCCGAAGTTCGGACATCTCTAGTGGCCGTGCCCTAAATGTACATTTCAGCAATTCACCACTAATATAAATGGTAGATGCAGAAATAAACACATACAAAGACACAGTCTTGCAGAAATGCTCCCAAATATAAAGGGTTACAAGTTGCTTCCTAAATACATATGAAAAGGGTTAACACCTTCCCCCACTCTGTTTGAGCAGGAAATCTGCTAATAATATTCACTGCTCTCTCTGATGATTGGCTTGGAGACACCGGCAGGTGGGGATTCTGAGTTTAAATGTTACATGCAGCTTGGCATAAGGGGAATGGGAAACAAACACAAGGTAGCTAGTTAGCATGTGCAAAAGGAATTTGGTACCTGGACCACCAGGAGAGGACAACACTAGAAGCCAGCCATGAGATTATAGATTGCCAGTACTCAGAAATGTTCTTTAAATGATTTCTACAGTAAGAAGCTGAATTCAGAGGTGAGAGAAAATGGTTGACAGTTATAGAGACAGTTAAGAGTCTGTGGAGCTGCCTTTGTATTTTGGGTTTAGTTCTCCTTTAAATGTCAACACACACAGGGGCATATTTATAAATGTTCATTAACTTTTTGACCATTAAAAACAAATTTAAAACTATATACAAACTTTATAAAATGGCAATAGCTGCCGGCGGCTCTTTGCTTTTTGCCACATATCGCCCTAAATTTCCACAGAAACCGCTCAATCGTATTTAAAAAACAGCAATAAGTTTTTCATTGCATTAAGTTAAGCCTTTCAAAATTGCCAATTCTGAGGTGGAGAAAGTGCATAACGGGCCATATATCCTGCCAGCCAGTGGGTCCCTGTGATGGTGTCAATAAAAATACAATACAATGTATGTCAATACAAATAAGGGCCCAGGGAATAAGTTAGATATCGTGCTTCATTTACGATTGCCGTTTCAATGATCGCTATTTGAGGTACAATGATCGCTTTTCGAGGTTTTGATTTTCTCCGTTCCCCATAAGGTCCAATGGGTGTCTTTCCCCACATTACTGTACATGAGGGTTTTTTTTCTGCTAAATTCCCCCCTTTAAAGTTGGCAAATTTGGGGTTACACCCCTGGTTGTGTGGTCGATGTTATGGTGCCAATTTTCATTTTGCTGAGACTTAACTAAATTAATACAGTAAATATTGTTGGTACTGTCACTAATACTACCACCGCACATCGCCACGGCAATACTTTTTCCAATCTTCTTTATAAATACTGTGAAAATAATATACTTGAGTATAAACTGAGTTTTTCAGGCTGAAAATACTCGAGTCACTCACCTTTGAAGATCACGTCCTCTCCATTCCGGCAGCCGCACGATCAGTCCATGTACTGGCGCGCCGGCCGACGTCACTGCCCGGCGCCAATCAGTGACGTCAGCTGGCGCGCCAGTACATGGACTGATCGTGCGGCTGCCGGAATGGAGAGGACGCTGCTGCCGGAATGGAGAGGACGCTGCTGCCAGAATGGAGAGGAACTACCAGCACACAGTCCCAGGAAGCCCTTGGATGGAGGAGAGCCCACAGATCCTGGATGAAGAAAAGCCCACAGGTACAAACTTAACTGGGTTTGAGGGTGAGGGTGGCATTCAAGATGTTTGGAAACTACAACTCCCAGCATGCTTTATTAGCTGGGAGTTGTAGTTTCCAAACATTTGAATGCCAAGTGAGGGAGGCATTCAAGATGTTTGGAAACTACAACTCCCAGCTAATAAAGCATGCTGGGAGTTGTAGTTTCCAAACATCTTGAATGCCACCCTCACTTGGCGTCAAGATGTTTGGAAACTACATTTCCCAGCTAATAAAGCATGCTGGGAGTTGTAGTTTCCAAAACATCTGAATGCCAAGTGAGGGTGGCATTCAAGATGTTTGGAAACTACAACTCCAAGCCTGCTTTATTAGCTGGGAGTTGTAGTTTCCAACATCTTGAATGCCAAGTTTCACCCTCGGTTTATACTCGAGTCAACAACTTTTATTAGATTTTTAGGTGAAATTGGGCACCTCGGTTTATACTCGGGTCGGTTTATACTCGAGATATACGGTATTTGCAATTGCAATGCCATGCATTATCGTTTATAAATGTTTATAAATATGCCACATACAGGATTATTCAATAAATGTTCTTATCGCTTAAAATGGTGCTAATTTTTCCCTAACCAATCAGATCTATTTAACATTTAAAGCTAACATCTAATGGTTGGGGCAAAATTAGCACCATTTTAAACGATAAGAACTTTTATTGAAAACCCTGATAGTTTTTGGTGCAAAATTAAGTAACTGCCAGTAAAATATTTTAGAAACTTGCAGCCAAGGTTAGGAGGGCGCTCCTACCATGAAAATATCTAAAAAGATTGTCATGGCGTGTGCCTCTGGGGTTGCTAGAAAGGCAGTCTGTGTTTACCTTGGTTGGCAGCCAGAAGATAAGAAAGAAGCTGCAGTGGACTCGTCTCCCCAGCTGATTGGTCTCATTGAACATCCAGTCGCCTAAGTGACATAACACTAATGCCTGTGCATAAGTGTTATATCACTTACGTGACCAGAGCTCAGTGGGACCAACCAGCCGCAGGGACGAGTGACTGCATGTTTCTCCTCATCTTTGTCCACCAGCCAAGTTAAAGCGCTGCGACCTGTGGGGTCATACCAGCTGCAGATCTTGTTGTCCAGATCTCTGACTGACTGAGAGAGAGAGAGAGAAAGGTGTGTCTTGTGTGTCGTCTGTGTGGCACACGCAGGCCCATCTTGTGCAGGGGCCCTCTTTTGTGCACGGCCATCTATGAAAAGGGATCATCTTGTGTGCAGGGACAATGTTTAAATCAATCTTGTCCATTTGTGTGCTGGCACAGTACAACTTGATGCCCTCTTTTGAAGAAAGACAAATTGGCACCAGATAATGGATTTTAACAATAATTATAACAGTTGCATTGAAAAAGTTGAAAAAAATGTAATATAGTAAGATTTGTTTTTGCTGGTTAGAACCTGTTTAGAATTAATTACGATTAATCTCTGTTCTACTTTGTTTCATGGTATTGAAAGGTTTTGCCAAAAATTTAACTAAATGACTACAGATTTCACAGATTGCTCTACTAAACATGTATTTTGCTGCAGATATTTTAAATATTTTCTTAATATTACTGATTAAAACTGATTCAAATACAAAATGATTAAAAGATTTGCCACACCCAGCAAAAAAACCACGCCCACTCACACAAAGCCATGCCCACTTACCCTCAGCGGCAGCGGCGCTCCTAGGGGCCCCATTCAAAAGTTGTTTCAGGTGCCAAAAACTCTAGGGACACCCTGGTCAAAAATAATAACTATAGCCACAATTGAAGTGCCTTTCTGGTGTCACATGCTGCCAAGCTTTGTTCCGTGGGGGGTTGACCCGAATTGGTTGGTACCGAGGCAGAGTTGTGAAGTTGGGGTCCCAGCCATGTCTCAGCTATCTTTTCCATAGTGTGGGAGGTAAGCAGAACAGGCTGTGTAGCATCTTTTCCCTAGTGTTGGTTTTTAAGCTGTATAGTCTGTCTATGTGGGAATAATTACAAGATTGTTAGAGTTATCATCTCAATATTAGTTCTAATGATCTGTATTTAATGTGTGATATGTATGTTTATAGCGACATCTGCTTATCATTGGTGGAGTAAAATTCACCAATATGCTCAGGTAATTAGCAAACTTACATTTTTGCTAATAAACTTACATATTTCACAGTACAATGAGAGAGAACTTTGCCCAACAATTCTCTTAGAGAATTGAGAGTCATATTTGAAATGGAAATTCCAGTATAAAATAATTTCGATTTTTCTGTGTTGTGGAAATGATTCAGAAGTCTCCTCCCTCATGATGTATATTTGCATATTATTTTTGCACCGCACAATATCTTTTTACATTTGTTTTTAATTTAGGTGAGTCATGTACAATGGAGAGTTATCACGTGATTTGCGTTATTTATAATGTTGAGAAAGCTTGCAGAATTCTTTAAATCTATGGATGCAGTGAATACTACCATTGACACCCAATTAATCCTCATTTGTACGAGATATTTTCAACTCGAAAGAAGTCCCTTAGCACATTGTAAGGTCATTTATCAAATAATAAAAGCTTTCCATGCGGGATAGTCTACCGAAATACATTTGAAAATCATGTCATGGAAATGATAGAAGGTGTATAGAGGTAATTAAATGTTACATTCTGGAAATGTGTTTTCAAAGAGATGAATTATTAGAAATGTGTGTGATTGTGCTTATTGGGGAAGGACCCAATAATAAAACTCCAGATTACCCAGGATTACCACTATTTGTGTTCAGGGGGATTCATTGGGGACCAGTTGTTGCAAGGGACTCATTCCTTTCAAAGCAAGCATCACAAATAGTTTTATAGTTTCCCACTACCTCAGTAAAAGCACAATTCAGATTCCCTCTACCCTCCAACTGTACAGAAGCTAATTTCCCCCTCCTCATTACAATCAGAGGCTAGTTGCCCCATTATTCAAAGTATAAAAGAAGCAAATTCAAGCAAGGTTTTCCTAGGTTTTCCAGTTTTTTGTAATATATATATATATATATATATATATATATATTATACGTATGTAATGTGTGTGTGGCAACAGAAGCATACGAAATTTATAATTACCAGTACAGAAACACAGTATGTCTAAATCAATTAATAATTTAGATGTTTACCTATGCAAAGGACCCATTGGCACAAATCTCCATTATCTCCATCCCATCTCACGCAAACTTGAAAATTCTAATTCCCACTAAACCCAGACCTGCTCTTACTTTGCTCAAGCCCTGTCCATCTCTGACATGCTACACTTACTTTAGGACAAATTTGTCAGCAAAACAGACTTGCATTGTATGAGATGTATTGTTTGAATAATTCAACAATGGATTAACATCCATTGTATGGGATCATTTCAAATTATTAGGTGGAGCTTAGGAAGCTATAGCACTTAGTACTTAGTACCCTAGTTGGAGGGCTAAAGACTACTTGCAAACACAGCTAGCCCCAGATTATGCAAACAAACAAGACAAGCTCAATCCTGGGATACCAATGACCACAATGCAACTGGTGGGAGGGGGATTCATGGGAATTCCCAGAAACTTTCTCCAATGAGTCACACAACTAGAAGGGTAGAAGGCTCTGCTACCAGAACAAACATCAGAATCAATGTCTAAGTAAGTTAAGTAAGTTAAAACATAGATTTATTGTGCTCATATAAAATACAGACAAGACAGGCTTATTACAGATAAAGACATGACACTTTTCGTGTTGTCACCAGTACATCACACTTTAACTCACACCCCTATAAATACTTACACTGATCTGAAATCACCAATTAACAGAGGCCTACATCCCAAGATAATTGAAGAGAATGAACTTTAACCTACTAAGGGTACCTCCACTGGGTATAAGTACTTTGGGGTTTTCAGTTTTATTGAAGAACGGAAAGTAAACGAGCTATGTTTTACCTCCCGTTCTTAATAAAACCTGCAGGATCCAGGAATGAAGCAAGGGAACTTTCCCTGGTCTTGCGTCCTCCACTGTTCTTCTGTCAGGCCCTGACAGGTGTTACAGTATGTGCACTCTAGGAAATTGTTTGAACTTTTATTGGTGAACATCTATCAAAAACCCATGTGTGGTCACCAATAAAAGTTTAAAACGAATTCTTGGAGTGTGAGCCTCAATCTGCTGTTTATTTGAGGTTTTATTGAACACGGAGATACCCCCAGAGGTGATACCCTTTAAATATTTTTCAATAAATGCAGTGATATCATAATAATAGTGAAAAATTCCAGATTTTTATCAGTTAGGCTAGGTACACATGGGCAGATATTTTGGGCTGGCTGAACTTCAGCATATCAACCAGTGTGAAATATTGTCGGTTGTGACAAAACTTGTGGCCAACATTTCGGCAAGTCCTATAGTGAGGTCCATAGGACATTGCACGATTGTTCAAATGTCCTATCACCTGAATTGAACGTAGATGTCGAAAAAGTAACGCCAATATTTCGACCTCAACGATCAAAATACCAAAAAATTGGTTGGTCAGGCAGAAAAGTTGGCCAGTGTGTAACAGCCTTAGACAAATGCAAATCTTTAAAAAGCATAAGGGGTCTCATTAATGCATTTAAACTGTTCTAACGTCTCCACCTTTACTTAAAAAAAAAAATACCATCCAAGAAAAAACATGAGCATTTATACCAGAACAACAAAACTGTGCAGACAAAAAAATGCAAATTCTGACTTTCTTTGAATGTTCCAAAGTTGACTTGGACTGTGGGTGGATTTTGGAAAGGTTTGTGCTGACTGTGCAATGCTGACTTAATTGTGGGAAATTTAAACTTGCACTTACTGGCCAGAGAAAAAAAAAACAAACACACTCTTTACTTATCTAAGAGGTTTGGCTTAGAGGCCTGCCACGTCAGTCAGTTTTATTAGCTCACGTCTCTATCCAAACCAAAAAAGCCTTGATGAAAAATCAGCCAAACCATCCTCATATTTAGGGCATATAAAAAGTAGACAGAATGAGGGGCAGTGCTTAGAAGTTTTAAGTAAAGGCAGCCATTAATTACAAACACATGTTTCAAGATAACAGTCTTTCCCAGTGGAGAAAGAGGTCGTTTTTTTTTTCTTATACAATGGGACCTTTCTAAAGAAAGGTACTGGCTCACGTTCTGGTAATAATCAGAATTAAAGGTTGGGGGATGTGGGTTGTCAGAATTCCTGGCTCAAAGTGCATTTATACAGAGATTCTTGTTACTGGCCTGGAAGCCAAAAATACAAATAGATTTTATTGAAATACCATTTGAGGGGGGAATCCACTTTCCGCCCACTGTTAATCCAAACGAATAAAAATTGCCTTTTGGAAAAAGGTTTATCTTTTCTTTTTATCTCAATCCCTTTTTCGGCATGGCAATAAAGTTGAAATGAAAGTTATAACGTCAGACTTGTCTGAAATAAAATCATAGGAAAATAAACTGTTAATCGAAATTACTTTTTGGATTAGGGCCAATTTTGTTTGTGTTTGGAGAAAAAACAAAACAAAAACTGGAACACAATAATGAAACAAAATCTTCCGGTGGTTTTCTGTCTAGAACAAATTATAGCTGCCAAGAACATTTAGCTTTGCTAAAAAAGCATGATTAGTATGTTTTTATATAGATTTTAACAATTTATATACATTTCATTGGTTGATTACTCACATAATATTGTGTTTTCATTTGAAAACAGGATTATTTCATAGGGGAAGGGAATGAAATAAGGGAATGTCCACCTTGCCACCTAATTTTAACAGCTTGAACACCTACACCACCTCCCACCCCAAACAGAAAACATTACCCCTGCACTCCTCTTGCCTCTGGCACTTAATGTGATTTATTGTATTTTGGAACCTGAAGGTAAGGAGGGCTAAGGGAAACGTCTGCTTGTTTTCTTGCTACAAAGTAGCTCAAAAGCGAATGCTACATGTATTGCATGTGTGCCATTAATATTAAACTGTGGAGGCCCAATAAAGTTGGAGTTTAACCCATGTTAATAGATATTACACTGGGAGCTTGTTGACAACAACAACAATAACATTTATAAAGCTCTGTTCTCCTATGGGACTCAAAGCACATGACATGCCCCAGATTAATAATTTGTCACAGAGAAAGAGAGCTATATTTCAGTAAATGCCAAATTAAATAGATGATTTTCGTCGGTAAAAAAATGCCTTATATTACATCTCCCTGAGTGTGTATAGGGTTTGCGCTGCTGTGTTAATTAAGTGTTAGGCTGGGTACACCCCTTGTGTTGTGTGAATTGTGGCTGTCTGTCATTGCTGGGTACACACGGAGGGACAAATGTTGTCGGTCGCGGCAAATTCGTCCATTTGTGAGCGACCGATTGTGCGGTCCCATAGGGAACCGTACGATTGATCTGAATTTTTCCGACATGCCCGATCATTCGTTCGTACGATCCGGACAGATGGACGATCGATGTCGGTCGCGGCCGCCCGCCCCACACCAGACGATATTTTCGCCTGATCAACCGAATCGGTCGTGAATCGGTTGGTGGGCCGAAAATATTGGCTGGAGTGTACCCAGCCTTAAAACCTCTTTATTATATAGACACACGGAGAGCCGCACAGAGTGTATAAAGCAGCAGTAAATCACACATATAGATTAAAAACACAGCCCACACACTGCACCCATGAATATATATAATCCCAATCATTGGTATATCACAGTGGCATAACTACCGCCCCCGCCACACACTTACGGTTGTGCAGTAGGGCCCACCACAAGCCCACAATCCCTGCAGTGGCCTGCCATTTTAAACAGCTGATCGCGCATATGAGGAAACACGCACAATCAGCTGTTTAAAAGACCGGACCCGAACTTCTGGTTCGGTTATGGACTTTCGGGTCTGGTCTTTTAAAGAGCTTATGGCATGTATGTTTCCTTCATATGCAAGATCAGCTGTTCAAAAATGGCTGGTCACTGCAGAGATCGTGGAGAGCGGAGGGAGTCAGGGGTTCAGCCTCCAATCTTGCAGGGGGAAGGGGGGGCTGCAGATACGCCCCTGGTATTTGAATATCAAGGAGTAACTAGCACATGTAAGGTAAATGGGTATACACTCAAAATAATAGTATAGTCAACCATCTTATTAATAAGTCTACCCAAACATAGAACATCACAGTGTGAGAAACAAGACCACAACATAATGCTACCGAATACACTTTACCAATGGTACCAGTCATCCTAGTGAAGGAGCAGGGCGTAGGGGCAAGTTAAAACAAAAATGGTGGACGTGTATCGTTCCACACTAAGGATTTTGTGAGTAGCAGAGATATAAGTAATCTAAAACCACAACAGTGGTCCCACTGGGGGACCCTAAAGCACCCTCATTTTACCATATCCAGTCAGGACATGGCACTCACACTGTAATATAGCAGTAGTGGATAAAACTGCTTAGCTTTATAGTAATACATAATAACAAATCTATATACATATACCACGTATACCAAATGGAAAGATAAAAAGCGGGTGTAAAAGCGAGTGTAAAAGTCACTAAAATATATTTAAAAAATCCGCATATCAAGAAATGTGCAAGTCTATGCAGCCAAAAAGGAAGCTGATCAAGCTCAAACACCTTTATGGTGAGTGCATAAACGGCTCTGTGCCTAGCCTATTTCACCCAACGCTTCACAGCCAGTGTGCTCCCAAGAGGTGAACAACTTACTCCAAATGTGATTGGATAAAGTCTGTCTTCAGTCCGGTAGTACGTAAACATCCAGGGGTGTGACCCTCACCACCAATATACCCCAAACTGGACTGCTCCCACCTCCCGCTACAGGTTCTTGATACTGAGCGGGGGACCTCCAAATCCAGCAAAACCCCAAATCCGTGTACTTGTTGGCAGCAAAAGGAAAAAAAGCAGAATACATGTAGATACTGAAGCACAAACACTGGCTACATGTGTTCCAACTGACTGACATACGTTTCGGGGCCGTCTTGCCCTTCTTCCGGATCACATGACCATATCCTCCCATGTTTAAATATGCCCCTGCTTCAGGAGGCGTGTAACCCATATATAAATATAAGTGATATATCTAGCATTATATCAGGTTGCCAATATCCCAAATGGGATATAATAGCTGTGTATAATAGTGTGTGCCGGACTCAGACAAAAATGCGTATCGATGTGTGTGTACTGGCAAATCTACCCATGCCATCTTACTAGAGGGTGCTGGCATCATGCCCAATTGACCGCTAGATTCATCTACCACATTCTCTATCACATTTTTTACTGGTGAGCACTATTTTATCTAGCGTGCCTTTTATGGATGAAGGTTACTTTTGGGTCAATGGTTATATATCTTATTATAAATAGGGCACTGGAGCACTTTGTTTGGTACATATCTGACCGGAAAGAGAGCCGACCTTTTAATAACAGTATATCCACTGATTTTCAGGCATCACTAGGGTTAAGTAAAGGATGGAGTATCTTGACAACTGGGGGAGGAGAACCAAGTTTTTAAATGTGCATATATTTGCGAGTCTTTGTATCCTGAGGACGGCTAAAATTGTAGCACGTTGATAAATAAGCAATTTAATGCAACAAGCCCCAAGAGTGCTCCTTTATGGAATCCAGTGTGTGTACTTTTGGAAAGCACCGAGGTATATGAAGCGCACAGCGCGAGTGCGGAACACATGGAGGATCTATATATTGTGTGTGTGTGTGTCGTATACATGTATGTGTGTCTGCATGCATTGTGTAAGTATGTGTCTGTCTGCATGCAAGTGTGTATGTGTGGGTGGTATACATGCAAGTGAGTATGTGTGGGTCTGTCTGCATGCAAGTGTGTATGTGGGTGTCTGTGTGTTGCATGTATTGTGTGTTTCTCTGTAAATATGTGTGTGTGTCTGCATGTATGCATGCAAGTGTGTATGTGTGTGTCTGCATGCATGTGTGGGTGTCTGTTGTCTGTCTGTATGTATGGTGTGTGTGCATGCATGCATCTCTCTGCATAGATGTGTATATAGATGCATGTGTGTGTTTGGCATAACACAATAATGGCTTAATGTCTAGCGCTCGTTAATATAATGGTCTTAATTGTCTAGTAGTTTTTTTTAAATCTTTCTCTACATATGGAGATACAAATGATCTAAATTGCATATTTTAATGTATGTATTGCATATTATTATTAAATAATTTAATGCTGGCAACCTTTTTAGAATGCAGTTTTGGATAGAAGCATTGCAGACATACATACTGTATTTGTTAAATACTTAGTTAGGTATCTATGGAACACAGCTGAGAAAAATAACAAAAAGAAAAGATATATTTCTTGACTTGCTCTTATTGTTGGTGTGAAATGATTTTAACGCAGTGGTGCTCACATAATTGAAGTAAAGCTAAGCGCTATACAATAGGTCACCAAACAAAATAGAAAGACATCAAACCAACATAAGAAGGCCTTGCTAACTTACAGTATTAGCAGTAAAATCAATAGTAAGTTTAGTACACAACGCTGATGGCAGAAAACTAAAGGGTCACAATAGAACTCGTGATTCATATTTTAAGTGTAAATAATAAAAGCCAAGGAAATTCTTCAGGTGATCTGGCTCATTAGCAAGGAATGCCCTTCCATATTTTCTGAGGTAACATGCCATGTAATGTATATTTCAGGCGAATGGCAGGTTGCTGTTCGCTAAAAGTTTACTTAGCTTTTTTAACTCATCTGGTTAAAACTGCTATATGACAGAGAAATACATCTGCACACAAAGGTTCATACACCATCTTATGTATTTGTATTTTAGAGTTTGTGCATTCGGAGGTTGATTTCCATGAAAATTTCCTGGGATTTTTTGAAGTACGGGACTTCTAATTCTGTATATAATTAAGCATGCGCTACATTTCAGTAGGAATTTTTTTTGCACAACAAGCTTTCTACTCAGGGGAAGCTTCTTTACTGTGCATATATATCACAGGAACTGATGCATTGGGGTTTAATGCTTACCACAGTTGCTATAAAGGACTCATGAACCACTATTTATCTTACCTTGGTATAATATATGTGTATGTTGTGACATGATTTCCAAAGACAATATATACTTAGATTAATATGCTTCACGGATTCAAAAGTACAACTGAAAGGGAAAAAACAACATTTGCATCCACCTAAACATATAATACATTTATGTATTTTGGGGTCAATGATTCTAATTATCTATATCTTTCAACCATATGACTATGCTGCTGATTAAAGGACAACTACTTTATAGTGCCAGAATTAATACAGCTAAAGTACATATCATGGGTAGATGACCTTACTCCTACTCCTACTCCTACCTCCCCATTTGACCCCTAAGCCCTATGCTGAGCTGTCAAACAGTCGCTCATGTGAAAGCTGACATCTTAACCCTTTGATTGTTTATTAAATATACTCCCTGATCTTTACTGAGAACTTTTAGTGTAAAAAGCCTAATGATGTTCCACCAAGCCTCTCTTGGTTTTAACACCCAATAGCTTGGGACTGTGGTATAATTCCAGTACCATAACGTAATTATGAGGTTATATACTACAGGTAACTAAAATCCTTTCCCTCACTGATTCTGTTGTTTAGAAGTGACAATTGCTCTGACCTTTGATTGTGAAGGGTTACAGGATTATCCATATTGGATCTGGATCCTTAGATAGTGCCAGAGTAGGACTGGGACCTTTTGGCCAGGGGCAAATACAACCAAGTGGTCCTTTCACATTTATTTCTATCTCTGGTGGGGGGGCAGTAGCAGGGCAAGCTAAAGTAAGTCAGAACTCCATCAGGGGTCTGAAAACTCCGGGGCACTTAGGTGAGTGCATGTGGTGTGCATAGCATGCCATCAAATTATAGGCCAAACCCCTTTCTCCTCAACCAATTAAATATGGCCATTAGTGCAGTATATTGCACACAGCTGGTACATATAAGCTGCCTCTTCCTAGCACACACAGAATGGTACATATAAGATTACCCCATGCCCCGGCCACACAGATTGTACATATAAGATGCTGCCATGCCCAGCCTACACCAGACTGGTACATACAGTAAGATGCCCTCCTGCCAAGCACACACAGACTGGTACATATAAAATGACCCCATGCCCAGTTCACACATACTGGCATATATCAGATGCCCGCATGCCCAGCACACATAGACAGGTAAATATAAGATGGCCCAGTGTAAGGAACTTACCTGATCTCCCGCCCAAACGTCGGTCGCCAGGGCATGCTCCCGGACTTGGTGACTAGTGGGCCAGAGTTAAGAAAAGACGTCAAGATTTTGTAGCCCTTTTTTCTATCTGTGCCATGTCCAAGTCTTCTCGTATACTCTGTGGACTTCTTCAACCTCTACCCATTCCGGACCCGAACCCGGATCCGCCGCGGATTTTTTTTTTAGAAAAAATTCGTAATTACGAGGATCTCCGTATTTTCGAAATACGGAGAAAACGGAGGTCCTCGTAATTACGAGAATTCTCGTAATTTCGAAAATTTTCGAAAAAACAAGAAATTCTTGTAAATTCGCGGAATTTCTGCATTTTGGTGATTATTTTGAAGACGGAGCAAGCCACATGTCCCAAATTATTAAATGGCAGCTAACATGATTATTGCCAGCCCCCTGGGTATAAAAGGCTGCTTCACAGTCGCCATTTTGTAAGTGTGTTGGATTGTGTTTAGTGGAGACCTGACAGTGTAGGAGTTGGAGAGAGTTTTTTTGTGCTTTTTGAGCTTTTTTTGAGCTTTCTGTGTGTGGATTTCAGTATGGTGGTTTAGCACTTGTTGTTAACCACCCCTGTATTCACACATCTTGAGACCCAACAGTCCTTTTAAGGACTAACCTTGTTGTAACGGAGAGGAGGACCCGTCTCTCCACTGAGAATGTGGACCGCCTTACATTCATCAAGATGAATGAGGAGTGGATCACATCTCAGTACAGCACGCCAATTGCTGATGCTGATGCCCGTGACTGAAGGCCTCCTGCCCCTGGTCACCCGTACTGCTCCTTTCGCCTCATTTTCCGCCTAGAGGCTTAGCTGATGCCAGCTTGGCTGGCAAATGGCAAATTTTTCTTATTGGCAGGGCCATATATGGTCCTACCTTGCTCTACTGCATTCAAGCTGTGAAATAACAAATGCTCTGCAACAACAGCTACTTAATGGCTAATTTTTCTAAGATTGGGTCGATCCTACTTGGCCTGAGAGCAGTACTTTGTACTTCCTTCTCTCTCCACGAGGCACCTTTGTGGTGTCACCTACTCTGACCATCTCATACAGCTGCAACAGCTACTCTGTGGCTAATGTTTTCAGCTCTGGGTCAATTCTGCCTGACACTAGAGCAGTACTCCATATTACAAAGTGTGGGCCTGCTGTAACTCAATGGTGCGGTTCCTACAAAGCCTTACCCGTTCACCCGCTTTCCCTTGCACGAAGCATACTCTGAGGAAGAGAAGCCAATGGGGTGAGGGGTATGTCCAGTGGGGCCAAGCCTGCCTGACTCTTCAACAATGGTGGCAAACTGCAGTGGGCCTGCTGTAACTCAATGGTGCTGTTCCTACGAAGCCTTACCCTCTCACCCGCTTTCCCTTGCACGAAGCATACTCTGAGGGAGAGAAGCCAGTGGGGTGAGGGTTATGTCCAGTGGGGCCAAGCCTGCCTGGCTCTTCAACAATGGTGGCAAACTGCAGTGGGCCTGCTGTAACTCAATGGTGCTGTTCCTACCCGTTCACCCGCTTTCCCTTGCACAAAGCATACTCTGAGGGAGAGAAGCCAATGGGGTGAGGGGCATGTCCAGAGGGGCCAAGCCTGCCTGGCCCCACAAGAATGGTGGCAAACCGCAGTGGACATTATGTAACCCAGTACCCCCATCGCCTTCTTTCCCTTGTTGTGTGCAAACTACTATATAGGGGAATGTGGCCAATGTGGTGTGTGTAATGGCATTAATGGTAAGGTATATACAATAAATATGTTTTTGTCAGAAGTGAATTAAAATATTTTACTACTACTTATAAGTATACTTGCCTTTCATCAGTTGCTGCATGGCTTGAACATAATGAGGCCTCTGCCTCTTCAGATCAGACCACTGTTTCTGGAGGGTAGAGACAGTGGTCTGGTAGCCGAAGCGGCGCTGGAGCCCCTCCATAATCCTGCGCTTTCGGCGCCGCACATGATAGGTGCCAGGGGGGAAATCATCGTACCCCCTGGCCAGTAGGTACTGTGTGGCATACATCTGCCTTACAGAACTCGCCATTGTGCAGGCAGAAGGTTCCGGTTCCTCGTTTTTACGAAAATCCTCGGTTTTACGAAAATCCTAATTTTTTTGAAAATACCGTTTTTTAAAATACACGCTAGCGGACTGTAATTTTTAGGTATTGTAGGCATTGATACGTGTTCTTAAGGTCATTACGCAGGTCCCTGAGTGATTAAGTGTATGTTACCAAGGCTATTTAGACCACTTTTAATGCGGATTTTGCCGAAGTTCGGACATCTCTAGTGGCCGTGCCCTAAATGTACATTTCAGCAATTCACACACTAATATAAATGGTAGATGCAGAAATAAACACATACAAAGACACAGTCTTGCAGAAATGCTCCCAAATATAAAGGGTTAACAAGTTGCTTCCTAAATACATATGAAAAGGGTTAACACCTTCCCCCACTCTGTTTGAGCAGGAAAATCTGCTAATAATATTCACTGCTCTCTCTGATGATTGGCTTGGAGACACCGGCAGGTGGGGATTCTGAGTTTAAATGTTACATGCAGCTTGGCATAAGGGGAATGGGAAACAAACACAAGGTAGCTAGTTAGCATGTGCAAAAGGAATTTTGGTACCTGGACCACCAGGAAGAGGCAACACTAGAAGCCAGCCATGAGATTATAGATTGCCAGTACTCAGAAATGTTCTTTAAATGATTTCTACAGTAAGAAGCTGAATTCAGAGGTGAGAGACAAATGGTTGACAGTTATAGAGACAGTTATAGAGTCTGTGGAGCTGCCTTTGTATTTTGGGTTTAGTTCTCCTTTAAATGTCAACACACACAGGGGCATATTTATAAATGTTCATTAACTTTTTGCCACCATTAAAAACAAATTTAAAACTTATATACAAACTTTATAAAATGGCAATAGCTGCCGGCGCCTCTTTGCTTTTTGCCACATATCGCCCTAAATTTCCACAGAAACCGCTCAATCGTATTTAAAAAACAGCAATAAGTTTTTCATTGCATTAAGTTAAGCCTTTCAAAATTGCCAATTCTGAGGTGGAGAAAGTGCATAACGGGCCATATATCCTGCCAGCCAGTGGGTCCCTGTGGATGGTGTCAATAAAAATACAATACAATTTGTATGTCAATACAAATAAGGGCCCAGGGAATAAGTTAGAATATCGTGCTTCATTTACGATTGCCGTTTTCCAATGATCGCTATTTGAGGTACAATGATCGCTTTTCGAGGTTTTGATTTTCTCCGTTTCCCAATAAGGTCCAATGGGTGTCTTTCCCCCACATATACTGTACATGAGGGTTTTTTTTCTGCTAAATTCCCCCCTTTAAAGTTGGCAAAATTTGGGGTTACACCCCTGGTCTGGTGTTGGTCGATGTTATGGTGCCAATTTTCATTTTGCTGAGACTTAACTAAATTAATACAGTAAATATTGTTGGTACTGGTAACTATACTACCACCGCACATCGCCACGGCAATACTTTTTCCAATCTTCTTTATAAATACTGTGAAAATAATATACTTGAGTATAAACTGAGTTTTTCAGGCTGAAAAATACTCGAGTCACTCACCTTTGAAGATCACGTCCTCTCCATTCCGGCAGCCGCACGATCAGTCCATGTACTGGCGCGCCGGCCGACGTCACTGCCCGGCGCCAATCAGTGACGTCAGCTGGCGCGCCAGTACATGGACTGATCGTGCGGCTGCCGGAATGGAGAGGACGCTGCTGCCGGAATGGAGAGGACGCTGCTGCCAGAATGGAGAGGAACTACCAGCACACAGTCCCAGGAAGCCCTTGGATGGAGGAGAGCCCACAGATCCTGGATGAAGAAAAGCCCACAGGTACAAACTTAACTGGGTTTGAGGGTGAGGGTGGCATTCAAGATGTTTGGAAACTACAACTCCCAGCATGCTTTATTAGCTGGGAGTTGTAGTTTCCAAACATTTGAATGCCAAGTGAGGGAGGCATTCAAGATGTTTGGAAACTACAACTCCCAGCTAATAAAGCATGCTGGGAGTTGTAGTTTCCAAACATCTTGAATGCCACCCTCACTTGGCGTCAAGATGTTTGGAAACTACATTTCCCAGCTAATAAAGCATGCTGGGAGTTGTAGTTTCCAAAACATCTGAATGCCAAGTGAGGGTGGCATTCAAGATGTTTGGAAACTACAACTCCAAGCATGCTTTATTAGCTGGGAGTTGTAGTTTCCAACATCTTGAATGCCAAGTTTCACCCTCGGTTTATACTCGAGTCAACAACTTTTATTAGATTTTTAGGTGAAATTGGGCACCTCGGTTTATACTCGGGTCGGTTTATACTCGAGTATACGGTATTTGCAATTGCAATGCCATGCATTATCGTTTATAAATGTTTATAAATATGCCACATACAGGATTATTCAATAAATGTTCTTATCGCTTAAAATGGTGCTAATTTTTCCCTAACCAATCAGATCTATTTAACATTTAAAGCTAACATCTAATGGTTGAGGGCAAAATTAGCACCATTTTAAACGATAAGAACTTTTATTGAATAACCCTGATAGTTTTTTGGTGCAAAAATTAAGTAACTGCCAGTAAAATATTTTAGAAACTTGCAGCCAAGGTTAGGAGGGCCGCTCCTACCATGAAAATATCTAAAAAGATTGCTCATGGCGTGTGCCTCTGGGGTTGCTAGAAAGGCAGTCTGTGCTTTACCTTGGTTGGCAGCCAGAAGATAAGAAAGAAGCTGCAGTGGACTCGTCTCCCCAGCTGATTGGTCTCATTGAACATCCAGTCGCCTAAGTGACATAACACTAATGCCTGTGCATAAGTGTTATATCACTTACGTGACCAGAGCTCAGTGGGACCAACCAGCCGCAGGGACGAGTGACTGCATGTTTCTCCTCATCTTCTGTCCACCAGCCAAGTTAAAGCGCTGCGACCTGTGGGGGTCATACCAGCTGCAGATCTTGTTGTCCAGATCTCTGACTGACTGAGAGAGAGAGAGAGAAAGGTGTGTCTGTGTGTGTCTGTCTGTGTGTGCACACGCAGGGCCCATCTTTGTGCAGCGGGCCCTCTTTTTGTGCACGGCCCATCTTTATGAAAAGGGATCATCTTGTGTGCAGGGACAATGTTAAATCAATCTTGTCCATTTGTGTGCTGGCCCACAGTACAACTTGATGCCCTCTTTCTGAAGAAAAGACAAATTGGCACCAGATACATTGGCTTTTACCTTAATAATTATAACAGTTGCATTGAAAAAGTTGAAAAAAATGTAATATAGTAAGATTTGTTTTTGCTGGTTAGAACCTGTTTAGAATTAATTACGATTAATCTCTGTTTCTACTTTGTTTCATGGTATTGAAAGGTTTTGCCCAAAAAATTTAACTAAATGACTACAGATTTTACCAGATTGCTCTACTAAACATGTATTTTGCTGCAGATATTTTTTAAATATTTTTCTTAATATTACTGATTAATAACTGATTTCAAATACAAAATGATTAAAAGATTTGCCACACCCAGCAAAAAACCACGCCCACTCACACAAAGCCATGCCCACTTACCCTCAGCGGCAGCGGCGCTCCTAGGGGCCCCATTCAAAAGTTGTTTCAGGTGCCAAAAACTCTAGGGACACCCTGGTCAAAAATAATAACTATAGCCACAATTTGAAGTGCCTTTCCTGGTGTCACATGCTGCCAAGCTTTGTTCCGTGGGGGGTTGACCCGAATTGGTTGGTACCGAGGCAGAGTTGTGAAGTCTGGGGTCCCAGCCATGTCTCAGCTATCTTTTCCATAGTGTTGGGAGGTAAGCAGAACAGGCTGTGTAGCATCTTTTCCCTAGTGTTGGTTTTTAAGCTGTATAGTCTGTCTATGTGGGAATAATTACAAGATTGTTAGAGTTATCATCTCAATATTAGTTCTAATGATCTGTATTTAATGTGTGATATGTATGTTTATAGCGACATCTGCTTATCATTGGTGGAGTAAAATTCACCAAATATGCTCAGGTAATTAGCAAACTTACATTTTTGCTAATAAACTTACATATTTCACAGTAACAATGAGAGAGAACTTTGCCTCAACAATTCTCTTAGAGAATTGAGAGTCATATTTGAAATGGAAATTCCAGTATAAAAATAATTTCGATTTTTCTGTGTTGTGGAAATGATTCAGAAGTCTCCTCCCTCATGATGTATATTTGCATATTATTTTTGCACCGCACAATATCTTTTTTACATTTGTTTTTTAATTTAGGTGAGTCATGTACAATGGAGAGTTATACACGCTGATTTGCGTTATTTATAATGTTGAGAAAGCTTGCAGAATTCTTTAAATCTATGGATGCAGTGAATACTACCATTGACACCAAATTAATCCTCATTTGTACGAGATATTTTCAACTCGAAAGAAGTCCCTTAGCACATTGTAAGGTCATTTATCAAATAATAAAAGCTTTCCATGCGGGATAGTCTACCGAAAATACATTTGAAAATCATGTCATGGAAATGTATAGAAGGTGTATAGAGGTAATTATAATGTTACATTCTGGAAATGTGTTTTCAAAGAGATGAATTATTAGAAATGTGTGTGATTGTGCTATTATTGGGGAAGGACCCAATAATAAACTCCAGATTACCCAGGATTACCACTATTTGTGTTCAGGGGGATTCATTGGAGGACCAGTTGTTGCAAGGGACTCATTTCCTTTCAAAGCAAGCCATCACAAATAGTTTTATAGTTTCCCACTACCCTCAGTAAAAGCACAATTCAGATTCCCTCTACCCTCCAACTGTACAGAAGCTAATTTCCCCCTCCTCATTACAATCAGAGGCTAGTTGCCCCATTATTCAAAGTATAAAAAGAAGCAAATTCAAGCAAGGTTTTCCTAGGTTTTCCAGTTTTTTGTAATATATATATATATATATATATATATATATATATACTGTATGTAATGTGTGTGTGTGCATACAGAAGCATACAGAAATTTATAATTACCAGTACAGAACACAGTATGTCTAAATCAATTAATATTTAGATGTTTACCTACTGCAAAGGACCCATTGGCACAAATCTCCATTATCTCCATCCCATCTCACGCAAACTTGAAAATTCTAATTCCCACTAAACCCAGACCTGCTCTTACTTTGCTCAAGCCCTGTCCATCTCTGCACATGCTACACTTACTTTAGGACAAATTTGTCAGCAAAACAGACTCTGCATTGTATGAGATGTATTGTTTGAATAATTCAACAATGGATTAACATCCATTGTAATGGGATCATTTCAAATTATTAGGTGGAGCTTAGGAAGCTTATAGCACTTAGTACTTAGTACCCTAGTTGGAGGCTAAAGACTACTTGCTAAACACAGCTAGCCCCAGATTATGCAAACAAACAAGACAAGCTCAATCCTGGGGCATACCAATGACCACAATGCAACTGGTGGGAGGGGGATTCATGGGAATTCCCAGAAACTTTCTCCAATGAGTCACACAACTAGAAGGGTAGAAGGCTCTGCTACCAGAACAAACATCAGAATCAATGTCTAAGTAAGTTAAGTAAGTTAAAACATAGATTTTATTGTGCTCATATAAAATACAGACAAGACAGGCTTATTACAGATAAAGACATGACACTTTTCGTGTTGTCACCAGTACATCACACTTTAACTCACACCCCTATAAATACTTACACTGATCTGAAATCACCAATTAACAGAGGCCTACATCCCAAGATAATTGAAGAGAATGAACTTTAACCTACTAAGGGTACCTCCACTGGGTATAAAGTACTTTGGGGTTTTCAGTTTTATTGAAGAACGGAAAGTAAACGAGCTATGTTTTACCTCCCGTTCTTCAATAAAACCTGCAGGATCCAGGAATGAAGCAAGGGAACTTTCCCTGGTCTTGCGCTCCTCCACTGTTCTTCTGTCAGGCCCTGACAGGTTTTGTACAGTATGTGCACTCTAGGAAATTGTTTGAAACTTTTATTGGTGACCATCTATCAAAAACCCATGTGTGGTCACCAATAAAAGTTTAAAACGAATTCTTGGAGTGTGAGCCTCAATCTGCTGTTTATTTGAGGTTTTATTGAACAGGAGATACCCCCAGAGGTGATACCCTTTAAATATTTTTCAATAAATGCAGTGATATCCATAATAATAGTGAAAAATTCCAGATTTTTATCAGTTAGGCTAGGTACACATGGGCAGATATTTTGGGCTGGCTGAACATTCAGCAATATCAACCAGTGTGAAATATTGTCGGTTGTGACAAAACTTGTGGCCAACATTTCGGCACGTCCTATAGTGAGGTCCATAGGACATTGCACGATTGTTCAAATGTCCTATCACCTGAATTGAACCGTAGATGTCGAAAAAGTAACGCCAATATTTCGACCTCACCGATCAAAATACCAAAAAATTGGTTGGTCAGGCAGAAAAGTTGGCCAGTGTGTACCAAGCCTTAGACAAATGCAAATCTTTAAAAAGCATAAGGGGTCTCATTAATGCATTTAAACTGTTTCTAACGTCTCCCACCTTTACTTAAAAAAAAAATACCATCCAAGAAAAACATGAGCATTTCATACCAGAACAACAAAACTGTGCAGACAAAAAAATGCAAATTCTGACTTTCTTTGAATGTTCCAAAGTTGACATTTGGACTGTGGGTGGATTTTGGAAAGGTTTGTGCTGACTGTGCAATGCTGACTTAATTGTGGGAAATTTAAACTTGCACTTTACTGGCCAGAAAGAAAAAAAAAAACAAACACACTCTTTACTTATCTAAGAGGTTTGGCTTAGAGGCCTGCCACGTCAGTCAGTTTTTATTCAGCTCACGTCTCTATCCAACCCAAAAAAGCCTTGATGAAAATATCAGCCAAACCATCCTCATATTTAGTGCATATAAAAAGTAGACAGAATGAGGGGCAGTGCTTAGAAGTTTTAAGTAAAGGCAGCCATTAATTACAAACACATGTTTCAAGATAACAGTCTTTTCCCAGTGGAGAAAGAGGTCGTTTTTTTTTCTTATACAATGGGACCTTTCTTAAAAGAAAGGTACTGGCTCACGTTCTGGTAATAATCAGAATTAAAGGTTGGGGGATGTGGGTTGTCAGAATTCCTGGCTCAAAGTGACATTTATACAGAGATTCTTGTTACTGGCCTGGAAGCCAAAAAATACAAATAGATTTTATCTGAAATACCATTTGAGGGGGGGAATCCACTTTCCGCCCACTGTTAATCCAAACGAATAAAAATTGCCTTTTGGAAAAAGGTTTATCTTTTCTTTTTATCTCAATCCCTTTCTTTCGGCATGGCAAATAAAGTTGAAATGAAAGTTATAACGTCAGACTTGTCTGAAATAAAATCATAAGGAAAATAAACTGTTAATCGAAATTACTTTTTTGGATTCAGGGCCATATTTTGTTTGTTGTTTGGAGAAAAAACAAAACAAAAACTGGAACACAATAATGAAACAAAATCTTCCGGTGGTTTTCTGTCTAGAACAAATTATAGCTGCCAAGAACATTTAGCTTTGCTAAAAAAGCATGATTAGTATGTTTTTATATAGATTTTAACAATTTATATACATTTCATTGGTTGATTACTCACATAATTATTGTGTTTTCATTTGAAAACAGGATTATTTCATAGGGGAAGGGAATGAAATAAGGGAATGTCCACCCTTGCCACCTAATTTTAACAGCTTGAACACCTACACCACCTCCCACCCCAAACAGAAAACATTACCCCTGCACTCCTCTTGCCTTCTGGCACTTAATGTGATTTATTGTATTTTGGAACCCTGAAGGTAAGGAGGGCTAAGGGAAACGTCTGCTTGTTTTCTTGCTACAAAGTAGCTCAAAAGCGAATGCTACATGTATTGCATGTGTGCCATTAATATTAAACTGTGGAGGCCCAATAAAGTTGGAGTTTAACCCATGTTAATCAGATATTACACTGGGAGCTTGTTGACAACAACAACAATAACATTTATAAAGCTCTGTTCTCCTATGGGACTCAAAGCACATGACATGCCCCAGATTAATAATTTGTCACAGAGAAAGAGAGCTATATTTCAGTAAATGCCAAATTAAATAGATGACTTTTCAGTCGGTAAAAAAATGCCTTATATTACATCTCCCTGATTGTGTATAGGGGTTTGCGCTGCTGTTAATTAAGTGTTAGGCTGGGTACACCCCTTGTGTTTGTGACTTGTGGCTGTCTGTCATTGCTGGGTACACACGGAGGGACAAATGTTTGTCGGTCGCGGCAAATTCGTCCATTTGTGAGCGACCGATTGTGCGGTCCCATAGGGAACCGTACGATTGATCTGAATTTTTCCGACATGCCCGATCATTCGTTCGTACGATCCGGACAGATGGACGATCGATGTCGGTCGCGGCCGCCCGCCCCACACCAGACGATATTTTCGCCTGATCAACCGAATCGGTCGTGAATCGGTTGGTGGGCCGAAAATATTGGCTGGAGTGTACCCAGCCTTAAAACCTCCTTTATTATATAGAACACACGGAGAGCCGCACAGAGTGTATAAAGCAGCAGTAAATCACACATATAGATTAAAAACACAGCCCACACACTGCACCCATGAATATATATAAATCCCAATCATTGGTATATCACAGTGGCATAACTACCGCCCCCGCCACCACTTACGGTTGTGCAGTAGGGCCCACCACAAGCCCACAATCCCTGCAGTGGCCTGCCATTTTTAAACAGCTGATCGCGCATATGAAGGAAACACGCACAATCAGCTGTTTAAAAGACCGGACCCGAACTTCTGGTTCGGTTATGGACTTTCGGGTCTGGTCTTTTAAAGAGCTTATGGCATGTATGTTTCCTTCATATGCAAGATCAGCTGTTCAAAAATGGCTGGTCACTGCAGAGATCGTGGAGAGCGGAGGGAGTCAGGGGTTCAGCCTCCAATCTTGCAGGGGGAAGGGGGGGCTGCAGATACGCCCCTGGTATTTTGATATATCAAGGAGTAACTAGCACATGTAAGGTAAATGGGTATACACTCAAAATAATAGTATAGTCAACCATCTTATTAATAAGTCTACCCAAACATAGAACATCACAGTGTGGAAAACAAGACCACAACATAATGCTACCGAATACACTTTACCAATGGTACCAGTCATCCATAGTGAAGGAGCAGGGCGTAGGGGCAAGTTAAAACAAAAAATGGTGGACGTGTATCGTTCCACACTAAGGATTTTGTGAGTAGCAGAGATATAAGTAATCTAAACCACCAACAGTGTCCCACTGGGGGACCCTAAAGCACCATCATTTTACCATATCCAGTCAGGACATGGCACTCACACTGCTTAATATAGTCAGTAGTGGATAAAACTGCTTAGCTTTATTAGTAAATACATAATAACAAATCTATATACATATACCACGTATACCAAATGGAAAGATAAAAAGCGGGTGTAAAAGCGAGTGTAAAAGTCACTAAAATATATTTAAAAAATCAGCATATCAAGAAATGTGCAAGTCTATGCAGCCAAAAAGGAAGCTGATCAAGCCTGCAAACACCTTTATGGTGAGTGCAATAAACGGCTCTGTGCCTAGCCTATTTCACCCAACGCTTCACAGCCAGTGTGCCTCCCAAGCAGGTGAACAACTTACTCCAAATGTGATTGGATAAAGTCTGTCTTCAGTCCGGTAGTACGTAAACATCCAGGGGTGTGACCCTCACCACCAATATACCCCAAACTGGACTGCTCTCCCACCTCCCGCTACAGGTTCTTGATACTGAGCGGGGGACCTCCACATCCAGCAAAACC
Organism: Hymenochirus boettgeri; assembly: GCA_019447015.1. Classification (NCBI taxonomy): domain Eukaryota; kingdom Metazoa; phylum Chordata; class Amphibia; order Anura; family Pipidae; genus Hymenochirus; species Hymenochirus boettgeri. Next base: position 95,610,667 of record CM033472.1, on the reverse strand, counting down.
CCAAATCCGTCTGTACTTGTTGGCAGCAAAAGGAAAAAGCAGAATACATGTAGATACTGAAGCACAAACACTGGCTACATGTGTTCCAACTGACTGACATACGTTTCGGGGCCGTCTTGCCCCTTCTTCCGGATCACATGACCAATGATCCTCCCATGTTTAAATATGCCTCCTGCTTCAGGAGGCGTGTAACCCATATAATAAATATAAGTGATATATCTAGCATTATATCAGGTTGCCAATATCACAAAAATGGGATATAATAGCTGTGTATAATAGTATGTGCCCGGACTCAGACAAACTGCGTATCGATGTGTGTGTACTGGCAAATCTACCCATGCCATCTTACTAGAGGGTGCCTGGCATCATGCCCAAATTGACCGCTAGATTCATCTACCACATTCTCTATCACATTTTTTACTGGTGAGCACTATTTTATCTAGCGTTGCCTTTTATGGATGAAGGTTACTTTTGGGTCAATAGTTTATATATCTTATTATAAATAGGGCACTGGAGCACTTTGTTTGGTCACATATCTGACCGGAAAGAGAGCCGACCTTTTAATACAGTATATCCACTGATCTTTCAGGCATCACTAGGGTTAAGTAAAGGATGGGAGTATCTTGACACTAGGGGGAGGAGAACCAAGTTTTTAAATGTGCATATATTTGCGAGTCTTTGTATCCTGAGGACGGCTAAAATTGTAGCACGTTGATATAATAAAGCAATTTAATTGCAACAAGCCCCAAGAGTGCTCCTTCTATGGAATCCAGTGTGTTACTTTTGGAAAGCACCGAGGTATATTGAAGCGCACAGCGCGAGTGCGGAACACATGGAGGATCTATATATATGTGTGTGTGTGTGTCTGTATACATGTATGTGTGTCTGCATGCATGTGTGTAAGTATGTGTCTGTCTGCATGCAAGTGTGTATGTGTGGGTCTGTCTACATGCAAGTGAGTATGTGTGGGTCTGTCTGCATGCAAGTGTGTATGTGGGTGTCTGTGTGTCTGCATGTATGTGTGTGTTTCTCTGTAAATATGTGTGTGTGTCTGCATGTATGCATGCAAGTGTGTATGTGTGTGTCTGCATGCATGTGTGGGTGTCTGTGTCTGTCTGTATGTATGTGTGTGTGCATGCATGCATCTCTCTGCATAGATGTGTATATAGATGCATGTGTGTGTTTGTTGGCATAACACATATAATGGCTTAATGTCTAGCGCTCGTTAATATAATGGTCTTAATTGTCTAGTAGTTTTTTTTAAATCTTTCTCTACATATGGAGACTACAAATGATCTAAATTGCATATTTTAATGTATGTATTGCATTATTATTATTAAATAATTTAATGCTGGCAACCTTTTTAGAATGCAGTTTTGGATAGAAGCATTGCAGACATACATACTGTATTTGTTAAATACTTAGTTGAGGTATCTATGGTAACACAGCTGAGCAAAAATAACAAAAAGAAAAGATATATTTCTTGACTTGCTCTTATTGTTGGTGTGAAATGATTTTAACGCAGTGGTGCTCACATAATTGAAGTAAAGCTAAGCGCTATACAATAGGTCACCAAACATAAATAGAAAGACATCAAACCAACATTAAGAAGGCCTTGCTAACTTACAGTATTAGCAGTAAAATCAATAGTAAGTTTAGTACACAACGCTGATGGCAGAAAACTAAAGGGTCACAATAGAACTCGTGATTCATATTTTTAAGTGTTAAAATAATAAAAGCCAAGGAAATTCTTCAGGTGATCTGGCTCATTAGCAAGGAATGCCCTTCCATATTTTCTGAGGTAACATGCCATGTAATGATACTTTCAGGCGAATGGCAGGTTGCTGTTCGCTAAAAGTTTACTTAGCTTTTTTAACTCATCTGGTTAAAACTTGCTATATGACAGAGAAATACATCTGCACACAAAGGTTCATACACCATCTTATGTATTTGTATTTTAGAGTTTGTGCATTCGGAGGTTGATTTCACATGAAAAATTTCCTGGGATTCTTTTGAAGTACGGGACTTCTAATTCTGTATATAATTAAGCATGCGCTACATTTCAGTAGGAATTTTTTTTGCACACCAGACTTTCTACTCAGGGGAAGCTTCTTTACTGTGCATATATATCACAGGAACTGATGCATTGGGGTTTAATGCTTACCACAGCTTGCTATAAAGGAGCTCATGAACCACTATTTATCTTACCTTGGTATAATATATGTGTATGTTGTGACATGATTTCCAAAGACAATATATTACTTAGATTAATATGCTTCACGGATTCAAAAGTACAACTGAAAGGGAAAAAACAACATTTGCATCCACCTAAACATATAATACATTTATGTATTTTGGGGTCAATGATTCTAATTATCTATATCTTTCAACCATATGACTATGCCTGCTGATTAAAGGACAACTACTTTATAGTGCCAGAATTAATACAGCATAAAGTACATTTATCATGGGGTAGATGACCTTACTCCTACTCCTACTCCTACCTCCCCATTATGACCCCTAAGCCCTATGCTGAGCTGTCAAACAGTCGCTCATGTGAAAGCTGACATCTTAACCCTTTGATTGTTTATTAAATATGCTCCCTGATCTTTACTGAGAACTTTTAGTGCTAAAAAGCCTAATTGATGTTCCACCAAGCCTCTCTTGGTTTTAACACCCAATAGCTTGGGACTGTGGTATAACTTCCAGTACCATCAACGTAATTATGAGGTTATATACTACAGGTAACTTAAAATCCCTTTCCCTCACTGATTCTGTTGTTTAGAAGTGACAATTGCTCATGACCTTTGATTGTGAAGGGTTACAGGATTATCCATATTGGATCTAGGATCCTTAGACTTAGTCCAGAGTAGGACTGGGACCTTTTGGCCAGGGGCAAATACAACCAAGTGGTCCTTTCACATTTATTTCTATCTCTGGTGGGGGGGCAGTAGCAGGGCAAGCTAAAGTAAGTCAGACTCCATCAGGGGTCTGAAAACATCAGGGGCACTTTAGTGTAGTGCATGTGGTGTGCATAGCATGCCATCAAATTATAGGCCAAACCCCTTTCTCCTCAACCAATTAAATCATGTCCATTAGGTGCAGTATATTGCACACAGACTGGTACATATAAGATGCCCTCCTTCCTAGCACACACAGAATGGTACATATAAGATTACCCCATGCCCCGGCCACACAGATTTGTACATATAAGATGCTGCCATGCCCAGCCTACACAGACTGGTACATACAGTATAAGATGCCCTCCTGCCAAGCACACACAGACTGGTACATATAAAATGACCCCATGCCCAGTTCACACATACTGGCATATATCAGATGCCCGCATGCCCAGCACACATAGACAGGTAAATATAAGATGGCCCAGTGTAAGGAACTTACCTGATCTCCCGGCCCAACGTCGGTCCACCAGGGCATGCTCCCGGACTTGGTGACTAGTGGACAGAGTTAAGAAAAGACGTCAAAGATTTTGTAGCCTCTTTTTCTATCTGTGCCATGTCCAAGTCTTCTCGTAATACTCCCTGTGGACTTCTTCAACCTCTACCCATTCCCTCTTGTCCTTGGACGCATCTCTCCATGGATTTTATAGTGGATTTACCTCCTTCAAAGAAACATTCAGTAATTTGGGTAACTATTGACCGTTTCAGCAAAATGGCACATTTTGTTCCTCTACTTAAATTGCCCTCTGCCCTTGAACTTGCTCATCTTTTTTTGCCTGCATGAACTACCCATGGAAATTGTTTCCGATAGAGGAACACAATTTGTATCCAAGTTCTGGAGAGCATAATGCAAGTCTTTAAATATCAAACTTCCTCCGCATACCACCCACAGTCTAATGGTGCTGCTGAATGGGTTAACCAATCTCTAGAACAATTTCTCTGGTGTCACATCTCTATCTCTCAAGACGACTGGTCCGAACTTCTACCATGGGCAGAATTCGCCTACAACAATTCCGCACTCTTCTTCTGGTACCTCTCCATTTTTTTTGCAACTCTGGACTAAATTCCCTCAAGACTTTCTTTTTTCTGATAATCCTTCTGCCGATGATATGCTTTCTCACAGGTCAGCTATCTGCAGTTCTACAAGAAACAACTTACTCAAGTCCTCCCTTACTTAAGGCAGCCGATAGAAGACGTAGACGAGCTCCTCAATATACTATTGGACGTAAGGTTTGGTTATCCTCTCGGAATCTTCATCTACACATTCCTACACCCAAGCTGGGCCCCAAATTCATAGGACCTTTCTCCATTTCTGAAATAATTAGTGCCACGGCTGTCCATCTTGATCTACCCCCTACTTTGAAGATCCCTAATGTCTTTCATGTTTCTCTACTCAAACCAGTTATTATCAACTGATTCTCTAATTATAATCCACCTTCTCCTCCAGTTTTTGTTGACGGACAACAAGAATTTGAAGTTCAGGAAATCCTTGATTCCAGATATTCTATTGAACTCACTTTAATATCTTGTTCCAGGAATTAACATCCTGGTTTAATGCTCCCCGTTTAATTAGAGCCTTCCATAAGAAATTCCCTTTCAAGCCTGGGTGTAGTGGGACCTGATCTCCCGGCCCAACGCCGGTCTGGTCCCGGACTGGTGACGCAAACGCTCATTCGTGCGTCATGTACTCGCGCCGCCCGGCGTGAAAGTTCAAATGAACCCTGCTCCCTCCCACGGATGCCCGGTTGGCATCCATGGGCTCGCAGGTCCCTCAGCCCTCCTGTTGAATCCTGTTTTCCTTGCTCTTGTCTACAACATTGTTACAGTCCAGCCCTTTATTGTTCCAGTTCCACTACAGCATTGTTACAGTTCAGCTCTTCATTGTTCCAGTTCCACTACAGCGTTGTTACAGTTCAGCTCTTTATTGTTTCAGTTCCACGTCAGCATTGTTACAGTTCAGCTCTTCATTGTTCCAGTTCCACTTCAGCATTGTTACAGTTTGGCTCTTCATTGTTTCAGTTCCACTACAGCATTGTTACAGTTCAACTCTTCATTGTTCCAGTCCCACTACAGCATTGTTACAGTTCAGCTCTTTATTTCCACTACTACATTGTTACACATCAGCTCTACATTGTTCCAGTTCCATTCCAGCATTGTGTTTGTTCCAGTAAAGACTCCCAGACTCTTACTTCCTCCTACTCCCGACTATAACAGTCCTCTATAGTACCGGGAAACCTTTACACCCAGTCCACACAGACTGGTAGATATAAGTTGCCCTTTTGCCCAGAACACACAGACTGGTATGTATAAGTTGCCCCCTTGCCCAGCACACACAGATTGGTACATATAAGATGCCATCATTACATGCAGCCCAATTTTTTTGTTAGAGACTGGCCAGGAGGCCATTTGCCCCTCAGCCTACTGGGCCATTGGGAAATTAGGACAACAACACACAATGTTTTTGCTGTATGGTTGGAAACTTTGAATATACTGTGTCTTCTACACTGTGTCATGGAATTTGATTGTTGCATGGGAGACTGCATTCTAAACATTACTAACATTCTGCTTCTAGCATCTGTACAGCTTGAAGTCGCAATGCTTAACTGCCAGACAAACGTCCTACACTATATATGGGGCAACAGCTAAAGAAGCATAGAATCACTATACCAAGAGAAAGGACCTTAATTTCTAGAATGTAAAGTTGGTATTCCAAACTTTGATTTTTACTTGAGTCTTGAGTGAGACCACTCCAGAATCAGGACTCCCGCGACTGTCGGGACGGGTGGGATATCTCCTTGTGTCCCAAGAAATCCTACTGTGCAATTTGTGGACCATTTGTTCCCTATCACTTTCCAAGTTGTGTCTTCTGGCACCTACACTTCCTTGTTGCTGTTTTCTGAGCATAGCCAGGCTCCCTTTTGTGCTGGTACACATGCAAGTGAATTGAGCATGTTGCACAATTGGAACAATCTAAGGTAGCAAATTCCCACTGCAAATCACAGGACTATCAAGCAATAGCAGAGTAGTATAGAGAGTCAGCTGTGAACATTTGGTGTGTGGCAGTCACAAATCATCTCCCTATACTTTATATAGGGACAACACTCATAACTCATGCTATGTTTGAGATTGTTAAGCTTTTCCTTTCCATACTGCAAAGTTTTAATACTGTCACTAGTTACTTCAAACTAAAGTTTGCTATATTGCCTGTCAGACTTAGCGCTAGTATGTTATTAACAATGTGGCATATAGCTGTTACAATGAAAGTGTCACATAAGAGTTTTCTTAAAGGACACACAGTACTTGACTTCAGTCTGTCATTAAATAATCAAGCGATAATGTGTAACTTTATAGCTGGTGAAAAATAATGCTTTTGTCATTTATAATTTAAAGTTGCTCCTAGATGCCTACATCTTGGAGTAACTTGGTCAGCAAGTACGGTATGACACTGCTTCCATGAAGTCATTCCAATCAAGTTTGTGCTGAAAGCTTCATTAACATCACACAAACTCACAGATTAGAAAAAAAAAAAAAAAAGACTAGTTGTGTGTGTGTGTGGGGTGTAATAGAAATGACAGTATAAGCTATTGCAGTGTGAATATTAGTGATAGCAAGAAGACTATGGCAGAGAGGAATTTTTCTACTGTAATGTATACCATGATAAAAAATGTATTCCTGAATAGTAATAGTTCTCACAGACGTACTACAGCCTTATGTGAGGTGCTCTACGGGGATGCCCTTTTTCTTCTCAGAATAATTCTGTAAAATCTTGAAAGCAAAAACTGCACATCACACATTGTTTGTCTTACTGCCTGTGTCCTGAAGACTTTAAAAATATTTACAAATATTCTAAATTACTAGATGCCACCCATAACTGCTACAGGATAATGACAATAAGAAATTTGAATTACTGTTATGCTTTAACATACCAGGCAGCTATATAGCTTAAGGTGAGGTGGGCCAAAAGGAGCAAAAAGCCCTCCACAGAACATAAAAATTGAGCAGAGCCTTCTTATAACAAAAGGTAATGTCTCCTTTATGTCCTATGTCTAATGCATGTGTCCAGAACTGCTGGCTTATTAACATGCAGACATGACATGTTTCAATCTTGTTAGATCTCATCAGTGAAAGATACAGATACATGGCTTAATGGGGTAGGACTTGGGAGCACTATATACCAGGCACCTTAAGATGGGGTGGGCCAAAAGGATAAAAAAGCCCTCCACAGAACATAAAAATGGAGCAGAGCCTTCTTATAACAGAAGGTATCTTGCAGTCTCCTGCTATATGATTAGCATTTGTTAAGGTCTTCTGGGAAGGGATCCTATGAAACCCCCTCTGGACACGGAATCTAAATATCTGCTGGTCTTCCCCAGAACCTCTGATGATGAGCATGTTGTGCAGCAAACAGGTACCATGTTGTGGGTCCAGAGGAGAACCCCACAAGAACCAACCCACAATGTGAAGAGGGCAGCGGGCAGCAAAGACCAGAGGAGCACAAATCAAGTCTGGAAGTAGACAGGCAAACTGCACACTTAAAGAATAAGTCTGAAGAGGTAGCAGCAGGACAGGATATCAAACAGGCAGTGGACAGGCCGCTAGCAATATAGACTCTGAGTAGGAAACCGCGGATAAGTTCATCAGACTGACACTGGATAGACAAACTAAGTATGGATAATGAGTCTAAGCAGGTAACAGCAGATGAGTTGATTTAACAGGCACTGAATAGACAAACTGCAATGGTCTATTTGCCCCATTTAAAGCAATTCTAACTGAGATTCCAATGTTGATGGTCTTATAAGCAGAAATCATAATGCCTAAAACCTGCCTGTTGATTCAGAGCTTCTAGAATTCTCATTGTTGGTGATGGCCCATCCGTATGTTAAGTACAACCACTTTTGTAAATCTATTTAATGATAACACGCCTTTATAAATATGTTCAAGTCTACCCCATGTGAAACAAATTCTGCCCAACTGTACTTACGTGAAGATAGAAACTTCTGTAAGATGTATACTAATGAGTTGGTGCTATTCCTTCACTGTTTCCAATATTTCTTGAGCACCTTTCCTCTTTAACTGTTCTGCAATAGCTGAAGGATCTTCCCTTCTCTGTGGAAGGATCTTTATGAAACACACACACAGTAAGTTATAGATAAAACAGACATAAAGGTCTCTCTCACCCCAATAATACCATTCTAGTTTAGAATCCTTGTTTTACCTTCAAACCCTTTTTCCTGTAAAATTCAGATATCAGTCACAGTAAAGGCTCATACACACATCCGATCTTGGCATCGACTCTCAACCCCCAAACGCCGATTATAGCACGTGTGTATGTGTTCGGTCGGGGGTCGTTTGTTGATCCACCTTGGCGGATCAACGAACAAGGCTTAAAATTTCTGTACTGCTGCCTTATCTTACCTCAAAAGTAGGCACATTAAATAATGTCAGGAATGCTTATCACAGCACAGTCAGTAAACCCATAATGCTACCTCCATTATGTTAAATTCATTATCTGGTAATAAGCTTAATTTTGGCTTTGTCTTTTTATGTTTGTATTTGTAACTTTTCTTTGGGGCTTAACAAGCCTCACCGCAGGGGCATGTTTGGGAGGGGGTGGGGTTTACTGGTGTCTGGAATGCCCCTTTTCTGCCCGCTCAGTGCAGTCTGCTGTTCTACTTCTCCTGGTGTCCATATACTGTTACATAGATTGTTACATTGTCAATTGAGCTGTGAGTGAGAAGCAGCATTTGTATTTGTTTCAAACATGTATCCAGTCTGCCCTGTGATTGACAGCAGTCATAGAGACTGTATTAATATTAACCCTGCAGCTGCCTGAGGTAACTGCCGAGACTGGGTTTATATACTGTACTTTCTGTACCTACTACACTGTGAGGGAGTGTAATAAGTAGGAATTGGGACAATAAGAAATCCTGGAGGTGGTTGAATAGCTGACTGTCAACATTGTATTATATATACACAGGAATGATTGTTCCATATATTCTTTATACAGAATAATTATTATTATGTGCTCTTGCCCCTGCACTGGGGACAGTTGTCCTCTGGACTTAGAGCTCAAGGTATCTGAGCTGAGGCTGGGAATACTTGAGAAAACCAAAGTTTGACTGGCAGACAGTGGAGAAGTAAGCAGAAATCAGAGTCAGGGACAGAGTTTAGAAAGCTGAAGTTGCATTAATCCAAACATCAGAAATAGTCAAAGCCACGAAAGCCAAGTGCCGGAGAGAGCCCCAGCTGCAAAAGTCAGAAGAAGATGAGGATGCACAAAAGAGTTCAGACACACAAAGTGATGCGGTGGGAGCGGAGGTAAGTAAACTCTGCTATTCCTGAAAGTTTATGAATATATTCGTTTTTTCATGTATCTTTTTTTTTTTTTTTTGGTAGATACAAGCATATCAACACTTTCTTTATAGGGATTGAAAGTTTGGAAATATAGCATTGTAAATAATATTATCTACAAATAAAAAATACACACTCAGCACACATCCATATATATTCTGCATAATATGAAGCTCTACACTTTTCACATCACAATTGTTACTATTTCACATACTAACAGAACTGATTGTTCCAGCAACTGACTTTAGGATACCTTCTGTAAAATATTTCTACTGGGAGTTTGGCAGGATTTGGGTGAATCTGTGAGGATTTCTACCTATGGTCAGACCTTCTATTAGCCTGAAATGGTTTTCTTTAATTCCCATGAACATTCTTTTTGGGTGTTTTTTCTTCTTCTTCTTGCAGCTGGGAATTTCCATTTCAGTTAAGAGCCTAATTTTTGTAAGAGTCAAGCGAGTCTTATTAAACTTAGATCCTTTGCACTTTGATACTAAGTTATCTTTTTCAAGAAGTAAATTGAAGAGCTAACAACATTCACTGGCTTAGATTTCACCACATACATTTTCTTTTTTAAAAAGCTTTGGCAAGTATTTCTCTGTTAAAAGGTTATATTTAACTGCACTGCCAAGGTACACACATTTAAGGGCTCAGAAAATAGGAGGTTAGCGTCATTATTTTAGAAATTAAATATAATGGTATCCCAGTGCTTAATTATATTATTTTTGGATCAAAATCTAATTTACTTTCTCCCAAAACTGGCTCTGATGGAAAATTGCCTCGCCAGCTGTGGCTAATGCCAAGTGTTATTTCTTGTGCTTTTCAATCATAAGTAGCTATGAAGCTACTCACATGCAATGAGGAAGGGCCTTGTTTCCAGCAGTTTAAATAAACAAATGATAACCTAGTCAGTCTTTGAGGTTAATGCTTTGATTGTCTGAGAGACTGAAATTTGGCTGCCAGCAATGCTCAATTACACATTTTTTTTTGTCACTCTTGCTTGTATTTCTTGTTGCCGTCTTAATGTACGGCATGAAAAGTTCAGAGTTTTTCATGTATCGAAATGACTTTCAGGTTGCTCCAGAAATGTGTTTAATTTTAACTTCATTAACTTCCTGTTCTGTCACAATAGTTGAAGTAGGATTTCATCTAGAGCAATATTCAAATACGGTTTTAATGAGCTATTTAATTAAAGGCTAATTGGGGTGAACCCATTAAAGATTTCAAAATGATGCTTATCATACTAGCTATGTTTTGAGATACATTTTCCTATTCTTAGTCTGTTTGATTATAAACTATCTGTAAATGACTTTAAAATGCCCGATTAAGGTTTTCAGTTTCCCAGTATAATAATATATTCTGTAAATACAAGGCATTTTTTTTATTTGTAAACATTAAACCCAGCTCACTAAGGATGCCAAAGATAAAAGTTTGTAATCTTCTTTTAAAAGCCATGCTGCAATAACCATAAAGAACTACTATGGGTAAGGCTGTGATTAGGCCTGAACTGTTCTTTACATATTTTCTGTAAATAAAGGTGAGACCCACACCCCTTTCAAGCAGCAAATAGTGAGGTAATTCCCATAAAAGCAGCTTTATTGAACAAAAATTATAAACATCCCCACACCTGACGCGTTTCAAGTGCTACCTCACACTCTTAATCATAGACAGGGCCTCACCTTTATTTACCGAAGCCTCCATGTTTATACAAGTGGGTGCATTGGCGGGTCCACCTATTAACTAAATATACAGTTATATGCATATGGGTATAACAGCTAATAATGAGTGCTTAACTTCATGAGATACTGAATTGTCCTTTAACTGTGCCACTATAAGACTAATCTTGACCGACCCCAACGAGGCTACTAATGATGAAGAGAACTGTCTGATAAACAAGGCAAGGTTGGGCTTGTTATTTTTACATGTGTAAATCAGGCCCAATGGGTTAGGAAGAGCAGCCAGTGCCTTATCATAATGTGGAAGGGCAGGGACAATGGTGGGTTAGTAACGTTAATCAATATTTGTTTGGTTTCTAGTGATTGAAGAGTTCAAGATGGCATAGGTAAGTATTTATTTGAATGTTTTTTTGATAAATGGCTTAGTTCTCCTTTAAAGTTTAAATACATACAGAGTACATGAATTGATATGTCCTTGATAAAGCTTTGAATAAGCTTACATGAGTTGATCACTTTTTTTGTTACTTTTGCTACCTGAATAACCCTAAATATTGGATGTGAAGGATTCTGCTATTTTGCACATTAACAGGCCAATACTTTATTGGCCATTTTTGGCCTGAATTAGTACAAAACCCACGCAACTCAATCTACTATAGGGTAAGCCTTAAACTTAATGCCTATTAATTGCAGGTGTATGGGCTGATGCAGGAAAAAAGTTCTGTCTTACCTGACTGGAATCCAGTAAGTCTTGAGGGAGTTTAAAGCATTGCAGGATCACGGTGATGTAAGATTTGACTTCTGTTTTCCTACATTGGCCTGTAATTGTTTTTATTTCATTTGCGGGACACAAAAAAGTTCTTTAAAAACAAACATTGTGTGAACCAGCTACCTCTATCTGCGCACAAAGGGACACAGGGGTACAGCCTATAGAGTAAAAACTTTATTACAGTATAGAGTATAGAGTAAAACTTTATTACATGAAAAAATTTTGACAACTAAAAAGCATATTCTTAACTTAATTTGGTGGCTTACATTTCTTTATGGTGAACAGTTAAACATGTGATCATCCTCAAGCGACTTTTTTAAGGTTGAAAATGAAAAGAGTAAACTATCTAAGGAATAAATCTCTTTTATTAAAGCTCACAGAGACTGGTGTTTAATTACCACAACAACTGAAACAGACCTGTTATGCTTATATTATGTTTTATGGAAGGGGATGCAATGTTTGGCCTTCTAGATTCCCCTATGATTCTTTCCCTTATATGCCAATCCTATACGGTCTATTAATTTAGTCCTTGGAGATGCATGAAAAATGAAACAAAATGCAGTTGTCTCGTACAATCTTCGCTACATGGCAAAAGACATAGGAATCTTATTCGGCAAAGCAAATAATAGTGTTGTTGTTTTCCCTGTAGTTTGTTCCTGAATTAATTCTTGAAAACAATTAAAACATAAATTAACAAGGTACTGCCCTATTCTAAAGCTTGAAATGTTGAAAATACCTGATATATTTAAAGTAATAACTTGATTGCTCATATAAAGAAATATAATAATATAAAGACAGCCGTATTTCTGAATGCACTGATTTCTGATTTCTGAACCGAGATATGATTAGCAAATTCTGTGAAAACTGGAAGATACAGCAAGATGGTAATAGCAAGAATCCATGTCCTTAAAAGGCCTGATTGCTTTAGCAAGTTAAATGATCCACACATCATTCCATGCGAGAGATTGGTACTGACTGCTTCCCAGCTTCTGGGCTACTTTAGTTTTGTTTTTCACAGAAGTATTTATCCTTTGGCTGTGTAGGAAAGTGCAATATCCATTTTTACTGAATACCATGGAAGATGGTAGCGTGTTTACTTATTTATATAAAAAAATTGGTAGCATCACTATTCAGTGTCTTTTTCATCCCAAATAGCATCTTAAAATAAAATGTGTGTAATACAAATACTTAACAGAAGATTACTGTTCTGCTAAATGGATGGCTGCAGTAGGAGTGAAGAGCATGTTTTAACAATGGAAGAGGAAAAACAGATTTCATACCATAAAACTGCATGATAACAGTGAGGGAATCCCCAAAGTTTATTACGTATTGTGTCTGTGAAATGTCCAAGATTTAGTAAAGAGACTCTGGTAATGTCTGTAATCCTCAGAATGCACTGACTCCTCTGACTGAGCGCTATTTTATTTTTATAACAAACATGTACAAGAGTATCAGTGAACAAATCATGGAATCCTGTAGAATATTACATGGACTGAATAATCATCCACATCTTGTGGTGGGAAATCATTATACAGATCATTTACACACAAGGACCTAGTTACATTAAGTGGATTTATTATAAAGATCTCAGTAAATGTAACGCTATATTGCTCAGTGCATGTGCTTCTAATAGAGAGAGAAGGAAGATGTTTCACATAACTTGGTCATTTTATCAGCAGCAGGATCTATGTTTGTGTTTAGGTATGGAGTGCAGATTGTATTACATAAGACAGACTTATCAAGGGTCATTAACTCAATTAATTGTGGCATTCATTACAGCATAACATTTCCTGTCTCCTCTTTAAATGAAAAAGCCATAAATAAAGTTCAGTAGACAGGTAGCCATTTTAAGGTTAGAAATAGTTTCTTTCAACTAATTACAATGGAAATAATTTACCTTTATCTCTGTTAGACATCTGAAAATTCAAAAATGCGCAAGAGGACCCAATGAAGTCTATGGTAGTTAAAAAAAAATACGAAATTCCCACCTAAAATTAAGATATAAATAGCAATGGTAACTTATTGTAAATGGTTCTGGGGAACACATATCAATGCCCAAAATCTTTTTAAAAAAAAACAAAAAAACTTCCAGTAATGGAAACTTCATGCGCTTCCTGTTTAGGCAATCAGCATAGTATTTTCAAAGTTTCTAGAAATTTTAGAAAATTTTAAAGAATAGTTTTGCAGTTCAGAAAAATAAAAAAAAACTCAGAAACACGCAAAGTCTGAGATTCAGCGGTTCCATGAAATCCCCTTCGGAACCGGGTTTGGATTCGGGTCCATCTCTACTTAACACCTGATGATAAAATATCTGAAATTGATTCCACACCTACAGAAGAAAATACCGATGTGACCGGTGAACTTTAATAATGCACTTTGTGGTACCTTATGATACTTCCCATTTGAAAAGAAAATGTAGAGTAGCTTTCAATGTACCATCTTGCACCATCGATCTTTGGTAGATTTCTAGCAGAAAGAAGCAGTAGAAAGCTTTATTACTCCAAATCAATGGAGAATTTTCATCAAGCCCAACCACATTTTAAACCCCCCCCCCCCAAAAAAAAATAATCAAAATTGATTAGGAGTCTATTAATTAAAAAGCTTTTTTTAAGGCCTTACATTAATGGGGCTATAAATAATGCAGGTGCCTGTTTATTACGTCGGTTTATTGAAAATAAAGATAGTAAAAAGTGAGACATTAAAGTAGACATGACCAGTGATTAAAAATATTATTAAATGTAAGACTGAAAATTTTCAAATATAACAGGAATATTCTATATTTTTTGTGGTGCTTGTTATTTTATTTACTGCAGTTGGATGTGGCCTATATAGTCAAAATCCCAATAATGCAAAATTCAACTTCATACCCTAGCAAGAGAAAAATACATCTGGTAAAAGCAAGAAGAAAAAGTGCATTTATTTTCTACTTGTCTTAAAAAAAATTAGAATCTCATCGTTACAGGGGTTCATTTTCCAACACTGATAAATGTGCAGGAAGGAAGGCTGCAATTTGTTTCAATAGACAGCTGATGAAAGATTGTCAGGGAAGGCATTTTGCCAAAGGCCGTCATCTTCTCCAGTTCTTGCAGAGCACTGAGCTTTGGGTTCAGTGCTGATGCTTCATGGCATAAAGAAAATTTATTTGGTATGCATTTTGCTTGCAGCTTCATTAGCATTCCTAGACATCACTCCATGAATTCTTTGCCTGCCCACTCTCTAATTGCTTTTGTTGCTGTTTCAACTGACTTTAAAACAAGATGACAATTGCCTCTTTTACATATTGTATTTCAGATTACTGTCCATCCACAAAGCAATCTGTGTCTCTTCTCTAAATACACACAGCGCTGTTTCTTTTTTTTCTAAATTCTACGTTAATGGGTGGATTTTCTTAGTAACCAAATACAGCTACTTCCTCTTTATGAATACTGCCTTGTTACAAATGTGTTCTTATTTACGGTAATGTATTTATTTTTTCTGTATGAACATTGCATATATAGAAATGCTTTACATAAAACTAATCTGTGCAAAAAAACTAATCCGTGCAAACTTTGATTAATCTATTGTAGTCTTTGACTTGGCATTCATTAACATCCACATTTATGCATGACTGGACCTGCAGCAATTTGAATGTAACGATTTTCAAAAATGTGTTAATTGGTCACAATAATAATAAAAATGGAAAATGTAGTCCTTTAAGCTGATGAATAGAGGAAAGGGTAAGCATGTGCTTTATTACTCTACTTTAATAGCTAAATCACCAAAATAGTTTAACACCAATATAACACCAATACAATTTTTATATATAGCACTAGTGTGTTTTGTGTGTTATGGAATGACTAGCAAACCCACGATTCTTTAAAGAATTGCTCAACCCTGCATTTACAGTCCCATACAGTAATAGCCAAATGTAGTATGGACTACTGTATGGGAATTCTGCTCTCCATTTAAAGGGCAACTAAAGCCTCAAAACAATACAGAACCAGAAGGAAATCTTTTCAACAATAGATACCATCCTCCTGATTCAGCATTGTTTTGAGGCATTGTTTTTAAATGGACAGTAATCTCATTCAGTAATTCCCATTCCTTTGTACTCCCTATACTCCAGATGTTTGGAAACTACAGTTGTTGGGAGTTGTAGTTTCCAAACATCTGCGGTGGCAAGGAATTTGGGGTTACTGTATGGGATTACTGCCCCCCCCCCCAGTTCTGTGTTAACTTGCCTCCAATCCAGCAATCCGGCGGCTGCTCACTTCGCATCCACTGCTCTGCCACCTGATGTCACTACACGGCGCCGGGAAGTGAGACAGGCGCAGAGTAGTGATGTCAGCCGTCAGAACAGTGGATGTGGATGGAGTAGCAGCCGGATTGCTGGATTGGAGGGGAGTGACCGAAGTATAAGTCGAGGTTCATTTTTCAGGCTGTTTTTAAATCTGGAAAACCTCAATTTATACTCGAGTGTATATACGGTATGATTCGTGGATATAAATATTCTATAAATATTTCTCATTGGTGGATATAAATATTATATATATATTACAATTTAGATTATATATTATAAAAATAACTATGTGACCCTACATATAAATAATAAAGCTTTTAGTGTAAGATTTTAGTGTTGGGCGACAATCTTGCTAAACTAACCTAAATGGCTGTAACATAAGATCTGGACAGGGATCAGTATTTTCTTTTTAGTGAAGAACCAGAAACTGTCTAATTACACTGAAATTAGGGAACTTTACACCCCACCATCTATAAAGGTGCCCATACACTATATTTTACCCACCAAAGTTCTCATTAAGTTCCAGACAACCGCCCAGCCAGATCATGTAACAGCCAATGTGGGAACATTGTAGATATTGCAGCTGAACTGTCATTCATCAGATCAGACACAAAATTGTCTGCAACATCCAAGTAGTATATGGCCACCTTTCCTAAAACAAGAAATTGCACAAACACTCTCTAGAAATTCCTTTCGCAAGACATATGGTTAATGATCCCTTTACCCCATATTTCATCTTCCTCTATAAATAAAGGAAGGAGTTATAGTCCATTCTTGTAATCTAAATGCATTATTATAGAAATATAAAAAGCAGTTGAACGTATGTGGTATAACATCAGGAACAATGGGCATCAAATTCACTATGGCTGCTACAGTTTGCTTATAGGAAACAACAAAACTACACAGCATTGGCAAGGCTCCATTTACTACAATTCAGATACAATTATTCCACATACACTGATTATATATTGTTTATAAATTATAGAAAAACGTACACGTACAATTTTCTTCAAAGTGCACTTCGGGTTCATTTTTTGTTTCATTGTGTGTTACAGCTAATGCAAATATACTACTGTATTTTGTGGGGGGGAGAAAGTATTTGGACACTTGTGGTTCTAACTAGCTCTTATTGACAAGTATAATGTTCCTACATAATTACATTATGAATCAGCTGCTGGAAATGACATTATAGCCAGTTTCTCAAACCTGGGGCATCTTAATGAGATATGCGTAGCTATTTCTCTTTACAATGTGATGTTTTCTGTAACTACAGAGATGGTGAGTTTATAAATAACAAATAAATCAGAAAATATGCTAAACTAAGTGCAAGGGTGGCCCTTTATTTTTTCGAAATCTGTGCTTTCTCTGCTGTCTGCAGTATAGAAGAGTAAAGACATGGACAGGGAAGATTTTCTGTTGAGCTAGTATAGAATAGAATAGAATAGTATATGAGGTTGAGGAATGCAACAACAAAAAAAAAAAAACAACAACAACAAAACTCTGTATGAAGGGGGAAAAAATTCCTTCCAGACTCCAAGTGGCAATCGGAAATATCCCTGAAACAACTCCATCTTTATGTATCAATATCAGTAACTTGCAACATTCTTTGTTTTTAGAATCTCATCCAGCTTTTTCAAAAAAGATCTAATGAAACTGCCACCACCACCACATTTAATGGAAGACAATTGCATAGTTTTACCTTTCTCACAGTAAAAAACCCCATCCCTTTTTGAGGGATGTCTACGTGTCCCCTGACATGTTTAATTGGTGAGTGTAAAACCCCTTGTGAACTTGTGAGTTTTGAGGGATGTCTATATGTGATCTGACATGTTTTATTGGTGAGTGAACAATGCCCCGGATAGTTTATTGAATGGCCCATTAATGTTTAAATTTATACTTACGTAAATTCCTTTTCCTTGAATCCCAAAGGCAGCAATAAACAATATGTATGGGAGATATATGTCCCACGCCTAATTAGTAAGACGAGTGAAAAAATGTTTCACAAACACCCCTCTCTTACCAGTCTGTAGCTAAATCATGGAACCAAGTGCAGAGACAGAAATGGATCAACAGTCAGCACTTAGTGATCGCGGTAGCTGCCGAGGCAGGCACCCAGAGAGATGGAGAAACACCTAAAAAGCGTTCTACAAGCTCAGCACCACAAGGGGAATGCAACTAAGATGTAAGTCAAGATGTGCAGACCTCCCCAGAGAGAAAGGCAAGCTGAAGCCAGTCACTAGCCCTCTGGGCTAGGATAGTAAACAGCAAACATGGGGTTGTACTAGATGTTAAGACAAAAAAAACACTACTTTGGGGGGAAGGTGAGGATTTTTTAAAACTTTTTTGCACTGGTCCTACTAATTAGGGGGCGGGACATATATCTCTTATCTCATATATCCCCACACAAGCGCCTTTTCTCTTTAATGTGCATAATTGTAACTTATCCAATCTATCTTCATATTCAAGTTCCCCCAACCCCCTTATTAGTTTAGTTCCCTACTCTGAACCCTTTTTGTACACAGGATATCCAATGAGGCCTTACGAGAGCTTTTTAAAGAGATTCACCTTTTCCAACAGAGATTCACTTACCACAGATCCATTTATAGTATAAGTAGCACAATAATATTTAAACCCAAAATGCATCACCTTACATTTCTCAACATTGAATCTGATCTGCCACTTATCAGCTTAATGTGGCAATCTATCTAGATCTGCCTGCAATGATTGCACATCATCTGTAGCTTTTAATGATCAACAAAGTTTTGTGTCTTCTGCAAACACAGAGACCTTGCTGACAATACCCACTTCCAAATCATTAATAAATAGATTAAATAGAAGCAGCCCCAACACAGGACCCTTTGGCATCCCAATTTAGTCTGTACTGATGAAGCACCATTAACAAATCACGCTCCGCCTCAGATCCATTGACCAACAGCCCAACACACCTTAGTGTATACATAAGTCACCTATGGGGAACTGTAGCACAAGCTTTAGCAAAATCCAAGCATACCACATCTACTGCTTTGCCAGAGTCCAAATTCCTTCTTACTTCCTCATAAAAGCCAAGCAAGTTTGTTTGGAAAGATCTGTTCCTAATAAATCCATGCTGATTACTACTTATAAGATCAGTAAAATACTCTAGAATTTGTTTTGTTATTAAACTTTCCAGTATCTTCCCCCTGACTGTAGTTAAACTCACAGGTAATTACCAGGCTGTGAACGACTACATTTTTTAAATACTGGAATTATCAATTTCAAATCCAGAGGCATGTTTCTGAACATGAGGGAATCTAAGAAAATAAAAAGCAATGACCTGGATAAGAAATCTGCATAGTCACGTTAGTCAAGTTTGTCATACCATGTGTTATAGCAAATGTATGATTGTAGTCATAAATGTACAATGGTGCAATGGTATTGTACAGGTGATAAGGTGGTTCAGTATTACTAAGCAGTTAATTAAAGAATCAGGATGCCCTGACCCTGTTTAGCATGTTGTTGTGACATCTGTGAGTTGTCAAATTTGATAAATAGTTAACATCATAGTCATAAATGACTGGCCCCTTAACTGTCAGGTTCCTTGACAATGGTGGCAAACTGCAGTGAGCCTACTCTAACTCAATGTTTTTTATGAATTACCCTTTCTACCACTTTCCCTTGCACAATGTATAGTCCCAGGGAGAGAAACCAATGTCTAGAGGGGCCAAACTGACAAACGGCAGTGAGCCTTCTCTAACTCAATGGTGCTGTTCCTATGAAGCGTTATCCCCTTCCCCGCTATCCCTTGCATGACGTATGCTCTGAGGGAGAGAAGCCAATGTGGTTAGGGGTATGTCAGGTGGGGCCATGCCTGCCTGGCTCCTTAACAATGGTGGCCAACTGTAGTGAGCCTACTCTAACTCAATGGCTGCTCTTGTGAATTTTTACCCTTTTCCCCACTTTCCCTTGCTACATACATAAGGGAGAGAAGCCAATGTGGCATGTCCAGAGGGGCAAAGCCTGCCAGACTCCTCAAATATGCTGACAAACTGCAATGAGCTTACACCAACTCAATGGTGCTGATGTTATAAGGTGTTACCCATTGCCCACTTTCCCCTATATGATGCAAATTGCCAAAATAAAGATTAAAGGGGAAATACAAATACATGTACTTTTAAGAAAAAAGATCATCTAATGACCTTATCCTGCCCATTTAGCATTTTATATGTGTATAAATAAATGCTTCTAAAATACTGTCTTTCTGTTTGCAGGACCCTTAATAGAGAGAACTGAGCATGTTTGACCCACCCAACAGCCAATCAGTAGAAATTACTGTTAGAACCGTTAAAGAACCTGAAATGTCAGCTCAGTAATGTCAACACCAGGGAATAGTAAGGGTTATAAATTCAACAGATTTTTTAAAATGCAAGAGAATAACCACGGGACATCTTTTTAAAGGTGTATTAACTTTCTGTCGCCATTTTCTGTGTTATAAAGCAGCGATATCCGGCGACAGAAAGTCATTATATTTTTGGTAAATCTTTGCATATCACTGCCGTTACCATCTGATTGTCATTCTCATGGTAAGTAAGGCTGTTTCATTTGCCAATATTGAGGTGCCAGAAACGGGCAAAATTGCCGTTGTTGGGTACGAGGGGCTGCTGTGAATGGGGCGTGCCCCACCGAGGGAGGGCACCAATGGGGGCGAGGGGCTGCTGGGAAGGGGGAGTGTCCCGCTAGTGGCACTAGGGTGGGCAGTAGCTTGGGGGTGCGCACTAGCAGGGGGGAGGGCCCACCTCCACAGGCAGGGACCCACCAGGGGCATTGATAAGTGCCTTTTGGTGCTACACCAACACTGCCAATGTTGCAGATGCCGGAATATATCACTGTTTCTGGCAACATTAACATAGCCGATGTTGCCACCACATATTGATACCGATCACATCTTGATACCTTCTTTCTTCTGTCATGACTCTAATGACTTCTGAGTCCCGTGAGGGTTGGCTGGAAGACCTAATCCAATTGTGATTGGTAAATATTTCTATCCTATCAATCATTTGGCCACATGTTAACCAATCAAATGTATTAACGAATAGACAGAGATCTGAGCAGGTTGCACACGGGGGCTTCCATAAAATGAGACTTTATTACATTTCTTTAAAATCAATACCCAAAGCACAGCAAGGCAAGAGACATCACAGGCACAAAGAAGGTAGCGCCTTCTTGCCTTGCCATGCTTTGGGTATTGATTTTAAAGAAATTTAATAAAGTCTAATTTTATAGAAACCCTGGTGTGCAGCCTGCTCAGATCTCTGTCTATTTGTTATTACATTTGATTGGTTAATATGTGGCCATATGATGGAAACATTTTTTTTGAAGATTTTCAAATGTACAGAGCTATTTTCGATTATTTTCTAAAAAATATTTGAATGTTCAAAAATCCTCGAAAATACGATCGGAGACCACTTTCGAGTTTCTGATTGCATTTTTGAAAATCGAATGTTCAAGGCTATTTTCAATAATTTTCGAAAATAGCCACATTACATTCGAAAATCTTCGAAAATTCATTCCGTTTTCAGATCTTTGGTATTTTCCCGAGATATGGGAATCCAAAAATGGAATGAAACTATGTAGTTTCGTCCATCTCTAGTTAAGAACATTATTGTGGCAAAAAGAGAAAATTTACCTCCACGTATCGTCACAAAAACAATCGACTTTAGAAATATGGCATTAAATGACGATTGTTTTGTGGCAAAGTTAACGGACCTTTATAAATACCCCCCTAGGTCTGCATAATATAAACTAAGAATTTTAAAAATACTGATATTTTCCAATGAACTTTCCCTTTAAACAGATTTTTTTAAAACTTTTTTTACCCCCTCTTGTTGGGCTTTGCAACAAGGAAGTGATTCCTCTTGTATTATAATGAGAACCCCCTTTTAAGAAATTGAGAAACATATTCTTGAAATATTAAATAGTCTACAAAAAAAATAATTTTCAGGATAATTATCGAATGTCGAATGTGAAAGCTCAAAAGTTGCGTGCTCGTGAAGGAAGTTACTTTTAAATGACTATATTTAGTTCTGGATATTTGTACGTGTTCCCCAGTCCAGGTCCCAGAGCCATGTACAATAAGTTAATCTTATCTTATTCTAAATAAAAATAATATTGAGAGACAAACTGATATTGGAAAGGAATATCCCTTTAATAACATATGTGAAAAAATATATATAAAAAAAAAATAAATATGACCCAACATACAAATTCCAATATATTTGACAGCTATAAAGTTCTGATAGTGCTATAGTGCTATAGTGATAATGTACATTGATGAAGAATAAAAATAATTGTCTATATGGTTCCAATAATAGGAGAAAAGAAAAAAACTTTGATGTGAAATCCATGGATAATAAGTACTCAGTATATATATAGACTAAAGGATACAAAGTTACCAGTATCTAAGGGGTATCTCATAGGGGAGTATACAGGTCACTTAAATTGAAACAAAGAGAGTGGTGGGTAAAGAAGTTAAATTCACTCACACCTCATGGTTTCAATAGAGAATATGACCTCTATTTGTTTCTGTAGGTGTTTTTTTTCTAGACGGGGGTGTCTGCCATTCCAGGTGGAGTGGGAACTCTTCCTTTAATTCATTCATCTGTATGAGCTTGTGTCCTTATAATAATGTCTATGAACATAATGTGTATATACAGTATGTAATACTGAGTATCACCTCTAGGGTTGAGTTGATATATACAGTTTACTATTTCAATGAGGGTAATGTGATTACTGATTCAGGTAACAGGAGTGAGATGATGTAATTTTCTGCCACATGGTATAAATGAGAGCTAAATGTAACCAGTTGATGATTTTTTGTGAGCTTGATGAAGGGGCCTGCGTTCCCCCAAAACATTGCACAATGAACAAATAAAGACATTTAATGGCTAAAATCTTGAGTGCTGCCTCTAACACTTGTGTATATTGGGGAGAAAGCGGTTGTGTTTTCTGGGGCATCTGCACCAAATATTTGATGCATATATTCACACTGTTGGTTCAGCACTCGGGCTATATATACACAAGGAAATGGAGTACCAATTTCGACAATGTCTATATCAGGGATAACCAACCAGTAGATATCCAGATGTTTGAAAACTACAACTCCCAGCATTCCTCTACAAGCACTTTGTAGTTAGGGAATTCTGGGAGTAGTAGTTTCCAAACATCTGGAGATCTACTGGTTGCCTATCCCTGGTCTATATATATAATGCAACATATGAAAAAAGTGCTGTTATGAAGAGTAATTATCCCTTCTAACTATAACCACCTCTCAACAACACCAGCCGACTATAAAATTCCTCTACAATGGTGTCCCAAGATGAACCTTGCAAACGGACACTCCCAGCTGGGTTAAAAAAGAAAATATCTCCCAAACAACTGTTACGGCTCCTTGCAGAAGAAACACTTCGTTGGCCTCTTTGCAGCTATGGATCGTTTGGACAGCAGATGTTTTCTCGTTGGTAATCCTCTCTGAAGATCTGGCTGTGGCTGGCAGAAGGATCCAGAAGAAAAATGAGGTCAACAGGCCAGTCCCGGTGGAATAGAGGGTGCCGTTTATGCGCTTAAAGGGAAAAATGCTGAAAACTACAATAGAAGAAAAAGGAAGGAAAAGTATAAAATAGTATATAAAATATACAGCACTTTTGCATTTAAATAAAAAATGTCAACACCAGTATTCTGGTACATATAAGACTCCCTCATGCCCAGCAAATACAGACTGGTACATATAAGGTTCCCTCATGCCCAGCCCCCACACATTAGTACATATAAGATCCTCTCATGGCCAGCACACACAGACTGGTAAATAAATGTTGCCCTCATGCCCAGCCCACACAGACTGGTACATATAAGATTCCCTCATTGCCAGCCCACACAGACTGGTACATATAAGTTTCTCTCATTGCCAGCCCACTCAGACTGGTACAAATAGGATGCCCTCAAGCCCATTACCCCATATAGGGAGAGCAGTGGAGATGCTGCATAAAAGGACTCAATAGAAAATGGCAGCAGTTGGGCAGAGCGCAGGGTGAGGGGTGGTGTTGCCGCTTGTGGCTAGCTATTAAAAAAATCAAGAAGTTCCAGGGTGGGGCTTATGATGCAGCTGATGGTGCTGGTGATGTCATAGTTATTGCAGGAAACACCACCTTTTGAAAAACTGCAGCACAAGCATGATTGATGCTGGAGTTATTTAAAGGTAGGAGTGATGGCGCTTGTATGGAGACCACAGTTCCTTTTTTAACTTATTGATAAATCCTCAGTTAGTGGTTTATAGGAGTCCATTTTGCTGAACACCTGTCCAAAAGGGGGGGGGGGAGTTATTAATTGTTTATCATAATAATGAAAGATTAAAAAAAAAAAAAAGTTTCTATTTTTATACCCAGAGAAATGGAAGGGTATTAAAATGTTTGCACATGGTATTACTACTAAAAAAATATTTTGGTATTTGGCTTTAAGAACAAAATTAACATTTATAAATTAAAATGTTTTTGCAAACAAAGATTTATATTTTATCCTGACAGTCTCAAATAATAAGCATATATAAATCCAGCATTCCTCTACAAGCACTTTGTAGTTAGGGAATTCTGGGAGTAGTAGTTTCCAAACATCTGGAGATCTACTGGTTGCCTATCCCTGGTCTATATATATAATGCAACATATGAAAAAAGTGCTGTTATGAAGAGTAATTATCCCTTCTAACTCTAACCACCTCTCAACAACACCAGCCGACTATAAAAGTCCTCTACAATGGTGTCCCAAGATGAACCTTGCAAACGGACACTCCCAGCGGGGTTAAAAAAGAAAATATCTCCCAAACAGCTGTTACGGCTCCTTGCAGAAGAAACACTTCGTTGGCCTCTTTGCAGCTATGGATCGTTTGGACAGCAGATGTTTTCTCGTTGGTAATCCTCTCTGAAGATCTGGCTGTGGCTGGCAGAAGGATCCAGAAGAAAAATGAGGTCAGCAGGCCAGTCCCGGTGGAATAGAGGGTGCCGTTTATGCGCTTAAAGGGAAAAATGCTGAAAACTACAATAGAAGAAAAAGGAAGGAAAAGTATAAAATAGTATATAAAATATACAGCACTTTTGCATTTAAATAAAAAATGTCAACACCAGTATTCTGGTACATATAAGACTCCCTCATGCCCAGCAAATACAGACTGGTACATATAAGGTTCCCTCATGCCCAGCCCCCACACATTAGTACATATAAGATCCTCTCATGGCCAGCACACACAGACTGGTAAATAAATGTTGCCCTCATGCCCAGCCCACACAGACTGGTACATATAAGATTCCCCCATTGCCAGCCCACACAGACTGGTACATATAAGTTTCTCTCATTGCCAGCCCACTCAGACTGGTACAAATAGGATGCCCTCAAGCCCATTACCCCATAATAGGGAGAGCAGTGGAGATGCTGCATAAAAGGACTCAATAGAAAATGGCAGCAGTTGGCGCAGAGCGCAGGGTGAGGGGTGGTGTTGCCGCTTGTGGCTAGATATTAAAAAAATCAAGAAGTTCCAGGGTGGGGCTTATGATGCAGCTGATGGTGCTGGTGATGTCATAGTTATTGCAGGAAACACCACCTTTTGAAAAACTGCAGCACAAAGCATGATTGATGCTGGAGTTATTTTAAAGGTAGGAGTGATGGCGCTTGTATGGAGACCACAGTTCCTTTTTTAACTTTATTGATAAATCCTCAGTTAGTGGTTTATAGGAGTCCATTTTGCTGAACACCTGTCCAAAAGGGGGGGGGGGGAGTTATTAATTGTTTATCATTAATAATGAAAGATTAAAAAAAAAAAAAAGTTTCCTATTTTTTATCCCCAGAGAAATGGAAGGGTATTAAAATGTTTGCACATGGTATTACTACTAAAAATAATATTTTGGTATTTTGGCTTTAAGAACAAAATTAACATTTTATAAATTAAAATGTTTTTGCAAACAAAGATTTATATTTTATCCTGACAGTCTCAAATTAATGCAATATAAAATCCACATTCCTCTACAAGCACTTTGTAGTTAGGGAATTCTGGGAGTAGTAGTTTCCAAACATCTGGAGATCTACTGGTTGCCTATCCCTGGTCTTATATTATAATGCAACATATGAAAAAAGTCGTTATGAAGAGTAATTATCCCTTCTAACTCTAACCACCTCTCAACAACACCAGCCGACTATAAAAGTCCTCTACAATGGTGTCCCAAGATGACCTTGCAAACGGACACTCCCAGCGGGGTTAAAAAAGAAAATATCTCCCACAGCTGTTACGGCTCCTTGCAGAAGAAACACTTCGTTGGCCTCTTTGCAGCTATGGATCGTTTGGACAGCAGATGTTTTCTCGTGGTAATCCTCTCTGAAGATCTGGCTGTGGCTGGCAGAAGGATCCAGAAGAAAAATGAGGTCAGAGCCAGTCCCGGTGGAATAGAGGGTGCCGTTTATGCGCTTAAAGGGAAAAAATGCTGAAAACTACAATAGAAGAAAAAGGAAGGAAAGTATAAAATAGTATTAAAATATACAGCACTTTTGCATTTAAATAAAAAATGTCAACACCAGTATTCTGGTACATATAAGACTCCCTCATGCCCGCAATACAGACTGGTACATATAGTTCCCTCATGCCCACCCCCACACATTAGTACATATAAGATCCTCTCATGGCCAGCACAACACAGACGGTATAAATGTTGCCCTCATGCCCAGCCCACACAGACTGGTACATATAAGATTCCCCCATTGCCGCCCACACGACTGGTACATATAAGTTTCTCTCATTGCCAGCCCACTCAGACTGTACAAATAGGATGCCCTCAAGCCCATTACCCCATAATAGGGGGCAGTGGAGATGCTGCATAAAGGACTCATAGAAAATGGCAGCAGTTGCGCAGAGCGCAGGGTGGAGGGTGGTGTTGCCGCTTGTGGCTAGCTATTAAAAATCAGAAGTTCCAGGGTGGGGCTTATGATGCAGTGATGGTGCTGGTGATGTCATAGTTATTGCAGGAAACACCACCTTTTGAAAAACTGCAGCACAAAGCATGATTGATGCTGGAGTTATTTTAAAGGTAGGAGTGATGGCGCTTGTTGGAGACCACAGTTCCTTTTTAACTTTATTGATAAATCCTCAGTTAGTGGTTATAGGAGTCCATTTTGCTGAACACCTGTCCAAAGGGGGGGGGGGAGTTATTAATTGTTTATCATTAATAATGAAAGATTAAAAAAAAAAAAAAAGTTTCCTATTTTTATCCCCAGAGAAATGGAAGGGTATTAAAATGTTTGCACATGGTATTACTACTAAAAAATAATATTTTGGTATTTTGGCTTTAAGAACAGAATTAACATTTTATAAATTAAAATTTTTTTGCAAACAAAGATTATATTTTTTTTATCTATTCCTGAACAGTCTCAAATAATAAGCATATATAAATCCAAATGTGGCTATTTGCAATTTAATAATCCTAATGTGCACTGCAGATTGAGTTTCTATCACTATTTAATAAAACTAATTTTATTCTGCTGCTGTATAAGAATATTACAATTTCAACCATAGAGCCCGCTGCCTGTTTAATCCTTTCCAACGAAGGATGTTTAATTGATGCATTTAAACAAAGCTATAAATAAAATTTAAATTACAAAGCATTCAGTTTTGCACCCTACTGCACATTGCCTTTTCTATGAGCTCAAATATAGGAGGATGAATTTGTTTGCGGAATAATGGGCTGATGGACTTCCCATCATCCACACAAAGCATATTAAAAGAGAACAATCAAATGAAAATCCTCTGTACCATCTGTGGAGTAGTTGAAGTATATACTGCATTTCTATAATCCAAAGAAAAAAGCCTTGCTTCAATTCAGGGTCCTTATCTCAAATTATACATATAAAATAAAAAATGAAGAAAAACGTCAAGACAAGATGCAACATTGCAGAGAATGCATTTGCTAATGGCAAAGTTGGGAATATCCTGGGCATTCAGTGACATTATTTATTCTTTCATGATTAGGTTTTATTTGCTATTTTACATTTTCTACAATTACTGTACTAACCAGAGATGTAACATTGATAGGCAAGTTGTAGGGGGAGTTCTAAAAGTCACAACAGCCCACAGACAATTAACAAATGTTCTATAGCAACCGTATTACACCCCACATGCCTGTCATACGCTAAAAATGTTACCTCCTAGGATGTTGGGACAAAAATGAATGAACCAGGACTGGGAACATCAGAATATTAAATCGATGGCTTTTAAGACAGTTCAAACATCGAATCTATAAAATGTCTAATTTGTGTATGGCCAGCATAAGGTATATTAATAAATAGTGTAGGATTTTTGTGAATTCATGCAATTTATTGTAAAGGAGTTTAGTAAAATGTGTGCAACAGCAGAATTCCCATTTTAACAAAATGGAATTGTCCTTGTTTCTATTTTCACAAACTTTAAATTGGAACATGTAAGAAATGTTTTCAGCATAATAAGTTAAGAAAAAGCACTGGGCTTCCTATCCTAGATCTTTTCATTCTAATGTTTTAGGTCAAAAAACAGAGGCTTTGCTCTAAAAGTTCTTGATTAAAGAGGAATTTGATTGGGTGACTAGTCCTATTTTGTTTAACTATGATAATGTCTGCAAAAAAAAGCTACCTAGGATACAGTGCACTAGAGTGGCCACAATGATTGTTCCAATTGATAGCAGATACTGTAGGTATTATTTCACAGATACAAGTGACTAAATAAATGAAGCTGTCCAAAGTGCTGGACTAAGTAGCCATTTCTCTTTAAATCCCTTCAGATTTTGGATAACTTGCTCTGACCACTCTGATATTTAATAAAGGTAATCTTTACACTAAAACATGGTTTCTTAATTTAGAGCTTCAGAAACTGCATATATGCTACTTTTAATTACCCCTTTTCATTAAAACACAACTCTATAAATATAATACATCAGTTAAAAGGTATCATTACGAGATGAACAGCTGTTCTGCGTAACTTATTGATATTTTAAAAATTCAAAAATCCACTTTGAACCAAATTGAATCAGATTTTTTCTCATTTTTAATAGCAGTTTTAGATTATTCAATACCATTTTGGGGCTTTTTGATAGGAATTTTTCACTTATTATGATAGAATTTTCAATTTTTAAAATAGAATTTTCCCTTTTTTAAATCGTGTTATTAATTTTCTAATGGAATTTTCGATCTTCAAATGGAACTATTTATTTTCAAATTTTTTAATTTTTTGATGTAAAGATCAGAGTTTCTAAAATGTAGAAAAACCCTTTAATTTGCGGATTGTTGAAACCAGCTTTTCAGCATCAAAACTAGGATTCATCACTATTCATTACTATCTATTTAGGAGTTACATAAATGTTTAGGGATTCTGGGAAAACTTTTTAGGGGCATTGTTTACAGCGGTAATGAACATCATTTATCATTTTAAGGAAGGTAGGGACAATTATTCCTACCTCCTATTCTGCTTAAATAAAAAGCAAATAGCTTTAGGTTTTATCGGTGAGTGCAGTGACTCCTAACTTGTATCAATATTTTTAACAATATTTTTTAATTGATTTAGCCAGGGATAAGGAAACCTGCAAGCATTGCAAAGTTTCCTAAGCTAATAACTTTTAAATAAAAGTGGAATAGATGGTAAGAACAATTGCTCTTGTCTTAAATATTATTATAGACTTAGTGGGAGAAAAGTTGTTTTTAGGGTGTCGTTACTGTTTAACTTTGTTCCATACATTCACTGCAAATCAATAGGTCCACACGCTTCACAGTGCCCATGGCTATTAAATACAGTATGTGTTTACTTTAGTCATATGTGTTTATATGAATTGTGTCAGGTGGGTGGAGCTTGAAATCTACATATGTTATTTTGGTTACAAAACTATTTGCTTAATAGTATTCCTAATATTATTATGACCCAAACTATTAAATTTTAATGCCCTACACCAGTTTTTTTTATTTTGAAGTTTGAATCAAAAAGTCATAGATTCATTGCTAAACTGAATATATTCATTAAACTGTAGCTTAAAGACTTAGACCAAATTGCAATTTTTGCTTAAATAAAAGTGTCGTAGTAAAATTACTTTATGACTTCAAACAATGCTAAGTATATGAAACTAAAAACAGTCTGAACTCTAATTCAGACAGTCATGATCTCCAGATGGTTTTCTTAAATATATTTTAATGCTAGCAATCAAGTATGAACTGCACATGCAGATGACAGACTTCAATACTTTGTACCTAGTCATAAGCAATCTGTTTGCTGGCAGTAACCAAAACACAACATCACCCAATATAAAACAATGAACCATAGCTATACCTCTATATATATATATTTGATTATTCATGCTGAACCTTAACGGTATAGTCAATATTGCAAGGTTGGGGTGGATTTTTATGGGAGGGGTGGACATGCAATTAATGTACAATATAAAGCTCCAATGGCCATTTTTATAAATGTGATTTATATACTTGATATTAAGCTGGAACCATGCAGCAAACCTGGGGTAAACCTGGGATAAAACCCCTGTAATATAATAGCAGTATTAGAATAAACTCAAGAAAACACTTCATGTAGCTCACTTGATTAAGTATGAGGCATGTAATTTTCTTATTTGAATATTTACTTTAATACCTTCAAAGTCAAAACTAGTTTTTTTTACTAATTATTTTATTATTTAGTCAAATTAGTTTTGTTACACATATCCTAACCCATATAATTAGAAAAAAATCCGTTGACACTACTGTACCAAGAAGAATAGGTAAAAGAATCTGGAATGGGATATTTATTTTAAATATTCAATCAAGATGGTGTGTATGTAAAATGATTTGGATTATTTTGTACGATTTAAAGGGTATCTCCACTCGTTTTTATAAGTTTTGTGAATCCAGTTCTATTGAAGAATGGGAGGTAAAGGAGCTGTGCCTTACCTTCCGTTCTTCAATAGAACACACAGGAGCCAGGAGACAAGGTAAGAAACTTACCCGCTCGCTCGCTCCTCCGGCACGTAGTCTGACAAGGTCCCGACGGACCTTGTCTTCTATGCGCATGCGCGATCTATGCACATAGAAGACAGGTCCGTCGGGACCTGTCAGACCAAGCGCCGGGATGACGAGCGGTAAGTCTCTTACCTTCTCTCCTGGCTCTGTGTGTTCTATTGAAGAATGGAAGGTAAGGCACAGCTCCTTTACCTCCCGTTCTTCAATAGAACTGGATTCACAAAACTTATAAAACGAGTGGAGATACCCTTTAAGAAATGGCCTTTTGCTTAAAAGGGAATGTTCATTAGAGATGGGCGAACTTCCAAAAGTCCGGTCCGGTTTTGAATTTTCTAACTTCTGAAAAAGTTTGAAAATTCGAAATCGGACACATTAAAGTCAATGGGGACAAATAGTTTCGAAAAGTTCTGATAAAATACAGTTAACTTAGCAATGGTAACTACTGTACATGGCTCTGGGACATGGGAAATGGTCTGGGGAATACATACATATATCCAGAACTTGAAATAAAGAAACTTCCTTCACACATGCGCTACTTTCAAGCTTTTGCATTCGTCATCGGATAATTTCCCCCCGAAAATTTTACATTTTTTTCCGAAAATTTTACATTACCCTTTCGGCCCGATTGACTGATAGTTTAGTGTATCGGTCAATTGGGCTAAAATAATACCATAGTTTTTTTTGCACACAACTGTTTGTTTGTCTGAATCGGACGAACGCAGATGTCAGATATGTCCGAAAACCACTGACGATTGTGCGGTTCTATGGACTGCATGCTTGGTTGCAGCTTTTTGTCCCTCCAGTCGAGTTGATAAATTTACTGCAATAAAAGATCTATATTTATTTTGTAGAAAGCTTGCCTTAAAGGCTTTCTTTCATTCTGAACACGATGACAACCTGGACACACTGCTTTCTCTTCTTGATGAGGATCTACCATCTCATCATAGCAGTAAGTTCAAACACAGGTCCACCTTTTGCCCACCCTTGTCTGACTATCCCAACATCAATGTTTTTTATCATAATACCTTATTGGAGATTGAAAAAATTTCAGAAACCAGTCAACCTACTTATAATCTCTCCAAGCCAGAATGGCTGGCACTTAAAGAAATAAAAAAT
Organism: Hymenochirus boettgeri; assembly: GCA_019447015.1. Classification (NCBI taxonomy): domain Eukaryota; kingdom Metazoa; phylum Chordata; class Amphibia; order Anura; family Pipidae; genus Hymenochirus; species Hymenochirus boettgeri. The sequence continues at coordinate 95,578,495 of CM033472.1, read as the reverse complement.
TGGAATGGTGTTGTGATTAAACCATCGGACAAGGGTGGTAATATAGTCATTTGGCCAGATGACCTCTACAGGAAAGAGGCCGCACGACAACTGTCCAATAAGGATAATTATCGCTTGTTGCCATCTGACCCAACAGAATTCTTCCGTAAGAAACTCTTGGCTCTTATCGACGACGCACTCGAGGAACTTGTTATCACTGAGAAAGAGGCCCGTTTCTTGCAAGTGGATCATCCGGTGACCCCTACCCTGTACCTTCTACCGAAGATACATAAAAACATCCAGCAACCCCCAGGTAGACCGATTATCTCGGGCATTGGTAGCCTTAATGAGAATCTATGTATATTTATTGACCATAATCTCCAACCACATGTCATCTCACTAGATTCCTACATAAGAGACACCAATGACTTTATTCACAAATTACAGGGTTTATCCATCTCCCCTGGTAGCTATCTGGTTACATGTGATGTGGAATCTCTGTATACCATCATTGAACATACAACAGGGATTAACGCAGTTTCTTCAAACTGAAGAAAAAGGACTTACAGGGAGACATCGATTCATTCTCTGTCTCTTAGACTTTGTTCTTAGACACAACTTCTTCTTGTTTGACCGTGCCTTTTACTTACAACAAAGAGGCACCGCGATGGGTGCCCGTTGTGCCCCATCATACGCCAACCTTTTCCTTGGCTGGTGGGAAAGAGAGTTTGTTTTCACTGAGGACCTACTACTTTTTACCACTTTTGTGGAAATATGGTATCGTTATATAGACGATATTTTTTTCATCTGGAGTGGTACCAAGGAACTTTTGTGTGACTTTATAAAAATTCTGAACACCAATACTTTCAATATATATCTCACACATAACATCTCTTCCAAAAAAGTTGAATTTTTGGACATATGCATTTCCTTGGATAATGACAAGCTTATCACTTCTCTATATCGTAAACCCACAGCCAGTAACTCACTGTTGCACTATACTAGTGCACACTCACTTTCTCTTAGAAGTTCGATACCAAGGGGACAGTTTCTGAGAATTCGTAGGAACTGCACTCGTGATACTGACTTCTGCACGGCATCAAAAGAACTTTGTCAGAGATTTTGCGATAGGGGTTATCCTAGGAGATTGATCAATCAGGAATATCAGAGGGCATCACATCTCACCCAGTCTGAGTTACTTGAACCTTAAAAAATCTAACTCTGACACTGAAATTATACGTTATATTACTACTTATGGTAGAGAATGGGATGGGCTAAGCAGGGCACTGAGTAAATCCTGGCATATAATTAAGAACGATCTTATTGTTGGTAGATATCTTACAGATAAACCATCCATGACTGCTCGAAAGAGTTCCAGCTTAGCGGATATGATGACCAGCAGCCACTATGTTCGAAAGACTTGTGAAAAAACCAGAGGCAGCTCACTGGCCGGTACCTATCCATGTGGGAATTGTAGCTACTGCCAATTTATGTTCAGAACAATGGAGGTACGAGACTCTAGGGGCTCAACAAGTTACACACTGACACAGTACTTTAATTGTAGAACTGCAGGGGTTATATATGCCATTAGATGCCCCTGTCTGCTGTTATATGTAGGTAAGACCCAGCAGAAACTGAAACAGAGACTAGCCAAGCATCTATCTGACATAAGATTGGCTGACAGACATAAATTTGAGGGGAAGACTTTGACCTCAGTGGCTGCTCATTTTCTATCAACACATGGGGGGTCCTACAAAGACCTTAAATGTTTCGGCCTTGAAAAGGTCAACCTGACACTTCGGGGTGGCGATTTGAATAAAAGACTACTCTGCAGAGAAAGCCGATGGATATACAGTCTTAAAACGATCCAGCCAGGAGGACTAAATGAACAGTTAGACTTCACTCCTTTTCTGTGACAGCATGATCTACCTTGACTAAGCTAGTATGCCTTTGATGTATTTGTTTATTTTCCAGATACTTGTGATGGAACTCTTTAAGAATCTCATATGGAATATCCTTTTTCTTTTTGTGGATTACAACAAATGGAGTGGGGCCCCACTTCTTCCTGTCTTTCACATGAATTTCTAACCCATAAAAATTGGGTCTCTGGATTGTCTCCTGGATCTCTCTTCTTGGATTACTCTGTGGATATATCTTTCTCTTTTTTTTTTTTCCCTTCTGGATCTCTGACATATACCTTTTCTGCCACACATTTGGTCTGGACTTTCATCTGGATTATGTTCCTCTGCACCTGTATTGATCTCCTTCCGCGCATATTTGATGACCATTATTTCTTCACCACCATTTGTCCACCCTACATATTTACTGGTTTCATCATTTCATGACCATACATATATTGGCACTAATCCAAAAGTGTTTTACTTACTTGGAAATCTGTGGAGATTGGTATATTACCAGGTAACACCAGATACTCATTGGAGGTGTGCCTGTGGACCTCCCTTTTTGCATGTTTTTGAAATTGAAGGGCCCATTCACTATTACTTACCTGGATTGACGAGTAGGATCTTCTTTATCTTGAACATTATCAGGATTCATGCCTCTTTTACCTGGACATTTGCGAAATATAGCTGTGTAATATTTTACACCTTTTGCACATACTTGGTATTTGGTCTAATGTACGACTTATTTGTTTGCTTATTGAGAATATGCTGTTTAAACTTTAATTATTATTTTGTCTGACATTTTGGTCACTTTGTATGTTTGTATGTTTCTATTTGTATTATATCATGACCATGGTTTTGTTTGTCGTTTGACCGGTGACTACTTTTCTAATGAGACGCTGCCCCCCCTAGTGTTTAGTGCGGCTACTAACTATCTTGCTACTCGGGCTATCACCACGCCATCTATGCGCGCTACAGACAGCCGCGTGATGACGCCATTACGCTTATGCGTCATTACGGGGCGCACGGGTGTCCCATTTAAGCGTCCACGCTACTGGTCTCAGCACGCTGTTGAGAAAGTCCGTTTGGACGAAACGCGTTCGGCGTCCTCAATACCTGGTTCTTCGGTGTTCTTCTACTTGAGTCCTCTCCACCCATCGGGACCCCCCGATGTTGTGTCGCCATTCATGCAGCACCCCTGACAGCAAAGTAAGGTTTTGACCGTAATTAGGCCCTTATGACTGTTGGATCAGGACTTTGTATATTTGCTATATTAACTTGTAGAGGTTCATACCGAGATGTGACATGTTTTTAGAATTTTTAGAATTTTTAACCTCTATCTATTTCTATATATGTACCCCCAATTTTGACCTTTATGGGTCGACTAATAAAGAGTTTTTACTTATATACAGAACTATTGAGTGCGGTACTTCTTTCTTCTTCTTTTCTGGTTTGCAGCTAACTGTCGGACATGACTATTTTTGCAGCGACCCTCAATCCTTCCTCCTGGCCGACCGGAGTGAAGTGCCGAACGGTCGGTCATGAGTAAGGATCTGACAGTGTGATCCCAGCTTTAATCTTTCCCTGAATCTCCTAAAAAGGGGTGCTTATTATTATACAATAGGAATCATGCCTAGCATGGAGTGGCTTGTTGCATAGCTCAACAAAAGGGGTAAGGAAAGTTCAGTGGAATTTTTTTAGTTTATATTATGCATACCTAGTTATTCTTCATATTCTCTTCCATTTTGAAAAATCTGTTGATTTTATACCCCTTGCTATTCTTTGCTGTTAAAATTAGTGAACTCATATTTCCAGTTCTGTAACGGTCCTTCTTCTTCTTCCTAGAATGCACACTAACATGGAATGTAAACGTAGCCATACACATGCCATGCCTATTGCATTGTGCTGATAGATCACATTGGCATCTGTCGGCACACGTGCGGTATTTACCGTACACATGGTCCAACTAATAGTATTGCCTACATTGCATCTTTCCCCATCGACCACAATGCCGACTACGGTCATTCTTCAGCATTGTGGTTGGTCAGTTTTGGTCCCTACACACTGGTGATATTGTTAATTACCATTAAAGTGTATGGCCACTTTAATTTTTACTTGTTGGCTGTTGGATGGGCCAAACATGCTCAGATCTCTACTGAGCAATGGAATCAACCTGGCTGGATGACAATAGTCTCTATTAGGGATCCTGCAAACAGGAAGTCAGTATTTCAGTTTTTTTTTAAAGTATATGTATTTGCACTGATCTTCCCCTTTAATATTCATTTTTGCAATTTGCATTATATTTGCATCATATAGGGGAAATTGGGTGAAAAGTGTTAACATTTCACAAGACAACAAAAGTGTTAACACTTCACAAGACAACAGGGGGTTGTTCCTGCTAAAAAAAAAAGTCATTGATGAATTTGGGACATATGACTGGATTGTTTCCACAAATTTGATAAAATATTAGAAAATTCTAAAATCATTGAAAAACATAAAAATTATTAAAAGTTCGAAACTCGAAAAGGTTGAAAAGTCAGAGCTACAGCCTCCTGCCACAGGCAACCACTGTAGATAAAGCAGGGAGTGGGCCCCTTCGCAGTTTTGGTGTGGGCCCGGTGATTTGAAGCTATGCCACTGCAAAGACTGCAATTGTTTTTTTACCTCTCAGATCATCCTAAAAATAGACATTCAAACCAGAATTCGCAGTCATCTTCTTTTTAAGAAGCTGTCTGTAATAAACGGCCGGGAGGCTGGGGTACTTACAAGTACGCTTTAGGAGGAGGCGGATAGTCTGGAAAATGCAGGACACAGAGGCTGCTGGGAACTGTAGGCAGGATCCTGGAACAAGGTGCTGCTGGGAACTGTAGGCTGAATACTGGAACAAGGTGCTGCTGGGAACTGTAGGCTGGATACTGGAACAAGGTGCTGCTGGGAACTGCAGGCTGATACTGAAACTCAAGATGCTGGAGAACTGGAACAAGCAAGGTAAGGCACAGGAACAGGCTAGGAAAGTGGTCACAGGAGCAGGCAAGGTAGGTATAGTCTCTGGAGCGGGAAAGGTAAGTAGTTGGAGCAGGAGAGGAACAGGATCCAAGGCAGGTGAGTACAAGGAGCCAGGGAGGTAGCTAATGCTACTATCGGGCACCGGGTCCAGGAGGATGCCGGTTTTTGAATTCTCTCGCCGCACGGCATGTCGGCATCGTGACATCATGACATCTACGACGCCGCCCACCTGGAAGTGCAGTGCGGCGCAGGACAGGAGCGGCAGGTAAGTTCGTGACACTGTCTCCTCTTAAAGTAGTACAAGCTTGTTATGAGCTCTCACAAGTGTAGAGAAGGTAGCTTAGTCAGCAGCTGTCATTCATTGCCCACTACGTCATTGTTGCATGATTGACTGCAACAGCTGGGAAGAAGACAGAGGACTGCAAAAGAGGACAAGTGAACTCTGGATTGAATATCTTCAGAAATTTCAGAGAGGAAAAAAACAATTGTAGTTTTCCATTGGGGAGGTTGGGGACATAACTGAATCATTTTAAATTGGCTAAAAATTTTTACATCATATATTTAAAGTCCAGCACTCACGAATCTGGAATACAGAAAAAATCACGTTTTAAAGAAATAACAATAACATGCGACTAAATATACAAAAACAAACATTATTCATGATTTCATTATAAATATACATGCACCGCAGCCTTGTGTTTTACTCTGTTGAAACTACTTTTTAATGCTCTAATTGCAGTATTGCATTATTGAATTCTAATCAGTCTCTGCTTGTATAGACATTTGCACTTGTCATTATAATGGTGCAATGGGAAAAAAGATGACATTTATCACAATAATTTTACCTCAATAATTAAACTAATGGAGTTTTTTCTTTTGAAGTCAAATAAGTTACACAGGAAAACAAATGTTCAAAAGTTTGTGAGAAGAACAATGCTAATTAGTGTAGAAAAGAAATAGTGCATAGTCAAGCAGTTTTATAATTTCCTAACTTGCAGAGGCCGTTTCTAGAAAATAAACCCTGAAACTTAGCTAAACTGTTCAGACATTAGTAGGTCATTGGCTAAAACATTTAATGTTTCAAAAAGTAATATATGAAATCTAGAATCTTCAATGGCATAAGTTTACCATTTGTCAGTCAGTATTTTTTTTTTATGTGTCTTGTTATATAAATGTTATAAAAATAATCAAACCGACTATGGAAGTTCAAGGAAAAGATTCAATAAATATTGTTGATTCTTAACTAATTTTAAAGGGAAAGTCCAGCCCCAAAATGAAAACTTACATACAGGTAAATCACCCCCCAAAACCCTAAACGGTAATACTTTGAAACCTGAAATATATAAGTCTAACCGGAAATCCTGCACAATATCCTGTTTCCCCTGTTTCTGCTTCCTGATTCTTCCAGTTAGTAACTGTCAGTTATGGATTTGACAGTTGACATCACAGCCAATGACTGAATGTTAATCCCTTATCTGCCTCTTCTGAGCATGCCCAGGCTCAGTACAGGTTTCTAAATTGATCAGTTTTAATGAGACATCTAAAAGCATAGCAGGCATCCAGTAATGAATTCATAGGACAAACTATGATATATCAACAGATTTTAAAGAGGCCATTCTTTCTAAAAGATGTTCTTATGAGGGTGGAGTTGTCCTTTAAGTTACATTAAAAATATTGTCTGCCCAGACCCTCTGCCCATCCCCTATCCACTGCCTGAGAATGCTTACTGCTCCTCTTTATTGGCAGTTGCTAATAAACATACCGGAAATTAAACTTTTTTTTTTCTCCAATAGTTTTATTGAATGTCATATTATAATAAGTACACATCATTCTATTTAAAGTCGTACAGTAATCTTCGTATCTTAAGTGATTATGTAAGCAAACCATATAAGAAATCCTTATCTTTATATTATATATATAACAAACCAAAAAACAAAGGGAAAATTAATAATAAAAGAAATAATATAACAAACATAAAATAACATGTTCTTAGGTAAACTTTTTTTTTTTAATCCCAAAGTGAAAGCTTTTCTCTCCAGAACAACTATACGTTGTTAGATACTTCACTAGTAAGTTGCATTTACGCACATGTAAGAAGTTTTGTAACTACGAAGTTACATATTGCTGCTAGTCCAACTCATGGCCCATACTTCAAAGAGCCTTGTGAGCATGTGTACTTATGCCCCCTCACTTTCAGTGTCTGTTTTCTATACAGATGTCTTCACAGCCTGATAAGACTTTGTTTGTTACCCTGCTGTTTATTTTCCAGCTTACCAGGATCAACACAAAATTGTCAACTGGTTTAGCTGCTATTTTTAAAATTACTTTCATTCTGTTCCTAGCATCTCAGAGGCAAGATCTGCAGTAACATGATCTGTGACTTATAGTGGTAGATCTCTGTGCTGTACTCGGTGCGTCTGTCAGCTTCTAGAGGACAAGGCTGTAGCTTCCTTGTTTTGACCTATCATGCACAAGAGAGCATGTGAATTGTACTGCATACACTTAAACTCTCAGCAAACCCATAGAGAGGCATTATGGGAGCTGACCCCTATTATCAGGTTCCAATGGAATCTAACATGAATTTAAATGAATGGGTATGGGCACCTTAGCTCATTTTCTGTTTGATAGAAGGCATATACATGTGTGTATTCTACTGGAATCTGTTATAAAAATCAACCATAAAAAAATGTCCATTCCATTTGTGGTGTGTCATAATAATTTCAAAAGAATGATTTGATGAACAGTCAGGTTTAAAAAAACAAGTTGGATATCACAGGCAGAGCGAGTAGTGACTATAGAAAAAAATGGCTGTTTGGCTAATTTTCAAGCACCTTAGTTATACTGTGATCATTAGGAAATGTGTTTTTGAATGATCAATGAATGATTGTTTCAAATGCCATTTCTCTAATTTGTACACTAGACTTTACTGTGCATTATTTGTAACAGTTTCATTTTTTTTTCCACTTCTGTACTGAACAAAACATTTCATATATCTTTCAGGCACAAATGCAAACATAGTTTAAAAAAAAGATCTTTAAACTGAAATTAAGGGGCTGGTGCAATAAAAGGTGCAAAAGTTTCCCTGAGCTACTATTTTGCAGTAATCAATCAGATGCTAACTTTACTGGGTTACTGTGGTTAGAGAATATTGGATTGGTTGCTGCAGATTTATAGCAAGAGCAAACTTTTGCACCTTTTTAAAAAAAATAAAATAAGATAAACCTCAATATAAAGTATTTTCTCCTTTTTCAGGCAGAGTGTCGAAAAAGAATGGGATATGATCACTTTGTTACAATACTTGGGCACCATAGGCCATATCAAATTAGCCCCTGAATATTTAGAGAACAGTCACTAGTAAATAGTGAACTCTAATGCCAGAACAGTTTAAAATGCAGGCAGCTAGCAGCAACCTCCAGGTCATTTCTGTCTTTCAGCTTTCAGTCTCTCACATTTAATTTCTCTAAGGTTTTACATTATACAGTAACAAGCGGATATAGCAGGTTCATTGAATTTCTAAAGCGAAAGTTGTGGAGCAAACAGTTTCCCGGTTTAAAGCTTGCTAAAAATGATTGCAATGCGGCTTCGCCTTTAAAGAAATACAGTTAAAGATACATGTAGCTATTTACTAAAAACAGGTGCATTATTCTCTTTAGCAACCAGTTAAACTTGTAGAAGTCATAGATTTGGTGATGTATCTCAAGATTGTAAAAAATGATTGTATATCTCCAGAGGTATTGAGTGACCAGCTAGATTCAGTAGCTAGGGTTAATTAAAATGTGATAAATGTAATGTGAAGACTTAAGTAACACAAATCAATGTAGTTCAGGTACATTTGGTCTATTTCCCCTGCAGCTCAGATTTATTCGAACACAGAACTAAATTAACTGTTAATACATTAGTTTAAGGCCCCACCCCCTACAAAATTCCTTCTCTCCAGTAATTTCAGCATTATCATTTTCAATAAAAGCGTTCAGTACAATGAGTTATACCATCAGGCAACTGATCGCGGCAGCCACTTTATTGCACATAAAGGACACATTTTAACCTGATTTGTAGATTCTAGAAAATACAAAAACAGTGCAGGAGATGCTTGTCTGTGAATAGCTTGAAGGAGATTAATCTTATTTATAGCAATCATTTACCAAAACTGTTATAAGGTGCAATCCAGAGGAAACAGTTGGAGAACATAAGCAGAAAGTATAACAGGTTTCAGGACTTGTTAACACGTATTTTATTTTTATCAATATTAACCATTTTCATCCCAACATACACTAAAAAAACATTAATGCTATGTTTACAGAAAGCAATTCAAAAAATGTTTACAGTAAGGGATAGGTCCCACGTTTTGCGATCCGACTGCATTTCGGAATTGTGCTGCAAAGCCAATGCAACTTGCACATAACATATGAAACACTACCTGCAGTGGCATAGCTACTAGTGGGACCTAGTCCTTAGCTGCCATGCAAACTAGCGGGACCTAGCCATTAACTGATGTGCATACTAGTGGGATCTAGCCCTAAGCTGCCATGCGTACTAGTGGGATCTAGCCCTTAACTGCCATGCAAACTAGTGGGACATAGCCTTTAGCTGCCGTGCATACTACTGGGACCTAGCCCTTAGCTGCCGTGCATACTAGTGGGACCTAGTCTTTATCTGCAGTGCATACTATTGGGACCTAGCCATTAACTGATGTGCATACTAGTGGGATCTAACCCTAAGCTGCCATGTGTACCTAGCTAGGGACCTAGCCCTTTAAGCATACATAACTACATAACAACAACATTCAGCATTTAAGGGAAATAGTTTTCAAAAAAAACATTCAAGCAAACAAAATCTTAATTTGAAAAAGCTTTTTCTGAGAAAATTAAAACAAATTAATGTTTTTATTTTATTTTGTTATTCTGCCCCTTTAATAAGTGACGCAAAAGTCTGTTGCAACCAACCAGATATTTTCAATTCATCTGATTGTTTTCTGCAAATTAACAGCACACTCAAATGACTGCACCTTTCATTAAATTAGCCCTTAAAGTAAACAAAGGTCTGGGGTCAGATTGTATTCATCTCATGGTTCTAAAAGAGCTAAGCTCTGTATATGGTAGACCACTGAATTTAATTTTGTTGTGTTCCTTGATATCTGGTCGTGTTCAAGTGATTGGCAACCAACCTGATTGCATTCTATGAAGACATGAGTTGTTATTTATAAACTGTGGGATCTATGGAAAGGTTTTATTTGAATTTTTGCAAACCATTTGTTAAAGGGTATGTCCACTCCCAAAACGATAATTCAAAATAAGGTAGATCAACCCCTTAAACCTCAAAACAGTTTTAGTGCTTCTGTGTGATGTTAACCTCCAGAATAATTTCAGTATAACAGCAGTTCCCTTTAATGCCATGTATTGTACGCTCTGAGAGCTTTGACGCAGGAGGAGGAACCCCTTGGTAAGGCTGACATAACAGTCAATACTAAAATGCCAGGTGCTCAGGGGAACTGCTGTTTAGAGGAATTATATCACTCAGGCCCACTTTTCATGTCTGTAACTAAAACAGTTTTGAGGTTTTGGGGGGTGATCTACCCATCTTTGATGGTATAGTCTCAAGCTTTCTTCTACAATTTTTGCTCTTTTGGGAAATTAAACATAAAACATTGTTTAGAAGTCAGAGTGGCAAAATTCTGAAATTCACCTGTGCATCCAGCACACTGGCTGACCATACACCTATAAACAGGAGCACACTGGCTGACCATACACCTATAAACAGGAGCACACTGGCTGACCATACACCTATAAACAGGAGCACACTGGCTGACCATACACCTATAAACAGGAGCACACTGGCGCAATCTTACTCTACCTTGCACAGTCAATCTTCAGCAAATTTAAATTTGTGGCCACAGCAGGTCTGATCACCTTCAGTTTGATCAAATTTCTAATTGTAAATTGGCCCATGTATGGCAGACTTCAGTCCACAGGCTTCTATATTTCCCAATGCGGGTCACAGCCAAGACTCACATCTGCACATTCTCAGTGAATTCTGTAACTATCACTTGCTTATTGTCAGAACAGTTAGATAACTACTGGCAAACCTTAAAATGACCTCTCCTTAAACAGGATATAAACATGATATAAGGTAGGAGGAAGGCAATAAACATGCAAAATTACAGATTATTTCTCCTAAATACTGGATTTTCAAAGAGTTGCTGGCTCTGAATTACAGAATAAATTTAGGCTCAGTCATATTTTCTCTTTAGTTCTCCTTAAAAACAAAATGCACCATTGCATGACCTATATATGTTACTGTTTCTAGTTATGTTCTATGGAAGGGATGCACTGAAACTTTTAAAGATTTCTGCAATGTAATGCAAAATTCTCACAGCATGACAGGGTTTTTTCATCTCTGACTCTGACTTTCAGTTGTTTATGGTCCATTTGATTGAAGTGTTCTTGCAAATAGTCTCAAATGAAAGCTGCACTGTATATGTCTATTGCTTCTGTTGACAGTGACTTTCCAAGTTCACAGTATGAATGGTGATTATGAAAGCACTCATGTGAATAGCTCAATCTCATCCCAGCTCTTCCACACAGTTAGCAGACACAGGAGCTTGTTGAACTAAGGCTCTGTCTCAGGCCTTTAGTTCTTTCCCAGATGGTTTCACAAATGGAAAACATATTATGTGTATTCTACCGGGGGGATTCTTTAAGAGATTTTTTTTTCTCCAAAGAATAAATAGTGCCCGATTTATATTAGTGTTCGGCAATACTGTACACCACTTCTAAAAAGTGAAATTTAGTTATGTTATTCCCCAAAGGCCATGTCTCTGCAGCAAACTCTCCACATGCCATGATTACATTCTGTTATCAAACAACAAGATTAATACCCTGCTAGCTCTCTTATGTTACATTCCCAAAACAAATTGCATTGTACTAATAGGAGGCATTATGTCATCCTTCATCTATAAGTAGATGAACTCATCTTGAATGACATCCATTGTAAGTTAATGCACATTGGTTCTTACCTATTGTATTCCAAACCTCTGCTTCTATATTAATTTAATAAAAACAGAGAGGCGAGGCTTTTTAAAAAAAAAAAATTAATTATTCTTTTTATCTTTTTTAGCACGTTCATGCGCACAGGAAGAGTCAACCCAGCAAAGTGGTTAAAACTATGCTACAATATTCTAGTACAGTAAATGTCCAACCCCAAACAATGAACAGTTCAGGTGCTGATATTGTTGTATAGATTGTGCTTTACATTTCTACCACTAAATACCTTTCTCAACACATCTCTAGCTCACAGAGCTAAAATATTTGTACACTAGTAATAAAAAAGAAAAAATCAAATACTTTTAGTAGGTAGATTTAAAAGGCAATTTTATATTCTTACCCACTTCCCTCCCTCCCTTTTAATATCCAGGCTGAGGACTTAAACTGTAAGATTCCCCTCCCTGGACTTATATACCTAATATAGCTAATATATATTTATATATTAGCTATATTAGCTGTAGATCATCTTCCCATTGGCCAGGTTGTGAACTGGTGGAGGAACAGAGCTAGACTGGATTAGCATAAGTATTACAGTTGATCTAAGGAAAATTCAGGGGTAAAGTATCAGTTTAGATCCTCAACCTGGTTACTATTAATAGGAGCAATTGGTTTGGGGATGTATAATGCATCTTTAAATTCACACCTTTCATATCTCCTAAATAGTCATATGATCTGATTTCTCACTTTTTTTAAATAGGGCTAAATATGCTATAACTTACCAAGGGGTAGTATTTTACCATTTTTATGATGTTGCATTTGTGCATTGTACTTTGCAGGAGGTCCCAAATACTCATTATATTTCTGTTCACATGGTGTCAGCATTCCATCTTACAGCTCAATTTGCATGCTTCACAGCTAATTAATAATGCTCTGAAAGCTACAACTTTGTTCCAGAGCCATCTCCACTACAGTGGGTAAAACTACTTCTCTACTTTCCAATCTCCTGTGATGGTATCACATTCTTATATGCCAAACCCTTATTGAACACTAGCTGGCAATATAGAAATCTAGTAAGTTGACATTTGTTATTTAAAGTACAATGAAAGTGAGACAGTAACACAGATTGGATATTAAATGCTTAGAGGAGGCAGCTAGGGACATAAACATTCAGCCATTGGCTGTGATGCCATTTGTCACATCCATGACTGACAGCTAATAACTGGAAAAACCACAAAGCAGAAAGAGGGGGCAACAAAACATCGCATTTGAGGTTAGTATTACGTCTATTGCAGTTTTGGAGTTTGTAGTGTGATTTTCATACTTGCCCTTTAAGTATTAATAGACATTAGCTGTCTTTTATCTGTAATTTTACTGAATTACTTCTACAGCTCAGTTCACTACTAATGTTAAATTGTTTCAGTGTGTTAACAAAGCATTTTAATTGCTTCAGGGGTGTGTGGCAAATGCGGGGAAGCTGTAAAAATGCTCAGTTAACATGCTGAAACAATTTAACATTAGTAGCAAACTAAGCTGCATGAGAACATCTGCTTTTATTACAACTAAATATATTGTATCATTCCATGTTCCCCCATATTTATTGCACCGAGGGTCCAGAGCAATTCATAAAGTACCTCCTATAGTATAAAAGGGTTAATGTGCTGGCTTTATCTACCTAGTATCTACCTATCTACTAAGTAAAGGAGCCAATACCATCTGACATACTGACATTTTCCAGCAGAACAACCACAATGCTAATGATGTTAGTTTATCAGCATTGTGGTCAGTAGTTTTTGGCCCATATACCTTCCAGATATTAGGCAAATCACGTCATATTGAACAGGATATCTGTAATACCGGCCCCTTTTAAAGTCCATAAATGTGTCTTTCACCCCTTAAATAGTATTTGAGGTTAATAAAGATGTTCAGTAAGTCCATCTAGGCCAGTCTACTCAGTAATACCCACATTTTTTGCCTAATAGCTAAAAAAAACAAAAAAACAAATGAAGGTGCAAAAATTGACTCCAAGTGGCGATAAGGAATATCCCTGGATCAATTTCAACTTTATGTATCAATACCAGTAGCATGCATCTTCAGCCAACCGTTCCAGAGTTTTGCCATTCTCACGGTGAAAAAACAATTCTGAAGTTGAAGACTAAACTTCTTTTATTCTATTCTAAAGGGATGTCTGCATGTCCTCTGATATGTTATATTGGTAAACAATGCCCAAGATAGTATGGCCTATTTATGTAATTATACATAGTAATCATATAAGCACCCTTTCTCTAGTGTGTATAATTTTAACTTATCCAATCTTTCTTCATGTTCAAGCTCTCCCAGTCCCCTTATTGATTTAGTTACCCTTCTTTTAACCCTTTCTTTTTCCAAGATGTCCATTTTGTATACAGTATTCCAAAAGTGCACCACATAAACCAAATGAAGCCTTACGAGTGCTTTGTAAAGAGGGAGAATAATAATTCATACCCCTCTTTATACAAAATATCCTGCTGGCTCTAGCTGCTGGCACTGCTTGCTAAATTTATTAAACTAAATATGTTATCCACCAAAACCCCAATGTCATTTTCCCACAGAGTTTGGCCTACAACTATTGCACATCATCTGTTGACAGAGTTTTGTGTCATCTGGCTGACAATAACTACTTTCAAATCCTTAAAAACAGATTAAATAGAAGTGGCCACAGCACAAAACCCTGTGGCACACCACTTAGAACTTAAGTCCATATTGATAAGGCACTATTAATCAACCAATATTCTATCCATTGATAAATGTGCTACCAAGGCCAAAAGACCTTATACATATGTACTACATCTATGCCAGAGTCCAAATTCCTACTCACTTACTAAAAGCTAGGCCATTTTGTTTTACAAGATCTGTTCCACATAAATCCATGCTGATGACTACTTATAAGGTCAGTTCTTGAACCACACTCTAGAATAGAAGTTTCCTGTATCACACTTTCCAACATCTTCCTCACCACAAGATCGGGGGACTTTCTTGCTATAATAGTAATGCGGTTGGGGCTTGGGGACCAATAACTATATTATGGCAAAGGGGTTTAATGCTAGGGGGAGGGAGACCAAATCGGGAGGGAGAGGTAGGGCTCTTCTGCGCATAGCAAAATTCTCCCAGAGAGGAGACAGGAGGCAGAGTCCTATATGGACTCTGCAGTACTCCTAGTGGCCAGTTTTGGGGACTTTGGGGAGGGATTACAGGGCCACCATTTGGATCTGGGATGTAAGGTAAGGATTTTTCTACACTACAGATTGGGGCCAGCAGTGGGGGGGATTATAGTTTTGGGGGTGGACATGCCCTTTAATTTCCCATAGGAATGCCATCATTATTTTTAACACACTGCTTGCTGAGGTTTAATGCGATAACGCATTCAATGAAAGTCTATGGAGAACAGGAAAAGAAAACGCATGAAATGCAAAAAAAGCATAAAACTGTGCAGTTTTATGCTTTTGTTTCCCCTTTGAACCCAAAATTGCACTAAAACATTCTACATAAAAATGCACAACAAAATGCAGAAAAATGCAGAGAAACAATACAGCAAATGCATAAAATAACATGCAAACATGCATGTAAAGATGCTTTAAATCGCTTTCCAATATATTGTGAAGGGAGTGTGAAGGGAGGTAGCAGCTGTGACATCAGGGATCCAAGATAATTTTCTAAGACCAGTAAAGAATGTAAGACCAGTAAGATTATCTTTCCACCACTGGTATAGGTGCAATGGTCGCAGTTGCAACAGGGCCACACAAGTGTTTATGTGCCAAGCATTTTACCAGTCTCAGTGCCAATCATTTTACCAGTGATCCGGGGGGGGGGGGGTACAGCTGTGCCACAAGTAAATGCAGTGCTGATTTGTGTTCACGGCGGGGGGGTATCAGCTCATAGATCTATAGCTGCACCACTGCTTTCCATAGCTTAACAAACTTACCTGTTAGCAAACCACATTTCTCATGCCTCTGTATTCACCCAGCCTGCATTCAATTGACAATACATATTTCAATTGAATTCCCATTTATATTAACAAACTGTTGCTTGTTTGGTTTCTTTTTCTAACCTTTTTAAATTACTTAATTTGGTAACTGCTGTCTGGGTGCTCAATATTTGGTTAATCCCTGGAGAAACTTTTCTTATCTAGTACCATAGGGCTAGTGCACAGTACTGAGAATATTGGACACGAACATGCCTGTGTGTTTACTAGGCCTAAGGACTGTTAGGAACAGTCCTTAGGCCTAATTACTGTTAGGAACATTTTAAGGAAGGGTGCATCCTGGGAAGAAGAAGGACTTAAATTACAGCTCACTACTGACCACAGCAACGTACAGCAAAAGTGGATGAAATCAATGGATTTTTCAAAAATGAAGAGAATATGTGGAACTTTCCCTTTAAAGGGCATGTCCATCCCCAAAACTATAATTTCCCCCACTACTGGCCCCACTGTGTAGTGTAATAAAATCCTTACCTTACATCCCTGCTCCAAATGGTTCTCCTGTAAATATTTGTGCCCAATATTCTCTCCTAGTGCACAGTACTTAGAATATTGGGCACAAATATGCCCGTGTGTTTACTAGGCCTAAGGACTGTTAGGAACAGTCCTTAGGCCTAATTACTGTTAGGAACATTTTAAGGAAGGGTGCATCCTGGGAAGAAGAAGGACTTAAATGACAGCTCACTACTGACCACAACAATGCATAGCAAAAGTGGACGAAATCAATGGATTTTTCAAAAATGAAGAGAATATGTGGAACTTTCCCTTTAAAGGTCATGTCCATCCCCAAAACTATAATTTCCACCACTACTGGCCCCACTGTGTAGTATAATAAAATCCTTGCCTTACATCCCTGCTCCAAATGGTTCTCCAGTAAATATTTGTGCCCAATATTCTCTCCTAGTGCACAGTACTGAGAATATTGGGCACAAATATGCCTGTGTGTTTACTAGGCCTAAGGATGAGCTCAGAGTCAAGGTCTCCGTACTCCCTGCAAGCTCCAATCAACACTTCTTAGCCTATTCTTTTGTCAATGTGCAATTAATGTGGTTCCGGCCTGAACAAAACATTCCAAGAGACTAAAGGAAAATCATGCATAACATAAAGCGCTGTTCAGTATGACACAATAAAACAGCTGGGTTGGTTTTATCACAAGCACTGTGATATATTTATTTTATTCCTCACAATGCCAAAGCTTGGAAGGATACAAATTGTATTTGTCAAATGTTAAGGGCAATGCGTAAGAACCGTAATGACTAAAACAACTGTAGATTACAAATACGACACCGGCAGCCAAAGTCTAGCTATCTTTTTGAATTGTTGCTCACGTCAAAAAGTCCAGCGTTTGATAATAAACTTTGCTGCTCTAGCACATTGGTTCTTTACACAGACTGGAATGAATAATGATGGAAATGTGGACCTGCTCATGAAAGCAGCTGCTGGGCAGTGTGTTGTCCTAAGATATACCTCTTCGCTGCCAAAGTTGACAGCCATAAAATGATGGCATCGCATTTGTGTCCTTCTTTTCAGTTTGCAGTTGTAACTGTCACATAAGAAAAAGAAAAAAAAAAAGCAGAAATGTTTAGTCCCGGGGCTTTAAATTGTTCCATTCTGCCTAAAATACTCTATTCTTTATAAATTCATTTTTTATACAAATGTTATTTTAGAATTACTTTAACCCTTTTGTTATCAGTCTTACAAGACATTATAATAATTTTATCGATTTTATAGCATTTGGAATATTAATATCTAGGTCTCAGACTCAAGGAGAGGGCAGTGTTGACCCCAAGGTTAGTTTTGCCAGCCATCTATTGGAAACCAAGGGTGAGGATCTGATGGTTTTGGTCCTTAAAGGGCATGTCCACTAACAAAACTAAACTTTAACCCCATGCTGGCCCCACTGTATAGTGTTGAAAAATCCTTATCTATGGTAATAATTTTCCTGACTATTCTGTATAGTAAAATTACTGTTAGGAACATTTTAAGGAAGGGTGCATCCTGGGAAGAAGAAGGACTTAAATGACAGCTCACTACTGACCACAGCAACGCATGTGGATTTTTCAAAAATGAAGAGACTATGTGGAACTTTCCCTTTAAAGGGCATGTCCATCCCCAAAACTATAATTTCCCCCACTACTGGCCCCACTGTGTAGTGTAATAAAATCCTTACCTTACATCCCAGCTTCAAATGGTTCTCCTGTAATCCCCCCCCCCCCCAGTCCAAAAAAGTGGCCACCAGGAGCTTTGCAGAGTCCATAAAGGACTCTGCCTTCTGCCTCTCCTCCGGGAGAAGTTTGCCATGTGCACTGCAGCCCTCCCTCTCCTTCCCGTTTTGGTCTCCCTCACCCTAGCTACAAACCCTTTCAGTATGTTATAGGTCTTGCTTCCCCAGCCCCAACCACTATAATCTTATTGCCAGAAACTCCCCCGATAGTTACTTATCTTACCTCTCTTTTCCGCCATTCTGAACTGCCGGCAGCCAGGTCTGTGATTGGCTGCCTCTCAGCCAATCACAGATGCGGTTGCTGGTCCGGCCCCCTGCTTGCAGAAGGCCGGGCAGTGCGGCGGGGGAAAGAAGGAAGGTAAGTAACTATCGGGGGAGTTTCTGGCAATAAGATTATAGCATTTGGGCTGGGGAAGCAAGACCTATAACATACTAAAATTTCTTTCAAAGGGTGGACATGCCCATTAAGATTTGTACACACAAGCAGATTTCTTGTCAATCTTGTGTTACATAGTTACATAGTATTTGAGGTTGAATAAAGACACTTGTCCATCAAGTCCAACATTTTCATCTTTTTAACCCTACCTTACAGTTGACCCAGAGGAAGGCCAAAAAAAAAAAAAAAAAAACAGCCAAAAGAGAGGGGGGGGGAGTCCTTCTTGACTACAAATGGCAATCTGATTTTTTCCCTGGATCAACCAGAACTGCAGTATATGTATTAATACCAGTATATACCAATATTTTTTAGTTTTAGAAACTTATCTAGGCCACTTTTAAAGCTATTCAATGAACTTGCCATTACCACATCTGCTGGAAGACAGTTCCACAGTTTCCCTTTATTATTTTAGTTGCCCTTCTCTGAACTGCTTCCATTTGAAAGATGCCCTTTTGGATATGGGATTCCAAAACTGCACCCCATATTCCAAATGAGGCCTTACCAGTGCCTTGTAAAGAGGAACTTTTTTTTTCTCTTGAATCTATTCCCCTCTTTATACAAGACAATATCTTGCTAGCTCTAGCCATTGCTGTCTGGCATTGTTTGCTACAGCTAAATCTGTTATGTACCAGAACACCTAAATCTTTTTGCATTAGAGATTCACTTAAAACAGTTATTTATGGTGTAGGTGGCACCAGCAATGACAGAGACATTACTCTCAATGCCCCCTTCTAAGTCATTTATAAACAGATTAAAAAGAAGTGTCCCCAGTAAGGAACCCTGAGGCACTCCACTTTAGCCCACATAGATGTAGCTCCTTTAACCACCACTCTCTGTTTGCAATCCATTAACCAATTCTCTATCCATGTACAAATGCTTTTTTCTAGGCCAACTGTCCTCAATTTATACATTAGTCGCCTATGTGGCACAGTTTCAAAAGCTTTAGCAAAATCCAAGTATACTACATCCACAGCTATGCCTGAATCTAAATTCTTACTCACGTCTTCATAAAAACCAAGTAAATTTGTCTGGCACAATACATTTCTCATAACTACTAATAAAATCAGTTCTTATTAGTATATAATCCCGTAACAAAGTTTCCAGCACCTTCCCTACCACTGATGTTAGGTCTACAGGTCTATAGTTACCAGGCTGGGAATGACTACCTTTTTTTAAATATTGGTAATTCATTGGCTTTTTTCCAATCCAGCGGCACATCACCAGACAAAAGTAAATCTGAAAAGATAGGAAACAGTGGTCTATATAAAACTGGACTAAGCTCTCTTAAGATCCGAGGATGTATTCCATCTGGTCCTGTAGCTTTATTAATATTAAGTTTGTCCAATTATTTCTGTACCATATCCTCTGTCAGCCAGAGTGAATATTCCTCATTAGCCTTTTTGCCATTGTCTATAACCATTTCAGCCCCTTTATTTAATGGCCCCACATTCTAGTTTTTTCATCTTTTACTATTGATATATTTAAAAAACCTTTTGGGGTTGAACTTGCTTTGTTCTGCTATCCATATTTTCTATTTGTGCTAGTTTAATTGCTTTATTGCACTCTTTATTACAGCTTTTATACTCCCTGTAAGCCTGTTCTGTTCCCTCTGATTTCAAAATTTTAAACCCTTTTTCTTTTTTTCCATTTCCCTTTTTACCTGAGCATTAAGCAAGGCAGGAGAGGTCCTCATTTTTTTCACTTGTTCCCTAAAGGTATACAGAAGATGGTTCCACATTTTACTGTTCTTTGTAAATAAAATAAATAGCTTAGTGCATGGCACATTAATGTACAGTATTTACTACACCTATGCAATTGTGAATAACCCTATATTTTCTAGTTGGTTGGTACAGCCAGCTCCTCCTTTACCATTTTCATTTAGTTGTCCTTGGAACCCTCTACAGTTCTTTTTTCTATACAGAGTTCCAAAACACACCTGCATATTTTAATTGTAGTCTTACTAGTCCTTTGTAAAGTGAGATTTTTTCTTTTCTCCTGCGAATCTATACTAAGGATACAAAAAAATCCACTGTGGTTTTATCTGCTGGTATGTTCATGGAAATTTGACAAAATCCACATCAAAACCATGATTTTGATGATTAAGATTTTGATAATTCTGCAACTCAATTTTGTCAGTAGTTTTCACCAACATAATTTCAATGGCAGAACCAGTGATCAAAACTCGGGTTCATCCATAACCTATACCCCTCTTTACACAAGGCAGTTTATTATCTACTAGAAACCCTAGATCTTTTTCCAAAAAAGATTCACTTAGCACAGACTGATGAATTTATAGTATAAGCAGAAAAATAATATTTACCAACACACTCAATGGGTTTCAAAACCACTAAGGATGGAAAAATCATTTAATTGCAATTAGTCAGCTTACAGTTTCTTTTGAGATTCCTAGGCAATCCAGTCAAATTACCAAATCTCAGGACAATTGGAGCAACTTGTGTATAACTAGAACTATAACAATACCATGCAACCAGCAGTGTTCAGTGTATCGTCAGAGTGCTTTCAACCAATTTACAGTCAAAGAAGTTTGCTGTGTGAAAAAAATAATGCTAATGTTTATAGGATGCTAATACTTTTGGTACCAATATCTCTGGGCGCACAGTCAAGTACTGTAACTGTCGCTATGGATAACAGTTCTGATTGAGAGATGGATGACCTGCTTTGAAAAGGGTACATTGTCATGGACCAAAATGTCAACACCAATTTAACAAATACTTCTTTAAATTCAAAAGGCCTTGGTAGATATGTTTGTAATTATTCTACCAAGTCCTCTAAAAACCTAATTAAAAAAAAAATTATTTAAACAGTGCTAAAGAACTTATTATATAAATTCCGGGGCATCCTTTCTTGCCTGGTAATTAAAAAAGCACAAAATAAGACAAGAAAACAAAAAAAATCCTGTAACTTCAGAGATGTTCCCTAGATCAATATCTATTTTATATTGTATGGAGCAGAGCTGGCTTTAAGCTGGGTACACACAACGCAATTTTTAGGGCAAATATTTTCAATTGGTCAGCCCAAAAAATTGCCAGCGTGTGTGCTGTCACTGGCAATCGATGTCTATTGCTGTTTTCCCAGTGCAGGTGAAAGTCCGCTCGGATGTGGCTGTGAATCACCACACAATCAGACACAGTGAACAATAATTAGTCCACGGCCAATCGCTCGCTTGTGGCGAATGGTCTGTCAGGGTAAAAAAGTTGCCTGTGTGTACCCAGCCTTAAATGCTAAATTGTAAATAGTTTGTAAGGTTTTCTTTAAAGATAGACAGATAAAAATAAGATAATCAAGAAGTTTAAGAGGTAAATAGATAGATAGATAGATAGATAGATAGATAGATAGATAGATGATAGATAGAAAAACATTGGAACTAATATAAAGCAGTGTCTTGTTTACTGAATGCATACACTTATTGCATAAGTAAAAGCCTTTTCATGCATCTTTTTAAATGAGGAGTGCAAGAGCTGGATTAGCCACATAAGGTGACAGATATAAACAATATACTATGCACAGCTGAAGTTGGCTATTCATAGCTACAGATTAGGCCAAATCCTTTCACCTTCTGTCACTATAAACTAATTTAAAGCTCAGATAATCACCATGCTCAACCGTTAGGCTAACACTGTTACAAAACCTTCCTTAGAAGAGACTGTTGACCTTTCCTTTATCAATTTGCTTTGAGTTATTAGAAGTAAAACATTGAAGAATAAAACAATGCACCCTCTGTATCACTGGCAATTACATATCCTCCAGGCTTAATTTGTCTAATATATGAAAAGGAAATCCAACCATTACCTATTTAACATCTATTGCAGAGATGTGTACAATGGACCTTCAGTGTGTCTGAATATAGAATTAGCTGTAAAAGAAAATGCCACAAAATTATTGTTGTGATTTGTTATATTTTAACAAAAAAAAAAAAAAGGAAATCCTAAATCAGAATCTCAGTGAAGGTGGTTTTCTTTCATTGTGTGTATGTAAGTTACTATGTTTTCCTTAATTCAGTGATAGCTTTATGTGTAGTTGAGTGCTAGAGTGTTTGTCCTATACAGATCACAACATATGTACATTATATTTTGTTTAACAATGAATGTGTTATGTAAAAGTGAATAACAGAATCAAAGCAAAGCTGCACTTGCCGCCAGTTGCGATACAGCATTTTGATTCAGTGTTATCCTTTTGAATTTGTTTAAAGGGTCACTATACTCACTCAAACAACTTTGTATAATCTGAAAGTACAATGTTAGGGTAGTAAAATTATGTTACTTACATGTGTGTCTGTGGCTGCTTTGTTAATGAATTTTCAATGTTTAGTAACTGTTCCAAGCTGGCCCCACTTCCCTTCGTCACTGCCCACTTGTAAATCCAGCCGACACTGGATACATTCATTTACATAATAAAGAGCCTATACAGCCCGACACTATACAGCTCATTAACATATCTTCCTGACACTGCTGATAGTGGGTGGGCTGCTGCTGTGTTAGACACTTTCTCCCCCTTTTCTAACAGGTAAGTACATGCTGCTGAAAGTGGGTGGGGGAGGGGCTGCTGCAGCTGTGTGAGACACATCTCCCTTCTAACAAGCAAGCAGACATCCTGGGGGGCTCCAATAAGTGACCTCCTGTGAAACACTCCGATAGATAGATAGATAGATAGATAGATATAGAGATTGAGACAGATAGATAGACAGACAGATAGATAGATAGATAGATAGATAGATAGATAGATAGATAGATAGATAGAAGACCAATATGATTTATCAGCTCATTATATTTGGGGTTGTATTAACATATTTTGATATTTGGGAGATCTGGCTTGAGTGACAAGTCTTTCCCTGTACATGCTGTTATTTAAAATGAAGATATCTTAGAATCTACAGCTCGGATTTCAATTCTGAAAAATGGGTTGTAGTAGTGGACCACAATCTAAAGGTATGATTTTTGAAAATTAAATTTGTGGAAGTATAGATACCCTTTATGGCTTGACTTATTGACATTGAAATCCCTATTTGTCTTAAATAGTTTGTTGTATTGCTGGCACCCCCCAAAATTTGCTAATTTCTAATTGTACCATAGATACCGCAAATCTCATTTAAAGTCATACTATTCTTGGTGCATTGCAACAATAGATTTTTGACTTTTAAGACCTTCAAATATCAAATCTGTGTCCATTGACTCAAGGAATGATAAATTTATTTTTCTATGTAGAATATTTCAACATTGTGAGCAAAAAACTCCAGCAATTGTTACATTTCAAGATGTCTCATTTCATTAGTCAACGAGAACTGCATCTGTTTTTGTATTTTAATTTGAATTCTTTTAACCACACATTTGCTTGTTTTAACCTAATCTCCCTATTTATTTTACCCAAAGAAAACCTTTTTTTTATCATTAATGTAAAAATCTGTCTTTACTAAAACAACCATGCATTGTAAGATATTCTGTAACTAAGAAGGCTTCCATGTTGTTACCAGTACATTTCTTTGCCCATGTAATCTTCAAACAGCCATGTGAGCATGTGTACCTATTGACTACACCACCTGACCCAGTATTAACTGTGTCTATACAAATATTTCCCAACCAATATAGAAGCCCTTGATAAGACTTTGAAAGCTGCAGATACCCAGCAGTTTATTTTGCCTCAGCATGAGTTACACAAAGAGCAGCCTACCCAAAACAACTGAATAAATAGTCAGCTGATTTTACTGCCTTTTTTTATGTATGTATAATCTTATTTACAAAGCTTGGGTACGCAGCGCTGTACATTATAAAATACAGATTATACAAACAAGGGGATAAGCCATTATACAGATAGATAGAATAATAGAAATTAATTAAAATACAATTTCGAACATTGGTTAAGAAAGCATATATATAAATTATGTTTAAATGGATTTAAGTGCAACAAGCCTTGACACATTAGGAATGAGATCCCTGCCCTGAAGAGCTTACAATCTATTTGTACCGATAAAGCCCAATACTGTCAGATCCAATGGTATAGGGGCGTTATTGGTACTGTGTATGCCTAGCTTTTCTGAACAAGCGTGTGGCTACCGAACGTTCGGGTCGGCGAGGTGCTCTTCGTGAAAGAGGGAAAATTTCCCTTGGCTGCGGTAGACTTCCTATAGGGGAGTCGGCTGCGGCTTAGGGAAGCACAAATTCCCCGAGCATTCTCCATATGCTGTGTATAGGGAGAAAGCTCGTGACTGTTTGTATTGGGATTTTTGAAAAATGACAGACAGGATCTTGCAGGTGTGTAACCAGCTATAGATTGTTGTATCTTTGTGAATGGGCTCTGTCTATTGGGACACTGTTATGTGATGATTTTAGATCCCCTTTTAGTCCCCTAAATATTTACTTACAGATAAGGCTTTTAAAATCTGTTAGGCTGATCATGTTATACCTCTTCTTGTGTTAATTTAAAGTGTATTAGGGTTCTGGTTTGCTTTCAATGATTTTTAAGCATAGAGGTATCACAAGGGATGTATGCTATACTAAAAATGTTTTTTTTTAAATGGAGACACATGCAATATGAACTATGTTAGATCAATTTCAAACTTTCCATTGGAATTATCATTTATCAAAATTTCATTTTAAAAATATACAAAACTTATGTCCAATACACTTATTAAAATAAGATTTATTTTACTTATAAGATTAATTGAGAAGACACAAAGGTTTTGTGCATAATGTATGCCATAGAACACTCTATATTATATATAGTGATTTGTGTCATTTAAAGCATTTTTTGAATTAAAGGCTAAAACCAAGTACTATAAATGCTACTATGAATAATCATGTGGATTCCTCTTCAAGGGAAGGCAGCTTAAAAAAAAGATGCTGGGTATCCAATAGGTTGAATAATAGAGATGTAATGTGGGTTCGAATAGAACCCAGTTTCGAATAGAATCTGAGGGTTTCGAAGTCCTTTGGGAACCCTGAGGGTTTTAAAGAAACTTTCTGGACTCCCGGATTACACGGAACCCGAGGCGTTTACTTTTCGCGGCCGCTTTCCAGACATTTATAAATCGCGGTAATTGCTATTTTTGTGGGAAAAGCAGCCGCGAAAAGATAACGCTCGTTTATAAATATGCCCCATAGTTTTAAAATAAGCTTTGGCTATATTTACGGGTTCCCCAGACCATTCCCCAGGCCTCTGTGTCATTTACAGTAACCTGCTATTACTATTTTCCGTTTCGAATCTTCAAATTTTTTTATTTTCCTGGAAAATTCGAAAATTGAAAAACGGAACAAAACTCAACAGTTTCGAACATCTCTATTAAATAATAGTTTATCCTTTACAATAAAATTCATTGACATACTGTATCTCTCAGAAACTGCTGATTAAATATCGTATTACTTTTAAAGTGGCACTACTCTTTGGGCTTTTCATGGATATCCTGGGCATGGTGTTAGAATTTACATTCATAGTTACTATACTATTAACTGTTGATGTTTCAATCATACATTAATAATTAATTAGCAATATTAGTCTCGTTAAATTATTTTTCTTAAAAACATCAGTGAAAAAGTTGTGTGTGTGTGTGTATATATATATATATATATATATATATATATATACACTGAATTGTAACTCTGTAAGTTTCAGCCTTTATAAATTCCCTTTAAAAGTATTGATTCACACATGGGGAATCTACAACCCTTATAACATTCAAGGAGAAGAATAACATCCTTTTTTTATAATGTTAAAAAATACCAAATCCACAATGCAATTGAAATGGAGTAGTATAATTGACCTTTAAAATGACCTTTCTACAAGACTTTTTAGCAATGTTTTTATGCACAAAGGATCAGTATTACAGTTCCTTTTCACCCCTCTCACATTTTCAGAATTGAATATTTTAGAAATAAAAATAGTCAAGCTACATAATGTGTGATCTTCTACCTCCCTTTGAAGGTATAATAAACTATTTAGGTTTTTACTGCAGCATTAGAATATTGCAAAATTTAATAAGAGAGGTCCAAATGATATATTGTAAACTAACAATGGACTGAACCAGTGGTGTCATCTTGTATTTTTTTTCTTTAGAAAGAGGCGAACCACTTAGATATTGTGGTTGCTATATTTTTAAGGAACTTATATGATATGCCTTGTTTTTTCGGATTTATTCAGAGGATGTGTCACTAGCATGTGGAGGAGTGGCCAATGAACCTTCCTTTGATGAAGCTGGGAAAAATGAATTGCATGGGGCGATCAGAATGTATGCAGTATGACCTATATTTAGTTGCTGACATGCTAATTTCACCTTTTCCAAGAATTGTCTTTCTGTATACTGGCCCAAAAGAGCCCTATTGGCAGCATAAAACACCATTTTTCAAACAATATATCATTTGGTGGTAGCTGGCCCATATGTGCCCAGAATAACTGAAATGAAAATTCTACATTCTGCTGGATTTTCTTACACTGCAGGTTTACTTATTGCAGTTAATTGGCAGCAACCAATTAGTTGATTGGTCTACTAGCCTCGTTCACACATGAGAGAGGCTAAATGGTCAACAGAGGCATAGCAAATGGCAGCTTCAGATTTATGAATGATCCCATACCAAGCGGCCACACAAATGCGACAATTGGCCAAAGCAGTGGTCGTACAGTCATCGAGCCTTGTTAACATGCTCATAGATGTGTATGAAGCTTTCCAAACATTGGTTTACATCTAATAGTTTCCTACAGAATAACAGATTAATAGCTACAATTTTACACCTCTTATAAAATTAAGCCTTATAGTAATTGTGAGGGTATCAAACATATAATTCTATATTTTAAAAAATCTCTTTATTGCATATTTTTATGAAGAACTACATATCTTTCATTAAGAACCAAGCCATACAATTACAAACACTTAAAATGATTTCAAATTATTGTCCTTGCATACAGAGGAGGTTAATTACAAGTTTTATGAGTTACTGTAAATGTGCATACTGTGGTTAAATTGCTGAAAATAGATAAATAATGGACAGTCCTGTAGTTGTCACTTAATGCAATCAATTTGTTCAATTTATGAATAAAAGATTGTCCCATACACTATAAATTGCTCTCTCTTCTATAACTCACACCTGGTATAAGAGATATTGCACCTTCATACTTCTAATCTCATATTTCCCCTAATTCATGCATTCCCACAGTTCCTTTTTTCAGTTTTTTTACATCACTGACATCACTGACAAAGACCCTCAACAGAATATATTCATTTCCAGATGTGGTTGGAGGTTGATTAAGATTAGTTTGTGGCTGGTGGCTTTTGATAAAGTGGGATTTTGTTAAAGTGGCCATTTGCCACGAAACACATTAATTATAAACTTCCTCCCTAGTTTCCATTTCAATTTATGTTTTTAAACCCTGTTATAATAGAGATCAAAGCTTTTAGTAGCCGGTTGCCTACTAGTGATGGACACCAAACCGAACTCAAACCCGAGTTCAAGCCGAACTTTATGAGTTTTATTTAAACTATTCAAACTAGTTCCGGTCCGAAAATTTACCAGCCATTCGCTAACCCTAGAATGTATAGTTCGCTAACCCTCGAAAGCATTGTTCGTTTTCTGTAACCCTCGAATGTATGGATTGTTTTCGCTAACCCTTGAATGTATTGTTCCCTAACCCTCGAATGTAACCTTTGATTTTCGGTAACCCTTGAAAGTATCGTTCGTTTTCGTTAACCCTTGAATGTATGGATCATTTTCGCTAACCCTAGAATGTATGGTTTGCTAACCCTCGAAAGTATCGTTTGTTTTCGGTAACCCTCAAATGTATATATCATTTTCGCTAACCCTCGAATGTAACATTCGTTTTTCGATAACCCACGAAAGAATGGATCGTCTTCGCTAACCCTCGAAAGTATTGTTCGTTTTCTGTAACCCTCGAATGTATGGATTGTTTTTGCTAACCCTTGAATGTATTGTTCCCTAACCCTCGGATGTAACCTTCGATTTTCGGTAACCCTTGAAAGTATTGTTCGTTTTCAGTAACCCTTGAATGTATGGATTGTTTTCGCTAACCCTAGAATGTATGGTTTGCTAACCCTCGAAAGTATCGTTCGTTTTCGCTAACCCTCGAATGTAACCTTCGTTTTTTGGTTACCCACGAAAGAATGGATCATCTTCACTAACCCTAGAATGTATCATTCGCTAACCCTCGAAAGTATTGTTCGATTTCGGTAACCCTTAAATTTATTATGGTTCTATTTTTGGTAACTCTCAAAAGTATTGTTTGGTAACCCTCGGATTGGCCGTAACCCTCAAATGTAGCTTGTGCAAAACGCGATAATTGCCCCTCTTGTGTTTAAGAAGTGTTTTAACAAGTTTTGGTGATAGTGACATGTTCCCCAGATCATTTCCCAGGTGCCACAGCCATTTACAGTAAGTTACCATTGTTAGTTTAGCTGTAAATCATCCAAACTTTTCGAACTATCACTCCTCATTGACTTTATGAAGTACGGCCATCTTTATTGCCTACCTCCCCTCTCTTTCTACGTTAATGGGGTACGGCAATAAACAGTATTTTAAATTTCTGTTCATGTAACAGAATTTTTCTTTTTAGTTTCTGTATATGCTTTAGGTTCAGGACAAAATTACTGCTAAAAATATCCATCCAATGGCTACCATTACCAGTTTCTAAATATATATGTACTGTAATAGTGCTTCCAAGTACTCGCAGGGCCACATCTACCATTAGGCAGAGTGAGACACTTGTCTCAGGCGGCACCCCTGCACTGAACAAAAAAAGCGGCAGACAGGCAGCGGTGGAAACGAATATTTTTTATCCTTGATTGGTCAATATTCCCTAGTAATAGATATTATGTTTTTAAAATCCTTTTTTAGTTTGTTAGGCTACGATAGACTAGTTAGGTTAGTTAGGGCCCTGCTGAAAGAGTCTACCTTGATGTGGTTTCAGGCTTGCAAATCTTTTGGCCAAAATCTTTAAGACTACAGAAATTATGGCATTTCTTGTACCAACATGTATAGCACAGGCAATAAAATAAGTTGATTTTAGCAACAAAAACCTGAAAGGAGCAATATGGTAGTGGCAACAAAAGTTGTTTGAGAAAGGGATGTAATATCTGTTTCTAGTCATTTACATTATTGCTTATTGACTGTCTAAATACCTATGTGATAGGAAGTTCAACATCGTAAAACTTTAGCCACGTCCATCAACAAAGCCACAGCCACTTTAACGTGGCAGCGGCGAGCGAAAGGGCAGCAATAAAAAGTTGGCTCAGGCATCAAAAACCCTAGAAGTGCCCCTGAGTACTCGCTATAAGCATATTGAGGTTCATAATCATCTTATTGATTATAAATCACAGACGACATTTAAAATACTGTTAACTATCTGATTTTTGAAGTGTGTAAATATATTTTTGATCCTAATGTTAAAATGTGTTGAAAGGAATTGCATCGATCCGTGATCCTGCAGCGTTGCTGTCTCTGTTTTGCTGGATCTCAAAACCCCCCCATGCACGAGCAACTAAGAAAAAGAAAACCGTGTATGGGTTATGTCAAAGATGAAGCACATTATAGATTTTATTGCAAATTGTCAATTTTAAGGGTTTCGTGAGCCTTTAATTCCTGTTTTTCCTGGTACTTGGTTATTAACAGTAAATACAGTGCCTTTAAACCATGGCTTTCCACATTTCATCATACAGTATGAGCCATGTATAAACAGAACACTGGATTGTTTTTAATTAAAACATAGTGTTCTGTCAAGGCTGCTCAGGAAAATGTGAAGCCAACAATAGATTTATAGAACAACAGCCCTGGGGCATTCTAGAATGCTACATAACTTCTGAGTCTTATGAAGGCTCCAATATTCCCCTCCTTTTTGTTTCCATTTCTACAATCCTGCAACTCCCTAAGTTTCCGCTGCTGAGGAATATTCAAACTGTCTAATAATTTTGCAGATTAAATCATTACATACAATCAGGCTATTTAGCCTCTTCATTCAGTCCAAATTCAAATAGTAATAGTAAATAGTTCCAAATACATTTGCTTAAAAATTACAGGCACACAATGAAATTGCCTGTCACCGAATGGAATATCTACTCTAGTAGATGCCCTCATCTGAGCAGGCTTAAAATGAAAAGAGAATATAGTGCATTTTTAATACGTGAAACACATTTGCTATTGACGGTTGTTGTGTTCTTTTTTGCAATAACAGTTTATATTTGAAATGATAATGGTTATATCCTCTTTAAAATTTTAACAGAAAGCTCTTATATCGTTGTTTAGTCATGTCAGATATTTGTTCATAATGCTACTTCTGCTATGATCGTAGGATAACTACAAAGTGAAATTGATGTGCATTCTATTTTTCTTTCATATCAAATATCTTAGAAAAGAAACCCTAGGTGAACTTTAGAACACATACAGTATGTCCGTATAAAACATTTGCTTGAGTACTTAATAAGTGTCTTTTCAGGATTGCATAATTGTCTCAAGCAGATAAGTTAAGGTAAGAAATATTGTATAGGAATCTTTAAATTGAAACAACTTTAGTGTTTTCCACTCTGGAATTAGCTCTACGCCTCACCTCCTGCCTGTGGGGTGCCGCAAGGCTCAGTATTTGGTCCTCTTCTTTTCTCCATTTACACCTATGGCCTTTGACAACTCATTAGTTTATTTGGATTTCAAAATCACCTGCATGCGGATGATACCCAAATTTAAATATCTGCCCTAGATCTCACTACACTGACATCTCAGGTCCCCAACTGCCTTAGTACCATCTCTGCCTTCATGTCCCTCTGCTTCCTCAAACTAAATATGGACAAGACTGAACTTGTTGTTTTCCTACCCTCACAATCTGTTCCCTTCCCTAGTCTCACTATTAATATTAACCACACACCTATATCCTCATCTCCTCATGTCCATTGCATAGGCATAACGCTAGATTCAGATCTTTCCTTAAAACCCCTTGACAGCACGTTTACCAACTCCTGTAGCTCCAACTCAAAAAAATCTCCCGCATTTGTCCCTTCCAATCAAAAGAAGCTACAAAAATCCTAGTCCATGCCCTAATCATATCCTGGGTAGACTACTGCAACACATTCTGTGTGGTTCACCACTTCAATCCATCCATATTATTTGTTAGAAAAAAATACTATTTTAGGGCAAACGCATATTTTTGAGCCCTTTGGGTTCAATCTATTTTCAAACAATTGTATTTAATTCTATTAATTAAAAAGTCATAATTACAAATGACAAAATCATTCTGATATTAGTGGGATACTTACAGAGACTAAATCAGCGCAATGTCTGTATGAAGCACAACCCTGGCAATTGCTGTCATTTAGGCTGGGTAAACAAACTATTATATATAATCACATGGGCTCAAAAACACTTGTACAATACAAAAGCACTTGTTTAGCATCTAACAAGGGTGATTAACACCTGCTTACTCTGTATGCTCTATGACCCAGGTGTGCAAACCCTGGGCCCGTTGCTTTACTCAAATGTGTCTTTATCTGAAGGATGAGTAGAATCTACTGTATCAAAACATATTATGGGTGAATATCTTACCCATGAGTCTCTGTGGCCCGGGTGTGAGATGCCCCAAGCCCGTCGCGAGGCAGCAATCCTTCAAAAATCGTCACAATATTGGAATCTGCACGAACCGGGAACACACAAGACAGTCCACCGTGATGTTTACAATTAAAAAACCTTTATTGTCTGGACGTCCAGACAATAAAGGCTTTTTAATTGTAAACATCACGGTGGACTGTCTTGTGTGTTCCCGGGTTCGTGCAGATTCCAATATTGTGACGATCATTTAGGCTGGGTACACAAGGTAAAATTTTTGCTTGACCGACCATTCGTCACAAGCGAGTGATCGGTCTGGATGAATCACTGTGGGTCATGTCAAAAGTCATCCCTGCCATCAGTTTGCCACGACAGATCATGCGGTCCAACGCTGGTGATTTACTGCCACATCCAATCCGGGCAAATGATCGACAGACATTGTTCAGCTTGTGTGCCACTGATTTTTCGGGCCGTCTGACCAATATTTGAAAATATCTGTCGGTTTACCCAAAAAATCGCCTTGTGTGTACCCAGCTTTGTACACTTTTGGGTAAGTATAAAAAATGCTGCATGACCAATTTCCAGCATGTGTTGAAGGAAACATTCTATTCAGACAATTAATGGCCACACTGCTGTAGAATTGTTCATTAGTTAATTTGTGAATCTAATTTCCAGGTTAGCACAGATTATGTTCTTAGAGGGGGTATGAGGATTGCAGGAACTGTAACTAAGAAGAATAAAATTCACTTCAAAGTTCAAAGGAACTTTTAAAAGTAAAGTTTTTAAATACATTGGTCTACTTAGCCTTCAAAAAGACACCTGAGAGCTTCCTTCTAATTACAAATGCATCAAACAAATATTTCTTTTTGACTGGTAATGATTTACTGTTTTCTTGCAAATTTCTGTTACACTTTGTAAGCACCATCCATGAATTTTTCAGACCATTCGCAGTTAAGCATAAGAAGATTCCCTTGAGGCTCAAAAACATAAAACTGCAACAATATTTTGGTCTAATAACCTTTATCTTGCTGCCTACAGAATTCCATTACACCACTTATTTTAAGATAAAGACCATAACTGCAACAAACTGTAATTTAATTGTTTCCTTTAAAGCAGCCTTTGCTGTTTTCAATAATACTTGAATACAAAATGTAATTGCATATTGTTTGTTACGAAGGAAAAAAGCAATAACTTATATAAACCAACTTTTCATTAGCATTCTATACATTTAAGACGATTTCTTGCTTAAAAAGCAAAAGTGGGTACTCTACTTTAATCAGCAGCAATCAGGAGTAAAAGTTCACCCTTTTGCCACCTTTTCTGCCTTTGGTTGCAGTTACCAGAATTTTCACCAAACATTGTTAAAGCATTTTTCATAGCATTAAATAAAAATGAAAATGGTATGTATAATTTCTTTTCTGTTTCAGCACTATGGTATGTTCCCATATTAATGTAACTGGATTGATAATTAGCTGCAGTTTGCTGAAAATAAGCAATACTAAAAAATTTGTTCTTTTATTAAAATAGAGAAAATTTGCGTGAGTTTTACACTATTTATCATGTCTTTTGCTGAAAAAAAACACCACGTGTCAGGCTATTTTTAAATAACAAAGATAGGTGTTCAGTGTGTATTAACCAATTTAAAAATCTACTTTGAAAAGCCCCCAGGATGTGTTACCATTGTATGCGCTAAACTTAACTTTTCATCAAATTTTCAGGATTATTAGTGCTACTTTGTGCCACGTAATTGAAAGTTTAAAAAATTGTCCATTAGACCACCATTTGACTTTATTGGTAAATAAAGAAAATCAGAACTTTAAAAAAGCAATATTAGGAAAATCGAAAATCTCAGATCGTATAAACAATCAAGAATGTACTGACACCTTCCATGGAGCCAATGGCAGGCTAGATAAAAAAGACACTTATGCGTTTTCGCCACCTCAGACTTGACAGTTTTGAATGGCTGAACTCAACACACTAAGTGGCGATGTATGGCGAAAAAGAAATGGCTAAAAGTTGGTGGTTATGACTTTTCCTTACTGGTTATCGCCACTTTATAAAAAAAATTAACAAACCTTTATTTATACACCCCCTAGTTATTCTCTCCCATTTTGAAAAATCAGTTGATTTTATACCCCTTGCTATTGCCTGCTGTTGACATTAGCGAGCTGACATTTTAGGTACTTTAATGGTCCTTCTTCCCAGAATGATCTCTACTTTGAAATGTTCCTAACAGTAATTTCTACTGTTGGATGGGTCAACACATGTTCAGATCTCTACTGAGCAATTGAATCAATCCAGGTGCTAGGTCAATGGCTAGACCATAACGGTCATCATTAGGGGTCCTGCAACATTCAAACCATAATGTACTGCTTACACAATCTATAACAGTACCTAAATTGATGAAATCCTTACTCAAAGGGAATATAATTTAATAGGAGCTCCACTACTTAATAAAGTACTAATATTTATGCTTTTACACTGGATTTGTGTATTTACTCCTTCTGGATTTACTATGCCTGAATCTTGGTCGTTATAATTACATGACTTTTATATAGCTGATTTATAATAATGTACAGTATAGCAGAACTGCTGAGTTAACACCAAATAATAACAACAAATACAAAGCACACTTTTCCCCATGGAGATGCCTACCTATAAGATTACTCCCAGAGTGAAGAAACCAATCGAGAAAATGAGAAAATAAGAAGTGGTATCTGTCAAAGTCTTGTTTATAAGCGATCAATGTAGAAAAAAAAATTATGTTAATCCTCTACAAACCCTGTATAAACTTGCCCCCAAATAACTTTGCTGAAATTAAAATGATAATCATGATCAAATTCACAAGTTATCAGTTACTAAATATTTCTAATTAAAACTGTGTTAGTGACAACCTCAACACAGAATTGCTTACCCTTGCAGTTTTAACTAGAAGTGAGAGCAGATCTAGTGATTCAACTATTTGTAAATGCGCTTAGTGATATAGGTTATAGGTACAAGGCTGGATACATCAGCTCATATAAAGTCAGGAGGAAGTCAGACTATTTTTAAATAAACAGATCAGTTCAATGTTCACACTCTCTTTTAAAGCTGGGTACACGCTGTACCAATGTTTAAAAGAAGAAAGACAGTAACCCTCAAATGTAGTATTTGTTTTTGTTAATTGTCGACTTTTAGTCACCCTCAAATGCATCGTTCGGTAATGCTTGAATGCAATGTTTGTTTTTGATAACCCTTGAATGTAGCCTTCGAATTTGGTAAACCTCGAA
This sequence comes from Hymenochirus boettgeri, assembly GCA_019447015.1. Lineage (NCBI taxonomy): Eukaryota > Metazoa > Chordata > Amphibia > Anura > Pipidae > Hymenochirus > Hymenochirus boettgeri. The sequence continues at coordinate 95,543,144 of CM033472.1, read as the reverse complement.
TGTATCGTTCGATTTTTGATAACCCTCGAATGTATAGTTCGGTTTTTGATAATTCTCGAATGTATCAATCAGTAACCCTGGAATTGCCCGTAACCCTTGAATGTAGCATGCGGAAACCTGGATATTGATGATCGTGGGGGAAAGTAGCGTTTAAACACGTTTTGGTTAGGGATGGCTGGTTCGCGGATCCGGATCCGCCGCGGATTTAACCCGTTTGCGAATGGCGGATTTTTCCAGATTTTCCGCCTTCCGCCCTTCCGAACAGCGGATTTCTCGTATTTTCATAAAGTTTCGAAATTACGAGGTTTCTCGTATTTTTGGCAATACGTATTTTCGAAAATTATTGAAATTACGAGGATGTCTCTTATTTTCGTAAATACGTATTTTTGAAATTTTTCGAAATTACGAGGATTACCCGTATTAAAATTTTAGAAATTACGAGATTTCTCGTATTTTTGAAAATTTTCGAAAATGCACGAAAACGCGTAATTTCGAAAATTTTTGAAAATACGAGAATCTTTTTCATTTTAACGGGTCCGATCGCGGATTTTCGAAAATTCGCGGATCCTCGAGCGGACTGGATTTTGTGAAGTTCGGACATCTCTAGTTTTGGTAAGATGGACATGTTCCCCAGACCATTTCCCAGGTGTCACAGCCATTTACAGTAAGTTACCATTAATATTTTTTCTGTTATTTATCCAAACTTTTTGAATTATAATTTCACCATTGATTTTAATGTGTTCGAATTTCCAAACTTTTACTGAAGTTCAGAAACAAACTGAACTTCAGTAAGTTCGGCCATCTTTAGTTGGTATGGCTTTATTATAAATAAATAAGTCTTTTTCCATTTAATACTCAGAGTTGATGTGCAGTGACACCGGAGTGTATTTAAGTCCTCTATCATCTTTTTGTTGGTATTGCCTTTGTCTGATCTTGTGGAGCGACGTGTCTGGGGCAATAGCACCCGGACCACTGGATCAGTTCGGTGAGCATAATATATGTCTTTTCCTCCTTTTGTCTTTCATGGAATTCACATGAACACTATATGACTGACTTTTCCTTCTGTGTTTTAGCAATTAGGAGAAGGGTCTGGGGCAAGGCACCTGGATCACACATGGGTCTAAGTAAGTACACTTAGGATCCCCCTTATTTTAATTGATGTACTGTTGCTTGTCTTCAGCTTATTTGTATATATAAACAATGCTGTTTCTGTGACCAATACATTTAATCAAACAAACAATAATTTTCCTTTGCTTCTCCTTCTGCTTTTTAAATTCCTAAAAAAAAAAAGCCTGAGAAATAAAAAATAGCAAATACTGTATTTTATCTCCATAATTTATATATGTTTATTTGGAAGTAGCCGTTACCCTGTGACAGACACCTGCCAAATAAATGGATGCCAAGTTTAGATTCTGATGGCAGAGTTCCAACTGCTTTGTCCTTGTTTCCTGGACTTAATAAAATGTTCTAAACATAAGCTTTGTGGTAAGGTTTATTATTGTCAAATTTGCCATTTATATCTGACATCAGGCAAGGTATCTGTCACTCAATAGCAGGAACTACTGCTTTCTTTGATTCACCGTTGGTATTCTGATACTTATTGATCCTCCCCAAAATTAGACCTATAGTGTGGGTTCTTGGTAAGTTAGTAAGTAAGTGATCTTGGAATCTGTTTTAGAGTGTCAGAAGATTTGCATTGATCCTGTTTCATATGTGTCAGTTAATGATATGAAGAACAGACATCTACCGAAAACACATGATGCTTTATTGGCAGATATTCACTTCAGATTACTGTTATTAGATTTCTCATGTTTCTATTCATCTATCAAGTTCCAGAAGAATAAAAATCAAAGGCTTACCAAATGTGAGGGAGACACAAAACATTTCCCACCATTAACTGTTGAAATGCCCAGATACAATTTAGTATGAATAGTAGAGAATTGTGCCGTGTTAGCCATTGATGAAAGTAAAGACATGTTGGATATAAAATAATACCTTTTATTAGCTAACTAAAATGATTGAAAATGCAAGCAGTCTTGTCTGTATCATGCCTGAAGAAGAAGCCTAAGTGCTATGAAATCTTCCATTTTCAATCATTTTAGTTAGCCAACAAAAAGTATTATTTTATTTCAATCTGTAATATAGGTGCCCAATGCATATTCACAGGTATGGGTGCAGATTTTTCCAGCCTTTACCCCAAACAGGGCCAATACGTCCAATGTAGTCAGAAATACATAGAAGATCACACCGAAAATTCAATAGGGTAACTTTTATTGAACAAATATAACATCAAGAACACAAAGTTTCGGGGTCTCTTCCCCTTCATCAGGCAATAACCACATTGAATTTTCAGTGTGCGATTTTCCATATTATTTTATATCCAAGATGTGTTTACTTTCAGATAAAATATTGTCATAGATATAGTAATTCACATGCTGGTAATGCTGTTGATTAGAGATTAACTAAACTGGTAAGTTCCGAACACCTGATAGAATTGGAATTTTTTAAATATTTGACAGAAAATTTTAGATTTTACATTTTTGAATGGAATTTTTTAATTAAATTTTTTGATTTGGGGCTGAAAAATTATTTTTGGAGGTTCAATAGTTCGAATAATTTCGTTGGATCCACGGGTTTTCGAAAACAGCTGTTCCGAATAGAAACCAGGTTAGTGTTGACACCAGGATTCATCATTACTGGTGATTTATATGTTTTGAATGAGTTTTGACGCTGAGGCTTGGGACACATTTATGGACCAGTAAGGTACTTTTTAATTGTAAAAAATCAGCTATATAATTTAAATGAATATTAAAGATTAGGAATGTGCTGGAATTCCATTCCAAACCTGGACTTGGGGTTGGGACTTCTTGCTCCCACTTTTAAAATTCTGCCAGTTTGGAACTTCCAGGACCATTAAAACCTGGTTTCTATGTAGCTTTTTACAGTCGAATTTCTAGACCAAGACACATTTCCCATTTACCTTGCTGGCATAATGAATCTTGGTGGGTTTATTCATCTTTAGTAAAGAATATCTAGAAACTGAGAAAATGCTGTCCACTTTATTAATGCATGTCATAATTGCAAAAAAAGCCATATTAATTTGTACAGTAGATATCCTAATTGTCCACATACTTCCCTTTCCACTGTCCAACCATTTAGTTTGTTCTATTCTAACATCTACATTACAGACATTCAAACAATTAACAAATGCTAGCTCAGATTGTTGTTTAAGTTTTTCTTTTGCACTTTAATTAAAGGGCATGTCCACCTCTTATAAAACAAAATTATGTAGTGTAGGGGCCAAACCGCCATATTTGATTATAAAAAAAATAATCCTTAATGTACTTACTGAGCTTCATTCCCCCGGAGTTCAGACCCAACCCTCTGCTTGCATGAAACTGCAAGCAGGGGGCCCGACTGGCAGGTGTGTCTGTGATTGGCTGAGAGGCAGCCAATCACGGATGCGGCTGCCGGCAGAGTAAAACACAGGGGGAACGAGGCTCTTTATGTATAGTTCGGATCATTTTTATTACCAACATATATAGTGGTTGGAGGTGGGATAGGATACACTACAGAAAATGTTTTTATGCTAGGGCACCAGGCAGCAAAAAGGAATTGGGAGGGAGGGGGAAAGGGCTGCAGTGTGCAAGACAGAAACCTCTCAGAGGACAGCTAAGGGGCAGAAATGTTTTCCCTCCAAGCCAGGCTCCTAGTCTAAGTCTGCTGTATAACATCTTAGCAGTACATGATTATCCTTTCTCTTGATCAGCCACACTGAGTGAATTAATATGGCTACCTCTATCCTGAAAACTGTTCTCTTACCCATGGCTTTAGGTTATGTATTATAGGATGGTACTCACTCTTGCGCATTTCCTTTTCATACACAGAGAAGCATTCTGATAAAATTGTGGAATATGGGATTTGAACTTATAAATAAATTCTGAACTACATTGTGACTTTAAATATTTACGCTTAATGTAGAGCAAACCCTATACTGAGTTTGTGTCTTTTGCAATACCCGCATAGCCAGCACAAGGAAAGGTGTAATGTTAATATATGTTTTAGTTACAATTTTATGCATAAAAGAGAAAAACATTACAACCACATCAGGGTAACCCCAATAAGGAAGGTGCTAACTAATTACCTTGAGCCATTTATCTGGGCTGCTTTCAGCATTTTCTTGGAAAGGTTGTCTCCCTGACCTTGCATTGGATTGGCTTTACAGGCTATCACATCCCCCTTTTAAATATTTGTTAGTATGACAAAACAAGCAAACAAGTGCTGCAGCACTGACAAATAATCACCATAAAGTCACACAATACGAGACGATGTTAGAATTCTTTTTACTTTCTGTGTCATTGATACGTTGTGTGAAGGGCAATACTCTCTGTTTGAACATTTAGCAATGCATTGTGTGTAGGCAGCAGACATTTTAAAAGCATTATTCATTATCATTATATTTCATTGCTATATGATGCAATGTTATGTTCTTATCTTAGCCCTTGTATGCAAGACTATAACTCTGTATTTGTCTAACATCTGTTTATACATGACTCATTTTGGCAACTTTATATGAATAAAACAATAAATTGCATTTATTGGTTTTTGTAAACTTCCCTTTTCATCTATAAAGATCCAGTAAATTTTTACAAAACAGATTGCAAGGTATCTGTATCCTATAGGCAAGAAACCTATCAGAAATAATGCTTTAATTAAAGGGATAACCATCCTATCCTTGACATTATTTCCATAGGGGGAAATGAATCATTCAATAGCTTCTGAGTTTTTCTTTTCATAAGCAAGTAATATGTGCACCAGACAAAAAACAAAACAAAAAACAAAGCGTATAACCTGTAACAAACAGTGTGTATATTAACATATATATATTTTTGGTATACATCATACCTGAGTACACATTGTTACAGGCATTGGTGTAAGGGTGAAAAAAATGTTAAGCAGGTGTATCACATTAGGGTAGTGTGAAATTACAGAAAATATTAAGCAGAACCATAACAGCTTTGTTTATTCGCAAACATTGCATTATAGCACGGCACCATATACAAGAGGCAGGCCTAGCAATTTTACAGTTTTGGAAGGAGAATAACCATCAAGATACACAACATGACATTTCATTATCACACTTCATAAAACAAACTACAGCAGTAGAAAGCATCCTACTAGTTATGTCTGTATGTTACCCACCCATTTGGAATGCCACATTTTGTGACAAGATCTTATATCCTCTTTTTCTCTAGCCTTGTGCTTAAAGGACCAGTATACTTCATTTGATATTAAGAATAGTCTCCATATATAACAACAGGATCAATATCAAAGGTTGATGTAAAATAGATTTTTTTCTTCTCTCCTTGACTAGCCTTTGCCGCAAGCATTACATATTTACATGGGATTCCTGGAATTTAAAAATAAACAACTGTAAACATATTTAATAAACTTTGTAAGTCAGTGGGGATAAAGCTAGATTCAATGCATGTTAAAGATGTAGAGCAATGGATAGAGCAAAATGATCAGCATTTTTTTACTATGGATATTACAGATGTCACATTTATCTGGCAGAACCTCGGTGGTGAAGGTGGGCAGCAATTTCTCAGTTATTCTCAGTTAGGGTATGCACTGATAGAGATTACAGGCATCCCAAAAACTGAGTAGGGTAATAATGTTGAAAATGGAGGTGAAAGCACTCTGAAAACAGTCAGTGGTATAGTAAAGGACCTTAGTATTAATCTTGATCACCAAGGTCGTACTGGTAACAGGAGGAGGCAGAGGTGGAGACCAAGGCTGTACTTGTAGCAGGAATGGCTGGTAAATATGGAGACCAAAGGCTGTACTGGTAGCAGAAGTAGGCTGACAAGATATGGAGATCAAGGGCTGTAAAGGTATAAGAAGTGGCCGATAGATTTGGAGACCAGGGGCTGTACTGGTAGCAGAAGTTGCTGGTAGATATGGAGACCAGGGGCTGTACTGGTCTCAGTTCATTTGTCTCCTTTACCTTCTCAGTGAAGGTATTATGTTATACAGTCCCTGGGCATATCTGGCAGTGATAATGGGGCTTGAGAATTCACTGTGCATGTTCTGATTTGTATCTGGTCTAAAAACCCACAAGTTTGGATTAACATCAAAAAGCCAAAATGATTTCTTCTCATTGCTGTTGATTTCAGAAGAGGCAGACAGATTTATCTGTTTGTTAGTTAGTTAGTTAAAAATGTATAACGGGCTGATAAAATTAAAGGGGTACAGTTCGCCTGTGTTAATAATCTGCAGCAACCAATCAGATGTTATCTAATTGATGTAACCCAGTAGAAAGCTTACATCTTATTTGTTTTTGCAAATTATTAGCACAGGAGAATGTTTGCAACTCTTCTTGCGTTATAGAAATAGAGGTATCCGAACTAACTGGAATCCGTTCAACTTGTAGATTCGGGGGGGGGGGGGACGACAAAAAAACTTGGATTAAGTAACTTGCTTTATTAGCTCCAATAACAGTTACCAATACCAGAAGTTGGCTGTATCACTACCAGACACTTCCTGGTCTCTTAACATGACCTGTATCATAGAGATGAAAGGTTGAGACCCCCCAGTAACAAAAGAGCCTAAAAGCAATAAAAATGATAATACTGGTACAATACTACATGGGGGAACATATATCAATGCCCCAAATCTTAAAAAAAAAAAACTCTCCCCAGTACTGGAAACTTCATGTTTATTGATATTGCGCATCAAAATTTTTCTAATTTTATAGAAATTTTCAAAACCAAACATTTTTGGAATTTCTAGAAATTCAGAAAGTTTTCAAAAATAGTTCAGCGGTTCAGAAAATTTCAAGTTCCGTTGGGTCTGTGAAATCCACTTCAGAACCGGGTTTAGGTTCTGATTCAGATCCATCTCTAATTCTGACTAATATACGTACAGCTCTTATTGTTATTTGTTAATTTTGCCCCAACCAATCAGATGTTATTTACCATCTCATTGATAATACGCCTGATCGAGCAAAGAGCCAACTAAGTGCCCATACACGACATGAATATCAGCCGAAACAGCACCTTTAGTTTATTCCAGTTATTGAAGGCTAACTAGGGTGATAGATAAAAATTCCTTCTATAAAACTTACTGCAAATATTATGTTATACTATGGGGAATATCATAAACAGTAATTATTAATTCTAAAAATATAATGCAAATAAAATGTAGATGTAAAATAACAATTTTTACTCTTAAGCTTTTATGTCAGACTCACTATGGTCTCTGTTACAGCTGCTACTTTGCTGAACGCATAAAGGAATATTTTCTCCAACTCTCTTTATAGCTCTGCTGAAAACGCTGCCAGAATATATTTGTTAACAATCACGCTGAATACATCACAATTTTCATTCTCGGTAAAGGTGTAACTGATGCTCCCTATTTAGATTGTGAAGCTAATAGTTGACAGTATTGGATGGAAGTAGATATTTATACTTGTATAATCTTAATCAGCCATACTTAAGTGACTGGTGTCAGCACAGAAACAATTATTTCATTTATCTGTAATTACAATGCTATAACAGATACAAAAGAGTGCCACATGCTTAACTTTGCACTTGTGGTTAGCGCTAAAGCTTAAAAGAGGTAAGAGAAAACAAACTTGTTTGATACTTTCTTTTACAGCTTCACGCTAGGTTCTAGTTGAAGGCAGATATGCTTAATTTGGATAACATTTGCTTTCACTAATTTCATGTTCTTTAAGATTGGAAAACAAGGGAAAAACATTAGTATGGTATATTTTAAGTCTAGCAACACTATCCAAATACAATCAAAGGACATCTAGCTGAATATTTATAAAAGAGCTGTATTTTCATATTGTGATACTGCTCCTTAAGGCTGAGGCCACACTACAAAGCACCATATCACACACGCAATCACAAGGGTGCCCGATTTCTGTGCTTTAGAGCGCATTGTTTCAGAAAGCGGAAAAATTGTGGGTGCAATATTGAGTGAAAACGTGTGGGAAAAAACGTGGTAGTCTGGCCTAGTCCTTATTGCCGGTCACTGAAAGCACCAATTATTAACCTTTTTAGGACCATATCTTCTGATAGGATGTAATTATATATATGCTACTAGGCTTATTTATATTTTTTTTTATTTTACCTGTTTTCAGGATGTAATTATATATATGATACTAGGCATTGTACTATTCTAATGTAAGAATATATGTGGGGTGCAAACAAAAATTTGTAAAACTCTTGTTTTTTATTTGTGATTTTGTCATTTGTATTTCTAATTAATAGTTTGCTTTCTTAACTTTAACCATGCTTATTAAATGTTCTACATTTTACCTACCAAAGCTGGTACCATCATACAACCTATGTTTTAATGTATGACAATGCAAGGTAAGTTTTCTATCTTCTTCCTGGCGAGAGAGATGACCAATTGCTTTTGATTTGTTGTTGCATCTGATTAATACTCTCCTTGTGGTCTTTCTGGGTAAATATGAAATAGTGTTATTCTAGTTCCTATTTATACTTGGGCTTTTCGTTTGGAAGGGCTGCAGGTTTAAAATGGAACATTCATCTGGGGCAGATTGAAAAAGATTTTAAGATCTTAGTGTGTCTCTCAAAAGCTTTTCTATAAAAATGAACTGTTAGTCCTCAATAAAAATGAAACACCATACATTACAATACTTGTATTTTTACTTTATTCAATTGGGTTAATTTGGCTATAATAATCTTAACCCATCTTTCAAAACAGACAAAATGCATAGAGGCATATTTATTAAGGTTTGTTAAACTTTTCGGCTTCTTTAACGAAGCGTTTTCGCCTAATTTGGCCTTTTCGCTATTTAGAAAGCAGTGATAACCAGTGGCGAAAGGTCATAACCGCTACTTTTCGCCATTAATAGGTAATACTCCCTGGTGGTTTTTCAAAGTAGTTTTAAATTGGTTAATACACGCTGAACACCTATCTTTGTTATTTAAAATAAAAATTTGGTGTTTTTTTCAGCCAAAGATATAAATAGTATAAAACTCAATTTTCTCAATTTTATTAATAGGGCATGGTAAATAGTGTAAAACTCAAAAGGCGAATTTTCTCTATTTTATTAATAGGACCATTTTTTAGTATTGCTTATTTTTAGCAAACTGCAGCTAATTATCAAACCAGTTACATTAATATGTGAACATACCATAGTGCTGGGTAAAAAATAGTCATGTTAATGGAACATTCCAGTAAGTAATGATGTTTGGCAAAAATTCTGTTAAAACTGCAAAAAAATGCCACAAAAGGGAGAAAAGGGGCAAAAAGGTGAAAATTCACCTATTTATAAAATAGCTTTAAATTTTAAAAAAGTGAGAAATAGCTCTGAAATTACACTAGAGAGCTCTTTTCACAGTGATACCACACTTAACGCAATGAATAAGGCGAAAACTATCGCCATACATCGCCTCAGCAATACTTTTCCGCAAAGGCGAAAGCGAAAATGAGCGGTTTTATAAATAAGGCGAAAATATCGCTATTTGTCATTGTGATGTCCCGCTAAATATGCCCCTTAATCTCTTGGTTTGGTCCAGTGGCTATTCCTGAGATTTCCCCCATATCCACTTTATCTTAAATTTAGTGAAATGTGTTCATGCTTACCTAGCTCTCTGCAGTTAGATTTCAGATTTAACAGTTCAGATCACATTCCTTTAAAGGAATTTCCCAACTAATCACACAGTAATTAGGATTAATTACCAACAATCTTAAATATTTTTTTTCTTCTCTGACCTTCCTATCCCTTGTTTTTTAGCTCTGGGAATTAAGCATTTTAAAAAGTGGGGTGCACGGCTAGTCAGTAAGGGACTGTCAATCATCCAGCCCCTCACCCTGGCACACTACATGTAGAAACTATCCATTCTAATAAAGTAAAGCTTATTTCTCTGTCGCTGCATGACTAATTGATTCAGCATTAAGATTAGGAAAAGGAATAAGCATTATCTGTTTCTCTGTGCTCTTGCAGTTAGCTGCTGTCTGTGTTACTGAAGTCCCAATGAACCAGTGTACATAAAGATATCAATTACAAAATACACCCCAAACACACACACACCTTCAAATACCTACAGCTAAAAGAAAATCTTACTTGTGCCTCTGTTGTGGGAGGTGGTAAACACAGGGAAAGGAGAAATGCATAATAACTACTAGGGACATAAATAGATCTAGTGACAGGGAGCACTGAGAGCAAAAAGGGACCAAGTTCCTGGCAGCTCTAAAAAATATATAAAAGGGTAAAGGCAAGTCATTTTTTTCACTTCACAGGTTTGGTCTTGTAGCTGGTTTGATAAACTATAAGTTGATTTGTTAACTAAAAGTTAGATAATAAGAGCTGAGAAACATTCATTTGGAATAAATCTAGGGCATGATAAAAAAAACTAACGAAAATGTATTGATGAGGTTAAGGGGTTTACATCAGAAAGACATTTTGACAGTGATTTCTAAAATGTTTGTGGATCGTGGTTTGCCATGCTTGATTACCTTCCTTTGGGAGGGCAATGATGATGTTGGTTTCTGGGATACAGTTTCACTAAACCAACTACCAAGTGAGTGAAACAGTAAACATCCTACTCCTACCGGATAGTTTGCCAGCCCACTTGACACTAGTAAATGCTGATTACTACATACTGCTTGTGTGTGCCTGCTGGAAAGATAAGTACTGTTTTCATTCACATATTAACATCTTAAAGGGCATTTATAGTGAAAAAATTGCCCCATTGTAAAGTTAAATTCATGCACTCTGTGCTGTCTTTATCCTACCTCTGTCAGTGACTTTGTTTTTCCATGGTGTCAGATCTCTCTGCAGAACTCCCCCTTTCCCCCTCCCCTCTGTTACCTCCTCCATGTTTCAACTCCGGTTAACTGACAAGCTTATCATGTGCAGTAGGAGTTAAAAGTTCAACATCCAGAAAAATACACCCATGCACAGTGGCCAATAGAAAGTCCTGGAGACACGGAAGGGAAGGGAGAACAGTACAGTTACTACTGCAATACAATCTCTCTCTTTGTGACCCATCATCAATCAGTGAAACCTATGAAGAAGGGGGGTCAAGTGAAGCCTTATCTCTGCAGTCAAAGCTACATCTCTCCCCCTGCTAATGTTCTTATCTCTAATGTTCTATCCCTATGTTTGTGCAAACAGAGCAGGGAGGAGGGAGGGACTTGAGCAGGGAAGTGAGCAGGGAAGAGGATGACGTCACAAATTTGATTGACATTACAAGTAGAAGTACAGGATTGCAATCACGTATTCTTCTAACTTGTGTATCTCAGGACAGAGAGGGAATCTGAAAAAAGTGAAGACACTCTGGGGGTTGAGGAGAATTATAGAACACATGAAAGGAAAGAAAAAAAAAGTTAATTTTCTCACTATAGATGCCCTTTAAACCTTCCAGTTGAAGGTTCTTTGTGACTGATCACTGACACATTGTTCCTTAAAGGTTCCAACTGAAGGACCAAAGACTAAATAGGAAGTGGGTATGAATCTAATACAAAACTAGCCTCTTCTAAACTCTGTTTAATTGATTTTACTAATTGTGTATTTTATTGTGTCTTGTGCATTTTTATGAATATTTGTCATAAATATATTAAGTATTAGCTGGCCAGCTTTTTATTCACATTTGTAATAGATGTATTGTTGTTTTTACATCTGGTGCACTAAATTTTCTGGATGAATTTAATATCTATTGACCTATGGAGGTGGTTTTTATTTATGTTTATATGGCTATAGTTTCCCTTATCAGCAAAATATGAAGTGATCTGGCGATCTTGCACTTGCTTGACCCTTTTTGTTAATTGAACATTACATTCGAGGGTTACTGAAGTCATACAATACATTCAAGGGCTACCACAAATTGAACATTACATTCGAGGGTTACCAAAAATCAAACATTATATTCGAGATTTAACGAATTTGAACGATACATTCGAGGGTTGCCAAAAATCGAAAGATACATTCAAGGGTTACCGAAAATCAAACAATACATTCGAGGGTTACCAAGGGGGTACCGAATGATACACTTGAGGGTTATTGCCGAAACGAAACATTCGCAGGATTTCTCCGAAACCCTGCATTCGAAGGTTATGGTTGAAATCGAGGGTTGCAGAACGGTACCTTAAATATGTCCACGAGTTTATTCTAGTGTTAGCGAAAAAGATCCATACATTTGAGTGTTACCAAAAACGAACAATACTTTCGAGGGTTACCGAAAATCGAAGGGTACATTCGAGGGTTAGCGAAAAATACATTCTAGGGTTAGCGAAAACGATCTGTACATTCGAGGGTTAGTGAAAATGAACTATACATTTGAGGGTTAGTGAACAATACATTCCAGGGTTAGCGAATGGCCTTTAAATTCGATAATTATCGAAAATACAGCCGCGAGTCTGGAAAAATTAACTAGTTCGAATAGTTTGAGTTTGTCTGAACTCATAAAGTTCGTCTCGAACTCGGGTTTCGAGTTTGGTTTTGTGTCCATCTCTAATCCTCAACTGCCTGTTGAGGAACTGTAAAGCTCTCTACGGGCTGACAGACATAGGCATGGGAATGGCCTGGCAGTGAATTGAATTCAGTTTTGATTGGCCAGTGTGATATAAAGTTTTGATTGGTTAGTGTATTATGAAGGATACTTCTGGCTATAACTGAGTGATTAAGCATTTTTTTTAAAACTGTTTGTGATTAGGACACTGAGAGGGAAGAAACCAGATATGAATATAAGTGCGGGGATAGAGGTATTCCCTGAAGCTGCACCCACCCTTCCTAAATTAAAACAAACAAAACAAACAAATTAAACAAATATTTTTTTTTTGCTGAGTGGTTCCAGATGTTTTTTCACTAGAAAAATGCTCCATGCTTTTCACTAGTGGAGGCTGCTGGGGGGACTGCTCAGAAAACACAAAACAGTGGTCTCCAGTCATGTAGGCTCAAAGAGGTGTAATGTTTATTCGTTTCAGAAAAAGATTTTGGTTTCATAACAGAGACATATTTTATGAGAATGTACCTACAAATGTATTAAAAAGGGTAACTGTAGTCTCCATAAAGTTACACTCCCTTGTGTCTGTGACATGCACAGTGGAGGTTGAGAAGAATAACTGTTTCAAATAATGAGCATTATAAAAAAACAAATGTCCATATGCCCCTTAAAACTACTAGCTGTATGGTGTTAACACACAATGGGGGGCCCACAGCTCAACCCAGGACCTTAAAAGGACCATTGTAGCCTTTTGGGACTTAAGGGGTGCCGCAGCTCGAACCAGGACCCTTGTGGTCTTGATCCGATCTCGGCTGATGTTGGACGATAATCCTCTAACGACCGAATTCGGGCGTTTGAGATTTACCAAAAACGTCCCCTGGAAGTAGCGCACGTGTGCTATTCTTCTCACAAGAATGTGTTCCCCGGACCATTTTCCAGGTCCCAGAGCCAATTACAACAAGTTGCAACTGCTATTTTACCTAATATTTAGGTGGATATGTGTGGATTTTTTTCTCCTATTGACTTTAATTGTTTTTTCTGAGAATTTTCGATTTTCTTTTGCATTCATCCCACACTGCTAACAAACCTTACTCTAGCCCAACCCTGAACTATAGGTTTGAAAAGCTGTAATCGATTGGTCATTTGTTTAAAATGATTGAATCTGGGGAGCTGGTAATGTTTTCTACCTACAGTTTTTCTGTGATTTTTACCGTCAAGTTGCTGCTTCAATATTAGACTGATATATAAAGCATTATTCAGGCTTTAGTTCTGCTTTAAATTGTACCCTGGAAGCATTTTAAAATCCTTATAATTTCTTCCATAATTCAGCCATTTGGCTCATGTATAATGTATTATGGTTTCAATGCCCTCCAGGCTAAAATGTAGTTTTGTGTGTCAAAAGGGTAAATGGTTTGGGGTGAAATCTCATCAAATTATTTTATATTGCTGCTATATAAATAGCCACCGGTCAAATTTTACCATGTCCATCTTATCTGTTTAGATGCCAAAATGTCTTACAAAATTTGTTATGGACAACTGCTACCTTATCAATGTCCAACTTATTCTATCTATCAAAATTAAATTCTGAAAATGGAACTCACAGAAGAGTCGATGTCCTTGCTAAATATACTCATTAATGTATATTGTAATAATGTACTGTATATAAGTAATAGATGGTTTAAATATTGATCTAAAGAACTCCTAGGTATGTGATGTGCCCAGTTTGTGTCTGTTTCCAGGGTTAATCCTGTTAATTGAATAGTATCCACTGTTTTACACCAGATTCACCATCCAAGTAACACACCAGACATATTTATGGCTTTGAAATCTTACACAAATTTTTCTAGTATTTATGTCACTGTGTTTTCCTGAGCTACATACTGTAGATGCTGTATAAATATATAATTAAACCGTCTGCACTATCTTAGTGTTATGTACGTTCACACCTCCATTCATCAGTTATTATTTTGTGCTTATGCCCCCAAATGAGTTGTTTCTAAAATGTACTTCTTGCTAAACACTTTCAGTTTTGTTGCTGTGATCATACTATACTCCTCTGTGTGCAGTTCGAACCACGAGAACAGGTTTCAAAATTAATATATTCCTGCTTTGCCCAGCTGTCTGCAAACCACTATTTGTTTGTTGCTGTCTTCTTTTTGCCTAAATAAACATTTAGTGTTGCTCACAGGGAGCAACTAAACATCACTAGATCTTGTTGAATCTAAACACATACTGCAAAATTGTACATCATTAATTAACAATGTTCTGCTCTGTATGGTCATTTCCAAACATGACTGTAATGGTGCAAAAACATAACAATTGAAGATGATGCGATTATTTTATGGGTGAATGATTTGATTGCTCATTTTTGGGCTGGTCGTCTTTGCTGCATCCACTCTCTCCCCACATACATTGCCTGCAAAGCATTGCTCCTTTCGTGTAACTGCTTGACCCCTTTAGCAATACCAGATTTGTAAACAACTATTGCCTCTCAACTATGATAAAGGGATCTTAAAATATTTGCCAAGGGGGCTATATTGTAAAGCAGATATTGTTTTAAATTAGGTCCAAAATGAGACAAGGCCAAAAGATTAAGAGAAAATTTGAGCCTGTCATCCACAGTACAGCAAAAATAAAGCAAAGCTTTGTCTTTGACTTTTTTTTAACTTTCTATGTAAGAATAAAACTAAGACTTTTCTGCTGCGCTGAAATCATTCAATGTGTTTAGACAAAAGCTTTTATATCTTTAATTGAAAAGAATTCATACAAACAGTTTGTGTCACCAACTATCGGATCATAAGTAAGAAAAAGTGTATATTGTACATTTTTTTTTGGAGCTGGAGTAAAGTGAAATATCAATTGGTTTGATATACACTGAATGCTAATTAAAAATATGTTTTCCCCCTAAAGCATGTCTGTTTTGTTTCTTGTCACAAATTCTGACTGACAAGGTGACAAGGGCTGATGGAGACTTGGTCGGGTTATTCACTGTGAGAATTTCAATCAGCGATACTAAAACTGGCTGTGTGGAAGCGTAACAAACTGTTTTTATTTTAGAAAGAAAAGAAAGGGAAGGGAAAGACATGTACTTTTTTAAGAAAGCTCAAGCTTCACAGTTTTTTTATAGTTTGATCAGACTATGGCCATTAAACATGGATATATATATATATATATATACACATACACAATGCATCTAATATTATTCTTACAGTAGAGGTGTACTGGTAGATTTATCTTTTCTGGACAAAAAAATTCTACTCCAAAATGCAACAATATTTTACAAACCCACCAGCAGAATGAGGCTGTACCTCAGTGCGTGCAGCCTTCATTAGATGAAAGGCGACAAGGTACTAATGAAGTAGTTTGGCTGTAAATAATTTAGAGTTCCTCAGATGGGGAATACGATCACCACCTCTTCCAGTGTAAATTGATTTATTTTCGCCCTTCCTCTAGATCAACTATTTGTTATAAAGGAACGATGGGTAGTGTGAATGGCCAAACTACATCAACCGATGTCTGTAATTCACCTCAACAACTGACACCATTTTTAATGCTTCTGATAGAAAGAAAATGAATGACCATTGAGGTAGTAATGCCCAAAAAAGAAACAAGCAATCAATTAAACAATGGGGAATTCATGGTCATGCGCCACTAACTACATCAGCTGTACTGTTTACCAAGCTAATAGAGGTAAATTAATGACAGCATCCTTTTTAATATGAATCCTTTAATAATGTAAGCTTTACGGTTTAGACATGATAGGATGCTACCCCTTAGGGTAAAACTATATTTTGCGATTTCCTTATTATATTCTTCAATGTCATACCACACGCTGTGTCTTTTTTATTGGATTTTCCTGTTTCTAATTAACAGGTTTCTGGATATGTTATGAAATTCACCCACTTCAAATATGTTGCAATCCAGGAAGTGTCAATGAATTTACAATGCTATGAGATCTTTCTGCTATGTGTGAAACCTTTATATTCATTTAGTACATAAAAGCAAAAATAAGCAAGCTATATCTTCTTTTATCCACCTTACAGTAAAGCGGAAATGAGCAAACTTTTCTGTACAATGCCTTTAATTGTAGTCCACATCACAAGTCTAGTTATAGATAAATGAGCCAGAGCATCATTAAGAAGAAACTATTACATATACCGAACCTGGATTCCACACATCATGAATGGTCACTGAAGCTTTGAAATCTTTTTAACTCTTGAATGCTGAAAATTAAAATAGAAAAATGAAATAAAAAAACACGAGAGAGCAAACCGACAGAAGCAGAATTTTGCAAACCAATTAATCTTAGGAGAGAATAATATTTAATACATCAGGTAATTGCATGGCAAAAACCTACAAAACCTAAAAGCTCCTGTACAGACTCGGACTGCTTCCTCTTGCCTTAAACCTTTCTCTCTCGTAGCTCCCATTCTCTGAATTTCTATTCCCCTCTCTCTACGTCAAGAAACCTCAATTAGCATGTTTAAATCTAGCCTTACATCCTACCTATCTGTTAACCAGCACAGTATATGATATCTATATATCTATATATGATAAATCTAGCCTTACATCCTACCTATCTTGTAACCAGCACAGTCTATGATTGTTTTATTTGCACTGTATACGTCTCACTCCAGCACTTATACCCATTCAATTGTATCTGTAGGTTACCCACCTCTTGTGGCAAAGCTCTAGCACTTCTATTTATATAAGTTACATATTTATGTACTGAACTATCTATGTATTTATTCCCCTTGTATGACTTTATTGTATTTTCACACTGTACAGCACTGTGTCCCCAAGTGGCGCTATATAAATAAACATATACATAAATACATACATACACACAGAGAGAGAGAGTGATACCTGAGCACAAATACAGATTTATATGTATAATCCAGAGTTTGCATTCAAAATAACTGGTATTTATTTAAAAAATATTGTTTTTTCTTCCCATACAAGAAATAAATGCATTGTTGGGTCCATTTGCCTGTTCACCATGACTGATTAAAAATGTTGCTTTTAGGTTCCCAACCGTGTGTTTATTCCCCTCCACAGCCTGAGGGCTTAGCTTCTCTCTCATGGTGTCATCCTTATATGTGAAATACTCTGTTAAATGAGGGTTTATAAGAAGTTTCACAGGGTACATTGGTAAAGATAATCACTGACCTTGGGTTTATAATGAGTGCTTTGTTTCTTTCTGTTTAAATCTGACCAGAGATATATTTTTTTAACAATGTTTGACAGTATTCTTTCAACCCTTCAAATCATGAAATCATTTCCCACCTCTAGGCTACTAAAGTTAGAACCACAAAACAGTCAAACATCTACTTTCCAATAACAGGAAATGAAGGCTATTGTTACCTGGACATTATCTGGATATAGGTTGATCCTGATTTGCATGTACAACAATGGAATTCTGAAAAAGAAGACTGCGAGTAAATCAGCTAATCATTACTTAATTCTACAGGGAGTTTTCGTTAGAAAGCCAACAAGACACAACACATCTAACACACGTCCAGTGTAAAGGACATATAACAATACAATTGTTTTAGACAGTGATAATCATACCATGTGGTGACCATTGGCAAAACTGGACCAGCCAAATTGGTCTTTTTTTATAACAGAAATAGGGGAATTTTTTAACATACCACATATTATTGGTCTTATTGATCACTCAATTAATGATATTGCAACATGTGTGATATATGGGTGATTTAAAGCTTTAAAGCTTTGTACCTCAAAAGTCAATTTATATATGGCCAGTGTTTGACCAGTGTTATGAAGGCATTTAAAATTATAAATAAAACCACTGTATAATAATATTCCTATTAAAATGTGCCCCTCCTTTACTGTTATAAAATATATTGCTCCCTGTTAGATTTGAAATCAGTTCAAGATTTTATTCTAAAACTTTCAAAGTTGGGCACATATGTATTCCACATGCTCTATGGCTGATTGCTAATCATTAGTGCTGCATCCTGCAGATTGCACTAGTTTATATATTATAATCCCACCTGCATATGGACAGATTCCTTATCACCCACACGTTCATATATGTCTGTTAATGCTTACAAAAGGAAATTAACTTACCATATCTGTGCTTTCATTAAGGGTGTCTTCTTATGTTATCCAGTTTAAAGTATCCATCTGGCAACCATACAATTTGTCAGTGGAATGTGTTTTTTTATGTTTGCTTTTATTTGAGGGGTTAAAATACATTTGTAAGCTTAAATCCTCATCTCTTTTATACTGCAAAATATGCACTCCACATGCTGCATCATGCATGACTGGTAATAGTCAGGTAAATTCAGTTACTGAATTTACCTGATAGGGCTGGCACACATGGCTAGATAATCCAACCATTTGCCACTTCTGACCGGTCGACTGGGCCCTATTAGTATTGTATGCAGTGAACATAGCAACCGTTCACCATGACCAATCATGCATGCCATAGGAGACCACCAATATCCAAACAGTGACCAGGGGAAAACCTGAAAGGGAAAGAGGAATTAAGCCAACAAATGGGGGTGAATGTAACCCTTACAATGACCTCTGCCTTTGAGAAAGCCAGGCGAGTAACTTCAGTCGCTGCTCCATTCTGGAAGGAGTGTGTGTGCTAAATGAGACAGAGGTAAGGGACAAGGACAACAGACAAGCTTAAAAAACTGGAATGGGACAGATAGTTAGCACCTGCGTGAATTATAGGAGTAAATGGGGGAGCCTAAAGGAATTTCTGGGAGGACAGGTCCCATCAGGACAGCACAAACCGACCAATCCAAAGCACCATTTGCCTTTTCTGGATCTATTTGTCTTGGAGCAGGAGATCCGGATGAAAACTGAGGAGTCTGAAAGTAAGAATCAGGATGTCACCCAGCTTAACTACAAACGGAGAAACTAGTTCACCCACCCTAAAGGCCCAAAAGAATGCTAAAGAGAAGGCCATATGAGTATTGACTCATAACAAACTATGAGAAGGATGCCCATAAGGCGATCCAGCACCAAGAGGGTAGAGGAGTCTGTGGAGCTACAAAGGCAGCTCCACAGACTCTATAACTGTTACTTAGTAAAACTATTTGTTTCTCACCTCTGATTGTAGAAATAATTTATAGAACATTTCTGAGTACTGGCAATCTATGATGTCACGGCTGGCTTCTAGTGTTGCCTCTTCCTGGTGGTCCTGGACACAAAACTCCTTCTGCACATGCTAACTAGCTACCTTGTGTTTGTTTCCCACTCCCCTTTTACATGCTAAGCTGCATGTAAAATTGAACTCAGAGTCCCCACCTGCCAGTCACT
The DNA here is from genome assembly GCA_019447015.1 of Hymenochirus boettgeri. Taxonomy (NCBI): domain Eukaryota; kingdom Metazoa; phylum Chordata; class Amphibia; order Anura; family Pipidae; genus Hymenochirus; species Hymenochirus boettgeri. Next base: position 95,523,360 of record CM033472.1, on the reverse strand, counting down.
CCAAAACAATTATCAGAGATAGCAGTGAATATTATTAGCAGATTTTCCTGCTCAGAGTGGGGGAAGGTGTTAACCCTTTTCATATGTATTTAGGAAGCAACTTGTTAACCCTTTATATTTGTGAGCATTTCTGCAAGAGACTGTCAGGCTCATTTACCCAGACTCGCTGGGAAGATATATAGAGTTAAAGTTGTGCTAGTTGGTTCACTATCAGTTAGCGCGACTTTAACTCTATATTAGCGTTGGATGTGGGGGTTATGCAAAAATCACGCGCGCATGCGTCACTCACGATTCAATATCGCGTTTGCGTTAGTTTTAGCCCAGCAAATAACTGGCGATAAAATCCCGCAGTGGGTACATTCGCAAACGTGATATTGAATCGCAAACAGGACATTTACCCACAGCGATTTCGGCTCGGGGTAAATGAGCCTGTGTGTCTTTGTATGTGTTTATTTCTGCACCATTTATATTAGTGTGTGTATTGCTGAATCGCACAAACAATCGCATTCCATTTACATGCGTTTGTGCTTGCGATTTGTTCTTTTTTCATTCTGAAAACGCATGCATTGCAAGTTTTTGGTGCATTGCTGTGATTTCAATGCAATTGAAAAATCACAATTGCCTGAAAAACGCGATGTAATGCAAGTTGCATTGATTTCAGTTTAGCCATATAGCATGTATTTAATTCAATGGAACGCTGCTTTGCAGCAGGTCAATTTCCTGAGTCTGTGGCCCCACTTAAGTGCAAGGGAGGATGCACGTTCGTAATAATGCGCAATCATGCTCACTTCCTTGTATGGGTATTGCGCTTCCACAATTGGACCCTAGCAGAGCGCATGAAATACAGACAAAAATGGTGATATCATGCACTCCAATAGCAGACTAAGAAGGATTGCATGTAGTGAGGCCAGTCACATAGGATATTACATGCCTGCACAATTGGTTCGCAAACTGCAATCCAAAATGCGCTAGTGGGAGTAGCCCTAAGAGTTTGAGTCTTAAAGGTGAAAACACCAGTAGAACTGAACTGACCACTTTACAAGGTACACTTATAAGAACAAAACAGCTCAGAGCTGCAGGTGCAACATATTGACTTGAACATGGTCTTGGCACAGCTCTGTGCAATGCATTTTACAGGCCATCTTTGCCTTTAAGCCCCAAACACATATTAAATCTACATGCTGCACCATTTTTAACGATAAGAACTTTTAATACATAGGCCTGTATATGTGTTTGGGTCTTAAAGGCAAAGGTGGGAAACCTAGTTGGAAGAGGGTTTTTGTTTATGCAAAACTTCCCAGAGGCAGCCCTCCTGCTGCATTAATTTTATATAATGTTTGCATCCCTCTTATAGTACCCCTTTAATTGGCATTCCCTCCAATAATTCCTATTAATATGTACATTTATAGAAACAACATGGTGCAGAGCTGCAAGTGGCATACCCTCCAACATTCCCCTTTAATACGTACACTTATATAACATGTTTGAATCCCTCTTACAGTACCCCTTTAATTGGCATTCCCTCCAATAATTCCATTATATGTACATTTATAGAAACAACATGGTGCAGAGCTGCAAGTGGCATACCCTCCAACATTCCCCTTTAATACGTACACTTATAGAACATGGTGCAGTGCTGCAGGTGAGAGATAATATAATGACCCTGATCTTAGGATAGCTCTGTACTACAGTTGTTTTCATATAGACAGCCAAATTAAAAACACACTCTTCCTACCCTCCAACATTCCCTTTAATAAGGTACACTGATGTGAAATGCATTGCACAGAGCTGTGCTAAAATCAGGTTCACTTCACTATCCTCCCCCTACAGTTCTGCACCTTGTGCTTTCTATAAAAACACTCTTCCTTCCCTCCAACATTCCCTTTAATAAGGTACACTGATGAGAAATGCATTGCACAGAGGTGTGGTAAGATCAGGTTCACTTCACTATCCTACCCCTACAGTTCTGCACTGTGTGGTTTCTATAAAAACACACTCTTCCTACCCTCCAACATTCCCCTTTAACAATCTACAATTCCCACTAATATTGCTGCAGCTTACAGGGAGAGCTAGAGAACTTCACACTACAGGCCATATTTATAAAGGTGTGGTATCGCAGTCTGTAACTGTGAATAGTGCAGGTTTATTGCAAAACATGCATGTTACATGTTTTTTGACCCACTTGTCCTTCCTCAAGTGCTTGAGTGGGTCTGAAACATGTAGAACGCATGTTTTGGAATAAACGTGCAATATTCACAGCTATAGACCTGTGTGTTTGTATGTTTCACCTGCAATTTATTGTTTATATATCGGATTTGGTGGAGTGAAAGCCGTAGGTGAGACATACATTATTTCAGATCCAGACATACTAGATACCCAGACCTACAGTATATACATCACACTACAACACTGCTACTAGGAAAGGGTTAATCAGATTCACCACCAATTTGAATATTGATGATTTAATATATTCTTACATCATAGAGGTTAAGAGGTGGGAGTGGAAATCACACAGGTACTGAAAATATAATCAAGGCAAAAGTACTGGCAGGCAAGGGAAATGTCAGCTTCAGATTGGGGAACAAACAGAACCTAAAATGAGCTCATAGAGGTAAAGAAAAGGCCCCTGAGTTGAACATTCTATGCTGAGAAGGATGTTGAGGCAAAGTACTTTCTAACTTTAACTTAGATTTTTTTTGAGTTTAGTTCTCCTTTAACAACTTGCATATGAGAAATGATCTGGTGACATCTGGCCAGTGAAAAAGCTGGAATAAAAATGACAAAGCTGACGAGTGCTTTTCTACAGTGCATCCTGACTCGTGGAGGGTACAGCCTACTTTGATTATCACTAATACCCCCCTCTGACCTGTAATTCTGCTAAAGATTTAGCCTGGTGCAATACGATAATGACAGAGAAAAGACATCAATTAATCCCTGAAAACATGTGTCCCCAAGTAGTCTGGCACAGGTTGTCCCAACTCCTCCACATGTGGCACCAGTTGGGAACTCCTGCACCTGCAAACAAGATAGGCTGTCAGCCACCCTATTAAAAACCCTGGAACATGCCTAGTCCTAAAACAACATTTGAGCTGTAAATATTCCAGGAGTAAATAATGACGGAGGCAAAGCTCCCAAATTATCCTTTACTAGCAATCCTCGTGGCGCGCATGCCCCCCACCGCACGCATCCTCCTGTGCACACCTGCTCCAATCCTTCCTACATTGTGGTAAGTGGTTGAATGACATGGCAATTGTGCAAATGCGTCTGGTCTCCAGACATATTTACAGCCTTAGGTTAGTATTTAAGATGCCCTTAGGTAAACAAAGTGATGAGGGACTGAAATCCTTGTGTTGCAATAGAAAGGTGAAACCAGAAGTGTCTAACGATAGGAATCACCTGACAGGCAAAATTCAGGTGGCTTATGAGGGACTGCAGCTGTTTAAAGGGGAACTTTGGTGAAAAAAACATAATTTGAAATGAAAGGCCGTTTTCTTAGCTTTTAAACAAACCTTCCTTTATTTCTCTCTCATTCTGGGTTCAGTAGTTATCCAGTTTGAAGTAAACTGGAAAGTAATACCTTGGGGGCGGTCCTAGCTTTACCTCCCTCTGCACCGCTTATAGTTGTAAGCGGTGCACGCATGAACAGTCTGAACATATGTACAACAGGAAGTGACTGTGCCAGTCCACTTAACCAGGCTTGTTACTTAGGTAAGCAACACCCCACACCCTAATCTGCCTGCAGCCTTGCACTGATCACTCAGTGCTTATTTTAGTAATTACCAGGTAGTCCCTTCCCATAAAACACGCCATGCATCTTTCATTATCAGCAGCAATCCGAGCTCTGTCTCTTTCCCCCTTTCCTAGTTATTCACGTGTTCATGGAGGTCTCTGGTATTTCTGCTCCGTTGGCTGCACAGTAACTCCCTCGCTCCATCTAAAACTCTCACAGTGAATGAAAGGGAGATAGGAGCCATCATTCAACTCGAGCATGGTCTGCTTCCTGTTACTGGCTGCATGAATAAGACTACAAAGCAGAAATACCAGAGTTATGGGAAAGTAACTGGCAGGGGAGGGTGAAAGGGGCAGGGGGTCGCTGCTGATAATAAATGTTAGGGTTGAACAGTCTGCACAGTGTATTACATTGGAAAAGTAAGGAACTACTGGTGGATCACTGCATTAGACTCAAGAGATAATTGCAGTTACTTCCTGTTTAAGGTGCCCATACAAAACATGGTGGTGTAACACGCCCAGGACGCGGGCGCGTGGACAGTTATTCTGAATAATGAAATAATAAGGGACACAGGGTCATCTTTCTTGGTTAGCTGCTCCTTGATAACTGAGAGCTAGCCCCTCTGTGTCTCAAATAGCTATAGTGCTGTTCTGGCACTCCCCCTGCAGGCTGGAGTATGTATAACTTGATATACAACTTTCTCTAAGCTAAACATTTCTATGTTTAAATTACAAATACTTGTAAATGTGGCAACAGATTTACTGGGGTCACAGTGGCACCCATAACCCCATAACATGAAAAAGGAAAACCAAATGAATCAAAAATAAGGGGTGTAAAAGTCAAAGATTGTGATCAATGAGATGCCAGAGGGGTAGGTCTACCCTTAAGAACATTTTGAGACATATGTGCATTTACCACAGTTCCCCTTTAAGGGTCACTTTATGAATCCCCCAGCACCTGTTTACCAATCTAGACAAGGCTGTAATGAATGTGGCCTTGACGGCAGGGTACTCACAAATACACTTTCAAGAGGAGGCTGATAGTCCGAAAGATACAGAAACACAGATTTCTGCTGGGAATAGTAGGCTGGATACCGGGAACAAGATGTTGGTGGGAACAGTAGGCTGGATTCAGGAGACATGGTGCTGCTGGGAACTGTAGACAGGATACTGGAAACAAGGTGCTGCTGGGAACTGCAGGCTGGATACTGGAAACAAGGTGCTGCTGGGAACTGTAGGCTGGATACTAGAAACAAGGTGCTGCTCGGAAATGTAGGCTGGATACTGGAAACAAGATGCTGCTAGGAACTGTAAGCTGGATACTGGAAACAAGGTGCTGCTGGGAACTGTAGGCTGGATACTAGAAACAAGGTGCTGCTGGGAATTGTAGGCCGAATACTGGAAACAAGATGCTGCAGGGAACTGTAGATTGGTACAGGAGACAAGAAGTTGCAGGAACAGAAACTCTAACATGGGAGCAAGGGGTAGCGGAGCTACAATCAGGCACCAGGAGGAGGGAGATGCCGGCTTACAAAGTTCGAGTCGGGAGATACGTTGGCATTTTGACGTCATCAAGCCGACGGCGCTGACTACCTGGAAGCGCCCGGCTGTCACCAAAGCGGTGCTGGACCGGAGCAACAGGTAAGTTTGTGACAAAGATATGCAATTTATTAATAGATAGGGAGTTAATTTTCATACCCAGGAATGCCAGAGTAGTACTGAAGTGTAGCATTTTATTTCCCACGATTGGAAAACCAAAGAAAGACAAAACAGTCCCACAAACTCAAATCAGCTCCAAGGCCCAGTCAAATGAAATATAAAAAACACGAGTGTTCCCTTTATCGATTCCATAGTTTACGGAAAGGCCCTTGGAGTGATGAATAAAGTGAAAACGGCCTTATTCACATTTGGGTATGAGGACCAGCTATTTGGCTGAGGGTGTTTCCCTTAGACAACCCAAAGACAACACTGGGCCGGATTGGGCAGATCGGAGGTTCTTGGAAAATTAAGGCTGATGACAGGGTTGAAAAGGGATACATGGAAAAAAACCTACATGGAAACCTGAATTCAGGATGGAAGTCTTATTAGGCCAATGGAACATTTTTCTCCCTATCATGGGTTCCTCGTCTTTTCCCTCAGCGGGCAATGATCTTGTACTTTGTTTAAGCTATTTATTTTATTGTGATAATGGTGCACAAAGTTTTGGGCGGTAGCCCCCTTCATCAGGTGCTTCTAGGGCCCTCCCACTGCAACTGAACTTTGCTGTAGTGTAGTGTACCCCAGCCCACCACCAACCACCATGATACTTTTTTTAAACAAGCCTCAGAAATAGACTTTTGTGACCACTGTCTCTCAGCCAATCCTAGACTATATAGAATATATAGACATATTTTTCTTTCTGGGACAGGGTTAAGGAGTTTAGGCCAGAAGAGGAGGGGAAAAATGGTGTTGCTGCCTAATTCCCAGAACGTTTGGAAATTGATTGCAATACTATGCCTTATTAGTGCGCATCATTTAAGAAAAGTACCCAGAGTAGTGCTCAGGCCTATTCTGCTACCTTGACAGAAAATGGGAGGCCTCTTTGAGTATATGGTGGACAAGCTTGGCTACGGTACGATAGCTCCGGTAGAAGGAGGTAGTCCACAGGGAGTTAAATTTGGATCATAGGGGTATTGTCAAGTGGATGAGTGTAATGAATAATAAATCCCTACAAAGTCCTGGGGTATTACAAGGGATGCAGTAATTTTTTGGGGGGAGTAGTCCATCCTCAAACACTGTATCCAGTGCAGGAGAGGCTGCGATGCAGAGGAGGAATGCCTACTGGCTGTTTAAAGGGGAACTGTAGTCTCCAAACAAGTTGAGTTTAAATGAAAGGCCCGTTTCCTACCTTAAAAATGAGCAATCAACCACCTCTCTACGTGCTCCACAGCCCAAGATATAAAGAAATTACTGACCAGAAAGTTAATGGGTGGGAGGCTGACATGTGACATTCCTAAGGCTCTCGCAGATTCAGACTTCAGTGACAGGACAGGAGACAGGAAGTCCCCACCCCTCCCTGTTGTGTTGAGATCCCCACAGTGAAGTTACTACTTTCCCACTATGTGAAAACAGCCTTCTTACTCTGCCTGTTTTCGCACAGGAGGGGGGCTGCAAGGGGAGGAAGAGACACAGGGCAGATTGACTGTCACATGGTTTCAGAGCAGGAAGCACGAAGGGGACCTGGTGATGCTGCTGCCATATCACACACAAAAATTTAAATATCTTCAAAACTATGCAAAATAAACAATGAAAAAAAAATAGCAAAAATTCTCAGGAGAGCAATCCCTATCAATTTAAGTAATTTTTTGACCACAGTTCCTGTTTAATGACAGCTAATGCAAATGATTTCAGAACAAATGTTTCCTATGTGCAGGCTCCCGTCCTTTCAGTTGCTGTTTTTAAAGAGGGAGGCAACCATGTGGTAGGCACAGAGAAGGCACTGGATAAGGCAGAAACACCAGTGAAGGTAGAGGCAATGCGGCCATGGCTTATCAAATATCCAAATCAGGTAAGGTTTTAGAACAGGTTTTAGGATTTCCTCAAAATGCAGTGGCCCCGGGAATCAACTTAGGAACCTTCATTCAGCAGCAGAGAACCCAGAACAAGTCAGAACAAAATTACAAAAGGAAATCCAATTAGGGCGTATGGCGGGTCCATTTGAGGGGCCCCCTTTTTTAACCTTGTAGTTTCCCCATTGGGTCTAGTCCCAAAAAATTAGCCAGGTACATACTTTGAGGGAAAATACCATGTAGATCGGACACTGCCCATGATGTTTGATATTGTGCACATTTTTTGAGAGTTTCAGATCCTTTGTATAGTGGGTAGTTCACCAAGAATCAGGTATAAAATCAATCATGCAATACTTCCTGGAGAACTTCCTTCTTGTGGGCCCTGCAACACGTGTGCTATTTTGCCCCATACTAAGAAGACCCCCAGTTAAAACTAGTTTACTTCATCAACCTTTTCTTAAAACTGAACATTTAGGTGGAAATGCCTAAAGAACCTAGTTAGGACCATACAGAGTTGACTTTGACGTGGTTGATTGGTTAATATAGCGAGTTTCCAGGTACCCCAACAAATGAATTTGCAACCAGCTGTTTCTTCCTGTAGAAGAGAATTCTGTGCACAAATAACACAGCAAACATCTGCAAGCAAAACAATTTATTGTTAGCTCAAAAAGAAATAAAAATACATAATTCATTATGCTTACATAGAGGGATAGCCACAAAAGACCCTTATCACAATATGACATGATTCAAGGTTCAAAGATACTTCATCTGAGACTCACATAATTGCAACTCAATAAAATATATATAGAATTGATTAACAAAGACCATTTAAATTGACTACATAAAAATGTAATTGCTGAAAACAACTATAAATATACATTTGGCGTAGTTTCCTTTTGTACGCAGTGTGGTACTTTGTGCAGTTTATGTGTCTAAATAATTGTGCTTGGGCTAATGAATACAAAATGTATGTGGGCATTATAATGCTGATAACAAGTAAAGCAAGCACTCCTCGCAATATAAACTAAAAATACATTTCACCATGTCCTAACTTTATGGCTACTGAACACACATGTACTGTTGACCAGGACTTTCAAAACCATTAGAATTAATTCAGTGTACATTCTAGTGTTTGTATGTCTGCATTTCAATACAGATTCTAGATTCTAGACTCCCCTACATGTATTTCCCAATTTCCACAGCTGCTAGAATTGTCAGCCTCCCGGATAGAGATGGCTGAACTTCCGAAAGTTCGGTCCATTTTCGAAAGTTCGAATGTTCGAAAACAGACCCATTAAAGTCAATGGGAGTCAAATAGTTCAAAGTTTGGTAGCTCCGACCCGGGTTAGGGGGCCGGAGCGGCTGACCTGCGGCTGACCGCTGGGATAAAGGGGGCAGGCCACGAGGCGGCAGACGCCATTTTGTTGGAAATTGCTAGCAGGAGGAGGTTTTCTCTCTCTCCTGCTCAGAGCAACGCAAACTACAGGCAATACAGTGAGATTAGGAGTATTGAGGATGGCAGAGGCTTACCAGATGCTGGAGAGGGTAAGGGAGAGGGTCAACATGGAGGGGGCTGGGTGGCTGCAGGGTATTTTGGAGGGGGTACACAGGCTGGTAACCCCCCTGCTGGGGCAAGGCCCAAGACTAGATCTGCCAGCCGGATGGCCGGCATGCCCGTACACAGGCCCATTGCCCCTGTCCATTTGAGTCCCAGTCCCCCACACTCTTAACGCAGACCACGTGGGGCCAGGGTGGTACGGGCTAATACCTCCAGGTGCAGGGCAGCAACGGAGGCTTTGTTAAAGGCTTTCAACACCGTCCATCCCTCTCAACTCGCAAGGGCTGAGGTCCACCGCACACCGTTGCCTGCCCTGGTTGAGGAGCCCAATCTGCCCGTTGCTGCAATACCAGCAGCAAGTAGAGGGAGAGCAAGAGGCAGGGGTGACCCGGCCTCTGGGCTGCACAGAACCGCCCGCCCGCCCAGCTGTAGCGGCGGCAGGGGACATAGCTCGGGACACCCAGCCAATAAGGCAAGAGGTGGTGTCTGACGAGGGCGAACAGAAGTTTGTGGATGCCAGGTCCACGTTTAGAGGAATGTTGCCGGCCCCAGTGAGATTGAGGGAAGTCTCAGAGAGATGGCGATCTAGAGAGAGGAGCCACCCTAGGAGAGAGGGGAGTAGCCGTAGACATGGGAGAAGGAGGAGCAGGTATTTATCCTCAGACAGTAGCGATGAGTCCTACAGGTGTTGGCGCAAGGAACAGTGCAGAAGGGAACATCGCAGGCATCACACTAGGTCAAGCGAGACCAGTAGACGGCGCAAATCCCACTCCAGAGGCAGGAGGTCAAGGGCATCTTGCTCATCCACATCAGGCAGGAGCAGGAGGTCATCACCAGCACCGGTTGATCGTGATGCCAGGAGGGAGCTTCCTACAGACCGAGAGGGGCTGCGTCCACAGGTGACTTCAGATGGGCACGAAGGGGCGAGTACCAGTGCTGTGCAGTCGACTGGAACTGTTGAGTACACCTGTGCTGGGGCTTGTGGTAACACCAGCGGGGGTGATGGGGGTGAGTTGGTGCAAGTCTTACGGGCCCTAATGGGCAAATTTGAGACTATGCCAACTGGGCCAACTGTGAGCCCAGCCCCAGCGGAAGCGACAGTACTCCCGCCTGAGCCCATGGTTCCTTCAGTGGAGGCTCTGAAGGAATCCTATTTTTGCGGGGTTAGCCAGCTGGGGGTACATTTGTCTGGGGAAATAAAGAAAAAATATGGCGGAACAATTTTGCTGACATATGGTCCTTGATTACTACAGACATGGTAACTGTCGACAAAGATAGTGAGGACGGAAAAAGGGGAAAGGAAGCCCAAGTGTAACAAATGGCCGGACGGCCGGGGTACTTACAGTACGCTTTAGGAGGAGGCTGATATTCCGGAATGTGCGGGACACAGAGGCTGCTGGGAACCGTAGGCTGGAACCAGGAACTAGGTGCTGCTGGGAACTGTAGGCTGAATGCTGGAACAAGGTGCTGCTGGGAACTGTAGGCTGGAACCAGGAACAAGGTACTGCTGGGAACTGTAAGCTGAGAACAGGAACAATTTGCTTGCTGGGAACTGAAGGCTGGATACTGGATATTGGTAAGGAGTCACTGGAGACCGACAAGGTAAGTACTGAATGCTGGATACTGGCAAGGTAGGTACTAGAGACAGGCACGGTAAGTACTGAATGCTGGATACAGGCAAGGTAGGTACTGGAGACAGGCAAGGTAAGTACTGAATGCTGGATACTGGCAAGGTAGGTACTGGAGACAGGCAAGGTAAGTACTGAATGCTGGTACAGGCAAGGTAGGTACTGGAGACAGGGTAAGGTAAGTACTGAATGCTGGATACAGGCAAGGTAGGTACTGGAGACAGGTAAGGTAAGTACTGAATGCTGGATACTGGCAAGGTAGGTACTGGAGACAGGCAAGGTAAGTACTGAATGCTGGATACAGGCAAGGTAGGTACTGGAGACAGGTAAGGTAAGTACAAAGAGCAGGAGCAGGATCCAAGGCAGGTGAGTAAGGAGCCAGGGTAGCTAATGCTACTATCGGGCGCCGGGTCCAGGAGGACGCCGGCTTTTCAAATCTCGCGCTGCCCGGCGGGACCGGAGCAGCAGGTAAGTTCGTGACAGTACCACCCCCCCTTACGGGGGGCCACAGGACCCAACGGGCCAGGTTTCCCTGGGAAAACTCTTATGGAAAGCTCTGACTAGACGAGGAGCGTGCACATCAGCATGTTTAATCCAAGCTCTTTCTTCCGACCGAAAACCTTTCCAGTGGACCAAATACTGAAGAGACCTCCTCCAAAATCTAGAGTCCAAGATTTTTTCAACCTCAAACTCCTGTTGACCATCAACAGAAATTGGAACCGGAGGTAGTAAGGATGTGGAATACTGATTAAAGCATACTGGCTTGATGAGGGAAATATGAAACACATTAGGAATCCGCATGCTGGAAGAAAGTTGGAGGCGAACAGCCACTGGACCGATTAATTCCAGGATAGGAAAAGGACCAATAAATTTGGGTCCCAGTTTGGAGGAAGGAACCCGTAGGTTAATATGAGCAGAGGAGAGCCACACTTTATCTCCAACTTAATAAGCTGGGGGTCTCTACGTCTCCTATCTGCGCAGTTTTTTGTACCAAAGCAGATTTCTAAAGGCTGATTCCGTAGCATGCCAGATAGCGGTTCATCTGGGCCGCCGAGTCATTGGCCGCAGGTACTTGTGTGAAAAGAAAATCCTGAGGAAAACATCTAGGATTCGTCCCAAAGGACAATAAAAAAGGAGATCTCCAGTAGAAGCGTGAGGTGAATTGTTATGGGCGAACTCAGCCCAAGGCAGAAGGTCGGCCCAATCATCCTGAGTATAGGAAATGTAACAACAAAGATATTGTTCCAAAGACTGGGTAGTGCGTCTCAGTAGATCCATTGGACTGTGGGTGGTAAGCCGAGGAGAACTGTAACTTGATGTTCATGGACTTACAAAGTGCCCTCCAAAATTTGGAAACAAATGAGAACCTCTGTCAGATACAATTTCAGAAGGGAGTCCATGAAAGCAGAAGATATGGGAAATAAATAGTTGAGCCAAACCGTTGAGGATGGTAGTTTGGGGAGGGGTACAAAATGGGCCATTTTGCTGAAGCGGTCTACTGTCACCCATATAACCGTGTTTTTTTGGAAGGCGGAAGTCAACAATAAAGTCCATGGATAGATGGGTCCATGGTCTGGACGGAATGGGGAGGGGTTGAAGAAGACCACAGGGGAGGGTTCTAGAAGGCTTGGATTAAGCACAGCTGGCCCAAAATCTTTTCTCATTTTGGGCCACCAAAGGGAACGGGCGCAGATATTAAAAGTCTTGTTAACACCGGGATGCCCGGCTTGCTTGGAACAGTGGGTATGAAGAAGGATAGCTTTCGAAGTGAAAACAGGAACAAAGATTTTGCCAGAGGGTGTGTCAGGAGGAGCAGAGTCTTGTGCGGCTTGGATCTTGGAACAAAGTTGAGGAGAAATAGAGGCCAAGTTTTAGTGGTTGGAATAATGGAGCCCTTATCTTCCTTAATACAATCGGAAAAACAATGATTGGACAGGGCATCAGCTTTCTTGTTTTTAGAACCAGGTGGTAAGTGATGACAAAGTTGAATCGGGAAAAGAATAAAGACCACGTGCTTGACGGGGATTTAACCTTTGAGATTCTGGATGTATACGAGATTTTTAGGGTCAGTAAGGGTGGTGATGGGTACCGATGTGCCTTCCAACAGATGACGCCACTCTCGAGGGCCAGTTTGATGGCAAGAAGTTCCCTATTTCCAACATCATAGTTACGCTCGTTGGGTTAGAAAACTTCTTAGAGAAATAAGCACAGGGATGGAGTTTCCTTTTAGGCCCTTGTCTTTGGGAAAGGACAGCTCCAGCCCCCAAGTCCGAGGCATCAAATTCGATGTTAGAGAGGGAAGACTAAGATCTGGATGGACTAGAACTGGAGCATCAGCAAAGGCCTCCTTGAGTCGTTTGAAGGCTTGAGGGCTGCAGGGGTCCATGAATGGGGGTTACCACCTTATGATGAGGGTAATATCGGAGAGAAATTATTGAAGAGAACCCTTGAATGAATGTCTGTAGTAATTGGTGAAACCAATGAACCTTTGAATAGCTTTGGTTCCCATAGGGAGAGACCAATCTTGGATGGCCGAAACTTTAACAGGATCCATCTGGAACCCTTGCGCAGATACGATGTAGCCTAGGAAGGGTACTGTGGAACACTCAAACAGACACTTTTCCAGTTTGGCATATAGGCTATTCTCTCTCAGAAGTAGCAACACCTGTTTAACATGGACGCGGTTGGGAGGCAGATCTTGAGAAAAGATTAAAATGTCATCGAGATACACTACTACAGAGATACCCAACATATCCGGAAAATGTCGTTGACGAATTCTTGGAACACCGCTGGAGCATTACAAAGGCCAAAGGGCATTACGAGATATTCGTAGTGACCGTCCCTAGTATTAAAGGCGGTCTTCCACTCGTCACCTTGGCGTATACGGATCAGATTGTATGCCCCCCGAAGATCTAGTTTAGTAAAATTTTAGCCCCTTTTATCTGGTCAAACAGCTCAGAGATGAGAGGGAGAGGATACGATTTTTATTGTGATTTTATTAACCCACGGTAGTCGATGCAGGGTCGTAAACCTCCGTCTTTTTTTCAACAAAAAAGAACCCCGCTCCTGCAGGGGAAGTGGAAGGCCGTATGATGAAACCCCTAGACAAAGTTCCGTGATTACTCTTTCATGGCTAGAGTGTCTGAGGGAGACAGTGGGTATGTGGTTCCCCGAGGAGGCATAGTACCAGAAAGAAGGTCGATGAGGCAATCGTAGAAACGGTGCGGTGGTAGCTTCTCAGCTTGCTTTTTACAGAACACATCAGAGAAATCATGATAACATTCAGGGAGGTTTTATCTGATTTATTTTCACAGGTAATGGTTGTGCAATGAGTAGAAAGGCAATTTTGAAACAGAAAGGGCTCCAAGACTTGAGTTCATTGTTAGACCATCTATAACAGGGTTTGTGAGTCTGGGCCATGGAAGTCCGAGAATTAGGGGAGCAGAAGGGCTTTGGATGACAAGAAAAGATAAACGTTCTTGGTGAAATATGCCAATGCGGAATAGGACTTCGTATGTAGATTTGGAGATGAATTCTGAAGCCAACGGGTTATTGTCAATAGCCAGAACTCGAAGAGGTTGCTGCAAGTGAAGGAGAGGAAGCCCCAATTGTGCTGCATAGGTAGAACAATGAGTTTCTAGCGGCACCAGAATCGACAAAGAATCAGCCTGGGAGGAAAAAGTTTTACCATTACAGGTGATTGTAGCTGGTAGAAAGAGTTTCAGTGGTTCAAATTTGGCAGGAGACTTAACGTTACCTAGAAGGAGCTCCTCCTTAGGTCCTGGAGTTTTCCGACTTCTGGGGACAATTTCTTGCAAAGTGTCCTTGCCCAGCACAATAGAGACAAAGTCCATTGGTACGTCGGCGTGATTTTTCCTCGGGGGATAGATGAGTGCCGCCAATTTGCATCGGCTCTTCACCTGAAGATATGGGTTGCGGAAAGGGCCTAGGAAAGGTCTTAGGGAGGTTGGAACAAGCTGCAGACCTTTCTGCCTGCCGTTCACGGAAGCGGGTATCAATTTGTATGCATAGTGTAATCAAGTCTTCCAGTGGGACAGGTAATTCCATAGATACTAATTCATCCTTGAGGCGGTCAGAGAGTCACTGCCAAAAGGCTGCAGTAAGTGCCTCATTGTTCCAAGAAGTCTCCGCAGCAAGGGTACGAAATTCGATAGCATATTGACCCACGGAGCGTGACCCTTGGCGGAGCTGCATCAAATGGGAAGAGGCAGCAGAGGTTCTTCCTGGAGCATCGAAGACCTTGCGAAACATACTCAGGAAGTCAGTAACATTATAGACTAGAGGATCGTCTCTTTCCCATAAAGGAGAAGCCCAGACCAGTGCTTACCCTCCAACAAGGCGATGATGTACCCACCTTTGCACGATCCGATGCAAAATGAGTTGGTTGAAGTTCAAATTGGATTCTGCACTGATTAATGAACCCACGGCAGGCTTGGGCATCACCATCAAACCGCGAGGGTGGAGGTATGCGGGGCTCTCTCCGAAGAGAAAGATCACTGGATCCGGCCGTGCGAAGGAGGTGGGTGTAGAACCTGGAGCAGAGGCAGCAGCTGGGGGTAGCCAGACAGCTAGGGAATCATGAACTGAGCCAACTGGCCTGATGATGTTCGAACAGGTCCATGCGTTTGGACAAAGAGTTTTATTCAATTCGGCCATAGCCCCTCAGGCGTTTCCATGGCCCGATAGTACTGTAACAAATGGCCGGACGGCCGGGGGGTACTTACAGTACGCTTTAGGAGGAGGCTGATATTCCGGAATGTGCGGGACACAGAGGCTGCTGGGAACTGTAGGCTGGAACGAGGAACTAGGTGCTGCTGGGAACTGTAGGTGAATGCTGGAACAAGGTGCTGCTGGGAACTGTAGGCTGGAACCAGGAACAAGGTACTGCTGGGAACTGTAAGCTGGGAACAGGAACAAGGTGCTTGCTGGGAACTGAAGGCTGGATACTGGATATGTGTAAGGAGTCACTGGAGACCGGCACGGTATAGTACTGAATGCTGGATACTGGCAAGGTAGGTACTGGAGACAGGCAAGATAAGTACTGAATGCTGGATACAGGCAAGGTAGGTACTGGAGACAGGTAAGGGTAAGTACTGAATGCTGGATACGGCAAGGTAGGTAGGTACGGAGACAGGCAAGGTAAGTACTGAATGCTGGATACAGGCAAGGTAGGTACTGGAGACAGGTAAGGTAAGTACTGAATGCTGGATACAGGCAAGGTAGGTACTGGTGAAAGACAAGGTAAGTACAAGGAGCAGGATCCAAGGCAGGTGAGTAAGGAGACAGGGTAGCTAATGCTTCTATCGGGCGCCGGGTCCAGGAGGACGCCGGCTTTTCAAATCTCGCACCGCCCGGCGTCACGACGCCGCTCACCCGGAAGTGCCGAGCGGCGCGGGACCGGAGCGGCAGGTAAGTGCGTGACACCAAGGTGGCAAAAACTTTCGGGAATTGGCTACAAGCCTTCTGTGTGTTGGCCAGGGTTATCGGTCAGAAAGCCCCTCAAAAATGCTCAGGATTATTTGTGTACTTGGACATGATATTCAAAGCGTAAAACACATGGCGGGACTGCATGGCGCCAGTATGATGAAGAGTTTAGCGGTCAGGCCAGAAATCGGCTGGAACATCAAGGCCACCGATTCTTGGATAAGAATCATGTTGGCTCAGAGGGCACCCGTAGGGACTTCCCCAGGTCAGAGCTCGATGCCCTCAACCAGTACTTTTCAGCCCTCCGGAGCTAAGGGTACCGGCTCCTGCTGATTGTTTAATGAGGGAAACTGCAGGTTTGGGGCCGCTTGCAAGTTTAAACACGCTTGCTCCTTTTGTGGCGGAGGAGGTCACTCTGCCTCACAGTACTTTAAAAAATCTCGGACAGCCCCAAAACGTACTGGGGGGTATAGGCAGCCGGACGCCAGTAAACGTTGAGGCAATGGAGCACTGGCTAGAAATATACCCGGTGAGGGAGGAAGCAGAGCTCATCAGGGAGGGGTTTAGACAAGGTTTCAGAATCCCCTTTGAGTTTTCGGAGTTACCCAAGTTCGCCCAAAAAGTCGGTTAAGGATATGCCGGAAGTGGCCAGGGGAAAGGTTATGGCGGAAGTTAGGCTAGGGCGCATAGCGGGCCCGTTTGCTGAGCCCCCCTTTTACAATCTCAGGATTTCCCCTTTGGGTTTAGTGCCAAAGAAGGAGAGCGGTAAATTCCGCTTAATCCATCACTTATCATACCCGAAGGGAGGCTCTGTGAATGACGGCATTTCTAAGGAGGAGTCATCTGTGTCCTATGTTTCTTTAGATAAGGCAATACATTTGGTAAGAAAAGCTGGGGTGGGGGCGTTGTTAGCAAAATCAGACATTGAGGCGGCCTTCCGCCTGCTTCCGATTCACCCGGACTGTTTTCATTTACTGGGTTGTCAGTTGGAGGGCATGTACTATTATGACAGATGTCTCCCCATGGGTTGTGCCATATCCTGTTCCCTATTCGAAATATTTAGTTCATTCCTGGACTGGGCTATTTCGTATGAAACTAGTTCCTTAAACGTTTTACATTATCTTGATGACTTTCTGTTCGTTGGCCCGGCTAACTCTAATTATTTTTCCTTTTTGTTAAACTCTTTTCGTTTTTTAATGCGCAAGTTTGGGGTGCCCCTGTCAGATGAAAAAACGGTGGGCCCAGTAATGGTGTTGTCCTTCTTGGGTATCGAGATAGACACAATTAAGATGGAGTTTAGGTTACCAACAGAAAAAGTTCAAGGCATGCTAGACGCAATTTCAATGTTCCTACAGGTTAAGAAAGTTACACTAAAACAGTTGCAATCAGTGCTGGGTTCGTTGAACTTTGTGCTGGGTTCGTTGAACTTTGCGTGTAGGGTCATGCCAATGGGAAGGGTTTTTTCCAGGAGATTATCGTTAGCCTCCCGGGGGGTTTCCACACCTCACCATCACATACGAATAACTAGGGAGCTACGCAATGATCTACTGGTGTGGCATGCCTTCTTATCTAATTACAATGGTAGAACTTGTTTTCAAGATGATGAAGAAACCAATACCGAATTACAACTTTTCACGGACGCTGCAGGCTCCGTAGGTTTTGGGGCTATTCTAGGCAGCAGCTGGTGTGCTGCAGCCTGGCCCGCATCTTGGAATCATTGCAAAAACCTCACTCTCCTTGAACTCTTCCCCATTGTTGTGGCGATTGAACTATGGGGGGAAAAATAAAAGGATCAGATTTTGGACGGATAATGAGAGTGTCGTTTATGCTATTAACAACTTGACAAGTTCCTCTTTACCGGTGCTTTCTTTACTTAGATATTTAGTTTTAAAGTGCTTGGAACACAACGTGTCCTTTAGAGCTAAACATGTACTAGGTGTTCTTAATTGTGTTGCGGATGCTCTGTCTCGTTTTCAATGGGAAGAATTTCACCGCCTGCACCCCGGAAGCCAACCAGCTAGGCCAGGAATGCCCAATATCCTGTGGGGGCTGATAAACAGCTGATGCAGCTAGTCCGATCTTCGGTCGCTCCTTCCACATGGGCCAGTCATGGTAAGGCTTGGTCAGAATGGTTAGAATTCGCCAAGGAGAAAGATGTTAATAGTAATTCTCATGCTAGATTGCAAACCATTTTAGATTACCTTGAACACCTGAGATTTGCAGGTTCCTCGGGTTTGGTAGCCCAACGAAGAATGGAAGGTTTGTCTTTCTTTTTCAGAATGTTGGGGTGGAGAGACGTCTCCAAGGAATTCATTGTTAAATCCATTTTAAAAGCTTGGAAAAAAGAACAGGTGGCTAATAACGCCAAGCGGCCGATTACTTTTAACCTGCTTTTAAGGCTTGTGGAAACGCTACATACGTTGTGCAATGAGGCAAAAGTATTTGAAGCTAGCTTCACATTGGCATTCTTTGGGGCCATGAGAGTGGGCGAGTTGGTATCAGCCAGTTCAAAAAGACTGGGTGGCTTGTTGGCAGACAATATATTTGTCACGCAATCATCAGTAAGGGTCAGGATAAGGAGATCTAAGACAGACCCTTTTGGTGAAGGGAGTTGGTTTTCCATATCCCCCCTGTTGTCCCGTGGTGCCCAGTTAAAGAAATTGCTAATTTTGAAGCCATTAGAATAGGAGCAGCGACAGAAGCACATTCCTTTGGTTTTTCCGAGCATAGGGTTCGCAGGCTGGGGAGGTGGAGATCTAACTGCGTGGTGAGGTACATACGTCCCGAATTGGTTATTAATTGAATGTTTCTATTTCAGGTGTCAGACAACCTTCAGTTTGGCTAGTGGGACACTCGTATCTCTTCTGGGCGGCACAGAGAGCAGAGACCCGACCCAGAGGAAGAAACTTGGGATTTCAAACGGCTTCTCTATTCTGGAAAGGGATTAGGGGTTTAGTGTGGAGTCAAGTGCTGCTGGAAGTAGTGAACATCAGCAGAGCCGACACAGGGCCCACAATACTGGTTATTCATGCCGATGGGAACGACCTCTGTCGAAACCGCCTATCTGACCTTTTATTCTTAATGAAGGCGGATTTACAGCGTTTCCGCCCTTTATTTGGAGAACTGGTATTGGTGTGGTCAGAGGTTGTTCCTAGAGTGCATTGGCAAGGGGCAAAAGATCAAGGGGCAGTGGAAAAGGCCAGGAGGGTTCTCAATACTAGAATCTCCAGATTCGTGAGATCCCAAGGGGGTGTAGTAGTCAGGCATCGCCAGTTGGAGGGTGATAACAGGTCCCTGATGAGGCAGGATGGGGTTCATCTGAATGATATCAGGCTCGATATCTTTTTGGCAGGATGGGATTGAGCAGGCATTGTATTTGTTGGGTGGCGGATGGAGTTCCGAGTAGGCGTACAGCAACTCCTGGTGGCGGGGGGCATCCTTGCAGAGGTTATGTGGGAGCCGTTACATGTCCTCTGGGGATCCAGAGGCTTGGCATTTAGCACTGGCTATGGCTAGTTGGATTTTTACATCTAATTAATATGCAAGGATGCATAAATTAAAATTTGGCTAATTAATTGATCACATGATGTTATAATGTGTCAATAAAGCTGTGGCCATTTTTCACCCAAAAAATGTTGGTGTGTCTGCTTGTTCATTTTAATTATAATTAAAGGGCATGTCCACCCCCAAAACTATA
This sequence comes from Hymenochirus boettgeri, assembly GCA_019447015.1. NCBI lineage: Eukaryota > Metazoa > Chordata > Amphibia > Anura > Pipidae > Hymenochirus > Hymenochirus boettgeri. Next base: position 95,503,755 of record CM033472.1, on the reverse strand, counting down.
ATCCCCCCAACTACTGGCCCCACCATGTAGTGTAGTTTAATCCTTACCTCACATCCCAGCTCCATAGGGTTCTCCTGTAGTCCCCCCCCAAAGTGCCAAAAACTGCCCACCAGGAGGCTATCAGGGCTCTGCCTCCTACCTTGCCTCAGGTAGATTTTTTCCATGCGTACTGCAGCTCTTCTCCCCCCTCCCTCCCCCTCCCTCTCCCTCCCGTTCTGCTATCCCTCCCCCTAGCTTAAAACCCCTTTATGTCAGCCTTCCCCCATGTCCCCCAGCTCCAACCGCATAAATTTTATTTTTAGAAAGCTCCCAAATCTGTTACTTACCTCTCCGCTTTCCTACGCGGAAGTGAGCTGCCGGCAGCCGCGTCCGTGATTGCCTGCCGCTCAGCCAACCACAGACACGGCTGCCGGTCCCGCCCCTCTGCTTGCATTTCCTCGCAAGCAGAGGGACGGGAGCGCGGCGCAGGAAAGAGGGGAGGTAAGTAGAGTTTGGGAGGCTTTCTAAAAATAAAATTAATGCGGTTGGGGCTGGGAGCCCAGGGGGGATCGTATGTAAAAATTTGGATTTTAGGGTGGACATACCCTTTAAGTTTATTGGTAAAATGGGGTTAAGTCAGGTTTAGGCAGCCAAAGTATTCAGCAGCAGGTCTGATTAAAATACAACTAAAATATCAATGATAACTTAATGAAAATAGCTGTGGGACCTGGGAAATGATCTGGGGAACACATTTGAATATCCAGGGCTTTCGAAAACTCGATTTTACTCTCTTGCAAGCTACTTTTGAGCACTGGCATTCGAACATTCGATAATTATCCCATAAACAACTTGCGTATTCGAAAATTCAATATTTACTCACGTATAGGTATAATAGACATTTTACTCGCATATTCGAACATTCGATAATTATCTAAAGTCCGGAAAATATTGAAAATCCGGGTCCGGGATAGTTCGAGAAGTCCAAGTCCGTTCGAACTCGCCTTCGAGTTCGAGTTCTAGTCCATCTCTACTCCTGGATTCTAAGGTGCTGGCAACATATAAACACTTACATTAGTGTTAGTTACTAGAAACTTTTATTAAAGCTAATGCTATCTGATCATGAATTCATCTAAGTAAATTTTGGGGGGTTTATCATTTCTGCTAGGAGAGTTCAAAATGAATTGTTTATTATGAAATCCTAACACTCCTGGAATGTCTAATGAAGTTTAATGCAAAAGGAAATGATACCTAACAGCAGTTTAAGGTAGTTCTGTCCTCTTGGTGCTTATTTACTTATTATCAGGTACTGCTTGTGAGTTGGTGAAGATCAGTTGGGGTCCCTGGCCCTGCCTGGGAGATTAAAACTTGCTTTCCCATAGTTATTTATTTAATTAATGTATGTCCTTATTATGCTTGTTAAGGTTCTCATTCATCCAGGTCATATCTGTGGTATTCAGTTAGATCAACTGAACTTAAAGTTTAGCTCTTTCTAGTCATCCGACTGGCTTTCTCAATTCAGAATGACCAACAGATTCTTGTACAAGTCATTCTGAAGTGAGATCCAGTTGGATGACTAGTGAAACGTCTTCAAGAACTAAACTTCAAGTCCATTCGATCTAACTGAATACCATAGACTGTCAGGGAGATTCAATAAAAGTTCTTATCATTTAAATGGTGCTAATTTTGCACCAACCAATCAGAACTTATGTAACATTTGAAAGCTAACATCTGATTGGTTGGGGCAAAATTAGCACCATTTTAAACGATAAGAACTTTTACTGAATAACCCCCTATGTCCTTAAAAAATGCAATACATACAAATAACCCACATATAACAATAACATAGTTAATCAATGTAAATTGATATTATACAGTTACAGTATTATGGTTATGTTTGAGAAGTGTCTCTGTATAGTTAGATATAAATGGATATAATACAGTTATTATAGTTATGGTGGGGAAGGATCTCTGGATAGTTAATTAATGTAAATTGATATACCCCACCAGACTTTTAAAGGGGTGGCCTGGCACACACAAACATTTTAAATGGTTACTCTGCCCCCTCTAAAACAATAATAGATAGGCACACTCAAACACCTGCTAGTTATCTCCGGTGCTAGCTCCATTCAAACCCCATTCCAAAGGGCCAATCGTCACTGCAGAACAGAAGGAGGAACCAGAACGCTACATGGATTAGCAGGTGACAAAAGGGGGAGAACCCCTATAGTTTATTCAGACATAAAGATTTCTTTATGTCTGAATAAACTATAGGGGTTCTCCCCTATGGGTGATCCTAGATGGATCCCTTTTCCCATCCTTCTCTGCCCTTCCTCCCTTTGCCTGCCCTGGGCTGCCAAAAGTCTGGCAGCCCTGTTGGACAATCAGTGGGCTGTTGATCATTGTAGACTATGTGGGGATGCCAAGAACTACTTTACACACTCCATAAGCCACGCCCCACTTCCACTTTGCGCACCACAGGAATATATAGGGGTGGATTTTAAAAGTTTGGCTTAGGTGCTGTAGGAGCCAAAATTATATACTCTGCTTTATTTCAGTAAGAAAATACATTCTGGCCTATTTTTCCCCACAACCTCTGGCTGCATGGCTGCATATTTGAAATAAATGCTTCTTTTTTTTTGGGGGGGGGGGGGTATATAGCTAAGAGTGCATAATGATATGTCACAGCTTAAATTGTATTATATAGATATAATGCTCTGCTTTGCAACTGATGATTTTATTATGTATAATCCAAAGATATGCTAGACTGTAATAAGTGATTACAGTGATTACTTTTATAATTAAAATGTATTAAGGAAAGCTATATTAGGGAGGCTCTACCTCTTTAGAGGTACACATATGCTCTCACCTTGCATGAATAAGCTGTTATTTTGTACGTTACTTTTCTCTCTTTTCTACTCTATTTGAGCACAAACTCTGTAAGTGTACCTGTAAATTATTTGAGGTTTAGTCTCCCTGGAAAATTGTGGTGAAAATGGGCTCTATCAGTGCCAAAAGGTCTAGAAGCATCCCTGTTACTATCTGTTGGCATCCGTGTAAGATTGCCTGGCCTGCCCCATTCCTTTGTGATTTTAATTACTGCATAGTGTCGATTGAAAAATGATTGAACCCAGCACTGTCAAAACAAGTCTGGAATAATGGCAGGTGTCTATACTAATTTATGACCAACATTAGACTTTTAGAACTTCGATATCAACCCAAAAATCTCCACAATTCTAAAAAACAGTACACGAGTTTAACTTTGTATTTAGTATTGTATATATGGGTTTATGTAACAAGTTGCCTAGAAACAAGAATCTACAGAAGAAAGTTTTTTTTTAATTATATCTCTCTTTTTCAGATAAGCAATTTGGGCATCGTGAAGGTAAGGTCCCAAAAGAGATACTAGGAAAGAATATGTCAGTTTGCCCAGCGATTAACATACTGAAAAATATCGTTAAGTGACCTGTAAGAACCATTCTTGCTGTTTATGAATAATATGAATAAACCATGCGCACACTAAACACAAGTGCACAAAATGTCTATATAGTTTGCAGACGGCATGAAAATTATCATGTTATTAACTTCAAATGTCATTGTTAAAAAATATATTGTACATTCTCTTTAGTCAGCTATGGAAGCAATAGAAAATGCAAACAAACTGTATTAAAGAAGCTAAACACAAAAGCCTATTTTAGAATAAATGTTCTATGTTTCAGCATTAAATATCCGTAATTCAAATAGAGTTTATACAGAAAAGAAATAAAATGTTAATTAACGGTAGACTTAACATTAGCATTAATGCTGAGGCACAAATGCCTGACTCTATCTTTAAGGTTTTAATGCACAATTACTATTCTTTTTTTTATTATATTCCATATTACATAATATCTCAGAGAGAAGTAGCACCAGAGACTTGCTCACCAAAGTGTAAAATTTCCCAGCATAAGAACGCATGAGACATATAAACCACAAGGTCAATTGAACCAAGCTACTTAGAAGTAAAATACTACAACCAAACATTATAGATTAATATATGTAACCATTAAATAAGTACATGACCACAAAATCCAGTATACTTCAAGTCTCCAGTATAATATTTGCAGCAGTAAGATTTTCAAACATGTCAGTGTAATTCAGTTTTAATGCTGATGGCTTGCATAAAAAATAATTCCTTGTCTATTACTACTAATGCTATGTAATTTACACAAATGTATAAAAATGATTATAGCGGCCCAGGTCATGTGTTAAACCATGTTTTTTTTTTTTAGTTACATTTTTTCTGAGTTTTTCTTAAATACATCCAGGGTCGTAATGGCCAGGGGGAGCAACAGCAGGGTGGCACAGGAGCCAAAGGGGCTCCATCTTTATATTTTTCCTATGACAGATAAAGACTCATCCCAGAAAACCACTGTGGAGGAAGCACTGATAATGGGCCCCATCATAGTTTTGTTGGGGAGCCCCGTGACCCCCGTGACGACACTGTACTGACCACAGATATATTTTGGGGCTGAAATATTGGCAGACATTTTTGACACAAACCACGGACGTTATTTGAATTTTGCAAAATGAAAATTAAAGCACGTCTGTTGTAAATTTTGGCAAGTATTAGGGGCACCATTGTTTTTCAGTCTGTAGTCTGCTGGTCCAAAAGTAGGGTCCAGATTGACCCATGTGTACTGTGCCTAATAGGTTTCATGCAATCATTTTCAATGTATTTTGTTGTATATATTTTACCCTTCCAAAGTCCTGTTAGCAGATTGTATGTAGGTTAATGTTCAGTGTACAACTTCGTGCTTGGTGTTTCATTTAGACTTTAGATTGAAGTCATTTCATTCTCATGTTTATATATATTAGGATTCAAAATTGAACAGAAAATGTCACCATTGTGCTTAGTCTTATGCAGTGTTTAGATCCTGTGAGTATCTTTTGCTATAAAGGCTTTGTATTTTATCTAGGTCAAAGGAAAAGTAGAATGTATTGTCTAATGAATAACTGAAAATATTTGATGAGACATTTAAGTGATTGAAAATTCTATGCATATAAAATGTATCTTGCATAGGTAAAGGGTTGGTCATGCTTCTATTTCTGAATTCACCCTGGGCCTTCCTCATTTGTCCTTCCAAAGATGCTACAAAGTATTGATAGTTTTATATGATTGCTGGTCTCTGATTCAATGTGTGGTATTGTCACATGGGGGGTATTTCATAGTTTATTAATGCTTTCTATCCCACCATGGAAACATGGTCTAACATATATCAAATTTATTAATTGTAAATACATTTAGAAATATATTTTAGACATGATTTATACTTTCCATGAATGAACACTTTTGCACTGAACATTCAGGGGCATAACTTCCATGACCGATAAAGCCTCCCCCCAGAAAACCACTGTGGATGAATTTTAGTTTTGCTGGGAGGCCCATTGATTCCTATTTACACCACTATACCTACCAGGAAATATTAATTAAATTAGGGTCCCGCTCAATCATTTTAACCTTGTTTTTTTTTCTTTTATGTCGGAAAATATTTGATTATATATATATATCTATATCAAATGTGTATGCACTATGTATTTTTAATACACTTAGAAAGGAGGTACTGATTATGTTCACATGATCTGTGTTGTGTTGATTGCACATGCCATTTAAAGATTGGGTTGAACACTATTGCACTAGTGTGACTTGAGAAAGGTCCTAAAAGAAGAAATTTCACTGCACACACCAGACTTTCCAAAATATATAATGTGCTTTTTTTTACACACGCATATTGGCAACGTTTTGGTCCAGGATCTTTCTCAAGCCACACTAGTGCAATAGTGTTTAATCCAACATTTAAATAACAAATGTAATCAATTCAACAAAGGTCATGTGATCATGATAAGTACCACCCCCTTAATGGTACTCTTATTGTATTAAAAACACAAAGTGCATACATAATACATATTGTAAAAAATATATTTTATCAAAGTGTACAATAATTTAGTTATAATAGCTCATGTGCATAAAAGTGCATATATAGTGCTATTTATTTAAAAACCTTAGATATAAAAGTCCCTTAAGTCCCCTATGGGATAACTCAGACTCATGTATGTGGCCACATATATTTAGTACAGAGACAAAGTCTCTGTAACTCTTTCTATGCTGTGTCTACTAATCCCTTTAATTTGCACATATATATTCCCATTAGATCAATAAACACAATAAATATACCATTAAATACCCTAGGACATATTGCATATTATTATATTTTAGAAAGAATGCAAACTAATTACAGGTTTTATTGAACCTTTAGGTAAACATGTATCGCTGAAGAGCTGACATAATTTTCAGGAAGATATATCGCACTCCATATATTTTTGGAGATAGACACCTCGTTATAAATACAACCAACAGGTTGTTTACATATATAACGCTTTATATCCTATTCTCCTATAGGTATGAATTATCTTTCTTCTAGGAAACATTTAAAAGAACAATACTCATTTAGTCCATTGGGGCTAATTGTATTGAGGGTTTTAATCCAGTATACTTCACATTGTAACAAAATCTTTGATCTGTCTCCTCCATGTTTAAGGGCTCGTACATGGTCAATGCCTATATACCGTATATGAAAGTAGAAATGTCATGTCCTGCTTTTAAAAAGTGTTTTGCCACTGATTTGGTCATTCCTCCATCCCTATATGCTGTTGAAATTGCCGATCGATGACCATCCTCAGACGTAATGTTAGGTCCGTTTTCCCTACATATGATAAATTGCAGGGGCAAGTTATTAAATATATAAGATGTGCAGTCATGCATGTAATCCTATGTGTGATGGGGATCTTTTCCCTTCTCCGTGGATGTATAAAAGTAGACCCTACTTCCATATATTTACAAGATGTGCATCGTGGGCACCTAAAACACCCCTTTTGTGTCAACCATGTTTGTGTCTCTATCCGATTGTGGCTAGCATCAGTTTTAACCAATAAATCCTTAAGGTTTTTGCCTCTCCTGTATCCTATAACAAGCTGTTGAGGGAGGCTCTCTTTAACTATTGTAATGTAATAAAGTATTTATATCCGTGTCTTTACTGTATAGACAATATTGTTTTCCATCATCCACCAACTTGACAGTAACATCCAAAAAATGTAATAATTCCTTACTGTATTGAAAGGTTACATGTATAGGTGATTCAAGTTCATTCAGGCCTTGTAACAAAAAAGACATCATCTATAAGCCGCCAATACATGATAAGGTTAGAGGCATATCTGGACACAACCTGTTCTTGTTCACAAAAATACATATACGTGTTGGTGTAGGCCGGAGCCATGGCCGCAACCATGGCGGTCTCTTTTTTAAGTTTTTTGTGTTTTTATGCATTTTTGGTATGGTATACAAGATGAGGCATCTTGGATATTTCTGTAATAAAAAAATCTTTCATATCAGTATTAATGACATTAGTCAAATGTGTAATTAAATTAGTAAAATGTGTATTACATTATTTATAGATTTTTGTATCCTTTTCATAGAGTCCTCTGTAAGTTTTAAATTTGTCTCGTTCATTCAATATTTCATACGTATATATATATATATATATATATATATATATAGCAAAGGTGTGTGCTTGTCCGCACTGCATACTATCAATAAGTGTACAAAGGTGAAGAAGCATGCAGAGCACTCCTGGGTCTTGTGATAGATTTATTAGCAATCAAGGGGTAGGCAGATAACACCAAATCATATCTAATATATATTATATATATATATATATATATATATATATATATATAAAAGATAAAAAATATGCAGCTCAAACCTTAATTCATAATTACTTTTAGGTGCGGTGCAAATGAGATCGGCAATTTAAACATTACACAGAAGTCTCCAGCACTCAAATACACAATAGTCAAAAATAAATAAATGTAAAAGTTAAACATACTTGCAAGCAATGAAGGGTAATCACCTACACTAAGGTTAAAATGGATACCTTTAGTTACATTATTTGTACAAACATGCGTCGGCTGATGCGCCACTCCAAGGCAGTATCCAGGCATCAGTCCTAACCTAATAAAAAGTATTGTACCTGGGGGGAGAAAGACCATACCTGCTATACTCTTTATATATTATGACCTCTTCCAGGGAACCATATGGGCTTATATATATAGCTTATGAACCTTCTTTTTATCTGGACTGCCTTTAAAGGGGCGGGGAATTTACACAGGGAGCACGCATATAATGGGGCTAGTAGGTGATTACCCTTCATCGCTTGCAGGTATGTTTAACTTTTACATCTATTCATTTTTGACTATTGTGTAGTTGAGTGCTGGAGACTTCTGTGTAATATATATTGTACAAGACTCCAGGGATTGGTCATGGATGGAAGATACATATCTCCTATTTTTGGTCTTTCCATTCCACCCCAGGGCTTGGCTGGAGATAGCTTTGGGTAAAATTAATGCCAGTGCATCAAGGGTTAACCTGCTGCAGGAAAGAATGTCTGCAAGGAGCTCCTAGAAAAAGGAGTGTGTGATTGCCTGAGCAGGTGTATTGCTGATGAGCTGTGCAGGCTGGAGGGTGTGTGGATCAGAGCTCCTGGCTGGATTTCCCAGGGTTACAAGGAAGGTAACCCTCTTGCTAAAAGAAAAAGAAACACTGAGGTGTGTCAGTAAATGAACTGTGTTTTTGTTTGCAAAGTCTTTAAAGTTTGGGCTGCTGAAGAAAGCTGGACTTTTTCCTTTGTGTTGGATTACAAAGTGAACTGATAATTGATTGGCTGAGTGAAGCTGCATTTCCTTTTCCTGTTTGACTGTTTTGCTGCAGATGCCAAATTTATGTTGCAAATAAACAAAACCATTATTTGAACTTTGAGGCTGCCTAAACTGTGTGAACTGATCCCAGATCCCCCTGAATATAACAAATATATATATATATATATATTATATATATATATATTAATATAATATATGCCTCCAAAAAAATACAAGCAGATCAATGGAGTCTGAGCACACGTGGGATTTCAAACAACTGTGGTTGGTTATTCCAGAGAGGAACACAATCAACGCGTTTCGGCCATATTGTTTACAATATGGCCAAAATGCATTGATTGTGTTCCTCTCTGGAATAAACTACCACAGTTGTTTGAAATCCCACGTGTGCTCCGACTCCATATATATATTTGGGGACATCAGTTTTGACCAACATATTCCTCAGAGACCATCCCCTCAAAGTTTGGTCAAAACTGATGTCCCCAAATTGAACATTGTTCCTACATCAGGGTAAACTTGGGTGCTACAGGTGTCCCAATTGCACTATGTGCAATGGGATGCTTACGGGCTCATCTTTCCCACACTCAGGGAAATGCATTGAAATCAGGGGCAGATTCTCTTGCACAAGCAAGAACATAATCTATTACATTGTATGCCCGTGTGGCTTATTTTATATCGGCAAAACGACCACCAGCTTCAGAGACCAGATGGCCAACCATCGCATGTCTATTAGACAGGCGGCTCTTGACAAGTGCCGCAATATGAAGAGTAAATACGGTGACATGGCGGTGGCTAAACATTGTAGCTCTCAGAACCATCCCATCAGAAGCCTACGTTGGATGATTATTGATGGCTTTCCAGCTCATCTAACTCAAAAGATGGACATTGAAAACGGTTTGCTTCGCCGAGAAGCTAAATGGATCCATCGTCTCGGCACACTTACCCCGCGTGGTCTTAATGAACAATGGATACTTCAATGTTTTTTATAGGGCCTTACTTACATGTATTGGATGAGACCTATAGAAAAAGATACTCTATGTGTTTACAGTTATATTGTTTGTTACTGGTCTAGCAGATTTCTTATATTGTTTCCCCCTTTTGGGGCAGTAGTCTATGCTTAACATTAAGCTTGTTGTGGTTTTAGCTTTGGATCCACAATATGGTTCCCTCCACTGATCCCGAACTACTAAAAAAATATGTAATCCCTAATCTATTTTTGTTCCCTTGCTATCGTTATGATTTGATTAGGATTAGTTCCTCAAATTATTATAACCGCTTTGACATATGCCGTGTGATACTATGAAATGGTATACCATGGGACAAATGGAATGAGATCTTATCGGCATTAAGGTATCACTTATGGACGATAAATTTTACTTACCCTATCGTTTGTGAGATGTCAATCCTTCTGGACTACTGTCCATCATTTTGATCCTGGTGTTCTTAGGACCCCTTGTATAGTAACAATGTTCTTTTTATGGTGCCCACCTATATTTGATTACACGTGAGGATTTTCCCCGTGTACCATTATTCTTATTGCCACCTGCCATATTTTTAATTAAACGTTGTTGTCACTTTAATTGAACACAATTGGCCATTTATATGGCTCATTATAAATATACCGGGCTTGTCAAGTAATTGTCTTGTTATACACTTTGCTAGATTTTATAGTATATGTATCGCTTTTTATGTATCTTTTTACTCTCACTTGTCACTTTAGTTTGCACTTTGGCACTTTCTACTGTTCCCTCTTGGACTCGCCCCCTAGGGCAGTCCTATGATGTGGTCATAGGAACACGCCTCCTACACTCCTTCCAATTGATGTTTGATTGGTTTTAAACTTTCACTGTGTTCTGTTTCAGATGTTCTGAAGACGGCCCTGTGTTTGGGCGGAAACATGTTAACTATCACATCGTGAATAAACACGCTTTCTATTTTTGCATCAAGTCCCAAGAGTGTGCTCGATTCTGAATATATATATATATATATATATATATATATATATATATATATATATATATATATATATATATACAAAAGACAAGTGTAACAGCAGCACTCCACCTAGTGAAAAGATTGCAGGGTTGGTGCACGCACTAATGAGGACACCTGTATTCCTCCAATGAATATAGAAAAGAGAACAAATCTGTGCAGCACTCGTAGAAAATTTATTCTTGGTTAATCATCATATAAAAATAATGTTTCGGTAACATCCATTACCTTTCTCAAGCCATATTAGAATGATCATTATATAGGCTATGTTAACTTTTGGGATTTTTTTATTTTTAATGTTTATTTATGTTTAGTGGATTGCTTGGTGCTGTCTAGTGAACCAGATTTAGTTACCCTCCAGAATTAGGAACCGATTCTAGAGGGTACTTGGAGATAGTAACAGGAAGAACCCAAGCTGTTTGTGCTTCTCTTGGCTCCTGAGCTTGCCTTTGCTTTGCCTGCCATCACCTGATTCCCTGACACAGTGAGTATGACCACATTTAAATGTACCAGTCACACTGTGGGCAAACTTATCTGTACCAGTCACACTGTGGGAAAACTTGTATTAGTCACATTGTGGGTTAACACACCAGTATATGTACCAGTCACTGTGGGCAAACTTGTGTTTTCCAGTCATACTTTTAGCAAACTTATGATCACATTTAAATGTACCAGTCACACTGTGGGAAAAATTATATGTATTAGTCACACTGTGGGTTAACACACCAGTATATGTACCAGTCACTGTGGGCAAAATTATGTTTACCAGTCATATTTTTAGCAAACTTAAGATCACATTTAAATGTACCAGTTACACTGTGGGCACACTTATATGTAACAGTCATACTTTGGGAAAACATATATGTACCAGTCACTGTGGGCAAACTTATACTTGCCAGTCACACTGTTAGCAAACTTATATGTACCAGTCACATCGTGTGCAAGCTTGTATGTACCAGTTACGATGTGGGCTAACATATGTATCAGTCACACTGCGGGCAAACATTTATATACAAATTACACCGTGGGCAAATTTATATGTACCAGTGACACTGTGGGCAAACATATATGTACCAGTCACACTGTGGCTAAACTTGTAAAATTGACATAACAGTGCCTGGGGAACTGGAGGGCTGGCCTAACAGTGGCTAGTGTACTGGAGAGATGACCAAACAGCAGCTAGGAACAGTGTCAGCTGAGCTGGAGGACTGACCTAATAGTGTCTGCTGAACTGGAGGGATGACCTACCAGTATCTGTGGAACTGGAGGGCTAACCTACCAGTGTCTGCTGAACTAAAGGGATTACCTACCAGTGTATGCTGAACTGGAGGGTTGACCTAACAGTGGCTGTTGAACTGGAGCCAACTGAAAACACAGGGGTAGTGGTCTTGTGGTCATTAGCCCAGGGATTATTAATGGTGAGAAAAAGATGGGAGTATGTATACACCAAATAAAAAATGATATTTAGCCAATTCTCCATACAATATTGACCTTGACTACTAAAATATGGGTTTTATTTCTAAAATACAAATAGTAACTGAAAGATAATGTGATTGCCAGGGATTTCCACTTTTTCAACTCCTTTTCTGCTGGTTGACACTTTCATCTGACCAAATTTTTATTTAGCACATCCCATTACATAGATTATCTGAAAGGCTGTTATCACAAGCTTAGGGGAAAGAGGCAGGATCATTGATTGGATTTTGTTTTAAGGTATGCAATAGCATTTTAACATTAAACATGTAGTGGTTTAGGTTCTCCTTTCATGAAAAATAGTCTTAAAAAAAATCAGACTATAATCCTCATTTTATACTTCTACTTTACAATATATTTTATCTGTATTATTACGTTTTTTACCCTATTTTTGTAGCATATAAAATATTTGACTTTAACAAATGGTGTATTTTACTGTACCATTATAAGTTCAGAGGCTAATAACACTTTCTTTTTTCCTTACTAGATATTGTCAGCTGCTGACAGGTAACTGACAAGGAAAGACCTCATGACTTAAAAGGTTTTGAAAGATTAACAGTAATTAATCACAATAAAATAATAGGGTCTTTTTAATTTAGGAAGCCTATTATTAAAAACTACATATTTTTCAAAAAGGCCATGGTTTGCTGTCAAAGAGAAGAAGAAAAAATTATGTTAAAGTAAATGGTTTGTTTAAGTGTCAACCAACTTTATTGCCGATAAGCATACTTATTATATTAAAGGATCATAATAATTATCTAGACTTTTGTCCTTTCAATAGAGAGTGTTAAAAAGATATGCTGTCAGGTGCAAATTACTAAGTCAATGTATTAGTCAATACATTAAATAATAAGGGAGTGACTAGGAGAAAGGACAGTGATAATAGCATTTGTTTTGTGGTTTTAACAAATGTGTTTTTAGTACCTTGGGGAAAAAATCATGTGCAGACCATGGTTTTGTATATTTTATTATTTATTATTAGTTACAGCTAAATAGGTCTAAATAGGTCTGCTGTGCCCAGCAGAGACCAACACAAGCTTTCTAATCAAAGAGTCTGTGCAAGTTTTTGCTGGGCTGGGTGTAAGAAACACAAATACTAACAGAATCCAGTCCCTCCCTATGTAAAGGGCAACTGTAGCTTGAGTAGCATTACCTGAGCCTCTGCTCCTCCCCTGTCCCTGAGGGCAGAGCATGCTTACATACATGGAGAGGCAACATCCCGTGCGAAGGGGAAAAATAAGTTCTAACCAATGTAATATAAGGTTAGCGAGGGTTTTTTACTCATTTTGCATCGCTTGCAGCCTTTCCAAAGACTTCTGGAAATAAATTTAAATATGATAATTGCACATGTTTTTTGCAACAAAATTAAAGCCTTTTCAATTGTGGCTTTAAAGCTGTGCAAAAGGTTACAACTTACCTCTCACATTCACACGATGCAATAATAGTCGCAAAGTGTTTACTACATTGAGGTAACAAGTGTAGATCAGATGTGAAAGGGAAATTTATTGCATCTCCCCCTTAAAGCCTAATGCTCCGTAAAGCAGAGGTAAGGTGGATATTCACTTTAGAGACACGTATACCCTCTGGCCTCAACTCTCGATACGATATAGCATGTTACATTGATTAACTTAGATATATTGGTGTGTATTTATACATGGATCGTTCTTCTGACTTGGTAGCTATTTACCATATAAGGTTCAGGTTACATTTCCCTCAAGTATATAATATATTGATGTATCCATTCAGGCCTGCACATGGGTTTCTTCCCATACCAGCCTACATTTCCCGTGAGCCCTGATAATACCATATGAACATATGTGTCTTTATATTAACACATTTTGTATCTTATTCCCACTTATCTCTTTGTTTATAAGTGAGATTTTCTTATGATGTCTTCTTTGGCTTTTTATGCCTTGTACCTATGTAGATATGCTTGGATATTTTGTGATTTTAAATGTGTGTATTTTGTATGTATGACATGCACCTTTGTGACTATGAGTCCCTGCCCTACGGGGAGTTCTTTCTGATCCGCTGATTGGAGGGACAGGACTATTTACAGGTGCGGAGGATCATGCCATTTAAGCTTATGAGTAAGAGTCATACCAGGCTCGAAAAGCGTAAGGCCATGCTTGTGTCTATCTGCATATTTGTTTAATAAATATTGATTTTACGCATCCAGTGGAGTTATCTCGGTGTGTGCCAGTAGCCTTCTTTTTTGTGGATTGTCTTGTGGGTATAAATCGAGCGAAGGGTTTGGGGCAGGCTGCACCTGGACCACCACGGCATGGTGGTGAGTTGAAATATTGTTTAAACAAATTTGATATTCTGACTCTGCAGTTTGTGAACATTGACTTGTACTCTGAAGTAAGAGTTTTATTATATCAGGAGTTGATATTTCATCCCACTATTCATATCAGAGTCCATGGAACTGCATATTGATCTAATTACTTCTCATACATTAGACAGGAAGTACTTGCACAGACTTTTAAAAATTTAAGGGGGGCCTATTATTGCAAGCTGGTGAGAGCAGGACATTTTCAGGAAGTTATATTGCTAAACATTTCCAGCAATATAACTTAACTTACAAGTTCCAATTAGAGATGCAATCCAGCATTCATCTGTGAATACCTTATAGTCACAAACGTTTTATTGAATTACGCCTGGGAGATTAACAGCTTTGGTAAATCTCCCTCTTGGCTTCTTTGCTGCTTGCCTTTGACTATTCGCTATGAACTTTGAACATTGTTTCTGTATTGCCTGCTTTTGACCACTGTCTTTGGACACTCGACTTGCCCTGATCGCTTTTCTGCCCCCCCCCTTACTTTTGGCTTCAGATTTAGAATTCTGATATTCACTGCCAGTTAAATCTGATTATGTAGGGATATTGAGGTTTAAGTAACTTACCTGGGAGCGCTCTACTGATTGGCTGGATCTGTGATAACATTTTACAGCAAAGGAAAAAGGACAGCAAAGGAAAATAGAGACAGTCAGTTTTAGCTGGTCTTTGAATCAGTCGGCTATAAGGAGGCTCTCAGGGATGCTCGGCTGACACAAAGTTTTACAGATGGAGGAGATTCCTGAGGCGGTCATGCAATGGTTCAGGGCTGTGGGGAGTAGAGTCATGTGGAGCAAGCTTTTCAGTCCATGGAATAGTCTGCACAGTCAGTAGAGCCTTTGGTCAACCAGGTTAATGATGGGCAATGAAGCATTTAGACGCAGTAACAGATGCTTATAAGACTTATGGGGGGCAGATGATGACAGATTCGACAGAAATTTTTTTATACATAAGAATATGCAATGGGGAGTCAAGGATGTCGATCTTTGGCTATCCATGATGTCAATAAGATCTTTTCAAACCTTGCCTACAGTGGGGGTGTTTCAACTGGCAGTTAAGAGTGCCTGCTGCTGGGCGTTTTATGAAGGCACATGTAAATGGCAAAATTCATTTAGATTTCAACATGAATGTTCTTTTTGCAGCAGACAACATCCTTACACAAAATGTAGTAGGCGATTTCTTGGAGTTTACACAAAAGCAAGCGGCAGGAGTTTCAGAGGTAGGGATGATAACACCAGTGAAGTTGGAAGGGCTGCGTTTATTTCTAAAACTCGACCCAAAATGTCAGAATGCCATGATCCTTGAGCATGGTTTTCAATGTGGATTTTGGGTCCCATATGTGGATAAAAAGGAGCGAGTTCCCTTTTCTAATAACTTGTTTTCAGTTAATAATAATGTTGACATTGTTTTACAAAAAAATTATAGTGAACTGAATGCTGGTAGGATTGTTGGGCCTTTTCATTTTTTTATAATCATTATTATTATTGATTTATGTAGCGCCAACATCTTCCATGGCGCTTTAAAATTCCATAGTCATACATTACATACAGGGTAATAAATATTATACAAAGTCATACATATTACATACACAAGTAATAAAGGTAATAAAAATGCAGTGATGACTTACTTACATCAATACTGTGATAAAATAGGAGAGAAGAACCTGTCCAGAGAGCTTACAGACTAGAGGATATGGGGGTGAGACATAATGTGACGGGAATTGGTAGGCTGTAAATAGATTAGCAGTAGTGGAGTGTGAAAGGCTGGTTGGATCATATTGGGTAGTATATAGGGGTAATGTCTTGGCCAGGTTATATGCTTGCCTGAAGAGATGGGTTTTAAGGTTACGTTTGACAGCCGGACAGAAAGCCGGAGGAAGGGAGTTCCAGAGCAAAGGGGCAGCACAAGCAAAGTATTAAAAGCAGGCATGGGAATAGGAGACAAAGGTGTATAAGAGTAGGATATAATTTGTGGAGCAGAGGTTACGTCTGGGACGGCATCGGTGGATCAGTTTTCAGATACATGGAGGAGCTGTGTTGGATAGTGCTTTATAGAATAGGGTAAGCAGCTTGAACTAGATCCTTTGCATGATGAGCAGCCAGTGGAGTGACTGACAGAGACAAGAGGCATTAGAGAAGTGAGAAGAGAAATGAATGAGCTGGGCAGCAGAGTTGAAGATGGATGCCAGATGGTTGTTTGGTAAACCAAACAGGAGTGTGTTGCAGTAGTCAAGCCGGGATATGATTAGAACGTGGACTAGGATTTTTGTAGCTTCTTTTGATAGGAAGGGATGAATGCGGGAGTTGGCAAGCGAATTGACATGGGGTTTGAAGGAAAGATCAGAATCTAGCGTTATAACAAGGCAGCGTACATGAGGAAATGGGGATATAGGAGTGTTGTTAATGTTAATCGTAAGACTAGGGAGGGGAACAGATTGTGAGGGTGGGAAAAAGACAAGTTCAGTCTTGTCCATGTCTAGTTTGAGAAAGCAGGAGAACATGAAGACAGAAATGGCACTAAGGCAGTCGGGGATCTGGGGTAGAGATGTAAATTTAGGTATCATCTGCCTACAGGTGATACCAAAATACAAATGAAATAATGAGTCGTCCAAGGCCATAGGTGTAGATAGAGAAAAGAAGAGGGCCGAGTACTGAGCCTTGCGGGACACCCACGGAGGGGGCGAGGGGTGGAGTTTATTTTCCTCCTTTAAATAATTTGTGTGTCACTGTTGGGCCTTGTTCCTAAAAAGGAACCAAACCAGTTAAGAATGATTCATCATTTATCATTTCCTATTGGTAAGTTAGTTAACAATGATATGGTCAAACAGACTTTAGGTGCAGTAGAGCAGAGAAAAGACAGGCTACAGAGTCGTAGATTTCACTCCTAAACTGGGTTTAGCCAGTTTTATTAGAAGAACAAAAAAACCACCACAAAATAACGAAAAAACCTAAACCTTTCCGGCCTAACTAATACAAATAGAGAACAACATTCCAAATTAGCATGCTGAGTAAATCTGTATCCAATTAAGCAAGCACTTATGTATATCAAACTCACTTGCTATACTTTTAGGCACAGGTGTAACAAACCCTGTGCCTATCACTGGAGATTCTTCCCCACCACTGAAGATAAATCTTTCAAAAAACTCAAGGAAAATGGTACTCACCGATCCCTCTCGGTGGTCCGGGTGCTGCCTGCCCCGAACCCTTCGCTTAGGTTCTAATCAGTATACACGCACAAATTTGGAGATTGCTTCCACAACGGCGCACACCGGAATACCTTGAGTCCACACTCGTTCGTTGAATAAAAAACACGGCTAGTAGTTTGTAGTTTGTATGGCGTGATATGCCACAATAAAGCCGTGTTTTTTATTCAACGAACGAGTGTGGACTCAAGGTATTCCGGAGTGCGCCGTTGTGGAAGCAATCTCCAAATTCGTGCGTGTATACTAATACAAATAGAGACCCTCACTATCTGGGTGCAGACCTACCGTCAACACTCTTTTGAAAAGAAATCGGTTAACTCTCTCTGAGTAAACAAAACATACGCTGAGCGATTCAGCCAGCTCTGTGCTGTTCCTCCTCTCTCCTACCTAAGGAGGCACACCATGTTTTTCCCACAGAGTATCAGAGATGAAAACAAAACCCTGGGCTGGTCAAACCGACTGGAACCTATCCCACAGAAACCTGGGAGAAACATATATACTATCTATTACTTTCCCAGGTGTCCTGTCACACCATCTACAAAGTTGCAATTTTAGGTATTGACATTGATACCTTTGAAATGAAATTTAATTGCCCATGGAGAAGGTGGCCTACGTTAAGCAGTTATTAATGTAATTTACAGCGCGAGAAGTTTGATTGGACATTTAAATTGTGCTACATGCATTTTGCCAGTGGTTAGGGTTTTTAATAGGAGCCTTATTGACAGTATTTGTGGTATGAAAAATGGTAACAGGAATGTTCGCCTCTGCTAAAATTAGAGAAGAGCGTGGACTTCTTTCCTTGAGTTTTACAACGGTAACTCCAGATAGCTGGAGGATTTCATTGTTACAGTTCATTACAGCTGTTTACTGATGCCTCTCAATCTTTTGGTTGTGGGGGGGTATTTTTCCAGAAAATGGCTTTCCGTTCCATGGCCTATTAGTTGGCAAGAAAACAGAGTTTTACGAAATGTAACTCTGAGGGGTTATCCCTATATGGCTATCTTTATTAGTTTGGGGACCACTTTGAAAGACAAATGTATTGTTTCTTAATGGTGACAGTGAAAGTGGTGTCCGTCATTAATATGATGTCGGTTAAATCTAAGCCTGTCAGTTATTGTATTTAGGAAAAATGTCGTGCTGGACCTACATTACAATATTTGGCTGAAGGCGGGTCATTTTCCAGGTTGTACTAATGATACTGTTGATGCTTTGTTCCATTCCCAGCTTCAGCGTTTTCAGTGTCTGGCAGCTTTTGCGGAAGAATTTGGAGAAGATATCTGTTGTGTTCAATTAGATCAACTGGACTTGAAGTTTAGTTCTTGAAGAAGTTTTGTGTCAAAACAGCATTGTACATGGCAGGCAGTTGGTGTCGAACCCCCCCACCTTTGTTTAGGCTTGGTTTCTTTATTTTGACATAAATGGCCTCCTTGACACCTCTCTTGAACCAGTCACGTTCCTTTAATATGTTAACATTACAATCTTCAAAGGTATGTCCTTTATCCTTAAGATGCAGGTGCACGGCTGAGTCCTGACCCGAGGAATTGGCTTTTCTGTGCTGGGCCATACGTTGATGCAGTTGCTGTTTGGTCAAGCCACTACTGGCCCCACTGAGTAGTTTAAAAAAATCCTTACCTTACATTCCTGTTCTATATGGTTCTCCTGTAGTGCTTGAACAAAGTCCAGGAAACTGAGTAGTAGTGGCGGTCTTCCTGTGCAAACGTCTTGCCTCCTGTCTTGCCTCCAGGAGGGATGGTGACATGTGCATAGGAGCCCTTTCCCCCCCTCCCTCCCCCAACCACTATATTGGAAGTGTAAGAATTGGCCTCTCAGCCAATCACAGCTGCGGCTGCAGGTCCGGCCCCCTGCTTGTTGTTTGGGCAGGCAGGGAGCCAGATCAGAATGACACTGCAGTGAGGGGCTGTAAAAAGAGTTTGGATTCTATTTTTACACATCTAACAAAGCGTTTGGGGTGGGAAGAGATGCCCTGCAAAATATCAAAAGTTAATATCGAGGGTGGAGATGCCCTTTAAAGGTAAAAACAACTTTTCAAAAATGGATTCTATAATTCAGTGGGAGATAGGATCACTAGCTGCTATCTCCCAATTCAATTTACAAGCTGAGATCTGCCTGTGTTAAAGGGCATGTCCAGCCTTAAAAATTATTTTGATAGCTGCGCCCCCCATGTCTGGTAGCCCCAACCGCATGGTTAGTATTTTCCAAAAGCTCCCCAAACTCTACTTACCTCCCCTCGTTCCTCCGCTGCACTGCCGGCCCTCTGCTTGCGAGAATGCAAGCAGAGGGCGGGACTGGCAGTCGCGTCTGTGATTGGCTGAGCGGCAGCCAATCAGGACGCGGCTGCCGTCATTCAGTGCAGCGGAGGAAAGAGGAGAGGTAAGTAAGAGTTTGGGGAGCTTTGGAAAATACTAACCATGCGGGTGGGGCTACCAGACATGGGGGAGCAGTATATTAAAAGGCTTTTACGCTAGGGGAGGGATAGTGGAACGGGAGGGAGAGGGAGGGAGAGGGAGGGAGGGAGGGGGGAGAGGGCTGCAGTACGCATGACAAATATCTACCGGAGGCAAGGTAGCAGGCAGAGCCCTGCTAGCCTTGGTGGCCCGTTTTTGGGACTTTAGGGGGGGTCTACAGGAGAACCCTATGGAGCTGGGATGTGAGGTAAGGATTACACTACACTACATGGTGGGGCCATTACTGGGGGGGATTATAGTTTTGGGGGTGGACATGCCCTTTAATTTACACAATCCTACAGCTCTCTGTCTCCCCCTGCTGGCATCACTCACAACCTTGCTCCATTGAGTTACATATATCAGCATGTGCAGAACACCAGAAAGAGGGGGGAGCTGCAGGATTGTGTAAATAAACACAGGCAAATTTCAGCTTGTAAATTAAATTTGGGGATAGCAGCTAGTGATCATATCTCCCACTAAATAATTGAATCCATTTTTGAAATGTTGTTTTTCTGGGTTGAGTTAACCTTTAAGCCAATGGCATACCTAGATATCACAGGGCCCCATAGCAAGATTTTACCATGCTATTTACAAATGCTATGGTTGCTATTGTGATTCCTACGCCCCTGCTTTAAGCTGGAAAGAACACCAGAGGATCAATGCAAGTGCATGGGTGTTCATTTAATGCACTACATGCTGGGTGTGCATTTTAAAGTCACATACAAGGAGCAGTTTCCTATCGGGAATCACCCGCCTTACGCGTTTCGTGGGCGTACCCACTTCATCAGAGGCTATAAAACCAACTCTTGCATATCAGTACTCTTAAGGTGCCCATACATCTATAAGATTTTACTTACCCGACCGAGCGCTCACGCGATGTTCCTTCTATCCTGCCGGAACCGCTTCTCCCGATCTTACATTTGACCGACATGCGATCGCAAAATTAAGGGGTTTTGTTTAATTGGGATTTTATTAATTTAAAGGTATATGTCTACAATTAGGGATTATACAGGAAGACAGGACAAAAGAATCTTAATTTTAATCAGCAGTATCTGGGCTATAAGTCAGTTAAAAATATTTTATGATGCCAATGTTCCTAAAAATTCACACCAAACCTACAATAGTTAGCAAGATGTAATACTAAGTGGTTGCAGTATGCAGGCTATCCCCCTTCTTCCTTATTAAAAGGCTGCCATCTCCCCTTAAAGCTATACAGGCTCTCAGTGAGGTTGCAACATGCACAGAGGTGGTGGCATTGGGAAGAGCAGTCGCTTATTGTCTGTGACATCAGCTTCATAGCCATGATTTTCTGCCGCTACCTGGAAGAATTTTTAATTATACAGGTATATATTTATTTAGGAATTACTTACCAGTATCAATGTGTTCTTTAATCTGTAACAGTTCATATTTATTTAATAAATATGGTTAAAAATTAGTTCTTAAATACAAACAGACAGAAAATTGATCATTATGCGATTTTCTCTATAAAGTTTAAATTACAATTTTCACATTTACATGGCACATAACACAAATAATCACATTTTACAAGTAGCATGACTGGAAAAGTAAATGGAAGGTGATATTCTGCATTAAGAAGATAGATGTCTTGCAATGTTATGTGAAGCTCCTTATTGAAAATGGAAAAAAAATTATAACTTCTCAATCCTCATTAATGTTCTGTGACTGTATTAGCAGAAGTCTGCTCCATTCTGTAAAGATATCAATATTTCTAATTTAACTACACTGTATACCCTGATAATGTAGTCTGACAATACTTAAATCATTGAATTGGTTCAGGAATTTAGACTCCTATGCTTTAAACATGATTCAGAATTTCAGATGACTCCTTGTATTTTGGATGAACATGACAATATCATGCTTGTTACATATCAGTCTATAGTCTTTCCCTTCTATATATATATGTATATATTTTTCTCCTTTATATTTCCCTCTTCTCTGCTGCTATAATCCCATATAATGTTACCATTTTCCACCACATTTCTTTTTGCCTTCCCTTTTCTTCTTCAACATTTTTTTTAACTTTATTTTCTCTATATAAATTCCTTCTTCCTCTTTTGTCTCCTGTAGCTCATTTTTTTGTCAAATAACTGCATGTGTTTACCTAGTAAAGCAACATGTATAACTACATTATAACATTTAACACATACAGTTGTTCTGGGTGAAGGCATATAGCTGTAATGTTGCCTGTATGCATACATAAATAACCAAAATATTGATCCGACTGATTGCGTCTGATCAATTTTTAGACACGTTGGTAAATAATGGCCGATCCTACAATCTTCATTGGACAGCAAGATTGTTTGTGCCATTATTACTGTACAGGCAATTTCGTTCCCAACCATTCTTGCTTGCTGGCTGAAAATCTAAAATAAATGTAAAGTGGTCTTATTCTTTAAAGTGGATAGTAAAATTTTGTTAACCGGTGCATTAAACCATTTAACATCATGATGTCTACCACATCATTCCTACCCCAATTTGCCCAATATGTTGCACATTAACTTACTGATACATACTGAATTTTGGAGGAACATACAAATTTTCCTCTGACAGATCCTTGGTGAAACACAAGGTCCCAGCCCTGAAACAGAGCATTGCTTGGTAAATATTGCTTTGTAAAAGATTGCTCTTCTTGGATCAAAAATATTTGCAAAACCTAATTTTATTTTGATTATCTTTTGTTCAAACTATATCAGCACCTGTGTTTATAAGGAGAGATCTGTTTTTCTAAACATTTGAAAGCTCAAGAGAGCCTAATGATAACTCATTATATTCTTGAGTTGAAAACATTGTTCACCTCCTTTTGGTGTGATATGTACTATTAGATTACTTGGACTATCACTTGTAACCATTTTCCCTGTAAAAAATTTTTTTTTTAGTTTTCTAAATTATTGTTTGAAATAGCTTGTACTTTGCAACAGAAGAAACATCACTCACATTGGGAAATGATCAGGTCATCTTTAACAGATGATCAGTGCAGAAAATAAGCTAACAAGGAACATGAAATAAATGTGTTTCCTGCAACTAAGCTAATAAAAAAACGAAAATACTCCGGTTTGGGGTTTTTTTCCGCAAATTGTTTTCAAACATATGTTGATTAACATGT
This sequence comes from Hymenochirus boettgeri, assembly GCA_019447015.1. NCBI lineage: Eukaryota > Metazoa > Chordata > Amphibia > Anura > Pipidae > Hymenochirus > Hymenochirus boettgeri. Next base: position 95,480,440 of record CM033472.1, on the reverse strand, counting down.
GGTAGCACAGCCTAGACATCCATTAACTTTCTGTTATTATTTCCCCCTAACATATATTGTTCTTAATGATAGCATTATTTATTTACTCTATAAGGGTTGTTTATGTAAATCTACTTGAGGATGATGTAGCAATAGAGTGCATATATAATTCAAGCAAGAGGGTTGATAAAAAGCACAAATGAAGTGAATAAATTGTACTTGTTCGAATACATCACACATTTAGTCACAGACATTGAAATAAAGACAAGAGGAAAAATGTCCCTTCCACTGAGCTCCCTCTACAAAAAAATATACTCACAATATAATTGTATGGATGACAAACAGGCAAAAGTGCAAGGTTACCACTAAACTGTCCTGAACAGTATTCAATGGAAAGGGCCTGGATTAACTATAATTCTATGAAGGGTAGGAGCCCCCAATTTCCAACCTTCTATTTATGCTTCCCTCATCCTAAGGCCAGCTTTGGTAATATAAAAGCACAAGAACACATAACACTAGAAGTTTGAGCTACTTTCTTTAGCAAACACTTGTTATGCCCCATCAACTTTAAGCACCACTGAACCTAAAATTGTCGACCCTCAATGGGAAAGTTTTCCTCCCCATAATACCCATGTAGCATAAGATACAACTCCAATGAGTTATATACTAAACCCCCTTTGTTTAAAATGTATGCAAGTTTGCAGATAATATGATATTGTATTGTGTCTAGGAATGTGCGTTAATTAACCTTTTTGTGTTTGCATAAATGACTGAACAGATCAGTAGCATTTAATAGTAATTTAGACTAAGGATTGTTCCCACAGTCCTTCTATTGTATGTATTTATTAGGAAGCACGGTGAAGCTTCCATGTGGTAGTAGCACCAACATCAAGGCCCTTTAATTGGAAGTCCTATGCCTTTAATATAAAGCACTGGATGGAAAGGCTCTTCACTCACTATAAAAAGCCAGTGGGGAGGGGGGAAGTGAGAAATCCTGCTATATTGATCCAGTATGAGAAATGCAAGTTTGTTTAAAGTAATGAAACTAAAAAAAAAAAAAAAGGTTAGGACCTGCCAGAATGGGGTTACCTTGACCTGGTTGAAAAGCTTTTCATTCATGTGATCATAATAATGTAGACTAAAACCCCTTAGTTTAAAATGTATGCAAGTTTGCAGATAATATGATATATTATATATATAGTATGGGGCCTAGGAATGTGCATTGGTTATCTTCTATATGTTTGTATAAATCATTAACCAGATCAGTAGCACTTCGGCAAAATGTAAATGTAATTTCGCCTTAGGAGTGCTCCCATACTCCTTCTATTGTAACTACTCCAGTGAGTTGCAAATACTTCCATGTAAGAATTGGATTCTGTAACTAAGATGGCTTTCAAATTTCTGCCAGTTTTCCAACAGCTCAGCCTTCAAATCCTATTGAGCATATTTCTAAAAAATAAAGAATGGTGCATGTTACTGGTATTACATAGATACATACAGGGAGATGCAATACCTCATGCTAATGGGAAAATTAGCGCTAAACTCACGCTAACCAATGTACTAATGTGTTAGCGAGGGTTTTGCACTGTCTGCGCCATATCGCATTTTTTTTTTAAAATTGCGCAACGCAAGCAATGCAATAAATTTGTTTTTTATGCTATTTTTTTATGTGAAAACGAATGCCTTTTCAATTGTGTCTTTAATGCCGCGCAAAAGTTTGCAACTAACCACTAGCGTGTTTGCAATGTATTAATGGTCGCAAAGTGGTTAATACATTTCAGGAACAAGTGCAGGTAGATTGCGAATGAAAATCTAGTTGAAGTTGATCCAAGGATATTTCCAATTGCCGCTTGAAGTCATGAAGTATTTGTTTGCCCCTTCATACTGGTTTTGTTTTGTTTTGCCTTCCTCTAGATCACCTGGAAAGCAGCAATTTACATTTTAGCCAGTATGAATGGCAGAAATAAATATTTTTTTAAGAAAAATGCAGACAGCAGGTTTACAAATCAAACCTATAATTACATACACTTAAATCATTCAAAACCAAATGGTCTGTATTAATATCAAGCTACAAAAAAATCTAAGGTCAACCGAATATAAGTCTTTGCTTAAGGAAATAAAATATAAAAGCAGAGTAGTGTTCTCCTTAATGAATTGCAGTAACTAAAGAAACTGTTATGCAGAATGGCAGCTATTCCCATCCAAAATTCAGATTAGAGCTCTATAGACAGGTATAGATTCATTAGTCAGCTGAAGGAATCTAATGATGTCTTAGAAATGGAGAATGTACCTAGGTACAGAAAGACCTTCTGAATTTCTGCATATTACATACAGTATATATCTTCTAAAGATAACATGGCAGTTTGTAGGGAGTGGAAGAACAGAGAGTAACTTTCTGATTAGGTCATCTTCTGATATCACATTTTGTGATAGAGATTGATGCATTGCAGAAAACTGAAATTTAAGAAAAATACTGATTTGTATCAGTCTACATATTATTTTGTCTTTTAACTTGTTCAAGTATAAACAAGCGGGTAATACGTTGGGAAGTAATACTGCTAAAATTAACATTTGATTCTATCTCTAACTTAACATCTAATTTCAAGGATTTAATGTTCTAATGACCCCAAGCTTGTGTTTTAGTGATTGGTGGAAGTCAAACAGCGGTTAACGATTCATATTGGTGACTTTCCATAGATCTCAACCAATGTATCTCCCTTCTTGAAATTTACCACACAGTCCAAAAATTTTAATTTGTTGCATTGTGCGTTGTTCTTGTGAACTTTTTGTCCCACTTATAAAAAAAACTCATTGAGTAGAGGGGGAGGCAGATACCTTTACCAGAAAGAAATAGAACTTATCATTAAAGGGCATCTCCACCCCTCCTATAAAATGTTAATATATTGTAGTCCACCCCCCAAAACCCCATTTACGCTATACTTACATTTAGAAGAGATGCTCCCAGAGTATTCACCTTTCAAATCCCTGATCCACTGGTGCTTGGTCCTGCCTCCTCCACTGCTGCAGCGTGGTCTTAACGTGTGCAAGCAGCAGCAGTGGAGACTTGTCTGGTAATGGCCGCCAGCCATTGGTCCTGACATCACTGTCATGGCTGTGACCATTACCAGGAAGTAGCAGGGAGCCGCGCCGGTGGATCAGGGATTTGTAAGGTGAATAGCTAATGCTGGGAGCATCTTGTCTAAATGTAAGCATAGCGTAAATGGGGTTTTGGAGGGCAGACTACAGTATATCAAAATTTTATAGGAGGGGTGGAGATGCCCTATACATTTCTGGTTACAAATACATTTAATAAACAGGAAAAAATAGCAGTTGTGGTTAGGGGCAGATAACTGACAACTCACCAGTTTTTTTTGATGGTGGAAATAACCTTTAAACAGAGTGCTATTGCTTGTTAATATTACATGCAGTTCTTGAGTATTTAGAAAACTACCATACCAAACTACTTATCAATGAAGCCCAGAATAAGTAATAAAAACATACTGTAAATATATTGTTGGTGTTTGTGCAGATAGTAAATACAGTGACAGCTGGTCACATCTGCCTCTGGTCTTGTGTAACTGCTCAATTGTTTCTCACGCCCCCCCAAAAAGTCACAGCTAATACTATGGTCCTTTTATAAAATTTATTTCAAATGTACAGTCTATGCCTTTAAACATGAATAAACATTTACCTCACCGCTCTGCAACAATCTCCATTTTGATGGGGCTGTGTGAATTCTTATCTCAATGTGACATATTTGGAGAAATGACAATGTTTAAATAATGCCTCAAATAAAGCATAAAAATCCCTTTTGTAGCTTAAAAAGAAGTATTGAAAAGAAGCTTAAGCCTCTGACCCTCTTTATTTCTTTGATATTTTCTTCCTAAAGATGACACTAATTTATCATATTTTCCGTAATGCATCCCTTTCAGACACCTTGAATATTTGGACTGAAAACTGTGATTGTGCTTTCTAAGCGGCAAGAAGTGTTTATTTGAAATAACCGGTTATACCAGGGAAAGGAAAACCTTGGCTGAATAGAAATAAATAACAAACAGTTATATCTACTGTAACAATATAACTTCCTACTTCTTTGTTGTTGAGTTGTTTATGATGGGTCTTCCTAAATTATAGGTATGAGAGGAGAAATAAGATTTTATTCACTTTTAAGTGATACTGTTATAACAAAGCTCTGTACCTATGGGATTTCAATTTTAGTATTAAGAAATTTTACTGAAAAGATTTGTTTTGTGTTTTATTAAGATAAAAGTACAATTTGCACCTTTTCTTATACCAATTTACCTAGGTGCTCCTGAATAATCCAAACCATCAAGAAACTATTAGTGAATAGTATTGTCCTTAAAAGCAGTGCCACTTTATTTTTCAAGTATTTATTTACATTTCAGTGTATACAACAACATAGTAATGTCTCATTCTGGGTCTTGGACATAGATAGATAAAGGTCAACATTACCATTGTGTTGTATTCATTGAAATATATATTATCTCCATTGCCAAATTGTTGTGGTATTTTCCATCCATGACATAAAATAAAATACTGATAGTGATGAATATTTTACGGTATTGTTATCATCCTTTACTACACTGTAGAAAAATGTTTTTCAGATATGTATTTATGAAGGGAAACTAAAGCTTCAGAACAACACTGAATCAGAAGGCAGAGCACCTTAATATAAAAGCAGTAATCTGTGTCTTACCTCTCGTTTTAATGTGGGTACTGAGAAATTTACCTTTCTAACATGAGTTTTGTGTTTTATTGTATTTTATTTTTCAGCATTCCAGTATCACACATTATGGTCACTGACACATGCCCAATGTCCACTAGACCACACGAAGTCTTTTGAAAAAACAGTATATGTAGGGCACTGTACCAAATATAGATGACAGTAAAAAAAATACAAAGGAGGTGCACCATACTTGTAACATTAGAAACAAAAAGAAGCACAAGCATGGTAAAGTAGGGCACCCCCCCAAAAAAAGACATGGAATGTGATTGGCATAAAACTCAATTTATTTTAACCAGACCCAAGAATAGGGACACAGTGCCATATATAGAACACAGTGACCTGAGAGCTGATTTATACTGTTACTGATTCCTCTGGTTTGTAAGTATTCATGTTATATCTGTGCCATGCTATGCCATATTGTGCTAACTGCAAGCCTTATTAATATTGTTCTGTTAATAAATAACATACTGTTTAAGTTCAAGAACCACTGGTGCCCATTTATTGCATTCTACCTAGAGTGGTGGTTCAGTAACACCCTGCCTCCAACATATGCAAGGGCCCACTCTTGATAGATAAGAGACTTGTGCATAAAATTTAGGTAAGTCTCTAGAGCAATTAAGTACCCCCATTTTGCTAGTGCCTTGCATTTATATATAGCTAATCCAATAAGGTTTAAAAGGAGTCAATTCTAATCCATATAGGTTCCATTCATGTTTAAGTAGCTGCAGAGAATTATCCATATTTTCTATCTCTTATTCTGGATACAGAATTTCAATAAGCTGTTCCTCTGCAGTAATTTGCAGTAAAGACATTAATTGGAAAAAGTATATAATGCATGTTTTGTTCATTCAGACAATGAATGGCTCAAAGAGGCAGAATTTGTATCCAAATTTGTTTGCCAATCCTGTTGCAGTCCATATTAGGCAATGGATCAAGTGACTGCAGTCAGGCAGTATGGCGAGGCCAGGTGTGTGCACATATACACATTTATCTTATCCATTTCCTTACATTTGCTTTAATGCTATTTATTAGAATGCAAATTCACAGTTTATTGTTATATGGGGAGATTCAATATAGGCAGCAGCATTACTTACCTTAGCCCGATCCCGCGATACAATATCTGACGTAAACGAGATTGTCAGGTATTACATTGCGGGATCGGGCTAAGGTAAGATTGTGGGTTTAACGGCTCCCACACACTAGCGTTAAGTTTGGTGCTACTAAGTAGCGCAAAACCTAATGCTTCAGGTTTTGGATCTATAGCACGGCGCTATTTCCAAAAACATTTGGAAATGGCGCTATACTCTAAAATCCGTCTAAAACCCACGTTAACCCAAAAATTTTTCGGGTTAACATGGGTTTTAAACAGAAAAGCCCTATATTGAATCTCCCCCATTGTTTATTATTTGAATATAGAAAAAAACATTTAAAATAAATGGAATCATCATACAATGACTTCCTATAAAAAAATTCCTAGGAATGATAAAGATTTTTTTATGTTGGACCACATAGACACATTATAGGCCCCTTTAAAGGTCATGTCCACCCCCAAAACTATAACTTAACCCACACTGGTCCCACTCTGTAGTGTAATAAAATCCTTACCTTACACCCCAGCTCCAAATGGTTCTCCTGTAATGCCCCCCCAAAGTCCCAAAAAAAGGTCACCAGCAGCATAGCAGAGTCCATATAGGACTCTCCCTCCTGTCTCCCCTCCGGGAGAAGTTTGGCATGCGCACTGCAGCCCACCCCCCACCCCTCATTCTCCTTCCCATTTTTCTCTCCCTCCCCTAGCATAAATAACTTTTGGCACATAGTAGGGTTCTATTATTGAATACATGTAAGTAGCACTTACTCTAGTTTGTGTGTGTTGCTGCATGCCTTCAATCCAGCACACCTTTTGTTTAGGAGCAGTATCCCCCCTCCCTCTTTTAACCACTCCCAATTTCATCCAACTTTTTTACCACAAACCAACTGTACACAGCATTCTGCATTCCAACTGTCAAAACTCTGTCACCATTCCAACTACAGCAAAACTGCTCACAGAAGAATAGTTTTTAAAGGGCATGTCCACCCCCAAAACTATAATCCCCCCCACTACTGGCCCCATTGTGTAGTGTAGTTTAATCCTTACCTCACATCCCAGCTCCATCTGGTTCTCCTGTAGTCCCCCCCCAAAGTCCCAAAAACTGCCCACCAGGAGGATAGCAGAGTCCATATAGGACTCTGCCTCCTACCTGGCCTCCGGGAGAAGTTTGGCATGCATACTGCAGCCCTTCTCCCCCTCCTTCCCCCTCCCTCTCCCTCCAGATTAGGATTCCCTCCCCCTAGTGTAAAACCCTTTTGCTATAATAATCCCCGCACTGAATGACCGGCAGCCACGTCGGTGATTGGCTGCCGCTCAACCAATCACAGACGCGACTGCCGGTCCCGCCCCTCTACTTGCATTTTCTCGAAAGCAGAGGGCTGGCAGCACAGTGGAGGAAAGAGGGGAGGTAAGTAAAGTTTGGGGAACTTTCTAATAAAATAAATATAGTGGTTGGGGCTGGGGGGACAGGGGGATTGTTATAGCAGAAATGTATTTCAAGGGTGGACATACCCTTTAAGAACAAGGAACTTGATTGACAGCTGAAATATAAGAAGTTTTAGATTCGATATCTAAAGAAATAGAGGGCAGATCAACAGAAAAATGATACAGTGGTGGTTGGGAAGAATTATAGTTTCCAGTTATGGTCAATTTAAAATAACCTATTCTTCAGTATAGATGCCCTTTAAAGGGTATGTCCACCCCAGACAAACGGGCAGCGGCACCTGTGATTGGTGCCGCTACTGGTTTGGCCCCTTCTGCAGCTTCCATGCACGGAAAATGCATGGGTGTTAAGCAGAAGAACACCAACATAAGGAAGGCTGGTAAGTAGGTTTACTAGCAGCTTTGAAAACTAAGAACCCCCCGAGGTAGAGGTTTTGGGGGCAATTACCCTAATACTTGATTTGTGTGGGCGGTGGACATACCCTTTAAAAGTAGAGGGCAGTTGTTTTCAAAATTCAAGTGTGATACTGAAACATTAATATGAAATAAGATGTAATATGGTACTTAAATTCTCAAAATAACTGAGAACTGACATTGTTTTATAAAACTGCAAACATTTTGTTTGTGTTATTCAGTTTTCACTAACAATAATTTATTTACTTTTCATTTTAACATTTACCAGTAAGCTAATTGTGTTTCTTAAATGAAAGTACTATTTATTACTGGGATCCCCACACACTGAAATTTGTTGGATCCATCTAATCCCCATTAGGCTGCATTCACAATAGAAGCCATGCTGCCATGCGAACATGCAAGGAAAAAAATGCAGCAGTGTGTATTTAAAATGTAAAATCTGCACCACAAATGGATTGATAATTGGAAATGCTATATTGCATTCCCTATGCATAATCCGTGTTGCTGTGTTTTTCAGAACTGATGGGGTCCAATAACAGCCCCTTTATCTTATAGATTGTAAAAGAAAGACTGATGTAACATAATTAACCCCTGTAACCAAATTCTTCATGGACTAAGATTTTATATCAAAGAATGTATCCAACTGGCCAGGCATCATTTATCTGCAAACAGTGCACGTCATAATAAAGTTGTATCTAAAAATATTTCCCAAATGCCAAGACAGAACCACTGGGTATATTTTATGTCTGTTCAGCAAATATGTTTTGTTACAGTTTTAGTCCTCTCTAATGAGAACCTGATAGCTTTGATCTGTTCATTAGTAGATATGACCATTCCACCCTTTATGAGCATTCATCGACTGTCCTAAATTTTACTGTGGCAAGGCACCTCTTTCTTAGTTCAATGTTTTTTTAATGGTCAAAAGGCCGAGGTTACTTTCAAATTTAATCTCTGAAGTTACAATATATGTCTTAAAAACTAGTGCTGAAAATTTTCTGCTCAAATACAAACACTCCCAAATCTTACTGTTGCGTAAAGACAACATTTATGTGTATGTGGTGGTAGACATATGTTCACAATCCCTAATAAATATGGTCAACACTTTTGATTTCAAGGTTATTGGTTCCATCAAAACTGAAGTCACCTATTAATGTGTTCATTAAAAAAAGGTTCATTAAAAAAATATATTTATATTGGAAAACAATGAAACTTCCACAGGCTCAAAATCAAAACAAGTGTCTCAAAGAAAATCCCTGTTGTTTGTATGGGCTTAAGTCAGAGGGGAAAAAAGATTAAGAAGTTAAGAACAGCTGCTTGATTAAAAGTCATAAACATGGATTTCTTTTTAAACAGGAAAAAAAGTTTTGGGATTGTTTTGAATAATATTACTATTATTGTTTCATTATTCCTTTCACAACTGAATTAAAAAAGTTCAATGGGATATTTAGAAATCATACATATCATACATTTTAAAGGAAAATTAAAATTATCAGCAAACAATCAGGGAGATTCAATAAAAGTTCTTATCATTTAAAATGGTGCTAATTTTTCCCCAATCAATCAGATCTTATTTAACATTTGTAAGCTTACATCTAATTGTTTGGGGCAAAATTAGCACCATTTTAAAAGATAAGAACTTTTATTGAATAACCCTGAATATCCCTAAAGAATATAAAATGATCCTCAAATCACTGCCTTTCTTCTGCACTACTGCAGCAACATTACTTTTGAAATGTGCCTATTGGTCTGAATACCTGATGTTCTTAATCCCAATAAGTGCCTCTCACACCCCGGCCAGCAGTCCAGCAACGGGATTGGCACATGAACAAACCAGCTCCCCTGGCTATTATCCTATTTTCAGCTATTACTTGTGTTAAGAAATAAATCCACAATGTTTATAGCATTATAGAATACTGTGATAGTTTAATGCTTGACTGGAAAAGGATCAAGAAAGCTTAAATATTTTGAATAGTGGAAGATTTATAGCTGAAACTGTAATTTAGGTCTTTGACATAAAATATCCTTACGCTAGAAATTTTGTATTTTTCATTTGTACACAAAAGGAAAAGATTTCTGTAGCAGTGTTAAATGTTAATCTCCTGCTGAGTGTGATGCAGTCAGAATGAGTTGTGAGCTTCTAAACTTAGAATACTATTGACATAACCTCTTAAATCCCAATACTGCTTTCTTTTCTTTAGCAAGCATGTTTTCTGCCCAATAACCCATTTGCTGCGATTTCCCTGTGTGTAAATAAAAGTATATAAAGAGATATTCAGCTTTAATCTCCTATAACTATACATTTTATGAGCTAAATACTGGTTTGCCTCAAGTATTTCTAGGTATTGATTTATCCAGCAAAACCTAAACTAGAGGAATTAGAAATCCCTGTATTTAAAAAAAAAAAAAAAAAAAAAACTTCTACTTGAATAACTGTAAATACTGAATGTGCTCCTTTTTAAAGTAAGCCAAGATCTTGTGAGCCAGAATGGGGATTTTACAGTGTAGTGTGTTTCCTATTGTCATTCCTCTCCAGAATGGAGGCAGAAATGTAAAGGACTGGAAAGTATGGCAGCGGTGTATTAGTCAGTAGTGAGTGGGTGATTCAGTGCTTGGATGAGAAGTAGCGTGAGGATTAGTTTGAAGGACGAGGGTTATTTTGGGTGTTGCACAGGGTACTCCTATCATGAGGGCTATAGTGATTGGCACCAGCAAGTAGTAGGTATTTGATAGAGATTTTATATAATTGTGGACTTTAATTTTGGACACTGTTTGGACACAGCAAAGAAGATTCTTATACTATAGCATAAACAGAACTTATGTAAATATAAAAATGTGCATTTGTGTTGTGTTTTAGAAACTACAGATTTTATGTATTTGTGAGTTTATCCAGTAGAAAAGGCAGCTAGAAAGCTTAGGAAGAGAGGGGCCAAAAGGAGCAAAAAGCCCTTTACTGAGCATAAAAATGGAGAAACAGTTTCTTATAACAGAAGGCATCTTGCAGTCTCACACTATATGAATAGCATTGCCCACAATACCTAAGAAACAAGAAGTAATTTCTTACTCCCATGTTCCCTAGAGTAAGGGGCGGAGATATGCAAAATACCCCATATCTTATAAATTAAAATACCATATCTTGTAAATTAAAATAAATATTTAAGCATATCTTTCTCAGTTTTACTTTATAGATCAGAGTAATAGAGTATAGAGTAATTTCTTACTCCCATATTCTACAGAGTAAGGGGTGGAGATATGCAAAATACTCCTTTATGTCTCTTAATTTATGCATGTGTCCAGAACCGCTGCCTAATAACATGCAATTTAGCCTAATACATAGAGCTAATCATCTGACCTGCAGACATGACATGTTTCAATCTTGTTAGATCTCATCAGTGCAAGATACAGATTCATGGATCTATGGTGTAGGACTTGGGTGTACAGTAGAAAAGGCAGCGAGAAAGCTTAGGGAGAGAGGGGCCAAAAGGAGCAAAAAGCCCTTCACTAAGCATAAAAATGGAGAAACACCTTCTTATAACAGAAGGCATCTTGCAGTCTCATGCTATATGAATAGCATTGCCCACTAAACCTAAAAAACAATAAGTAATTTTTTACTCCCATGTTCCCTAGAGTAAGGGGCGGAGATATGCAAAATACTCCATATCTTGTAAATTAAATATTTAAGGATATCTTTCTCAGTTTTACTTTATAGATCATTTATATATTTTAAGCCTGTGACTAGTTTTAGAAATTGTTAGGGGTGGGTTTTTATGACAGTTTGTCACAGACACAAAGAGACATTGCAGAGTAGGAAGAAAGCAACAATATAATAGAAAGATAGTCTCTAATGCACAGGCCGGTATAAGTATAATAAGTATAATAGCATCTACGTGGAACAGTAGGAGGACCGGGTGGATAGACCCCCAGTTCTGGTCGCTATGGATGTAATAGGTAAGTTTTCCCCCGACACAGTCAGTGAACAGAATTGAAGTGACTACTCACTGGCATACAAGAGTGGCCCAGGTGCATCAATGCCCCAGGCCCTTCACTTGACCGCAGGGCTGCTATCAGACTTTTCTGGGCCCTCCATAACATGGACCAACTCATCCCAACATTTTAAAATGCAAAAGAGGGATACATGGGGAGAAGAGAAGCGATGAATGCAGATTTTTTTTTCAAGCTCACTTTAAGACCACGCCCACTTTGTTAAGATTACACACATTTTATAGACCATTATTCCCAGTTTACATTGTTGCCTGCAATATTATATATCAACTAGACATTAAGCCCGTTACATTAACGGGTGCTAGATATGCCACCTCCCCGATGCACACACAGACCTGTAAATATAGACAGTAAAGCCACCTACTGACTGAGTCATGGGCCATGCAGCAGACACACCCTGTTTGTCTTCTCTATCTAGGAATGGAGTTCAGTAAAAAAAAGAATGCAGTATTGTAGGGAAAAAAAAGTTTATTGAGGTCTATACATAATACACAGAGACATGCCAATGCCTGACACATTTCGTGTTATACAAACACTTCATCAGAGGCACAGCGTGAGGCAGATGTTACTTCCTATTTATAGAGGGGAAGGAGTGAAGGAGATACAGGGGTTAATGGACTGTGAAACGGTCTACAGTTTCTGACAAAAGTCTTGTCGCCTGTGTATTTTGCAGTAACTCCTGCTATTAACCTGATTTTTAATTGATCAATTGGTGTTATAATTAATATTAAATGTACTGGTAAAAAATAGTTTCACTGAAAAAAGATTTATCATTTGATCAAGACAGAAAGGTCAAAATGTTGCAAGACAAAAGTATAGTCGCCTATACAGAAAATGATCTACTTTACAGCCAATCCAAAAATATGTCAGCAAATTAAGTAGTGGTGCTGTGAGATCCAAATTTAATATCTTGTATGACTTCCATGAGCTTGAAGGACAGCATCTATGTGGTTTGGCAAGGATTTATACAATTTATTGATGAAATCATCAGGAATAGCCAAGAAAACAGTCTTGCATGCCTCCCAGAGTTCATGAATATTCTATGGTTTCGTCTTCCATGCTTCCTCTTTCATCCTACCCCACATATGCTCAATTATGTTCATGTCAGGTGACTGGGCTTGCCAATACTGGAGCATCTTGATCTTCTTTGCCTTAAGGAACTTTGATGTGGAGATGAAAGTATATGATGGAGCACCATCCTGCTGCAGAATATGGCCTTTTTTATGGTTGGGAATATATGAGGTAGCTAAGATTTCTTGGTATTTTACACTATTGATGTTGCCTTCCACTCTGCAGTGACTGTGGTTTAATTCAACTGAAGGTTCATCTGAAAAATTCACCTTTTGCCACTTTTCCAGCGCCCATACTTTTAGCAGGCTGTGGGACTTGGCAAATGCCACATGGTTTTTCAGAAGTCTTTGTTACTTAAAGGGTATGTTCACTGGCAAGTTTGTTTTTTTAAATTGTCCGTTAGTAGAAACTATAATTTATCCCTACTATCACTGTAACATTTTTTTGTTGATCTGCCCCCTATTTCATTTGATACCCAATCTGAAACATCTTAAATTTCAGCATTTCTGAAAGCAGTTTTGCTGTAGCTGGAATGGTTTGACAGTTGGTGTGCTGTATACTGTATGCAGTTTTGACAGTTGGTATGGAGGAAAATAGTTAGGTCAATGGTTAGAGCCTGAGCAACAAAAGTACTTTATTGAAGGCATGCAGCAACACACACACCTCAGAGTAAGTGCTACTTACACATATTTATTTATAGATTAAGATAAAGCAAGGTAATTTTTTCAGTATACATACACTTTAAAGTCTAAATGGACAGAGATATGTACTGGTACCAGTAAGCCTTCTTAGTCACAGAATCCACTTTATACATGTACTTTGCAGAAGAAAAAAGCTTTCACAGCAGGTGCATTTGGAAACTTTTTTTCTATTTTCTAGGAAAATAATGGATGCTGAAAATTTTAAAACCCCAGTAAAATCAGCTGACTATTTTGTATTGTTCATGGTAGGATGTCCAAAATTCACGTGGGTGAAAAATAAACTGCAGGGTACCAAGCAGCTTTTATGGACTCCATATTGGTATAAAGACATTTATGAATGATCATTTATAATGAATGAATCATTTATAATGAAAATATGTGCATAGAGACAGTTCATAGTATGGCTAGGAGGCAAGACCCATTGCCTTTCTAAGTCATTTTAACCATAGATACATGTAAGGCCAGATTTCCCGAGTGCAAAAAATATATTAAACCTCCCTGCTACCCCTCGGTGCTGCTCTGACACAAAGAGCTGTAATTTTAAACCCACAGTATCAGATTTACGTGATACTGCAGGTTTATTTTGACTGGCAAGGAAACAGCTTTAAACTATTACTCACTGCCGCTAAGGACCCCTGTTGAATTGAATGGACAATACCGTGCAGTTATATGGAGCAATATGCTGTAGAGTGAGGTTATATTGCGCTGTGGTCGTACATTTACAACTGTGGTGCAATAGAAGTACTCCACTGTAAGCAACACATCACTATCGGTTATCAGTAGTCTGCTAAATGTGAATCTGTCAGGAGTCAGGAATACATCCATGGTAAATATCCATAAACAATTCAACAATGCAGGAGAAACAGACAATCTCTAATTGAGGGGAAATTTGAATCAGAACAGCTCTGAAGGGAGCAAAACACAATGCAAGGCACAAAGGAAGAAAGTGTAACATTTGCCAGAATATTTTACTACACTGAATCAAGGAAAGTGACCAAAGCAGTGACTGGGCATTACTAAAAAAAACCACTTGGCATCAGTCTAAATATCACAAAACACCAATAGATAGGCAAAATACCAATAAATTAAGTATATTAAGCCTCAAGCCACACCCACTTCTAAGCTAGTCACCATATATGATAAGAATAACAAAAGTAAAATAAACTATATATAAGATATGAAACATGGAACCTATACTTACCATAATAGGAGCTGACCAAAATGTGTGCTCTGTGCTATGCGTGGCACACCATATCCCTAGACTACAATAGATGACATTTCACTCTATGTGTGAGTAAATCCTCTGGGTATTCTGGCACATGCAGTAACCCTTTGCTTTTTTTGCTGCCACCTACAGGGCCATCAAAATTCTAGATTGGTGATCTGCCCTGTGTGAATGGGCACACTATTTGCTACATCTGTAGTAAATATATATTTCTCAATTCTTGCAGGACATCCCTAGTTATGAATTAATTACAATGGCTAGGGATGCATTATTTTAATGATCAGTTTCTCGTCTATAGGTTTTTAGTAACATAATAAGTTCTTAGAATAAAGTCCAAACTTTTTCAATGATCCTGGGGATTTAATAGATTGTATTACTCGATCAATGACACAACCAATTTGCAATAATATAGAATCTCAGACCATGGGTTGGTTTTTCAGAGGAATTAATAAGTGGATAGGGGTTACATCTCCTGTCTACTAATTTAAGGTTGTCCCCAAATGTATTTGTTGCAATAGGTTCACTTGTCATACCAATACTCCCTCTAGGTCAACTGACAACAGAGTTTAATCAATTAAATCAGAGTTAAGGGGAATCACTGACAGATTATCTTACCCATCAGTCAAAATTGACAAGCTATTGGAAAAACTCTTTGTGTGAAGAGCAATAAGGGAGAGGTAATGATTTTCCCATGGAACATGAACAATGTCTACTATAGGCAAAGCAAAAGCTGCAAGAAGTATTAGAACTACCTTTGCAGATATAAAGCAAATCTCTGATTACTACTGGATAAAATATATTGTACATATTCAATATTAATAATAAATAGTATACAATAATACATTATCGTGATAAATTATATTATATATACTTAATAAATAAAAAAAATCTTATTGTCTTAAAAAAAAAAAAAAAGAAGAAAAATCTAGTAATAAATACCCTGGAATAAATACCCCAATTTGAACAGCAAGGTTTCATGGACCTTCTGAATGCATGGTGTTGATTACATTTATTTAAGAGGTGTTATCAAAACTGCCATGGGTAAGGCGTAAAAGCAGCCAAATAAAAGGCATCAGAGCCACACAGATACTGCAAAAGGCTCAACTACTGAATGAAGTGCAACAGGCACATTTTACGGTTGATGCTAATATACACAACATCAGTCATCTAGAACAGAACCTGGCTTAACAGGTACCTGTGACCATCTGGGAAAGGGTGATGGAGTTCACCAAGCAAGCAGAGCTATCTCAGCACCAGAAGGACAAGAAAAAACCTCAAAACAAGTCCCGTATTCTATCATCACAGAACAACCCAAAAGAAGATAACAGGAGGTAATTGTCACTTTCTCTAACAAGGAGGAATGGGTGAGAAACTTGTCTAACAGGGCCCTGACCCAGCCAGAAATGGCTAAGGGCTCGAATTTTGCCATCACTCCTAAAGCCATCTCTGTGGTGGATATTATGGCACCCACAAAGCCTCAATCCAAAATAATAAGTGGGAGGCAGGGAAACTTCACCTAAAGGTATTTAGCCAGTACAAAACCACCATCAGCAAACCTGACCACACAAGAACATTCCTCAAGAAACAATAAAACCATTCTGCCTGCAGGTCAGTGAGTAAGGGAGGTGGGGGGCCATTTGGAGCACTCACTAAACATTAATAATTTAATGACAAAGCAAGCACAGATAAATATGTGAGTACCACCATTTTACGTCTTTCAAATTTTAGTTTCAAAAAATTGGGAAGTTGTTTGAGTGAGTACAGTGACCCTTTAACCCATAAGTTGTACAAGCAAAAACATGGATATGCTCTGAGATCTCCAGTTTCACCCATTATCGAGGAAGTGGAAGCACAGGCTCTTCATACCTTCAAGGGCATTGCACCCAGACACTGGTTTAAATATGCCGATGACACTTGGGTTAAAATCCACCACCAAGCATTCACAGAACAAATCAATCCTCTTGACTAAAACATCAGAAGTCAGAGAGAATGGTAAACTGGAAATAATACATTTTTGTTAAGCAGCTGTATCCATTTAAAAACCTCTCAGCTACATGGCTAACAGTTTTTTTTAATAAGAATATATATATATATATATATATATATATATATATATATATATATATACATACACAACTGCTCCCATTTTGTAAAAAAAAAATCCATATTTCAGTATAATTAAAGATAGCCACAGACCTAGTTAATTAATATCTTTAAAAAATGACAAGCAACCGCAGGGTTAATCGTCATCTGTTGCACTGATTTGTAGTTTATGAGCTGAGACCCTATCAGAGCGATGCACAGAAAGCCGATGTCGGCTCCCCCGTGGAATCGCTCCAGTGATGCTACATTCAAATAGCGCCTCTCTGTGCATTTCGAAATGGAGTTTCACCTTTGCGGGACTTTAAAAAGTCCTATAAAATTAAGGAGCTATGTGAATATAGCATCGCTTGTGGCGGAATGATGGAGTTTAAATCAAATTAATAGAAGAAACATCGGTAAGTATGACTTTTAACTCCATTTACGGCCACTGTGCCTCTTGGTGCATCTGGTTGCAGGAGTCATAGGAAAGTCATCCTTGTACTGGCTCGTAAACTACAAAAAAACTCCACATCTAAAGACATTTTTTTAAAAAAAGAAATACCTTAGTATTATAAGAAATAATACGCCCCATTACATTATCATATAAGGTTATTATAAGGAAATCTTACTTACCTGTTCGTGTGCACAGGCGTATGTATATTCAGAGGCGTTTCTGACGTTCATGACTTCTGTGTCTAAATCTCTTGGCTGTCAGTTTGTTTGTGTTTGATTCTGTGTAAGTGGATGTGGCTCTGTAATTCTGCTCTGTGTGTTTGTTATGTTTTACCCGCTTTAGTTTGAATCAGCCTATTACCTTTCCTCTTTCCTTCTCTCTTCCTCCTCATTGGTTAGTCTTCCCTTTATATCTTCCTCTGACACTCACATCCCTGCCTGTTATAGAGTTTGGTTTTCCTCCCTGCTTGTAACATAGTAACATAGTAACATAGTAATTAAGGTTGAATAAAGACATTCGTCCATCAAGTCCAACCTATTCCCTTTTTTTTTTTTTTTTTTTTTAACCCTACCTAACAGTTGATCCAGAGGAAGGCAAAAAACCCCAGCTAAAAAAGGGGGGAAAAAATTCCTTCCTGACTCCAAACGGCAATCGGAAAGTATCCCTGGATCAACCAGATCTATATGCATTAATACCAGTAATTCTCAATATTTTTTAGTTTTAGAAACTTATCCAGGCCTTTTTTAAAGTTATTTAATGAACTTGCCATTACCACCTCTGCTGGAAGACAGTTCCACAGTTTCACCGTTCTCACTGTAAAGAAACCTCTCCTAACCTGAAGATGAAACTTCTTTTCTTCCAACCTTAAAGGATGTCCACGAGTCCTCTGATATGACCTATTAGTGAACAATGCACCAGAGAGTTCACTGTATGGGCCATTAATATATTTGTATAAGGTTATCATGTCCCCACGCAACCGCCGCTTCTCCAATGTAAACAGCCCTAACTTGTCTAATCTGCCTGCATATTCAAGCCCCTCCATTCCCCTTATTAATTTAGTTGCCCTTCTCTGAACTGCCTCAATTTCCAAGATGTCCCTTTTGTATATGGGATTCCAAAACTGCACCGCATATTCCAAATGTGGCCTTACCAGTGCCTTGTAAAGAGGGAGAATAATATTTTTCTCTCTTGATTCCATTCCCCTCTTTATACAAGACAATATCTTGCTAGCTCTAGCTGTTGCTACCTGGCATTGTTTGCTACAGCTAAGTCTGTTATCTACCAGAACCCCCAAATCTTTTTCCATTTCAGATGCACTTAACACAGAGTTATTTATGGTGTAGGTGGCACAGGGATTATTAAATCCCAAATGCATCACCTTACATTTATCAACATTGAATCTCATCTGCCATTCTGCTGCCCATTTTGATAATCTATCTAGGTCTGCTTGCAGCACTTGCACATCATTGGAAGTTTCCAAAGCTCTGCATAATTTAGTGTCATCAGCAAACACAGAGACCTTGCTCTCAATGCCCCCTTCTAAGTCATTTATAAACAGATTAAACAGAAGCGGCCCCAGTACAGAACCCTGAGGAACTCCGCTTAGAACTTTAGCCCACATAGATGTAGCTCCATTAACCACCACTCTCTGTTTGCGGTCCAATAACCAGTTCTCTATCCATGAACAAATGTTTTCTTCAAGGCCAACAGTCCTCAGTTTATACATTAGTCGCCTATGTGGCACAGTATCAAAGGCTTTTGCAAAATCCAAATATACCACATCCACAGCTGTGCCTGAATCTAACTTCTTACTCACTTCTTCATAAAAACCAATTAAATTTGTCTGGCATGATCTATTTCTCATAAATCCATGCTGACTACTACTAATAAGATGATCTCTGGAGACAAAGTCAAGGATATGATCCCTTAACAAAGTTTCCATCACCTTCCCTACCACTGATGTTAGGCTTACAGGTCTATAGTTACCAGGCTGTGAACGACTACCTTTTTTGAATATTGGTATTACATTGGCTTTTTTCCAATCCAGCGGCACATCCCCAGACAAAAGCGAATCTGAAAATATGAGACACAGTGGTCTTGCTAGAACTGAACTAAGCTCTTTTAAAATCCTAGGATGCAATCCATCTGGTCCTGGCGCTTTATTGATATTAACTTTGTCTAATTGATTCCGTACCATATCCTCTGTTATACAATGTGAAAACTCTTCATTTCCTCCCTGCACATTGTTACAATCCCTACTGCAAGGATTCTCAACAGTAAAAACCGATGTAAAAAAACGGTTTAGCAGATTAGCCTTTTCGGCATCCTCTACAACCACCTCAGCTCCATTATTTAATGGTCCCACATTCTCAGTCCTCATTTTTTTACCATTTATATACTTAAAAAACATCTTGGGGTTGGACTTGCTTTGTTCGGCAATCCGTATTTCATTTTCTATTTTAGCTAGTTTAATTGCTTTCTTGCACTCTTTATTACAACTTTTGAAGTCCCTGTAAGCCTGTTCTGTGCCTTCTGCTTTCAAAATTTTAAAAGCCCTTTTCTTTTTTTCCATTTCCCTTTTTACCTGAGCATTAAGCCATGCAGGAGTGGACCTAATTTTTTTACACTTGTTTCCTAAAGGTACCGATTTGGAAATGTTATAGTTTAATATCCCTTTAAAAGTGGTCCACATCTGCTCAGTATCTTTACCTAGAAACAGTTCCCCCCAGTCTATGAGCAGGAGCAATTCCTTTAAAAGCATAAAATTAGCTTTCCTAAAGTTAAAAGTTTTTGTTAAGCCAGTGCACTTTAGTTTTCTGCAACCTATATTAAATGACACTATATCATGGTCACTATTCCCTAAGCTTCCCATTACCTTCATCTCCAAAATGAGCTCTGGGTTATTAGATATCACCAGATCCAACAACGCATTCTTTCTAGTAGGAACTTCTACCATCTGTGAAAGAAAATGCTCATATAGGAAATTTAAGAACTTTATACCTTTTGAGGTGCTGGCAGTTCCATTACTCCAATCTATTTCAGGGTAGTTAAAATCCCCCATAACCAGAACATGCCCCATACCAGCAGCCTTCGCCAGCTGCATAAGGAGATTCATTTCCACCTCTTCCCCGGCATTTGGCGGCTTATAACACACTCCAACAATTAATTTACCCACCTTCTTGCTTCCTGTACACAGTTCCACCCATAATGTTTCTGCCGCATCGTTTGCTCCCCCATCTATTCCATCTTTTAAATTTGGCTTCAATTCCTGTTTAACATACATACATACTCCTCCTCCTTTCTTATTAACTCGGTCATGTCTAAATAAGGAGTACCCTTCAATATTTACTGTCCAGTCGTGTGAATCATTAAGCCATGATTCTGCTATACCAATTACATCATACCTTTCCTTTAACGCTATTATTTCAAGTTCGCCGGTTTTTCCAGCCAGACTCCTTGCATTTGTAAACATACATTTTAGATTATCAATTGATTTACTTCCATACATGGTCGTACATGCCTCCTTATCCTCTATGCTCCCCCCTCCTCCTTCTCCTCCCTCCGTTGTGTTACTAGCCCCCAGATCCCTAACTTCTCTATCTACCCCTGTGTAGTTAAACTTTCCCTCCCCCCCATACCTAGTTTAAAATCTCCTCCAACCCCCTAGCCATCTTCTCCCCCAAAACAGTTGCACCATCACCATTGAGGTGCAATCCGTCACTACTAAAGAGCCTGTAGCCAACAGAAAAGTCAGCCCAGTTCTCTAAAAACCCATTATATTGTATCTGATTCCTCTTAATGACCCTGCTTTTCCCTGATGATTAGTCTTTCCTGCCTGAACTGACCTATGATCCAAATTTTGACTACTATTTTGATTCTGCTTACTTTATTGTACCTTGCCTGGTGGACTGACTACCTGTGAATGACCTTGACAATTTATTAGTGAAAACAACAAACAATGTTTCAGGAACGCTATGTCCCTTCCCTTCCCTCAGGTATTGGACAAAGCGTTCCCAAAACATTGTTGTTTTCACTAATAAATTATTGAGTTCACACTAGTAGTGTGCTCCTCCACTTGCTTCTTTATTTGGATTATCTAAACCTGTGGAGTAGAGGGCTGGAGGATTACACCTACCTATTGTCTGGCCAACAGCAGAGAGCAAGAGTGTTCCTACACTGTATTCCTTCTCTCTGACTACTCTTCTGCCTTACCCTTTTATACCTTGCCTCTGTATGTGCCCTTGTGTTTTGTATGCTTGGTTTTCTTGTGTAGAGCGTCCTCAGCACCTATATATTGCACTCTGAAGTTCTGGGGGCAACCATTATAATTCAGACCCTCTGGTCTAACAGCAGACGGGGGCTTGTCTATAGACAAAGACAATGCAGTAGATTGGGACATACTTATATACCCAAGTATAAACCTAGGTACCTATTTTTACCTGAAAAATTAGGAAAACCTGATTGGCTCGAGTATAAGCTGAGGGTTGAAATAATGACCACTACTGCCTTCTGATTCTGTATTGTTCTGAGACTTTAGTTGCCCTTTAAATGGACAGCAGAATTCCCATGTAGTAATCCCATGCAGTAATAGCCATACTGGATTTGGCTATTATTTAATGGGACTACTTTATAGGAATTCTGCTGTCCATTTAAAGGGCAACTAAAACCTCAAAACAATACAGAATCATAAGGCAATCTTTTTAATAATACATACCATCTTCCTGATTCTGTATTGTTTTGAGGTATTAGTTGCCCTTTAAATGGACAGTAATCCCATACAGTAACCCCCAAAACCCCCAATTGATGTCACTACTGTGCCGGAAAGTGAGATAGATGCAGAGCAGTGACGTCAGCTAGGAAATGCTGAGCGAGCGGCAGCCGGATTTCATGCTGAGGTAAGTGGCCCGAGTATAAGCCAAGGTTTGGTTTTCAGGCTATTTTTAAAGCCTGAAAACCTCGGCTTATCCTCGAGTATGTATGGTAGATGCTGAACTACACAAGGCAACTCCGGTATTACAGTTATAAACTCAACTCAGAGTTCCCTGTCCTGTATAAAAGGTTCTGACTTTATATCCTTATATTACACTGTAAGGGGCATATTATCCCTTATATTAGAACTACGGCCAACTTGATTCCATTACTTTTTAATCACATGCATTTAACTGCTGTTATATTCAATCCTTTATTTACAAGCTGACATCGTGTTTTTGAAACAGTTAATGAGGCTTTCTTAAAATTTAAATCCTTATTTCCTAAAAAAAAAAAAAACACGTTAAGGATGAAAAAAAAATACTTGTTATGATGAGTTACTGTGTGTAGATTATATTGATAAAAAAATAAACAGATGTATTTGATAAAGCGTAGCTACAGGAGTTCTAAAATATTCAAACTACGTTAACATGACATAACATAAACCATTTTTAGTATACTTAATTATTTGTTCTTATTATTTGAGATTGTTTTAAGCTAATCTATATGCAATTCATAATGTCATTTATTTTCCATGTAATGATCATTGTGTAGCCTTGCATAAACTATTCTCTCTCTTTATCTTATATTTACTACTGTAAGTTAGTAAAGTGGGAACTTTCGCATTAGTTTGTGCATTTTTTTTGTGGGGCAGGGCGGGGGGGGGGGTAGAAGGGAGATGGTCTGGTAACTTTTATATCCTATCCAAGTAAAAAACAGAGTCAATATGCACACTGTCCCCACGGGTGCAGACGTCTAGTTTCCCTACTTCCAAGGGAACATATATAATCAGCAAAAGTACAATGTAGAGTCGCATTCCAAAGTGAATGGTGAATTTATTTGAAACCACTCATCAACACATACAACGTTTCAAGGGTCTAAGCCCCCTTCATCAGACGATGGGTGTGCAACACACTGTAGACCCTCGAAACGTTGTATGTGTAGATGAGTGGTTTCAAATAAATTCACCATTGACTTTGGAGTGCAACTCTACATTGTACTTTTGCTAACTTTCATATTCTGTTTAAATGTCATTGCCTTGTACCTGGAGCTAGCCTATGAATATCCAATCATATAATATAACACTAGAAATATATGCAACAGAATGAATGAGATACCTTCACAAATACACATGCTGCTCTTGAAATAATAAACCATTATTTTCTAGTACTGTGTAGAGAACAACTTTGTGGAGTGCAGAGCTAGCAATCAACATGTTACACTGTAATGACCTAATACAGTTTATTAAAAAGCAAGGCTCTTAATTTGCCCCTACCTTTCCGCTATCTAAATGAGAACTTCTAATTTTGCCTTTTGGTCAATTAAAGTACAGTATACAAATGATCTAAAAATAAAGTCAGATAAACAACCCTATTTTGGCACATGAAGACATGGGGATGAGATTTGACCTAGAGTCCTGCATCGGGTTGGGTACTCGCAGTTTGCCCGATTTGTGTGTCAGGTTAGAACAAACAACAGTGAGTTTGAATGGGTTGGGGGTCAGGTTAATTTAGAAAGCAACGGGGGCAGGTCAGGACAGGTAGCGATTCCACCAGTAGGTAACAGTATAACATCAGGTGCAAGTCTGAAAAATTAGACCCACGCAGGTCTCTAATCTGAACCTTTGTGCTGCCATCTGCCAACCTGAATATTTTTTTAAAACCAGTAATATAGGACTAACAATGTTGGTTTCAGAATGGAGATGTGATTTGTTTTTATATGCTTTAGTGAAAATGGCTAATTTATCATTGTGTTTCAAACCCTTTCAAAAAACATGAAAGACATGAAAAAATAGAAGTAGTAAACTAAATTAGGTATCAAAAGTGCAAACTAGACATAAAGCAATTTTCTGTGTGCTGTGAGCCTTTGTTTTACATGTTTTTAATCCTTTGAGGTTTGTAGAGTATAAGCAAGAGCAGTGACGATACGCCAAGGATATTATGAGGCTAGAAAATAATTGGTTTCAATTTTTTTGGCTGGTTCACACTAGGGAACGATTTGGTGCGATGTCAAGCGTTGATATCGCACCAAAGCGCTTTGCTCTTAAGAGTGAATGGTACTGTTAGCATCTACAAGCTGCGATATAGTGTGTTGCAGGCAACACACTGTTTGTAGCAGTTTGATGCGTTATCACATAGCAGTGCCAACGCAATAACGCAAGGGAGCATTGCACAACATCGCAGTGCTATGTTCCTACCAGACACTAGTGTGAATCCAGTCTAAATTGTCCTATATCTCATGTATAACAGGTGTACACTTTCCCTCTAAGGTGTGCAAAACGGTTTTAGGGCTAGGCCGCACTAGTGTGATTTCCGTGTGTTTGCTCTTGTGATTGTGCATGCAATTTTTTTTTCTTGTTGCGATTGGGCATCCTTTTGCGATTTTTTTTTCAAATAAACAGTCTGCACTTAGAATGTTTAGTTGTTTGGCTTTTTTGAACTTAGAAGAAATGTTGCTATAGATATTTTATAAAAGATATACAAAGATAGAAAATGTTTTATTTTGTTTCCTGTTTGCTATCCAATGATAAGAGTTAATGAAAATAAAATTGATATTTAATGGGCTGCTAGCCCAATTACTAAGCTTATGGGTGCATTTAACAAATGGTGACACATCCACCATAGAACATTTCTGAAATGATTCCAATTTATTAGCTAAACCAATTTTTGATGTTCTTGTTTGTCTGCATTTGTGACTAAATTGCTTAAATGAACCTCTAAGGGATCACATACTCTTCCACTTCAGAAGCTAACAGAGACCAGTCAACATAGAAATTGCTAGTAGAGCTTGATATTGTTGCACAATTTGAGGAATTATATTGAAAAATGAAAAACATGTGTAACCTCACAAAAGGCTACATCTGATGTTTCAAATTGACATGGTTAAAATTAAGCCATTACATATATAAAGTCAGCAATTTTTGTAAGGTAAACTTTATTTAAATAATACTTTTTAATCTTTAAATGTCCAACATCCTTTTTCTCTTATTTCTTCTTTGCTCTGCTATTTCCCATTTATGAGGGTCTAGGGCTAGGTACACATGGGGCGATATATATAGCCCAACCGACCAGTATCAGCTGTATTTTGCTATTATTTTGGCTTGGCCAACTGGCCAATTGCCTGATTGGGTAAGAATATTGGCCCGTTGATACCAAGCCTTAAGCTTTATTACATGATTTTAAGATTTCCATCCTTTCTCCTAGTTCAACCAGTAAGTCACATACATTGCAACAAAAGTATATCACTTTTATTAAACACTATGTAGAGATGGTAATAAAGTGAAAAAAATGGGGGGGGGGGGGTATTATTTTTAAATTATTATTGTTGTTTATCCAGGTGTGTACTTCCTCTAATTATTACATTATTAGATTTCTTAGTTTCTTAGACGAAAATAACATCACGTGGGATAATCAGTAGCAGCAGCCAAAAAGCAATGAAACAATCATACAGACATGCAGTATCCTGTACCTACTAGTATTACTCATCTTTACTGACAAACACCTGCATGGCATGTATACAGTATTGTGGTACGATAATTCTATTGTGTTGACCAATGCTGAAATAAGTTGGACAAAATCGGTCCTTTATTGTTAACATACACAGCGCAACTGTTTGTCAGAGAGAATATTATCTGTTAGTTCGGTTGATCATCTGTTAATATTGTTAAGTGTATGGTTGCCTTTAGATTACACTTTATTGGCTGCCTATAAACTGTATTTGTCTCTTGTGACTAGCATCCTGCTTTCTCTGGGAACCTCCTGACATGTTAATTGGTAGCTTTCAGCTAATATTTACATACACATTTGTACAACATTCATATGGTCCTTAAGCCCCAATAAATAAGTTCAACTGGCTCTGGGTCAGCACAATGTTACCTGTATAACAAAGAAGGTATGATTTGTTTGAGTGGTTTCTACAAAACATGACAACCAGCATTTTATTATTATACTGTATATTACAGCTGCCAAACTACTTCAATGAAGGGGGGATTGAAGGAAGTGCAAAGTGAATGAAGTAGGCGTTTTGGGTTATGACAACTAGGTGGCTAGTTGCTATGTACCTGTCCTGTTGTTGCTGGTACATTTGGGTTTTGGTATTAGCAAATCATTCAATCTTGCCTAAGGCAGAAAACCTGTCATGTAATATTTTTAGGGCACAAGCTAGTTAAATGAATCAATCTTTTAAATCAATTAAAAGATTGATTCAAACAGACTTTTTCTAATAACTCCCATACAGACAGGCTGTATGCAGTAGCTCACTACCGAGCACAGTAAAGCATAGAAAAAGGTATGAAATCAACTGATTTTTCAAATGTATAGACAATCAGGGAGATGCAATAAAGGTTCTTATTGTTAAAAATGGTGCTAATTTTGCCCCAGCCAATCAGATGTTAGCTTTCAAATGGTAGCTAACATCTGATTGGTTGGGGCAAAATTAGCACCATTTTTAAAATAGGAAATTTTATTACATCTCCCTGTATATGTAGAATAGCTAGTCAATTTTTGTGTAGTATAGATAAACTATTTAAATAATAATGATTTTCCACTGAACTTCCCCTAAGTGATCAAACAGAACAGATCGCTTAACAATGTTAGGCAACAGGTACACATGCTATTGTCAGAATTCCAGACAACTATTGTGTGTACAGAGCTTTAATGGACTAAAAATTATTTAAAAAAAAAGTAATGGGAGCTAAATACAGTATTATCTAGGAAAAACTGTCAGTTTTTAGTGTTTTTCCTATAAATATCCTGTCTGTTTTGCAGCTGCTACGTGGTTACAAAGGCACGTAATGTGTTTTGTTACTTATAACTGAATGCTGAGCAAGAGCAAATTAAATTGTTTACTTGTCTAATATGATAATGGAAGTTATTACTTAAAGAATTGAAGAGAGGGAAGAAATACGACACTGATGCAAGGTCAAATCCAATCCAGAGCATCTTTTTTATTACATAACCCTTTGCAGCAAGTGCCAAGATGCAATTTTCTCATACACTGAAAATGCTGTGCAATCCTGCAGTGCCCACCACTCAAAACACATTTTTCTATTTTAACAGCATCCCTAAGCAGTGTATTGTGTCATTTAACACGCCATGGCACTAATAAGCCTCCCAAAGGACCTGCAGCAGTTTAATAACACCTTAAAGATTGAAAAAGGAGAGGATAATGGTATCTGGGATGTGTTTATTTTACCAGGACAGCTGTAACGGAAAAGTTAGGCCTTTGGAAATAGAAACTCTTTACTGTATATATTAAATGGTAGGTGATTTGTACTATATTTAATTTGAGACTTATGAGACATGTTTTTCTTTCCTCATTAGTGGTCATAAAAAAAAAAAGATAATATTTGTACTGAAAAAACACTAAATGCAAATATCTAATTCAAATAATCAGGTAAATAGACAATTTGTTTTTTAACAAGTGCAATATCGATATATAGATGGCAGGAGCATACATGGAGAGTAATATTTGAATAAGGATTAGAAATCTGTTGCGCTGTGCAAGATGTGCACTTTTTTGCAGTGGTTTTTCCCATGCCCAGCTTTAAGATACAACCAGTGGGGTAACATGTTTGGACTGGAGAATGGGGGTACACCCGTATTCAAATTAAGTCCCACGCAGTGCATCTACATCCAAAATAACACCCCTCAGCCTGGGAATAAACACAATTGCAACAATAATAGAGCTGGATGTGATTCTCACATAGTGATAAAATTAATTATTTTATTTCAAACAATTTAAAAGCATGGATGAGTACACATGAAAAAGTATTACCCCATAGGGTCACACGTCTGGTGTGTATCATGAGTACACCACTTCCTTAGAGGCCTTAATTGAGGTTTACTGATCACTGTATTTTTGTGTAATTATCATGTTTAAAGGGGAACTTTGGTCTCCATAGAAGTTCCCACCACTAAAAAAAACACCGTCTTGAATGAATCAAGTAACAAAATTGTAAAGTGTATAATTCATGTTGTCACATGACAAAAAAAACATTGTTCTCCCTTGCCCGTGGCTTAAGCATGCCCTCTGAAATCCTGTTGTAAAAATTTGGATCACTTTGACTTTAACCACAAGCCTGAAATTAAAATTAACCCTTTTGCAGGCATGAATTTAATATTTTTGATCTATCCTTAAATTTGAGTGATTTTAGCCTAGAAAAAAAAATGCATTAATAACACAAGCGGTCAGATGAATCAGCCTATGTAACATTTTTAGAAGACATTGCATTATATGAAGCTGGTACTCAGTCATTTAAACACTGCATTGAAAGCAGCTAATAAGTTACACACTTTTAATTTTAAGAGCTGCTTTAGAAGAAGCTGTTAAATTCCAAAGTTTCCCTACATTAAAAAAGTTAAAGGCATACATTTTCTTCAAAGATGACATTACATTGCAGGGAGTGAAAGAAGCTGGTTATAGCATACTTCCTCTTTAAACATGGTAAGATTTTGGTAAATAGCACTCCCAAAAAGGAGTGTGGCTGCGCACGTTGGGATGAGAACTGAAGTAATTAGTAGAATTTAGCTGTCCTTTAAAACTGCAAAACTGTATGAGCTATTTTAGGTCATCTGGGATCTCTACATGCCTTTCTCATTTCATAATGTTATTAAGCTTATAAAACAATGCACTTTCTTGACAAGGAAATGAGCAGAGCAAAAGAAAACACACAAGTGTCAAATTTAATTAAGATGTATAAATAGAAAATGTTATATCTACTAATGCTACAAGACATGTAAATGTATTTAAGAGCAAGTAATATGGTGCAGTTTGTTAGTAAGGGCTTCTGTGTCGCATTTAAGTCAGAAAAATATTCATATCAATCATAAAATAAAAAAAAATCATACAAATCGATATGATTAGAATATGAATAATAAAAGTTATGTAATTTGTCCTTTACCTTTCTCGATGGGAAAATGTTTCAACTGC
This sequence comes from Hymenochirus boettgeri, assembly GCA_019447015.1. Lineage (NCBI taxonomy): Eukaryota > Metazoa > Chordata > Amphibia > Anura > Pipidae > Hymenochirus > Hymenochirus boettgeri. Next base: position 95,451,340 of record CM033472.1, on the reverse strand, counting down.
AATTTCTAGTCCAAACACAAACAGGTAGATTTATTTTTCATACAATAAACTGTCATAGCACATGTCGACATCTCTTTAAGACGTGCCCTGGAAGAAAAGTCATTTAGTCCATAGTTCGGAAGAGGATTTTCACTGTAAGAATAGTAAAACTATTTAACTGTCTTCTATTGGACGTTGGGATTAGAGATGGGGTCTGACTTACAAATGCCTTTTTGGGCTTAAGGGATCCACACCTCGAACCTGGATCTATGTTCCCCGGCCCTATCAGGACCCTTGCGGCACTTACAAGTGCCCTTGTGACCCTGAGAAGGGCCTTTGTTGGGGGTCCCGCAGCTCTTAAAAGAGCCCTTGGGCGCCATCTTCTTTCTTCCATCCGGTGACACCAGCTCCGCTAAGGCCAACAACCCCGAGAAGTACCCCTGCGGCAACCAGGGGTACCTCCGGCGCCGGTGAGGCCCATGTCACCTGAGTCTTGATCCGATGTCTTCTTTCTTACCAATATTCAAAAAAGGTAGTCATTCCCAGCCTGGTAACTATAGACCTGTAAGCCTAACATCAGTGGTAGGGAAGGTGATGGAAACTTTGTTAAATACAAATAAGAGGACCCAAGTTCCCCAAAGTACACTATATCAGGGCACAGGCACTGTTAAACAGCTGCTTGAAAAATTTATTTATTCATATACCATACACAATACACAGTAAACATAAATATACTCAATATACCATAATAAAACCCAATACACTGTACGGGGCATCCCCCGAACCAACATTAAAAATATAATAACATGGAATCCCCCTCCCGACCCTCCCAAAGCAGTGTAGGTGTGGAGTACCAAAGTCTCGAACAAATAAAACTGAACCCCCCACGCTATAGACAGTTATGAGTGTTGTTATACTCACAACCCCCGGGTTTACGGCTGTGTGGAACGGGACTAGATTGCCACGTGGCTGAAGGCTCACTCTGCTCGCTCCTCTCCTCCACTGTGATGTATCATCGCCACCTCCTCACTGTGTGTTTCTCCGATCTTCACCCGGCCACACAGCCTGTCCCGCACAGGGGTTCGGCCAAAATGCCGCGCTGCTTGAGTATAGTGTTCAAAGGATAAAGGGATAACTGGGCAGGTAGTCCATGGACATTAAGTTCATTTAGGCTCCTCTCAGTCTGTGACATGCTGTTACATAGTATAACCCAATATTTTCTGTGGCTTCCTTCTCTCCCAGCAGGACATAGAGTTTTCCCTTTTTATCTAGGGAATTGAAGTCTGGGATAATGTTTTACAGCATCTTAAAATGTGTGTCCCGTATTGTATCTTTCTGTCTGTCTGTCTGTCTGTCTCTCTATTCTATATAATCTATCTATCTATTGAATCTATCATCTATCTATCTATCTATCTACTATCTATCTATCTATCTATCTATCTATCTATCTATCTATATATCTATCTATCTATATATCTCTGTCTAATCTTTATCTATCTATCTATCTATCTATCTATCTATCTCTATCTAATTTATATCTATATATCTCATAATATATCTATCTGTCTGTCTGTCTATCTATCCAGCGAAGGATTTTACTTATTTCACAAGGTCCAGCCCGACTAAACCTGGTAAAGTAAACCCAACGATTAAACCAGTGAAAAAGCTGACACCTGAAAAGATAATGGTTTGCAGTCATCCATGTTTTAATTATCATAAATCCCCTTGTAATTTGTAAAGAATAAATCTGTGTCCTTTGGGCTGGGTACTCAGTATTAAACCATTATATGCATAATTCGTTTCACTTCATAAGAATAAAAAGACAGTTTTCAATTAATGTATTTTCTAGTGTGATATTGGCAGTGATATTCTAAGACAATGTTTTATTGAGGTCATTGATTTTTTAAAAAAATTTGTTTCCACGGCTTTCTAATCTGGAGGTTGATATTAACAAGGCGGTGATATAAATAAAAAAGAATAGAAAATACACTGTTAAAAGGTTGGACAAAAAAAAAATTGTAAAAAAAAAGTTTTTTTTGTTGGTGTCACAGACATTGCTAACCAGACACCATTTAAATTTCGAGGTGGAATAGAGGCAAAATAAAACACCTAAATTGGTACAGGGTAGAAGTTTGTAAAGAGCATCTGCCCAGTTTCTGTCCCTGATTATATCCCTCATCATATAGCTTAAGAGAAAACTAAAGAATGGCAGTGAACATATACACCACACTGCACTGCAAAAAAACCAAGATTATGACATAGGAATAAGGCAGCTAGAAAGCTTAGGGTGAGAGGGGCCAAAAGGAGCAAAAAGTCCTTCACTGAGCATAAAAATGGAGAAACAGCTTCTTATAACAGAAGGCATCTTGCAGTCTTATGCTATATGAATAGCATTGCCCACAAAACCTCTGTTCCCCAGAGTAAGGGACGGAGATATGCAAAATACTCCTTTATGTCCCTTAGCTTATGCATGTGTCCAGAACCGCTAGCTAATAACATGCAGTATATATAGAGCCAATCATCTGACCTGCAGACACGATGTGTTTCGATCTAAGCTAAGGGACATAAAGGAGTATTTTGCATATCTCCACCCCTTACTCTGGGGAACATGGGAGTAAAAAATGACTTCTTGTTTCTCAGGTTTTGTGGGCAATGCTATTCATATAGCATGAGACTGCAAGATGACTTCTGTTATAAGAAGGTGTTTCTCCATTTTTATGCTCAGTGAAGGGCTTTTTGCTCCTTTTGGCCCCTCTCTCCCTAAGCTTTCTAGCTGCCTTGTCTACTGTAAACCCAAGTCCTACACCATAGAGCCATGAATCTGTATCTTGCACTGATGAGATCTAACAAGATTGAAACACGTTGTGTCTGCAGGTCAGATTATTGGCTCTCTATATTAAGCTATATTGCATGTTATTAGCCAGCAGTTCTGGACACATGCATAAGCTAAGTGACATAAAGTAATGTTTTGCATGTTATGGGAGTAAGAAATTACTCCCATAACCCATACCTCTTATAATGATATTAGTTACAGCAGGGAAGGGTGATTCATTTTCCCAGGGGGTTGCATGAGAAACAGGTTGAACTTAATACTGCTCAACATTAATTTGATCTTGTTATTAAAATTATTAAAAGAGATCAAATTAATATCCTGGGTTAACTGTATGTATTTTTTTTATTATTATTATTGGCCTCTGCATATACTCAGGAGTTGCAGCTTATATTGAACAATAACATTTTTTAGAATAGTTCAGGTTGTTTGGTATCTTACAATTATAAGCCTTTTTTTACCTTTTACAGAAAACATTCCAAATGTAAAAGAGTTGAAGATTTTAAAAGCCGCCCATCGATTCCTATTGAATCAAACAGGATGTGCTAGAAGCAAAACCGCAAAAAAGAGTGACACTGAATATTCTGCACCATCTAGGATAACTGATTCAAAATAACACTGATGTGTGTACAGGGAAATGTAATAAATACCAAGCTTACCAATATAATGTAAAAATTCATTTGTAAGCACAGAATTATATATTTCTTTTAGATGGTCCATGGATCTATAATGAAAGCTTTTATATTTCAAAATGTGATCTATTATAATAAACCCTTTTCTATACATATTGTTGCTTTCACTTTCACAGGGTGATAATGGCGTTGGTGATACACACCGTGGGCAGCTTTTAAAATGATCATTTAGAGATATGAGAAGTTTTGTGAACAATGGATATGATTTATATGAAATAAGACATAATAAACATATCTGCTTAACACCTCACTAAACAAATAGATAAAATAAATATTTTCATGTTTTGTATAAATACATGCATAATTCAGGATGGCTTAAACTTTGCACAATACCTCACTATATATACATGTATGCAGAGATACTTTTATTTCATTAGCACTACCAGAACACCACATTCTTTCAATATATTTACACTTTAGATGAAGGTGTAGTTCTGCTAACAAATACAAGGAAGTAGATCATTATAATAACACAAGAAAAATCGCTCATTAAAAAATTGAGAAAAATCTATCATTATCACGCATAGGAATTTTAAAGAGAATAAATTTCTAAAATAGAGCAGAATTATACATGTTCAGAAGCTATGTGTAATATAGCAGAATAGAGGAAATGGTTAAATACTTTTTCGTTACATACAGTTAAATTCAAAGTGCAAAGATTTTATGATACGACTCAAAAAAGTTGCGTACATAAACATATCCATGCCATGCGTCTACTTATGTTATGTTTAAAGAAAAATAGAAATAGCACGAAAAGACAATGAAATGTTTGATAGGAACTGATCTGTCCAAAAACGAAAGGAAACTGAAAAATAATATTTTTTATTCATATTTATATGTCAGAAACCATTCTGATTTCTTGCATATATGAATGGGCATAAACCATACTACACATCTTAAACATTTCAGCATAAATGTCCTTTTATTCAGAAAGTGTAGGAATAGATTGAATCAGTATATTTATAATTGTTCCCAGGGGACAGTTGCTGAATGAATAGTAATATGACCTTGCTGTTGGTATAATTCACAATAATGGGAAAAAACATTTTCTAAAAAATAATCAAGATTTTTCCAGTTTAATAGCTATAATTTTCATCCTGACATCCCTATGAAGGTCAGTCTGTTGAGAGCCATGAGCTCAAAGACAACATTGTCCGAAATTATTTTGATATATATACAAGAAGGAAGTTTAGCCTGTGAATGATAAATAGTTGAGATCTAATATGGCAAACAACACAAAAATGTATATCCTCTAGTAAAGGAAAATTCCATCTTCACACACACACGCACACACATACATGCACAAACATGTATCCAAAATTATAAAGTAATTTCCCACTAAACATAGTCAATTCTCATTAAGTAAAAACAATGGACATTTACCATACAACAAAGAGAGACCTTTGTAGCAGCGGTGAACAGAATTCATTTGGCTCTGCACTCCAGTATGGGCCTCACCACAGCTCAAAGTACTGGAACAAATCAAAAAAGGACTGGAGAGAACCAGATATGGTATTCAATCCATCAGTGTCAAAATGAATTATTTATTTATCTCTTATAAATCATTATGACACTGTCGGATTGAATACCATATCTGGCTCTCTACAGTCCTTTTTTAATACATTTACCATACAAGCCAAAAAAAAGCTATGTAAAGGTAGTATTTTATGTGAGAATCTCTTCTAACTGTACAAATACAATCAGAGTAAAACAAATAATTTATAGAAATTTCCTTGTCTTCCAGAGGTAAAATAATATTTTACTGTATGTTTTAATGTAACAATAAATGGAATTTAATTATATTAATGTAAGACGATAATTGGTGAAAAATAACAAATCAACATTATGCAGATGGAAGGTGCAACAATTAGCAAGAGAATTAAGCTTAAACACAGTAAAAGCTCAGATGATTCTGTGTGAAAGCTCTTTGAGCTTATGGATACTGGGAGAGCACTTCATGGAACTGGTGAAATTCATCACTTTGCCTGCTCTTTTGGTTTCTGTAAGTAAATAGATACAGAGTTTGGAGGGTTTCTAATGAACTATAAAAAAATAATTTTGGGGATGGACATGCCCTTTAAGTAAAGTACAGTTGATTCCACCTTGAAAGCACAGGAACAGCAAAGTACAAAAAGATTCTATGTACTGGGATGCCTGAGACAAACAGGGCAAAAAGGGTGAAGAGGTGGGAAATCAACTGACCATTACTATTGACTTTATTTATTTATTTATTTTAGAAAATGGTGTTAGAGTGTCTTTAACAAAAACAACTAGGGTGTTTCTTCTTTTTTTCACCCTGACACAGGTCTTGTTAGATGGCTATACCTGTCAATATATGCCATGGTAAAGGGTATGCTAAAGAGAGGGAGATGCAGTTCTTGCGCATCTCTTCTGCGTGCAAATTTGGACTTAATCTGGTAAATCATTACATTAAATATCATAATAATCTGTATGTTATGGTGAAGCGAATCCCCAGATTGTGGTTGGGTATTGCTTCCCTTATGCTGTTATCTAATAACACTTGTACAGGGCTATGTACCGAGAGCCTTTATCGCATACATGGTGTAAACATCCGTAAAGCCTATACAATAAAGCGTTAGTGATAGATATTACATAAGGGTTTGCATTAGAAAGTCACGTTATAAAACTTATATGGTTTTTAAAAGTACATTTGCGTGAGTTTGATACATTGCATCTTATTGTATTAACACGGGTTTCCACAGCATAGGTCGTGGAATAAAAGGCATATATATCTATATGCGGATGGAAACATGATACCTATACATAATATAACTTTTTGTGAAGTATTACTACATAAGAACATGAGAACATGTGCCATTTATACTTGTAGTTTGCAAGATACTATCTAAACTTCTAATTTTCCCTTTTGACTTTCCAACATACACTCACATATGTTGTTTGTTACATACATGCTTGTAGTCTGTGAGACTATAAATTGTAACAGTATTCAATGTGAGATCATGTGATAACAATGTTGACCGATACTGCCTCTCTGTGCATAGACCTTTTCCTTTTTAGGTCTGATTAAGACCATCATAGTGGTAGCATTAAAAATAGTCCAAAAAATCAAGTTAGTTTCACGCATTTATGATGTTAAAATTTGGTAACGTTAAGGTGAGTAACACATGCGTCAAAAGTTACATATAAAAGCTGTGTTACGTGTTAATGAATTTTCATTAACACAATAACAGAACTTTAAGCCCTAATTTTATGATAACGACTCTCGGTACATAGCCCCAGTAATGATTAAAAACAGACTGACCTGAGGATCTATAGAATGTTGAAATGATATTTTATAAGAAGCCGGAGTGGCATTCTATATCCCACGCATTCAATCTGTTTATAAGGCACTATCACCATTTGGTAAATAAAAAATAATCAATGTAATGTGTACGAGTTATTATAATTTTATTTAAATTTCTCACAAAAGTATTTCCTTTTCCAATGGAGATTTTCTTTCTCTACATGCGCAGTGATAAATATTAATCAATTGACATTTCCCTGTGCAAAAGATTTCATTTGAAGAAGATTCCCTTGCTATTTGCATATATTGACTGGCAGCCAATTGCACAAACAGTTAATCTACTTTGTCCAATTGTTGAATATCCGCATGTCTGATTACGGTCTCCAGGCTCTAGGGCCCAATTTGATGCAGTATAACATAATTGGTCAGTGAGCTACTTAAGCATGTCACAGTCATCCATTATTTGTTTAATAAGATTGGCAGAACATAGGTTGTTGTGGCAGTTATTCAGCTTGGAATATGTTTTTTTAAGCAATGGAATTCTCGTGTAAAATGCTAGTAGAGAAATGCATCAGTGATCAGTAATGTTAGCTGTAGAGGAAATATCCCAGACCGTCTGATTACATTAACTCATGTTGTACTGATTCCTAGGAACAGTAAGCATAAATAGATAAGACTTGGATTTACAGCAATGTTTAATACCACAGATATAAAGCATCTGGGTCTTTGATTATTGACTATAAAGTTTAACTTAGTTTAATCAAGTTAAGATTTATAAAGGCTGGACAGTAAAATATTGAATGGCTCTGTTTTATCCAAGCTCAGGTGTTTAACACTGCATTTCGATTAATATAAAGTGTTTAACACTGCATTTCTATTAATATGAAGTGTTTAACGCTGCATTTCTATTAATTTAGAAATACAGATGAAATACTAGAGATTTAGGCTGAGGCCACACTATTCCAGATGGCAACAAATGTGAAAAGTGTTCACGCTACACACGCATTACTTTTAGTTTGCTCTGCAATCTGCGCAGTGGCGTGACTACTGCCCCCGCCACTCCCATGACAAGGGGGGGACAGTAGGAGAACCCGCCAAAAGCGGGAATGGGGAATCACCTAAATGTAATTCATATGAAATATCTTAAAGGGCAACTATAATGAAAAAAGGACTTTTCCTCATCTTAAATTACTATGTGTGTCATTTGTCACTCACAATGTTCTTGTTCTGTGCTCATGAATGCCTATGTTATGCTATGTTAAAGGACGGCTGTACTGAAAAAAACTATACTGAAATAAATGAATATGTGTAAGTAGTTCTTACACAGGTGTGTTTGTGTTGCTGCATGTCTTTAATACGGTAATTGATTTGCTCAGGCTCAGTAACCCCCCTCCCTTCTCCCATCTGACCAGACTTTTTTATGAGGGCAAGCAAGGTTAGTAATCACTATGAGGCGGCATTGAAAGAAGGAATTTCCCATCATGCAGTTTACACATACCAACTGTCACCATTCCAGTTACAACACAATTGCACACAGCAGAAGAGTTTATGATAATAGGTCACTTGATTGACAGCTGATGTGTAAGATGTTTCAGACTAGATATCCAAAGTAATAGGGGCAGAACAACATATAAATGGTACAGAGAGAGAGTTGGGAAGAATTGTAGTTTTCAGTAAAAGGCAATTTAATCCCACCCCCCCCAGTATAGATGCCCTTTAGACTAACTGCAACTTTTCTCTTCTTTAAACAGTTTTTAAAAATGCTTTAAAAATTAAATGTTGGAGGTAGGAGTTACTAATTTTTAAGTCCTGCATGAAAGCTCTGATGTAACTGGGAGTGCCTAACCATCCAACAGTTTGCTCTAACTCTATAGACACACATATAGTTCAGAAAGAAGGAAAAGGAGTGAGGAGGTGGGGTGGAGGGCAAGATGGGGGGCATAGAGGAGAGCAGGAACCTGACTGCAGGAGATGCAATAAAATTAGTCATATACATTTTGTTTGTTCATACATTTAACTTGCTTAGGAATTTATATATGTCTGCTGGTGAGTAGGGATGGCATAGAACTCGAACTCGAACCCGAGTTCGAGCCGAACTGTTCGAGTTCGAACGGACCCGGACTTCTCGAACTATCTCGGATGCGGACTTTCGATATTTCACGGACTTTCGATGATTTATCGAACGTTCGAACGTTCGAATCCGCGAGTAAAATGTACATGGTATCTAGGCGCGAACATCGAATCTGCGAGTAAAGTCTCCATTAAAGCCTATAGGCGAGCATCGAATCTGCGAGTAAAATGTCCATGTTACCTCGAACGTTCGAACGCGAAAGCTCGAAATTAGCGCGCGTGAGAGTAAAATCGATTTTACTTAAGTCCTGGATATTGGAACATGCTCCCTAGACCATTTCCCAGGTCCCACAGCCATTTACATTAAGTTACCATTAATATTTTAGTTGTATTTGACTCGAACTTTTCCCATTGACTTTAATGGGTCCGTTTTCGAACTTTCGAACTTTTACAATAGTTCGAAAACGGACCGAACTTTCAATAGTTCGACCATCTCTACTGGTGAGAAACCCTCCAAAATGTGTTGCAGTTTGTCTTAATGCACATCCTATTGTTAAATATCAAGGATGCTAGATGTCACCAAAGAGTGCAATAGCTCCAGGCAGAGTTCTTTCACATTCATCACCAAGGTGATTATCCTTATATTTTAGAGAAGAAGATGCATTAGTATTTCCTATATTTACAGTATGTGTGTGTACATAAACCACTTTCAGGGAGATGTAATAAAAGTTCTTATCGTTAAAAGTGATGCTAATTTTGCCACAACCAATCAGATGATATTTAACATTTGAAAGCTAACATCTGATTGGTTGGGGCAAAATTAGCAACATTTTTAAAGATAAGAACTTTTATTGAATCTCCTTTCTTAGGAAAGGTCTAACCAAAAGAAAAAACACAAGACAGTAGCAAATCTAAAATTGCTGTTCCTGCCAAGAAAAATGAACACAGTAGAACATTTTCAAGGAGCTCATTGGGTTTGCTAATTTAAAGAGATATTTTGCAGAGAATCAATAGATACTTCAGTGATTAAATTCAATTAGAGGAGTGTCTAACCAATCTTCTTTTTACTCGCAGATAAGCAAAGGACTATCACTACGCTGATGTCTGGGCTGATGTATTTATCAAAGTTTAGTATGTTTTTTTGATGTCAGATGCAAGAATCTTGAATGTTTTCTAAAAGACAATGTGGCTCATTTACCCAGAGCCTCTGGGCAATAATATGGAGTTAAAGTCTGGCTAACCAGTTCGCTAATGGTTAGCGTGACTTTAACTCCATATAAGCTGCAGATACGCGGGTTCCTCAAAAGCCACTCGCGAATCTGACGCTCGCAATTTAACATCGCATTTGCGCTACTTTTAGCGCATGATTTTAAAATCATATTGAATCGTGGAAGGGAGATTTGCCCGGAGCGATAGCAAGTAAATCAAAGCAATTAAAGGAATATTATTCTTAATTGCTTCTTACCTAGTCACACAGTGTTAGTAAAGGACTTTATCTGTATTCACTATCATAACAGTTTTAGTAAAATAGTTAAATTAGCAGCTATTTATGTATTTCTGAGTTATGCAGTGCTGCCATAAGCAGGAGTGAACTTGCACAACAGGTCTTGGTTAAACTGTTAAATCACACAGATATTGTTCACTTTGAATGTTTTACTGTACAGAATTGTGTGTCAGTGCAGACATAATACAAAATCTATTTTTACATATTATATACTTTGAATTTGAATAAAAATGAAAAGTGAAATAATGAGTGAGTAGCTTTAGATTTGAAAGTATTTTGGACCAGATGCTGCTAAATGATTCCCCCCTAGTGAGAACTGTAATGAAATTGAATTACCAGGGGAACAGAGAAAATGCCTCTCTGTATGGAATTCTATTTTATGGTAACTTTCTAGCTCTGTGCCTAGAACATAATGTAAATATGTTTACTCTAAACTAAAAGGGTATCTCATCAGGTGTGCTGTGCTATTTACAAATATTTGGAAATGACACAGGCCCCCTGACTTAAGTGTAACATCTACACTAACTTGATATTACATTGGGTAGCATTCATTTTACCCTCATTTTACCAATAGAGGAATCACACTGTTGTACAAAATATAATTTGAATTATAATAGATATTACAATTGATTTAACTGACATATTAATCTTATTTCTAATATATGTGGGCCATACGGTATATTTATATGCAGCGTAAGGAGCAAGACTAATGCATGTCAATAAATGTTCCATGCCAAATTCTACCAGATAGTGTCTACTGAACTAGATTAGATTGTACTGTATATAAGTTTCATATATAATTATCAGTAAATCCAAACAAAATAATATATATTTTGGACAGGACAATGCCGGGCCAAGCCACATGTCAAACACATCTATAAACAGAGATTTATGCCCTAATCTGGATAATTAATCTACTAACACTTTCATGAATTGTTGACTGGAAGGAAATTAAATGTTTAAGGGCATCTATAGTGAAAAACACAAATTGCTCCTTTGCAAAGTTAAATGCATGTAGTCTGTGCTGTGTTTCTCCTACCTCTGTCAGTGACTCTGTTTTTCCATGGTGTCAGATCTCTCTGCAGCACTCCCCCCTTCCCCCTCCTCTCTGTTACCGCCTCCAGCTCTGTCTTAACTCCAGCTGCCCGGCAAGCTTATCATGTGCAGCAGGAGTTAAAAGTTCAACATCCTGAAAAACACACCCATGCACTGTGGCCAATAGAAAGCAAGCTGTCCTGGGGACACGGAAGAAAAGGGAGAACAGTAGTTTACTGTTGCAATATGATCTCTCTTTTGGGACTCTCTTTTGGGACTCTTTTGGGACATTAATCAGTGAAATCTATCAAGAAGGGGGGTCAAGTGCAGCCTTATCTCTGCAGTCAAAGCTACCTCTCTCCCCCTGCTAATGCTCTTATCTCTATGTTTGTTACAGAGCAGCGAGGAGGGAGGGACTTTAGCAGGGAAGAAGGTGACGTCACGGGGATTTTTGATTGACAGTACAAGTAGGAGTAGAGGAATGTAATCACGTCTTCTTCTAAATTGTGTATCTCAGGACAGAATGGGAAACACGTGAAGACACTCTGGGGGTTGGGGGGAATTATAGAACACATGGAAAGAAAGAACAAAAAGTTAATTTTCCCACTATAGATGCCCTTTTAATGCCCTTTTTTCTAAACATGCATATGCACATGCAAATGTGTCTAAACTATGATGTGAGTGTCAGATCATAGCTTTCTCTTTCATAAATCATCCTCTGCAGCAGACCCCCAACCCACCAGTGACCACCTAAACAAGTATACAGAGGTTATTTTAGAAAGACAGATCAGACAGGTAGAACACAATCAGATCAAATGTAAATGTAAAAGAAGCACGTACATTTCAGTAAATGTCAGTAAAACCAGTTCACTGTTTTGTATTGCTCCAGGAAGGCTGTCAGTAATATAGTATGGTATAGTATTTGAGGTTAAATAAAGACATACGTCCATCCAGTCCAACCCATCTAGCAATATCCTTATTTCCTGCCTAACTTTTGATCCAGAGGAAGGCAAAAAAAAAACCCACCAAATTTATGAAGGGGGGAAAAATTCCTTCCTGACTCCAAGTGGCAATCGGAAATTTCCCTGGATCAACTCTACTTTATGTATCAATACCAGTAACTTGTAACATTCCTTGTTTGCAAGAGGTAATCCAGCTTTTTTTTTAAACTGTCCAATGAACCTGCCATAACAATGACCACTGGAAGACAATTCCATAGCTTTACCGTTACCCTTTCCGAACTTGAAGCCTAAATCTTTTTTTCACTCTGGTTTGTAAATAAAAAAACAGAGCTGCTATATGAAAGTTTTGTAGATATGTAGAAACTTCATATTTTTCTAGAAAATGATGGAAGAAACAAACAAAAGCAATAAACTAAGACAGTAGACTATGCTGTATTGTTTCATAAGTAAACTAGGGGAATTGTACTTGGACTTTTTGGGCTGTGTGTTCCTAAAAACACAACATTTACATGGTGCAACACCAGTAACTCAACAAGTAATGCAGGTACATTTAGAAACTTTATATTTCACTAGAAACTTTGTGCATAGAGACAGTGATGACTGTGGTCAGGGTGCATGGCTCTTTGAAGCTAACATGGTCTATGAGTTGTACTGGTAATAACATGGAAGCCTTCTTTGGTACAGAATCCATTACTTACATGTACTAAATGCAACTTACTAGAGAAAAATCTCAAAATGTACAGTATTGGTGTTCTGGGGAGACAAGCTTTCACGTTAGGAGTAGAGAAGTGCGAACTTCGCAAAATCCGTGAATGAAAATGAAATTGAAAAAATCCTCGAAAATACGAGAAATCCTCGTAATTTCGAAAATACGTATTTTCACGCATTTTTGAAAATACGTAAAATCCTCATAATTTCGAAAATTTTCGAAAATGCGGTTCGGCAGGCGGAAAACCGGAAAATCCGTGATATCCGCCGTTCGCGACGAGGTAAATCCGCCGTGGGTTTGGATCCGCGAACTGGCCATCACTAGTTAGAGTAAAAAAAAGTTTAGTTCCTCTTTAATTCTTTTGTCCCACAAACACACCCCCATTTTGGAGGTATTTAAGTAAGTTTACGGTCATCTTTAGGTTTTTACCCACATTTTTTTCCTTTAATCTGAAAAGTGTTAATGTGTTATAGCAAGCCTAATCCTAATGCACCTGCTAGGGAATAACTAAACATTATAGATTAATACACGTTAATGTTATTTCCAGTATTAAATAAGAAGTAAAGGCTACTATTCATCACTTGCCTTTATATTTCATCTGATTTCAAAGAACACTCAGTCAAAGCAAACACATCATTGGTACTTCTAAAAATATACATACATATTGGAAAAAATGATTTCACAGCCTTTTCTTCTCTTTTAATTTCTCAGTAACATCCAGAAATGTTGTCACCAGTAAATACTAAATCCATATTTCTTGGCAGTAAAATTAAATATTAGCTTTACAGAGTACCTATACAGATTTATAACACTTCTATATAAGAAGTATAAACCAGTACATTAGCTTGGCACATGTTAACTTGGTCTTTAGCTCTCTAACGGTACAAAGGAATGAATGATATAATGATACCAACATCAAAGCTGCAGCTACAGGACAGACTCTGAAGAAATACTGCCCACACTTTCCTTCATAATTATAGAAACTGGTCATATCCAGAAACAAGGTGAACGTTTACCTTATCTGGATCAGCGAGTTCTGAAAAATCTGTGCAACTAGATGTTCCTCTTTGGAATGTTCTTTACAACTTAAGAAGACTGAAGTCAACTCAAATAAAGTTAGACGTTTAAAAAGGCTTTCAAGAAAATGCCAAAAAAGACTGAGCTCCTACAGAAGTCTAGCTCCTAACTACTTTAATTCAACTGACTGCTAACAACTTTGAGCTTTTTAGAACATTTGTTTTCTAGGTAAATGATTGGCAAAAAAATTATTTCTAGCACCTCGATCCAGACTCTTTTTTTTATTAATTTGTCATGACCATTAGCTATATAAATGCTTAACTATTAAAACATAAAAAGCACATACCGTATATACTCGAGTATAAACCGAGTTTTTCGGCTGAAAAATCAGCCTAAAACTCAGACTCGGTTTATACTCGAGTCAGTACCTTACCTGAGCATTCCGGCAGCCGCACATCTTTCTGTACTGGCGCGCCGCCTGACGTCACTGCCCCGGCCCAAGCCCGGCGCCGGGCAGTGACGTCAACCGGCGCGCCAGTACACAGAAGATCGCGCGGCTGCCGGAATCTCAGGATCCGCACCTTACCTGCAAGATGGATACCGCACCTTACCTGCAATGCCAGGATACCGCACCTACCTTGGATGGAGAGAGCCCACAGGGAGAAAGAGACCAAGCCCAAGGGAGAAGAGACCACAGGGAGAAGAGACAGGTACAAACTGAACTGGGTGGGAGGGTGAAGGGGGCATTCAAGATGTTTTGGGAACTACAACTCCCGCATGCTTTATTAGCTGGAGTTGTAGTTTCCAAACATCTTGAATGCCAAGTTTCTACCCTCGGTTTATACCGAGTCAACAACTTTTTATTAGGATTTTTAGGTGAATATTGTACCTCGGTTTATACTCGGTCGGTTTATACTCGAGTATATACGGTAATAGTACATGCTACTACTTTGTAACAGATTCTTATCATAAAAATCGCCTAGCACTGTAAAGAGCCTAATCTTGATACATTATTGTCACTACAGTTTTTATCATGCAGTCAGCTTTAACTGGTAATATCAATCATAACTTAAACGGAATTTTTATTACCCATAATTACAATACACCCCCATGCACCATTTACATACAAGAACCTCGTCTGACAACTTCCAGTACTATATAATTAACAAAGTACAATGGAAATGTATTAACATTTGTTAAACTGTTTTTGCCTTCTTAATGTTGTCAATTTAATTAAGGATCACATCTATTAATAGCTGACGTGTTTTTGCTATACATCATACATTGTAGAGCAACTGTGCTGATGCACTTAAGGGTTAACTTGAGCATCTCTAATGCTAAGGTCAATGCATTCATCACCAGGTTTGAGCCCAACTGGCATACCAGAAAATTAACCGTTTTAATTACTTTTTATAGTTGATATCAAAGAAAAGGCCTAAAATACAGAGAAGACCAATCAGAAATGTGTCATAAATGCATTGTATATTTAAGGGAAAATATGAAGCACTTGATCAAATAATTACAAGAGAGCAAAAAGGAGGGGGGGTTGGAAGTACATACTTTTTATAATTTCTTCCATCTATATATTTTGTATTTTTACTGAATTTGTTTTTTTCTTCCCATTTACACACACCTGCTGAAAATATTAAATCTTACATTGATGGAATATCACTAATTCCGTTCCAGTGGATTGCTGAATGTCCCCCGACCGAAACGGTCATTCGTCGTACAAATAAGTCGTGGTCGGGGGTTGTGGATCTGTGCACACATCATACGTGTGTACGAACTTTTTTACAGTACAAATACACTTATCCTTCTGTAGCAAAACCATTACATGTATTCTATACAGAAAGCTAAGCTCTCAACATGCTTTTTGGTTGAAATTCCAAGGTTCATTTATTATAACTGTTTCAGAAATTGACATTTTGTTTGTGCAACAATCCCTATTTTGCAGCAATAAATACTTTTTTATATGCCACCGGTTTCAAATTCTCATCAATATTACTCTTACTATATTAACTGGACAAACTTGTGTTTTTTGTGACCCATCCAAATCAAAGGTACCTATATATACAGAATTATGGTTTTGTTATTATTCTGAACTGCACCCAGACAATTAGGAATCTAATTGTTGGAGTTCTAGCCTGATATAAAGTGATACGTATATACAACACTTGTAAATGTTAGACCAAAATGATTAGGGCCATATTTACCATACCATCCAATCAGGAAATGCCCATGCAATCTCTGGGAGCTTGCAGGAATTTTGTATATTAAATAAGATTGCAGATTTAGAAAAGATAAAATAATTCCATCATAGTTCTTTACAGATTCATGAGCATTTACCACTGAGAAACTATAAACATTGAAGGTGACTTTGAAAAGAGAGGTCATGTTCGAAAGCAATATAACCTTCAGGTTTATTTAAACATGTAACATTCAGTAAAATGTTCTGCAAAAACTCCCTCAATTTTAATTTTTTTTTACATTTTGCCAAACTAGAGGGCCCTTTTAGCAGGAGTTTAACGACAATGGCCTAGGCCCTCCACCAGCCTTGGGCCAGGCCCCTGACACACACCCTACACACCCATGCTCTGGTGGCCAATAAAGCTTTTTAAAAACAGCTTATTGCGTGTCCTCATTACTGGTCTTTTAAACAGTTGATCGTGCTTATCTTTACTGAAGACACGCAATCAGCTGTTTAAAAACATTGTGGGCCCCCCACGACTGCAGGGGTTGCTGTAGCATATTTATTATGCTGCCTCTTAGCCTTATCTGCCATCATATTTTAGTATTTGTTCTTAAACTTAAAATAAATGTGACGTTTAGTGTTAATTAATAGGATTTACAACACCCCAAGACTA
Source organism: Hymenochirus boettgeri (assembly GCA_019447015.1). Lineage (NCBI taxonomy): Eukaryota > Metazoa > Chordata > Amphibia > Anura > Pipidae > Hymenochirus > Hymenochirus boettgeri. Next base: position 95,434,413 of record CM033472.1, on the reverse strand, counting down.
AATCTCAGTCCTTTGCTATCAGTGTTACTCTATGAAACTGATATATTTGTTAACACCCACATATGTCTGTTGATTTGATGGCAGTATTTTCTTTATTTATTATAACAAAGGCCACAGTAGGGTTATTGACCAAGGTAAAACTATACCTGTCAATGTTTCAAATGTAGTTTTGATGGAAGGTGTTGAATGATGCTTGGAGTAAACAAATCCATCTGCAGATCAGTAATGACATCTCTAACACTAAACATTCAAATACTCTTCAATCTATTTGTATTTGAAGGTCAAAAACATGTGCTCTTGGAATGCCTTATGAGAAGATTTATAGGCAATGAAGTGGAAAGCTTTCAGCTCTGCATTTCACCAGGTCATAAAATACTCACCAATTGATAAGCATCCCATGAACTGCCAAACGTATTTAAAATTGATACGTGAAACATATAATGTCAAACTAACCATATTAATATTTCTATATGCTGTAGATTATACATTATACTGTATGTGAAAACACAATCTTCAAGTTATAATGCTGACTAAAAAGCAAAATGTCTAAAAACTAAATACTTTTATTTCAAATATACTCCATTCTCATGCTCTCACCAAAGGGTAACTAAAACCTCCTACATACTCTTTTCAGTGAAGCATAACATTGCTCTTTCTTTAGTGCATTTTATGTTCTCTAATATAATTTGCTGCTACTTGGGCTGTGTAATATTTGGATAAAAGCACAGTCTCTAACCATGACTCACATCAATTGAGATCCTTATATGAGTATCCAAAAATCCTCTTGAGGAGAGGGAACACAGATCTTTTAATGAGATGACAAAATAGCAAGAATGGGGTGAAAGGAAAAAAGAAAAAGCAGGTTCCAAGTGCCTTGTCATTCCTGTCATTCTAATTTGTCATACACTGATGGAGGAATCTATTATAACTTTACTATATGTTTAATTGCCACCAATCAGAATTTATAATGTTCGGAAAGAGAATTTGACCTTAGTTGATATTTATAAGAAAAAACATTGTATTTTTGAAATGTAAAATAATTTCTTATGTTACAGAATGCATTACAGTACTTTAAAAAAAAAAATATGTGAGGAATTTTAAAGGATTAGATTATAAAGCAGAAGAAATATGCAGTGACAGTATGCCTTTAAATATATTGTGAGAATGTTGTTTCTGTGTCGTTAAAGTAAAGCTGACAATAATGTATTACTGCTTTTATGTAGCCAATAATTTGGTATTGATGAGTTATTAGTGTTTACATGTTTACAATGATATTTATGTTTTGGTATTATTTACTTGTTTAAACATTCATTCTTCACAGGCCCTATTTATTATCCTAATTGTTGGAATTGATTACAATGCTAATTTCAGGAGCAGCGTGCCAACATTAATTGCAATATTATATGATTGTGCATAACTCAATTTCACTTACAGATGAAGGAAGAGGAATAAGTGAATAATGCAAATGTGTCGATCTGCCATTACTTCTTACCGTCTACCACTGGGACTTTGACCTGAGAGATACATCAATCTTGTTATCATAAACCAATGTAATTTGATTTTCTTTATTCGTTACTGAAAACTTTAAAGGCTTTTGATTCTGGAAGAACCAAAGCAACTTTTGAATATAGAAATGGGTAAAAAGAACCCTTTACAAAATGAGGAAATGGTTAGTAAGTTTTATGATATATGTACAGTAATATATGTAATATCTTATCACTAATTTGGTTTACTTTAGGATGAACAGGATACAGGTTTACAGAAGTAGAAATATTTTATAAACAAAAAAGTATGTGGCTACTAGCGATGAAGTAAGAGTCGCACACCAAACAATATTGCAGTTGATAAGGCTTTATATCATCAAAAATGCAACGTCTGCCCACACACCAGTGACGTTTCCAGAGACACAGCTCTCTTTCTCAAGATATGGGCAGTACTAATTAAACAGTAATACAACAACATTTTATATCCCATCCCCCAGGAAATGACATCACAACCAGAGAGAGACACGTATTATATCACATAGTTGCAACAGAGGTAGAATCAGGACAACGGTGGCTTTTATGGTTCTAAATATCTCACAATGCATTTAATACTTCACAGAAATGGAGACAGATTTTCACAAAAACAAAAATAAATCCTAATCCCTATTTAGGCCCCCAGGGGCCAACGTCTGTAATTTGTTAACCCACCACACCTCTTTCTTTTTAAGTCTCAGTTCCCTGTCACCTTGTCCCATGACAGGTATGACTTCCAAAACCATAAATTTCAGGTCTTCAGCTGAATGACCCAAGTCTACAAAATGGCGGGGGACTGGAAGAGAGACTTGTTTATGGTTAATTGAGGATTTGTGCTGAGAAATCCTGGCCTTTACTTTCTGTGTGGTTTCTCCTATATATAGGAGATGACACGGACACCACAAGACATACATTGCATATCTTGAATTACAAGTGAAAGAACCCCTTAACGTAAATTGCACCCCAGTTTTCGGATGCGTGAAAGTGGAACCACTTACAACTGACCGACATTGTACACAATTATAACAAGGCATCATCCCCTTCTTTTTTTTGTGAGGAGCACCAGCATGAAAAAATGCTTTTGTCAGGTTTCCTAAGTCTTCATCCTTGAATACAGGATAGCCAAGGAAACTAACCTGGCTTATAATCTGTACGCACTGGCGTTCTTCGACAAAATCTTGGGAGGTATGAATAATCAATCATACCACCCTACCTCAGGTACTTTTCTTTTTTTTAAAAAGCTTTTTTTTACAATGAAGGTGTCCTTAAAAGGAAAAATGTAGATTAAACCACATTTTCATGACATGCCTTTAAAGTTAATTTTTCAGACTATATACTGTATACATATAGTTAAATATTTCTAGGAGAACTATACATAAAATAACAGTTCTTCATAAATGCAATAAAGTGGAGGTTTCAGATATACATTCAATTAAACTAGCTAGTTTGTGTTTACTGGACATATAGTTCTCCTTTAAAAACTCCCCTTTCCTTCTACAGAAATTCATTTGATAGCTCCTTTCTCTTTTTCTTTTAGATTCTTTTTCCATAAGTGGAGTACACTGAATATGTGGTAAGTATGGATTCTCCCGCACCACCACATTTCTTCAAAGTGTGTGTTGGCTGAGTGCTCCCTATCGTGCCATGACCAATGGCTGTAATCTCAGTAATGAATGAAGCGATAGTACACACCAGACAAACTTGTGTGCTTTATTCACACATGTAACATTTCGATGTTGTGCAATATCTTCATCAGACATTAATCAATTTTTGTCTGATGAAGATATCGCACAATATCGAAATGTTACATGTGTGAATAAAGCATGCAAGTTTGTTTAAGTCTGGTGTGCACTATATCGTTTCATTCATTACTAGAGATGTCCGAACTTCACAAAATCCGGTCCGCTCGAGGATCCGCGAATTTTCGAAAAAATTTGAAAAATTTGAAAATCCGTGAAATCCGCGAGCGGACCCATTAAAATGAAAAATACCCTTGAAATTACGTGTTTTCTCGTATTTTCGAAAATTTTCGAAAATACGCGAAAACCCGTAATTTCGAATCGGAAGTTCGGAAGGCAGAAAATCCGAAAAATCCCGAAAAATCCGCCGTTCGCGAACGGGATAAATCCGCGGCAGATCCGGGTTCGGATCCGAGAACCGGCCATCCCTATTCATTACACTGAACATGTCACGTCTGGTAGTAGAGGGGAGGAGAATGATTCAGCAAAGGAGAAGGACTGAAATTCACCACAAAGTTGGTTTGACAATTTTGTCATTTTTCTCAATACTTTAATGCCCGTCACCACTATTACACACCAGTCAGCAGGGCTACAGCAACTAATCACAGCTATTTTTGTACCATCCCATTAAGTATAAAATAAAGGAATAAGACAACAGTGCTGTATGTTATGCAAAATGTTAATGTTTTTTCTCCCCCCCAGAATTTTAAAGTGGCACATAACTGGTGAAAATTGTGAAATAGAGAATAATCTAATGTTGATACAAAACACAGATAAGGGCATGCTAATAATAGTTATGCATCACAGCTGATAAAAATCAGATGGAATATTTATTGTACTTATTTTATTATTTCTTTTTAAAAATACATATAGTACAGTTTGGAAGTAAGCTGAAGTAAAACTATTAAGTGTGCCCTAATTTTCACACATTTTACACCTTTTTTTATCTGCTATCTGAATATACACAGTGGTGTGAAATAGAGACATAATTTCAATGTAAAATTACGGTGCTAATTTGGAAAATGAAACAGATGTAAAAATACAATTTATGTACTGATCATGAATATGCAGTTGGAAAGAAAACACAGACAAAAGCATTATTTACAACACAACATGTCAGTTTTAAAGGGAAAATTAAAAAGAAAAAAGCTTCAGTTAAGCATAGATGATTTCCGCTGGTTGCAAGTAAAGAAGAAACTTAGTTTCAAAATTAACCTGGTTTCGATTTGGAACTGCCAGTTTAAAAAATCTACAGATCTGACAGATTTTTAGAAATTTTCAAAGAAAAATCGCATATTGAAAATTGAAAATTCCATTCAAACTTCAAAAATTCCATTTGAAAAATTTAGATCGAAAAATCGTAAATTTATATTGAAAACACAAAAACACTATTGAAAATACAAAAATGCTATTGAAAATTCAAAAATGCTATTGGAAATTCAAAAACGCTATTAAAAACACAAACTTTCTATTGAAAAAAGCGATTCAGTTGAGTTCAGATTTTTGAAACGTCAATGGGTTACACGAAACCTCATCACTAGTAGGGATGGCATAGAACTCGAACCTGAGTTCGAGCCGAACTGTTTGAGTTCGAACGGACCCGGACTTCTCGAACTATCTCGGACGCGGACTTTCGATATTTCACGGACTTTCGATGGTTTATCGAATGTTCGAACGTTCGAATCCGTGAGTAAAATGTACATGTATCTAGGCACGAACATCGAATCTGCGAGTAAAGTCTCCATTAAAGCCTATAGGCGTGCATCGAATCTGCGAGTAAAATGTCCATGTTACCTCGAACGTTCGAACGCGAAAGCTCGAAAGTAGCGCGTGTGAGAGTAAAATCGATTTTACGAAAGTCCTGGATATTGGAACATGCTCCCTAGACCATTTCCCAGGTCCCACAGCCATTTACATTAAGTTACCATTAATATTTTAGTTGTATTTGACTCGAACTTTTCGAACTATTTGCCTCCCTGAAAGGTTCGAAAACGGACCGAACTTTCAATAGTCGATCGCCATCTCTAATCACTAGTTGCAAGGTTTTTAAACCCAATACAATATATGTTATAGGGCAAGTACAACCCAAATGAAAATATATATATTTTCATATAGGTAAATAACCCCCTAGACCCTTAGAACTGCAATTGTTAGAAATTTGAAAGTTATAAGACTAACTAAAAATGGTACAGTGCCCTCTTTTTGGTTTTTCAGTTGGCATCTGCCAGTCATAAATATGACAGTTGAAATAGCAACCAATGACTGAATTCTATTTCTCTAACTGCCTCCTTTGTGCATGTGCAAGCTCATATTGAGTTTCATTCTACCAGCGGTTCCGCAAAACTTATTTAAATTCTGAAAATTAAATTTGAACACAATTTTCAGCCGTTTCCGATCTTGTTTTTCAAATTTTCAACCAAGTTTTTTAAACTTTGCTGTGATTTTTGGATCTCGATTTTTGAATTTTAGACTGAGATTTCCAAATTTCTGATATTATAGTTTTTCACATTTTCAATAAGTTCCGTGTAGGCAGAACCCTTTTGTGAGGAAAAGGGAAGGGGGGAAGAACATTTCACATTTAGTAAACGTTTTAGTGAAAAAACATTTTTTACGTTTGGTTCTACAGCTCTCAGATTTCTAACTTGCAGTTTTGTGGTTGATTTACCTGTATACCATTTTTGATTTGAGGGTAGGAATTGTCCTTTAAGTTTTGTGCTACTATTCAAAGAAATTGACAGTAATTTGTCATAATCCCTTTGCAGCAGTTACGGCATTGCAGGAGCTTGTTATGTAAGCTGGCCACCTCAATGCAGAAGGTGTTAAGTTCTGTTCTATTATGTAATATAAAATTGAACACTTACTTCATCTTACTGCATCTGATGCACTGATGCACAGTGCAGAAAGTTTTGGACTTTGCACAGGCATCTGTTAATGAGACTTAAGCCTCGTACACATTTACAATTTTTGCACCGACCAACAACCACCAAGCCTGTTCAAGCGCGCGCCAAAAGGGGGTCGTTCAGCACGGGTGTACATCATGGTTGGCGGTCATCGGTCGGTGCCAAAATCGTATGTATGTATGAGCCTTAAAACCCTTGCCAGCCCAATATTTAAGGCTTATGTAATAAAAAGTGCAAAAGTTTGCCTCTACTGATTAACTGCAGAAACCAATCACATTTCATCTATATGCTAAAAAGCATCTAATTGGTTGCTGTAGATTAATTGCACAGGCACATTTTTGTATCTTTTATTACATAAGACCCTAAAAGTCAAACATTAAGTGCATGTTATTTCCGTATAAGAAAAGCATAAAAATAAATCAAATATAATAGGGCACATTACAAAGAGCATTAGGTAATGAAATATCATCTGCAGTACCATATAAAGCCAATATTCATTTGTAAATGGATCCTTTTCTGTGTTGACTTTGTTACAGGATCTCTTGAGTTGATATGAACATTTTATTTATAGAATACAAAAAATATTCTGATGAGAATTTTTTTCTCATTGAACAATTTTATTTTACAGTTATATGATATACCTTTCAGACACTTGGGAAATCAATGTTTCATTTCACTTTCCATACTTATGTCAAAGCGCTAGCTTTCAGATAACAAATTTCCTTTGTAAGATCTTCAAACGTGGAATGCTTTTAGCACTTGTATGGAGTTGAATTTCACCACTCAGAAGTGAAATCTAGCATGCTAAGAACTCCAGTATCTCATAAATACCCAGAGAAGGTATTTGATAATCAGCGTTGATCATTTTATGTTTAACCTGTATTCTGCTGCTCCAAGCTTTTTCCTAACATTCCATCATCTTTGTTATATTACCGTGTGTGGTCTGTCAGTAGCAGCACAAAACACGCAACCCCTAACCCCCCCCCCCAAAAAAAAACAATGTTAACCCCTCGGTGCCTGTCTATTTAAAGTACATGCTGATGTACTAAAATGCTGGTGCAATTTCAAGGGTGCATTACCCAGATCAGAAAGATTTCAAAGGTCAACATTGATTTCAAAGGTCAACATTGAACAAAATGTAATGCACACGGTAGTAGCAAAATAGAAAGATCTGGATCAATTCATCAAAATGGTACTTTTGTACTTCTACATAAGTGTGTATGTGGGTGGGGTGTGTAGACTGTGTTAATCATCATAGTACTGACTTTTCCCCCAGTCATCTTATGTGTGAAGATTATGTTTATGCACCACAATTTTATTTAAAGTCCTCCATTCACCCCCCCCCCCACACACACACACACACACACACTTTTTATCACTAATGCTAGATCTGTCCTGCCATTTGGAGCCAGGGCGTTTTTTATTGTTGTTTTTTTTTTTTGCCTTACTCAAGGCAACCGTTAGGTAGGGTTAAACAGGAGGGTGAAAAGGTTGGAAGTATGTCTTTATACTTTATTCAACCTCAATTACAATGTTATTATGCTTGTGAAGGTTCTAATTCATCCAGGTCTGTTGTTATGTCTGTTGTGTTCAGTTAGATCAACTGGACTTAAAGTTTAGTTCTTGAAGATGTTTCACTAGTCATCTGACTGGCTTTCTCAATTCAGAATGAATTGTACAATAAACACCCCTTAGCATCAATGCATCCACACCTTGCATTCAGAGGGTTCCTAACACCTGGCTGTCATATGCTAATTGGTACTTTCCAGGGTACTTAATTGCCAACAGATTCTGGTACAAGTAATTTTGATTTCAAAATTACTAGCAAAACATCTTCAAGAACTAAACTTTAAGTCTAGTTGATCTAACAAATACAACAGATATAATATGTTACTATGTTTTTATATTATAAAGAAGTCTGCACCAAAGCTATGCTTGGGTATTTAACCTTGAGATACAAACATTATAATACAACACATTATAGTTAATGTTTCATAAACCGAGTTTCAACATTCCAGTAAAGTCTGCCCATTCAGTAGCTGTAGCCCTTTGGTTACACAGAATAGAAGTTTCATATTTATAGTAGGATTGGCCCTACAGGAGTCCTGTGTCTCTGCTATATGAGAGAGCAGGAATAACAAATTGGCATGCCTTCACCCAGGGTTGAGACAGGCTCCCTGAGAACTTCAAGTATTTACTCTGTAGTCAGTTTATTCCACTGAACAGAATGGAAAAGTTTATTTAAGGCAGATGTCAACTTTGTACCAGTACTTACAATCTGCCAGCCAGGAGTGTTGCAGAACCAGAAACTGATCCATTGTATGCTGGAGGATATTACTGGAGAGACAATTTCCTGGCAAGGGTTTCCTTATTTCTGTTTATACCTTAATCATAATTATACCTTAAAACTTCCCCCTCACTTCCTAATTCCCTAACTTACTTCCTGGTTACCTGGCTCCTCCCCCTCACTTCCTAGTCTAGCCATCTAAAAATCTCTATGATACAGGATGAGTAGCAGGGATGCATCCCCAGCTTCCCTACATAGCCATACACATTATGATTGTCAGCCCGAAGATTGAGTGTGCTTCATTATAGTTTTGCTGAGAGCAAAGTGAGAGCAAGTGATTTCTAGTTACTAGACACTGACAGGGCAATGTAATAAAAGTTCTTATTGTTAAAAATTATACCATTTTTAATGATAAGAACTTTTATTGCACCACCCTGAGACTGTTTTAAGTTATTTTGATTAACAGCAGATCTATGTGCCAATTTTAATTGTATGTTCTATGTAGTCTCACCTACATGAATTAGCCTACAAAAGCTAGGGCATAGAAACAAAGAAAAGATAATCAATTCACATACTAAAGCTGGTTACAGAGAGGAAGATGCCACCATGATGCCTGACCAGGTCAGATCATCAATGAGGCCCGACTGAATGCCTATACATGAACCTATTCTCCACCATTCTTCAAGCAGTTGGTGATTGCCCTATACAATATCATACTGGGAACTTATAAACAATGGGTTTTTAGTATACATTTTTATGACCTCAAGGATGTAAAGCCTTTCAGCCACTTAAGATAAACCTATTCTGGAAGGTTCTAACTTTTACATTTTTTTTTATCCTTGCATTTCTCAGGCTTGTGCATTGTATTAGTGTAGCAAGGCTTTCACTTACCCTAGCCCACAGGCTTTTTACAGAAAGGGAAGAGACCTCCGTCCAATGATTTATAATAAATTCATGGGACCACCAATTAAAGGGCCACCTTGGGGGTGCTACTACTAAATGGAAACTTGGCCTACAGTATCTTCCTAATATATTTCATACAATGGAAGGACTGAGGGAGCACTCCTAAGGCTAAATTACAATTTGCCCAAAGAACTTCCACCGAATTGTAGGTCACTAATCTAATGCACATTTCTGATAAATGTGAACTTTTGAGAAAAAGCAATTAAGGTTAAAAAAAAGGTTAAAAGTTAGGACCTTCCAGACTGAGGTTACCTTGAAATGGTCTAGAGAGAGAGAGAGAGAGAGAGAGAGAGAGAGAGAGAGAGGTATATTTCATGCCATTAGCTTGGTTCTGTGCAACTTCCTGGAATCAATCTTACCTACCTTACCCCTAAAGTTGGTTTTGGGGGGTGGCCATGCCTTTTAATTTTACATTCTTAAAGGTAACTGTGGTCTCCATGCAAGTGCCCAATAGCTTTCCTTATGTTACAGGTTTGTAAAGTTACACTTCCTTGTCTGCAACCATTCTTTGTCCTTTTCTCTTCTATGGCAAATTAAGTTAAGAGAGTGGACATGCCCTTTAAATTTGTTTCAAGTTAGTGTACCTGGAAATTCAGGGTCATATTTACATCTCAGGAGACTTTAGGCACAAAAAACTTGGGGCCTTTAAACCCACATGCCTACTGTGTTAAATGGTTAAATGGTAAATTGTGCCTGGTAAAAAGTTTAAGAGGTATTCAAGCTGGTTTTTATTGTCTGCTTGTTTTCCTGAAGGGTAATACACAAGCGCCTATCACGCTGTGGTTTAATAAACCGAATGATAGTCTGTTAGATCATAATTAAAGAGGTACCATTGATATTTCCCCAGAATCAATCATTTTTTTCGGTTTAATTGACCAAAATAGTGTACTGGATATCTGATCGGATTGATATATCTATCTTGGTGTGCACCTAGCCTTACTTTTAGTAAGTATGAGGTAGGAGTGAACATGCCATCAATAAATAGTTAAATTTAGTTTTTCCTGTCCCCTAAGTATACTACTAAGATAGCTGTAAGCTGTGGGTACAGTACATTCCAAGTCTCTCTGGGGAGGCCTCTGGTGAACAGAAGGTGTCTAAGTAGACGCAAGCTGTTACGAAACCTATTGCCAGAGGCAAAATAAAAAGATAAATAAAAAATAAGATAAATTCAAATTGCAAACATCGCTATTTTGTATTTGAAATAAATAATTTTTAGTTTAGAAATGTGTATAATAAAAGCATCAAAGTATGATTCCCCCCGACGGTTCAATTTGGTTTGTTGTCTTTATGGAAGTAGGGGAAAACAGTTTTACATTAATCAAGTGTCAGACTGTAGGATGTCCTCTGGAGATCTGATTAATCTTTTGAGAATCTTCTGTGCTTACTATGGCAAATGGTTTATTTAGCCTGTACTTCAAAATCTGTTCTCGAATCTTCTCACAGCTTAGTCAATAAAACCTACACTATGGGACTGTGTGCACTAATACGGGTCTACATTTCAGCAATACATTATAGAAAATATTTTATAAAATTTATGCATCTTCCATGCTCTTTCACTGCTTTGGGTATAGAAGATTGTTACAAATTTTTTTTCTTTTTTATTATTGTGGATTTATATAGCACCAAAATCTTCTGTAGCACTTTACAATTACATGTATACATTCACATCAGGCCCTGCCCTGAAGAGCTTACATTCTAAGCACATTTATTTGACACATACAACCTATCAGTATGGGAAACTGGAGTGCCCGGAGGAAACCCACTAAACATGGGGAGAACATACAAACTCCTTGCAGATGTGTCCAAGGGTGGAATCGAACTCAGGACTTCAGCGCTGCAAGGCATCAATGCTAACCACTGAGCCACCGTACCGCCCATTATTTATTTTTATTATTTTTTAATTGATGTAAATGTATTTATTTATCACTTTTATAAAATAGCTCTATACCACTGCACTGCAGCTAGCATTATTTTTGTTATTACAGGCATTAAGTTAATAAAGTCCTTAATCACAGCAAGGCGGTTTGCATCTAAGACATATAAATAATACATGCTCTTTTGCCTTTCATTTGTATGACCTTCCTTTGCTGCAACTGAGCCTAATTACCAGGTTAAACTCCTGCTGGAAACAAGAAGTCCCTATGTGAAGGGCACATCTTTAAAGCAAGATCTCTGAGATGCTCAGCAAGGAGCCAGGATTTTGTAAGGAATAAGATAGAGAAAGACCATCTTGATTAATGGATGAGAGCAAAGCCTGTGTTTAGATAGCAGTGAACAGCAGGATTCCAAATCACTAGAAGAGGGACATGCAGTATTACAAGCATCTTTGAATACATTGTACTCCTCTCAGCTTTTACTTATTCTCTAAGCTCCTGTTTTTTGCTGAATAACATATCAAATAACATGTCTGGCTGTTTTGGAAATATAAAACTAGTAGTTTTGTCAAATGAAAATAAATACAGATTTATAACAAGCTATTTTCATTCCAGAGAATGCTGGACTATCATGGCTGGACATCAAAAACTGGATCTTGCTTTATTTCTAACCCCTTGATTCAATGATTCATTGCTGTGATAGAGACAATATTGAATGTAAAAGATGGCGTACTTGTACATTATTGGAATCTGAACAGTACGGCAGTCTAATCTAGCTCATCTAGCAGCACTATATCTTAATTAATTTGAGTTCCTCATTTAGTCTGATTTCCTCTTTTTGCTTATTTTAAATAAAATCTAAAGAGAGGAATTTGTGACTGTCAGGCATGCTTTCACATAAATGTCATCTTATTTGTTTTAACGCTAAAAGCCTTTAAATAAATGCCATAAACACACATGTATGAATATTTATATACTAGTTTAATCTACATTGCAGTGACTTGCTGACGTGAATTTCCTTTTTGCTGGAAACATGAATATTTATTAGAAATGACAATATATTTGTAGGTAAAATTGTTATACATGCTATATTTAATAGCCTATAGTTGATAAGCAAACAGTTAAAAACTATAATTGTTTATAAATGTGCAAAATATTGATTGTGCTTGTCATCTGCAGAAACCAATCAAATGTTACCTTTTTACTGGTCTACTACTGTTAGAAACCTCTTGCTAAAGAAGACCCAGTATGTGTTTTTAACTATTTGTTTATCTGCTAGTTAAAACACACACTTTAAATTCATTTTTCGGCATCCGTGTATATTTACAGCTGACTTTTAGTATATAGGATACATTCAATGTAAACTGATTATTTGGGGGGGGGGTATTTATTTTTTTGTAAACAAACTATTGTACACACTTGTGTAAAATAACTTGATTTTTTGGAAGTAATAACATGTATGTTATGTTAAAATGACACTTGGTGATCCCTCTAAGCTGTGCACTTGTGCATTTTCTTACAACTCTGCAGGCCTACTTACAAAGGTTAAAGGGTGTGTATACTGAAAAAGTGACTTTGCCTCATCTTAATTTATAATTAAGTAAATGTAAGTAGCAATTACTCTGAGGTGCGTGTGCTGCTGCATGCATTCAATCCAGTACTTGCTTTGCTCAGGTTATGTTTCCCTCATCCCTTCCTTAACTGACTCCTTTCCTCAGACCTGACTTTTTTTTAATTGAGCATGCTCGGTAATCACTATCATCTAGCACTGAGAAATGGAATTCCCCAAGTGTCACCCATCCATTTATAGTTATACCCTTCCAGTTACAGCAAAATCCAGTTCCTGCACACAGCAGAAGATAAGTTGCGCAGAAGATAAGGTACTTGAATGACAGCTGCAATTTATGCTTTTAGATAAATAATAGATATCTAAAAAATAGGTGTCAGATCGACAAAAAAATGTTACATTGATAGTTGTGATGAATTAATATTTTCATTATTGGCCATTTAAAAAAAAAAGTGTTTCCAGTGTACATACGCTTTAAAATGGTGCACACACACAAATATATGCACTGTGGTACTGTATGTATGGCACATACTTTTGTTTTATATGAGTACAAAAAATATATCTGCACACACAGCATGTAAAATCAAAGGGGATGTTGGAAATATGAATAATGTAAAGAGTAAAAAAGTTTCTGATTTTATAGAGATGAGTGTGAAACCCTTTTAAAATATTAAATCAAAAATATTCAAAATGCAGTGGCTTGGTGGTGCAGAGCTTCACTGATATTCACGATTTGCACATTCCCAGTAGCAGTTTGCAGTGTAATAGTCTCTAGCTCTCCCTGTCAGCCTCAGCTATATTACTTTTTTGAAGGAGAAAGTTTACATTCTTAAAGGGGAATGTTGGAGGGTACAAAGGATGTTATTTTGTTTATGCAGATAATACTCACTCGTTTCGATGCATCATCACCTCACCCTTTGCAGCTAAGTACTATGTTGTTTGTACAGGTGTACCATTTAAAAGAGGAATGTCGGAGGGTATGACATAACATATCCCCCAATGTTCCCCTTTAAATAGGTACCCTGTTGAAGTATGCACTGACCTGTTCATTTAATTTCAGGTTCATTTCATTATCTTCCACTTCCCACCCACCAACTTTACCTTTAGATAAGTACAGTAGTGACAAATGCATTGCATAGAACTGTGCTAAGATAAGGGTAATTATATTATTTTTTTTTTAAACTCGTTTTATTAGTGCTCCATAGCATATTTCAGTAGTTATTCAGTGCATTATTTTACAGTATAGATTATACATTTATATATTATCTTTATAGTTGTTATACACGCTTGGAGTTAACTTGACATAGTCTATTATTATTAATTACACTTAAACAAACAATTCAACGTAGGTATAACACTTGCCTGTGTTGTCTTCCAATTTGGTTTATTGTCGTCGGCCGTCGTCCGCCCGTCCAGATCCGTCCCCGGGGGCCCCTTTGGTATGTTTCAAGATCATATGCACATATGTCTGTTTGTTTCTTGAAGTTATACTACTGTGTTGGTTGATTCAAGCCAATTCCCCCAGATTTTTTACAATTTATCCAGGCAGTTTCTATGCTGGTACATGATTTTAATGTGTGGTAAATCACTATTGATAATTTTAATCCTGTTTTTGGTTTTAGGGATTTTGTCAGACATCCATCTCATGATTATTAATTTTCTGGCATAGAATAGTGTTGCCTGCAGGAAGGCCTGTTCCATGGTAGACCATATATCATTTTCAAACAGTCCAAAGATACAGGTCTCGAGTGTGGGCTGGATGGGGTGCGGAGTGAGAGGTTTTAGAAAATGTATGATTTCTTGCCAGAAGGCATATATCTTTGGACAATTCCATAGTAGATGTAAAAAATCTGCGTCTGTGTGGTGGCATTTAGGGCATGTAGAGGCTCGTGAGGTTCTCATATGTTTTAATTGTTTAGGTGTATAATATGTTTGATGCAGGATTTTAAACTGTATGAGTTTGTTATTTGCTGCCGGTGACACTGTACAGTGTGTGTTAAGGATTTCCGGCCATTTGTCCTCTGTAATTCCTGGCATTTTGTTTTAACTTGTTCAATAGTCGGTTGGGATTTAGTTGTTATTAGGAAGGTGTATAGCTTGGAAATGATTCCTTTCAGTCCTTGGGTACGTATTATGCCTATAATTGGGTGTTTTGATATGTTTTCATAGTTGTTGGGGAAAGTGATTTTTATTGCATGTTGTACTTGTAGGTATCTAAAGTGTAGTGCCATTGTGAGTTCATATATGTGTTGGAGATCTTGGAATGAAATTAGTTGGTTATTGCTAATCAAGTCACCCAGTGTACAAATACCTTTTTCTTTCCATATCGTCCGGCCAGGGAGACCCAGAAATTCGGGGAGTAGTTTGTTGTTCCATAGAGGGGTATGGTCAAAATAATCAGTTGAATGATATAAGTGGTTGGTAAGATTCCATACCTTCACTGCCTGTTTATGTAGGGTGGTGCCCGGTCCTATCATGTGCATTTTTGGGGCAGCTAGGTAGGCCATGAACGGGCTTGTTATATACGTGGTCATCATCATATCTGATATTGTAGGTGGGGTATCTGGGTTGACCCAGCACTGGAGATGTTTTAACTGGGAAGCCCAGTAGTATACTTGTAGGTTGGGTAGGGACAGCCCTCCCATATGTTTGGGGCTTTGTAGGGTGGTAGTTTTGACTCTAGCTTGTTTGTTGCCCCATATGAAGGAAAGGATTAGGCTGTTCAATTTGGTGAAAAATGATTTGGGGATGTAGATTAATGAGTGTTGAATTACATACAGAATCTTTGGTAGTAAGAATATTTTAATCAGTTGGGTTCTACCCCAAAGGTTATTACATGTGTTACATGTTTACATGTGTTACATGTGTTACATGTTTCCAGACTAGGGTTTTGGCGTTCGTGTATTCTATTAGTATGGATAAGTTTAATGAGTAATTGTTGAGGGGATTTGGTTATAATTATGCCTAAGTATTTAAAGTATGGGACTACTGGGATGGGTATGTTGCTAGGAATTTTGTGTGTTGGGAAATCATCTAGTGGGTAGAGGGCTGATTTATCCCAATTGATCTTTAGTCCTGAGTGCATTCCAAATTTATTAATAAGTGTGAAAGCAGTTGAGATCGGGAGTCCAGGGTTTTCTAAAAATAAAATAATATCATCCACATAAAGACCCATACGTTCTTCTTACCGGCCTATACGGAAGCCCCGTACCTGTGGGTTGGCTCTGAGACTCAATGCAAGGGGTCAATTGCAATGGCAAATAAATAAGGGGATAGGGGGCATCCCTGTCTGGTTCCTCTATGGAGTGGAAATGTGGCCGATAGTTCTCCATTTATGAGTATGGATCCTGTTGGTTGTGCGTATAACAATTTGACCCAATTAATAAAGCCTGGGCCGAATCCGTATAGTTTCAGGACTTCCCATAGGTATGGCCATTTGACCGAGTCGAATGCCTTACAGGCGTCTAGGGATAGTATGATGCGTTCTCTGGCGTTGTCGTGATTTAGTTGGGTTTGAATGAGTGTACGTCTCAGGTTAATTGTTGTGGATTTGTTAGGCATGAAACCCGTCTGGTCAGGGTGTATTATGGATGTGATGACTGATTTCAGACGTTGTGCTAGGATTTTTGCGAGTATTTTGTAGTCTGTTGTTAGTAATGAAATTGGTCTATAGGAGCCACATTCTTGTATATTTTTCCCGGGTTTGGGTATTACCACGATTGTAGCGTTATATAATGAGGTGGGTAGTGTTCCTGTGTTGTAGGATTCGTTATACATCTCCAATAGTGGGGGGAGTATGTGTTTGTTGTATTTTTTGTATATTTCAGTCGGTAGTCCATCTGGTCCTGGTGTTTTCCCGTTAGCCATTTCCCCCAGAGCTGACTGCAGTTCTAAATATGATATAGGTGCGTCTAGTGTTAGTCTTTGGTTGGTTGTAAGGGTGGTGAACTGCAGGCCTCTCAAGTATTCAGCAATATCTTGTGAGGTGGTTGTAAGTTTGGAGGTATATAGTTCCCGGTAGAAATCATGGAAGACTGCTAGGATTTGGGGTGTTGAGTGGACTAATACATGCTGATCGTTTTGTATACCAAGAATTATGTTTGATTGGGTGTGGTCCTTTACTAGATATGTTAGTAACTTGGCTGAGTGTCCTCCATTTTCAAAAAAAATTTGTCTAATAAAAAATTGTTTTCGGTGCGCTTTTTCAGTTTGCAGGTTATTGTAGAGGCGTTGGGTCTGGAGCCAGTTATTTTTGGCTGTTGTTGTCTGGTGTTGGATATATTCTTTTTCGGCTTGTAGAAGTTGGGATGTTAGTGTTGTTTCTTGTTGTTGTGTGGTTCGTTTAATATATGAAATTGTTGAGTGGAGTCGGCCTCTTAAGTACGCCTTAAATGTTTCCCATAGGTTTTTCGGGTTACTTGTTGTGGAGTTATATGCCAGGAATTCTTCCAGATATCCTGGCAAGGAGTCGGGGTTTGGTATTTGGGTTAGCCAGAAGGCGTTAAAGTTCCATGGCTTTGTTCATACGGCTGTGTTTGGTAGGGCTATGTGGAGTAGTACAGGTGAGTGGTCGGATATTCCACGGGGAAGTTGAGTTATGAGTGTTGTTAGCGGGGCGTTTTTTTTAGCGAGGAAGATGTAATCCAGTCTAGATAGTGAGTTGTGGGTTAAGGAGTGACAGGTAAATTCCTTTTTGTTTGGATAGCGGTGTCTCCATATATCTACCCATGCCTATATTTGCGTGAATGATGCCAGTGGAGTTGTGTTTATTGTTTTGGAGTTATTAGCAGGGGGTGTGTTATGAAGTCGGTCTTTATTTGGGCACATAGTTGCATTAAAGTCCCCCATGCTTATGAGGTGTGCATCTGGGTATCTGACTAGTAATGGGGTAATATTTTCCATCATGGAGAGGTTGGTATTTGGTGGGTTGTATATTCCAAGGAGTATCATAGGTGTGTTTTCTATCTCTGTGTAAACAAACACGTATCTGCCGTGTGGGTCGGTTTTGACCAAGTGAATTTTGTATTTAAGGGATTTCCTGAATAGTAACGATACCCCTCTTGAGTATGTTGAGCACACACTATGCGCTGCCCATCCAACCCAGGGTTTTTGCAGTGTTCTGGTTGTTGCTTGTGTCAAGTGGGTCTCCTGCAGACAAACTATATCAGCTTTATGCCTATTGATCATTGTGAAAACTTGTGTTCTTTTATCAGTGTGATTTAGGCCTCTAACGTTCCAGGAAAGTATTTTGAGGGTAGCTGTCGACTCACCTATTGTTGTTGTAGTTTGAGTCCAGCGATCCAGACGCGCAGGTTCAGGCCGACGTATTTCCTAGTATTAACAGGCGACAGGCAAAGAAGGTTACAGTTAATTCTTAGTTTAACATATTTATTTAACAGTAAACAAAACAATATTAATAACAGTAAAACTTGAAAATAGTGTATATAGGACATAGATGTCCAACTAACGTTGGTCCTCAGAGGCAGTTGTCTCCTTGGACCAGCGGCAGGGGAAGCTGAGTAGCTTGATTCAAACGTCGTAGACGTCTGGCAGGGGGAAGTCTCCCGGTGTACTTTAATATTTCCCGATTTGGGGTTTATGTATTATGTAGCAAGTCGTTTTTGGTTTCTCCTTCAGTTGTTAAGGTTGAACTAGGCGGATATTTCTGGGGAAAGAGTAACAGGTAAGGAAAGTAGTGTACTGTATGTTGATTTGGGGGGTGGGGGTGGATTAAACAGCACAGCGGTGGGGTTCACAGCGTTCCCTTTATCCTACTTTGTTATATAGGTTTTCCATATTTACATTGTCTTGGATCATATTTGGATCCCCGTTTGTGAGTATTGGGCACAGCCGAGATGGGTACAACATGGGCGGAGGCAGAACAGGGGGCAAGGGGGAGATATGATATATCCTCCCAGTCTGTACTCCATCTCTCCCAGAACCACATAGATTTATTTCAGCTAAAGATATAGAGGTAGGGAGATGGGGGGGGGGGGGGGTGTCGCCCCCCTAATCTAAAGAGCGAGTGGAGTGGTGAGGAGAGGGCACCATATACATTTCCCTAGTGTGTTCTAACACGTTAGATACTCGGATCCATAGATAGACATTCTGTTATGGACATATATCCCCCATCAGTGTCTCTCCTATTACACTTGTATATATATTTGAGCTTTTATTTATTCAGTAGTTGTTTGTTGTTAACTTGGTTATTTTTTATATCAATAGTAGACATTTCTATTGGGTATATATATACTTTCTATACATCTGCATATCTATGTTATACCATATAGTAGGTCCAAGGGGGGTATGGAGTTTTGGCCCTAACCCACGGGGCCAGACACATATGGGGGTTGATCCTGTTACGCTTATATATCACACATCAATATATCTCCTATTACACTTATATATACATTTGGGTGTTGTTTATTCAGTATTTGTTTGTTGTTAGTTTGGTTAGTCTTGATATCAATAGTAACATTTCCAATAGGCGTAGATATACATTCTATGCATCCATATATTTATATTGTATCTTATAGTAGATTTAAGGGGGATATAAGGTTTTGGTCTTGGTTTAAGGGTCTGGGCATACATGGAGGCTAATCCTGTTATGCATATATACCTCCTATTACGCTTGTATATATATATTTGAGCTGTTATGTATTCAGTAACTGTTTGTTGTTAGTTCAATTAGTCTTGATATCAATGGTAAACATTTCTATTAAACATACACATACATTCTGTACTCCCGCATATTTTATACCATATAGTAGTTCCAGGGGGGTGATAAAGTTTGGTCCCGATCTAGGGGATCAGACATAAGTGGAGGTTGTTCCTGTTATGCACATATATCCTACAACAACATACCTCCCATTACATTCGTATATACATTTGGGCTGTTATTTGTTCAATAGTTGTTTGTTATTAACATGGTTAGTTTGGTATCAATAGTAAGTAATTCTATTAGCTACATATATGCATTCTTTATTTCTGCGTAGTTTGTGTTTTACCATATAGTTAATTTCAGAGGGTGTGTGAGATGGTGGTCCAAGTCTAGGGGGGTCGGGCAAATATGGAGGCTGACATCTGTTGTTTGTCTTACTGGTTCGGGTCATGCCGCTGTGGTACCTTAGATGGGAAGGTTGGTGGAATGATGCAGAGTTCTTTGGTCGACCTTTCCCTTTCTTTTACCATTTGCTGTGGAATTTTTAGTTTTGCAATGTCAGCATATTTAATAGGGCTGTCCAGCCCTGGATTTTGGGGGTGCAGCCCACCCTCCCCATAGTGCAGCAATAAGATTTCCAGGTAGGGCGGCCCAGACTGGGTGCATGGTCAGGTTTCCAGGGACACTGAAGATATTTGTTTGGGTTTCCCCCCGTGGGTTTCCTCCTATTATACATTATGTCTATATTTGTGTAAATGCAAATGTAGAGAGGGGGCTCTGTCCAGGGGCTTTAGCGGTACCTGTTACTTGAGGACTCGTCTTTGTGTGAAGATTCCTTGTGGTGTTAGGTCAGGCCCTGTGTGCTGGGCCAAATTGGGTATCCAGCCATTGGGTTGTCTCTGTTGGGGATTCGAAGAACTTGGTGCTGCCTCCATGCTGAATCCGCAGGCGCGCTGGATACATCATGGCGTATGGAAGATTAAGACTTCTAAGTCGCTGTTTGACTGTCATGAAAGTCGATCTCTTATTTTGGAGGTCGAAAGAATAATCTGGAAACAGCATGATTGTGGAGTTCTCCAGTTGAATCTGTCCTTTCTGTCTGGCGAGTCGTAGGATGGTGTCTCTGTCCCTTGCATTCAGCAACCTGGCAAGCATGGGACGTGGTCTTGACCCAGGGGGCGGGGGTCGAACAGGTACTCGGTGGGCCCGACATGTTATTGGCGCCAAACGTGGCGAGGAACCATGCGGTCAGGTAGGTTTCAGGGTCCTTGCCTTCAATCTCTTCAGGGAGGCCCACCAGTCTAATATTCTGTCAACGGGATCTGCCTGTATCCATTATTTTCCATATCATCGGTTTTCGCTTGCTGGCTCTGGAGTTGTCGTCTCAGGTCAGCCATTTCCGGTATTGGGTGCAGAGTATCATCAATTGAGGAGACTCGTCCCTCTAGGTCTCCTACGCGCTGCCTCAGGGCCTGGAAGTCTTGCCTCAGCAGGCCGACGTCGACTTTCACTTCCTCTATGAGGACACTAAGAGAGGCTTTGGATTCTTGGATGGCAGCCAGAATCTGTGCTGGAGACGGATCGGGAGGTACACCATTTGCTTTTTGTTTGTTGGTGTTGGAGTTAGGGGCTGCGGCTGTCTCCACGTGTTCCGTTTGTGGGTCCGAGGTTGCGGCCTGGTCCTGCTGTTGGTGGGCGAATTTCCCCAGTTTTTCAACATACCCGGTTCTTTTTGCTTGTTGGTTGCCGTGCTTGGTCATTGTGCCGGTTTTTGTGGGGTTGTTTTACCTTTGCGTTCGGTTGGTGCAGTTCAGGATGGTTTGACTGGGAGAGCTCCTGTCCCCACGTCTTCTCAGCTCGCCATCTTGGCCACGCCCCCTGGGTAATTATATTATTATTACTAGCGTATGAGTAAGAACCTTGTTCGGTTCGAAACGCGTAAGGCGTGCATGTGGACAGTATGTGTGGCCGAGATGCCGAATAAAGCTTAACTGTTTTTTAACTAACTGGAAGTGCAGTGTTCCTGGACCTTACGATGTGCGCTAAAGATTACCCTTTATTCTTTGTGGACTACTGACTGGACCTGAAGTGACGGGTTCGGGGCTGGCAGCACCCGAGCCACCGGGGGGGAACGGTGAGTAGGAGTTCCGGGCCACCTTGAGAAAGGACGTTGGTCCGAAACATGTAGCACACATGTTTTGTTAAAATAAAGATATCTTGCTTCACAGCTTGGAATCTGTGCCATCTGTATGCTGCACATATACCTCCATTTACTTGAATTGCTGAACCTGGACCAGAGATACCAGGAGGTGTAGCCTACAGTTTCTACATTTGATCCTAGGTGTAGTGGATCCCCATCTACTCATGTTATTACCCTGAGGATTGTGTATTAAGAGACAGACACAGGGTTCGTTACATCTGTGTCTCCTGCATATTGAAGTGAGTTTCACTGAGTTAAGTCAGGGAAAGCATCTTTCACACATTATAACATACATGTTATTATATAGATCATGCTAGGATCTGTCTTCGGCTTTGTGTATAGTTAATTTAAACTAATTATATTATCTCCCTTTAGTTCTGCACTAGGTTGTTTCTATAAGTGTACCTTTTAAAAGAGTTTATGAAACTAAGGGCCATATTTATAACCGGCCGATAATAGCACCGGAAAATTATCGCCGCACATCGGCGCGGGAAAAATATTTCCCGCTATTGCCATATTTAGAATGGCTAGTGGCATTACGGCAAAATGATTTGCGCCCGCGGTGGTAATTTTAACTAGTAGGGGGCTGGGAGGGGATGCTGGGAAAGGATGCGGTGGTCACATTCCTCAGAGTGGCACGGCAGTACCACCCCGTCCTCTCCCCCCTGTGGCAACGGCGGGGTGGTACGCCCAACCTGCCCTCGCCCCCCCGGATGCGACCACCGCAACCCCTTCCCAGCAGCCACTCCCAGCCCCCTGCCCCAGGGCCCGATGGGGGGTGGAGGGACCCTCCAGCAGGGGGCACTGAGTGGGGCTAAAGGGGTCCCGCAGCTTGAACCGGGATTTCAGAATATCTGATTGGTTAATGTAATACATGTAAACCAAGCATTAAAAAATTGACCAATCAGAAACGGATTAGGGTTTTCTGCTAAACTATATAAAGAGGTGCACTCCTCAGATGCCATCGCAGTAGATGGCTGAAGAAAGAAGCGGCTGGCAACATCGGCTCCGCTGAGGCCGGCGGTTCTAGCAGGCTCACTGTTGGCCGCAGTGACCCTGCCTGGCATCGGCGACCTCAGTGGGGTTGGTGTCGCCAGCCCGAAGACGTTGCGACGGATCAAGACGTCGACAACATCGGCCTTGTCGAGGCCGCCGCCGCCCGCCGGGGTACCTCTCGGGGGTTGGCGGCCTTAGCGGAGCTGGTGTCATTGGGGCTGGAAGAAAGAAGACGCCGACAAATGGCTCTTTTAAGCGCCACTCACTAGGGTCCCGGTTTGAGCTGTGGGACCCCCAGTGAGCGGCTCTTAAAAGAGGGGTACCGCTGCATCCCTCTGAGGAATACGACCACGCATGGCGATCCTTTCCCGGCATCCCCTCCCAGCCCCCTGTAATCTCGGCAGTTTTTGCCACCCTCAATGTGGCGAAGTGAAACGGCCGAAATTAGTGCAGCGCTTCAGTTACCGCCGCTTTATAAATAGAAGCAGCAGTAACTGTTCCGATAGGCGCGAAAAGTTAATGAGGCGTTATGCGTTTTCACGGCTGCTTTCCGGCCATTTATAAATCATGGTTATAGCAATTTTGGCAAAAATGGCGGGAAAAGCAACCGCGAAAAGATGACACTTGTTAATAAATATGCCCCTAAGTCACTTGATTGACAGCTGAAACGTACGCTGTTTCAGACGGGATATCCAAAGAAATATGGGACAAATCAACAAAAAAATGGTACAGTGATAGTTGGGAAGAATTATAGTTTTGAGTAATGGGCAATAAAAAAAACAAATTTCCCAGTGTACATATGCTTTAAAATTCCCTTTTAATACTTCTAAAGCTACAACACGATGAGGGTGAGGATGGTACAAACCAGCACTTCTAGATAGAGACCCTAAATATCTATTGCTGTATTGGAGGTTGGATATACAAAGAGCACACAGGAACAAGATTGTGTGCAGTGTAATTTTATTTTTTTCCAGTCATATTTTAATATCATTTGTTTTCTTATCGAATGACACGGCTTGGAATCATGCTATGCTATATAATAATATAGGAATAATATAAAGGCAGGGGCCCGCTCAAAACACGTCAGGCAGAGCGAATATGAGGAAATAAAGAAGCTCTTTTATTCTGACTTTACCGTGAATTTGTTTTATGTGCGGAGTGCACTGCTACTTTTGAGAAATTATGTATTGAAGCATCAGTCTCATCAAAGGGCCTGGGGCAGTTTGCATCTGGGCCACCCATGTACCAGGGTCAGGGGTGTTCCTAGGGTTTATGGCACCTGAAACAACTTTTGATTGCCGCCTATCGGCATACGGGTGGTGGCACAATAAGTGGGCATGGTTTCATCAGTGAACATAGGCGTGGTTTCTGGATGTGGTTGTGATGAGCTGACTAACACTGACTGGTGGACTGGAGGGCTGACTCAACTCGGATTGGTGGACTTGATGGCTGACTTAACACTGATTGGTGGACAGGTGCTGAAATGCAGTATTGCAGGAAGGAGGACTTTTTTGAACTGTCGCCTTTTAAGTGTTCTGCAGGGGCGCACTCTGAGAAAATGTTTCAGTTTGTTTCATGGTAGGGGCACCCCTGACCAGGGCGAGTGCTTTCTATTTCCGTATTGTTTAATATATTCGGGGAAGTGATACAGTTATACAGCAACAGGTCTAGGGTTTTAAACCCCCGGACTTCCCCTTTTCAGTATGTACTAATACTAAAAGTGTTTCTGATATCTGTCTAGGCACATTTTGGGGTTTAGAGCCTATACATATGTATCTTATATTTATGCATATAAAAAAATAGTGCACAGCTGTATACTTTACAGTGTACTCTTTTTTTCAGCTCTGAAATATACACTGTGTTTGGCTTTGTTTGTAAATGGTGCAGGTTAGCATAGGAAAGTTCAAGTAGTGAGGTGTTCACATTCAGCAAAAAGTATGATCAGGCTTTTTTATTGTTGTTGTGGGAAATTACTCCAAACGCAATAAATTGGGTTCACCACAAAGCCAAAGCAATAGATTGACCACTTTGACAGAACATAGCAGTCTTCTCCCTAAAACAGGACAAATAGAAGATGTTTTCTTGAGAATGGGCATCTGCCAGCAATAAAAGATAGATAAATTAACTAAGGATTCTTCCGAAAAGCTCTATTTCCCCTAAAGGCTAATTGTGACTCCATAACAGCTTTGTGAAATCTTTTGTTAGTAGAAATATGGCAGTTTGAATTTTCTGAAATAGCTACAATAGCTGTTACTGCCTTATGGGAGAAAAGACTAAGTGAAGAATTTCATAGCAAACATGGTGACGAGTTACATTTCTAAAATATGGCTGTATACATCAAAACAAAGGAGAATGTATTGTTGAAGTTATCTAGCAGGGGCTATCACAAAACATGTGTTTTTCTGTTTGTTGTGTTGAAATACAAGTTACAAAGTATAAAGAAAATGTCTTTTCCTTTTTTAATTTTTAATAAACAGTTTAGCTAGTGAAGAGTTGTCATAATTTTGTTCCATTCACCCATGTAAGGAGCATATTTTTTAAGGGGAACTAAAGTCTCCAGACAACATTGTCCCACTAGAGCACATTCACAAACATACAACAAGGTGTGTCTCACCTCTCCCTTTGCTGTGGCTTCTGAGTGATTAATGAAATTAGCCTGTGGGTACTAGTGGCCAGCTCCCATAATCCATCCAAGCTGGGTGAAATTTAAAGACAATTATACTCACTATCCCCCCTTGCTCTTCTTACTTCATAGCTACATAGTACCCAGGGGAGGACCTAAATTGCAAAGATTTCTTCCTAGGTACTTTCCCTAAGGGGCATATTTATAAAGCACCGAAAATAACGCCAAAAAATTACCGCCGCACATCACGGCCGCGAAAATAGCGCTATCGCCGTATTTATAATGGCGAGCGCCATTCCCGCGATATGTATCGCGGCCGCGATGTGCGGCGGTAATTTTAAGCCCCTTTGCGGCGATACTGTATAGTATCGCCGCGAAGGGACTTAAAATCCCTTCCCGACGCCTCTCCTAAGGGGGCGGGGCATACGCCAACCCCGCCCACACACCCCCGCGGCGGCGGCGGCGGAGACCAACGCGGGGGGATGAGCGGGGTGGGCGTCTCCCGGGGCGGGTGCGACCACCCCACCGGGTTGCCTGCCCATCCCCGCCGCGGGAGGCTAGTATCGGCTGACTTTGCCACCTTCAAGGTGGCGAAGTAAAACAGCCGAACTAGCGAGCGAAACCAGTACCCGCGCTTTATAAATAGAACGGCGGTAACAGGTTAGTATCGCCGCGAAGGGTAACGCTTCGTTAACTTTTCGCGGCCGTTTTCGGACTTTTATAAATCGCGTTAAACGCGATTTATGCGTTAATGTCCGCGAAAACGGCCGCGAAAAGTTAACGAACCTTTATAAATATGCCCCTAAGTCTTGCAATACTCCTCCTCTCTTTCCCTGTAAGTGAGAGATTTTGATGCAGCAATGGGAAGACACGCTCTTCTGGAAATGTAGAATGTTTATGCTATGCTAGGAATATAATGGAAACAAAAAAAAAATAAAAGTAAACCTGGAGATTTGAACTAGGAACAGAATTTAAAAAATGTTCGCAAATGATCTAAATATTTTATTGCAACAGGAAGGCTGTGTGCAGATAAACTGCAGGGTAACAATCAGCTTTCAAAGTCTTATCAGGGATTTTCATATTGGTGAGGAAACATTTATATAGAAAACATTTAGAGACAGTAAATACTGTGTTTGAAGATTACATGGGCTGTGAGTTATACTGGCAACAACATGGAAGCCTTCTTAGTTATTGAAATGTTTTTCTCACATGTATTAACTTACTAGAGGAGAATTTTACTATGTATAGGTGTTCTGGGGAGAAATCTTTCATTTTCTTTTAATTTTTTGAACAATTGTTAATGAAAAGCCTAATAGCTGATGGCAATCATGCAGTCCTTATTGCAAATACTGCAATATTAATAGAGATCAACAATGATTACTAAAGTGCAGGGGTTCGCATATGAACAGTCATAATGCAGAAGTATGAAGTGGTCACCAGAGATGTGTATGGTCATCATATTCATTAGCTATACAAATTACCTGGGCAAATTACACACAAGAGTTTCCACTATTGCTGCTTTATTTTCTTTTGCTCAATAACAGAAAAGTGTTTTTTTTTAATAATAGCTAAACAGTATGGTTCTATTGTAATACAAAATGTGACAAGCAGAGCAAGGATACGCTATTTCTGCCTAGACAGAAATTTATTTTGGTATATAAATCGCAAAGTAAGAGATCATGAGATCCAGGCTTCTAAAATATGAAAAGGTATCCCTCAAGCCACTTTATTCACTTCTAAACAAGTCCAATATATTTGGCAGTTGAGGAACCCTGTTTGGGCTAGGCCACACTAGCGCGTTTTTCCGCACGCGTTTCGCGCTCGCGTTTGCGCCCGCGATTTTCGCTAAAATGGAAATCGCGGGAACGCAAAAATTCCCGCGATTTCCGATGCGCATGCGATTGCGTGTCCGTTCGCGTTATGGTAACGCATGCGTTCACCATTTTTGGTGTGTTAACGCATGCGTGTCCATAACGTGAAAAGGCGAAAACGCATGCGCAAAACGAGAACGCGAGCGCGAAGCGCGCAAGAATCGCGCACACAATCGCGTGCGATAACGCTCGCGATTTTGTGCGCAATTCCTGTGCGTTGCAGTGTGGCCTCACCCTTAAAGGATATTTCCACCCCCACACAAACTTTTAATATAAATGCAATTGCCCCAAAAAACTCAACCTCACGGGGTTTTCAAAGCAGCTGGTAAACCTACTTCCAGCCTTCGTTCCCTCTGCATTCTTCTGCGTAGCTCCCATGCCTTTGCTATGCATGGAAGCTGCCGTTGTTTTTTTTTAATTGAATACTTGGAGAAAAAAAAAACTTTTTTGTTATTTAGAAGATACTTTTTTAATTAGGCCATATAGCTTCCTGCTGTGTTCTGACATAACAGAATAGATTCCAGAGCACTAACACATGTTAGTCTAAAAAGTCACTTTGGAAAATCTCAAATAATGCATAAAAAAGACATACAAGCAAAAAATACTACGTATTATAAAACAATTCCGACCCGTAACAAAAAGGAAAAAAGAAGTTTTTTCCTGTAACTAATAAACTTGTCCTCAGGCATCTACAAGAGTATTAGTTTGATGATAGCCACAAAGTAACAATGATGAGTCTGTCAGAAATGTCCATTGTTTTGATGATTCAACTGAACATATTTGCCCCTAGCTTGTTGAGACCTAACCATATCTATCATGGCTTGTTCACCCTGGTGAGTACGTTGAGCCATTTGACCAGCTGGCCGCATATTTCAGTCGATCGGATTGAGACTTTTTGCAATCCCAGTAAAAATACCATCGTTTTTGACAATAACAAATGTTATATATGCCATTTGATAAAAGGAAAGATAAGTCCAATGTTGGCCCATGTGGTAGCTTACATACATTTACGTTCACTATTCATTTACGGCCTCCGTTGTACATTTTCAGTCCACGGTAGTACAGTAACGAAAACCCACGGTAGTGCAAACTTGCAATATTGTAGGTTTTTAATATGGCCCATAGTTTGAAAGTTTGCAGTCCATATGTGTACCAGTCACTAGTCTGAAGTCCTGTGTACGCATTTCAAATATTTTCTATTTTTATCATAATATCTTCACCTTATCTAAATTGTGGATTTAAGACTGAAGTACAGACACTAATTATTTTAGCCATTGCTCAAGACATTAGACACTCCAAGTGATATAGTAATTAAGGTAATTTTTCTATTCAAGTCTTTGCCTTCTTCAGTTACTCCTTTCTATATCCAGAAATGTACATCCTGAACTTCACTTCATGCATATACAATCAGCACTCTACATTAATTCAAAAATGAAGTTAAAAAATGAATATTACTTTAAACTCAAGTGATGTGAACATTAAGTTTTTTTTTCCAAGTGCTGAAACGACATATACATTTATAAAGGTCAAGTAATTAAGTATTTACGTGGCAAGCAGAATAATGCTGTCCTGTCCTTGGCTTGTTGTGGAACAGAAGCAATAACGCTGTACTAAAAAAATTATCATTATTAATCAATGATTCATTCATACAGCTGATACAGTTTAATGCACTGGTTGGCGCACTGTGTCGAATGAGAAACCACAAATTTTAAACATTTAGAAAATGTATTTAATAGAGCACATCCCACCTATTTAGTGTGGTTTGTCAAGCAGGCGACCATTTAAAATTCTTGTCTACCTCAAAGTACCCTATATACCTATTTAGGTATAGACATTTCAGAAGTGCAAACCACCTAAGTGGCCATACACATGTGATCCCTATTGCATTGTGCCGACAGAACACATTAGTATCTGTTGAAGCACATGCGGCGGGGACAACACACCCGAATCCAACCGATTGCCCATATGTTGCTTTACATAAAGTAAAGGGAGACGATACTGATGGACATTTTCCGTCTTTACCAACCAACTGCAATGGCAACTTCGGTCATTCTACACCATTGGGGTTGGTTGGTTTTAGCCCCTATACACTGCCAGAAAAAATGCACCAAGAAGGAGGGAAAAAAATTTCCTAATTTTTGCGTGTGAGTGTGTGTGGATATATGTTTGCCTGTTCTAAATATGCACCTGGGTGTCAGTATATGGGTTTGAGACTGTTTCCATGAAAACGTATAGTGCATCAGGGAGGTACAGAAGTATTGCAGGACTGTAATTGAAACTGCGTGTGCCAAGAAAGCTGTAGTTGATGGGGCCTCCAGGTGGGTCTCAAATTCATCAAATATAGGACCTAGGAAATTGTGATGGCAGCCATGTATATGTACATCCTTGTGTAGGTCAGAACATGTCTCTGTGTTTCCCAGATGTGTGTAAGTTTATGTGCAAGTGTGTGTGCTCTTCCATATGTGTATGTGTGACTGGGACTTATATATTTTTATATTAGAGTATGTTTCTCACCTCTAGCAACAGCTGAATGGATGGAACACGTTCTGCTATACCCAACCTATTTTATAATAGCCTGCTTATTATAGCCAGATTTGTTTGTCTGTGGTGTCAGTAAATCGAGTTACCCCCATGGTTCATTGTATGCACATTAATATTTGCCTTGACCTTGTTTGACTACTGTATAGCTTTTAGACTGCATGCCACATACAACTATTCATTGCATAATGGAGACAGCATGCTTATTGGAGGCAGTGTAGTTTTTGAGTGTTTTTAGATTATCTCTCTGTGTACAATGAAAGATTTCTATAGTATATAACATATATAAATAATTACTTTAGGTTGATAAAGAAATGTTCAACCTCTCTATGTAAATCCTAACATCCCAAACAAAATATAGCTTCTTTCATCCACCTGGTCCATGCCCCCAGTACACAAACCTAAACAAGGACACAACCAATCATGCACACACACACATTGATTCACTGGCTGTATCCTTAGATATACAAAATGAGCCCCTTCTAATTGACCATAGTGCCTTATATAAGGTAATTGGCTGCAAACTGTAGGTTTAAGAAATGTTAGGTTAAATTTAAATAAAAATTAGAAATTTGGAGGTTTTTGATATAAGGGCTGAGCACTGTCTTATCTTCATTTAAAACTGCTAATCTATGTCTGGTAAAGATGGCCGAACTTCTGAAAGTTCAGTCCATTTTTCGAACGTTCGAACTAGTTTGAAAACAGACCCATTACACTCAATGGGAGTCAAATAGTTCAAAAGTTTAAATGAAATACAATTAAAAAATCAATGATAACTTAATGTAAATGGCTCTGGGACCTGGGAAATGGTCTGGGGAACACTTTTGAATATCGAGAATTTAAAAAAAAAAAAATTTTATTCTCACGCAAGGTACTTTCGAGCTCCCGCATTCGATTTTCGATAATTATCCCATAAACGATTCGAACATTCAATAATTATCCCATAAACGATTCGAAGATCGTTAATTATTGAAAGTCCGGAAAGTTCGAAAGTCCAAGAAATCCGGGATATTTGGAGAAGTCCGAGTCCATTCGAACTCGATAAGTTTCTCAGCACTGCTCTATATAAGCAAATCTTTGCTTTATGTTACTAGTTGCAACCCTGTTGCCCTGAGCTAGGTGGGTGATAAATGCCTCCCCCTTGTGGTCTCCTCCTTTTATTTCCATGTAAGAGCACACAAGGGGGAAGCACCCCTGGTGACAGTCTATGTCATATTCATGACCCAATAATAGGACATTGTGCAGCATTTTATGTTAGTCTTGTATTGCTCAGGTTTCTTAATATTGCAGTTTTGGGGTTTATTAATCTGCGGTGAGACAGATCTTTGTTTTTTCTTCCAATTGTAAAGCAGTCAAATAAATATTAAATTAAGAAAGGGCAAGAAATGAAAAAAAAAAATAAAAAGTGTACAAACAAGTTAAAGAAAACTAGGAAATCAGTGTAGATACCGAAATAAATGGAAACATGAAATATTATTAAACATTGTTTGAATAGAAAAAAACATTGCAAGTAATTTAACAAGAAAACTGTTACATAGGATTTTTTTTTAACATTATTGATTTATTTGTAGGTCACAGAAAAAAAAAAAAAAAAAAACTTCCTTGCAAGGTGTTAGGAATCAGTCCCAAATCGATCGCTTATAATTGCTGAACATTGCTTTGGGAAAGAGAGAACCAATGAGTTTTTCAAAGACAAAATTTTATATTGGGAAGTTTCCGCTACTAAACTGACTGATGCCAGTAAATTGTGTAACCAACCCAATATCAGTTTTAATGCACTTAATGATTTTATTAATGTCAATAAATTAATTCTAAAAACAGCGTCAGAATTTAATTGAATCTATGTGGAAACAATGATAATGTTTTTCCATCTATCTAGCAAATAAGAAAAGGGAAACCCAAGTTAAGTTGTGAACAATTCTGTGTGAATAAAAGACTCGGACTACTCTGTAGTAGGGATGGAAGGTTCGCGGATCCGAACCCGGATCCGCCGCGGATTTATCCCGTTCGTATTGAGATTTACTGGTATTAATACATATACTGTAGTTCTGGTTGGTCCAGGGATACTATATAATATTGAGAATTACTGGTATTAATACATATACTGTAGTTCTGGTTGATCCAGGGATACATTCCGATTGCTGTTTGGACTCAGGAAGGAATTTCCCCTCCTCTTTTTAGATTTTTTTTTTTTTTGCCTTCCTCTGGATCAATGGTTAGTTAGGGTTAAAAAGGAGGGTGAAAAGGTTGGACTTAATGGACGCATGTCTTTATTCAACCTCAATTACTATGTTACTATGCTCTTTCTTACCTTCTTACCTAATTTCACGGAACTTCTGAGGCTTACAGCTCGCATTGTGCATCTTCCAGTTTTTCCATTACTGACATGGACTGTTGCTTATTATAGTGAGCCTTGTTCCTGCCTCATTTGTACTGGATCTTTTTAAGTCCTGGGGCAACCATGTCCAGTGAGATGTGTCTTGAGTCATGGAAAACTGGTGCTTGGCAAAAGGTGAAGAAAGTGGTGGAGGTTGGGATATCTACACCGCATTACAACCACTTACCATATACTTAAACCTGTACCTGTAGATATGGCCTATGACATCCCATCAACAATAGAGATACGCTTTTCTTACTGGTATGATCCGTGTCTTCTAAGGACACTTTCTCCAGACATACATGTATATGGCAGTTTCATTACAAAACAGGAGAAATTACTCATTAACTTAAAGGACAATTATACTCACCTCCCCCTCGTTCCTTTACCCCCACTCCTGCAAAGTACCCAGGGTGAGGACCTAAAACGCTAAGTCCTCACCTCTGGGTACTTTACAAAAGTCCTGAAGTACTTACTTGTTAGCTCCCTCGTCGCTCCGGTCCAATCCTCCCCATTGGCACTTTGAGTGACAGGTCGCGAGGCAGCCAATGGGAAGACGCGCTCTGCAAGGAGGCGTGTCTTCCTATTGGCTGCCTCCCAGACTGTCACTGACAGTGCCAGTGGGGAGGATCAGACTGGATCGACGAGGGAGATTACAAGTAAGTACTTCAGGACTTTTGTAAAGTACCCAGAGGTGAGGACTTAGCGTTTTAGGTCCTCACCCTGGGTACTTTGCAGGAGTGGATCAGGGAAATGGTAAGTATAATTGTCCTTTAACTGTTATAATAATAGTTTAGACATAATTACCAGACATGATAACTTTTACCTTCAGCTCCTCTCTTAGTAAAGGAAGCAATCAGAAAATATTTCAGTGTTGGCTTTTTATAGTGCAGAAATAAAGGGGCAGGTTTTTACTTCTACTCATTCATTATAAAAACAATCTCCTGATGCAGAAGCCTTGGAATTATGCTTTGTAATTAGAACAGAAACGAGCACATTAATGTTTTAAATTGCATATTTATGGAATGGTAGTTCTGGGATTTGGTTGTGGCTGTATTGTCTGTGCAAAATTGTATTCTTTATTCCTTTTCTATCCATGGGCTATATTGTTCCTCAAAGGGGGTTTAATTAGGTGTGGGAGAGGAATAAATAAATATTATATACACAAAGATGTTCATTCTATTATTTTATCAAATAATAAATCTTTGGCAGCAAAAAAGAAAGCATTAAAATCAGGACGGAGAACAGCTGTACTAGGATTCTTTACTATGTATGTAGAGAGGGGATCAATCTAACTGTATATATTATAATACACTACAGTATCTTTATATAGTAAGGTATTTAACAGTATTTAAACAAACAGGGAGATTCACCAGAGGCTGCGCTGATTTGATTGAATTTTTACCTCATGTTAGAATTTCATGGCAGCTATCAGCTGGTGTTAAATACTTACACTAGCAGAGCCACACAGTGGCAGCCTATTCACAACCTATTCACGATTTTGTTGTGTTTGTAGATCTGTCACCTATTTCTTTAGATATCTTTAGAAACATCTTTAATTTCAGCTGTCAATCGAGTGCCTTATTGTCATAAACTTGTCTGCTATGTGTAGTTTTGCTGTAACTGAAATAGTGACAGAAAGTGAATTGCATAGTTCGAAATTCCCGCTCTCAGTGCTGACTCATAGTGATAAATTAGCATGCTTGACTTCTCAGAAAGTCATGTCAGATGGAAGGAAGAGTCGATTATTAGTGGAAGGAGAAAACTTAGGCTGAGCGAAACAAGAACTGGATTGAAGGCATGCAGCAAAACACAACTCAGAGGGCTACACACATGTACGTATTTAGCGATTAAGATGAGGCAAAGTCATTTTTACAGTATTATTGCCCTTAAAATTGAAAAAGTCTAAATGGGTGTCCATTTGTCTTTAGATTTCACCTGTGTGAAAAAAGATCCCTTGATAATTGGCTGTAGTGCCCTCTAGAAATGTGAAAAAGTGACGAGTTTCGTTCCAAAAACGATTCTGCAGAACCATTTGAGGTTCCAAAAATCCAATCAAATTGGTTTCAAAATTTCTAATGGTATTTTTGATTTTTCGCTTTTCACATTTTTTCAATTTTCGATAAAAAGTTCTGAGTTTTGAAAATTTCTTTGGATCTAAAGATTTTTGAAAACGCCAGTTCCGAATCAAAACCAGGTTTATTTTGAAACCGGGACTCATGACTAGGGATGGCCAGTTAGCGTATCCGAACCCGGATTTATCCCGTTCGCGAACGGCAGATTTTTCCAGATTTTCTGCCTTCCGAACTTCCGAACCGCGGATTTCTCGTATTTTCTTAAATTTTCGAAATTACGAGGATTTCTTGTATTTTCGAAAATGTGTGAAAATACGTATTTTCGAAAATTTTTGAAATTACGAGGATTTCTTGTATTTTCGAAAATGTGTGAAAATACATATTTTCGAAAATTTTCGAAATTACGAGTATTTCTCGTATTTTTGAGCATTTTTTCATTTTAATGGGTCCGCTCGCGGATTTTCGAATTTTTAGAAAATTCGCGGATCCTCGAGCGGACCGGATTTTGCGAAGTTCGGACATCTCTACTCATGACTAGTGCCTTCTACCATATTAAAGTGGGTTATCATATTGCAAATTTATCAGAGAAAACAAATATATCTGTTGTATTCAATTAGATCAACTGGACTTGAAGTTTAGTTCTTAAACTAAGCTTCAAGTCCAGTTGATCTAATTGAATACAACAGATATACCATGACCTGGATGAATGAGAACCTTCACAAGCAGAGAAAATAAACTTTGCTAGTCTCCCATAATAAAACAATATCTCCATTCCTCTTGCCAGCTTAGTAGCTTGTCTCTTTCCATTTCACTGATTTCTTTCATGTTCCCTTTTCAATTCATTGATATCGGTTCTATGGATATGAGGCCAAAACTGCACAGTAGAAAAGAAAATTGCACACTGAGAAATTCTACATATAATTTCTGTAAATACTGTAATGAGCTTTTCAAAATGCAAATATACAACCCAGTGGTGTCATAAAAATACAGAACTTGCTATAAACAAATTACTAGTTTTAAAATAAGTTAACACATTTAAGATCTTATCACTCATCGTAATAACACAGTTAAAGTATTCTAGATGTCATTTTCTGCAGTAAAATGAATATAAAAATTCTTATAAATATTTAGTCACAGACTTCCCATGCTTTACTATAATTAAATTAAAATAAGAGACCGATAAATGAAGGAAAATTAAAACAATGTGGCTTATTTTGTGTAAAAATCCCTTATACAGTTTTAAAGAAAGGTGCATTTATATTCTCTTTTCCAATGTGTAAGCATATTAGAAATAACTTATGAATAAGCTCACCAATTTTGCCATTTCAGGCCAGAAATATACATATAAATAACATCTAAATATTAATTTAACTGATCACTTTTAATTTCTATTCTTCAGTAAGTATCTTGTGGTTAATAAGAGTGCTTTAAGTTCCTCAAGATTCTAGAATTATGTTTAATACTATATTTGTTATATTCATCTAGATTAGGGATGGCCGGTTCGCAGATCTGAACCCAGATCCGCGGCGGATTTCGGGGGTGGGCGAATGATGGATCTCGCTGATATTCCCGAAATCCACTTTCCGAATATTTCCCGTTCTGAAATTTTCGAAAATCATGAGTTTTTAAACATTTGTTAATCCTCAGATGGCTGAGGTTCCTGCAGCTTGAATTGGACCCCCCTCAAATATGATTAGTTAATGTGTGATCATATGATTGCAAGCATTGAAATATTAACCAATCACAATTGGAGTTGGCCCTTCAGCACACCTATTTAAAGAGGTGCAAACCCCAAGGAGCTCAGAAGTCATCACAGTGATGGCAGAAGAAAGAAGACGCCGGCGAT
Organism: Hymenochirus boettgeri; assembly: GCA_019447015.1. Classification (NCBI taxonomy): domain Eukaryota; kingdom Metazoa; phylum Chordata; class Amphibia; order Anura; family Pipidae; genus Hymenochirus; species Hymenochirus boettgeri. The sequence continues at coordinate 95,398,379 of CM033472.1, read as the reverse complement.
GTTGATGTCACCAGCGGCAGTGGTATCACTGGTGGCTGCAGAGACATCGGCCTGGGTTGGCGGCATCAGCGGAGTTGGTGTCGCTGGCTGAGATGAAAGAAGATTTCGGATAAAGACGACACCAGGGACGTTGATATAGCCAGTGCCAGCGGTGTCACTGTCGGCCGTAGTGACATCGCCCCATGTCGGCGACATCAGTCATGCTGGTGTCACTGATTGGAAGAAAGAAGACACACCCTCAAGGGCTCTTCCAAGAGTCAATGGGGGTCCTGGTTTTGAGCTGCAGGACCCCCAACAAAGGCACTTGGCAGTGGCACTTCTAAGTGCTGGGGAGGGGAGTCCTGGTTCAAGCTGCGGGACCCCTTAAGCCCCAAAGGGTACTTTTCAGTGCCACAAATGCCATTCAAAGGGCCTTAAGGGCACTTATAAGTTCAGGGGATGGGAGTCCCGGTTTGAGCTGCAGGACCCCTAAAGCCCCAAAAGGCACATGTCAGTGCCACAAGGGCCTTTCCAAGGGCCACAAGGGCACTTATAAGTGCCAGGGAAGGGGGTCCCAGTTCAGGGAGCCCCAAAAGGGCTCATGTAAGTGCCACAATGGTTCTTCTAAGAACCTGGGAGGGGGGCCCTGGTTGAGCCATGGGACCTTCAAACGTCTGGCCACAGAATTTCCACCTAGGTTTTAAATAGCAGTGGTAACTTACTGTTAATGACTCTGGGACCTGGGAAATAGTCCAGGCACACGCGTGTTTTCGGTAATCCTTCGAACAGCCGATTCGAGAATCCCTGAACGTTTCGAGGACTTGCAAATCAGCCTTTTGAGGATTTCTGAATGGCTGATATGCGTGTCCTCGAACGTTCATGGATTCTCGAATCGGCTGTTCGAGGATTACCGAAAACAAGTGCGAGTGTGCTTGGAACATTTCCCAGGTCCCAGAGCCATTAACAGTAAGTTACCACTGCTATATAAAACCTTGTTTTTTAATTTTTTTTTTTGGACCATTTCCCAGGTCCCAGAGCCATTAACAGTAAGTTACCACTGCTATATAAAACCTTATTTCTGAACTTTCCCCCCATTGATTTTAATGCAAAATTTGCAGATTTTTAGAATTTCCGGATTTTTTCGGAAATCCACAAATCCTCGAGCGAACGGATTTTTGGAAGTTCAGCCATCTGTAATTTAGATCAACTGGACTTGAAGTTAAGTTCTTGAAGAAATCTAAATTTCAAATCCAGTTGATCTAACTTTATACAACAGATATACCATGACCTGGATGAATAGGAACCTCCACAAGCATATGTTTAATACTAAACTTTCAGTTTCTATTTAGTTTTGTCTATTTTAGCTGACCAATGGCAGATGCTCTCTGAATGTTGATATAACCTTTAAGACAATTGAAATCAAGCACTTCTGTCTTTATTAACATAAATTCTTTATACTCTTTATAATTAAGTATCTTTTTTTTAAATAATAGGGAGCATCAGTTAACTAAGGGGCATATTTATAAAGGATCACTATTTTCGCTATTTCGCTATCGCAGGACATCGCAATGACAAATAGCGATATTTTCGCCTTATTTAAAAAACGCTCATTTAGCCTTTGCCGAAAAGTATTGCTGCAGCCATGTGTTTTGTGTATGTGTTTTTCCCTATTCATTGCGTTAAGTATGGTATCACTGCGAAAAGAGAATTTCAGAGCTATTTTTGTTTTTGAATTTTCGAATTTTTTAGAAAATTCGCGGATCCTCGAGCGGACCGGATTTTGCGAAGTTCGGACATCTCTACTCTGTAGCTATTTAAAAAAAGCAGAATACCTCGGGGAGAAGGGGTTAAGAATCAATAGTGATCCTATTAATTAGAACTTACATTTTTAAAGCTAATATTGAGATTCAGTTCCTTTTCTATGGGGAATTAACTAAAGTTATATTTGCCCTTTATTTCTCCTTTAACTGTACTATAACACAAAGGCTTAAAGGCTACATAAATTAATTGCTGCACCTTCAATCAAGGTGCTATATATGTATCAAATTATATATTTTCTATATATATGATGTGAATGTATACATTTGTGACGCGCTGCAGAAGATGTTGGAGCTATATAAATCCACAATAATAATAATAATAATAATAATAATAATAATAATAAAAAAATATGACATTTAAGTTATAAATGTTATAAAAGGACCCCCAATAAAGGCACTTCTGAGTGCCGGGGAGGGGAGTCCTGGTACCAGCTGTGGGACCATTTAAGCCCCCAAAGGCCTTTCTAAGGGCAACAATGGTCCTTTTAAGGACCCTCGAGGGGGTCCCGGGTTGAGCCATGGGTCGATAATCTTTGAATCCTCGAATGTTCAAGGATTCTCAGATTCGCCCGTTTGGGGATTACCGAATGACTGGAAATCCTTAAACATTTGGTAATCCTCAAATGGGAAAATTTTTAAAAGCAGAATCCCGGGAAATTCCGCGAGATCCGCCGCGAAACTGGGTTCGGGTCCACGATCCTGGCCATCTCTAGTCAGGTAGGTAAATCCCTGTATGCACATGCGATTGTGAACTTGACCCATGGTGCATTGTGTGGATTATCAACGAAGCCTGTCTGAAAAGCCATACAGCCTCACTGAGCTCCTATACATTAAGCGATAGTTGGCCGAAATGGCTGTTCCGAAGACACTTGCAAGGCAGATTTAAGTTTTGCGCTATACTTTATTGCATTTGGTGCTTGTGCCATTTGTGAGGAAAGTGCAAGCCCGCTAGTTAAAAGTAAAACACATGCTAGCCTATTATTAGATCAGGTAGCTTGAGTTTTACTATTGGGTGATTGTGCCCTTACTGCATTTCCCCCCTAAATCTTATAATACATAATATTAAGATTCCTTTTACAATCAGCGCTATCAGATTCCTTAAACTACCTAGAATGGCCTTAATTTGTCAATTAAGGCCATCACTTGGTTAGGTTGCTTAATCCACCAGTTTACAGTATAATTGAATGACGTTTTGATGGTATCTTTTATTAAAATCAGGGGGAACTCATTTGTTGTTTTTACTGCTCATTCTAGTGTGTTTTACCACAAACCAGTCCATATTTAAATTCTTTAATTACATGCTAGTCATGTCCAGATGTTAAAAAAAGGCCATACCCCACAAAAATATCCTGTTTGTAAGGGGTTAATTGCCTTATTGTATGTCAGAAAAGCATAGACCCATTTAGCCTTTATTTTAGTTAACAAGATGAAAATGGCTGGAACAACAGAGGTTTGACAATACAATGATTTTCTCTTCCTTCCACAACTTTTTAGCTCAGTAGAAATCATTTAGGACGGAAATCCTCTTGGTTCTTTGATTACCACTATTCTATTGTCAATTTACTCTCTCTTTATGAGAATAAAAAAAGAAAGAGAAATCAATATCCTGTCGTAAATGGTTTCCCTAATTTGTGACAAAAATATGTTTATTGTGAGTCACAGTTCCTGCTGCTGAACAAATACAGATGATTATTGTGTTATATCTACACCTTTCATTGTTAATCCAAATGCATTCCATCCTTTTGGCATACAAATGAATGTACATAATGCTATTCAGACATTTATATATACAGAGACACAGTTAAACTGTGTGAAGAATTACAACTCCAAAATGTTCCTAATATAGCAGGTTTTTAGCTGCCATTTTGTAGGCAATGTCATTTGGTGCACTGGGGAAACTTTAGAGATGTTAATCAGTAGTGGGTAAAACACTGCAGTTCTCTTTGCATTTATTTACTTATATACTCGAGGATAAACCATCCCAAGTATAAACCGAGGTACCTATTTTTACCTGAAAAAACTAGCAAAAGTGATTTACTCGAGTATAAACCAAGAGTAGAAATTATGTCCACAACTGCCTTCTGATTCTGTATTGTTTTGAGGCTTTAGTTGTCCTTTAAATGGACAGCAGAATTCCCATACAGTAGTATCATACTGTAATAGCCAAATCCAGTATGGCTATTACTGTATGGGACTACTGTATGGGAATTCTGCTGTCCATTTAAAGGACAACTAAAGCCTCAATATATACCATTCTTCTTCTGATTCTGTATTGTTTTGAGGCTTTAGTTGCCCTTTAAATGGACAGCAGAATTCCCATACAATAGTCCCATACAGTAATAGCTATACTGGATTTGGCCTGAAAATCTGCGGAGCCAATGTTGCCAGCCGTCTGTTTCTTCTTTCTTCAGCCATCTACTGCGATGGCATCTGAGGTCCGAGGCGGAGTGCACCTCTTTGTATAGTTTTGCAGAAAACCGTTTCTGATTGGTCAATTTTTTAATGCTTGGTTTACAATGTTTTACATTAACCAATCAGAAATTTAAGGAAATCTGATTGGTTAATGTAAAACATGTAAACCAAGCATTTCACAAAAGCAACCTCTCGCATTTACACAATGCAATAACAGTCACAAAATGGTTACTTCATCGCAGGAGCAAGTGCAGGTCAGTTGCAATACTGAAATTTATTGCATCCACCCATATATTGTAATTTTCACACTTTACCACTATAGTATTTACATTCTGATGACAATTTAAGTAATCCTATCACCTCTATTGAAAACACACATACCCACTCTCTTTGTGTGTGCCACCGGCACTTCTCTGATGTAAGTTTCTCTGCTGTCTGCAAGCTGATTTTCTCACTAAAAGCAAAAGATGAAATAGAGCCCTTTTAAAACAGAAGGTACCTAATGGTATTAGGCAGTATTGCATGTTAATATGCCAGCAGTTCTAGACACATGTTTTAGCCTCAAGACATAAAGGAGAAACTTTATGTCTCCACCCATTTTTCTTGGAAATCTGGGAGTGAGAAATTGTTCCTTGTTTCTAAGATTATGTGGGCAATGCTATTTACAGTATATGGCATGAAGCTGCAAGGTACATTCCGGTAGAAGGCTATATTTTATTTTATGCTCTGTGGAGGGATTTTTTCTACTTTAAGTCCACCTCACATTAAGCTATTTATCTGCCTGGTATTAAACGCAAAAGAAAACGATACATTTCTGCCTGGATATGTGTAGGATTTCTGGTGTGAGTGGCAGGTCTATTCACATGAATGGTATTGTAGCAATTTTTGAGCAGATTCAAATGTTTAGCAGCAGAAAAACGCTACATGTAGCAATTTGTCAGCATTGACCACTCAAAACCCCTTTGGTAACGGCTAAGAGTACACCAAAAAAAAAATACTGAAAAATGCTGCTCGTGCGAAAGAGGCTTAAAGGGTATCTCCACTGATAAAAGTCACCCGGGTTGTAAGGATAGATATGTGTAAGGTGGAAATGTACCTGCAGTATCCTGTGTCTTTGAGCAGTAGTTTAGAAGAAATCCAATGAGTTTCCCCCAGAACGCTGTGGATGGTGCAGGTCCGCCCACTTTCAGTGACTGCCTGCATGTCCGACGCACGTTTTTCTTTAGTGCATGCGCACAACGTGAGAGGATCCGTCGGGACTGCTGTCTGTATGATCTGACTGGTTGGTCGATTCTACACACAAACACACACACACACACACACACACACTTCAAGCTACTAAGATCACTGATTAATGGAGGAATAATCACATGATCATCACTGCAGCTTGCTGACTTCACTAATTAATGGACTAATCAGGTACTATCTTTTTCTCTCTCCCACTCCCTCCCATACCAGATTGCCTCATATTTCCAGCATCCCCTATGAAATCAATAATTGATCAATTTTTCAACCATCCCTCTCAGAGTTAGACACAAAAAAAATCTTTATTAAAAACAACAAAGTTCCCCCTTCTTACAGTAGTGTGGGAAGAGGGTTTTAACTTTTTCTCCCCTGTCTTTCTCTGCATGATCAGCTGTAAAAATGAACTTAGAGAGTCAGGGAGGAAAGGACTTCTTACTGCAGCCATGGGTGTGTCTGCTACCATGATGATGCACATTGAGTGACAGCACTCTCAGTACAGGGGAAGACACACCCCCAGGAACCTGCACAACTTTCCCATGCTGCTGCAATCAAACGAAAGGGAATTCTGGGGGAAAAAAGGTAGGGAGAGGGTTGGGGGATGGTGTACTTTAAAATAAACCAAAAAAAATAAATGCTTTTTCCTCAGTGGAGATACCCTTTAAATGCTGAAATTTTAAACAAACGTTTCTTAGGATCTCCACCTCATTATTCATATCCCCCAAAAAGTTGTGGGCTTCGAATTGAAGCAAAGATACTTTTTAAAAGAAGTGACATTTACACATTGAAAAAGATGAAAATACTCCTTGATTTTTAAAAAAAATATAAGTGTTGCAGCAACAAATCATTTGAAAGACAGCCAACAAAGTTTATGGAAATAGCTACTGATGCTGACAGTGGTCCTTTAATTAAAGTATATGGTAATGTGGCATAGTTTGTTGAACAAGACAACTAATCACTAAAATTCTTGTGTTGTTTTGTCAGATTTAATTTTGTTTTGGAAAAAAACAAGAAATATGGCATTGATACAAGTCCTTTAAAATAAGCAAGGTTTGTCAGGATCTGTTCATTCGTGTATAGAGGTTTCCAAATATGTAGCAGCAAAGAATCCCAGAACTGCAGTGTTTTTTATTGCATTTATGTCTATAGGATTTGCAAAAGGCAGCTTCTAGTCTGGTTCAATCTTTGTTCATCAGTAACGAGAGATACACTGATGTTGAAGTGAATTTCCACATAGATGGCATTTTTCACTTGTATAAAGCAGAGAAAGACGAAGTCACTGAAATCCGTTCCGCTTGCAAATTTGCGGGTTTTCAAAAATCTGCAAGCAGGCCTATTAGAGTCAACGAAGTTTAAAATATCCAAAAGTTCCGCCTAAAATTAAAGGGTATGTCCACCCCCAAACTATTATTTAACCCACTACTGTCCCCAATGTGTAGTGTAATAAAATCCTTACCTTACATCCCTGCTCCAAATGGTTCTCCTGTAATGTCCCTGTAAAGTCCCAAAAACTGGCCAACAGGAGCCTGGCAGAGTCCATATAGGACTCTGCCTCCTGTCTCTCCTCCGGGAGAATTTTGCCATGCGCACTGGAGCCACCACCACCACCCTCTCCCTCCCATTTTGCTCTCCCTCCCCTAGTGTAAATCCCTTTTTGTACTTACCTTACCTCTTTCCCTTTGCGTTCTGGATATCTGGAAGCCGCGTCCATGATTGGCTGCCTCTCAGCCAATCATAGACACGGCTGCCGGTCTGGCCCCCTGCTTGCAGTTTAAGCAAGCAGAGGGCTGGGACAGATCATCGGAGGAAGAGAGGTAAGGTAAATAATGATCGGGGGAGTTTCTGCAAAAACTTATATGGTGGTTGGGGCTGGGGAGGGAGCTCTACAGTACACCAAAAGTTAGTAAATGGGGTGGACATGCCCTTTAAGGTAGAAATAGCAATGGTAACTTACTGTAAATGGTTCAGGGACCTGGGAAATGGTTTAGGGAATACCGTATATACCGTATAAACCGAGTTTTTCAGGCTGTAAAATCAGCCTGAAAACTTGAACTCGGTTTATACTCGAGTCACTACTTCCTTTACCTCTCCGGCAGCCGCCCGATCATTCTCTGTACTGGCGCGCCGGCCGACGTCATTGCCCGGCGCCAAGCCAGGCGCCAATTAGTGATGTCAGCCGGCGCGCCAGTACAGGGAATGAGCGCGCGGCTGCCGGAATGCTTACAGTACCTGATCGCGGCTGCTAACTTCAATGCTGGCAAAGGGTGAGGTGCTGACTCTTCAATGCTGGAACTTACTGGATGCACAGGTACAAACTGAACTGGGTGGGAGGGTGAGGTGCTGACTCTTCAATGCTGGCACATTACTGGATGCACAGGTACTAACTGAACTGGGTGGGAGGGTGAGGTGCTGACTTCAATGCTGGCACATTACTGGATGCACAGGTACAAACTGAACTGGGTGGGAGCAAACTGAACTGGGTGGGAGGGTGAGGATGGCATTCAAGGTGTTTGGAAACTACAACTCCCAATGATTTATTAGCTGGGAGTTGTAGTTTCCAAACATCTTGAATGCCAAGTTTCTACCCTCAGTTTATACTCGAGTCACCAAACTTTTATTAGATTTTTTAGGTGAAATTGGGTACCTCAGTTTATACTCGGGTCGGTTTATACTCGAGTATATACGGTATGTATCAATGCCCAAAAGCTTTAAAAAAACACCGTCCATTACCGAAAACTTCATGTGCTTCCTGTTTTGGCATTTCATGTAGTGTTTTCAAGATTTTTAGGAAAAAATTCTAGAAATATCAAAAACTTTAGATTTTTAAATTAAATTTTTTTTCGAGGTCTGGCGTTAGGGATGGCATAGAACTCGAACTCGAACCCGAGTTCGAGCCGAACTTTCGAGTTCTGGACAGACCCGGACTTTCGATATTTCCCGGACTTTCGATGATTTATCGAATGTTCGAAACATTTGAACGGTCGAACATTTGAAAAATCATCGAATTTAAAAAAAAGTGCCCACATGTCCAAAATACCCCAATGGCAGCTAATTTGAGCATTGCCAGCCCCCTGGGTATAAAAGGCAATGCGACCAGCGCCATTTAGTCAGTGTGTTTAGTGGAGACCTGACAGTGTAGGTATTGGAGAGAGATTTTTGCGCTTTTTGAGCTTTCTGTGTGTGGATTTCAGTGTGGTGGTTTAGCACTTGTAGTTACCCACCACTGTATTCACACATCTTGAGACCCAACAGTCCTTTAAAGACTAATCTTCCTTGTGAGACCCAAAAGTCCTTTTAAGGACTACCCTTGTGAGACATAAAAGTCCTTTTAAGGACTAACCCCCCTATAAGTCCTTTGGACAATTTTTTGTTAGACCTTCTAGGTGTCCTGTTTTTTTGTTTGTTTCTGTATCTGTGTGTCAGCGTGTCTGTGTTTGTGTAACTGACAGTGCTGCGTTCAGCAGCAATCAGCAGCTTTTGCTGTCTGATCTGCTGTTTGCTGTCAGTCGTGTCAGTTGTTGCTGTTTGCTGTTTGTTTGCTGTTTGCTGTCAGTTGTGTGCCTGCCTGGCTTCGCAATAATGTTATCCAATTGCAGTGGGTCTACTGCTACTCAATGGTGCTGTTCCCACAATCCCTATCTCCTTCCCCGCTTTCCCTTGCATGAAGCATACTCTGAGGGAGAGAAGCCAATGGGGTATGGGGTCTGCCCGGTGGGGCCAAGCCTGCCTGGCTCCGCAATAATGTTGTCCAATTGCAGTGGGTCTACTGCTACTCAATGGTGCTGTTCCTACAAACCCTATCCCCTTCCCCGCTTTCCCTTGCACGAAGCATACTCTGAGGGAGAGAAGCCAATGGGGTATGGGGTCTCTCCGGTGGGGCCAAGCCTGCCTGGCTCCTCAATAATGTTGTCAAACTGAAGTGAATCTACTGCTACTCAATGGTGCTGTTCCTACAAAGCGTATCCCCTTCCCTGTTTTCCCTTGCATGAAGCATACACTGAGGGAGAAAAGCCAATGGGGTATGGAGTCTGTCCGGAGGGGCCAAGCCTGCCTGGCTCCTCAATAATGTTTACAGAAATACTCAGAAATAGGGTAGTACTGAAATGCAGCTAAGTACACATGGTACCGGCGGTGCTGAGAATGGTGTATATGATATACAAATTAACAAATAGGCAACAAGTATGCCACAGTACCATTCATGACCCAATCGCTTGTGATAGGGGCACTCATGCTGCTATATAATTAAAGAATCGTATGGAATAATCAGGTAATCAAAAATGATCAAGCAAGGTGCAATGGGTTAAAATATGAGCTTTATTCAAAAAGATATCTAAAAACCTGTATCCTAGATTAATCCCCAATAAAATACCAATGTAGAAACATAATGAACCCTATATACAAATACAATAAATATAATCCTAGGCAAGCTGGAGGAAAAGAATGAAACAAATGTCCCAACAGGTAAGTCTATGCATACTAATGATAGTCAATAATGACTTAAGTATGAGTGAACAAACAGATGGACAAAAAGCGGCAAGTAACTATAGTCAGAGTCTGACTGTTAAACGATCTCTGACTGTTAAACGATCTCACCCAGTTATATAGAACTCGTCGGAGACCTCCACTCCATGCCGGTGATATGTTGGTAAGTTGCTCCAGGTGATAGTAACGCTCTTTGCCTCCGTAGGTTCCCTGTAAACTCCCAGACAGAGTCGTCTCTGAGTAGATGCAGCAAATGGTTCGGTAGCGAACAGTGGCTGGGGGCAGGTAACAGGTACAAACTCCGGCACTACACTGATCCTTGCCCAAACCCAGGCACAGTCTCCACCTCCCACTCCAGGCAGAGAGCCGAGCAGGGAACCAAGAAGGATAGCCGCAACAGTAACAATCAGCACAGCTTCCCGTGTATCGTGTGTGGGTCCAACAGCTCAGCCTAGTTTCAAGAGCACCTAACGACCGACGCGCGTTTCGGGGCCATCTCAATAATGTTGTCAAACTGAAGTGAATCTACTGCTACTCAATGGTGCTGTTCCTACAAACCCTATCTCCTTCCCCGCTTTCCCTTGCACGAAGTGCAACTATTCGAACTATTTGCCTCCCATAGACTTTAATGGGTCCGTTTTCGAACTTTCGAACTTTCCCAATAGTTCGAAAGTTCGAAAACGGACCGAACTTTCAATAGTTCGACCATCTCTATCCGGCGTATCCGTGAAATCCGCATTGAAACTGTGTATGGGTCCATCTCTAGTAGAAAGCTAGCTTGGCCCGGGTTCCCACCACATATTAGCCAACTACATTGCTATTTAAATTTAAAAAAAAGCATTGGTGCTTGTGGTAAAACAGTTACATGGATTCAATGGGATTTAAATTAAATAAAATTAAGATATTATTAAAAGATACTAAATAATGCATCTTAAATGATTGATATTGATTAACAAATGTTAAAAACACAAATAGGGAAGTTGACCCAGAGCCATAGCTGTGCAGCTCTGGGTGAATTTCTCCTCATGTAAAATACTTATAGGGATTGTCCACCCTTAAAACAAAAACTAGTGACTTGTCAGTTATCTACCCGCAACCCCAACTGCTATTTTTACTATTTTGTTTGTAACCAAATATGTAATGATAAGTTCTACTCCTTTCTAGTAAATGTATATGCCAGAATGAGGATAATAATCATTTTTCAATATATGGTTAGTAATGCAGGTAATAAAGGGCAAACTATGAACATTTTTAAGAGTGAACATGTCCTTTTATGTACATGAAATCCATTTCTATTATTCACAGGGAGATGAGAATGCTTATTCCCACCTCCCTGTGAATAAAAGTACGCCTGGGGGACACTGCCGAACTTACCTTAACTTACCTTAACGGTGATCCGCCCGGCTCTTTTTCAGCTGTCAGGAGCGATGCCCGTCCAAGCGCCTATCTTCTGCACGTGCGCACCAATACAAAAGATAGGCACATTATTGGGCAGCACGGCTGACAGCTAAGGAGCACCTGCAAGTGGAGCACAGGTAGGGTAAGTTCGGCAGTGTCCCCCAGGTGTTCTTTTATTCACAGGGAGGTGGGAATAAGCATTCTCATCTGCCTGTGAATAATAGAAACGGATTTTAGGTACTTACAATTATCAGTTTAGGATCCCTTTAAGCTAAAAGATCCATGCAGCCTTTGGTGAATATGCTGCGCAGCAACCTAGGGGTTACAATAATGCTAACCAATCATAAATCCTTAAGAGGAAGTTACGGCTCCCCAGTGCCTCCTGGTAAATTGGCCTGAAAGTATATTGCTTTTCACAAATTTCATACTGAGCTATCCATTGGCACTGCAAAATCAAGTTTACCACATATACAGTACATAGATTTCACTGCAAGGTGACTTTGGAAACTTTATATAGTTACATAAAAATGGAAGCACCCCATAGAGTAAAGCTCTACCAACCTTTATAATCACATAACAAAAACTAATAGATTATTTTGAGAAATGCTGATTAGAATATTTTCTTGCCTGCATTTTACATTCTTTAATAATAATATTAAAGGTGGAACTGTAACCATCCATCAAAAGAACATTTGATTAAACTGAATAATCACACTACCCTGCTTATTGAAAGGGTATATGTAAATGTAATCATAGGTGCAGTAAAGTATATTGTATTGTCTTTCACCACTACCAATAGCAAGTTCTATGGTACAGTTCACTTGAAGTCCTCTTTTAATATAAATGCACTAAATTCCTTTCAGTAGAAGTTATAGAAGTACACAGTTTACAGTGTAATGCACTGTAAATCCATCACTACTAGGCAGTTCAGGGACCTATTTTAGGACATCAGCAGAATTGGGGCACATTGTGTGTTGCCAGAATATCTAAAGGGGACTTGAGCATAAGAGATGCCTGCAACTGAGAATTCTTGTTATATTTTCGGATTTACGGAAATCGTAAAAAACCCGAAGATCTGAAAATCCGAAAATGGAATGTACTTTTAAGGGTTTGGAACATATTTTCGAGGGTTACCGAATGTACAAGGTTATTTTCGCTAACCCTCAAAAATAACCTTGTGCATTAGATAACCTTCAAAAATACAATCAGAAACTCGAAAGTAGTTTTCAGATCCCATCTCTATTAAACAGCCACCGCAGGCCAGTGGAAAACATTTTAAATAATAAAATTCTCCTGTCTCAAACACATCTTAAATTTACTCAAAATCTTACTAGACACTTGCCTTCTATTACACTAAACATTAGTAGAGATGTCCGAACTTCGCAAAATCCGGTCCGCTCGAGGATCATCGAATTTACGAAAAATTCGAAAATTCGAAAATCTGCGAGCGGACCCATCTAAATGAAAAATACCCTCGAAATTATGAGGTTTTCGCGTATTTTCAAAAAATTTTGAAATTACGGGTTTGCGCGTATTTTCGAAAATTTTCGAAAATACGAGAAAACTAGTATTTTCGAAAATTTTCGAAAATATATATTTCCGAAAATATGAGTAATCCTCGTAATTTCGAAAATTTTCGAAAATACATATTTATGGAAATAAGAGAAATCGTATTTTCGAAAATTTTCGAAAATACTAAAAATCCGCGAATCAGAAGTTCGGAAGGCGGAAAATCCGAAAAATCCGCCGTTTGCGAATGGGATAAATCCGCTGCGTATCCGGGTTCGGATCCGCGAACCGGCCATCCCTAAACATTAGTTATTATTTTCAATAGTACCATGTAAAGTCAACTTACTGAGATCACAGATATCTACAGTATGTATTGAATACACTGATACTTTTTGAAAAATAACAATAAAAACTCAAAGGAATAAAATTGGATAACAAAAAAAATGCAGCTACAGATAAAATTAATAGTTGTGAAAAGGGAATTAAGGATTAAGGAGACACATAAGGAGTAGCAGCTTGGAATCCATAAAAAAGAGTAAATAGGAAGAACAAATAGGCAAATTAATTAAGAATAATACGGAAAAGGTTCTCAAGAATATTGTGACTACAGGTTAAGAGTCACTAGCTAAAAAAGAGTAACAGTCACACTAACTTATGTCATAAAGGTTTGCTGATTACTTACATGGCCCAGATGTACTAAACACTGCAAGATTTAATACATCGCAGGATGGTGGTCAGGTGATACGACCACTGGCATACAAGTAAAGCTTTGTGCTACTAGTAACATTGTTTTGCATTGGGTGTGCTGCACACAGTAAAAATATTTTTTTAGTCAGTGCAAATTCCACATCAACCTAACGTTGGTAGGATGTGGTTTACACTCCCTTTTACAATAAGAACAAATATTACATATCCCAGTATGACCCCCCCCCCCCCCAATGGCTGTATCGATTTTGCAAACTTACCCACACAGATCCTATGTAATTATTGCCGCTAGGGGGTTGACTTCCAGAGCAAAATGGCTACTTCCATTATATTAAGTTTCTTAGGCAGATCACTCCCTATAGCTATCTATTGAAAGGAAATGCTGTGCCCTCAGCAGGATTTTCACCCTGGCTCTTGTGCACATTGGCCCTAGAGATAAAACAGCAATATCAACAGCTTTTAGTGAATTTTTTTAATCTCAGCCTATTGCTGGCTTTCTAGTTGGGCAAAGGCTGAGTCAAGATCGCTATACTTAGTGAGTTGCTATTGCTATATCACATCTCTGGAGCAATTACACTGGCAATAGCAGCTCTCACACTGTAATTTCCATGATGACAGAGGATTCATTAAGTCAAATAGCTGTGTCTACATATGACCACACATTTTGTTTTTTAAAGGAATCCTCATGTGCTTTACTGCATCTTAAAAATCTGTATGCAAGCAATGAAGGGTAATCACATTCACTGAAGTTCAAATGGATACCTTTAGTGACATTGTTTGTACAAACATGTTCAAACTGATGCGCCACTCCAAGGCAGTATCCAAGCATCAGTCCTAACCTAGCGAACAAAATATACATTCCCTGGGGCAACAAGACCATACCTGTTTCTTTCTTTATTTAGTATGACCTTTTCTCAGGGACCCATGTGAGCTTACAAAGCTTCTTTACCTTCTTTCTATCTGGACTGCCTTAAAGGGGCGGAAAATACATTTACATAGGGAGCAAACCATACAATAGGGTTCATATGGTTCCCTAGAAGAGGTCAAACTAAATAAAGGGAGAAGCAGGTATGGTCTTGTTGCCCCCAGGTAATGTATATTTTTTTTACACTAGGTTAGGAGTGATGCTTGGATACTGCCTTGGAGTGGCACATCAGCTTATACATGTTTGTACAAACAATGTAACTAAAGGTATCCATTTGAACTTAAAGGGACACTATACTGAAAAATTTACTTTGCCTCAACTTAATCTATAATTAAGAAGCACTAAGTAGCACTTACTCTGATTTGCGTGTGTTGCTGTATGCCTTCAATCCAGCACACATTTTGTTTAGGAGCCGTATGCCCCCTCCCTCTTTTAACCACTCCCACTTCCATCCGACCCAACTTTTTCCCCACAAACCAGTAAAACTTCTTACAGAAGAATAGTTTTTGAGAGCAAGAAACTTGATTGACAGACGAAATATAAGAAATTTTAGATTGGATATCTAAAGAAATAGGGGGCAGATCAACAAAAAAATGATAGAGTGGTGGTTAGGAAGAATTATAGTTCTAGTTATAGGTCAATGTAAAACAACAATTTTTTCGGTATAGATGCCCTTTAAGTGCAGCTGACTACCCTTGATTGCTTGCACGTTTACACATTTATAATTGTATGTGTAATTGAGTACTGGAGTATCTGTTGTATTCAATTAGATCAACTGGAGTTGAAGTTTAGTTCTTGAAGACGTTTCGCTAGTCATCCGACTGGCTTTCTCAATTCAGAATGACTTGTACAAGAATCTGTGGCAATTATGCACCCTGGAAAATCCCAATTAGCATATCACAGCCAGGTGTTAAGGGCATGATTAGATAGTGGCTAAGAGGTGTTATAGGAACGCCCAGAGTAAGGTGTCAAAACAGCATTGTACATGGCAGACAGATGATGTCGAACCCCCCCACCCCTATTTAGGCTTGGTTTCTTTATTTTCACATAAATGGCCTCCTTAACACCTCTCTTGAACCAGTCACGTTCCTTTGCCAATATGTTAACATTACAATCTTCAAAGGTATGTCCTTTATCCTTAAGATGCAGGTACACGGCTGAGTCCTGACCCAAGGAATTGGCTCTTCTGTGCTGGGACATACTTTGATGCAGTTGTTGTTTGGTCTCCCCCACATACAAATCAGAGCATTCTTCACTGCACTGCACTGCATATATGATGTCGCTTTTCTTGTGTTTCGGTATCACACCTGCAACATGAGTACTGGAGTCTTTTGTATAAATATATAAATACTAGCAGTTGTACCCGGCGTTGCCTGTGTACACATGTGGGTATAGTATTTTTTATGTGCAGGCTTAGATAAAAGAGACAGGGGGGAAAGAAGTGCACAGTTGAGGAGGTGACATTGCTTGAGGGACGTATAGCACATATGTTTATAGCAAAACTTTTTATACAATGTTATCAGTTTTTCCACTTGGAGCCTAAATATACAAATGTTGTGGTGAACGTGCTACATGGAATTTGCAATGGAGAAAACATGTTGATTGCAACTGAATACCGCAGCACTTGGATGAGTGAAGGGCGTCAGTGACCCTGAAGCATGTGACATGCGGCTCTTTGTGTGGTTAAAGGCTTAATTATGTTGCAGGTGTGATTTTGGGGGCATGGACAGGATGTTAGTGGATGTGGGCGTGATTCTTGGATTTACCTGTCTTGTATAGGGGTGGACCATAATGTTTTGTGTATCTAGTGGTGTGCTCACAACATTTGGGGTGTCGCTGCAATGTTTAGGGGCATGGCAGTTATCTTTAGGGGCATAGCCTTCATGGTTGGGGCATGAGTGATGTTTTGGGGTGTGGCCGTGACAGCAATATCTGGGGGTTTGGTCACATTCCAGGAGGCTCTGCTTTAAATTTCTTTCCAGGGTTTAATTTAAAACCTTCCCGGAGTAAACTGTAATGTCTTAAAGACCTTAAAGGACAACGAAAGCTAGAGAGCAACACT
Organism: Hymenochirus boettgeri; assembly: GCA_019447015.1. Lineage (NCBI taxonomy): Eukaryota > Metazoa > Chordata > Amphibia > Anura > Pipidae > Hymenochirus > Hymenochirus boettgeri. The sequence goes on along the minus strand of CM033472.1, from coordinate 95,381,845 downwards.
GAACCAGAAGGCAGAACACCTTTATATAAAACCAGTAATCTGTGTCTTACCTCTCATTTTGATACAAGTGCTGGGAAATCTAACTAAATAACATATGGTTTGTGCTTCAATTTTGGTCAACGGCCATTATGTTCTGCCTATGCTCAGTCCTTAGCTATGGCAGAAACTTGTTACATTAGGTCACACCCAGTAATAATCTCTAGCCAATCCTTTTACAGGACAGATAATGCAAGGAAGCATGTGACTGAGGTCAGGAGGTGTGGTCTGACACTGCACATACACACAGATACTTCATCCACTTCTTAACAGGCTTAAATTTACCTTAATACAATTGGGTTTCATAGCTTAAAATGGGTTTAGTTCTCCTATTATTAGTGCTACTTTTTACTAGATTCGCTTTTGATGAAAATTCGCCTTTTTAATAACTTTGATGAAAGGAAAAGTTGAAAGTTTAAAAAATTGTGGTAAAGGCTAGTGGGGAAAAAAAAAAGCAAAAATAATGCCCCTTTATAAATATGTCCCTTAGACCCCCATTTGGCTTTATTGGTAAATAAAGAAAATCGGAACATTACAAAAAAAAAAAAGATCTTTAAAAAGCGTAAAATTAACCTTAAAAAAGCGAAATCTCAGATTGTATTACAGTAAATGCTGAGAACTTATTAATATTGAGAAACACTCCATAATGTACTGAGACCTTCCATGGACCCATTGGCAGGCTAAATAAATGGCAACTTATGCGTTTTCGCCACCTCAGACTTGGCGAATTGGAATGGCTGAACTTAACGCAAAAATACACTTTTCGCCATTTTATAAATATGTTTGAGCGGTTACCGCAGCGATGTATGGCGAAAAGTGAAAAGTAGCGGTAATGACCTTTCGCTACTGGTTATCGCTGCTTTATAAATAGCGAAAAGTCCAAGGCTGCGTTAAAGAAGGCGAAAAGTTTAACGATCCTTTAGAAATATGCCCCATAGAGAGGAGGCATACTAACTATGAATGAGCTAAACAGGACATGAGGAGTAACAGGGAGCACTGAGAAAAAAGGATCAAGTCCCTGACAGCACTAAAAATATTGAAAAGCATAAAGGCAAGTACGTAATTTTTTTCAGTTTAGTGTCCCTTTAATTCAGAGACAGATTCTATAAAATTCAGAAATTCTCAAAAGTTCAAAAAGTTCGGAAAGTTTGCAATCTGAAAAGTTTGAAAAATTTGGGTTTGTTTGAACTATTAAAGTTCCATTCGAGCTCAGGTTTCTAGTCCACCTGTAATTGGAACGTGTTGACATAAATGTGACATAAAATTCAATACAAATAAATCCAAATGAAAGGTTTGGATTTTAATCATATACCTGCTACTTATACCATTAATAGAACTGAGATAAGGAAATTCCAGATAAAAGAGAACTAAGGATTTTTACTGTACAATACCAGCCTACCCTTGCTTGGTAATGCAATGTAAACATTTATCCTGTGATACAAGAGAACAAAAAGGACTGTTCCCTTATACAATACGCATAGATATCTGACAAGACAGTAACAAGACTTTGTAGTGAAATCATTGGGCCAGTTTTAAGCTGGAAAGGAGATTGTCACATAACAGAGAGAGGATTTTGTTCATGTTAAAAAAAAGGCAGCCTACAAAACCTTTTGTGTAACGGGGGCAGAACAGCCAGTCAGGTTGGTGACCAACATCTATGGGGCCATTGACTCTGCAGCATAAAAGGGGGTCAGTAATCGCTGTATCAAGGGGACAATTAAGCTTAGGCCACTCTACAATGTGTGTCTTTTGCGATGTGATCTCTGCAATTTTGTGTAATCAGAGCAAATACTATTCACAAAAAAATGCTCTGAAAACAGATTGCAGCACAGAAAATTTGCCAACCCATATTAACATGCGCTGCTCTGCGTTTCTCACGCGCTAATGGATCGCAAGCACAAGCAAGTAAGGAAGCTGATGAGGCTGAGGCCTAAGGCTGAGGCCACACAGTATAGAACAGCAATGTGCATTAAAAGCTTGTCTGCATGACTGAGCGTGTCTGCGTGACTGAGATTGTCAACGATTGTAGCATCTATGGTCACCATAAGGGTTAGGCCACACTGGCACTTTTTCTCATGTGCTAACAATGGATGGCCACATTGCATGTCCTGTGCTGCAATCCATTTTTGCTCACATCTTCTTGTTTTTCCTATGACAGATATAGACTTCTCTAAGTAAACTACTGTGGTTAACGCACAGATAGGGGCCCTATCATAGTTTTGCAGGGGGCCCCAGTTATTCCTAGTTACGCCACTGCGGATTTCGATTAATATTCCCCGTTTAATGGTAACCATAGATGCTACAATTGCGGCATATGATCCATATGAACCCGATAGGGAAAAATATTGTACGATTGTTACCCAATCGTCCATACACAGGACAATGGTCATTCAATTTGTGCATCGTACAACTGCGATTGTAGCGTCTATAGCCACCATAAGGTCTAGACCACACCGATGCATTTGCAATTGGTTAAAACGAATTGCAGCACAGTGCATGTCAAGGTTGGTGGCCACACTGCATGCACAACACTGCAATCCGTTTTCAGAGCGCATGCAATCAGCATTTGTCTTACAAATCGCATGCGTTCTGATTCCGTAAAATTGTGTCCATCACAGCACAAACGGATGGTAATGGTAGATTAGGTATTTCTCTAAATCAGCATCAAAACTGGGTTTCAGATCACGATTACTATTTCCTGTGTAATGGTGGACATAGTTGTTGCAATCGCGGCATATGATCCGTAGATCATACAATCATATTGGGTGATAAAACAAATTATTCCATAGAGAAAAATACTGTACAATTGTTGCCCTATTGTCCAAACACCGGCCAAAAGTCATACAATCCATGCACCGTATGACCGTGATAGTAGCATCCATGGCCACCATAAGGGCTAGGCCACACTGATGCGTTTTCTCACACCCTTGCAATCGGTTAAATGTGAGAATCACAGCACAGTACATGTCAATGTGGGTGACCACACTGCATTCACTATGCTGCCATCCTTTTTCAGAACGCATGCCATCAGCATTTGTTTTACAAATCGCATGACTTTCGATTCAGCAAAATTGTGTATCGCAGCACAAACAGATGGTAACTAGAGATGGACTAGAACTCAAACCCGAGTTCAAGCCGAACTATTCAAGTTTGAATGGACACGGAGTTCTCGAACTATCCCGGATTTCTCAGACTTTCGATATTTTCCGGGCTTTCAAAATTATCGAATGTTCGAACATTCAAGGCACGTGAATATGCAAGTAAAATGCCTATTATACCAATACGCGAGTAAATATTGAATTATCGAATACGCAAGTAAAATGTCTATTATACCAATACGCAAGTAAATATCGAATTATGAAATCTGCGAGTCGTTTATAGGATAATTATCGAATGTTCGAACGCAAGAGCTCGAAAGTAGCACACGTGAGAATAAAATCGATTTTTCGAAAGTCCTGGATATTCGAACGTGTTCCCCAGACCATTTCCCAGGTCCCACAGCCATTTACATTAAGTTACCATTGATATTTTAATTGTATTTCATTCAAACTTTTCGAGCTATTTGACTCCCATTGACTTTAATGGGTCCGTTTTCGAACTTTCGAACTCTCCATAAAGTTCGAAAGTTCGAAAACGGACCGAACTTTCAAAAGTTCGACAATCTCTAGTGGTAACTTACACACTGACAAAATAGTGCCCAGACACTAACTTCTATACCGAGGTGGTTAGCACTGCAGTGGTTGGTGATTTCAAGTCATGTGGCTGGATCATTTTCGAAAATTCTAAATGTTCAAATTTCCAGCTACTTTAGATTTTTTTAATTTTAGAAAATAATTAAGTTCTGTGAGGTCCGAAAGTTTATATTTTAATATTGATGCTTGATGTGCAGTGAGAGGCCTTTATTTCATTAAAACTATTGATTATTACAGATTTAAAGGCCAATTAACCAATTTGACAACAGTACAAGTGTTTAACAGTCAATTAATATTGATCTCAGTGGAAATTCTAGGAATAGCTGATAAATAAACTCTCCTATGAATATGCAATTCTACTAAATTCATTGTATTCCACTTACCGGTACTTCTCCAAAATATCAAACATTTTTTTTTTTTTTTGGGACAGCTTAATTGCTACTATGTTCTTATGTTGGATTAATGTCTTATTTTTCTGCAGTTCAGTTCACTTGTATTTTAAATAACCCTGTAGGATTGCAATGCACAATGTTTGTTATATTTGCTTATACAAGCAAACACTGGTTTATCATCAGCCCACAGGCATTTAGGGCATTCATGAAGCCATTAAAATTATTATTAACCACTAAACAATGAACAAAGTAAATCCTACAATAGCCTTGTATCTGTCCTTTAAAATTTTGGGCCCAGTTCAGGCCATTAATTATAGAGATGGGTATTCTTATATATTTACACACACAAACACACACAATGTTGCTTTTTTTCTGTTACATGGTATATATTCAATTCCTTTTAAATGAATGGGATTAATATCTTGTAAAGCTGGGATTAGTCATTTTAATGAATTCTTAGAGGGGGGTCTGTAAGTAATGACTAAGGCAACCATAGTTTTAAACAAGATTTAGAGCTTGCTCTCACCCTTCAATATTCCCTTGCATTTCTTTAAAATGTTTTCACCGCGTTGCCTGCAAATCTCCCTTGTGCCGTCTCATTTCTATGTAAAATCCATTTCCAATTCTTTCAAGAAGTGATGATAATTCCAATTGGACTATTTTTTTCATATTGGAATAGACTCAGTACAGAAGCTAAGGTTCGCTGATTGAAAGAGACAGAACTGCAGAAGATTACATTGCTAAACACTAATCCGGTAGTGTTCCTCCATATGAATGCAAAATAACTATCTAGCTTGAAAATGAATTTTAACCAGTCTCTTCTAGATGTCATACCCCTGGTATTGAGTAACTCTATGTTAACTCCTAGAGGAATGCAAGAAATTTAATGGACCTGTTACTAGTTTATTGAGAAAAAGGTAAAAAAAATAATTAATGCTTTTGTCAGAAATAAATTTGAACATAGAAGCAAAAGTGGTTCCACATTAAAATCAGCATGTTCATTCTCAGAAATTGTTAACTCAGAAAGAGTTTATCATTTATGACAATAGATCAAATAAATATTATTTAATGATGCTATTTTAGGACAGACTTGACAACCTATACAGGTAGAGATTAGAGCCACCTGACATTATTGTTTACAATTGACTTCCAAACACAAATGTATGGGGCAGAAAGAAGAACATCTTTGGAACATCAAAAGGTAATACCACTCTCTGGAATTCAGTCTTTAGACATTTGATTGAATGGACAATCTAATGCTTAAACTATCAAATGTCTAATTAGTGTATGGGCAGCGTTAGTATTTTCTGACTAGAGATTTTTAACTCCTACTCCTTGAATTGTTGTTTTATACCTACAGAGCTTTCTCCCTCTGCCCCACCCCCCTTTGATGTGGCATATAGGAGAAGTGTGCTATCTTCTAGCTAAGGAATCCACAGAAGCGTTACGGCGTTATCAGCGAATTTCTGAACATTTTTTCCCATAGACTATAATGGTAACAATCCGCAAATGTGGATATATTAAAAAACAGTTTTTTTCATGGTCGGTCATAAATACAAATGGTGATACCCCCAACCCCCCACACAGACCCAGGTACATCCACCTACTGACCTACCTTTCCTTTCCCATGGAAGCCATACTTAAAGGGTAACTAAAGTAAAAAAAAAACTAATTTAGATTTATCCTCAATAAAAGATAGTTTTATGGTTATAAACACAAAAAAAGACATACCTCCTCAACCAGACCCAGGTACACACACCTACTAATCTAATTCATTATGGTGGCAGCCATACTTAAAGGGTAACTAAAGTCAAAAAAACTATTTTTCGCTTTTCGCCATACATCGCTGCAGTAACCACTCAAACATATTTATAAAATGGCAAAAAGTGTATTTTTGCGTTAAGCTCAGCCATTCCAATTCGCCAAGTCTGAGGTGGTGAAAACGTATAAGTGGCCTTTTATTTAGCCTGCCAATGGGTCCATGGAGGTGTGAAGTGTTTCTCAATACTAACAAGTACTCAGGGGGGTGTAAGACTATTTTCCAGAACTTCACTGTAGCACAATCTGAGATTTCGCTTTTTTAAGGTTAATTTTACGCTTTTTAAAGATCTTTTTTTTTTTTAAGGTTCCGATTTTCTATATTTACCAATAAAGCCAAATGGGGGTCTGAGGGACATATTTATAAAGGGGCATTATTTTTGCTTTTTCTTTCCCAACAGCCTTTACCATCATTTTTTAAACTTTTATCATCTTTTCCTAGGTAATACTCCCTGGTGTTTTTCAAAGTAGTATTAAATTGGTTAATACACACTGAACACCTATCTTTGTTATTTAAAAATAGCCTAACACATTTGGTGTTTTTTTCAGCCAAAGATTTTTTTCTATTTTAATAGGATGATAGTGTAAAACGCAAAAGGCGAGTTTTCTCTATTTTATTAATAGGATACATTTTTTAGTATTGCTTATTTTCAGCAAACTGCAGCTAATTATCACACCAGTTCCATTAATATGGGAACATACCATAGTGCTGTGTAAGAAATAGTCATGTAAATGGAACATTCCAGTAGTAATGATGTTTGGCGAAAATTCTGGTAACACTGCAAAAAATGCAACAAAAGGGAGAAAAATTCACCAATTTATATATATCGTTTAAATAAAAAAATTGACAAAAATAGCTCTGAAATTACACTAGAGCGCAATCTCTCTCTTTTCGCAGTGATACCACACTTAATGCAGTGAATAAGGTGAAAACTATCGCCACACATCGCCTCAGCGATACTTTTCCGCAAAGGCGAAAGCAAAAAGGAGCAGTTTTATAAATAAGGCGAAATAGCGCTATTTGTCATTGCGATGTTGAAATAGCGATTGTTTATAAATATGCTCCTATAATTACAAAGTACTGCAAGTTCTTGCTGAAGATTTGTACATTTCCTCTTTAGAACTGGTTAGTTGAAGTATCTCAAGCTGTTTATGGGGTCTATAGAACCAGTGGAGCAATAAAATCTACTTTGCAACCCCATATCTACTGCCAATCCCAATTCAATTTCAGTTAATTTGACAAGATCTGACTCATAAATCCATACTTACTTAAACTTAAATAATTCTCAAAAACAAAAAGCTGAATGTAATCTAAAAATACTTTCCATAGTCTAAACATGTGCATGTCTGTAATTATCAGTTCATCCAATCCTAATGGGACATAAATACACTACATTTTTTCTAAATTCTGCTTGAAATTAAAGATTTTCCTTAAGATTGGGGTTATGTAATTGCATTAATCGTTCCCTTGTAAATGGGGTGTATATGGAGTGCCGTAAGAATCAAGTCCATCTAGTGTACACACTATGCTGACTATAAATAGATAGGTACTTATCTGTCATTTAATAGCTGTCTTGCTACTAGTGATGGACTAATGTTTGATACCTATGCTTTTAAACTGTATAGGGGTTTTGTCAGTGTGCTATTTAACATTGTTTTTAATTATTCCATTCCCTATTTATCCTCTTACCTTTTTCTGTCCTGATTGGACGCAGTTTGGGAGTCCACCTATATAATGTTTCAGATTTGGACTCTCCCACAGCCTTTGAGGAAGTGACATTGTCACGAAACGCGTCAGGCTGCCTTCCCTCCCACCTCTCCTTCCCTGTGTATCAGACCTATTCATTTTACTTGTGCATAATAAAAGTGAAGTTTTATCAGCTACGAGATGCCCGTCCTAATGATTGTGTTTGCAAAAAGGGTTCGGATTTATAATCTTATTACAAATCTTAGTAGTAATATAGGCACTGGTTTAGATATTAGCAGGCCGATGCAATATCGGCATTTTTGCCCAACATGAGTGCAAAACTCACGCTACCCATTGTAATATTTTGATACCGTGGGTTTTGCAGTAATTTCGTGCTGGCTGCATCATTTAAAAACAAAATTGGAAATAGCGTGGCGTAGTATAATCTATATAGGCTAAGTTAAGTTTTGTGCTCTATAGCAGTGCAAAAAATAATGGCTATTATACGGGGCCGATGCAACAATAAAAAGTTACGTCTTACCTGACCAGGATCCTGCGATGCTGTAAGTCAAAGGAGATTATAGCTTTGCATGATTTCGATCAGGTAAGACGTAACTTTTTTTTACTACATCCCCCCTAGGATGAACACCTATGATACTTGTTGACTGTCCAAAGGATTATCTACTTTAAACTTTTTACTTTTCAAATAGAAATACAAAGAAGCTCTTTAAGTTCTTCAGAAATGTATTATAAACTCCATTAAAAGCCCCAAAATACTATGAAATTACATCTTATTATAAAGTCTAGAAGAAGGCTAATATGTATTTTTATATAGAATTATCCTATTGTTCTAATCAGCTAGTTAAACACTGTGAATTTCTGCATTATGCTGCACACTGCTCTTGATTGCTCAATGGAATTTAACATCAATACCAGGGAAGTTGAACAGACATAAATGTAATGTTCCACAGAGACCCTCATAACCTGCTTCTTTATGTATGAATTCCCTAGTTCAGAATGCTTAATGCATAGTCTAGACAGACTTGGGAAAAATTAAATTGCGCATATCAGGTCCATTTTGTTAAACACGTAGAATGGAACATGCATTACCCTAACCTTTTAATGTTAATATCTAATTAGAACTGCTGCATTATACGCTCAATACTTTAAATAAAAAGTGTTGCAACACGTATTAAATGTCCTCATACTGTGTCTTGGGGTAAGAAAAGGCTAACATATACTGTATCCATAGGTGCTTTTTCTTTCCTGAGATGAATTCTAATTATAAGCAAAAAGGGAATCTTTAAGCTACAAATACTGGTGAAATAGCCGGTTACATTTGATACTTTTGATGATGTGTGTTTTTGTGTGTGTTAGTTTTGCAGTGTGAATTTGTAGAAAACACTTCTAAGCACATCTGTTGCTGTACTACTATTTACAAATCAATAGCAACTTTTAAAATGCTCTGTGTGCCAGGTCCAAGGGCTGGATTTATACTTTTTTTCTCCCCTGGGCCAGCTAACTTGTACTGCCTGTGCCCTCCACCCGTACACAGTCATTCATTGGCTGAAGTCAATACACTACAGGCAGGATAATAATAATACAATTTACAAACAAGACATTTTAAAAGTATCAGAATGAGTGTGTCTAATATAAACATTAAGGGTTAACATTATAATGTATTATAAACCATTATATTTATATTTATGCTGTTAATTAAGTTTTGTTGAAACAAATGCATAATCTATATTATAAATTTTTATTAATAGATTTTTATTAGGTAATTACTAAGCTGAATTATATCATTTACATTCATTGCATTTATGTTTTGTGTGCATTAAATCTTTTCCATCTTTTTATTCCTGGTAGATCTCATTTAAATGCATGTATTTTAAAACATATATTATGATACATAATAGACATGAACAAAACCAGCAAATTGTTTTTCTTATGGATCTTTCTGAAGTTCTGAAAACCTAATTGAATTGGATTTTTTGATTGCAATTTTTAATCTTCTAATGCAATTTAAAATTTTTCTATAAGAATTTTAGATTTTTTAACATGATTTTCCAATATTTCAATCTAATTTTTAAATTTTCAAATGTCTAATATTTGATTTTTGATGATTAGTTCTGAGATTTTCAAAACCAGGGGGTATGAATCAAAACCATCACTAATACACATTATTATTATTATTATTATTATTATTATTATTATTATTATTATTATTATTATTATTATTATTATTGTTGTTGTTGTTGTTGTTGTTGTTGTTGTTGTTATTATTATTATTATTGTTATTGTTATTATTATTATTTATGTGTACAATATAGATATTGCAAACCAAAGAACTGATGTAGAAGTGGCTGACAGCCCAATAAATAAAAGACCAATAAATTGCTTTATAGCACATTTATAGCACCGGTCTGTGCTTACTCTCTCTTTTTTTTTTTTTTGCATTTAGCTCATGGAATACTGTTAAAACCTCTTGAGGTGGTTACACACAGCAACAATCTGTCAAAGATAACAGACAGAGTCTGCAAGAGTCATGTTTGGCAGATGGCAGCACACACAGTCATGATCGTTCTCCCTATATAAAGTGTAGGGGGAGAGTTTGTAACTGCCATACTCCCTACAATCGTGGCCATCTTCCCATACATTAGATCAGAGGGCTGACCGCAAACGAGGGAAATTTTTCGGTCAGAACAACCATTTCTCATGGCGACGCCGAATGTTTGTCAGCACCAGAAATGGTCATTTCAGCCGTACACACATTAGCAATATAGGGCCAATCACGTCAGTACAGACGGGATTGGCCCTATATCGCTCTAGCTTTTCCTAAAAATTCTTCTTTCCTTATTTCACTTTACCCTTGAATTCCCAGTTGTTAAATTTAATTGCCAAAATATTTAATAGTGTTATGCAATATTCACCTTTCATAACTTAAAAACAGTTGAAATTTTTTTTACAATAAAATTTTACTCAAACACATAGGAGGTTATTCACAGAGAATCTTAATCTCAAAAATTGGCACAAATGCCAAAAAGAGCTTTGCACCAATTTCAAAGGCTGGGTACACACCATGCAATTTTTCAGCCCCGTCGAACAATAGTTCAGTGTATCAGTCGATCAGGCTGAAAACATTTGATGGTCCTCTATGGACTGCATGCTCAGTCACTGCTACTTCGTCTTGTCCATCCGGTCGAAAGTGCCAAATGGTCTGTCGGGACAAAGGATTGCAAGATGTGTACCCATCTTGTCAGTGATAACCTACCAACTTTTTAAACAAATTGCTTTGAAAATTCAATGTTTTTGCAGCAAATGCTTAACACCTGCTGGGAACCTGAGAGGCGCAGTTGCCCAAAATGAACCCAATTTAATATTGCATGCAAAGCCTTTCAAAAATGTGGTTTTCGGGGGTTAACTTTAATACCAATTCTTGATGAATGACCCCATAGTTAAAAAAAACTTTCAAATATCAAAATAACCAACTGAAATATTATTTATCGAGAAAAGAATTGAATTTTTTGGTGAAAAGTCACAAATTAATTTTGACAGCTTATCTTGACTTTATAAATATGCCAAAGTCTTGAAACAGATTTAACAATGTTATGAACATTTTTTTTAATGTCTCTTTGCTTATGTTTTCCTCCTGACACATATGACAGAATTAGGCCTCTATTATTTTTTTAAAAACTCGGGATTGTATTTAAGGGATAAAAAATAACTGTCAGAATGTATTTTTGTTGAATTTTGTACCAAAACACATTCATCTACTTTTGACTGACATTTCTTTTTAACACTTCCTCAAATATCAGTTTGCTTATTTATTAACTAAAACACACACTCACACACATATACTTTGCACATATCCCAGCTTGACTACTGCAACAAACTCCTGTGAGGTTTACCAAACAACTGCCTGGCATCATTTCAATCCACCCTAAACTCTGCTGCCCGACTCATTCATCTCTCGCTTTTCCAACACCTCTCCTCTCTTTCAGTCTCTCCACTGGCTGCCCATCATGCATCAGTTCAAGCTTCTTGCCCTATCCTATAAAGCACTATCCAATACAGCCATTCCATTCATCTCACAACTAATCCAGAGATATTGTTCCAGACGCAACCTCTGCTCTGCTAACAATATCCTCCTCTCATCCACCCTTGTCACCTCTTCCCATATCCGCATTCAGGACTTTGCTTGTGCTGCCCTTCTGCTCTGGAACTCCCTTCCTCCATCTGTCTGTCATTCACCGTCCCTTTAAACGTAACCTCAAAACCCACCTCTTCAAGAAAACATATAACCTGGCCCACAAATTAAACTCCACTGCCAATTTAAAACAGCCTACCGATTCACGTCACCTTATGTATCAACCCTATTCTCTCTAGACTGTAAGCTCTTTGGGCAGGGTCCTTCTTCCTACTGTATCACAGTATTGCAGTAAATAACTCATCACACTGTATATTTATAATGTATGCTTTACCTTTGTATGTTATATGTATGACTTTGTAAAATATGTATTATCCTTGTATGTAATGTAAGATTATGTTAATGTTAAGCACCATGGAAGATGTTGGTGTTATATAAATCCATAATAATAATAATTATTATTATTATTTTATATTCCTCCTATTATATCAAATAATTTGTAAATTTATAGAAGCTCTAGCAGAGAAAAATAGTGAGTATATTCATACAATATCCCATTAAATGTTGTGTAATGAAGGACGGAGCACAAAACTTAACTTAAGTGGAATTGTATTGGTAGTGCTGTGCTATTTCCAAAAACATTTGGAAATGGCGCTGTCCCTTTAAATATGTCTAAAACCCACATTAAGCCGATATTACATGCATGGGTTTTAGACTTATATTAGTGATATTAAATCTCCTTGAGAGTGTTCTTCAACTGTAATATGGGGCCATATTTCTAAAGCCGCAGTATCGCTAAAAACTTTAACAATCAGTATCGTAAATTTACGATCGTTAAACCGATCAGATATTAATGTTCGGTTTAACGATCGTAAATTTGCGATACCGATTGTAAATTTATGAAACCGATCACAAATCTACAATAACGAAATCTTAGCTTTACGATCCTCATAGAATACCATTGCAGTAGTTTACTACCACACGGTATTCTATGGTCGAACGTTCATTAATTAACGAGCGTTCGGTCATAAGTGTACAATCGCAATCGTACATTTATGACCACAATTGTAAATTAACTAACCCGCAGTATCACTAAAAAGCGATACCGCGGGTTTATAAATATGGCCTCTGATGCTGAGTACAGTTACAATATACAAGCAGAAATAATTATCTCTAGTAATAGTATTAATAAAGACTGTACAGATACCCACATATATACTCGCTTTTTCAAGAATATTGGACAGTTTCAAAATAAAGCTGGATGACTTTCTGAAAGCATGAAATGTTGCAGGTTACTGGTATTGATCCATAAAGTAGAGTTGATCCAGGGATATTTCCGATTATCAGTCGGGTTTGAGTCGGGTAGGATTTTTTTTTCCCTTCATAATTCTGGTGGGGTTTTTCTTTTGCCTTACTCAAATACAATACTAAATACATAATGGAGTCATATAATGCCCCATACATTACATAGGGCATGAAAGTAGAATATAAATGTTTGGTGTTCAATTACATTTTCAACAATACTGCTTGTACCTTTATGTAAGCAGTTTGTGTGCCTCGATAATAAATGTATCTAAAAGTAAATATACACATTACCTGTACATATATACATTATCTAATTCTAATTTAACTACTCATGGAGCATAATGAAGACAGTAATCAGTAAGTAAAGAAACAGTGACATCCCTCCAACACTGATGAGAAAACTGGTCAGTGAGGCCTACAGCAACATCAACAATTCTGCAGGATTTCTAGACAAGCACTCGTTGTTCCTCATAAACAGTGGGGTGGTGTAGAAGAATGAAAGCCATTAGGGTGCCACAGCTTACCTCTCAAGAACATTCTAATACTTGTAAAACCGATAATGATGATCTAGCCAGTCAAACTGTGAGAATGTTGCCAGATAAAACCACTGCACTGGTTGACATCCGATCGAGTCAATCTCCATCAATTTAGTATTCACCCAGTTTATTTCTAGCAATAATCACAAGCCTAGCCTAGCTGAACTTTACAAAAAGGTTTATTCCACATACCATGTAAAAAATATATTATTGTCTGATGAGACTAAAGTTTAACTATTTAGCCACTAACCATCTGTGCACTTATCTATTTTATAATAGTGTGCACAAATAAACACACAACATGATACCCACAGTAAATCATGGTGGAAACAGCATCATACCTGACTAAATCACAAAAATCCCAATGTATTTATTTTGTCACAAAACCACTTAAAAATAATAATACTGAACTGACTATAATGAGATCAATTTAATGATGCCAATTTAACATAATGAGATCAATTTAATACCTACCTGGATATGTATAATTGTTTGTAAGATACAGAGAATCAAACTTCTAAAAAGCAAAATGTTGGGGGAGAAATTTCCTTTAGCTCACACCCAGTTTTCTGTGGTTACATTAGGATAATTATTCAAATCTATACAGAAGTTCTTAATTTAACCTAAGTTCTGTTTTTTTCCAACTAGACTGACCCTCCTCTGATATAATTACAGACAACTTCACACAAACCTAGTACACATGTCAGCTAATCAGATGTTACACATTTAACCCATTTCTTCACCATTGAAGTTGTGCCCATTGCAGGCTGTTTTTTACTGACCAGAACATAAGAGTCATGCCCTCCATCATTCACCTTTAAATAGATACTCTGATGAGAAATGCATTAACTAGAGTTGTGCTACGATCAGGGTTACTTCTATTCTCTTCCCACAGCTCTGTATCATGTTGTGTCTCTAAGTGTGGCTTTTGACACGGGAATGTTGAAAGGTGTGATATATATAGTTGCCACCTCTTCCGTTTAAAACTAAACTCATATAAAAGCTACATAATGCTAAGTACATAGTGCCTCTAATGGAAATAGTGATCAGAATTTCAGCATGATAGTTTATCATACTGTTTAACATTACCCATTTAATACCCCTTTACACTTTTAGAAACAATGTGGTGCAGAGCTGCAGGTGTAGAAACATACATTGAACCTGATCACAGCAAAGCTCTATGCAATGCATTTCTCAGTAGTGTACCCAGTCTTGTATCTCTAATGAGGCAAGTAGTAGGTGCCTTGGTGGGGTGGAAGGTTGACCAGCAAATACATTTTCACATTTACCCTATGTAAAGTTGAAAGTAGGGTTTACATGTGTGTTCAGGTTTAATGGGAGGTGACAACCCAATCTTAATATTGCACAAGGGCATATGTCGTTTTCACCTTTCACCATAAAAGTTGTAGAATAAAAAGCAATACTTTATCAATATTCTAGAATAGTCCAGACAGAGCCCAGACTTTAATATGATTACAAAATCTTTAGGGATGAAGATGAAATTTTTGCAAGGAGTGTCCACACAATCAACAATAATAAAAATCCACCAAGTATTAGTTTAAAGGATGTGGACACTAATCAAGCAAGGGTTTAGCAGGATTTCTACTTTTTTTTCACTAAATTGTTTCTAGTTTGTTGATAGATGATAATACGTTCTGACAGATTTTTTTTTTTTTATTAAAGTGTGTGGGGTTTTTTATATCATCCATTTTATCCACACATAGACAAACATACACACATTAACTCTGTATCAATTTTTCAAGACTGGGAGATATTTACATATTATTTGTTGGATTTTACTAAAATCATTGCTATAACCTGTAGTGTATTTAATTGCATTACCATGCTTTATATTGACCATTGCCTTGGACCAAAAAACTAAATTTTGAGTGTTGCCTGGCTGAATATGAGCCTAATTATATCTTTCAACTTATATTTTCCACTGCTGCTTCTGAGATCTTCTTGGTTAGATCTTTCTAAATTGGAAATCATCTGTACAATTTAATTTTAAACATAGAACCTTTAACCCCCAAATTATATTTATTTATATGTAAAGAACCCCCCAAACCCTGAAACCCCCAACATTATATATCATGTGTATGTAGAGAATCCCCCACAACTCTGAAGTGATTTGTAACAAATTTATGTATAGATTTATACCAAAACTACTGCATTTTGCTTACAGACGCTAAAAATAAAAGGGAAATCTATGTTCACTGTAATAATCACTTTGAATTGACAATTACAAATTCTATGAGTGAAGATTTTCTTTAACACTACTTGAGCATCTATTTTATACAAAGAAATTAAATTTGCCCTTTGTTATTGATTTTCAATGGGCTTTTTGTTAGATATTTACAATTTTTCTTGTGTATGACACGGATCATCTAAATTTAACTGGAGATAATTACTTTTATCCTCACTGTCTTCTTACTTTCTTGAGATGTACTTGCCTCTCATACTGTACATTCAAATTTCATTATCTATAAAGCTATAATATTAATTCTGTAGGCTGTGGATAATGCTTTGAAGCCTTTTGTTTTTTCTGAATACAATGTTCCTGTACATTTTCTCTCACATCTAAGGTGCTTTAATCCACCTCCACAACTTCACCGACCAATTTACATCCTTAGATGTTGAAAGAGATGATCACTAATTTGGAAGCCACTTTATCTACTTTCTAAGATACATCTTACTTCCAACATATATGGATTATTCCTTAATATTTGACATGATTAAAATAAAAACAGTAAAGCACCAACATTTGCAATACATTACTGGCATATTTGTAAATGTAACAAACACATAGGAAGGGTGACGGAGAAGAGATCAGAGAAAAATACTAGAATGCTATTATAGTTCAGAGATGTATTTCATAGCTTAAAAAATTATTTATATAGCAGCAGATATATATAAATTGCATTAAACAGAATGCCAATGGGGTTCCTACACGTGTTTTGATTTTATTTCACCTAAAATGTGTTTTTTTTTTCTTCAAAACTGTTATTATTAATTAGAGATGACCACAAACAAAATGTACCTTTGAAGGGTTTCTAATGCATTTTCGAGGGATACCAAATATACAAGGATATTTTCGGTAACCCTCGAAAATACGATCGGAAACTCAAAAGTACTTTCTGATCGTAAAAAGAGGCGCTCTGTTATGGGTTTAAACTTGTGCTAATCAATTTATATAGCTTTTGGCGGCTGTGCAAGTGTCGCAAGAGACACTCGCAGCTTCTGCAAGCCTATTTACCAAAAAATGCATGGCTCCTTTTGCGCAATTAATTAATAATACTTAAACGAAGGTGAGATATACCTGGAGCCTTGCAGCCTCTGGTAAATTGCTTCTGGAAAATTTGCCCAGAACACCTGTGGCTCTGAGTAAATCACCTGTGTATGATAGGTATGTATTTGAGGGGCAGGGCGCAGGGTTAACTTTATTAAGAGGTTTGATTTTTAAGGTAATTTGCTGCAATTTCGGATACAAGATTCGATGTTAAAATTTAAAAAATTATATTTGCAGTTTCATGCAAGCAGAGGCCCGTGTCAGATCGCCGGGGGGGTAGAGGCAAAGTAAGTAGTGATCGGCTACGTTTTTTGACAAAGTACTATAGCGGTTGGGGGTGGGGGAGGGAGCCCTACACTACAAAAAAAATTGAAAAAAAGGGTGGACATGCCCTTTAACTCCATAAACACCATATTTGAAAGAAACAAGCAACACCAATTAATCGCAAAAAGTGTCGTTTTATGACTGTGTAAAGATCATCCATTTGTGATCGGTGTGTAAAATAAATTTTACCATGAAATATACTGATTATGGCTGTAATACCGTTATTTTACATTAAAACATTTTACATTTATTATTTTATTCCTTATGCATCCTTACCATTTTTAAACAAACCAATTAGTTTAGAATGATAACAGTAATTTTCCCTAGACATGGAGAATGTAGCTGAGTAATGATAGCTATATTACATAAAGGAACATGTTGGAACAGACGGATGATTAAAAAAAAAAGTTGCCATTTTATTATGATGTAAAACAACTATACTGTAAAAATTAACTTTTTAAAAATGAGAAGCACCTGTGGCAGGGAGGTAGGATTGATTATTCCTACTTCCCAATATTGTTTTGTTGAGGAGCTACAGCTCATACAGTTTTCATCTGCCAGGTTATGGCCCTGGGCCATTCTATATTAAAGATAGTGCTGAAGCATACAGGAAGACTGGCAGAAACTGTTTTCTTAGTCCTGCTGCTCCTCATAGAAATTATATTGGGAGGTAAAAAGCACCAATCCTACCTCCCTGCCTCAGGCACTTTTTATTTTAACTTTTTTTTTAAAAAAACATTATACGCACTATGGTTTCCCTTTAACAATCAGAGATTTTGTAGTTATTCATCATTTGTTTTTCGATTTTTTTTTTCCATTATTAAATTTTAATTTTTTGCTGTCCTGTTTGGAATTTTGAAATGCCATTTAGTTGTTAGTGTAAACCAGCCAGGCAACAATTCTGTGGTTTGAATTACAGATAGTAAAACCTAGGGTTAGACCATCTATTATGCATTTTATTGTCTGTAATTCAATTCTATTTAAAAAAAAATTATGGTTGTTGGGATCAGTACTTTAAAAAGTACTGTACTGTATAAAGAGAAGCAGGAGTCATGTACAATTCACAAACCACAATGACTAAAAATACTCTGCAACAACACAAAGAGACTAAAGCCTATATTTTAGAGGGGTGGTATTTATTGCATATGGTATAGTTAGTGTGTCCTCAAATATCCACCACAAACCTTGCATTAGGAAGAATGTCCATTCTATATCAGAGCAAGGGAAGGGCTATATTCTTAACATTCACATTGATTGTCATCAGCACTGTTTGTTACTTGCTACTATTATAATACATTTGGTAGCTATTCAGACAGTTCTATTTTTGAAATGATGAAATAATGAGAATTTCTCTGTTTGTAGAGTTCCCTAATTCCCCCTATTTTTGTTGCTTGGCTTCTCACAAAACTGGTAAATTGATAATATCCATATTTAAAAATAGGCAAAGCCTTGGCCATGATACATTTATTTCTATCCTTTATGTCTGTGATTGAGAAATGTAGCTGTATGCAAAGAAGAAAATAGACTGTTTCACTAATCATTACTGTAAATTATGTGGATTTGTCAAACACAGGTGATTTTTAGGTATGATATAAAAAAACGGAATTTTCAAAAATATTTTATGGTTCTTGAATAATCATTAAAATGTTTTATTAAAACATTAATGTTTAGAATGTTAAGGGAAGCCTAGTCCAAAGCCTCATACACAATCACCGGGGAAGACCTCGTTAAAGAGCCGCCAGCGTCCATAAACTGCATGATTGTCTCCCCCAGCGTCCATAAACTGCATGATTGTCTCCCCCAGCGTCCATAAACTGCATGATTGTCTCCCCCCGTAATCCTTAAATCATACACTTTCATCTTATACTAAATGCTTATCTTTTCTAATATAACTTGTAAACTATTGCCCATATTGTCATAAACTTTTTGACAATCAATTAGCAGATAGAGATGGCCAAAACTCACTAGTTTCATTCCATTTTTGGATTCCCAGATCTCGGGAAAATCCTGAATAGTGATGTTAGTGATGTTAGTTTGCGGATCCGAACCTGAAACCGCGGCGGATTTACCTTGTTCGCGAACGGCGGATATTGCGGATTTTCCGGTTTTCCGCCTTCCGAACTTTTCCGAACCGCGTTTCCGAAAATTTTAGAAATTACAAGGATTTCACGTATTTTCGAAAATGCATGAAAATCCGTATTTTCGAAAATTTAAAAAATTACGAGGATTTTACGTATTTTCGAAAATGCAGAAAATACGTATTTTTGAAATTACGAGGATTTTTCGTATTTTCGAGGATTTTTTTATTTTAATGGGTTTTAATGGGTCCGCTCGCGGATTTTCGATTTTTCAAATTTTTCCGAAAATTCACGGATCCTCGAGCGGACCGGATTTTGCGAAGTTCGGACATCTCTAATCCTGAAGATCCGAAAATCCAAAACCGGAACGAATTTTCGATAATTTTCAAATGTACGGGGGGCGATTTTCGATAGTTTTCTAAAATAGCCTTGAAAGTTCGAAAATGTTCAAATGTTCAAGGCTATTTTCGAAAATTATTGAAAATAGCCTTGAACGTTTGATTTCCGAAAATACGATCGGAAACTCAAAAATGGTCTCCAATTGTATTTTCGATAATTTCAAAATTTATTGAAAATAGCCCCGTACATTCGAAAATTATCGAAAATGTCTTCCGAAGCCCCAAATCCGGATTTGGACGGATCTTTCAGATGTCAGAACCAAGGGTTCCGTGTCAGATCCAGGTTCGTGTTGAACACGTATCCCATCTCTATTAGCACATAAGCAAGGAATGAAACGAAATGCTATAAAGTGAAAGTAGACAACATAAGTACAAGATAAGACATATAAAAACTTTGTTTTGTGGTTAAAATTTCCTGCTGGCATTAAAAAATAGTGGTGAAATGAGAGTGACATAACCAGTATTCTCTGCACTACTCTTTCAGCTGTATACTTTAAACCTGTATTGCAAATTTAAGCTAGGTACACACAGTTTTGATAAAGCCCCAATACCATTGGATGAGAAAGCACTGGGGCTTTATCGGTACTGTGTTTACCTAGTTTTCCCTCGTGGCCACCAAACGTTCGGGTTTGCCAATCGATCGCTTGGGAAATACGGAAAATTCCCCTCATCTGCGGTAGTCTCCCTATTGGGAAGTCTGCCACGGCTGAAGGCAACACACAGTCCCAAGCATTATGCTTGGTACTGTGTGTCTCGTGTTTTTTGAAAAATTACAGACAGGATCTTTCAGTTATGCTTAACTGATAACACACTGCACTTCATCCCCCATAAAAAAATGGACCACATTGATTTGGAATTCAAATAGTGGAAACTGATTCTCGCGATTTCCATTATATTTTAAATAACATTGCAATTCGCAAAACGCACAGAAAACAGAATGCAACCTGCATAGTGGGACCTGACCCTTAATCTGCTAATTTACAGATACTCTCAGCATAGGGTAACCCTGTGAGAGTGATACATTACCAGAATAACAGTAGGAAACGCTGTTTTATGGATAATAATGTTGTCATAACCCTGAAAAATAAAATGCAAGTGCAAATGTAACACAGACCCAAAACAGCTGGCACTGTTTGTTATACAGCTTCTTATTCAATATCTCTTGGTACTCAATAGTAGGGATGGCCGGTTCGCGGATCCGAACCCGGATCCGCCGCGGATTTATCCTGTTTGCGAACGGCGGATTTTTCCGGATTTTTCGCCTTCCAAACTTCCGATTCGTGGATTTTTCATATTTTCGAAAACACGTAATTGCGAAAATTTTCGAAAATACAAGGATTTCTCTTATTTCCATAAGTACATATTTTCGAAAATTTTAGAAATTACGAGGATTACACGTATTTTCGAAAATAAAAATTTTCGAAAATACGCGAAAACCCGTAATTTCAAAATTTTCGAAAATATGAAAAATCTCGTAATTTCGAGGATATTTTTCATTTTAATGGGTCCGCTTGCTGATTTTTGAATTTTTGCGGATCCTCGAGCGGACCGGATTTTGCGAAGTTCGGACATCTCTACTCAATAGGATAACAATCATGGCAAGGACAGGGAACCTGTGTCTTTCCAGATGTTTGTCATCCCTCTTTGGTGCTGCAGACAGCATGACAGGGAATGCTGGGAATTGTAGTTTGAAGTTGCACATCACAATACACAAACATGTTTACTATAAACACTGTAAATTCACTGAGTTATTTTTTGGCAAACAAATTTGATGAGGGTAGGTTGTCATTTCCAACTTTCCACCTGAAAATGGTGTTATCTACAATATATAATTATCCACTGATAATTTCCTTATTTGACAGTGGCACAAGAACAATCATTAATTCAAACTGCCATGTAACAGGTAACATCCCCAAATTTATCCAATTAAAAATAAACCTTTTCCTATCATTTAAAGGGCAACAATAAAAATGTTCATGATTTAAAATCCATTATGCCCCATCATCTTAATAATACACTGACATATGTGCACTATTTTTTAGGGGAGAAGATGGCTAGAGGGTTGGAAGAGATTTTAAACTAGGTTGGGGGGGAGGGTATTAGCAGTCTCACTGGGATAGATTGTCCAGGAGGAAAGCAGGGTGTAGATAGGCCAGTGGTGGGTGGAAAGGGGGGTGGGGCTAGCATAGGGGATAGGGAGGAATGTGTATCAAAGTGTACGAATAAATTACAGGATCATAATCTAAAATGTATGTTTGCAAATGCGAGAAGCCTGGCTGACAAAATGGGTGAATTGGAAATGATGGCATTGAATGAAAAGTATGATGTAATAGGTATAGCAGAAACGTGGTTAAACAGTTCTCACGACTAGGCTGTAAATATAGAAGGATATGCCTTGTTTAGGCAGGACAGAAAAAAAAGGAAAGGGGGAGGAGTATGTGTATATGTTAAAAAAGAATTGAAGCCAAATTTAAAAGAAGAGATAGCTGGTGATGTGGATGATAAAGTGGAGGCAATATGGGTGGAATTAGGCAATAGGAAAGGGGGTAATGTCATTGTTGGTGTCTGCTATAAGCCGCCAAATGCTAGCAGAGAGGAGGTGAGTCAACTTCATATACAGTTGGCAAGGGCTGCAAGTTTGGGGAGTGTGCTCATTATGGGGGACTTCAATTACCCTGACATTGATTGGTGTAGTGGAACTGCCATCACAGAAAAAGGCGATGAGTTCCTGAATTTGCTGCAGGATAATTTTCTCTCACAGGTGGTTGAGGTTCCTACTAGAAAAGGAGCTCTGTTGGATCTGGTAATATCTAACATTGTGGAGCGCATTATAGATATAAAGGTAACTGGAGGCTTAGGGAATAGTGACCATGAAATAGTGGCATTTGGACTTTGTTATCGAAAGGAAAAGTGCGCTGGGTTAACAAAGACATTTAATTTCAGGAAAGCAAATTTTCCCAGGTTAAAAGCAGCTCTTCAGAATGTCAACTGGGATAATGTATTATCAGGTAAAGGTACTGAACAGAAGTGGACTGTGTTCAAGGGGATTTTAAGCCAGTTCACATCTAAATTTATACCCTTGGGAAATAAATGTAAAAAAAATAAATCCGCGCCCATGTGGCTGAATTCTGATGTAAAGAGGCAAATGGTAAGGAAGAAAAAGGCATTTAAAACCTTTAAGGCCGAGGGAACGGAAAGGGCCTTTAGGGAGTATAAAAACTGTAACAAGGAGTGTAAGAAAGCAATCAAACTAGCTAAAATTAATAATGAAGTTAGGATAGCTGAAGAAAGCATCACTAAGCCTAAACATTTTTTTAAGTATATTAATAGTAAGAAGATGAGGACTGAGAATGTGGCACCATTAATTAATGGGGATAAGTTAGTTACGGAGGATGGCGATAAAGCAAATGTCTTGAATATTTTTTTTTCCTCTGTATACACTATAGAAGATCCAAGTACAGATATCATAGAGTATAGTAGCAATAAAGGTATACAAGATTCAAGTTCACTTTGGTTAACCGAGGATATGGTACAGAAAGAACTAAATAAGGTTAATATTAATAAATCTCCTGGACCGGATAAAATACATCCTCGGGTACTTAAGGAGCTAAGTTCAGTTTTATCTAGGCCATTGTTTCTTATTTTTGCTGATTCCCTCATGTCCGGTGGTGTGCCTCTGGATTGGAAAAAGGCTGATGTTATTCCAATATTCAAAAAGGGTAGTCGTTCACAGCCGGGTAATTACAGGCCTGTAAGTTTAACTTCAGTGGTGGGGAAGATCCTGGAAAGTTTAATAAGGGAACATGTTCTAGAGTATGTTTCAAGGACTGACATTATAAGTAGTAACCAGCATGGATTTAGGAGGAATAGATCTTGTCAAACTAACTTGCTTGGCTTTTATGAGGAAGTAAGTAGAAATTTAGACTCTGGTATAGCAGTAGATGTAGTTTACTTGGATTTTGCAAAGGCTTTTGATACAGTCCCCCATAGGCGACTAATGAATAAGCTAAGGTCTGTTGGTCTGGGGAGTCACATTTGTACATGGATAGAAAATTGGTTAAAGAATAGGATGCAGAGAGTAGTTGTTAATGGGGCTTCATCATTATGGACTAAAGTGCTAAGTGGGGTGCCACAGGGTTCTGTGTTGGGGCCGCTTCTATTTAATCTATTTATTAATGATTTGGAAGTGGGTATTGTCAGCAAGGTTTCTGTGTTTGCTGACGACACAAAACTTTGTCGACCATTAAAAACTTCAGAGGATGTGCAATTGTTGCAAGGGGATCTAGATAGATTATCACATTGGGCTGCTAAGTGGCAGATGAAATTCAATGTTGATAAATGTAAGGTGATGCATTTTGGACTTAAAAATACTTGTGCTACTTATACTATAAATGGCTCTGTGTTAAGTGAATCCCTGTTGGAAAGGGATCTTGGAGTTTTGGTGGATAACAAACTTAAAGGTAGCAAGCAGTGCCAGGCGGCAACAGCCAGAGCCAGCATGGTATTGTCTTGTATAAAGAGAGGTATGGATTCAAGGGAGGAAAATGTAATTCTCCCTCTTTACAAAGCATTGGTAAGGCCTCATTTGGAATATGCAGTGCAATTTTGGAATCCTGTGTACAAAAAGGACATCTTTGAAATGGAAAGGGTTCAGAGAAGGGCAACTAAATTAATAAGGGGATTGGGGGAGCTTGAATATGAAGAGAGACTGGAAAAGTTACAATTATGTACGCTGGAGAAAAGGCGCTTGCGTGGGGATATGATTACTGTGTATAAATACATTAACGGGCCATACAATAAACTATCTGGGGCATTGTTCACCAATAGAACATGTCAAAGGACACGAGGACATCCCTTAAGACTTGAAGAAAAAAGGTTTAGGCTTCAAGCTCGGAAAGGGTTTTTCACTGTGAGAACGGTAAGGCTATGGAACTGTCTTCCAGTGGACGTTGTAATGGCAGGTTCATTGGTCAGTTTCAAAAAAAAGCTGGATGAGTTTCTGCAAACAAGGAATGTTGCAAGTTACTGGTATTGATACATAAAGTAGAGTTGATCCAGGGAAATTTCCGATTGCCACTTGGAGTCAGGAAGGAATTTTTTCCCCCTTCATAAATTTGGTGGGGGTTTTTTGCCTTCCTCTGGATCAACAGTTAGGCAGGAAATGAGGATATTGCTAGATGGGTTGGACTGGATGGACGTATGTCTTTATTCAACCTCAAATACTATAGTACTATAGTACTATAGTACTATTTAGCAGCTTGGACATTATGGGTTAAATTATATCTTCATATACAAATCATACCAGCTGTCATATACAAATCAGACAGCTGTCCTCTGGCTGGCAGCTCTTCTGATCCTCTGGCTGTCGAAACTTGTTGTCCACTGGTTTGTGCTGGGGCGTAGCTACCACTGCAGGGGATGCGACCACACCAGGGCCCTTGGCCAATAAGGGGACCCCATTTTGTGCTAATGTTTTAAAACTACCAGTCTGTGTGCCAACTGTTTTACCAGTGGTCTGTGTACAAAGCATTTTTACCATTGTATTGTTTGTGTGCCAAGCATTTTACTAGTGTCTGGTTGTGTGCAGTGACTGTTTCCCAACCAGTTTATCAGTGTCAACATACTCAACGTTCACAAAGAGGGCCCCACACACAAATAGGCCCTGCACACAAAAAGGATCCACACTTAAACTTGCCTACCCACCCCAAGTCCAATATTTCTGATGAAGCTGTACTTCTAACGTGGTAAAATGTGTGTCACAGAATGACCCAATAGATGGTTCAGCATTCACTTTTGGTGTGGCTTTGTTTTAAGTAGATAGAAAGAAATAGATAATTGGATGGATGGATAGATAGATAGATAGATAGATAGATACATCAATAAATACATCAATAAAGAAATAGACAATAGATCGATAAATAGATAGATATGCATTTTATTTATATTTTTTTATCAAAAACATTGTGCATTTTATTGTTGATCATTTTGATTATGAAGATGGTATTGTGGTTTAAAGTCAAAAATCAGTGCTGTAGTTTAATTTGAATAAGATTAGCTGTGAAATGTAGTTCTAGAATAGGGTATTGATAAATTAAACATACAAGCAATATCACCTCTCTAAATGTGTTAATAACATATTGCTCCCAACCATTATACCACCTAGTGCCTCAACAGATGGCACTTGATTAACCCACATTTAAAAGCATTTCTACTCTTCATTTAATGGTTCTAGCATTAACAAGATATCAATGAATCCTGTACATGTGTTTCCTGGCTAAAAGAAAATTCCTCATGTGCCTTTAAAATGGAAAATTCCAAAGCAAGTCTTAATATACATTCTAAAAAGGAGCTGTACTGAATATACAAGTTTAGTGTCATTGCCTAGAGACACTTGAAAACAAAATAGCAGCGCTCTACACCCCCACCCCCAGATAGTTCTATCACCGAAGAATGGAAAGTTGGATTTGGAGTGCTGTCGTGTATTGCGAATGGGGCGTGTCTTAAAATGATTTTTGGCAGAATAATTAAGTCCAACATGACAACATGCTAATGTTTAATATCACCAACTCCATTTAACACATGCTTGGTATGTTTTATAGCATCTGCTGTTTTGACAGTTTAGATGTGGCAAATAAGCTTTGTCTACATAAAAAATGAATAATGAAATGTATGGTGCATTGTTTTACCTACACAAGAAGGAATATCCACATCTATATTCATCCTAATCTACAGTTTACACTGTAAAAAATGGGAGAGAAAAACTGATCATGCACAAATAATGAAAAGGTTCTTGAGAATAGTGCAGTTTACCCCCTCCACACACACACCAACACACTCTCTCCCTCTCTCTCACCCACACAAAGTATGGAAGGCAAAGAAGAAGGCAAAGTCAACTGAAAGTTATTCAGAACGTTAGAAAATCTTTATACACATTGCCGTGTTCGGAGACACTGAAACCACGAACAAGTAGTAACGCAGCTAATGAACAGAAAAATACATAAAAGCTGAAATACCCATGTAGTAATAGCAATACCTTCCACACATCTGCAGGGAGAACACACATTTTGAAACACTCATTGGTATTGGTAATTTTTCACACTGTTGGAGCCTCTAGCATTTGACGGTTATTTTATAACCAAATTACCAAGGACAGATATGGATCAATTATTTCCAAAAAATAAATAAAATAAAATCAACAATTTTATTTTGATTTTTCCACCAGTTTGTTTTCCGTCTGTTGTCGTTTTGTTAATTTAATGTCATTAATATGCTGGCATAGAGGAAATTCGATAACATCCCAAAACATTTCCTTGAACTGTTGTGTGTTCATATGACAAACTCTATGGTCTATGATGATTTTACTTTTGGGATGCCAACCTTTGAGGGATTTTTTGTAAACTGGTTTGACCAGTTCTCAATCTGTGTTAGGTGTATTAGTAACGAGTGAAAAAATAAAAATCTAGCAAATGAAGCATCCTTCGAAGTTCTGGAAAACATATCCGTTTGTATTATGTTACTTTCAGAATGGAGATTTCAAGCTTATAACAGTAAACTGCTGCCATCTATTCAAGTTAGACATTCACATTTATGTTATTATTATTATATCTATTGTCACT
Organism: Hymenochirus boettgeri; assembly: GCA_019447015.1. Lineage (NCBI taxonomy): Eukaryota > Metazoa > Chordata > Amphibia > Anura > Pipidae > Hymenochirus > Hymenochirus boettgeri. Next base: position 95,354,524 of record CM033472.1, on the reverse strand, counting down.
AAATTTACTAAATTACCAGCACCGGGCACCGGGCTCCTTTTGCTATGTAGTTCGCAGACATGGTCCAGGTTTCAACGTGGAATTCCAGTTATCAAAACGGAGATCTGCATCAAAACTGCAAAACTGTTATGTTGAAACAGCACAGTCTCTGGTTTAGGAAGTCGAAATTTTGATAGTGGAACCAGTAGTTTTGACGTTAAACCAGTTTAAGGCTGAGACTCTGGTTCATCCCTAATTGACATGCAAAAATTAAATAAATAGTTCAGTTCTACCAGTTCTGTTATAAATGCTGCAAACAATTGTTAATGTATTAATTACATCAACAATTACATTTACCCTCAGGGTTATTTTAACGCCAGCGGTAAAAAATATTGAATCACCCGTGCAGGATGCGCGGGTGTCTTTTGCCTAACCAACACAACCGACGCTAATATAGAGTTAAAGTCACGCTAAATGATAGCAAATCCACGTTAAACAGCCCAGAGGCTCTAAGTTAAAGGATAACTGTAGTGCCTCAATGCATTTTATTTTTTTAATTGCATTAAAACGAGTTAAGGTATGCAGCCCCCCCATACATTTTTTTCCTGATTTTGAGCCAGTCTCTGCCTTCAATTAGCCATGCTATGAAGGGGGCGTAACAATTCTGTCTGCCTCTAACTGTCACTCAAATCTAACATGTGAAAAAAAACCTCCTCCACCCACCCTTTATCAGCTTGATTATGTAGGCTGTATCCTAGCAACAGGACATTTCAAGTTTGTATAGCTGGCAGAGGAGGAAGAGAAAGGTTGTAACAGACATTCCCACCAGCCAATGACAAGTGCTATGTTAATGAAGACCCTGGGCCCTCTAGGAGGCGGGCTTTTAGCACTCATCTTTGCTGTGTGATATCTAAGGGAGGGCAGCATGGTTGTCAATGTGAGTCAGTGATTTCAGCTGCTGGAAGTGTGGGCATTTAATGGGAGTGATGTTGTTTTTTTGATATTGTTGTCCTTTAATGAGTATCACTTTCAATTCCTTCCGTTTACTTTATTACAACTAAGTTAACCCTTTTCTTTTAACAGTTTTACAAAAGTGCTAAATTAAACGTTATTTCTGGTTCAGAGTTTAAAAACAGCTGAAGCCCACAAATACTGCAACAGCAGCTGCACAAACAGTAACTCAATAAAGATTATTCTAATATTTTCACTCTCACATTATTTGTGTCTCCAACAATAATCCTTTGCTTACATTCTCATTTGCTCCCACACATATCTGCTATTATACAAAATATTTGTTTTTGTCTTATCTTTATTTGTTCGAGACAGCTGATATTATAGATTGTGATATATTTTATTAAAAAAAAAGTAAATGTAACAGGACTTTACTTTTTAAATTGGTAGTTTAAAAGGATTCACAGCATCATCTGTTATATGGGAATACTTTTATCTTACCTTCACTGTTTTACAACCTTTTCAGATTCACCGACATACTCTGTTATTTACAATCACTTTAAAAGATTCTTAAATGTTTAGGATCAGGCTAATCTAAAACACTAATACAGAATGGACTACAAATCATTCTAATGACCAAGATCTGTAATTCAGTTGCTGAAGAGAATATAAAGCCATTAAAAAGTTCCTGTATGCATTTCAAATGAATGAATTGTGGTTTGTCTTCCTTTTACTTAAAATTACTTCCTTTATTCTGGTCTAGTATGATCCATGCTTTTATACCCTCTTTTCAGTTAAACTTGACCTACCGTTATTATCTGTAAACTTGATAAATGATTTTGATCCCAAAATTTCAAGGTTTCAACGTGAAGAAGTCAAATAGAACACGCAGAAGCTTTTAGTGTCTAAGCTATTTACAAATCATTCACAGATCATATGTAATTTTAACATGATTTTGCTCACTTAAATTTATATTAAAATTAATATGGAGATCCAGAAAATAACTTAACATTTAAAGGGTAACTGTGGTCTCCATACAAGTGATCTGTATTTAACATCTCTTTCATACCTTTTAAACAAGCATAGGACGATGTCCCTACTTTCTCGGGATCTTAAGTTATAGTATTGTAAAGTTACAGCTCCTGTTCTATGTAAGCCCCACCCCCACAAATAGATCTTTTCTTAAGATAGCTACAGTCTAACAAGCATTCACTATGCTTTCATCTACTTATTGGCGTCTTAAGTAAAGAAAAGTTTTCTTTTCAGGCTTGTGGCTAGCTTAAAAATGACTTAGATTTATAGGGTATGATGAGGCTTATGATGCTCTGTCCAGACGTGAGCATGATCTAACCTTAAACTTGGATTCAGACCCCAAAGTTCTGGTGATGTCACAGATCACAGTACTTGCAAGATAAAAAAACAACTTTATACTGCTGTAACTTTGGATAGACTGAAGCTAGAAGCATCATCTTGGAGTGATTTTAAAGGTAGGGGTGTGCACTTTTTAATAAAAGCCACTTGTTTGGAGACCATAGTTCCCCTTTAATAATATTAAAACCCAGATTAATAAATACTAGAGTAAAACAAAGTTCTCTTTTGCTTTGATGTTTATTTTACATAAGATCACAATAGATTTGTGATGTTGGAAAATGCTACAATTATTTTTCATACGTTGTGTACACAAAAAACTGTCTGACACCAAACCAGCAACACCTTGGAGTTCCTTTCTTTGTATAAAAGCCTGAGGCTTTATGCTTTTATGTGTTCAGGGATCCCCTTATACTCCATATAAAATATATGGCTGTGAATCCTTCCGGACTGGTCTCCAACTTCCTGACAGTCCAAGGTAGGGGTGGGCACAAATAAAACGTTCTGAAAGTTTAAGAAGAAAACATTAAATTATTTTTATGAAAAGGGAAGAGCTGCAAATTAAAAGTATGCTAAAAGTCTCATTGAGGTTCACTGACCTTTGAATCTGCCTTCATACAAACACATAACTCATTGTAACCTCTGACACTCATACTACTGGCAACATCATATGCATATCCCTGCTATTTATCTATTTACTTATTTATTTGGCTGATATGAATTTGAAAGGATTCTATTACATCTGAAATGCTTTATTTTCTTGTTGTGTCAATTAGTTTCAGACTAGAGATTTTCAATTACAGTTCTCAAGGATGTAAAACACTACAGGGATTAAGGGATGCATATTTCCAGCTGTGGATTAATCTAATTCACTTTTTAATTCACTAATTAAAATTAATGCTAGGCTACACTTGAATTGTCTTGTTGTTGTTAGATTATATTATTATATTAATTGTATAAGGATTTGCAATGAATGGCACAACTGGACATCTGTGTTTAATTTCCCAAGGGATAGTTTATCAAAATAGGGACAATAGCATGTCAAATTCAGGTGTGTGTGTGTGTGGTGGAGGGGGGTGCAGGTATATACTATAGTATAGTGGGGTACCAAAAGGTAATCTGGAGCACTGATAGAAACACACTGAGAAATATTAGTAGTTCACCAACTTTCCCCTAGTATGTAGAGTCTTTGTTTCATACAGGCAAATCTAGGACCGCTGATACGCAGCCTAACTTTCAGTTTACTTAATTGTAAATTGTTAAATATTGTTAATTGTTAAATAATAACAGTTGTTGAGTTGTTCTAGTTACCAAATTGGACAGAATTTTGTTTGACAAGTCATGTGACTTAGCATTGCTATTCAATTGCATGTGGGATCAAATTAGCATTTTTTTTCTTTGTTTTGTTCCATTGTGAAATCAGAGACAATTCTCATACACTTTACAGATTCCAGAACTAATTATTATTTTTGGCCAGGTAAAAAATGTATTTGGCCAACCTCGCACTTAATAATTCAGCCAATTGGAAAGCTGCGTACACAGACACAACCAAGGAGAGAAAGGACAGTTTTGCAGTTTTCAGACCTAAACCCATGCTAACCAGGTTTTGATAAAGTAAGGGCTAAGCTTAGTTTTAAGATGGCATTAGCAGTGGCAAGACCAATGTAATACAGTTACCAAAGGTAACTGTAGTCTTCATACAAATGCTCATTTATTGAAAAGAGCCCTTTCATATTTCAAGCAAGCCTAGGATGAACCTAACTTCTCTGGGAGGTATAGGCATGTAAAGTTACACTTTTTCAGACTGCCCTGACACTGTGACATGCATGTGTTATAAGCTGTGTCATAAGCCCCACCCCAAAAATGTATCTTTTCTGAAGCTAGTTACAGACCTGCAACCATTCTCTGTCTTCTTCTCTATCTTTCTAACGAGATAAACGTATATTTTCAGGCTTGTGACTAACTTTAAAAACAATTTCAAAGTTAAGGCATAGAGCTTGTGATGCTGCTGATAAATGGTGAAAAGGGCTGTGTCAAAATCTTTTTTAAACCTGTTTTAAAATGAGTGATAAATGTTGCAATATTCAGTGCCATATAATAATGCTAAAACAGCACTGTATTTTAAATACAAGTGTTCTAGGCATTGATACTTGCTTGTGGTTTCAGGATGAAATTTTGATTTCGCTTTAAATATAAAGAATTTTTCATACATACACACACGTTATTTAAAATGTGGCATTACCCTCCGTGCACCTTACCTGCTTACTGCTTACCTGATTACTGTATTGCAAGAACCCAAAAGGAAGAGGATCTCAGACTGTAAGTATTACATTGCCCTGTTAGTAATGTTCTGATGGTTTTTTTACCTTATCTGCAATCATCTTTGACCCAGACAGATGGAATGTTTTGACTAAGAGGAGGAATATTTTTCATTTAGAAGTACATTACTTACAGTCAGTAAAAATAACTTTTTCATTTATGATTCATTTTTTAAAATCTCTAGACAGATTTGTAACCAAAAGTAAAGATATTGTTTTATTGGAGACAGCTGTTTAGGAGATTAAGAAACCAACCGCAGGAAACTTAGTTCGAAAGAAACAGTTTAAGAAAAGCTATTTTAAAAATAAGAATAAATGTTTGTTCCCTTTAAACTTAAAATGCAAATATGCCCCACTTTTCCAACAAGCATTAAGGATTCTACAGAAAGTTCTTGATGTGTTGTGAACAATGCTCAATTTGGGACGATTTGGCATTCAAACGTTAAAGGGCATGTCCACCCTTAAAACAAAAACAGAGGTTGCTTGTCATTTATTTTATTGTAATTTTATTTGTCATTTTATTTTGGCTGAGAAGCAGCCAATCACCGAGGCAGTTGCCGGCAGTTCAGAACGGTGGAGGAGAGAGGTAAGGTAAGTAACTATCGGGGGAGTTTCTGGCAATAAGATTTTAGTGGTTGGGGCTGGGGAAGCAATACCTATAACATACTAAAAGGGTTTGGAGCTAGGGGGGGGGAGACCAAAACGGAAGGGAGGGGGGGGGAGAGAGGGGGGGGGGGGGGGACCTGCAGTGCGCATGCCAAACTTCTCCCAGAGGAGAGACAGGAGGTCCTATATGGACTCTGCCAGGCTCCTGGTGGCCACTTTTTTGGACTTTGGGGGGGATTACAGGAGAACCATTTGGAGTTGGGATGTAAGGTAAGGATTTTATTACACTACACAGTGAGGCCAGTAGTGGGGGAACTTATAGTTTTGGGGGAGGACATGCCCTTTAAAACAAGTCCGGTAATCCAGGTTAAAAAGAGCCAAAATGCAAAAATGCCTTACATCACCAGTTCCACCATCCTGGATGAATCAGACCAAAAAATAAAGATTTTGTACCAATAGACAGAGCAGATTCAGAAACACACAACAAGCTGTGTCTCATCTGTCCCTTTGCTGTGGATGCTGGGTGATTTATGAAAATAACCTGTGAGTACAAGGGGTCAGCTCCCATAATTCACCTTATTTGGGAACACCCCGCTAAGTGTGTACAGTACACATTTACAGGAAACTACAGTCTTGCATCCTGGAAGCTGACAGCCAATCATGTTATAGCTCAGTTTTTTTGTAAACACATTACAAATGCTCCTGTCCTTAACAATGATAAATTCATTTTCATGCAAAAAAGAAAAGTAATCTTTGCAGTGTATGTCTTTGCTAGCATGGATGAAAGAAACAGAACATTTAACATTTCAGCAAAAATAAAAGTAAGTATTGGGAATCGAACCAGCAACCTTCTATACTGTTTCTTTCTAAAAACAAAGCTTTCTACCGCTATGTCACAATGGCTAATAGCTCATTATCTACATGTGGAGTCTTTATCTTTTGCTAGACACATAATAAAAACACAAACAAAGGGAGGATGAGGAATCGTACCTGTGCCCCTTTAGTCTATTTTTTTTACTAACCCAGCACTTAAGCAGAACGTGCCACCAGTGAACTTGCAATACATAGATAGAAGGCAGTTCACTGTTTTGTATTGCTACTGGAAGACTGTCAGCAATTCACGCTGGTTGGTAAATAAATAACAGAGATACTATATATAAAGTTTGAACATATGTAGAAACTTTATATTTTTCTAGAAACATGGAAACAAACAAACAAAAAAAGCAATAAACTTAGGCAGTAGACTGTTATATTGTTTCATAAGTAAACTTCCTAAAAACACAGCATTTACACCAGCAACTCAACTGTGATCACAGAGAATACTGGGGTCAGGGTGGGTGGCTCTTTGAAACCAACATGGGCAATGAGTTGTACTGGCAACACTATGAAAGCCTCCTTTGTTACAGAATCTCTTATATCTACTAAATGCAAATAACTAGAGAAGAATCGTTCAATGTATAGGTGTTCTGGGTAGAAAAGCTTTCACATTAGGATTTTAAAAAATTAAGTTTAGTTCTCCTTTAAGTATGTTTTGGATAAATGTCCTTTCTCAGCTTAAGAAAGGACCTTTGTCTGAAATATGTAACACACATGTTTCTGCAATAAAGCTTGTTTTGTCTTTTGCACAGCAGCAGTACTGTGCCTTCATATGCTACACCTATCTTTATTTTTTGGTTAGGTTAAAAGCATAAGGGATAAGGAGTTTAGAGTGTGCAGAGGAGGCAGCAGGGGAATTCACAGTCAATCATTGTTTGTTATGTCAGCAGTCATCGCCTTAATTGACTGCAGAGAGGGAAGAATCACCTTACTCTGCCAGAATGGAGGCAATAATTATCCTGAAATATCTGGTTAGTAGAGATGTCCGAACTTCGAAAAATCCGGTCCGCGCGAGGATCCGCGGATTTTCGAAAAAATCTGAAAATTCGAAAATCCGCGAGCGGACCCGTTAAAACGTATTAAAATGAAAGTTCGGCAAAATCCGCATTAAAAGTGGTCTAAATAGCCTTGGTAACGTACACTTAACCACTCAGGGACCTGGGTAATGGCCTTAGAAGCACGTATAAATGCCAACAATACCTAAAAAGTACAGTCCGCTAGCGTGACTTTAAAAAAACGGTATTTTTCGAAAATACGAGGATTCCCGTAAAAACGAAGATTTCCGTAAAAAAAAACGAGGCTTTCTGTAACTATGATAGCTGCCATTGGCTAATTTGGATCATGTGGCTTGCTCCTTCTTGAAAATTTACACGAATTACTCGTTTTTACGAGTATTCTCGTAATTGCGAGAATACTCGTAATTACGTGAATCCTCGTAATTACGTGAATCCTCGTAATTACGAGGATCTTCGGTTTTTCCGTGACCCGCAAGTACCGTAGATCCTCGTAATTACGGAGATACTCGTATTTTCGAAAATTTTCGTAAAAAAAAAAAAAATCCGCAGTTCGGAAGTTCGGAAGTCCGGAAAGTCCGGAAAGTCCGGAATAATCCGCCGTTCGCGGACGGGAGAAATCCGCGGCGGATCCGGGTTCGGGTCCGCGAACCGGCCATCTCTACTGGTTAGTAATGCATCTAATATTGTGCTGAAAATATCAGTTGGGTTTGGCAGCAGGTAACTGACAAGTTGCAGTTTTTTGCTTTAGGGTGGTCATGCCCTTTAGCTCCTTTGGGTAGTGCACAAACTATTTAATATAACAGTTGGGCAGATTTTTTGTGCAAATTCTAATTCCAGCAAATAGCGTGCATTAAAATTTGCATAAAAAGTAACGCCAGTTTGCGATTTTCATAGAGCCGCAACCACTATTTAAAAAAGTGGTTGCGGCTCTGGGAAAACCGCAAACTGGGAGCCTAGCATTGGCGGTTCTTGGTAAATCGGTCTGTTTATGGTATACAGCAATTTAATTAATTTAATCAAATTAAATGCCAATAGATTAAATTGGTCATATCTTTACTCAATTTTTACAACTAAAACTTTTTAACCGAGATAAAGTTTTGATCTGTTTATAATATAGTGCTGATATTTGATGCTGAAAAGGATTGGAATAAATAATAGTACATACACAAAACTAAGTGTCAGAGAAGTAAATGCCCTATTTTAATAGGCAATTAAGTTTTACTAAAATTGTCCACTCACTCTTCCAAAGGGAGGCCTTGCCAGCAGGATCTCCACATGAAATAGTCTGAAATAGTAGATGATCAGGAAACTAGTCAACTAGTCAATCTTGACAATATAAATTATACTTAGAAAAAATACACTTACCAATATTGTCAAAAAGCCTTGATAAATGTGCAGAATTTTTTCTACACCTGGTTATTAATTTTGACTGCCAATTTATAGGGCAAATGGAGGTAGCAATAATGTCAGCGCTTCAAGTTTGCTACAATAAAATTCATGCTGTGGAAAATTAGAATTTTGAACAACTTCAGACATTTGAAAATCACACAGCTATACACACTAACCTTACTTCTCTTTTCTTTTTTAATACGTCTTTTTTTATTTCACCTTTATATGTTGCCTTACAGCAATGGCTGTCAATTCTGTATATTACATCTAGTGTTTGATCTTGGTTTACCTCGCCTTTTAGTTCCAGGATTTTCTTATCTGTAGATATTTTAGGTTTGTAGGTCACTCCAATGTTATACTTTTATAGATTTTCTCTAAGTAGTCTATTTATCACCAAGTAGAAGTTCTATTATAATTCAGGCTTTTCTTTTTACTATTTCTATTCTGTTTCTGTTTGTTATTTTCAAATTCATACCAAAGGCTCGGAACACACAGGCCAATAATTTGCGATTTTCGGCAAAAATTACAATATAATGTCCCAGCCAATCCAATCGAAATACTGAAACATGTGTAAGGCTGGGTACACACCAGCATAGTTTATCCCAACGAGCATTTGCTACTAGCGAGGACTCGGCTGGGACAAATGACTGTTGGTCGCGGCAATAGTGGACGCAGCCAACTGGTCGTGTAGCCAATCGTGCGGCTCTCTATGGCCCGATCGCTATGTTGGCCGCCCCACACAATAAGATATTTCCTGACGACCGACCACTACTCGTCACTATCAGCCGGGCATAAATATCCTATGGTGTGTAGCCACCCTTACACATCCTAAAATACTTTTATTCTATTTGCAATATAAACAGTGAAAATTTTGTTGTAATTTATAAATCAATATGGTACGAATTAGAACTTATATTCAGAGGAAACTGCTTAGGTAGTTACTTACAGTAGCATTTTACACTAAATGTCTGAATTCAAAACACTGACGTTTTGACTACATTTTTGCAGTTAAATATGAAGTAAAAATGCACCCCCTATTGTAGAGTATAAGGATATTAAAGTAAAAATTAAATAACCATATAAAGATTAGAGATCGCCAAACTTCATAAAGGTTGGTCTGTTTTCAAACTTTCGGACCCATTAAAGTCAATGGGGGAGTTATAGTTTGATGATTTACATCTAAACTAACAATGTAACAATGTAAATTACTGTAAATGGCTGTGGCACCTGGGAAATGGTCTGGGGAACATGTCACTATCACCAAAACCTGTTTAGACACTTCTTAAACACGAGTGGGCAATTGTCAAGTTTTGGGCAAGCTACATTCGAGGGTTATGGCCAATTAGAGGGTTATCGAAAGATACTTTCGAGGGCTACCAAAATCGACCGATACTTTAGAGGATTACCGAAAACGAATGATACTTTCGAGGGTTAGTGAAAATCGAAGGCTACATTCAAGGGTTAGCGAACAATACATTTTAGGGTTAGCGAAATTGATCCATACATTCGAGGGTTACCGAAACCACCCGATACTTTCATGGGTTACCGGAAATCAAAGGCTACATTCGAGAGTTAGTGAACGATACATTCTAGGGTTAGCGAACGGCTTGTAAATTTGATAATTATTGATTTTTCGATTATTATCGAAAATGCAGCCGCAAGTCTGAAAAAACAAACTAGTTCGAACCCAAACTAGTTTGAATAGTTCATATTCGTCTGAACTCATAAAGTTCAGCTTGAACTCGGGGTCAAGTTTGGTTTTGTCTCCATCACTAAGAAAGATATGAGTTCTCAAAATGTAATGTAAATTATAGCATGTAGTTAATCAACGATGGTAACTAGCTAAGCACTAAGAATATAATTTATAAAATATTTATGGCTCCTGTGTATTATATAAAGTATATAGTTCAATGCCTAAGCTTTTTCCTAAGCCAAAGCTATACCCTGTAACACACAGAATCCTCCCAAAAGGATAAGTACATTTTAAAAGCAAGTTAAGTTTAATTTGTAGCAACAGCTGTTTCCCCCCTTTTTTCCCATAGGTCCCTCCTGACCCTACCTTTCCTGATGTAAAGTTTGGGACATCTTGGATCTGCTGTGTAGATTCTGTAGCTCTGCTCTGAGACTTCCTGGATCTCCTTCTTCTTAATCTTTCAAAAGCAGCGGTTTCGGAGGCAGTGTGGCATGCATAACACAGCATCTCACGCGGACCACACTGACACTGCTTTTGAAACTTTCAAATCCTATTCCTTTTTCCAGAGCCACTTCTGAGGATGTGTGAGCTCATAACGAGCTTGTACAGCTTAAAGGGGAACTATGGTCTACCCAGTTGAGTTTAAATGAAAGGCCAGTTTCCTACCTTTAAAACGAGTCATCAACCACCTCTCTACGTGCTCCACAGCCCAAGATAAAGAAATGACTGATGTCTCAGATTCCCTCAGTGTGTGAGGGAGACAGGAAGTCCCTCCTCTCTGCCATATCACACTCAACAATGTAAATTCCTATCAATTTACCTAAAGTCATTTTTGGACCACAATTCCTCTTTAAAGAAAAGTACTATCCATGAGCTGTATAGGTATTTTGGGCTAAGATAAATATATATTTTTGATCAAATAATATTTTTGTCTGGAGGGAGGTGATCATGCCCTTAAAAAACAAAATGTTGTGCTCACTCTCTATTCCAAACTTCCCCATCTAGATAAAATGTAGACTGGTTCTTTCAAACATGGTGAACCATATGGGGCCATAGAAATGTATGTGGGTAACATCACCATATTTACTAAAATGCATATTGGTCCCATAAATAATTATTTTTCCTAGCAATTGAAATACATTAATTAATGTTTCCAATTATTTAAGGAGAATTTTAAATCCACATTGTAAGAAATTGACTAATAATTTTCCGCTAATCCTTATCTCCAAGGTCTTTGATTACACATATTTTATTACGCAATGAGGCTTACTTCTCATTTCATGCAGAAAATATATAGTGTTGCATTAAGTAACCTTGTTAGAAAATGAATATCACTCTGCTCCTCTTTAGTATGTGTTAGAAACACCAGCAAGCACCACTGTATTTTAATGGATCTGCAAATTTAATACAAAACAAATCAAAATACATTATAAATTATTATCTTTTTGGAATATCTTCAATAGGTTGAGTAAAAAAAAAAGACTGGTTATTTGAATACAATCTAAAATTGCATTTTTATGAAGTCTAAGGCCCGTAAGATTCAATACATATTTTTCTAATTTAGTTGTGGCTATTAAAACTGTTGGTGAACTAGAATAATTGAAATGCATTGAAATGCTGAAATTCCATATTTTATACAATATTGTTTTCTTTTAAGATAGTGTTGTGGCTCTGCTATGAAGAGTTTTAAGGACCTGTGCTGGGATTAAAAAAAAGAAATAATTTTGTTTAAGTAGGCAACACATATTGTATAGATGTAGCAATAAACTGCCATGCAAGGAAATGCCTTTTATTATACAATAATACAACACTGAAGCAGTTACATTCGTTTAAGGCAATAAGTTAAGTAAGGCAATAAGTTAAAAAAGCCTATCAATATGCAGTGAATAATACTAATTCTAATACTAAAGGTTCCAATTTCCAGGTAATAAATGGAATTTATACACTTTCCTTACATACTGTTAGACTGAGTGTCTGGAACTGACCTCCTGCGACTGCAGTGACATTTTCAATGCAATATAGTAGAAAGGGCTATTTATCTTGCAAGGGTAGTTCCTTCCAACTGTACAGCAGGATTCACAAGGTGGTTGTCACCCACAACTGTTAATTCTTCTGTGTAAGTTATTTTAGGTTGAAAAAAGTCCATCAAGTTTGACTCACAGAAACCAGCATACCCAACCAAACAAAAAGTCCAGCTTCCTCCACACACTCTACCATGTAGGAAGTCCAACCTGATCAAGGACACTTTCTATGTAGTACAGACATTGTATTGTAAATCACATCCACTACCTTACTCATATCTACATTATGACTTACCTCTTCATACAAGGCAATCAGATTGGTTTGGTGGGATTTATTAAGCATGCCACCATTGTGGGATCTACTTAAAATGGAAAGAAAAATTAACTTAGTTGTCTAAACCCAGAATATTCCCTGGGCTTTCCTACAACAGTAGTTAAACTGACAGGTTTAGAATTGCCTGGCTGATAACAGAATCTCTTTTAGGCTGGGTACACATGGGATGGCATTTGTCCTGTCCAACAGTTCACCACGACTGATAGAGAACTTCACAACAGATAAATGGGTGAACGAGTTTGGTTGGGGCTGTTGGTTCCCACACCATACAATATTTTTAGTCGGCATAAATCATTGTATGGTGTGTACCCAGCCTTATGCTAAGTATACACCATACAATTATTCATACTAGCTGACCATCTATCACTAGTGAGTAGTCAGCCTGGACAAACCACTGTCAATCATGGCAAAAGAAGCTGGTGCATAGGAGACAACACTATCGGCCATACTTTACTGGCACGTCTAATTGCCCGTTTGTCCGGCACACAGTGGTCCACCAACTATAGAACTTAGATCCTTAAGAACTTTGGAATAAATACCAGCTGGTCCCAAATCCATTACAAAGGATTTACTAATTTACTGATGCGACCTTGGTGTAAACAAAAGCAAAAAAGTAGTTAAAAATATCAGCCCTCTCTTTACTACTCACCCATTTTGACATTCACCAAAAGTAAGTTCACCCATCTAGAAATTTTAACACTGCCAAAACAAATAATTAGGTTCATAAAACCCTAGAGAATGAAAAAAATTAAGCACTTTCATGCCTGTTTATTCCTTTCATGTTCCAATGCTTGTTCTCTGAGCTAAAGCAGACTCAACATGTTTATCTAAGATCAACAAAGGGACTTCTGAAGATATTATTTCTATAGAAATAGAGGGATTGGCAACCAGCACATCACATGGGTCCAAATCGACAGCAATGAACATGGTGGCTATAGGATCAGTCATTTTGGACTGAAGACTACCATCAGTTATTTGTCTTTGTCTTTAATTAAAGGATGGTGACACCAATTGCTGTAATGTATATTACCTGAACAAATATAGGGAGGTTGGTCAGTTAATTACAGCAAATACACTTACATTTTCCAAAGTAATCTGCTGTGTCTTTTTTTTTACTAAGTTACCAAAAGAAGAAGAATTGGGGCCCTTTCCAAAGATATCAACCATAGCTCACCTATTGGTTAGAATATGACATTTTGAAATTACAACATCTAAAATGCATAGGCAATATATATGAGAGGAGTTCTCTGAAAGCATATCTTAAGTCATGGGGCAAGTCTGGGAGACAGTATTAAGAATGGAGGATTTGATTTTAAATCCCAATTTTGTTGTTAAAAAGTGGCCTAATGGTACATTGCTAGTAAAAATGATTTGATGTGTATAAAAATAACTAAAGGCTTTAATAGTAAAAGCATTTATCTAATCAGTCCACTTGAAGATCAGATGTCACCACTGTCTATGTCTGTTATTAATGACAGCTTCACTATGAAATCTGAACTGTGTAGCAAAAAAAAAAAAAAAATACAAGACAGACTTGGATCTCTCTGCAAGGGAACAGATGTTTGATGTATTTCAAGTAGTTATGGGCTGTCAGTTAGAAAGCTTAAACGAAAATCATCTAACATTTCACAATGCAGTGGTGCCTGGAACTCCAAACAATGTGGAAAATTCTGCAGTTGACTCCAGCAAAAGCTTTAAATAAACATTATTGCAATAAAAACTTTTGAGCAGCCTTTATTGAAATGTATACAGGTTATACTACGGAGTACGCAAAATTCAATTATGCCAACGGACACAATATATACTTGTGTGGAAATAGCAATCTGAATATTGTTGACTCTAAGCAATAACTGCTATAATTCAAAATCCACAACAGACTATAATCTTGGTTATGCTTACGTAGCCTTTTACTCAGATTCAAGTGAAAATCATGTCCATGAAATTAAAGTAAGACTTTACCGTGAGCTGGTGTGCTTTACTTCAACATTCTTTTATTTCAGATTGAACAAAAACATTGTACAATTGACATAATTCACATTTTAGATCCATTCGATGCTAATGCAAGGTCTGAGCTGTTACAGTAGTGCAAATATCCATCCTGCAAACTCTCTGATTACTGCCAATATCTTTAATACTAACAATTATTCGGTGGAGCAAATGATCTTTTTGGTAAAGCATCTGATCATGTCTTGCTTTGAAAATAGCATTTACTAATATTTAGGTTATGTGGGATAATATAGACTCAAAAAAAAAAACCTTTATAGAAACTTAGCAAAGAAGCAAATAGAATCCTTGATTATTTATTTAGACATTGAAATATTTTCTTAAAACTTCTATATAGATAGTATAACCCCAATAATTTTACATGTGTTTAAAGCTAGCCACACACAGACAGATGGTTTTCCAATTTGCTATTCACTCAGCCTAAACAATTGAAAATCAAATTTTCCTACCTTGTGCCGCTGATTTTCCATAGATTTCGGTTTCAAATTTGCTGAAGATAGGGGAGACTGTAAATTTTCTACCTTGCCCGATCATTGTTTTTATATAAACGAGTCAATGTCTATTGGTCTATCGAAAACACACAAAACTGTAATCAATATTGTGGACGATTCAATTGAATAAGCCATATTGATCGTAAAAGCTGGTTGAAGCTGGTTGCCAGAACCATGGGTAGTTTCAATTGCAGCAGATGACAGGTATGCAGGCTTTATTGTAAAATAATGATTGATAATGATTGTTATTTTACGATATCGCTGGTGCTAAACTACACTGACGTAACGTCTACCGTGTAAAATAATGAGTGTAAAATAATGCCCACAGTATAAAATAGTGATATTGTTATTTTACAAAAAAAAGGTTTTATAATACTGCCCAAAGTTAATAGATCTAATTCAGTTTACTGTTGAATCATTTGCTACTGGTATAGATAACCCTAAAAAAAAGTTTTAATATGCAACATCAAGTCGTTTTTTTTTTTTTTTCATATTAAAACTTTTAGTAGAATGAATACCACAGATACTAATGAGTTTTAAACAGTGCCTGGTGCTGTTAAGAAAAAAGTACAGGCCAGCTAGCTAAGAGTTAAGCCTACACAAAGCTGATATTACATTAGCTAGTGTGGAATTTACCTCTTCCCCTATGTTCCTATAAAGTTCTAAAAGTTTGAAAACTGACCGATTAAAGTCAATGGGAGTCAGATAGTTCGAAAAGTTCTAATGAAATACAATTAAAATATCAATGGTAACTTAATGTAAATGACTGTGGGACCTGAGAAATGGTCTGGCGAACATGTTTGAATATCCAGGACATTCGGAAAATCAATTTTACTTTCACTCTCGATATTTTCGTACTCGTAGATTCGATGTTCGCGCCTAGATACCATGGACACTTTACTCGCGGATTCGATGCTCGCATTCACGCATAGATACCATGGACATTTTACTCGCGGATTCGATGCTCGTGTATAGGTTTTAATGGACCCTTTACTCGCAGATTCGATGCTCGCGTATAGTTATAATAGGCATTTTACTCGCACATTCAAACAGTCGAACATTCGATAGTTATCGAAAGTGCGAAAATACCGAAAATCCTGGTCCAGGATAGTTCGAGAAGTCCGAATTCATTTGAATTTGAATAGTTCGGCTCAAACTCAGGTTCAAGTTCGAGTCCATCTCTAGCGATCACTGGTAACTATGCTGGTTTCTCTCTTGATCGTTTAAGGTAAGACGCGAGAATGAGAGGTTAGATATAGCACCTTTACCTTCTGCTCTTCAATTAAACTGAATTAAGCCAAGTAAATTTTTTGAGTGGACAGTCCTTTAAGATTAAATATGGAATGATAAAATGTTTTTGTTTTTTAATATCGATTAAACTGGCCTTGTCTTTTTTACTACACGTTTTTAAAATTAGTCAGAAAGGAAAACAAACCCTTACTAGATGTGATCCCATTCAAAGTTAAGGTACTTATCCCGGCGTTTGGGGGTGGGCAGGGGCACCTACCTTATGGTCAAACATCATTTTCAGGGTGGAAATGCCCTTTAAAAAATTTTACCTTTAAGGAACTCCAGAAATACACTTGTTTTTACTAGTATGTATGCATCTAACTTAGATGCTGCTGTAAGACATTTCATCCATTTAAGAATTTGATCTACTGTGGCTGATTTGTCTTCTCAATCTCTTGTGTGAGTCCAAGCACCAGATAATAAGACCAGTGCTCTGATGCTTACACAATTGTGCCATTAAACAGCACAATCTAAACACAAAATACATGCAGTGTATATACCAATCAATTCCTTATTCTGTTTTTTGTGTTTTTTCAGCATTTGTTCTGCTGCATTTTTCCAGATGTTCTGCTGCTAGAAAATTGTTGCATGTTCAATTAACAAACTTTGCTCTGCTTGCAAATGTTTGGCGTCAAGAAGGAATCCCCCCCCCCCTTTTTTTTTTTTTTTTTTTTTTTTTTTTTTTTTGTTTAACTGTTAGGTAGGGTTAAAAAAAAATAAAAAAAACATGATGTCTTTCTGTTAGGTAGGGTTAAAAAAAAATAAAAAAAACATGATGTCTTTCTATGTTACTATGTTACTAGATTTTTCATGTAATGCATTAAAAAATATGCCAACATTAGGTTCCAGTGATCCCAGATAGTTTGAAAGAGAAATTCTAATGCAACAATGACAAAGCACTTCTAAACCAAGAATTATACACTATCTATGTGACAGGTCCATTAAAAATACAGATTATTTATTGATTACACATAAATATATACAAACACCTGATGAATCACTATGCATAAATGTTAAGGAGCTGTAAAAGCCTTTAGTGTGCCATAGAACATAAGCAGGATTTATTTCTGAAAACACAAACTTAAATTTAAATATTAAGAAATCTGCTCTCTTAAATCTGCTCTCTTAAATCTGCTCTCTTAAATGCATGCCTTTTAATGAATGAAAATGTGACAGTGCTTTATGCTATCTCTATCTATCTATCTATCTATCTATCTATCTATCTATCTATCTATCTATCTATCTATCTATCTATCTATCTTAAACACATGCCTTTCAAAGAATAAAAGATTACCAATATATATATATATATCCCCAAAAAGGGAGATACATGTTAGGTAAGGAAGGAGCACTCGCGGGGGTTTAATGAATCAGATTTATTTTCGTGTAGACATTTCGGCCCCAATGTGGGCCGTTCTCAGGAACTTCAGAACAAGCCGACATTGTGGCCAAAACACATCGCGGTCCACATGAAAATAAATTTGATTCATTAAACCCCCAGGTGTGTAGTTCTCCTTCCTTACCTTATACATATATATGTGTGTGTGTGTGTGTGTGTGTGCCAATTACAACGCATCAGATGATCAGAAGATCTGTCATTTGTGCATATGACAGTGATGGGAGACCTTCACCTTGGAGCATAAAGTGCAAAGCAATATGATATATTAGTTTCAATGGGTTTAATATTCATCTTGTGTTCAGGGATGTCAAAAGTAAATCTACAGTCTGATATTTGTTCTATTAACTTTCATAAATATAGTAGAAGACACCTCAATGTTCTGTGCCTGGTAAAAAAAAAACAAAAAACACTTAGTGTAGTCAACTCATTTGTAGCCTCTAGTATCCTTGTCAAATTGCATTAGAGGTAAATTCTCCCTTATATAATGTATGATAGTAGTAAAAAAAAAAACTGCCAATCTTTAATGTGTTAAAAGATTTCCTACTCTCATAGTTGTCGTGTTGGATATTTACACTACAAAAAAAGATGACTCAAACATCAAATATTGCACAGACCCAGAATTTAAAAGTTGCCTGCCTCATTTACTTTCCCATTAAAAGAACTACTCTATAAAATCCTTTAGAATAGATATAAAATGATTGTCAGTATTGGAAACTGAAGATTCGCTGTATGCTGGAGAACACAAGAAAACATGCAAGAGTATTATTCATTAATATTCCAGGCTTCCTCACACATTGTAATTATGCAGGATGGGCTATTAGTTCTATTCTTCAATACTTTCCATGACTGCAGAAGAATATTTAATTTAGCAGATCACTATATATAACTTTCAGGCATTAAATACAGCTATTTCCCTCTATTATATGTATGCACAAGGTTTGTGGTTTGTTGGACAGAGTTAATGTTTAAAGACAATAGAGTTTAGTCTTCAATTAAGTTCAATTATGTTACTTTTCTGTTCTCGTCAGTGGTTTAAATATGCAATTATTTGTAACATTAATAACATACAGACATTGCAATATCTCGTGCTGGATATATTTACCGTATATACTCTGAGTATAAGCCGAGTTTTTAGGTTTAAAAATACCTAAACCTTGACTCGGCTTATACTCGAGTCAGTACAACTTACCTTACATCCACCAGAGGCAGCCGCGAGTCCGGCCAGCAGTTCCCAGTAGTTCTTCGCGGTTGCACGATGACGTATCACGCACGCTGGCGGGATGACGTCATCGCGCACCGCGAAGCAGTAATGGGAACTGCCGGCCGGACTGCGGCTGCTTCTGGATTGCAGAGAGAGGAAGACTGAAGACCAGTACGGGTAAGTGAGCTGGGGGGGGACTGGGGGGAGGGCTGGGGGTACTGGGGGGAGGGCTGGGGGGACAGTAGCCATGCATCTCCGCGAGTCCGGCCGGCAGTTCCCAGAAGTTCTTCGCGGTTGCGCAATGACGTCATCACGCACGCTGGCGGGATGACGTCATCACGCACGCTGGCGGGATGACGTCATCGCGCAGCCGCAAGCAGTAATGAACTGCCGGCCGGAACCTGGGGGGAGGGCTGGGGGGAGGGCTGGGGGTACTGGGGGGAGGGCTGGGGGGACAGTATGCCATGCAGACACCCACATTACCTTTTTACTATAGGTGGTTGGAAACTACAACTCCCAGCAACCAAGCATGCTGGGAGTTGTAGTTTCCAAACATCTACAGTGGAAAGGTATTAGGGTTACTGTATACTCTCGGCTTATACTCGGGTCAATCATCTTTTCTAATTTTTGAGGCAAAAATGGGTGCCTCGGCTTATACTCGAGTCGGCTTATACTCGAGTATATACGGTATGTATATGTATTTACTGCATATAAAGTGCACACTCTGTAGTGTGAAATATCTTTATAATACATTTTTCCTTAATTTTTTAAATTGCATTCTTATAATAGTATTGATGTATTCTTATAATAGTCATTAAAGGGCATGTCCACCCTTCAGGTAAGCAGCAGCTGACCAGGTCCAGTAATGTTTTGTTCTGCCCTTCCCACTGCCACAGTAGATGGATGGGGTATGTGCATGAGAATAGATGGATTCTTCGGAACACTAATTATTTGGGGTGGTGTCCATGTGTGAATAAACATTAAAAAGTATTTATTATAAGAATAGTGCACTCCTTTTACTGTTATAAGGATATATTGTCATCTTGAAGTTTCCTGCACTGTACAATAGCACTCAGCCTATGGCCTTGTGCTTTATATGGTCAGGGAACTCCTTGGTTGCATAATACCCTTATATTACTCTGTAGGGGGTGCATAATACCTTATATATACATAATACAAAAGTATGTACAATGACAATGGTATAGTACTCTAAATCACACTGTATCTTTTTTGATAGTCACTCATGTATGTCAAGTGAACTGGATTATGTGGCGCTGACAGTGTAATATAAAGATATTATGGCATTGTGGAGTTCCATATCCATAAAAAATGCACAAGGCCAGATGACGGCTGCTTTTATATTTGGGCATGGAACTCCACAATGACATAATATCCTTACATTACAATTAGGGTGGCACGGTGGCTCAGTGGTTAGCACTGATGTCTTGCAGCGCTGAAGTCCTAAGTTCAATTCCACCCTTGGACACATCTGCAAGGAGTTTGTATGTTCTCCCCGTGCTTGCGTGGGTTTCCTCCAGGCACTCTGGTTTCCCCCACAATCATAAAGACATACTGACTTTTCAAGTCAAGGGACTGGCACTGCAAAAAATGTCTGTTATTGGTAATTTCTGGCATGTGTCTACAAGGCAATAGAAAAATTGTCATTATCTCATTGTCAAATTTCCAATAGTTTGCATGGGTCTGTAAAGTTTTGAAAACTGAAGTTGTAACTCAATTCTACAACCTTTCTGATCTCACAGTAAAGAACCATTTCTATTATGTAAGCAGAAATCACCTTTCTTATATTATATAGTAAACACCTTGTACATGATTATTCTATTTCAGCCTTTGTGATGTCAGCCCTGTTGCCACTTGCAGGAAACCCTTACTAGTTACTGATGAATTGTATTTATCAGGCTGAATGTGTCCATCTAACATGGTGTAATGCCAGAAGAAAACATTTGTTATGTCCATTTGCTGGACCATCTAAGTTGTATTCCACAGATTTCTCTTTTTAGATTGCATATCCTGTCTGATATAGCTGTATATATACACACTTACACAAATGGATTCTTCCCGTCTTCCAGTAAAAAAAGACGTTTGATTCTCAAAACCCATGCGCACAAACAAAATGCAAATAGATTTTCTGCCAGTAGTCTCTTGGCTTTGTTACAAGTGTGGTAAACCTTTGGCAGTAATTCCATCACAAAGGCAAGCATGGAAAAGAAAATACACTCTCTGGCATAAGGGATATTCAGGGTGCAAAGATTTTGGAAACTAATGAAAGAAACATGAACAGTCTGAGTCCATTTATTGTGACTTATTGATTTATTGTGTTTTGAAGATATTACACCAGTACGCCTTATAATTAGTCTGATAGACAGGAGACATAGTTAGCGTATTCAAAATAATGCTCCAATGAAAAATTAGGTTTCTTGTTAGTGCCTTTTTTTCACAGGACCCTTTTTTCTTGTTAGTGCCTTTTTTTCACAGGACCCTTTGCGTTCTATACACCTCCTGCTTCCACTTTGCCATTTCTAATCTCTTGTGGCCTCTGATACAAAGACCAGACACCGAGGGGGGAAACAAATCAAATAACTAACTTCCTTCTATCCTTCTGTCTGATTGCTCATTTTAGAAGGAATGCATTATATTGAGTGGCTATTCTCACTCACTGAGTAGTAATTTAGTTAGGTGTGAAATGATTAATGGACATGACACTTATGTCCAGCAATTTGCATTAGATCTGGTTTGTGTAGCAAAAACACATTAAAACTGAAGGTACTTTAAATACTCATGACATAAAATAGCATTGCCCTACAAAACAGAGAAATGGGGAGTAAAAGGTAAGGAATGCAAAAAACAAACAAACTAACAAAAAATGATTGTGCCGAGAATTTAAAACTATTAAGAATTTGAACATTCTTTTTTGTGAGAAAGTCCTTTTAGATCTAAACACATAAACACCCATTATATTATGTGTAATAGAGGCGCTCTACCCAATCAACTAAATGTGGGCCTGGGATCCCCTAATTGGGGGGCGCTGAAGGAACAAAACTACTATTGAGAACAACTATATGGGAAAGACCCCCAAAAGACCCTTAATATAGCATCTATACCCTTGTGGCCCTTACATCCTAATTGTAATCAGACTTGTATTCCTTCACATTCTAAAGACAACATACTTAGCTAGATAGAAAATCTAAAAAACTTGGGCATCCCCAACAGCAGCTACTGTGCATCCAAATTGAGTCTGACATCTTCCTGAGGTAGGTATCCCAACAAAATATGGCTAGATATAACAGAATGCACCGAACTCCTGAGATCTGTTCCACTTGCTGATTCGTGATTTTCAAAAAAAATCCGAAAATTCAAAAATCCACAAGTGGACCAATTGAAGTCAATGAGTGTTAAAAAATACGAAAGTTCTGGGAAAATTGGATAAATTCGTAAAAACTTTTTAAAAAAACCTGTCCAGTACCTGAAACTTCAAGCGCTTCCTATTTTGCCATTTCACATAGTATTTTCTAGATTTCTAGAATTTTTTTTAAAAAATCCAAATTCCGATTTTAAGGTTTGCTAATTATCAAAAACAGCTCCATGATTCTGCAAAGTCCGAATTCCAGCGGATCCATGAAATCCACTTCAAAATCAACTTTGGATTCGGGTCCATCACTATTTATGGGAAATTTAGGGGGTTATAACATGGAAAAGAATACATTTTACTAAGATTGGCTGGAATTTCGCCATAACAGAAAAATTCATTTTCAAATATACCGTATACACTCGAGTATAAGCCGACTCGAGTATAAGCCGAGGCACCCATTTTTGCCTCAAAAATTAGAAAAGATGATTGACCCGAGTATAAGCCCCACCCTAATACCTTTCCACTGTAGATGTTTGGAACTACAACTCCCAGCATGCTTGGTTGCTGGGAGTTGTAGTTTCCAACCACCTATAGTAAAAAGGTAATGTGGGTGTCTGCATGGCATACTGTCCCCCCAGCCCTCCCCCCAGTACCCCCAGCCCTCACCCCCCTCCCCCCCAGCTCACTTACCCTACCTGGTCTTCAGTCTTCCTCTTCTCTGCAATCCAGAAGCAGCCGCTAGTCCGGCCGGCAGTTCCCATTACTGCTTCGCGGCTGCGCGATGACGTCATCCCGCCAGCGTGCGTGATAACGTCATCGTGCAACGCGAAGAACTACTGGGAACTGCCGGCGACTCGCGGCTGCCTCTGATTGAAGTAAGTTCCTTGTGACTCGAGTATAAGCCAAGTCAAGGTTTTTAGGTTAATTTTTAAACCTAAAAACCTCGGCTATACTCGAGTATATACGGTAAATCCTTTATTTGGCAGGATGTTAGGAGACATAGGGGCATATTTATAAAGGTTCGTTAACTTTTCGCGGCCGTTTTCGCGGACTTACGCTAATTGTGTTTAACGCGATTTTATGTCCGAAACGGCCGCGAAAAGTTACGAAGCGTTCTATTTATAAAGCGGCGGTACTGGTTTCGCTCTGCTAGTATCGGCGTTTACTCGCCACCTTGAACTGCGAATCAGCGATACAGCCCCCGCGCGGATGCAGCAACCGCGACGGGTGGTCGCCCCCCCGGAGACACGCCCCCTGGCCACAACCCCCCGTGGCGGGGGCACCCGCCGCCGCTTCCCAGCAGCCCCTCCCAACGTTCCCCCCGCGGCAATCTCGGAATGGGAGGCTAGAGTGGCTCTGGAAGGGGCGCGCAGGTGGTCGCGACCACCCGCCGCCACCCCCTCCCAGCAACCCCTCCAAGCCCCCCGCCCGCCGCTCCCGGGGAGGGGAAGGGGGAGCCTACGGGAGGGGTGGAGGCTCCCTCCAGCGGGGCCCTGAGAAGGGCCTTTTGGGCTTAAGGGGTCCCGCAGCTCGAACCGGGACCCCCCTCCCCGGCCCTTGTAAGGGCCTTTGCGGCTCTGACAAGAGCCCTTGTGGCTCTGATAAGAGCCCTTTGGGGCTTAGGGGTCCCCAGCTCGAACCGGGACCCCCCCTCCCGGCCCTTATAAGGGCCCTTGCGGCACTGACAAGTGCCTTTGGGGCTTGGGGTCCCGCAGCTCGAACCAGGACCCCTCCCCGGCCCTTGTAAGGGCCCTTACGGCACTGACAAGTGCCTTTGGCGGGGGTCCCGCAGCTCGAACCGGGACCCCCGTGTGCGGCTCTTAAAAGAGCCCTGGGCGACGTCTTCGGGCTGGCGACACCAACCCCACTCAGGTCGCCGATGCCAGGCAGACTCACTGCGGCCGCCAGTGAGCCCGCTGGCACCGCCGGCCTCAGCGGAGCGATGTTGCCAACCGCTTCTTTCTTCTTTCTTCAGCCATCTACTGCGATGGCATCTGAGTTCCGCGCGGAAAGCTCCTCTTTATATAGGTTTGCAGAAATCCATAATCCGTTTCTGATTGGTCAATTTTTAATGCTTGGTTTACATGCTTTACATTAACCAATCAGATTTCAGAACTTTCCAGAAATCTGATTGGTTAATATAAGCATGTAAACCAAGCATTAAAAATTGACCAATCAGAAACGGTTTATGGATTTCTGGCAGCCCCTTTGAATTAAAATTTCAGATTTAAGTCCCTTCGCGGCGATACTATACAGTATTTGTTGGCGCTATTTTCGTTGCTTTATAAATATGCCCCATAGGGGCATATTTATTAAAGTCTGTTAACTTTCCGGCGGCAGTTTTCCTGCTTTTTCGTCAAAATCGGACAAAATCACAATTTTTAAAATATTGAAACCCGGCGGCGGAATGTTAACAACACCGTGATTAGACCCCCACTACCGCCGGCGGCACGCACTGAGTCCGCCAGCGTACAGGGAATGGGGCTGAGAGGTGCTGCTGGGAAGGGGTTGTGCTGCGGGTCTTCACATCCACCACCAGCGGGGTGTGGGTGGGCAGGGATGCGCGCAGCCTCCTGATGGCGGATGCAACCACCCGCGGCACAACCCCTTCCCAGCAGCCCCTCTCAGCCCCCTTCCCCGTACGTTGGGATTTAGTTATTTTTGCCGCAATACTATATTTACAGAGTTATCTAATAAAAGTTCTAATTGTTAAAAATGGTGCTAAGTCTGCACCAACCAATCATTATTGTGGCGAAAAGTGTTAAAATTACCATCACACATCTCCGTGTTGCTGCTTTTCTCAGCGAAAATGATCACCTTTAAAATATGGCGATAATAACAATTTTTCTGCAGCGGAAATTAAAGTCAGAACGGACCTTTATAAATATGCCCCATAGTCATACATGCAGTACATACTTTGTTAAAAGGAGGGAAACAAGTGATGACACTGTCAGCAGCAGATAATCTAGAAGCACATTGGCAGCTAGGAGTGAAAACAATTAGGCTTATTTATCCAGGGGCATAGGACAAAGTCAATAATGGTTAGTGCTACTTTACCTTTTGTAAGTTGCGCAAAAGAATCCGCATTTGCACTACTTTTAGCGTCTGCTAATAGCTGGGGTTAAAGGGTATCTACACTGATAAAAGTCACCTGGGTGTAAGGATAGATATGTGTAAGGTGGAAATGTACCTGCAGTATCCTGTGTCTTTAAGCAGTAGTTTAGAAGAAATCCAATCAGTTTCCCCAGAACGCTGTGAATGGTGCAGGTCCGCCCACTTTCAGTGACTGCCTGCATGGGAAATGTCCGATGCGCATTTTCCTTTAGTGCATGCGCAGAACGTGAGAGGATCTGTTGGGACTGCTGTCTGTGTGATCTGACTGGTTGGTCGATCTCACACACACACACACACTCTCTCCCACTCCCTCCCATACCAGATTGCCTCATATTCCCAGCATCCCCTATGAAATCAATCATTGATCAATTTTTCAACTATCCCTCTCAGAGTTAGACACAAAAAAAAACTTTATTAAAAACAACAAAGTTCCCCCTACTTACAGTAGCTGTAAAAATGAACTTAGAGAGTCAGGGAGGAAAGGATTTCTTACTGCAGCCAAGTGGGTGTGTCTGCTACTATGATGATGCACATTGAGTCAGCACTCTCAGTACAGGGGAAGAACACACCCCCAGGAACCTGCACAACTTTCCCATGCTGCTGCAATCAAACGAAAAGGAATTCTGGGGGAAGGTAGGGGGAGGGTTGGGGGTGGTGTACTTTAAAATAAACCAAAAAAAAAAATGCTTTTTCCTCAGTGGAGATACCCTTTAAATTCTAGCAGTAAATTCACACTCACAAAAGCGATATTAAATTCACATGGGGAGATTTACCTTAAATCTCCCCCAAAGTCTTAGTTACATATATAACCTTTGAAAAATATTTTACATTTTTAATTTTTGTTCCTTTTATCCTTTTGGTCAATTTTAAAATGAATTAAAATTAGTTTTTTGGGGGAGTGAGGGTTCTGAAAATTAACCCAAAAAGGATTCATCAAAAATGCCACTTTCAGATTTTATTTTGCCACATTATTTTTTTGTCATGTTGCTTTATACACAAAATAATGTCAAAATGGTCAAAATGATTAAAATGATTACATTTTTCAAATACTTTCTCGTTAAGTGAACAATCAATTTTTATTGATTTTTATTGTGCAGTAGAGGTTATTGTATCATATTTAACATAACTGACCGTTAAATAACAGGATAATAAATAGAGGTATTAATTCCAAGAAAATCATGCATTGGTATACTATTCTTGAAATTTTTTTTCACACTTTAGGCTGGGTACACACCAGCATATATTTCTGGCTGGCTGACTGACGAGGATTAGTCTGTTGGCTGGAAATATCTGATGGTGTGGGGCAGCCGGCCATGACGAAATTGTAGGAACAGGCAATCGGTTCCATTGGCAAATCGTGTCCGGTCGTGCGGTTCCCTATGGGACTGCACGATTAACCACTCGCACTGTCAGCCGCGGCCACTATTGCCAAAACTGACAGTCATTTGCTTGAATTGAACGTTCGGCTGGGACAAATAATACCCCCATGTGTACACAGCCTAAAAAGCAGTTACATTAAATTTGAAGGGAAGGGACAGCTTTTTACCATTAAAGGGATCACTATGGTATGATGTAACCTAAAACTAAGGGTTTCTATTTGTCTGTTTGGTTTGTACTTTATAGTTACATAGGGGACTCATTTATTTTTTAAGTAGTGTCTTGCCATCACTTTCATTTTCAACTCTTGTGCATGGGCAAATAGGGATTGTTAGGGTTTGTGAAGTCATTTTGGAAATCATTTTAGATATAATGGGGCATGTCTACTAGATGTTTGATTGTTTACTCACCTAAACCACTGTCCACCTCCACACAGTCGGGGACTTTGGCCAATGAGAAGACACGCTTTGTAGAAGCGTTTCATCTCATTGGCCGGGATTGCAAATGCGGAAGTGGAGCCAGAGTCACGAAGCAAACTTCAAGTAAGTATCACAGAAAACAGAAGGTGAAACCAGCAGTGAGGACCTGGCAGTTTAGGTCCTCACCATAGGTACTATAGACGGCCAAGCTAGTGGAATTGGGTAGAGGTGAGTATAGTTCTCCTTTAAGTAAATAAAATATATAATATAGCAGGGAACTACATTTTACAAGTTAGTTAAGTATAGATGATTTACCAGTAACAATGCAAGGAACTATTATATTTCTTTCTTACATTTGATGCTGTTTCTCTTCTTCCCAAGCTTGTCTGCAGTTGGTTAACCTTTCAGCCTGCCAAATCTTTATTGGCCACAACCCCATAGACTTACCCCCAGAGACTTAAAGGGGCCGGGAACACCAGCCACCAGGGCCATTTTTAGGCATAGGCCACCTAGGCATAAAACTAGGGTGTCTATGTTGAGCTTGGGTGCCCAGTGTTCTTCCTAGCATCTCCCTGTCAGCTTTTACTTGCTGTGTTAGAACTGCTCTCCTTGTTCTGCTGCTGTAATTTGCAACATTGTAAAGACTAGAGAGCCTGAACTCAGCTCACTCTACTTGGAAACAATGTTGCAATTGAACTGAAGTTGTAGGAAGGAGGGGGGAGAATGAGCACAGCTAATAGTACTTAGAGGAGCAGGTCTAAAACAGCAAGTAAAAGCAGTGGCCCCTGTGACTAGCAGTCCTGTGATCACCATCCCGCCTCTTTCTCCCTTCCACCCAACTCTCTAATTTGAACTTAAGAGTGGGAGAGGTGGGAACAATTCAATAGAGGAGACATGGAAAGCAGGTACATACTGTATATCATGTCAATGCTGGCAGCTGAAATGATTAAAGGCAATATACTGCTTCACTGAAAGTGTTAATAGCAATACTAAAGGGCATGTCACCCCCAAAACTAAAATTTAACCCCTTACTGGCCACATCAAGTAGTTTAAAACAATCCTTACCTTACATTCCTGCTCAAAATAGTTCCCCTGCTGTGCCCCTCCAAAGTCCAGGAAACTGCTGTGTAGGAGCAGTGTGTGACTCATGCTGTGCCTGAGACTTCCTCAACCTCGCCAAGGTTGAGGCATGCTCAGTGCAGCCCTCCCCCCTCCATCTCCCTCCCGTTTTTCTCTCCCTCCCCCTAACATTAAACCCTTTGGGTATGCGGTAGGGCATGCTCCCCCAGCCCCAACCGCATTAATATAATTGTTAGAAAGTCCCCCAATCTTTACTTACCATCCCTCTCTCCTACGCTGTTCAGAACTCCTGGCAGCCGCGACCGTGATTGGCTGCCTCTCAGCCAATAACGGACGTGGCTGCCAGTCCCGCTCCCTGCTTGCAATTCCATGCAAGCAGAGGGCCGGAACACTGCGGCAGAGGAGAGAGGGCAGGTAAGTAACAATCGGGGGACTTTCTAACAATTATATTAATGCGGTTGGGGCTGGGGGAGCATGCCCTACCGCATATCAAAAGTTACATTTCGGGGTGCACATGCCCTTTAACTCTGCTGGCACTAAAAGTGTTATGCCAAAACTCTTGGAGGGCTAGGCCACATAACTGCACTTTTAAGAGTGATGGGATTGTGATCAACACAATAATGTTGGCCTATGGGGGTGGCCACATCACCTCCAATGGTGTCTGATGCACTGTGATCCACTTATCAGAGTGCATGTGATCACCATTCTTGGTACAATTTGTATGCGCTCCATGCACGTGCAAGCAGACATCAACGAGCGCACTCGTGTTTGCGTAATTGCGAGCATTCTAGTGTGGCCTTAGCTGGAAAGTCTGCTGGCACTGAAAGGGTTAAACATCCCAGGTCTCACTAAATTTCCATTTTCTGCCCCACCTGGCTCCCTTTAGATGCCACCTGGCTGGAAGCAATTTCTGGGAAGAACACTGATGCCATTTGCTATGCATCCACTTAAAACCTATTCCAACCTTTTAATCTGTATTTCATTGGTGGCCAGTGAAGCTGCATATGCACAAACTTACGTATACACATGCAGACCTTTTAGAAGTGACAAAGGTCCATTTTAAATATTACATACTTTTAATATAAGTGAGTACTATTCAGTATTCATTAACTCCTAAAATGTTATTTTTAATGTAATGTTAATGTTATCTCCATTGCCTAAACTTAGTTTGGGAATTTCAGTTTAATTGAAGAATGGGAGGTTTAAGACTACTATCTGATTTCACATTAAATGGATTCTGTGGCATTATTACACATTTGAGGTTTCTAGCTAAGGTTTTTTTCCAGGGAGAGGATATCCTTTTAAGCTTTTTTTTTTGCTCATCGTAATTTCTTTCTGTATTTGGATTTGTATGTACTGTAGGTGTTGCTCAATCTTTAGAGGTTGGATTCAATTTGATTATAGTAAATAAACTATTGTCTCAAATTCCGTTATGTTTCTGTGATTAACAAAAAGCTTACACAAGCACAAAAGCTCATGAAGGAGATGGAGGCGCTAGCAATTAAGAGCGTATTATATAAAGGTAGGAAAACAAAAAGACATTGAAAGCGGAGAGAATGACATACATAGAATATATTCATTTTATTTAATAAACAAAACCTTGAATCATATTATGATTAGACAACAGGATGTACATGATTCAGTCAAGTTTGTTTCATGGTTTCACAATTTGAAGTTTCAAGCTGGGTACACACAGTACAGATTTCTGAAAGATGACAGACAGGATCTGCAGAACCTGTCTGCCATCTTTCAAAGATCTGCATACACACAGTCCAGAGCATCCTCCCTATGAACATCACATAGGGAGAACGCTCGGGACTGTGTGTTTCCCTTGGCAGCGGCAGACTCCTCTATAGGGAGTCTAGCGCGGCCGATGGAAGTTTTTGGTCTTTCCCGAACGTGCGTTCGGCAGACCTGATCGTTCAGCTGCCGCACACTCATTTGGGAGATGAAGGTACACACAGTACCGATAAAGCCCAGATACCGTCGGATCCAACAGAATCTATGCTTTATCGTTATTGTGTGTACCCAGCTTAAGAGTCTTGATTTGAACAACAAACCAATACACAGCAAAATATTGCAATAAAAACAAAATCATGCAATATATGTCAGTATACTACATTACATATTTTTCTTTAGTAAATGAAGTAAAAGTTAACATACAATCCCTTTCACTATTCACATATACAACTTTCCACAAAATCTGAAAATTTCCACAAAAAACTTTAGACCCAGACACAAAATACAATTTAAAGAACATTGGGCTTTTTGCTATTTCGTCTATAACTTGATGTTCCCTAATAGCTAAAAGCTGCTTGAACAATATCAGTTCATTTACCATGTCTCGTTACATTACATAGTACTGTGCTTTTTTTTTTACAATTTTGAACATTGTTTTGCTTATCAAGTGGATGCATGATTGGAATGCACATTATTAGTGGCACAAAGCTAATAAGAAACGTTAGACTGTGAGCTTATGCATTGGAGCTCATTGTCTTCATTATAAGTTAGTCACCAATACTTGAGATCATTGTGCTTTACCAGCCTGTTAATGATGAACTATGGAAATAAAGGACTATGCAGTTGATAGGAGGAAAGGATAGTTCAGAGCAGTGCTTTTCAAAGGGTGTTTCCCAGGGCACACTAATGTGCCTTGAGAGACACAGATGTGAGCTTCAGAAATTAATGATGAATATATTTTCAGCTTCAGTTTGTCATATATTAAAAATGTTAATGAATATTATAATATCCACTGTATTATTTACTGCAAACGTCCGATATTATAACTTGCACAACAGTTCAGAAATGAGAACATATACATAGATATGCTTCGAAAGACATTTGCATTGCCAAATTCTAAAAAAGAATTGAGAGGCACTGGTCTAGAGGATAGCCCCATCAGTGTTGAATTATTATTATTGTGGATTTATATAGCATTAAAATATTCTGTAATGCTTTACAATTACATGTATACATTCACATCAGGCCCTGTCAGAAGCTCTTACAATCTAAGCATATTTATTTGACTTTCAGTATGTCTTTATGATTGTGGGTGAGTGCCCGGAGGAAACTCACGCAAACATGCGGAGAACATACAAACTCCTTGCAGATGTGTCCAAGGGTGGATTTAAAACCAGGACTTCAGTGCTGCAAGGCATTAATTCTAACCACTGAGCCACCGTGCTGCCCACAGTAAATAGCAGTAGTTAAGGCTGGTACACACGTTACAATTCTTCCTCCTGACCGACCGCTCGACACTTTCGACTGGTTGGCCAGGAGGAAGGACTGCCGGTTGCGGCAAAAGCAGACGCGTCCGATAATTAGTCGCGACTGATCGTGGATCCTTTATGGACCGCCCAAAGGTACGGTCAGCGATTGGTCTGAGCCACCAAACAATAATTCTGCCCGACTAATCGAAACTCTGAAATGTTGGATGGTCAGGCTGAATTATTGTATGGTGTGTACCCAGCTTTAGGCTATATAATTTTCCATTACACTGCCTTGTCTTATTGTAATTTTCATCCCCCATCCTTGCAATCTCCAAGCAACACTACCGTTTAATGAGATTTTAACCCCTTACTAGCGGCAGCTGCACCGGTATCGCAAAAGACACCCATGCAGCTGCAAGCTGTTCATGCTATATATGGTATTCTACCCAGAGCGGCTGCAGCTCTGGGTAAATCTCCAGTATATGTATTGCAGTGTATTTTCCAGTGCACTGTTGTACACACTGCTGCACACATCATACTGAATCTCCCCCCCATTTTAGTTATACAAAAATAAGAATGCAAAGCACAGGAAAATGCACTTGCATTGTGTAGTGTGGACATGATGGAGACATTACATTAGACTGTTTCTTTGTCAAGTAAAGATGTTAATGAACTAATGGTAAAATACGTTTTACTAATTTGTATATTTATGCTTGTATTTAAAGGGCAAGTATAGTGCCCAAAATAACCCCAAATAACCTAAAAGCCCATGCAGCTTCTTACCATTACAAAAAGTGTTGAATTAAGGGGGAGGCAAGGCTAGAACTGCGCTTCAAATTCGAGAGCCCTGGTATGGGGAAAAAAGGGTAAATCTCAGGTAATTTTAAGGGAGAGGGTTGTGGTGGGGATAGTAAGAGTTCAATTCTACATAAAGATATACATGTCTTATAAACCTTATATACAGGAAGATGAAATAAACTGACTTATTATATCTTTACTGGACTCATTCAGATAAACCAGACTCTTATAGATGATTTCAGAAATAAATAGAAAAATAATTTTTAAAAGTTACTTTGATAGGATGTGCTTAGCTAGGGAATTATATTATATTCCTGTTAGTAACTAATACAACAGTGTTATAAATTAATATTAAAATATTTTTTTTGAAATATTGGAAAGTATAAATTAAGAAACACAAAGTTAAATGTAGATGATATTTAATTGCCAAGTGCATTATCTGGCTGTTCTTATTGCATTTTCTAGGCTTCCCAGCTGGACTGTTCTAAGACATTTAGGCTTTGCACTTCTGCATTCATCTTATTTAAGGGGCAGAGAATATTCATAGGCCTCTGCACATGTCAAGTACCATTCATAAATTTTTAGATAAAATTTAACCTTTAATGGAGTTTTTCTAAGGCAGCACTCAGCTAAGAAGGGGAAGGTTAATGGGTAAGTCAGTCCTGGACCTCCATTCGCAAATTTCTCTCGCAGGTTAGAGGCAAATTGAACTAAGAGGTTGTTTGATCCAAGACGCCTTAAGTCCAAAGTAAAGTAATCCAAGCTAGGTTTTACAGCAGGCTAATGCAAGTGTTACATTACTGCTGTATTTTATCAAAGCTGCTGGTACCTCTTCCTTCGGTAATCACACCTGATTATCAACTGTGACTGCGACCTTTACACATAGGGGAGTGTTTACACATTAGGTGAAGGACAATATGACTGTTTGATTTTTGATCCAAGCAAAAATACAAATTCCCATTGTCCCATTCCCATTTGCAGTGTACTACAAACTATATATCTTCTGTCAAACTCACCATTTTTGATAAATCTGAAGACAATGTAAGAGCACATTTGTTCTGCCATAACAGCTTACAACAGAATTGTGTCCCTTTAGATTCAGCCAGAGCAGAACCATAAAATGAAATCCCATTTATAATGCTGGCTCTGCTTAAACACTGGGGGTTTCACTCATGGACGTAGAAAGGGTCAACTAAGTGTCAGGAAAGTGTCAGTTTAGAAATATTAGTTGTGTCAAATATATTCAGGGAATTCATCTTACCCATTTAAAGATACAGTATAACTACTTCTGGTCCATTTTTAGCCTGAATTATAGTTAAAAAAAAATAATTAATGCAACTGCAGAGAAGAAGGTTTTATCATGGAGCCAGACATTTCTTTGATATAAACATAAACTGCTTCTAAGGATTCTTTTGATAAAAATGAATGTTTAGTAAAAATAAGTCAGTTCACAGCATCCAGCACAGTATGCCTGCAGCAACAGTTATTGTGGTGTTAAAGTAGCAAAAGTCTCTTTATTAGAGGGCCATGTCTCTTCAGGTATCAAGGATTGGAATGCATTCATTGTGGATTCTGTGCATAGAAAAGGCCTTCTAATACCCACTGAATTCACCTATTATTTCCATTTATTGTGTTGAACTGCTCAGTTGATGTCTTAAAGAACTCTTTAAAAAAGAAAAAAAAAAGGAGGGTGTGTGTGAAAAAAGTGGTATATGGTTAATTGGTTAATGTTATTAAAAGACATGTAGGGCATTTTCACCTCCATTTAAAATTGAATATGCACTTACTTCACCCCCATAAACCCAAACACCACATACATTAAAAATAAAATTTATGTACAAAAGAAAGATTTATCATTTATCTGCGATTCAAACAATAAATGTATATCTCTAGAAGCAACAAACCTACCAAATACTTTTAATATTAGCATCAATTTTAAAGGGACAGTTCAGTGGAAATTATCAATATTTGTTAAATTGTTATTTTGTGTAATGCCTTTTTAGTTATTCTACATATTCTCTCCCATTTTGAAAAATCAGCTGATTTCATACACTTTGCTGTTCCCTGCTGTTGACATTAGTGAGCTGACATTTCAGATTCTAACGGTCCTTCTTCTTCCCAGGATGCACCACTTCCTTGGAATGTTCCTAACAGTTATTTCTACTGATTGGCTGTTGGTGATGGGTCGAAGATGCTCAGATCTCTACTGAGCAACTGAATCAACCCAGGCACTGGGTCAAGGGCAAGACCATAACAGTCTCTACTAGGGGTCCTGCAAACAGGAAGTCAGTATTTTGGTTGCATTTATTTATACACAGACAAAATGCTGAATGGGCAGATTAAGGTCACTGGGATGAAAAAATACTGCTCTTTTTTCTGAAAAGCATATATATTTGCACTGAACTTCCCCTTTAATACCAGTGCAGCCCTCTGGTTACACAGAATAGAAGTTTGGTATTTAAAGTCTGGATTGGCGCTACAGGAATAACAGATTGGCGTCCCTCCACCCATGGTTGAGACAGGTTCGCTGGGAACTTCAAGTAATTGCTCTGGATTCACTTAATTCCAATTAACAGAATGGAAAGTGTATTTAAGGCAGATATGAACTTTTTACCAGTACTTACAATCTGCCAGCCAGGAGTGAGTGTTGCAGAACCAGAAACTGATCCATTGTATGCTGGAGGGTATTACTGGAGGTTTCCTTATTTCTGTTTACACCTTAATCATAATCACTTTTTACTCACAGTTCACTCTTTACTTCCCCCTCACTTCCTAATTCCCTGCTTCCTGGTTTAGTTTCACTATAGCGCGCAAGTGCTATATTGTGCGCTATAGTAAACTAAACCAGGAAACAGTCGGCAGTTGTCAATGGAGCAGTGGGGAAACATGTGCAAGGTAAATATACTTACCTTCCATCCTGGATCCTGGTGAAGTGATTGAAGAACTGAAGGTAAGGAATAGGTCCTTTACTTCCCGGTCTTCAATCACTGCTTTAAAGGAATACTTTTTGTGTGAACTATTCCTTCAAACGCACATGCAAATGTTATGGCCCTAAGGAGCCAATCCCCTTAATAAAAATCTATGTTGCTTTTGTTGCATTCCCCCCCATTTTAATGAACAACTCTTGTCAGTGTTACCTGCTAGGGTTTACAATCATGTCTATGACTTCTAAGAACACAATTACAAGCCTACTTATTAATGTTTACCAGTAGTATAGTGTAGTATTTGAGGTTGAATAAAGACATATGTCCACCAAGTCCAACCTACTCTGCATTACCCACCTTTCCTGTCTAACAGTTAATCCAGGGGAAGGCAAAAAAAAACTCCAAGTGGCAATCATAAATATCCCTGAATCACTCCATCAATACCAGTAACCTGCAACATTCCTTGGTCTTAGAAACTCATCCAGCTTTCTTTTGAAACCATCCAATTAACCTGCCATTACAACATCCAATGGAAGACAGTTCCATAGTTTCACTGTTCTCACAGTGAAAAACGCTTTCCGAACTTGAAGACTAAACTTCTTTTCTTCAAGTCTTAAGGGATGTCCCCGTGTCCTTTGACGTGGTCTTTTGGTGAATAGTGATTCTGTTCTAAAATATAAAGCCAACTGATTTTTCATTTACTATATTTAACAAAGCAAATGCACTTTTATCATGCAAAGATCAACAGACATATAATTATCCCTAGGAAGACATCACATTTCTTACATCAAGTAACCTTGGTTATTTCCTATGAGCTAGAAATCAACCACTGAATACAAGATGTGTGCCAATCAGTTTTCAACTACAAACTGATTTAGCATCTCTTACAAATTAATAAACAATTTAATAAACAAACCTTCTGGGGAGTCACATTTGTACATGGATAGAAGATTGGTTAATGAATAGGATGCAGAGAGTAGTTGTTAATGGAGCTTCATCAATATGGACTAAAGTGCCACAGGGTTCTGCATTAGGGCAGCTTCTCTTTAATCTATTTATTAATGATTTGGAAGTGGGTATTGTCAGCAAGGTTTCTGTGTTTGCTGATGACACAAAACTTTGTCGACCATTAAAAACTTGTATGTGTAATTGTTGCAGGGGGATCTAGATAGATTGTCACATTGGGCTGCTAAGAGGCAAATGTGATTCATTGTTGAATGCATTTTGGACTAAAAATCCTTGTGCTGCTTATGTTGGAAAGGTAGCAAGCAGTGTCATGCAGCAACAGCCAGAGCCAGCATGGTATTGTCTTGTATAAAGAGAGGTATGGATTCAAGGGAGTAAAATGTAATTCTCCCTCTTTACAAAGCATTGGTAAGGCCTCATTTGGAATATGCAGTGCAATTTTGGAATCCTGTGTACAAAAAGGACATCTTTGAAATGGAAAGGGTTCAGAGAAGGGCAACTAAATTAATAAGGGGATTGGGGGAGCTTGAATATGAAGAGAGATTGGATAAGTTACAATTATGTACGTTAGAGAAAATGTGCTTGATTACTATGTATAAATAAATTTATACATCTTAATATCTTTGAGCAGTCTATCGATTGAAAGGGTGAATGTATATTGATTTTTGACTAATTTGATCAAAGTGATCAAAAATATCAATCTGCGCATTGCCATCTTAAAACAGTGAACGATGATTTATGTTATAAGATACAGAGAAATAATTCATGCAGCAGAATTTAGGACTAAAGATGTAAACATCTTGCATTTGGAAAACATTCACTATACTGATTACAAAAGTAATAATAGTTCAGATCTATTATTTATGTTTACCAATCTGTAATGATATTAATATACTGTATATTCAATAAAGGCATATCTTTTTTGGTTAAACCAATTTTTGTGCATTTATTGACTTAATATTTATTACTCCTTTAAGCTCAGTTAAAACAAAACTGAAGATGCCTAAAAAGCTTTTGGATTCTGAATGTAACTGACTGTTTCCTGTCTATATATTTAGCTTAAAAACAGATGCTTTAAAGAAAAAATATGGATTTTTTGCTCATATATATATATATAAAGATATATATATATATATATATATATATATTGTTTTTTTCTTCTGGTGACTAAAGGAAGGCAAAATCTAATTCCATCAATCAATAGATCCAAATCCAGTTCAAGGGGCACGTTTAAGTCAATCATTGGGTCAAATGTTACCACACCAATTTGTTAACATGCCTTTTGAATAGAAGAAATGAAAACCTTCACAGTGGATCAATATTTTTTCTCACTACATTGCATATTCTAATATTAGTCTTTGTTGTTTTATTCCATTGATGCACAATATTATGGGTCTGCTTTAAA
Source organism: Hymenochirus boettgeri (assembly GCA_019447015.1). NCBI lineage: Eukaryota > Metazoa > Chordata > Amphibia > Anura > Pipidae > Hymenochirus > Hymenochirus boettgeri. The sequence continues at coordinate 95,316,929 of CM033472.1, read as the reverse complement.
AAGGGAGATGATTTCAGTCTTGCAGTTGTAGGATTTTGTTACATTAACCAATCATGTATAACCAGGACTTTGGAAGGTATTGTGGATTCTTTTTGAATGTCATCTAAAGATAGTAATAAGCAAGGTTCTCTAAGGGTATTAATACATTTATTATTGCCATATGTTAGTAACAAATACAGGAAGAAACAAATGCACCTATAAAATAATCACAAATAACAAATTATTACACATACTGTGTTGTGTAATAATTTGTTATTTGTGATTATTTTAGAAATAATGGTTGGCAGTTCACCAATAGAGATGGACTAGAACTCAAACTCCAACCTGGTCAAATTGAATTTTCTGAGTTCGAACAATCTCGGACTTTTCAAACTTTTCCAGTTTGGAACGTTTTGAGCTTTTGATGATTTTTCAAGGTAGAATTCTGGTTTTTGAAATGTCGAGGATTTTATCAAATTTGTGGAAACAATCCAGCCATATGCTTGTGAAGGTTCTCATTCATCCAGGTCATGGTATATCTGTTGTATTCAATTAGATCAGCTGGACTTGAAGTTTAGTTCTTGAAGACGTTTCGCTAGTCATCCGACTGGCTTTCTCAATTCAGAATGACTTGTACAAGAATCTGTGGCAATTATGTACCCTGGAAAATCCCAATTAGCATATCACAGCCAGGTGTTAAGGGCGTGATTGGATAGTGGCTAAGAGGTGTTATAGGAACGCCCAGATTAAGGTGTCAAAACAGCATTGTACATGGCAGACAGTTGGTTTCGAACCCCCCCACCTCTATTTAGGCTTGGTTTCTTTATTTTCACATAAATGGTCTCCTTAACACCTACACACTCCATTTGAATCCTTAATACATTTATTTGTGAATCACATACAACGTTTCGGGGATCACCTTGTCCCTTTCATCCTGATTTATGTGAAAGACAGAAAATTACCAGTTTCTGGATGTGTGAATAAATATTGCTGAATTGAGATATCTTAGGAGTCTCCTCATTTATGGATCTGCCTACAACTACTCACCTTTTTACATTTTTAGTGATTGGGACAGATCACTGCAGGTATCCAGACGCAGTCAGAAGGTTAGCAAGGTTGCAGGACTGACTTTTTGGAAACTTACCATAGGTCGGTCTCGGCCTTTGCTTTAAAGGGTATGTTCAATCTAAAAACATTTTACCATTTCTTTCCTACCCCTTACTGAGTATAATACCTCCATTAAAAGTTTTTAACACAAATTTACCTTTATGCCTCCCATTCTGCTTTTTGTAACCATCTCTCCTTCTGCACATCAAAGCCTCTTACTTCCGCATTGACCCCGGATGTCGGCTCATATGTATTATGCCGTTTTTCTTGCATTCTGATTGGTTGTCATTTTAAGCATTCCTATTGTTCCAAGGAAGGGAGGGGAGAGAAGCTCCTAATCTGAAATGAGCACTCATCCTTTTGCTTGCAGCAGACTCAAACAGAAAAGGAAGGTTTCTGGTGATGTCATTCCTCTCCTAGTCACTGAAATTGCAGAAATGCACAGGATTGTATTGGCAGTTGTAAATTGAATCTAATGTTCGGGGTAACAGGATTTAAATTATTTTTTTAAGAGCCTTTCATATAAAACACTGTTATTTTATGACTGGACATGCCCTTTAAGTAAAGGGAGCCAATAGTATTGGCCGTGTATGGTCACACGGCCAACCGATCCCCATACCGCGTATGGGCAATCAGTTGGATCCATGTGTACGGTCCCCACTGCATGTGTGCAATACCGATCTGTCGGCACAATGCAGTAAAGATCACAAGTGTATGGCCACCTTTACTGTTAAGAACACTCCAAGGTAGTGTGCATTCTGGGAAGAAGAAGGACCCTTACAAAACCTGAAATGTCAGCACACTAATGTCAACAACAGGAATTAGCAAGGGGTACAAATTCAACTTATTTTTCAAAATGGAAGCGAATATGTTGAATAACTAGCTATGTTTAATATAAACTGATGGGCGGATACCTGGGGTCCCTGATATCACCTGTGATAATGCTGTGAAAAGGATAGATATTGCAGTAATCAATAAACCATAGTTAATAAATAATAAAGGCCTGACCAAAAAAAGCCTAAGGCCTGGTGATAAACACATATAATGTCAAGTAGCAATAATAAAACTACAAGTTACTTGCTTTTCTGGGCATAAACTATGACAAGAACATAACACAAGGGAGGGGTGTCCCTAGAGACTTGTCTTAGTACAGATAGTGTATCTAACAAGGGTCCCAAAGAGCATCTAGTGCCAGGTGCCAGTCACATTTGAGGTGAACCACAATAACACAAACAGGACACATCTGAACATTGGCAGTTGTAAGGTCCATTGTATACTATAGATGGCCCAAGTTTCTAAAGTTTGGTTTGTCGCCAAACTTCTGCAAAAGTTTGGAAGTTCAGAAACAAACAGATTAAAGTCAATGGGAGAAAATAGTTTAAAAAGTTTGGATTAATTACAAATAAAATAGTAATGGTAATGGTGTGGTTGTGGCACCTGGGGAATGGTCTGGGGAACATGTCCATATCACCAAAATGCTTTTAAATGCTACCTTCCCCCGTGATCGGGAAATAGATGGGTTTCCACTCGCTTCATTCAAGGGTTGGGGTCAATTCGATGGGTACTGAACGATACATCTGAGGGTTACCGAAAATCGAACAATACATTCAAAAGTTACCGAATTCAAACAGTACATTCGAGGGATAGTGAAAATCGGTCATTACATTCAAGGGTTACCGGATTCGAATGCTACATTCGAGGGTTACCGAAAATCAAACATTACATTCGAGGGTTACCGAATTCGAACGATACATTCAAGGGTTAACAAACAATAAATTCAAGGGTTACCGAATTATACATTTGAGGGTTACTGAAAATTGAACAATACATTCAAGGGTTACCGAATTTGAACAGTGCATTCGAGGGCTACTGAAAATCAAACAATACATTCAATGTTTACTGGATTCAAATGCTACATTCAAGGGTTACTTCAAATCAATACATTCAGGGGTTACCAAACAATAAATTCAAGGGTTACAGAATGATAGTTGTTCAGTAGAGATCTGAGCATGTTTGATCCATCCAACAGCCAATCAGTAGAAATTACTATTAGGAACATTCCAAGGAAGTGAGCATTCTGGGAAGAAAAAGGACCATACCAAAGGGTATCTATACTTTTATTTAAAAAAAACACCTTTAGATAGTGTAAACACATTTTTCAGATTGGAAATATGAGCTGTAGATTTTTAGAAATCTTAATTTTAAATAACAGCATGTACAGGGAAAGACCTGTTACTCCAGACCAGGTATGCTAATTTGTGTCCCTCCAGTGACCTCTTACTAGGATCTCACTACACATGTCAAAAATGTACATTAATATAACCCCAAAATGTCTGTCTGTCTGTCTTTAATGTATATATATCTGTCTGTTTTTCCATCTATCTGTCTTTTCATCTATCTATCTATCTATCTATCTATCCATTTATCATGGTATTCCAAGGTGTTCGGTAATATAAATGCATAGACACTAGTGAGAGGCGGATAGATACAAGCCAGGTAGGCTGCATGAGTGTGTCACAGGAGGTCACTTACAGGAGTGCCCCCCCCCCAAGCATGTCTGGTTGCTTTTTGGGGAGAAATGTCTGACACAGCAGCAGTCCTCCCCCACCCACTGTTGGCGGTGTCAGGAAGACATATTAATGAGTTGTATAGTGTCGGATTGTGAAGGCTCTTCAGAATGTATAAGTGTCTGCTGAATTTACAAGTGGGCAATGACTGGGGGGGGGCAGTTAGGAGCAGTTTCTAAACATTGAAAATTCACTAACAAAGCAGACACAGACACACATGTAACTAACATCATTTTACTTCCCCTACATTGTGCTTTTACAATATACAAAGTTGTTTGTGTGAGTATAGTGACCCTTTAAAGGACCAGAAGTGGCAGCTCACTAATGACAACAGCAGGGCATAGCAAAGGGTATACAATTAATTTATTTTTGGAAGAGAATATGTAGAATAACTAGGTACATGTAATATAAACTAAGAATTTAAAAATAATATTTTCCACTGAACGTTCCCTTTAACTCGGCTAATAACAAAAATGTTGAAACAGATTAATCTGCTTGGGAGGTCTAATTCACCTTCAAATACTTAAGGTTTCATCTACTTTCAGATAGGTACACTATTGAGAAAAGCATTGCAAAAATTGTGCCAAGATCAGGTTCCCAACATTATCCTCCCTCTTCATCTCTGTACTTTGTTGTTTCTATAAGTGTAACTACAGTATTTAAGGGGTAATATTAAAGAACATGCAGATGGAATGCAGTCTGTGAGAGATTGTGGAAGAGGGTGGGACCAGGTCACACTGGCAACTAGTCTAGCCCAATGGATGAGGACCAAAAAGCAGGGAGTTTGTATAAAATAATAATCATGATGCAGAAACGATAAAATAACAAATATTTTTAAAATAAAAAAATAAAAATATGTATTATAATTCCATTAGTGATAAATAATAAACAAAAAAAGGGCAATTAAGCATCTTTAATAATTCAGTTTTATAATCAAAACACATCTTCAAAGTGTTTCCTTTAGTTAATAAATGCAGATTATTATTGCTTATAGAAAAATCCTGAGTTTATGCAAAAAAGAAAAGTAAACCGGCCTTTAGCTTTGCTCAGCTGCCCGGAGCACAGAAGGCCTGGAGCTTTGCATTTACTTTAAAAGGTCACTGAACTGTTTTATTTCTCATTTGTCTAATGGAAAGAGAAATAAACACACAATATACATCTTGTTGAAAGGGCATAAATAAAAGACCATGGGCGAGTATATAGTCCATAGACATGTATTTTGTTGGTCCAGTAGGCTAGTAATGCTCATATTTGTCTAAAGAACAATTCATATTTAAATACACACCAAATGCAATCTGAGAGATATTAAATAAAGAGATAAAGAGATGAGAGATATTTTCATTTTTTAAGCCATTTGTATTAAAAAGCTTTACAATCCTTTTCCATGTGTATATTTGTAAAAGAATATTTAAAGACAGTTGGTGAAAAATGCCACAATAAATATCATTGGGTACACGTTCAAACATGTATCCCTTATTACTAAAAAAAACCAAAATCGTCATGTATTCAAACTTTTTTTGACAAAAAAAAATCACATACATAATTTTACTACATTAACGTCAGTTGGTAAAGATAAATGGGGGGGCAAAATGAGTTAAACCCACGCTTAATGATGTAATATCGGGTTAATGATGTAAGTAGAGATCACAGTCGTAAAATTATCATAATTGTACGATTGCCTACACAATACCATTGCGGTAGTTTACTACCACACGGTATTGTACAACCGAGTAGTCTTAAATGTAACACTGCAGCTATACAGTGACGATAACCTGCAGTATCATATTTTTCAATGCCACAGGTTATTGAATATCACTGATTAGTGAGTATGTCCCCTAAATTAGCAGATGTGTAGTTTCTTAAATTTCCTATTATACTAATGATCTTATAGCACTCATTCAATTATGCAGATTACTACATCCTACTGGGGATATAATGAATGGTATGGCAATATGCTTGTGAAGGTTCTCATTCATCCAGGTCATGGTATATCTGTTGTATTCAATTAGATCAACTGGACTTGAAATGTAGAATACAACAGAATACAATTGAATACAACAGATATAGGTATGGCAATATGTTTTAACCAATTTACATTGTTCTTAAAAGGGTATCTCCACTCGTTTTTATAAGTTTTGGGAATCCAGTTCTATTGAAAAACGGGAGGTAAAGGAGCTGTGCCTACCTTCCGTTCTTCAATAGAACACACAGGAGCCAGGAGAGAAGGTAAGAAACTTACCCGCTCGCTCGCTCCCCGGCGCTTGGTCGACAGGTCCCGACAGACTTGTCTTCTATGCGCATAGATCGCGCATGCGCATAGAAGACGGTCCATCGGGACCTGTCAGACTACGCGCCGGGGGAGCGAGCGAGCGGGTAAGTTTCTTACCTTCTCTCCTGGCTCCTGTGTGTTCTATTGAAGAACGGAAGGTAAGGCACAGCTCCTTTACCTTCCGTTCTTCAATAGAACTGGATTCCCAAAACTTATAAAAACGAGTGGAGATACCCTGTAACTAAATTGGTGAAAGGATTGTATTATAGTATTGTTATAATGAAATTTAATGAATATGTTTGGTTTTGATTTTTAGACTTAATGTTAGAAAATGTAAGTTCAAAATATGCAATAAGCAAAGCTTTTTTACCATTTACCGAAGAGGTGTTTTGCAATTTATTGGTGTGTTTGAGGGTGGTAGTTTCAGATTCTGGAGTATAAAAAATGGCTTAGTTCTTCTTCAAGGAATGTCTGATATAATTTTGAGAGTAGTAAAATTTTCAAATTAGATACAGCCATACAGCAAGGAAGGATTTATTTAAAGATAATAAGATAAGTTATTAACCTAGCAATGCTTAGAGCCCATGCCTAGAGTGGGACTCACCATAATTTTACTAGACCAGTAAGTACAGGGCTATTGGTTAAGCAGGTTTTGCAAATCACTCCAAATATCTGATTGCTAACCCTAAAGGTTCGTACACACGTGCTATCGCGGGTGCCGACCCGCGACGCATGGTGTGTACGAACGGCCAAACATGTAAATAAAAAAACTTCCCCAAATTATTACATATTACTTCAAGGGCTTATGACCGGGGAAAAAAACCAGTAAAGTAACCCAGCATGTCTGGACCCCCCATTACGTAATGGCCATGGCAGAAAGTGCCAAAAATGGCCCTGGTGGGTCTTTGTGTAGGTCTAATGTAAAAAAAAAATATTTGTAGCTCAGCAGAGTGAATTCTAGTATCTTTTAGCTTTATTACTAATTATATCTGTATGTATATATTTTATTTTATTAACCTTACAATCAATATGCAATAATTAATTCATTTAAGGAACATATTTAAAAGATATTAGATAGAAGAAGGATTAATTGTCTGCCCAGCAAACATTCTCCTACATTATAAGCTGCACTGAACAGAAAGGAGATATGGACACAGGAATTTTGCTTGCAAAGGGTTGTACCTGATAAAGAATATCACATCCAGACGCTCTTATACAAACATAGAATGTTCTGGTTTCCGTTATTTGTATCTTAAATAGAAAAATTCACAGTTACTGATTTTAGCCGTGGCTTTAGAAGATATTCAGCCTTTCAGCCTGAGGTTATTGATATTAACCCACTGTAATTAATTGTATTCATGACAACCAAAAAGTAATGCAATTGGATCCTAAACAAACATCCTAATGAACAAGTTCACCAAAATTCATGAAATTCTTAAAGAAAAATTGCATTGTAGATTAATTTTAATTTCCAGACATTTGATATTAAAGGAGCATTGTACCTATTTATCAATGTCAGGTGTTATTTTGATTAGTTACCCACCTTTCTCTTTCATTTATGTAAAACGCACTAACAATCGACAGAGACAAAGAGTTGATTCCTTTAGAATGACGTCATTATAGCTCTTTATCTTCTCCATTGAAAATAGTCTTTAATTTATAATTTAAATAGAAACTGTATAATATTAATGAATAGAGTCTTTCTTCCCTTTATTTCTTAAATATACAGTAAAAGATGAAGGCCTAATATATTCTATGCATAAAACATTCCTTCACTGTATATTTGCATTCATTCCTGTGAGAAGACGCTTTAAATACCAGTGGCTTTCTCTATAGACTGCTGGATCAGTAACATGCAATAGACTAACATCCAATCCTATGAGGTTTTCTTGTGGTTGTCTATGAGGAATAAACCTTTTAAAAGAGAAGTTAATGCCAAAATGTATTCTTGGCATATAGTCCCCACATTTCAGATTTAAACACAATAAATCAGGGGTTTTCCATTCTGCAATTGATTCACAGATATCAAACAGACAAATAAATGCACTGGCCATGCTTATGTCAGATAGAGTTTATAGAACAGTGTGCATCTGACTATTAATAATTTTCCCGTTTGATATTTAGTACTGTCCCTGCCTACTGTCCCTGCCCTGCTCTTAATAATGATTTGCAACAGCAGGTACTGCTTTGCTTGACTTATCAGTGTTTTGACATTCGTATTGAAACAATGTAAACCCAAACCGGCGTACATTCAGCACTGCTGTAACTCTCCGGATTCCCAAGTATTCCTTCAGTCAAAATAACCCAATCTACAACCACTATCTTAACCAATAGGCAAGCCCCCGTTTGCTGGGAGGCTAGATGCGCCTCACCGAACACGGTTGCCCCCTGGACTTAGAGTGCAAGGAACTGAGGCCGGGAATACTGCAGAAGTCCGAAGTGAAACAGACAAAGTCAAAAACAGAGCAAGAGGTCAAAAACAGGAATCAGACTGCCAGGCACGGTACAGAGGGTTGAGCAAGAAGCGTAGTCAGGAACAAGCAGAGGTCAGGGCAGGTAGATACGAATCAAGGTAAAAAAACAGGCAAGGGTCAATAACAGAGAATATACGAAGAAAAGCACACCACCAGCAAGATAGATAAACTAACCGCTATATTGGACAAGGACCAATGGGCTAAGGGGTTTAAAAAGACTAAAGGGACCAATAGAAGGACAGCCAAGAAGAAGAGAGCAGATTGGATAATGGGAAGATTTTGAATAAAAAAGCAAACTGGAACGCTCTTTCGCAGAGTATAAGAAGGCGCATTCGCACTCTGTTGCTATCCCACTCTTTTAGCTTGGGAAGAAGCCTGAGGAAAAAGGATAAAGAGTGACTCGAAAGTGTGTCTTTGCTAAAGTGTGTTTCTCATTATCATATTACTTAACATATTAACGTTTATATAGCCACAAATTCTACAAAATTGCTGGGCCCCAGTGCATACACTTGCCCATGGGACACATGATCATGCGCATTCAGTAAAAATATGTGCAGCAATCAGCTGTTCTGCTGGTTCGGCACCAATCTTTTAAAGGAGAACTATAGAGTGTATAAAGTTTTTGGAAAAAACAGTTAAAATGAAAAGTACTTTGAACGGGATATAGGACTGGTAATTCCTACCTCCCAACATCTTTTCTGTGAGGAGCAACTTTAGATCTTTAATACAGGACTACTCCATGACTTATAACCCAGTCAATGAAAATTGTACATGCAGTAGGTCCTCAACAAAATTATATTGTGAGATAAGAATAATCAATCCGACCTCCCTACTCTAGGCCTCCAATCTTGTGTGTGTTGGGGGGGGGGGGCAGGCAGGGCCCTGCAGTAACTCACCTGGTAAGCGTCCACTGAAAAAGTTCCATTTTCAGAAGGGGCATAGGGAAAAATAATATTAGATAGAGATTTTTTTCCATCATCAGTAAATGGGTTTCCTATAGTTTCATGAAAAAAAAAAGTGCAGTGCATGTCAACTGAGCTATACACTAGAAATATGCAGATTGGACACACACTATTTTATTAAATGCAGTAATAAATGATTTATTTCATAAATGTGGTGGAATTCGCCTGGAATGCTATCCCCTGTGAATAAGAGCTATATATTCAACATATAGAAGACACTGTAGTCTTAAACAAGCAAGAAGCTAAGTTCTGTGGTTTTGCACAGAAAAACAAACCTTTCATCATTTTTGTTAATGATAACTAAATTATCATGGACTGTTGGACAATGCATCTTTTAAAAAATAAAGAATATGTATTCAAATAAAACATGATCATAAGCAAAATATGGTCTTAAGGCATAGTCTTGGAAATTGGAGTGCCCTTATTATATGCTGATAACGTGTTCATTTATAGTTTCTAAAAGAATGGTTGATGCGAGTTACCCATGTGCATAATGGAATGGTTTAAAACAGCATATTATATTATATTGATATTAACGGAATCTTGCTGAAAACTGCTTTATTAAGAAGAAAGAACAGAAATCCACTACAAGGGAAGGAAGCTTGGATAGTTAGTACTTTAACCAAAGTATTTTGATACAAGATCCATCAGGTTAGATCATTGAGGGGTTTGGAATATATAAGGCAGTCTCTTAGAGAACTTACATAACAATAAACAATTTTAAAAAAAAAATCAAGGGTAGTAATCTTATTTAGCTTTTTTTTAATAAAAAAATAAATTTTTTATTTGTTTTTACCACAACATATAAACAACAGTAAAATTGCATAGGACCAAACTTGCCAAACACAAAATTATAATTACCAATTGGACAATGCAAAACTAGGGACAGTTTGAAGAAGTCTAGAAAAAACGATATATGCAAGGGTTATCAATTTGAAAATTCGATAATTATTATCGGAAAACCAAACTAGTTCTGATAGAGTTTGCATAGTTCAAGTTCATCCAAACTCATAAAGTTCTGCCAAAACATGGGTTTCGGTCCATCACTATTAGCAACCGTATCCCAAATCGCTTCTCATATATATAAAGGAATGGTCACGTCCAGCACCTCCTCTCATTTGCCCAAATATTTGTGATTGAAAGAGGGGTCCGAAGGAATAGTACTCTCCAGCTCTAAGTACTTATGACCCACTGTGGGTGGAGTACACATTTCCCAGAGGCTTGGTCAAATCCCCAATGCAACAAGCAATATATATATAGAAATGGAATAGTATACATTCACACAGAGTGCAAGTACTTAGAGCTGGAGAGTCAGTCCCAAGAAAGAAAATAAAAGAGCAGCAGGGACTTTCATCTCATAAAAGGCAGGTACTGATATAAAGATAAAGTTTGAGAATTACGTCTCCTAAGGGGAAAAAGGTTAAAAGTTAGGACCCTGCAGAATAAAGCAAATCGTGAAGTGGTTGCTGGGCTTAAATTCATTAATAGAAAGGGTGTGATGCACAGTCAGATAACTGAAGTATGTTGGAAGGATAATTGGGGATATGGGTTACACCTGAGAGAAGAGAGAAAGACAAAGTATCCCCCTTTATTATTATCCTATCCAATAAAATTAAAATAATTTGGCCAAGTTATTGAACTAATTGCTTTAATTTATCCAGAGAGAAGGGCAGGCTTTTTAAGTTGCATTACAATGTTAGTAAAAGATAAGCAAATTAATTGGATGTGCACTAGGCTTCTATTTTTTTTTTATGTATTGAATATATTTGGTCACTAGTTGCACTCTGTGTGGATGTATACTATTCCATTTCTATATATTTATATATAGTAAGCTGGTATTGGGTTAGTGGGTATTTCAGGGTCTGTTTAAAAGGATAGAGTTGGGACGCCTCACTTAGCAATTTATTATACTTATTGAGGCGGTGCCACAGTTTATATGAAACCAGTATATGATTAGTATTGGCTTTTCAGGGAAGGATCTAGTGGTGGACTTAAGTAAGATAATATAATAAGTTGGCAAAGGTGTATCTGAGCCCCTTCTATCTTTACCCATCTTGCCTGATGGGTGACTGGGGGCCAGTGCGCCAAAAGGCACAGTTGAGCAGATGCAGTTGAAAAGAGCAGATAAACCGAGGGGGAATATCTATTGGCAATGTGGGGAATATGTGAATTAGTTTATACAGTATTGTAAATTTTACATCTGAAATTCTATTGAACAACAAGACCATGTAAGTTTTCCATTGGTTCAATAGTGTTTTAATAGTTTGTATCATAAGGCGAAAATGAACAGAGCAAGGAAAGTTAAACAGTAAAAACTTGATCTTTGGGTCCAAAATATTCAGTGGGACGGCTTCTGTTTTCCCTTGGTTTAATTTATAATCTAGTAGTCCCCATAAGTTAGAAGTATATGGTGCAGTATAGGGAGAGAGGTTGTAGGATGAGTAAGTGTTAGCAAGACACCATCAGTTTACAGTGAAATTTTATACTGATTACCATTGATTGAAATTCCAAGTAAGTCTGGGTTGTCTCTGATTTTCACTGCCAGAGGATCAGTACATAATATGTTAAAGAGCGGGGAAAGAGGGCAGCCATGTCCGGTTCCTAAATATATAGTGAAAGAGTTTGAGATGGCTGCAGGAAATCTAACCTGGCCTGAATGGGAGGATTATAATGCAAATTGAGCCTGTACAAAACTTCCGGACAACCCAAATGTCCCCCAATGTCTTGAACATAAATACCCAGTCTAACCTATAAAAGGCCTTTTCTGCATCCAGGCTTAGTAACAGCAAGGGAGGCTTTTCTGTATGATATTGATGGCTCTCCAAGTATTATCGCTGACTCGATGGCCCATGACAAATTCTAGTCATTGTGCACAAGGTTTGGTAAGTAGGGGTTGAGCATGGCTATTGGTCAATAATTTGATCTGTTAGTTAAGTCCTTTCACACTTTGAAATTAACATGATGAAAGAAGCTAGGTGGGCAGGAGGGTGTATGTGTGTCCATTAAGTAGGGGAAATGTGGGGTTTTGATGAAAGACTGCAAGGCCAGGGTTAAACATTTGTTGGCCTTGGAATCATTCAGAAAATGCACTACACACAGTAATGAAAAAGGGACAGTTTTGGTCCTTTCCCGTTGCTGTGTGTACCCACCTTAGTACACCAGACAGAGGGGAGTATGTGGATTTGCCAGCCCATTTGGCCCAGTTGGGCTCCCACTCACAACCTGTTATCGATTAAAAAGTCCACAAAAAAAACCTTTAGTGTAATAACTCCCGGGAGTGGGGGAACTAGGTTTATCACAAAAAAGGTAGCGGTAGTGGTGGGGCATAACTTAGGAGCAAGTGCAGGATTTTTAAAGGGGGAATCCCTGAATGAGTTACCATCGAAAAAGCTCAGAGGGAAGTTCATGACCAAATATATCCATATATTCCATTATATATGGATCAAATAAAAAAATTATATATATTCTCTACTTGCCATGATTATCATCACAGTTAGCCAATACAGATATCACCTTTACTTTGCTATAAAGAATATTAATTAAAAGGGCATGTTCACCAATATAATAAAACTTAACATATAACCCCCAGTTATACTTTACTTACCCCAAAGATGCAGCTGAACATACTTACAAGACCTGATACCGTGCCGCTCTACTGTCAGTCAAAGGCATGCCGATTACGTCACATCCAATAGCAGACAACTGTGACAAGGAAGCGCCTCACTGCTGCTGTGCTTGCTCGAAAGGAGCTCACAACAGCAGCAGGAGGGGGTACTCAGATGGCGAGGGACCAGGTCTTGTATGTTTAGCTGCATCTTTGGGGAAGGTAAGTAAAATGTACTGCACCCATGTGTAAAATTTCAATTTATGGGTGGACATGCCCTTAAAGTTCTGCTTTACTGCTAAATCCACATTTGCACTACATTATTATTAGTGTTTAAATTTTCATTAGACTGTGACACTGATGGCTTATCTGACAGAATTTGGGCAAGACAGAAAATGTCCTTTACCCTTTCCTACATTAGAGGGAGCCAATTATATTGGACCATGTATGGGCACATCAAATGATTGTTCTGTATAAAGAATATACGGAACCATTCCACTTGTGTATCTGTAATATATATATAATATAATGCAGCTGCAGGGTTAATGTTGATACAGTGCTCTATGCTGCTGTCAATCACAGTGCAGACTGGATACTTTTTTTTTAAACAAACAAATGCTTCTCACTAGCAGCTTAATTAGCAATGTAACAATCTGCATAACAATCTCTGTAACAATCTATGTAACAGTTTATAGGCACCAGGGAAAGTGGAACAGCATACTGCAGTAAGCAAGTAGAAAGTGGAGGATTCCAGGCACCAGTAATAAATGTGCCACAGTAACAACCCTAATCCCCAAATGAGGAAAAAGCGAGATTAGGAGGGATAGGGAAAGAAAATGAATCTTGGTTAATGCATTTAGTGTACTTTAACAAGGAGTTGCTTAACATACTAATCAAACAATAGTCTTTCAATGTTATTTCAATTTTAGTAACATTGTGAATAATTACACAAAACTAGAAACAAAGAAAAAACATCAGAAAACATATCCAGTAGGGAAGGGTGTAAAGTCCCTTTTTGAGACCTACAGTAGAAGAATAAAGTATGGGGTCATTTGGCTTTTTAAAAGCAATTTCATTGTTAAATTGCCAAAATGACATAAATGCTGCAAAATTAATAGCGAAGTAATAAGCCACAATCGGAGCAACACCTCAAAGGAATATTTCACTCTCAAAGTGAACTATTCCTTTAATGCATTGATTAAAGACCGGGAGGTTAAGGAGCTATGCCTTACCTCCCTTTCTTCAATAAATTAAGCAGGAAGGACGGACAAAGAAACAAGATATTTACCTTACACGCGATCCTCCACTGCAGCAGTGAAAATTCCAGACTGCTTCCTGTTCAGAGTAGCTACAGTGTGCATTATTGTGAATGCACGCTATAGTTACTCTGAACCAGGAAGCGGCCAGGCAATGTCAATGCTGCAGCAGAGAATCATGTGTAAGGTAAATATCTTCTTTCTTCATCCGTCACCCCTGCTCAGTTGATTGAAGAATGGGAGGTAAGGCATAGCTCCTTAACCTCCCGGTCTTCAATCAATGCATTAAAGGAATAGTTCACTTTTCGAGTGAAATATTCCTTTGAGGTGTTGCACCGATTGTGGTTCATTACTTCGCTATACATTAAAGGAATCGTTGACTTCTCAAGTGAACGATTTCTTTCAAAATAAAAGAATGTATTTTCTTAGGCTGGGCAGACGCAAGCCAATGATTTCATCAGATTGCAGAGGAATCAAAAGAAAAATCAGCAATCGACCAATCATTTCTCAGTTTTTGTTTTTAAACGGGTTATTTCTTATTGCTAATTAAAATGGAACCTGCATCAGATGTAAAGATTTACTGTTTCTCTATACAAATAGTTTCTGCCTGAGTGTGCAGCAAACATTGCTATAAATCATCATTTCATCTTAAATTATCTTTAATCCAGATGATTATCCTACTATAAAATAAATAGGAATGTGTATTTTAGCCATGTTCAGCATTTGTGATTATTACACAAGAACTACAGCATGCAGAAAAGCTGCAAACGATTTAAAGAATTTTCTTCTGACGTGAAGAAAGACTCTGGTACATAGAACATTCTCAGAAAGGTATCAGCTTCCACAGCAGGAAGTTGGCACTACCAGGAGCAGTGAATATTAAGACAATTAGCTATTTGTTATTTATAATGCTACCAACCTGGCCCACTGGGTTGTGTCTGCACCACAAATTGAAAGGAAACACATCCATTCAAACCTCCTAGTGGTTTGTTCTGTGGTCTCAATCCAGTGGACCAAGTCACAAATGTTTTAAATTGTGGTTAATAGAGAGGTCACTTGTTTTTCACAAAATGTAGCTTTTGGCACACAGAGCAATATAAACACTGGACCAGAAACCCCAACACAATCTAAGGACTGCTAATGAAGAAGTACCTGTGTAGTGTATGTTTATATTGTTGCAATAAATAATGATGTGGCATGGAGATTCAATTAATCATCAGTAAGTCTATAACCTCACTCTAGGTACCAAAGCAAAAAAAAAATTCTAAAGATTTCCTCTATATAATATCATGGACCAAAGGACACCAAAATATGTGTCCCTGCAAATATACCTTTAATTGGTTAAGCTCAATTCACATAGAAAACACATTAAATGGTCCAAATTTTGATACTCATCAAAAAACAACATGATGTATACATTATATATATCCTTTCTATAGTACAAGGTTAAGTTAATAGGAGATTGCATTTTTTAGGAGCTACCAAAGAGGTGAGGGGTAAATAATATTACATATAGGAGTAAATGTATGTGTGTGTTTTGTCACTATTATCATTAAAATGACCATAAATAAATATATATAAAGTATGGTACTGACTTAGAGAAGGTATAAATATATAAAGTTATAAAAGTACAAGAGCTGGTACCCCTATTTTAAATGGCCTTATTTACCACCGGGCTCTGTTTTAAAATGAGGGGTTAAAATTGCACTAACCGCTATCAAATTGGTGAGCGTGAGTTTAACACTCGCTTGACACTCAAGTATCGAGGGTTCACAAATTTATGGGTTTTTCACTGCATGTCACAAATCACAATCTCCTAACCAGCTCCTAACCAGCTTAACATTCTGCTGAAGCAAAGCTCCAAGCACTCGCAACATTGTATTTTCTCCTGCATGTGCTGAATAGCAACAAGGTCAGCAACTGAAGTAAAATGTACAATATTGCTATAACCCTGTTCTATCCCACTATGTAATGGTGGCCATATCCAAGGAACATACAATCATATTGAGCCCAAAAAAAAATATGACTGTAATTTATGTTTGATGCCCAATCATCCACACACAGACCAACAATCTTACAATCCGTGGAACATACGACTGTGATCTTAGCATTTATGGCAATCATAAGGGCTAGGACCCACTAGAATGTTCTCCCATGCGAATGATCGCTTGTGATCCATTATCGCTTGAGAATCGCAGCACATGTCTGTGGCCATTAATTTTTTTAAATTTTAAAATTTCTGATTAAAATCAATTTTAATTACTTTCTTTTTTTTAAAAAAAAATATTCCAAATTCCAAAATATTCTGAATTCCATCTAGATCTGAGAGTTCCAAACTTCAGAACTCTCAGATGTGATTCGGAACTGGGTTCGAATAGGACCTGAACTGCATCTTGAGTGGTTTAAAAAAGTTAATGAGATAAATCAGATAGCAACAATATATCCCATGTGGTATTGCTTTTAGCACAAAGAAAAAAAAATACTGAAAGCTATTAGCAGGGAATTATATATATTAGAAAAAAGCCATACAGTATGTGATAATCCCTACATCCGGTGGTGTTCATTAGCTTTATCTAGCCATCTACATGATTCTATTTACAATTCACAGTATGCTGCAAACCACTAAATAGCAGGTAAATAACATTTGATCTTGCCCTGGGTGCTCTGGATAACAGAAACAACAGCTAAATGAAATAAACTTTCATAAAACAAAAATATATATATTTTTTAATGCAGGTAAAAACTGTGATCTAACCACATCTTTATATACTTGTATACCTGTAACTTTTTCTAACAAAAACTTGCATAAAAAAAAAAAAGATTAGTAAATCGGAGCACAAATGTAATTTACAAATGGGTTAAAGCCACTGTACCTTTTGGTGCAGAGAGATAACTAATCTTAAGTAATCTTGTTAGTTTTCCCTTGAAAAAACAGGCAAATGGAGATAACGTGATTATCAGTATTATCTTGGGATATCTGCTCTAGTATGTAAAATGACTTGGGAACCATCTGTATGTATTGTATATCTGAGCATGTACAGACTAATGTCAAACAAAAGGTTTATCATCAAGTAATTTCACCTGGAAGTAAAAGTCACATGTCTAATATATCATTCTGATGTTGATTCTACAATCCATCTGACACAAATGCCTGACTTCTCACCATATTTCCAGATTTGTGATCATCAATACAGTCTAATGTGGATTGCAAAATGAATGGCCAGGCAGTTGGCGTAAAGTTACAAGAAAACCAGTGGGTAAAATTGTTGTGTAATGTCCAGCTTATAATGAAAGTTCCAACAATATTGCAGCAGAAAGGATTGTCATTAATGTATTTGGGCACATTTGGCTTAAGTTACTGTACTCAGCTTAAGTTTAGTTTTGAAGATATGGTGAATAATGCCCTCCTACTCAGTCCACAGGCTAAGCGCTTTGAAAGCTGTCATTATAATCCAAGGTGACTTTCATTGTTAGGTACTAATCCATACCTTTTAAATGTATAGGGCCAAACCATAGACAAGGTTTCTATAACAATAATAATAGTAATAGCATGCTGATAATACTGTATAAGCACACTAAGGAGATTGCTTCTCCCCCCAGACTAGACTTACACATTCTGTTTTCTGGCCATACACTACTTATGCTGGCCATAAACTGGTAAGATTTTAGATAAATTAGACATTCATTTACTACTGCACTTTAGGCTTGGTTACACACCTGCCAATTTTTTGTCCTGACCGAATGTTCACAGTGAGCGAGCGCTCGGGCGGGACAAAAGGCTCTCAGTCAATAGTGCTCACAACCAATCGGGTGGTCCCAACTCAGTGACAAACAAATCAGGGGGTTCCTTCAAAATCACTTGAATATGACAGGAATGTCAAAAAGTGAGTTCCTAATATATGGATTTCTTCATGCATTTGTGGCCCCCTCAGATTCAAGCTAAGAAACATGGAATTAAACCATCCACAGGTAGGAGTGGAAGCCTTGGTTTGTAGACAGGCAGTTGGAATTTGGGGGTGGGGTTTTTCTTTTTGCTAGAAATCTGTCAGAATCAGCTTGGGAGTTGGATGGTTGTCATGGTCAGGAGTCTGCTGGGGTTTGCACCAGAGATTTGGTTTGTGGATTATAAATGATAATGTACCACATAAATATGTCATCTAGGAGTTCAATGACCTTTTTATTATTATATAGTCACAGAATGTTAATGTCCTTTACAGTACATTATCCACTACAATATTCATGACTCTTGCATTATAAGTAAAAAAAAAAAACACTGCTGTCAATTAATAAAAAACATATTATATATTGATATTATGAGACGTGCCTGCTCCATGTGACAGTTATGCAACATTTTATATTTTATAACATGTGAAAAAAATTATAAATAAATATTTAAATATACATTTCTTCCTCCGCTGCATCTGTTTTGCAGCGTATATTGCTTTGCGGCACTTTGGTTTGTAGGTCAGGTTCTCTTAATATTTTGAGAATAGCACACTCTTCTAAAACAAAAAAAACATCTATTCCTGAAATAATCAAAACCAGCTTGGCAATAACTAAGAATTCAAGGTTCAGGTAAGAGCAAATTAGCAGACTTTTTCCCTAAGCCTAATCATAAAGAAGTATATAGTAACATAGTAATTAAGGTTGAATAAAGACATACGTCCATCAAGTCCAGCCTATTCACCCTCCTCTTTTTTTTTTTTTTTTTTAACCCTACCTAACAGTTGATCCAGAGGAAGGCAAAAAAAAACCAGCTAAAAAGGGGGAAAAAATTCCTTCCTGACTCCAAACGGCAACCAGAAAGTATCCCTGGATCAACCAGATCTATATGCATTAATACCAGTAATTCTCAATATTTTTTAGTTTTAGAAAATTATCCAGTGCCTTGTAAAGAGGGAGAATAATATTTTTCTCTCTTGAATCTATTCCCCTTTTTATACAAGACAATATCTTGCTAGGTCTAGCTACCTGGCATTGTTTGCTATAGCTAAGTCTGTTGTCTACCAGAACCCCCAAATCTTTTTCCATTACAGATGCACTTAACACAGAGTTATTTATGGTGTAGGTGGCACAGGGATTATTAAATCCCAAATGCATCACCTTACATTTATCAACATTGAATCTCATCTGCCATTCTGCTGCCCATTTTGATAATCTATCTAGGTCTGCTTGCAGCACTTGCACATCACTGGAAGTTTCCAAAGCTCTGTATAGTTTAGTGTCATCAGCAAACACTGAGACCTTGCCCCCTTCTAAGTAATTTATAAACAGATTAAACAGAAGCGGCCCCAGTACAGAACCCTGAGGCACTCCTCTTAGAACTTTAACCCACATAGATGTAGCTCCATTAACCACCATTCTCTGTTTGCGATCCAATAACCAGTTCTCTATCCATGAACAAATGTTTTCTTCAAGGCCAACATGTATGTATGTATGGTGCATAGGTGCCTGTGTTCAGCGGGATATCAGCTAAATATCCCTAAATATTCAAAGTGATATAATACACCGTACACCAAGTCTCATGCTGAAGGTAACGTTATTATGTGGCTCACTGCAGTGGTTCCCGAAACGTCGTCCATTATACAGTGAGCCACATTATCCTAGAGTAAACTGCTAAAATTTAAATACAGAGCCAAAGGGACTGTAAGGCTGGGTACATACGGGGAGCGCTCGGTCAGGACAAATGACTGTTGGTTGTGGCAATAGAGGACATGGCTGACAGTTTGTGGGATCGATCGTGCGGTTTTAAGAGGGAAACCTAAGATTGGCCGTGATTTACCAATGGGCCCGTTCGTTCAATCCAGAAGAACAGGTGACCGAGCTCGGTCACGGCCGCGCCGCACACACACGGCTGACCGAATATATCTTGCCATGTGTATCCAGCCTAAGACATTACAAATACTAAAAAAAAGCCAAAAAAACCCAAAAAGGAGTCAGTAAAGGTGAGATAGATTTGTAAACGAATAATACATGAAAATGATAGGTGGGCCCCTAAACTTGTCAGAGTGCCCTGGCTTCAGATTTCCAGTGGGCCCCAACAGTCAAGTCCGACACTGTATTTATATAATCATTAACACGAAGTTAAGGAGACACAGATGTAGAGCAGGGCACCCATTTATACACATAAATTATACACATGGCAAACACAAAATAAAGAGTCGTATGTATGT
This sequence comes from Hymenochirus boettgeri, assembly GCA_019447015.1. Lineage (NCBI taxonomy): Eukaryota > Metazoa > Chordata > Amphibia > Anura > Pipidae > Hymenochirus > Hymenochirus boettgeri. Next base: position 95,296,538 of record CM033472.1, on the reverse strand, counting down.
ATGTACAGTTTATTTATAAAGCGACCACTTGGGGAATAAAGTCAAAAAAGTCATACAATGGGGATAAACGCATAGATAATTCAGTACATAATTATATACATTATATAAATAGAAGTGCTAGAGCTTTGCCACAAGAGGAAAGGAGGTCCCTGCTCCGTAGAGCTTACAATCTAGTTAGGTGGGTAACATACAGATACAATGGAATGGGTATAAGTGCTGGAGTGAGATGTATGCAGTGCAAATAAAACAATCATATACTGTGCTGGTTACCAGATAGGTACGATGTAAGGCTAGGTTTAAACCTGCTAATTGAGGTTTCTTGATGTAAAGAGAGGGGAATAGAATTCCAGAGGATGGGTGCTACAAGAGAGAAAGGTTTAAAGGATAACTAAACCCAATTTTTTATACTCCAGAATCTGAAAACAACCCCCCTAAAAACACCAATAAGCTATAAAATCCCACTTCAGTAAATTGTATAAGCATATTAAGCATATGTAAGCATATTAAGAACTGGATGAAGTATCTGTGTGTATGTGCATTGTCAGACCACACCTCCTGATCTCAGTCACATGCTTCCTTGCTTTATCTGTCCTGTAAAAGGATTGGCTAGAGATTATTAATGGGTGTGACCAACTGTAACAAGTTTGTGCCATAGCAAAGGACTGAGCATGTGCAGAACATAATGATCGTTGACCTAACTGTGTGATACTAGAATGCTGAGAAATACAGCACAAACCATATGTTATTTAGGTAAATTTCTCAGCGCCTGTATCAAAATGAAAAGTAAGACACAGATTATTAGTTTTATATCAAGGTGTTCTGCCTTCTGGTTTAGTGTTGTTTTGTGGCTTTAGTTGTCCTTTAAGGTGAGAGGACGCAGTGAGAGTGGGGGGTCTATATAAGAGCTGGTTCTGCGATGAGCGGAGGGTACGGGCAGGAACATATGGGGAGACTAGAGAGGAAATATAAGGAGGAGGAACGAAGAGCTTTAAATGTTAGGAGAAGGATTTTGTATACAATGCGCTGTTTAACGGGGAGCCAGGTTGTTGTCTGGTACAGAGGAGATTTGGGATCCGGTTTATTAGAGAGCGAAACAATACGTGTGGCAGAGTTAGGTATAGACTGAAGGAGAGAGAGGTGGGAAGCAGGAAGACCATTAAGTAGTAGGTTGCAATAGCAAAGGCGTGATAGGATGAGATTTCCTAACGAAATTCTAGGTGAACAAGGTTAACATTAGGAAATACATAGACGGTTACTAAAATTATAAACTGTGCATTTCCTTCTCATAGACACTTAGACAGGCAGTAGCATTAGATTTATTATTATGACAAAAGGAATTTGCATCTGAAGTACCATCTCACTCCTGACACCACAAATTGTGTAATGAGCAGAAAGGGAATATTTATTAAATGGGACCTCAAATCCTATATGATAAAATGTTCTGTGCATATCCCTGAATGATGCTGTGGCGCTTGTGCAAGAGTGGACCTCTGCACGTGCACAGAACGAGCGGGAGGTGGGACAAGACATTAAGCCTATTATATTAATGGTCTGTTGTGACCTGAACAGTGAAATATTTCCTAATTTAAATCTCACAGACACAGTTGCTTCCATTTACAGAATTGTCCCTTTTCCTTATCAATAATAAGGCTTTTTCTTTTTTTTTCTTTTTCTGGCAGTGGTCACATGGTCTTTGACACAGTTAAGTGTTTTTTTATTATAGTCACTTAGGTATGTCCCTCCCATATCATTGTAACATAGCTGAGGGACTGTAATAAACAAAATACTGTTGTTTTCCATTATTAATTAGTCACATTTATATTATAACAATAATAAAAGATACTTGATTATAATCAGATGCTACACAATCCATTTCATAAAGACTTAATTCAATTATGTTTTCTCTCTAAAAGGCTAGGCCCCACTTGAGCGCATTTTTCAATGATCTGCGTTTCTGTGCGCTTTTGCCATTGTGTCTGCTTGTATCTGCTTTAATATGCGTTTGCACTTGAGTTTTGCAGGGGATTATGGGTATGGGAATGAAAAATGTCAGGTTGATTGTGTCCATTTTTCTATAGGCTTCCACAGACTTGTATTAAAGAAATAGTTCACTGCAATAGTGAACTATCCCTTTTCTACATTGATTGAACCTCCTGTTCTTCAATCATTGTTTAGATAGCCAGGAACGAACTTCTGAAAATCTTACCTTTCACGCGATCCAGTGGGGCCGCTTTGAAAGTCCTGACTGCTTCCTGCTTCTGTTACACTATAATGCGCATTATCGGGCATGCGCGTTATAGCGTAACAGAAGCAGGAAGCAGTCGGCAATAGTCAGAATGGCCCTGCTGGATCGCGTGAAAGGTAAGATTTTCAGAAGTTCGTTCCTGGCTATCTAAACATTGACTGAAGAACAGGAGGTAAGCGATAGCTCCATAACCTCCCTGGGTTAATCAATGTAGAAAAGGAATAGTTCACTATTGCAGTGAACTATTCCTTTAAGTGCAATAATGATGAGACCAAAACGGTGATTGCATGCATTATAAAACCACAACAGATGGCAAAACACATACTTCCCACTATTTACATTATAAATAAAATGTTATGTGGATCGCAAATCGGAAATGGGACACAAAATGCTGCATTAAACTCGCAAAATGGGGCCTAGCCCTAAACCACTGCCATATCAGTCAGGTTTTTCTATCAACTATACCCAGGGCATGTGATATTGCTAGGATATCTCAATGCCCATAGTAAACCCACCAGCATAACCTTGCATTACAAACAGGGGCTACTTGACGAGGCTTTAATAATCAATTGAATGCAGAAAATACTATAAAAAGACTCAGCATAAGTGGTATGTTTTCTTGTGGCTATGTTACTGATTTTAAATAGAAGCTGGTGCTGTGGCTTTGAGGCAATGTCAAACAAGTTTTGTACGCACAGTGTACACGTTTTCCACTGGACTAAGTGAACAACACAGCAAAAATTGATCTGTGATCTGGTAGGGACACTTTTTACTTAGGCAATTTGCAAATGAGACATTATATCATGTTATCTTATAAAACAAAAAAGTGTGCAGCACCTGAAGGATGTAACACAACCCATCGCTGGTCTGCAATGTGAGAATTTAATGGCACATTAAAACAACATGCTTTAAGCACATCTGCTCTTCCTTGTGTAATATTATCTTGGACCAACACATACACAAGGCGAAATCGGCATTTTCAGGAAGAAAAATTATTGTTAAGCTTTAAAAATATCCGAAAAAATAAGTAGACACCAAGGGCCATATTTAATAAGCCGCGGTATCACAAGTTTGTGATACCGTGGCTTATCGTTAATGTACTAGCACAGCAGTAAATTTATGGCCGTGTTCATACATTTATTGCGAACATTCGTTTGTAGAATACCAAGCGGTAGTAAAATACTGCCAAAGGTATTCTATGGGGGACAGTATATTAACGATCACCATAGGGCTTGTTAACGTCTAAAAAGCGACACTGCGCCTTTATAAATATGTCCCCTAGGTAACAAATCTTCCTTTCCATTGATGCTGTAAAACTACATCTCCCAGCATTCTCCAACAGAGAGAACAAAATGCTGCATTGCTTCTTAATATTTGCCCCAAGCTATTTTATTAGAATCTTCTGTTTAGTATTTCAAAATTTTAACAAAATAATTATATGATTAAAGGGGATATAGTTACCCTGCACTAGAGATGGACTAGAACTCGAACCCAAACCTGAGTCTGAAATCAGATTTTATGAGTTCGAACAAACTCGGACGTTTCAAAATTTTTAGATTCAGAACTTTTGATAATTTTTTGAAATTTCATGAAATTCTTGAATTTTTGAGGATTTTATCAAATTTGTGGAAACAATCCAACCATATGTCCCAAATTCACCAATAACAGTTATTTTTAGCAGTGGCAACCACCAGGGTTGCCTTGTGAAATGTTACCCTTTGGCTAGCTTTCCCCTAAATGATGCAAATATGATGAAAACTGCAAAAATAAAGATTAAAGGGGAAGTTCAGTGCAAATACATATACTTTAAACAAAAAAGAGCAGTATTTTCCCATCCTAATGAACTTATTCTGCCCATTCAGCATTTTGTCTGTGTATAAATAAATGCAACTGAAATACTGACTTCCTATTGGCAGGACCCCTAGTAGAAACCGTTATATTCTTGCCCTTGATCCAGCGCCTGGGTTGATTCAGTTGCTCAGTAGAGATATGAGCATGTTTGACCCATCCAGCAGCGAATCAGTAGAAATTAAGGGGGCAATACACATTAACAATAACAGTATCAGCAGTGTGTAGGGACTATAACCGACTGACCACAATGCAGATGAAAGAACGGTTGGTGGGAAAGACGGAAAATTTTAAGTAAAGGAAGCCATGTATGGCCAACCGATTCCCATATCATGTATGGACGATCGGTCAGGTCCATGTGTATGGTCCCCACCACATGTGTGCCGATAGATATCAATGTGATCTGTCGCCACAATGCATTAGGGATCACATGTGTAAGGCCACCTTTACTGTTAGTAACATTCCACGTTAGGGTGCATTCTGGGAAGAAGAAAGACTGTTACAGAACCTGATATGTCAGCACACTAATGTTAACAGCAGGGAATAGCAAAATGGAAAATAATATGTTGAATAACTAAGTATGCATAATATAAACTAAGAATTTTAAAAATAATGATATTTTGCACTGAACGTTTCTTTTAAAGACAGGATTTTTTTAAATGTACCCCCTTTTGTTGAGGTATGCAAGAAGGAAGCTTTGCCACATACTGCTGGGCATGATTACTCTTATATAATAATGAACACTCCTTCTTAAGAGATTTAGGAAAAATTCTAGAAATTTCGAGTTTTCTAAAATGTTAAAATCTAGTTCTGGATATTTGTACGTGTTCCCCAGGTCCCAGAGCCATGTACAGTAAGATACCATTCCTATTTTAACCCTATTTAATCCAAAATTTTCAAACTATTTGTCCCTATTGACTTTAATGGGTCTGATTTTGAAAATATAAAAAAACAAAAATTGAACCTGATTTCTACCTTGCACTTGCAGTATTCATTGTAGCCTACAGTGTACTCAGTGTAAGTAAAGGTTATTGGTACGATCACAGATGAACCAATTGCATGATTGTGGGACTGAATGATACTTCCAAATCAATATTTGCACCAACATTCCTTGGTATAATGTGTCCCACACACATTATCACTTTATGGGTCTCTACTCCCCTCTGCCCCTGTCCCAGCAGCAATTACAGCAATCAAACAATGTTGGAAGGAGACTCCACGCAGTATTCCAATGCAAACAAACTTTATTTCAGGCGAGGTCTCCTTCCAACATTGTTTGATTGCACCAATATTCCTATTGCTACAGCCACTGGTATGATCAATGGAACATTTTCCTCTGTGCCTTGTCTTTTATTACATCTCAAAATATCTGCTTTTTTGTAGACTGCCATATATACGAGCGCAAGGGTTTTGTTTCCATTGTTCACAACCAGCTAGCATAATGTTGGACACAACCCAAAGCAGCCATCTCTTGATCATTTTAGCTGCCCTAGACAAAAAAAACATAACTGCAGATTGGTGGTACCAGTTTTATGGTTTAAGAAATTATTATAATGGAGCTCACCAAAACACAAAAGTTAAAGAAAGCAGCAGAGGTCATGTTCCAAATAAATCACGGCATTCTGAAATCAATTTAATTATAAAGCATGCTGGGTAAAAAAGGTTAAGATCTGTAAAGGTCAAACTGTCTGGAAAAACCAGCTGCCCTTGTACATGATGTGGAAAGTATACAATGCATTTTGTCTCATGCTACTTCAGATAGGTATAGTCAGTGGCTGATCAAGTAGGCAAATAAAATCCGCTAACATGTTTCAGGCTGCAGTTTCCATTTTGCTGTCCAGTAAACCTGATTTTTTTTGTTTTAAAATATGTACATCCAGTTTATTTAGGAGATTAAATATACGGTGATGTGAATAAGAGAAATGGCAGATCAGGTTGGCATCTACCTACTTACCTGTCCTGTTTTCAGGATGGCCTGATATTTTGGGCCATATTGAAAAAGGTTTATTATCGCAAACAATAACATTTCTGTGGTATAAATACTGATGCTGTGGTATAAATTCTAACGCTATAGTATAAATATACCAATGCTGTGGTGTACATACCAATGATGTGGAATAAATACCAATACTGTAATGGGGCCCCATTCCTGCTTTATCTTCATTGGTTTTCTGAGGAGAGGCTGTATCTCTTATAGGAAGTAAGAAGATCACCCCACCCACACACACACACACACCCACCCACCCACCACCACCACCAAACTTTAAATATTTCTCTTCGTAATTTCTGTTTCTATACTTTTCTCTTTAGTTTTTAAAATTGCAAGCCACATTTCTATGAACAAAACTGAACCAAAACCTGTCCTTTGCCCCTGTTTAAGGGACATTTGGGAGAATGTACCAAGAGCCATAACTTATTTCAGTCTCACTCATACATGCTCCAATAGTATTAGTTTGTGAAGGAGCAGGAAAGAGCAAACTGATACAATCAAGTAACGGGGAAGTGACAGTGGCATTATAGAATACATATATGCACATACCCCCAATGTATATTAGGTGCAACTGCTCTACTACCATATTAACAAAAAAAAAACCTGTCCAGTTCATTAATTTACTCTAAACTTGAATATTCTTGGGCAGGGTATTTCATGTGGGCATGGATAGGCCCTATCTATTTTTAACAATATGGGAATAGATAACATGAATGAATCTTAATATCATCAAACCACAATGCTGACAAATTACCTGCCTAAGCATCATGGTCAGTCAGTCGGTATCAGCTCTCTTTACTTTCCATACTGACCGATTCCTACACAGCATATGGGACCCCTTATCTCTGTAATAAGCACCATTCTAGAGAAATACGTTGTATTTATAAGTTCTGCAGCCCTCTTTCCTAATTGGCTCACAGACCCAGATAAAAGTGACATAAGTTCATTGAATTCTTTAGCTCCACTTTAGTCCCCTGTCAAATAATTACTGGGTGACCAGCCTGTGATCTCTCCGTAAGCAAGACTGGGCAGGCAGAAAATCAGTTGTTACTCTGCAGAAATCAGGAAATGCTAGAGAACTGCACAATTACAGATAATTTCTTCACAATGTTGCTAATTTTAGAGGTGAGAGAAATAGCAAACAGTCAGAAATTATAGAATACATTCATGCATTTATGTTTAAGCTTTTGTTCTCCTTTAATCCAAAAGTGATGTAAAAACTGTATAGAGAACAATACAATTGTATGATCACCAGTTTGTCAAACAATTGTCTGGAACGCTGTTTTGTGTCTGTACAGTAGACAGCTATCAACAGAGGGCTCATTCACAGTATGCACTTTACGATTCCAATGTACTGTGTGCACATTTTTCTCCATTAATGCATGCTTTTTTAAATTTTACAGTACCGTAAATATACAAAAAATGAAAATGCCCAGGAAACACATTACAATGCATAAAAAAAGACGTGCCCTTTGGTACACATTTTAAATGTGCATTTGCATTGCATATTGTCAACGAGTCTTCAATCTGCTAAAGGTTTGTTGAAAAATAAAACGCAGAAAATATTTTAGGGCCAACAGTTTGTGGCTGAGCATTAAATTGCCTGTGCAGCTGGAGCACTCTGGTAACTATGCCCATTCATAGCTGTTCTTGAACCCAAGATTAATCGTGGGATGATTAGCAGGAAACCCAACCAAGAAGAAAACATTGCCAACACACAATTGTACAGGTGTCAGCCCTGGGGACTAATTCATCCCCTATTCTACAAAACTAATTTAACTGAAAACATAAAGAAGTAAACAAGTTGCTTGGCAATGTGATCCTAAAGAAGCGTGAAAAAAGAAGCCATTACCAAGATGATGAGGGATAGAGAACAACTTCGCACCTACAGATTAGCAGCTAAACTGAAAATGAAAGGCCAACATGAACAGGCCTTTGAGCAACAAGTAAAAGCAGCTTACACTGTTAACATTACAGGGAGACCCCAATACAATAATAACATTACAGGGATACCTCAATAGATTGTTAATATTATAGAGTTACCTCAATACTGATTAAACATTACAATGACACATAAATACAGTATTAATGTTACAGGGATACCTCAATACAGTATTAACACTACATGGATAACCCAATATTCTATAAACATTCCAGAGATACCTAATTTTAGTATTAACATTTCAGGGATACCTCAGTGCAGTGTTAATATTATAGGGATACCTCAATACAGTATTAACATTACAATCATACCTCAGTATATTATTAACATCACAGGGTTACCTCAATATAGTATTAACATTACAATCATACCTCAGTATAATATTAACATTACAATCATACCTCAGTATATAATTAACATTACATGGTTATCTCATTATAGTATTAACATTACAATCATACCTCAGTATATTATTAACGTTACAGGGTTACCGCAATATAGTATTAACATTACAGGGATACCTCAATATAGTATTAACATTATTGGGATACCACAATACAGTAATAACATAACAGGGATACCTTAATATAGATTTAACATTGTAGGGATACCTCAATACAGTAATAATATTACAGGGATACCTCAATACAGTGGTAATATTACAGGGATACCTCAATACACTAATAACATTACGGGAATACCTCAATATAGTATTAATATTATAAGGATACCTCAATGCAGTATTTACATTACAGGTATACCACAGTATAGTATTAGCATTACAGGGATACCTCAATACAGTGTTAACATTACAGGGACAGAAAATTCAGACCACTGGGAACAGTTGTAGTTATCAGAAAGTACTGAATGAAATCTCTCTTTGAATACTACTTGGGGATATTCATTCTTTTTTCTATTGAGAATCTGATTTTATTATATAAATCCACTAGCCCAAACACACAAGGTGTCTATTGATCAATGAAAGCACCAGCCTCCTCTTTTCACTACTGTGTCTGGGATCCCAGTGATATTGACCTATCTTAGCCCAGCCTCCCATAGCTCTTGAACTCAGCACTTCCAGTTTATTTGTCATCCCCCCCCTCCACTACATCAAACCCACCAAATGAATGTATAATTTATGCAAATCTAAATCCCCCTTGGATGTAATGAAAGCAAACACACATCCCACACACATATCTTATCCTTGGGAGAACACAGGCTCCCCAAGATGTTATAACCTCCCCCAGGCTCCTGGTGCTTCTGATGGGGGGGTGTATGTGTACTCCCCCCTCTTTCCTCCATATGCTTCCATCGCTGCACAGTCTGCTTTGCATCAATCCAGTATCTGCATCACTTTATCCCAGCCTGGATCTCTCAGCTCTGTAATCAGTAGAGGGGAGGAGAAGGAGGGGGGGGTCACCTGGTGAGGGCCAACACTCCTCTTCTTCTTCCCAAGTCAGGATTGAGGCTGAGAGCCCCCTGCCTCTTCCAATTCCTCATGTGATTGTGTCCTCACTGGCCCCCTCTCCTTCCCTCCGTCAGCAGCCTTGCTCTCAGCCTTAGCCTGCCCCCCTCCCTCTCTCTCTCTCTCTCTCTGTCTCCCTCTCTCTCTCTCTGTTGCATTCCTTGCCAGAAGCTCCAGGCTTCATTCGCTCTCCCTTCTGGACTGGAGTCTACAGGACTTTAAGATGCTGCAGGATCTTCTTACCGTGTCCAAGTGAACGGGACCTTGTTTCCTCTCCTCCTATTGAATGAATCACCAAGGTAAGGATCCAAGCCATTCTAAATGGGAATCTAGCTCTGTCTTCCCTGTCTTGTTTGCTGCTCTCTGCCTGGCGAGTGGAGAGTTAATCTTGTGGATTAAAACAGGAGACCTGGAGCTGGAAGCCCCCCTAGTAATGGGGGGGGGAGACTGGAGATGGAACTTCTATGGACCTCCAGCTATGGTGGAGCTGTGGATGGGGCTGGTGACACTTTGGCTTGGTGGTAATGGTTGGTTATGGCGATTTATGGCTTTGATTGATCTCAATGATTTATTCACTTGGCCACATCTGGGGGCTTCATGGACCTTTATATTGGGAGGAACTGCGTCTGATTGAGCTTCTACCCAGAGGAATGTGTACAATATAACGTTATAATTTATACCACACACCGTGTAGACTGGGGGCAATTCTGCGAAGTCTTAAGAGTCCCCTTGGCTCTGGATTAACCCTTTGTGTGCCTGGATTCGCTTTACATTACATCGTTTCGCCTTTTGGTACCCAGCTGCGTTAACCCTTTCCCTCTATTGGGGGGCACCCATGCATGCGGTTATTAAACCTCCTGTCCCGGCAGCTAAAGGGTTAACCCATCCAGTGCCAAGGTTTGAGATTTCCCTTCCCCCTCGTAACCGGTAGTTTTCATTCTATTAAACATTTGAAGTGCAGAAAAGAGGTCGAACCCCAGTGCCCAATGGGTTAACCATAGTTAATTGTGTGCTATTCCAGCCGGCCGATCGGCAGCGAAGGGGTTAATTCCTTGAGTGCTTTATAGCTTCTCTAGATCAGGGAATTAGGGAGGGGGTTTCATTCTTTTTTTTTTTTTTTTCTTCTTCTTCTTTGGATCTTATATTAAGCAGGAAAAGACTGACTCCCCCTTCTGTATGCAACATCTTTAACCCTTTACAGTCTGTAAAAAGGTACTGAGAGCTTTACTGGGGGTCAAGATAACTTTGACCCTTTCTTTCTCACCATAATGCAGCAATGAAAGGGTTTTCACAGGGGATCAAGGTATAATAGGATTTACTGGGAAGATATTCCAACCTCTCCAAAATCCTTTACAGGTTATGTCTAATCTGCTCAATATTTCACTGGCAGCAGTAGAAGAAATGCATCTCTTATTCAGGGAAATTAAATGAATGAAATGTGGGTTAAATGCTGAAAAAGATATCAGGGATGTACTGCAACCTATTTAGCCTGTGAAGACAAGGGGCCATTCTGTGATTCACTTTTTATGTATATTAGGGGAAGTGTTCAGGGTCACAAACTGTGTATATGTCTGGGATCCTGTGTTTATATTATAGGCAGTCTGACAGGGTAGAACTGCACATACAGGCTTCAGTTATCCAGCTTCTTAAATCTAGAAAGATATTAAGTCCCAAGCAGAAGGTACTGGTGTAGTCATTGTATTGAACAGAGAGCTCAAACTGAAGAATAGATTTCCCTTTAAATTATTTAATCATGGAACAGTTCAGTGACAAAGAACAACTCACTGCTGAAAGAGAGGTCATTGCTCTCCAGCAACCTTTTCATTTTAGAAGACTATCCCTTACTTACTGCACACAAGTAGGACCAGAGCTGGTTTAAATCCCCCTTATCCTAGTCATTTCTGTCAATAGGAATGTCTGAACATTTGTATTTAATTAAGGTACGGAAGCCTTGTTATTATGGAGTGTATCTAAATCAATTCTCTCGTTTTTTTTCCACTGAGGAGCCAAACACAAGTGGTTTATTGTGAAGTGTTCTTGGGTTTTTATTAGAAAGAATATGTGAATGCTTTATGGCCACAATTTATGTGTAGACATCAGCTGAATTGTAAGTGCTGTTGTTACTGTTTCACTGGTTAAGGCTGTTTTTAGATGCTTCCAAAAAACCAAACGGTTAAGCCATTATTCAAAGTACACCAAATCCATAGGTGTTTAATTTTACAGCCATCTAATCATAGCAAAAGGTAAATGTTCATGTCCCCACTGCAGTTGAAACTAGTGTGAGAAATTAACCCTTTGCTGTCAAACAGCGACTGCAGCGTATTTTGTCGAAAGGTTCAGGGCTTAATGTTGTGTTGTTTTATTTGTATGTAGAGAATAGGTTATGTGACAGAATACAGATGTGGGAAGGAAAGTTGTTATGTGTAGAAGTATTGTTTTTCCATCTATTAATTATTTAAATTGTTTTCATTAGGGACACTTAGACACAAAGTTTCCTATGATGAATATATAAAGGGCTTCCATCTTTAAAGAAAAGATGGTGGGTGCATGATCTTTTGTGAGTAAATGAAACTTAATATCATTCCCAAACCAGGCCTTGTTGTGATGTCACCCCCCCCCCCCCCCCTCCCTTAAAAAAAAAAATTGCACATGCCTTATGCACAAAACAGTTGCTGACTGCCAATTTGAATGCTCCTAATTGCTATGTGATGCAGTGTGCCACGCAGAGCCGGAGTTAAGAGGAGGGTCTCAGGGCAATGCAGGGAGCTATGTGCTTGAATTTGGGAAATAAAATACTATGCAAACCAGCCATGTCCATCTTAAGGCTCTCTGCACATGAACTGTAAGCTGTAATGTACAAAGTAGCTGTAGTACTGTGTATGGATGTTTCTCAGTTCTGGAAATATCTAAGAATTACTATATAGTCAAATTGTATATAATTTCTTCATTTTTCAATGACCTATTGTCATAAAAGTTGACCCAGAGAAAACATATGTTCTTTAACTGAGGCTTTAATAAGTGTTAAATAGTTTAGAGACCTTGTGTCGCAGTTCACGGTGTATTTGGAATAACAATAGACTGTCTGCAAGGTAAACCATCCTTTTAAATTTATAAAAACCCATCCGATCTGTCTGGATTGAGAGCGCACACTTTTTGTGAAAAAATGTATCCTCTTTAGTGAAATTTACTAAAAAAAGCAATAAAACAATACAGTTAAAAATGAGGCTTTTTTTGGTGCTATGCTTGTTTTCACTCTTTCAGATTTTTAACTTTGAGGCCTAATGTATTGCATCCTTAAAATCTATCAACATTGCTAGTAATGCCCAATAATTTTTGACACTGTGAATGTTAGGGGTATTTTTGGGTAGGAAACGGGACCCCCCCCCCCCCCCCCATCAAGTAAGCACAGAGATCTGTTTAAGGTCATTTGCTCTAGAATTAAGCTTTTCCATAGCACTTTAGAAAGATTTCAGGTTTCCTGAATAGAAGTTAAATAGATGCCAGACTCAGCACAATTGTGAGATTTATAGTTTTATCCATAACGTTTGTATATTAAAATGAGTGTTTATTTAGAATTATTTATATCAGATGATCGGACGTACATTTAGTATGATAGGAGTATGATAGGACTGTTACTTAGTATCATAGCAGCTTGTAAATATCTCAAGTCAATGTGTTGTTAGTAATGTGTTAAGCATTCCATGAAGTAATAACTTTTAGAAACTATTTAAAATAAGATTAAAGAAACAAACCCCTTGAAATGCAAAAAGACGGTTTGTAACAGTGTTTCTGTTTGTAATTTCGCTATGTGTTCACAGGGAGAGTGGTCATTACAAATTAAGGGTGAGATTGAATATAGCCCAGATCCATCTAAAACCCACGTTAATCTGATGAAATTTCGGGTTAACGCGGGTTTTAGATGGATTTTAGAGCACAGCGCCATTTCCAAATCCAAAACCCCTTCCGTTAAGTTTTGCGCTATCACAGGATCGGGCTAAGGTAAGTAAAGCGGCGTTTAGTATTGAATCTCCCCGTAAATCTGCAGAAGTCTATGTTGGTTCTGCAGTTCAACTGCATACAGATATTTTACCGTAGCTAGCAAGTTAGATCTATCACATCACAGTGAACTTATTGGAGACATAGTGAGAATCAAAAGTTTGCCTGAGGCACTTTAATAGACTCTACATCATTAATACCCTACCCACTGCATGATGACCATCATACATCTTCAGAGGAATATATTAAGTAATCTTAATGGCTTTTAAACAGCTCCCCTTTTGCCTTTAATGTTTTTATTCAGAATATAAGTTTTTCCACATAATAATGTTGCCTCACAGTTCTGCCTTTTCCTCTCACGTGATTTGCAAGCCATATGGATGCCCAGAGGTAAATGGAAAAATTAAGGCCATATTAATCATTTTTGTCACCTCCTGACACATAGCCCATGATTGGTAGTATATGTGTTCATTTCCTCACTAGATTTAACACTGATACCTTTGCTGTGCTGGTAACAATGGCTTTTTCATATGAACTGCTTAAGCCAGAGAAACAAGGCAAAAATTCCTGCAAGGCATATTGTTTTCATGGCTGTCGTATATCCTGGAAAAAAGAATTACTAGCCAGAAAATTTTTAAGGAGTTTACAGCTATTTAAACATCTGGTAATGATTCTCCCACAGGTTCTCTGATGTTTTCATTCCCTCTGCATATTCACATAATTTAAGAAGGACTTCAGGCATTTTGCCCATGATCCCACAATTCCAAGGCTTAATCAAGGCCTTATGTTGTCCCATATAAATAGTTGATTTTTTTTTTACTATAGCAAAACCAATGCCTTTCTCTTTTTATTTAAGAAACTAAACTTTTTTTTGCGTTAACGTGCATCCATTGCATTAAAAAAAAATTGACTTAAAAACAAGATGTGCAACAAAAAAATTGACTTAACACTGAATGCGAACTAAGCAAACTCAGTTAATATGAAACAAGCAGGGAGGGAGACAGACAGCACAGTACAGTAAGGAAGTCCCTATCATCTAAAGTTCTTAAAGAGTTGAAAGATGTAGTTTAGCAACACCAAAGATATCCATTTTAAATAGCTGTGATGAAATAAATTATCTTTAATGAATACTACAGTGAAGTGAAGGCGTAAACCCATATTTCTTTTTCATTCATTGTCCCTTTGATTTGGCCCCTAATATACATCTGCCTGGTTTCTTATCTGTGACCTTTTTATCCCCTTGTAAGGTAAAAATGGATGCGACTGAGTGTAAACTAACCATTTAATGCCTTTCTAGAATTCATGCTGTGCAATGGATCTAAATCATGCTGGGAGTCAAAATGAACTCATTTCACACTAGTCAATATTTATGGGAGAATTTGCTTTCCCTTATTGTTTTTCATGACTTTATAAAACAGATCTAAGTAGAAATTTAGCCAATTACCGGGCCCTGGTGAATTGAAGGTTTGATTGATTAGCATTTTTACGCTTGAACACATATAGGTTCATCTCTCTGGCTTTTTTTTCATATGCAGCACTCATCTGCACAGTTTGTGTGTGTTAGACTTATTTTTCTATATACCCACAGTGTATACAGAATTGAACATAAAATATCCCAGTTGAAATCTTCCATTCTAAGTACAGGGAAAGGATAAAGTAGGTAAATGGATAAGCTTGTACAGCTGTTAACCATAAGGTGAATCTTTTTCTTTTAGTGCCTTTACATAGCAAACCCCCCCCCCCTCTCTCCTCAAACACTGTAAGACTAAACAAGAACATAAATAACAGTCTTTTTTATAAAAATAAGTCTTAAGAAAAATCCACATGATGTATACAGCCATCTCAGCCAATTGAAAACATCTGGTGGAGTATAATATTCCCATAAAAGGACAAGTTATTTTGAGGTAATCCTTGAAAACCCCTTTGTTTATTTTTTTTTATTACGCTTTAACAGTCCCTTCTCTTTAATGAAAACAATCCTTAAAAATTCCAGGATGTTTAAAGAATTTATTCAAACCTGATGTCTCCTTTTGATGTGGAATAACATTGTACCTGTAAGTTCTAACATATTGGCCCAGCCGGGGGAGTGTTTTGGTGAATGAGTGTACCACAGATGCAGAAGAGTTAAACACAGAGAGAGACCTGTCAGCACTTCAGATTGAAGCAGTTTTAAGTCTTGCCAATGATTCTTTTTTTGAACATAACAGTAATCGCTAGAGGGCAGTAATGCACTTCCATAAATCTCTCCTAGTGGCCCATGTGCATTTTAGGGCAGTATAAAAAGATGCTTTGTTACCACCAGCGTTGCAGAATGTCTCAGGGGAGACAGAATTCAATCTAGCTGTGGTTCAGCCTAATGCTCAGGCAGTTTGTCAGGATTAACATCTTTCTAGTCAGTGGTTCATGTTACCTTCAGCATTATATTACCACCTTGTAGTTCACTACAAAGTTTGGAGAAATCATGGAACTTTAGATTGTCTGAGGAGTTCTTTTGACAGAGTTGAGTTGAAAAATAAACGGTATCAGCTCGTCCTGCTGCAGTGATTTGAAGGGATTTGCAGTCTATATTCTTGTCTTTAAAAGTACATCACTTCACTGAATGAAAAGGGAAGAGAAGCAGAAACGAGAAAAAGCGAAAACAAAGAAAATCCAGCAGACTTGCTAAGAATGATTGATCTGCTGTTTATGATTATTTATAGCATTTTCCTGTTCACTGTGTACTGGACAAAATCATTGTCAGGCACACAGGGGGTTAATTTCTTACCAGCGTAAGCTAACATTTTCCTTATTTACAGTGACAACAACTTTTTACCATAATTGTTTACAATCTTAATATTAATAGTCTTGTTAATTAGCACTATGATGTTAATATGGAACATGTTGCCTCAGTACAATCATCAATAGGATTTCCACCAAGTTTACAAATAGAGTCTTTTGGAGATTAATTTTCCTGCTGCCACCTCTGCAGCCAATCGCGCATTTAGGCAACAATTGGGCCTATTGTTGTCCTAAGAAATGTTGAGGCGGACAATGATTTGTGTGAACTAGCCAAAGAGTTTTCTTTCAAAATCTACTAATTCAGGAATATTAAAATAACAAAACACACAATTAGCAAGTCACCAGTAATTTACAAAGTTTTTTTTCCCAGCATCCTTTTCCAACGTACTACTCAGGTTGCATATTGTTCTGTTGCTGCATCAGAACTAGAAAGCTGTATTTAGTTGTTTTATATTGCTCCAGGCTGAGCATTTATAGCAAGTGCTTCAAATTGCATTGTACATCACACTTGTTCATGCAGAGCAAATTACTGATGATTGCTCTGGATCATAGCACCATTCATTTAAGAGATAAAATATTGCATGGAAATATACATACACATATCTGCTTCAGTATGGAACATTATACAAGTTATATGATTATATATTTTATGTTTTTTATAAATATATAAAATAATATTGAAAATGAGAAAATGTTACCAAAATGAAAGAATCAATGAGAATTTATTTGCATTATCTTTCCATCTCCTAGGAATTTTTACCAACATTGTATTAATAGGTTATATTGTTAATAAAAATCTGAACATGGCAGGTAGCTATGGCTAAGGCTGGGTACACACAAGTAGATTTTTTCAATACTTCCGTGTATTGCTCATTCGGTCGGGCTGAAAAATCTGTGGTGGTTTTGGGCGCGACCGATGACAGTTGCCCATTCGTTGGACTGGGCAATCGGACCTGTTGGTAAATCATGGCCAAACATGCCAGTAAATCATGGCTGATAGTGCAGTCTCCATTGCTACTTTCACTGCAAAGAACACTATTTTGGCCCAAACGAAAATAAACAGTCTACATAGCATGCAAGCAAATTAAAACTTACTGCTAGTGTGGTGCTTAGCTATTGCAGTACTAGGTTCTTTGTTTTTCCTCATCGTACTTGTGTTTTTATTTCAGCATCGCATGTATTGTAGCTTTTGGTGGATGTTCTTTGCAAATACATGCATAGGTTCTCTCAGCCCTTTCACCCAACAGAAAATTGTTCAAACGTAAATACTGAGATAAAGGGACAGTAAAAAAAGGCAAGTTAATAAACACAAGCAGTCTAAAGGAGTGTGACAGGTACTTTATGAGTGAAAAATGGGAATCAAATGTTGAGAATAATGTTTGCTTGTGGGCCCCTGGTCTGGTGTTTCATGTTTTGCCCAAACAGTCCAGTCTGACACTACATAGTTTATTTTGGTTTTGCCTTTGACTCAGTAGGCATCTGAGCTGGTATGACCCATCCATAAGACAATGTGGTTAAGAAATGTTGTTGTTTATTTTATCCACAGAAGAACCCACATATCTTTATTACCAATATAAATATGATTGGTGCCTTAACCAAATAAGCCGTTCAAAAGTGCCCCTTGGTTTATTTCACAATGTCTTGTGCTTTCTTAGTTGGTCTCGATGTACTGGAAATAGTTTGGAAACTGAGTACAGTTATCTCAAACAATACCGATGAAAAATAAATAATAACATAGCTTATTATGTAAATCAACATTAGTATGAAATATATCATGTATTAGTTGCCAAAATAATGTTCTTTGTTCACTTGCAAGTAGTTCTGGGGAACACATGTCCTTTACGTTCTTTCAGTATTGTCAAATAGTCAATGCAAATAGTGAATGTAGAGGCATTTTGTACCCAGTAGTTCCACTGGCTGTGGAAGGTGACAATATAACATGACACAATGTTTCTCTTGACAGTTGGTTAGGACAGGTTCTAAATAGGAAATAGGGAACATTCAGGACAAATCATAGAGAAATTATTGTGCAATATTTGCGCCTATTCCTCAGTAGCTAGCAAACTTTTAAAATGGGTATACTGTAGCAGACAGGATTGCTGATTTTGTGAGTCTACACATTTAGCTTTAGCATAGGAATGGGACATGTTTATTGCCCTAAAAAAAAGAAAATGTTGTGAAGCTTGATCTGGTATTATTAAACAGACAGTTTATTTCTATAAACTGTTTAAAGGGACAGTTCAGTGGAAATGATCAATAATTGTTAAATTGTTTGTGTAATGCCTTCTTAGTTATTCTACATATTCTCAGTTGATTTCATACCCTTTTTCTATTCCCTGCTGGTGACATTAGTGAGCTGACATTTCAGGTTCTAACGGTCCTTCTTCTTCCCAGGATGCACCACATCCTTGGAATGTCCCTAACAGGAATTTCTACTGATTGGCTGTTGGATGGGTCAAACATGCTCAGATCTCTACTGAGCAACTGAATCAACCCAGGCACTGGGTCAAGGGCAAGACCATAACAGTCTCTACTTCTCCTGCAAACAGGAAGTCAGTATTTTTGTTGCATTTATTTATACACAAAATACTGAATGGGCAGATTAAGGTCACTGGGATGAAAAAATACTGCTCTTTTTTCTGAAAACCATTTGTATTTGCCCTGAACTTCCCCTTTAAATCTGTGTAAGAGTAACATTCAACCATATACAAACTTCTGTTCTGATGCAAGGATGTCTGTTTATTTCAATTAAGCAAAATGCTAAAGAGCTGATGGAGTGTGGTCAGGCTATCTTTTTTGGGCATTGTTAAAGCAAGGCAGAATGTCTAAATACTTCATTCGATCAAGTTGGGTAAAATGCATCACATTTCATTTCAGATTATTGGATCTGCATTACAGAAAATTGACTCAAGGACTTATTGCCAAGCTACCTGCAGTGCCAACTTGTGGCATTTGAGCTATTACAATTCCCAGAATGACATGTTGATGTGGATTAGCTGCTAAAAATCTCTGGCTATCCCTACTTTAGTATATGCAAGTGTATGTTCTGCTTTCAGATCATAAGCGAATTGACAAATCATAAACGGTGAACTAGTAAATGAAGGAATAATGGAGGGTAAATGTATCACAACAACTTTAACATGTAAATGAAGCCATTGCAGTGTGTACTATGTGAACAGGCAGCAAATTGGCTTTCAAAAAATTGTCTACTTTAGTCAGAAATGGTTGAGTGATAGGAAGGTTATAATTTTTTTAACTTGTTTTGGAGGTTCTAGTGATTCCTCACATAATGAGGACAGCATCTTCTAATTTTAAAATGTTTATAAGGTAGCAAATGCCTTAAAAGTGCATGTCCACCTCCAAAACTAAAATTAAACTTACTACTGGCCCCACCATGTTCAAAAACCCTTACCTTACTCCTCTGCTCCTACAGTGCCTGTTCAAAGTTGCAAAAAATGAAAAGCCCCTGCTACATCCTTGTCCTCGAGGAGGACTCTGACATGCACAGGGGAGCCCTTCCTCCCTCCCTTTTAGCTCCTTGATCCTCTACCTATAAATGTAATTTTCGGTAGTGTAGCCAACCCCAACCGCCAATTTAGTTTTGTAAAACAAGTCCCAGAAACGTAATTACACTCCTTCGGCTAGCCAATCACAGACACAGCTGCCGGTCTTGGGCTTGTTTTACAAAACTAAATTAGCAGTTGGGGTGGGCTGGGGTGCCTTACACATTGTAAAAAAGTTATTTTAGGGATTGACATACAATTACTACAAAAACTACCCCAATACTTTATTCTGCTTCCTTTTTCCCAAGTTCCTCTGCTGCTGGTGATGTAAGCCCTATTGCAGTCTAAAGCTAGGTACACACGATGCAATAATTCAGCCCGACTGACAGACATTTTAGTGTTTCGTTCGTTCGGGCCGAATAATTGTATGGTGTTTTTTTGCAGCCGCGATCGATCGCCGACCGTTCGTTCGTCCAAATCGGGCGAACGAACGATCGGACAGGACGGAAAATCACAACCGATCGTGCGGTCCTCTATGGACCACACAAACTGTCATGCCTAACTGTCGGACATGGCAGCTTTTGCTGTGACCGTCAGTCCTTCCTCATGGCTGAACGGTCAGTCAGGAGGAAAGATTGTACAGAGTGTACCTAGCTTAATGTGATGGTGTCAATGAAAGATTTGGCTCATGTGGATGAATGTGTTACCAAATGCAGATATTTTGAGGAGAAGAGGAGAAGCACCCACCAGAACATTAATTTTTATTAAACTGATAGCATTTCTAAGGTTAAAAACATATTAGATAAGGATCTTATTACATGGGGAATCATCAGATCTTATTTATTATTGGACTTTCCTTCTCCTTAAAATACTCACAATATGGACACTGATATTTAGTTACAATTACAAGGGTGAAATGTGGAAATGTGAAAATGTAGAAAATAATTTTGTCATCAGTAAGGATATCAGTGTCAACTAAACATTTAGAATCCCTGGCAAGTGGAACTTGGACAGCCACAGGTGTTGGTTTTCCTACCCTGCTGAGAAATTATTTGTAAATACCATTGTTGGACCATCTTGTGTAGTGTACAGAAATAGATTGTTATAGGTTACAGTCCATCGATATACATTTTCTTCAAAATAGATTTTAAACATGTTTTTTTATCTTTTATGCTGTGCGAATACCAAAGCTGATAGAGACTTATATAAGTCACATTACACAAAAAGGAAGCTTTTATTAAACTGTCCCCCCCCCCCCCCCCCAAAAAAAAAACCAACAACAAAGTAAGGCCTTCCACTGTACTCCCTAGTATAATAAGATGGTGTATAAATGCAAAGCATTGTTCATTAAGGGAGCTTTTATATATATATAGGCTTCCTTTTCAGACTGCACATGGCATTTTTCAGGTGTGCCTCTTTAGAATTAGGTAAGATTTTTTTATTTTCTATTATGGATGGCTGCTCAAGGCAATCTATCCAAGAGAGTTCTGTTGCTCCTTATTCTCACTCTAAAAGGAGTCGATCAACTGAATCAGCAGAAGATTTTATCAAAGCTGTTAATAGTATTGTAATGAATTCAGAGTTGAAGCAGAAGAAATCAATGCAGGGTAAGAGCATGGAAGGAGTTTAAAAAAGGAGGTTATTGAAGTATGTCTGTGAATATGCATTCCTGTAACGCATATGGCGAGGACAAACAAAGCACAGATCGCTCTAATGATTGGTGGGTGGAAACTGAAGGTGCACATTACAGCACAAATCTTATTTTCCTTTCTCAAGGGACTTTCAGATTTCTTAAGTTGAGCATAAAACGTTTACTTTCCTTACTCATGTTAATAGTTCCTTTTTTTAAGTCAAGAACTTAAGTGATAGCTTTTTATTCAAAACATTAAAAATGTGATCTTTCACTGCACTAGGCATTATATACCGGGAACACCAATAAAACTTCTTTTGCAAGAGTTAGAAAGAGCTAAAACATTATTTTACTTTCAGTCTAGTAATCATTAAGAGAGGCACATTTCCCTAATGCTGTGCATTGTGTTAATTAATGTACTGTGTTTATATTATTACAATACAAATCATTTCTCCTTAGGCTAGGTTCACACTAGGAATGAATCAATATAGAACATGCAGGGAGGCACACTCGAGTAACAGTTAACAGCAAATTTTCATTTATTGAGTGCTCACCATACAGGCCATCTGGCCTGTATGTTGAGCACTCAATAAATGAAAATTTGCTGTTACTGTTACTCGAGTGTGCCTCCCTGCATGTTCTATATTGATTTAATCCTTACCTGATGTGGCACGGCCTCAGGGGGAGCACCTCATAACTTACCTGTTGGGAATCCATAACTTGCGGATATTTGGATCACACTAGGAATGTAACGGATGAAAACGCAACAAAAAAAACGTACTGTATTTAGTATGTTTTTACACGTTTTTGTATCCGTTACTATACGTTTGCGTGTGCGATGGTATCCGTTTATGTCCGTTTTTTATATGCGTTATTGTCCGTTACGTTCCAATGCGTTTTTGGTTGCATTTTTAAAAAACACTTTAAAGGGCAAGTCCAGCCCTAAAATTAAAACTTGCATACAAGTAAATTACCCCCCAAAACCCTAAACGGTAATAGTTTGAAATGTGAAATATATAAGTCTAACCTGAAATCCTGCACAATGTCCTGTTGCCCCTGTTTCTGCTTCCTGGTTTTTCCAGTTAGCAACTGTCAGTTATGGATTTGACAGTTTACAGAAATTATATATTTTTCTTCTTTTTTCTATGGATTTGACAGTTGACATCACAGCCATTGACTGAATCCCCTGTCTGCCTCTTCTGAGCATGCCCAGGCTCAGTACAGGCTCAGTACAAGTTTCTAAATTGCTCAGTTTCCCTGATGCATCCAGAAGCATAGCAGGCATACAGTAATGAATTCACAGGACAAAGTATAATATATAAACATATTTTAAATAGGCCATTCTTTCTAAAAGATGTTATTATGAGGGTGGAGTTGTCCTTTAAAAACGGACCAGAACGGACGTTGGTATAGGTTTTGTTCCATTTCTATCCATTTTTGCCTTCCGTTCTGGAAAAAAAAATGCATGCAGCAGTACGTTTTTAAAACGTGATGGGAAAAAAATGGAAAATATGGGAAAAAAATGGTTTTGCATTTTTTAGAAAACGTACCAAACACTAAAACGGACACAAACGGACCTAGTGTGAACGAACCCTTAAAGGGCAACTATTCTCCTCCAAATTCTATTCTCACCTCCCACTTGTGGAGTGGTTGCCAGTTTAACTGCGCCTGCATGACTCCTTTTCCTTAAAAGATAGGGGAGATAAATCAGCAGGAGGCATAGTAAAGAGAATGGTGAGCCATCAGCTGCTATACATGTGGCTACACAGGGAGGTGAGAGCAAGATTTCCTGGGTTAGGCAGTATTGATCCCCAAAATGTAATATTTTGGCATAGTTGCCCTTTAAGTTACCTAGCTTTATAATGTCTTGAGGAATTAAAATGTTTGTCTTCTCTTTTTTTTCCTCTTTGAGAATGATTTAAGTTTATTAAGGCCGAGGCCACACTAAGCGCACGCATTGCTGTCTGTCATTTTCGAGGATCGGAGCGCATGTGAATCTCACCAAAAATGGTGATCCCATGTGCTGTGATCAACGGATTGCAGCGCAAACAGCCCCAGCACTCCTAGGGTGGCCACTTCAATTGGGCAACACTAATGTGTGCGTTTTAAAAAGGCCCGCTGTGGCCTAGCCCTTAGAGTTTATTTTCAAAGCATACTTTGTATAAGTGATATTTTTAAAGTAAAGTTTGTTCTTTTCATACCATACACAGTATGTGAGTGTAGTTAGAGATGAGTAAAGTGCATTCGGTGTAAGCCCAACATGCAGTCTGTGTAAGCCCAACATGTTTTATATTTCTACACTGTAGAAATGAAAATAAAAACTTAACATTTAATGTTACATGGCTTCTACTGATGCAAATTAATGCAAAATGATATTCTATGCACACAGTAACATTCATGGTGGTAGTGTCCTTTTCTGTGCAAAACCCATACTAACCTCTTTTTGGTGAGCTTATAAATGGTTAGCATGGATTTTGCACTAAATTTACAGAGGCACAAGCAATGTAAAATATAATTGTGCTACAAAATTAAAAAGGCAAATAAATGCAGGTAAAGGGGATTGCAAGAGAGCTAACTGTTACTGCATATCAGGAGCATGCCGAATCGCAATGTGCAAAAATGTGTGCTACTAAATTTGGTAGAGAACCTCCCTACCCTCCATTTGTCCCATTAATGCAGTCCCAAAAACAGCTAATTGGGGTATCTAGCAGGCAGATCTATTGTTACGCTGCTGCTTTGGACTGCACAAATGTATAGCAGTGTTGTAAGTCTTGGATGCTGTAATAATAACTTATAGTTTGCTCGCAATTCTGGCCCAGTCCTTTTTATCACTTTACAAATGTGCATCTTTCCATCGCCAAGGTCACAGGCTTAGATGGATTAGACTGGTGAGCATATGTTGTGCACTGCCAGAACAATATACAATAAAAAACATAACGTTTTATAAACGTCAAATTAAAAGCACACACTATTAAAGGGTATCTCTACCCCCAAAACAAGGGAACAAATGGTGGTAAGTCTTTTTCTGGGGGATTTTTAACAAACTAACATGGCGGTTGGGGGTGAGCAGGGGTATCCTTCACTACGGCAAATTACCACTTTGCTACAGAAAGTATCAAATGAGATGGATCCTGGTGGAGGGAGGGGGGCTTCCATGTACATGCCAAAGTCCTCCAGTAGGACAAGGAAGAAGCGGAGACTGGATGACAAACAGACAGCTCCTACTCTCCACTTTTGGGGATTTTGGATAGACACTGCAAGAGAACCATAAGGAGCTGAGGTGTAAGGTAAGGATTTTTTTAACACTACACAGTGGGGTCAGTAGTGGGTTAAATTTTAGTTTTGGGGGTGGACATGCCCTTTAAGAAATAAACGTATTTCAGTGCAAATTGTAGATTTCAGTAAAACATTGTCTTTATTTGAATAAATTGTCATGAAAATGGTAAGATCCTTATGGTTTACTTTTCCTTACCATGTGGCCAAGCTAGAACACAATTATATCTCAAACACAAATGACAGCACTGCAGATAAAGATCTAAAGAGACATCTACTGGAAGCCTATGGAACTTTTATCCTGTGGGCACAGAAAATGCAAATGAGGAAATAACCGAAACATGTGACAAGCTTGCAGAGATTTTTTCTTCTGTTGAATGATCTGGGTGTAAAAATATACATTTTGCTGCTGAATGTGCATGTGACATGTTCTAGCCCAATAATTTGATCTTCTCTCCTGAACTGGACTTCTATTTAACTCCTACACTCCTTGTAATTTATTTATAAACCCCTCATTAATTTCAGTGGAAATGAATAATACATCACTTGTAACTTAATATGTTTTAACTTAAACAATTTGATGTATTTATTAGACCATTAAAAACAATATGATACTTCCATTCCACACCTTTTTTTACAATTTACAAAATGCATCAAAAGTTTGTCTGAAGTTAGATGGGGAAATGATCCCAAAAAATCTGCCAAATGCCAAACAAATATTTAGCACAAACACTTTATTAGTTTGGTAAACTGAAACTTTAGATTAAAATGCCTTTTGTATTCAGTCTTATCTCTTTTGACTTTTTATACAATTTCCCTGTTTTTCCATTGTTTACTGTTTATCTGCATCTCTTAAACAAATGTGCCCCATATTTAGTATTAAACTAGACTTAAGCTAAAGCCTGAAACTTTTTATTGCCTTGCCATTTTATTTCACGTCTGCTAGACAATTACTCATGTACTTAAATCCATGGCAGACAGTTAGGTCCATTAGGGTTCTTCGAGGGATTAATTAAAAAAGGGGAATACATACTTTTTGATTCCCAGTGAAAAAGGGACAGTAATTAGCTTGGCAGTCCACTTGCATGCCTGTTGGGTGTTGCATGCAGCTGTTGTTGCAGGCTCTAAGGTGTCCCTGACAGCTGAAATTCCCCTCCGTCAGAGAGAACGACAGCTGCCAGAGACAATATTGTGTCCCCCATAGCAGTTGTTTAAGAGATGCACTACATTGTCTGGAAATTTGTAAGCACATAAAACAGTTTTGGGTTTCATAATTCCCACGCACCTGCATAAAGCTTTCCATCTAATAAACGACTTAAAAAGTTACAGACATTTTAACAATGTCAGGAATTCCTTTTAATACCACTTTACAAACATTAGTTACTACCGAGAGCTAAATTTGTGCTGGCCATACACTAGGAAGAAATTACTCAACGTTCGAAAAGACAAAAACTGAATTTAGCTTTAAAGTTTAACAATGTTCTTACCACAAAAGGGGGCTCGGTTAGTATCTGGAGGAGGGTACAGTTTCTCTGATTAAAGCATCTGTCCTCACAGATTGACAAAAGTTCACAAATACAATGCTACTATGGGTAGAAGAAACACACTCTTATACATTTAACACCATTCGTGGTGCTGCAAAATGACATATTCAACTTTCACATCAGCACAGCAAAAAGATAAATTAGCCCAACAGATATAACTAGAGGGATCATGACTACACTTGGAGTTAAGCTGGGCACCGACAGTAACGATAAAGCCCCAATACCATCGGATCCGACGGTATCGGGGCTTTATCGTTATGTGTGTACGCTCGTTTTCCCGAGAAAACGGGCGCCCGCCGAACGCTCGTTCGGAAAAGGCCGAAAATTTCCATCGGCCGCACTAGACTCCCTATAGAGGAGTCTAGAGCGGCCGATGGAAACACACAGTCCCGAGCGTTCTCCTTATGAAGTTCATAGGGAGAAGGCTCGGGACTGTGTGTATGCATCTTGAAAGATGGCAGACAGGATCTTGCAGATCCTGTCTGTCACTTTCAGAAATCTGTACTGTGTGTACCTAGCTTAAGGCACATTCAGGGTTATTCAATAAAAGTTCTTATCGTTTAAAATGGTGCTAATTTTTCCCCAACCAATCAGATGTAAGCTTACAAATGTTAATAACATCTGATTGGTTGGGGCAAAATTAGCACCATTTAAACAATAAGAACTTTATTGAATTCCTGATAATTTGATAGGACACATAATGCAAATTACTATACAGGATTTGTTTCAAGACTGTATTGAGAGTATGGCTGGATTGAGGGCTATGGCTGGATTGAGGATTATGATTGGATTGAGGATGGTACCTCATAAAATCATAAATATATATTGAATTTGTGTTGCACAGATGTTTGTTATCCAGAATTAGGTTTTTCTATTGAAACTTTTAGTCACCATAAGCCTTACTGTGCAGTCTATATTAAGTATATAACTTAAATAATTTTTTAATGATTCAATCTGCAACTTTATTCCTGTGTGAAAGTGTAAATAGACTTAACCAAGCACATAATGCGTATGATTGATTATTGTTTTTAGAGTTCATATGTTTTGTGCTTCCTTTAGCATCCCCTGTAAAATTAGCATATGATAAAGATGTGTCAAGGGTGATTAAACTGTAATCACTTGTCAGTAAAAAGAAAATAAAGGTCACTAGTCTTTAGAGATGTCCGAACTTCGAAAAATCCGGTCCGCGGGGATCCGCGGATTTCGAAAAAATCCGAAATGAAAATCCGCGAGCAAAAACGTATTAAAATGAAAGTTCGGCAAAATCCGCATAAAAGTGGTCTAAATAGCCTTGGTAACGTACACTTAACCACTCAGGGACCTGGGTAATGGCCTTAGAAGCACGTATAAATGCACAATACCTAAAAAGTACAGTCCGCTAGCGTGACTTTAAAAAAACGGTATTTTCGAAATACGAGATTCTCGTAAAAAAACGAAGATTTCCGTAAAAAAGAGGCTTTCGTAACTATGATAGTGCCATTGGCTAATTTGGATCATGTGGCTTGCTCCGTCTTGAAATTACACGAATTACTCGTTTTTATGAGTTTCTCGTAATTACGAGAATACTCGTAATTACGGGAATCTCGTAATTACACGAACCTCGTAATTACGAGGATCTTCGGGTTTTCCGTATCCCGCAAGTATCGTAGATCCTCGTAATTACGGAGATACTCGTATTTTCGAAAATTTTCGGAAAAAAAAAAAAAAATCCGCAGTTCGGAAGTCCGGAAAGTCCGGAATAATCCGCCGTTCGCGGACGGGAGAAATCCGCGCGGATCCGGGTTCGGGTCCGCGAACCGGCCATCTCTACTAGTCTTCACAAAGAAGGATTCAATTCTTTTTTTAATTTGTGTCCCTAGTTTGATGAAGCATTGTAGAATGCATTTCTCCTTTACCCTTAGACAAATACTTTAACATTAAATCTAAAAATATATGACAAAATGTGATTTTTTTGAAAATTGTATGTTTATTTCTCCTTTAAAGTATGACATAGACCAACTTAGAAATATTAGAAATTAGAAACTTAGAAATATGGTTTCCACTAAATATATTAATGAATTTGTGTGTTCTCTTGTCGGGTTTCTTGAAACTGCCTGAAGATTTTGTGCTGTGGTCATCCTCCGGTACCCCCAACCAATCAGATGTAAGCTTACAAATGTTAAATAACATCTGATTGGTTGGGGCAAAATTAGCACCATTTTAAACAATAAGCACTTTTATTGAATCTCCAGGATAATTTGATAGGACACATAATTGCAAATTACTATACAGGATTTTGTTTCAAGACTGTATTGAGAGTTATGGCTGGATTGAGGGCTATGGCTGGATTGAGGATTATGATTGGATTGAGGATGGTACCTCATTAAATATCATAAAATAATTATATTGAATTTGTGTTGCACAGATGTTTGTTATCCAGAATTAGGTTTTTCTATTGAAACTTTTAGTCACCATAAGCCTTACTGTGCAGTCTA
Source organism: Hymenochirus boettgeri (assembly GCA_019447015.1). NCBI lineage: Eukaryota > Metazoa > Chordata > Amphibia > Anura > Pipidae > Hymenochirus > Hymenochirus boettgeri. The sequence goes on along the minus strand of CM033472.1, from coordinate 95,267,850 downwards.
TATTAAGTATATATACTTAAATAATTTTTTTAATGATTCAATCTGCAACTTTATTCCTGTGTGAAAAGTGTAAATAGACTTAACCAAGCACATAATGCGTATGATTGATTATTGTTCTTTAGAGTTCATATGTTTTGTGCTTCCTTTAGCATCCCCTGTAAAATTAGCATATTGATAAAGATGTGTCAAGGGTGATTTAAACTGTAATCACTTGTCAGTAAAAAGAAAATAAAGGTCACTAGTCTTTAGAGATGTCCGAACTTCGAAAAATCCGGTCCGCGCGAGGATCCGGGATTTCGAAAAAATCCGAAAATTCAAAATCCGCGAGCTAAAACGTATTAAAATGAAAGTTCGGCAAAATCCGCATTAAAAGTGGTCTAAATAGCCTTGGTAACGTACACTTAACCACTCAGGGACCTGGGTAATGGCCTTAGAAGCACGTATAAATGCCAACAATACCTAAAAAGTACAGTCCGCTAGCGTGACTTTAAAAAAACGGTATTTTCCGTAAAAAAAAACGTAACGGCTTTCTGTAACTATGATAGCGTCCATTGGCTAATTTGGATCATTGGCTTGCTCCGTCTTGAAAATTTACACGAATTACTCGTTTTTAGAGTATTCTCGTAATTACGAGAATACTCGTAATACGGGAATCCTCGTAATTACCGAATCCTCGTAATTACGAGGATCTTCGGTTTTTTCCGTATCCCGCAAGTATCGTAGATCCCGTAATTACGGAGATACTCGTATTTTTGAAAATTTTCGGAAAAAAAAAAAATCCGCAGTCGAGTTCGGAAGTCCGGAAAGTCCGGAATAACCGCCGTTCGCGACGGGAGAAATCCGCAGCGGATCCGGGTTCGGGTCCGCGAACCGGCCATCTCTACTAGTCTTCACAAGAAGGATTCAATTCTTTTTTAATTTGTGTCCCTAGTTTGTGAAGCATTGTAGAATGCATTTCTCCTTTACCCTTAGACAAATACTTTAAACTTAATCTAAAATATATGACAAAATGTGATTTTTTTGAAAATTGTATGTTTATTTCTCCTTTAAAGTATGACATAGACCAACTTAGAAATATTAGAAATTAGAAAACTTAGAAATATGGTTTCCACTAAATATATTAATAGAATTTGTGTGATTCTCTGTCTGGGTTTCTTGAAACTGCCTGAAGATTTGTGCTGTGGTCATCTCCGTGTACTAAATTATAGGGAGTCAGACGTAGCTAAAGAAAATGTGCAATCCCGAATGTTCTCCCAATGCTTTACATAGGGAGAAAGCTTGGGACTGTGTGTGTTGTTTAAAAAATCTTAAAGGGTATGTACAGTGGAAAATTTGTTTCTTTAAATTGCCCATTAGTGGAAACTATAATTCATCCCAACTATCACTGTACCTTTTTTTTGTTAATCTTCCCCGTTTCATTTTATATCAAATCTGAACCATCTTACATTTCAGCTGTCAATCAAGTGCCTTACTGTCTTACTGCCTAAACTGTTCTTTTGTAAGCAGTTTTACTATAGCTGGGATGATTTGACATTTTTTTCAGTATATGTGCCCTTTAAAGATTCTATCTGTCATATTTTTAAAGCTTAATTAGAAGGGTATCTGACTGATCCCTATACAGAGCATGGGAGGTTGGTCAGGGTAGTGTGTTTGTCACAGCATATTCATTCCAATGAAATCTATTGGCATATGAGCAACAGCAATAGCATGTGTATAGTGGCCTATACTCAATACTAGAGAGTTGGGAGATTTACGTAAAGGACATGGCTTACACTGACTGCCAGACTCGGAAGCTACAGAGGAGACAAAAGAGCTGGGGCAAGGGATCTGGCTGTGTAAGTTATGATAGAAGCATCTTTGGTAAAGGTAATTATAGTGTTAAGTGGGTTGAAGGGGGTAATAATTGGGTACATTTTCATATGATATGCCATTTAAACAGTACAATGCCCTGATCGTTCATCCTCAGTAAAGATATGCGCAATCAGCTGTTTAAAAGACCAGTCTTTACTGAGAATTTGCGATCAGCTGTTTAAAAACAGTGGATCAGGGGCCCCCTAGGTCCTGGGCCCCCTTCACAGTGAGGGCTATTGTAGCGTAGTTACGCTTAAACTTTTTAAAACTGACCATAGTATTTACTGATTGTCCTCTCTTAAAATGAAGATACATAATCATTTCTCAATACACGCAGGCAGATACTGTTGATATTTTGATGACGTGGATAAGCAGGCTGTATTTAGAATTTTTTTCGGTCAAGCAACTGGATAAAAGCCCAGGGAGAGAGATCTTTTCCAAAAGTTTTTTCTGAAACTCCCTTTGTTATTCCATCCTGTGTTGTAAAAACAGGTTTAACTAAATGATACGAGATAAAAAGCAACACTAGTAAAAAGTAATTCAGCTCCTGTCAGATTACAAAGTCATTGGTTATTCCCCCGGGGGACAATTCAGAGGAGGGTTGTATTATAGCAGCATTTTTATTGATTTACACATGTTAAGCACAGACATTTAAGTATTAACAGGTTAGATCTTAGATTAATTAAAAACTCAGAATCAGTTTGACAATCATTAAATTGATTGCAGTTATACAGGAATAACTTGTGCAGCTGGAAACTTGTTATTAAATACTGTAAACAGCGTTTTTATTCATTTCATAAAGTCTGGGAAAATCTACTTTGATCAAAATCAGGCATAGGTTTTACAATTATACTATTCCAAATAATTTTAAAAATAGCAGTGCAATTCACACAATACCATTTTAGTGACATCACCTTGTGACACAATTTTAATGGGATTTAAATTGGCCTGTTAAAGTGTTGCAAGGTGCTGCTTCTTGCAATATTGCATAATTTTTCTGGGTACGATTAACTTAATGCTGCATTTTTTGTTAGTTAAACAGACTAAACACACCATATATTTAAATATCTACATTAAATAATTTTATAGTTCTTAAATTGTTGGTAATCGTTTATTTTGCTCGTGGATTCTAAAGATGCTCAAACCCACCAGCAATGTGGAATTCCCACTATTGAAACACAAATTCAACACTGAAAACTGGTTTCGATAAACAAAATGTTAGCAGTTTCACGTCAAAACGTTGTTGGTAGTTTGGATGGAAACAATTGCGAACTTGGAGTCAAGAGTTTCTACACAAATCAGGTTTGACTTCTCATCCCTAGTGGATTCCTGTAAAATTCAGATGGAAAACTGTATAAAGTAATGGACAGTATTCTATTTTACTGCTTCTTTAGACAGATGCTGACAGAATGCTGTACATTGCTCAGTGCAGTATTCTGTTAGTATGTCACATATCATGTTATTTTTGCACACACACAAAAAATGGCCCATCATGGAATGGACCACACTTTTTGACTTGTTATTTCTTATTAGATATACTGTAAAAATGTGCTTAGCATTTGGGGCAGGGAGGTAGGATTCTTCCATATTTAGGAAGAATCTGATATGTCTTAAGTCTTTTAAGCTCCAGGTATTTGGAACACTTGCTTCTAATATGCTCAACAAGGGATGGACTATGTAGGTAAGTCCATTTTGGGCCATCATTCTAAAAAAAGACATCTGCCTTTCATATAATGATATTCTGGGTCATAGAGACAAAATCGCAATAACAGAAACCCCCTTTTTAGTAGACTAAAGCAGTAATTAATAACTATGTAACAGCATTGTGACAAGTGGCAACAGAAATGGTTAAATTTAATATTTATTCAAGATAAGTATCAGGCCACAAGATGGAAAAAAATCAGGCGGACTGAAGCCTAAAAGCTAAAACATAACAAATGACAACAGATTCTTCAAGTTTCAGCTTTTGAAAGAAATCCCTGTTGGATGCCCTGCCAATGAGCATTGGGAAAGCACATACTGATGGGGATGAGTGACGTCAGTCCAAAAGCACTTTTAGCTCTCTTTCTCTTGGGATACCCATGCCTGCAGGGCTTCTGGAAATAATCAAAGTGCCATTCACTAAGGAACCAGGGAACAGCTAACATTTTTCTACAAAGGTTGTTGTACCTAAACGCAATACTTTTTAAATTTTTTTTACAAGTTGCTTGATGTTTATGAATTGTGTTTATTTTTAGTGATGATTACTTTGGGGCTTGGCAACATTGTTTTATAGTTGAAGATGGCATAGTGAGAGTGCTGGTGACCTTTTACACACAATTGTCTCTGCTTTGATAATATTTTGCAGTGCAGTGACCATTATGTGTGACAGCTCACCAGAGCCTCCATTGTGGTGCATAGCAAGTTCCCTTGATTCACATCATGACTTGTTTAGTTGTAACACAGCAATTAATAGTTTTATGAACCAAAGCAATACTTTAGCCTACATGCATGTATTTTAATAAAACAGTTTCTGGGATACTGGTCATGAAGAAATCGTATCCTGGGAATTTTACCCATTAAAAATAAAACACACTGGGTGCAGAATGTTCTATGTAAGAGTAAAGTCCACTAAAGCCTTTGAAATATCAGGTGACATTATCGATTGCACAAGACAGTTGGCTTTTGTTTCATTTTCATGGACTTTTCATGGATCCTTCAGGGCATCATTACATACTGTATATTGGAGTCTCTGGATATTTTTTATGGGGCAAGGGTATACCTTTAAGTTTTATGTAACTTGGTTTAGCACTCTCTATACTCAATATCATGGGTAGGTTTTTGGTTTCCGTTAACATGGTCCCCCAAATTTGGGGGAATTTACAGATTTCCCTTTCTCTCTTTCATAAATAGGTCCAATTGTGACTGAACAAACAAAATATTATATTAATGGTTGCAGCTATTAGTCACGGTCATGGCGAGGACATTACTGCCAATTACTTAAAGGGTACCTCCACCCTGAAAATACATGTTTAATAAATTGTAGGGCAACCACAACCACCTAGTTAGACTACTAAGTTATACTACTAAAAAAAGCACCAGAAATGTACTTACAGTCCTTCATTCCCATGGCTCTTTTCTCCCGGCCCTCTGTTGCAGGGCTGAGAGGCAGCCAATAACAGATGCGGCTGCCAGCTATGAAGACAGCAGTAGGAAAGAAGGTGCATAAGTATGTTTCTGCTGCTTTTACTAACTTGACTTGACTTGGGGGTTGGCAGGGGTGCCCTACAATACAGAAAAGAACATTTATAGTTAGAGGGGTTAGGCAGGCACAGAGGGATCCAGAGGGAGGGGGGGGAAGGGTTCCGCATGTCGCAGTCCTCCAGGAGGACAAGGAGGAGGCAGAAACCTTTTCACACAGAGACAGCTCCTACTCTTCAGTTTCCTGGACTTTGGACAAGCACTGCAGAAGAACCATAAGGAACAGAAGAGTACGGTAAGGATTTTTTTTAAACTACACAATGGGGGCAGTAGTGGGTTAAATTTTAGTGTTGGGGGTGGAGATACTCTTTAACATTTGTCATGTTTTTACTGCTAAAACAGCCTAAATCTTATTTGAAAATGTCTTTTAAATGGCATGAGCAGAATTAAGGTTGTAAAATCAATCTATCATTTATAATTCTGGAAAGTAAATTTTATATAATAAAATCCCAAATAACACACAGGGGTTAGAGTTTCTGCTGGGGGAAAAACCTGTCAAAGGAAATCGTACCTACTTTTTATGAATTTTGTCCCCTGGAGTCTAATTCAATGGCTTTGATTCTTTAATAGACAAACAACTATTTAGCTGTGGGAGATGAAAATGCGAGAGAAATCTTTTTCATGCCATATAAAAACATTCTCTTTTTAAATGGCAAGTAATTCATTAAATATTCATTGGTAATTATAAGATTATTCGTGTAAAAAAAAACACTGTACGCTGTTGTATGGCAATGCCCCATTTAGCAAAGCTATTTGCAAATTTTCAAGTTTCTTCCTTTACTTGGTTTCATTGGCCTGTGTCATATTATTTTGCATTTCTGACTATGCTCTCCTAGTGTTAAACCATATGCTGCTTTAACCACTAGCTACTGTATGTCCACCACTCCCATGTAAAAGTATTGTACTGACAGGATGGCTTTGGAAAGGTAGGGAAGGTATATTGTAGTAAAAAGTAAAGTGTCTGAAGCCAGATAAGTGAAACTCTAGTTGAAGTAACATCTTTGGTAACATTGCTGCAAGAATAATTTCATAGATTCACCTGTTTGTGTTGTACAAATACACGTAAAGAAATAATGTCTTAGTTGGGAGGAAGAGATTTTAATTTAAAATTAAACCAAGTAGTACCGTATGCAGCATGGCTATGTTCAGTCGCAACCCAGTTGTATCAGAGGCTCTGCCACCCTTCTCAGGTAATAGCAGCAAAGTAAAAATGGCACAAGAGAGCCAAAGCAACATCACTGTTAAATCTTTTATTTTGGAGATCCTAGTAACATGTTTTGCACTAACATGATTCCTCAAAACAAAATCTGATTAAAAAAACTAGTGATGTTACTTTGACTAAATACAACAGCAGGGAGGCACACTCTGATGAAATATAACTTTTATTGTGGCATGTGATGCACAACATTTTGGGGTCTCCCCCTTCTTCAGGAGACCCCAAAATGTTGTGCACCGCATCTATATATAAAAGTCAATGTATGTATGTATGTGTGTAGGTATGTTCCAGAAAAACTTTAAAACGACTGGGACAATTTTCCTGAGGCTTGGTATACTTATGTATAAGGTCCTGGAAAAGAGCATAGGCTACTTTACAACTTTTAAAAATGCCTCCGTGCCCCCTTTTTTTTAATTAACCTGTGTGCCGACATCTGGTGGTGAATCACGTAATCACCTAAGTTACAGTACAATGCTTTACTTCATTTTGTTCTGTTATAGCTAATGAGCGTGCAGAGCTCCGCCCCCTCCCTGAACTTGTAGCTCTTTTGTGCTGTGATCCTCCATAGCAGAGCAGGAAGAAGTAACTGTAAGTTACATGGGCGGACATTTTTATCCTTTATCTCATTGCTGTGTACAGATACTGACAGTATGGGGCTGCTTAAGTGCCAGAACCTATATAGCAGTGATGGAAAACCTTGTTCAGATGTTAAACTACAACCCCAGCATGCCATGGCTGCATTCTCCTACCTTTCCAAAACATGGTCTTTAAAATGGGAGTAACCTATTCGCTATTGCACACACCACATCTCTTCTCCCAATGTGTCCCTCTATTGCGTTTTAAAATGTTGTGAGGTCTATAAAATAGGAACCGTAATGAACTGTTTATACACTAAACACAGATTCCTTTATAAATGACTAATACAGGGAGGGGGAGAAAGGTTGGAAGGGTAGGGGGAGACTGTGTCTGTGCCTTTTTTTTTTTCTTTTTTAACTAGCCTTACGTATTATAAGAAATAAAACGCTACCCACAGTGTAATACATGGATTTACTTCACCTCTGAGTTCCATGCCCCCTATATGGTCATATACTCCTCGGCGGCGTAATATCCTTATATTACACTGTAGATAGAATATCCCTTATGTAAAGTAGCACTTGTGTACGCAGCACTGTACATTATAAAATACACAGTATACAAGTGCAAGCAATTATACAGATAAATAACAATTAAATACAATTTCATACATCGGTTAAGACTATATATATATATATATATATATTAAGGTTTGAGCTGCATATATATACTAGAGTGCGATTGCGGCTAGCCCCATTGTATGCATGCTCCCTTTGTAAATTCCCCGCCCCTTTAAAGACAGTCCAGATAAAAAGAAGGTTCATAAGTACTAAGCCATGGTTTCCTGGAAGAGGTCATACTAAATAAAGAGTAAAGATATGGTCTTTCTCCCCCCAGGGACATACTTTTTATTAGGTTAGGACTGATGCCTGGATACTGCTTGGAGTGGCGCATCAGCGATGATGTTGTACAAACAATGTAACTAAAGGTATCCATTTTAACCTTAGTGTAGGTGATTACCATTCATTGCTGAGGTATGTTTTCATTTTTACATTTATTCATTTTTGACTATTGTGTAGTTGAGTGCTGGAGACTTCTGTGTATGTTTAAATTGCCAATCTCATATTATATATATATAAAAAAAAAAAAAAAAAAAAATATATATATATATAATATATATATATATATATAATATATATATATATATATATATGATATATAATAAAATATATATATATAATATTATATATTATATATTATTAGATATATATATATAGGATAAAGAACAGGAGCACTCCAGGGTCTTCGTCAGGACGACCACAAGTTGGTTGAAACGCGTCGAGCTGTGTTACTACTCTGATTAAAGTTTGAAAAGTCCCTGGAGTGTATATATATATTAGGGCTAAATTGAAGTGCAGCATGCCTTGACACATTGGGTGGGACAAAATGCAGGTACAAGGGGGGGTGGGTACAAAAGTGCTTGAGGTGGCTTAAAAAATCATTTGTTGTGTTCGTGCTCTGAAAGGTAGGATAACAGTCTAGATTTGAAAGTATTAATGGGTGTCACCTTTTGAAGCGAGAGAGGGAGAGAGTTCCAAAGGAAGGGAGCAGCAAGCAAGAATGGTTTAAGGTGGAGGAGAAAGCAGTGTTTGATGGGGGTTTGTGGAGATGATTTCCTTGTGAGGAACGGAGAGCACGGCCAGGAACATAAGGGACCAAGAGAGAGGATAAGTTGGGAGGTGCTGTAGAGTGAAGGGATTTAAAGGTTAAAAGAAGGGTATTGAATATGATTTTTTGTTTGATGGGAAGTCTATGGACTGCAGTATCAGGGTTGTGGGTTCTCTTTTGGAGTAGAGATTATCCAAGCTTCTGAGTTTAAAATAGACTGGAGAAGAGAGAGATAACAGGCCGGGAGACAAAGTAGCAGAATGATGCAGTAGTCAAGATGGGAGATTATAAGGGCATGCATGAACATTTTAGTAGTGGAGTAATCACTGAGTTTGATCAGTGAGTTAAAATAAGTTAGGTTTGATTAGAGAGGGTGTGGGTTTGTTGAATTTTGGATGCAGGTTTGGGTTGGATCTTTACAAAACCAGGCAATGCTGGGCACTCTGCTAGTGTCACAATAAAAGTTATATCTCATCAGAGTCTACTATTCTATCCCTGCTATTGTATTCTGTCTATGGAACTCACTGTGAGTGGTTAAGCAGTTTGGGGGAAGCAGCAAAGTTGAAGATTCAGTGACTCTGGAGTGTGAGGATAAACACATATATGCAATGTTGCCTTGACTCTTTGTTCTCTGAATTTGAACGCCCAGATGGAAATGTGAGTGGCATTATTAAGACAATTAATAAGAAATAGTATATATATATTTTGTTATTTAGTGCTTTAAGGGGAAGTTCAGTGCAAATACACATGGTACCGAAATACTGACTTCCTGTATGCAGGACCCCTTATAGTGTTTGTTATGGTTTGGCACTTGATCCAGTTTCTTAATTCAGTTGCTCAGTAGAGATCTGAGCATGTTTGACCCATCCAATTGGTAGAAATTACTGTTAGGAACATTCCAAGGTAGTGGAATGTAGTGAAGAAGAAGGACTGTTACAAAACCTGAAATCACAGCTCACTAATGTCTACAGAAGGAAATAGCAAAGAGTATGAAATCAACTGATTTTTCAGAATGGAAGAGAATATGCAGAATAACGCGAACCCACTAATTTGAGCCACCATGCTGCACACCATGAATTCTTTTCATAATACTCAAAAATTTAAAAATGACGGTTAATCTATTTAAAGGGCATGTCCACCCTTCCAAAAAAATGTTGATATAATATTCCCCCTGTCCCCCCAGCCCCAACTGCTATATTTTTATTATTAGAAAGTGCCCCAAACTTTACTTACCTTCCCTCTTTCCTCCGGCGCACTGCCAGGCCTTCTGCTTGCAAGAAAATGCAAGCAGAGGGGTGGGACCGGCAGTCACGTCTGTGATTGGCTGAGCGGCAGCCAATCGCGGTCATGGCTGCCGGGAGTTCAGGTTCGGCGAGGACGAGTGAAGTTAAGTAATGTTTGGGTCACTTTTATAATAAAAATTAGCGGTTGGGGCGGGACAGGGGGAATATTATATAAAAGCATTTACTCTAGGGGGAGGGAATCCATAATGAGGGAGGGGGAGAAGGGCTGCTCTGGCATCAAACTTCTCCCGGAGAGAAGGAGCAGAGTCCTATATGGACTCTGCATCCTGGTGGCAGTTTTTTGGGACTTTGGGGGGGACTACAGAGAACCATATGGAGCTGGGAGTGAGGTAAGGATTTAACTACCTACACATGGGGCATATGGGGGGATTTTAGTTTTGGGGGGAATGCCTTAGTTATTGAATTATTTTGCGTGTTGTGGGACTGAGGTTGTAATTTTGTCTGTTGTTTAAAGTGGAATGAGCGGGGTACACCACTTATTGTTTGACTGTCCTTTATGACAGATACAACCTCCTCCCAAAACAACAATGGTAATTAAAGCAGGAAGCAGGGGCCATTATAGTTCTAGTATGGAATGGGCGTATATTTATTCCTTTCATCATTTCCAAACTGATTTTTTTTACAAGCAGTGGTTTTCAGACAAAGACTATAGTAATCAGGCAACTGATTTCTTTTAGGTTTTCGAAGCATAATGAAGGCATTATCTGGGTCCATACTACCTGCTTGCATTTTGACGGGAAGCTGTTCAAGTAAGTTCTTTGTGAACTAGCACCAGCGGTTTTCTCATTCTCTTTCATCCTTTCCAAGATAAAGAATTTCAGCTCATTTCAAAGTTTCCATTATTTTCTTGTGAGGAGGACCTGGGATATTGATTCAGATTATAGGAAATTATTCATCATCCTGCATTTCAGTAGTGGTCACAAATAAATGAAGTAAATGATTTCAGTACACAACCCCAAAATCCACCATGAAGGTAAGTATTGCAGCATCTCCCTGACCCAGGAGGAGCGGCGGTTTTTTAAAAATTAAGCTTGAAAGAGCGACAGGATGTTTCTGGAAATCTTTGTTGTCATATTCAACGTTTTCCAAAACAACGAACAGATTATGGACACGCAATGGACTAAGAGTTATTAGTCGGATCAAAGGTTTTCTGTAAATCAGAATATAAAATTATTTACCATTGAATATAACAATATGATTCATATTTTATGTCACATTTTTTCATCCAAGTCTAGCTATATAAATTTCACCATTACGAGGCCCCTGTATGCAATTTTACACATGACAGATGAGAGGGCCTATTTTATCGTGTTCCAGTAGCTAGTTTAATCCTTAGGCATGGTGCATAATGGAAATGTTCACCCCCAACCCTAAACACTGTAGGGGCAGCCCCAAGATTCCAAAGATTGCAGTACTTACCATATTTCTATGGGCCCTGAATTTTTAAAATTCGTTTATCTCAAGTCCCCCCCTTGCTTGGTTGCTGTATCTTCTTTAAGCTGTGCAGCTTTTGTCCAGCAACATGCACATGCACAAGAGGAGGCAGCCTGGAAGCAGGACGCCATTTCCCTGACTGAGGCTGTACCAGAAGCACCAAATGAAAGACAGTGAGGGCCAGACCTCAGACGAGCACTAAACCTAGAACGACTAGGAAGAGCACTAGGACTCAGACAGATCCCTGAAGAATCCACAGCTTTAACTATGATGGAAGAACCGAACCGAGTCAAATCAAACTTTACAAGTCCAGAACGACTTCTCCAAAACGATCCCGGGTGTCTCAGACTCCACAGCTGTATTTTCAGTTAATTGTCGCGAAAACTGCGAAAACTATCGAATTTAGGGCCATTTCGTAATCCTAGAATGTATTGTTCGCGAAACCTCGAATGTTATTGTTTTTTCGGTAAACCCTCCAATGTACGGATCGTTTTTCACTACCCCTACAATGTATCGTTTGTCATAAACCCTCGAATGTAGCCTCAATTTTCTGTAACCCTCGAATGTTATGGATCATTTTTGTAACCCTAGAGTGTATCGTTCGCTAACCTCGAAAGTATTGTATATTTTCGGTAATCCTCAAACTAAAGTATCATCGATTTGAAGTGAAAAGGTTAGAAGTTAGCACCTTCGACTGGGGTTACCTGATGTGGGTTGGACAGGCTTTCATTCATGGGATCACAGTAAAGTAATGTATACTAAACACCGTGTTTATAAAGTATGCAGTGTGCAGGAATAGATATTGTATGGGGCCTAGGAAGTGCATTGATATCCTTCTGTGTGCTATTGGCAACCCTCGAATTATGGTTCTATTTTCGGTAACCCCGAAATGGCCGTAACCTCGAATGAAGTGTGTGAAAAACACCGGAAAAATTGCCTGCTCGTGGGTTTAAGAAAAGTGTTTTAAAAAAATGTTGGTGATTAGTCACGTTCCCCGGACTATTTCCATTTTTCCAGCCATTTACAGTAATGTTACTATTGTTAGTTTAGCTGTAAATATCCGGACATCTTTTCGAAACTATCACTCCCCATTGACTTTACTGGGGTTTTTTCCAAATTCGAACTATCGAACTTTCGAACTTTAGAAGTTCGAATCGAAACAGTTTGAAAATGGACCAAAAACTAAAACCGAGTTCAAAACGAAATTAATGAGTTCAGACGAACTCGAACTGCGGGACTCCCGGCTGTTATTTTCGATAATTATCGTAAATTCGTAATTAGCGTAACACTAGAATGTAGCCTTAGATTGTCAGTAACCTTAAAGTATGTAATTTCAGTAACCCTAGAATGTATTGTTCACAAGTATCTTCCCATTTTCGGATACCTTTATGGCCAGGATGTTATTTTTTGTACCTTCCTTTGGATCAAAAAAGAAAAGCTAACTATTGCATATCATAGTCCCATACTTTATAAGCAATTAGATGGTCCCAATATACGTGATGGGTTTATATGAAGACAATGGTTCAATCAATTGGCAGATCTCTGATTTGTCTGGGTTCCTAGGGGAATGTACATTGATTATCTTTTCTTTGTAAAATTATTAAAGATAGGGAATTCAAAAAAGATAATGGTTTGGGAGTCCTTCTGTTCATATAAAGGAAGACCTAGTACAGACTAAAGAACAATATAATGCAGGAACCTTCACCTATCTACAGATGCAGCCGGGCGTGGGGTCTTTGGAGCATTTTTGGTGGGGCCCTGTCTGCGGGGAAAGCCAGCTAGTTGGCTTTTTGGGCGGCATCACTGTAAAACTTCTGACCCTGTTAGGACTGTTTCCTTAACATAAGTGCAGTAGTAGAGTTATGGGGGGAGAGTGCAGATCGTAAGAAATGCTCTGTTCTGGACAGACCAAGGGCGTGTAGTGTTTGGAGTGAATAGACAATTATCCTCTTTCTCACAGTTTTAGTAGTGCTTATATGCCTGCAATTCAATATTTAGTTAGGGCTGGAGACCAGGAGTTAACATACAGTAGCTGATGCTCTCTATGTTTCAGTGGGAAGAAATGCCACAGCACGGCCGGTGGTTCCAGAAGGCAGGGGTTGGGAAAAATGGGGATAGCCTGTCCCAACCTTCTTATGGGAGATGGTTGGATAGGCAATTGATGGCCAATTGTTTCAGGCGGTTAGTGGCTCTTCTAATCTGGCATAAATCACAGTAAGCCATGGAAGGAGTGGGGGCTATGGCTAACGGTGTAGTAGAGACCGCTCAAGGGTAACTAGCATTCGATAGACAAGTTATTTTTTAGAAATATCTTTGGATACATCAGGCAATCCCCAATATCAGGGACCAGCTTGGGCTCAGAGAGAGACGATTACAAGGCATTTCCCCTTTTCTACGACCTGTGTGTTATCAGGAGACAATACCAAACGGATATTATGGCCAGTTGCGATCGCTGAGGAGATTGAAAAAGGAATTAAGGCGAAAAGAAGCGTAGAGAGTCTCTACCCATTGTTGTTCAATGGGAGGTGTACATTTAAGGCGGCTTTCACCTAGTCTTTTTTGGATCGCCATGATAGTGGGGTGAAATTATAGGTGCTCCGGTCCTGTGCCAAGAGGAAAGCCAGGTTAGGTCTGTTTGGCGGATGTGATATTCGTAATCTGAAGCTAGGAATTAGGGTTACCACATGTGGAGGTCAAAGACTGGCGGCTTTGGGGCTGGTCCTGGGTTCAAGATTTTTCCACTGAAATGGGGGAATTATGCCGCAGTAGCAGTTTTAAGAGATATTCCCTTAGACTGCAGGTCGTTTGTCCTCATTCCTATATTTGTCCTGTACCAGGGGCTTCCTCATCTACTAGATATCAGTTGTGAGTCGATTTTGCAGTCTTCTGTACTCGATTGGTTTCAACCCGAAAGAATTCGGCACGCATCCTTTAGAATTGGCACAGCCCTGGAAGTCTATCTAGGTTTTTCTGAGAGGAAGGGACGAGGTTGTTAGGGCCTGTGAGGTCCAACTGTGTAGCACGTTACATTTGCCGGAGTAGTATTAATTGAAATTTTCTTTGCAGGGGGGAAAGCAAGAGAGTGTGGCTGGTTGGGTCACTCCTACAGCTTTTTAAGAGTACATCAGGAAAACTCTTGATACTGAGTGGGAGCTTAAAATGTTTTTATCAAATTGATAGAAACAGAGGAGGGAGGATGGAGACAGTTGCTCAGACAATAGGGACTCCATTGGGAAATTGTTAGTGTGCCAGTCTATTTTGGGATTTTATGGTGTCTAAGCCAGGGAAGGCCCAAGACTATAGGAGTGGACAGTCAATCATGAAGAATTTAATATTTTCGTGGTGAGTGGACCAACCTGTAAGAGCATTTCCAGGTTACACTGAGAAATTACATTGGTTATATAGGTGCTTGTCATCAATAGAAATACTCGGAGGGGACTGTTAGAGGTAGTGTGGGAATCTTGGATTGCTTGGCGAAGGTGGAATCCAAAAGTTGCAGCGGCTCTGGAATCAATAAACGCACAAAAGTTCAAAATTTGATGGATCAAAAGAAAGAAGTTGTACTGGAATAGGAAAACTGAAAGAGTCAAGTAGGGTGATGAATTGGTAACACTGCCCAGATGAGTCAACCATCATATATGAGAGTTGGTGTTTCCCAGTTTGGCTGGACAAAAGAGTTTGGCGAAGTGACCCTACCACCACAATAAAGACAAGCCATACTGGTTCTTTGTTTAATTCTCTCTCAGAAAGGTGATGAATCCTAAACAATCTGTCTCCTGTTTCTTCCTAGGGGTGTTGAAGGACCAGGAACAAAAGCTTGGTGAAGGGGGTTTGGACAAACGTGGGGTGCCAAGGGAGGAAAAAGGCCTTACGCATTCTTTGCTCAGCAAGCCGTTTGCTTGATGGCGAGTGTCATCTTAATGTCAAGGCGATAAGTTCACCAGGGTGTAGTTGGTAACTCCTCTGGGACCAAGTTGATCTTTTAATTTATCAAAAAAGACTTACCAATAGGCCCGCAACATAAGCTTCGCTGTTCAGGTTAGTTCTGCCGATAGGGTTAGGAACTCAATGGCAAACTGGTGTCATAGTACCGGTTATTTGGCGTAGCTGTTGTAGAAGACGCGTGGAGAGGCAGCAGTAGTTCACCCTGGGGGTGTCAAAACACGACTTGAAAAGTAGATGAAAATTCAGCAGAAGCATTGTTAATAAGGGAGAGTCTTTTTCCCACAAAGGTAAGATCATTCCAGTGGTTTCCCTTCCAGTGGAATGATATGTAACCCACCTTGGGTTGTTGGGGAGACAAAGTGGGAGGGCTTTTAACTAAAACGAATCAAGACATGGTTAACAAATCCCCTGCAAGTTTGTGGATCCCCCGTATAACGAGAGGGGGAGAAAGAATTCGTGGTCTTTAGAGTTTCCCACTGGCAAGGGAATTTTGGTGGGGCCCAATCAGTAAGCTGCGCTAGCACCAGAAGAAGCGGAGGGGGTGGCGGGGTGCGGGCAAGGATAGCATCGAGCATGTTGACCAATTTCAATTTTGACAGTGTTCGTGGCATCCATCATCCCGCGATACGCTGTAATATTTATGGGACGTTCTCTCAGGAGGGGCATGGCCGATGATACTGTTAGGTACCTGTACTGATGCAGGCAAAATTGGGACCAATAAGGGCAGGGTCCACAGAGGAGGTCTGGAGGCACAAGCAAACTGGAACATACACTTGAAGAATAGATAAGGCAGGATCAGGATACAATGCAATGGCAGGAACTGTTATAGTGCAAGGCAGGATCGGGATATAAATAGAAGCGGAACTCAGCACAGCCAACAAGGTACGGCAATGCTATAATCGGGCACCAGCTGAGTGAAGGCATCAGTTTAATCTTCGCGCCTCCGGTGCCCTCTGATGACGTCGAGGCTCTTGCACCCATCACGGCAGCACCAGCATCCTTGTGTGACTTTATGCGAAGGACGTAGATGCTAGATATGCTGGGTTGCCCCATCTTGAGAGGGACGGAGCGACTGGAAAGGTAAGTACCTTCCTGACACCTTTCTGCATTTAAGTTGCTACACAGTGATGTTATCTGTTCTGCACTGGGCCCCTTTTCTGTTTCTTTTCCCAAAAACATAGACATTTCATAACAAAATCTGGTCATAATTTGAAATGTAAACCTACATACTTTAAATGACTGAACTTCTGCACTGAAATCGCTGCCCTTCCTGAACCTCTCTTCAATGCTCCTTTTCCCATTCAAAAATTCTCAGAGTGTAAGTGAAAAACGTCGCAGCTGTTTCCGTTTTCACATTGCTAAAAAACTATTCCTAAGACAATTTGATGGGTGGTTTTGATTAGAATAACACTTGTGCTGGGGACATTAAGAGCTAAATACAGAGCTCACATAACGGGCATGTACACCCCAAAACTAAATTTAACCCACCACTGGCCATACTATGTGTGTTTGAAAAATGTAAACATCTATGTTCCAAATGGTTCTCTTGCAGTGCCTGTTCAAAGTCCTAGAAAGTGTAGTGTAGGAGCTATCAGTGAGTGATCCTGTCCGCCGATTTTCATTACATCAACAACGGTAGCTGGCCGCACAGAGGAGCCCTCCCCCCCAACAATCTTTCTGTAGTGTAGAGCCCCATCCCACCACAACCGCCAGGTTCGATTGTTCCCAAAAAATATCAGAGTGATACTTACAATCCTTCAGTCCCCTGGTGTTCAGTAAAAGCCAATGGGTGCATCTGTGATTGGGGCTCTCCAGCCAACACAGACGGGCTTGCCGGTCCGGCCCCCTGCTTTCAGTTCTAGCACAGAGAGGGCTGAGATCTGAGTTCAGGGGGAACGAAGGATTGTAAGTTTTGTTTGATTATTTTGGGACAATTGAACCTAGTGGTTGGGGTGGGATAGGGAATACACTACAGCAAAAAAAAAAAATTCAAGTTGGAGATACCCTTATAAGGCATGTCCACCCTTAAAACAAAAACTGGTGACTTGGCAGTTATCGGCCTGCATCCTGCACTGCTATTTTTACCAGCTTATTACATGTATTGTATCTAGATATTTTAATGAGAGATCTCATTCGCTATGGTCAAGATTTTAATGCCTATTTTTTTTGAACAAGTACGATAGCGGTTGGGGGTGGGAGCGACCTACACTTACAGAAAAGGGGATTGGGAGTTAGGGGGAGGGGGGAGAGGAAATCAGGAGGAAGAGGGAGGGAAGGAGGGCTTCAGAAGAGCACATGTCAATTTTCTCCCGGAGGAGAGACAGGGAGGCAGAGAAGATTTGGGACCACGGCAGGCTCCTGGTCTTCGTTTTTTTGGGAATTTAAACAGCCATTGCAGGGCAGTATTGGAGCAGGGATTGTAAGGTAAGGATTTTCACAATTCACAGTGGGGCCAATAGTGGGTTTAAATGTAGTTGGGGGTGGGCATGCCCTTTAAATAATGAAATAGGTTGAGAGCTCACCAAAACCTGTGAAGTATGGATCAAATGTGGGAATTTTCCCACGACCCCTAAATTTTCTGCACGGGTCAATAAGTGATTCCTTATTGCCTTATAGCCACAAGGACAATCACAGGGTTTGTGGCCAGTAGAGTGTCAAAACTGGTCAATTATCTAAACTATGAAATTAAGAATTAAATGTTAGTCTAAGAAAACATTTTAACAAAAATATCCAACAACAGAACAATTATAATAGCCACCGACCTTTGTAACCTTGGGAATTATTTTTAAAGGGGAACTGTGGTCAAAAATGACTTTTGTTAAATTCGCAATTTTTACATCCGTTTGAAGATATTTACATTTTTGTGTGTGAGATGTAGCAAGCATCACCAGATTTCCCTGCACTGCCTAGTCTCTGCTCTTGAAAAACAATGTGACAGCCAATCTGCCCTTTGTCTTCTCCTCCCTTGCAGCCACCCTCCACTCGCACCTCCACTTGCAGGACCCCCTTGGCAACCTTGCTTACCAGTACCCCTTGCAGCACTCCTTGGCACTTTCTTTGCGCCCCACTGGTGCCATGCCTGCCCCACTCACGGTTCTATGGTCCCACCCACTGTTTTTTTTTTAATCTTTGTTTGTTTACACATGCCTAGTATTCTACATATTCTGCTTTGAAAAATAATATTGGAGATTTCATCCCTCTGCTTTGAGGTGCTAAATAGCAAGCTGCCATTTCAGATTCTATAATGGTCCCCTTCTTCCAAGATGCACAATTACTTTTAGTATTCCTAACAGTGATTTCTCTGATTGGCTGCTGATGGGTCAAACATGGTTAGCTTTCATCCCAGGCCACAATCAAGTAAAGGGTATTACCATACAAATTCTATTTAGGGGTCAGTATTTTGTACAGCTTGATTTGTGCACAGACAAAATGCCTAAAGTGGCAGATTAAAATTTGGAAACTCCATATTTTGTGCAACATTACTATGATATATCCTAGATGTAGTATTTATAACCTATTATCATTTCATTGTGTTCTGAATGTGGACAGTTCCACAATGCAGTTCAAACGAAAGCTTGATGTGTTGGTATGGAGTAATGTAAAGAGGTAATCAGCTACGATGGTTTTAGTATTTGCACATTATTAAAACCTAAATTGGAACATAAGTAGAAGGGGACAGCAATTGCCAATGACAATCCCTCCTTGCTGTCCGTTGCCCTATACCCAAATGCAGTTTTTGGTTTAAAAAACCAATTTTTTAAATCAAAGAGAGAATACAGTATTTGATATTGACCCACCCGGTCATGCAGAAATGTCTTGAGTATCTGTTTTGTGAAAAGGATAACTGCTAATAGTTATATCTATGGATATCTTTTAATTTTAAGATTAGAAGAAAAAGAAGTTTCACTTCAGGTTAGGAAAGGTTTCTTTACAGTGAGAATGGTGATGAAACTGTGGACTGTCTTCCAGCTCGTTGTGGTAATTGCAAGTTCTTGAATAGCTTGGGAAGGTGGTCTGAATAGTTTCTTTAACTAAAAAATATTGAGAATGCTGGTATTATATATATACGTAGTTCTGGTCGATCCAGGGATACTTTCCATGGGAATTGAAGTAGGAATGTTTTTCCTTTTTAGCTTAAAGGGTGGACTAAATGGACGTATGTCTTTATTCAACTTCAGTTACTATGGTGATATGGTATCAGTCCAAATTATATCGTTTGTTTCTAACATTCAGCAAAACTTCTATTTGGTCTTTTTCAGTATTATTAAGCTTCTTATATGCATTTCTTATAGGGAGATTCATAAAGTTCGTATTAAAAATGGTGCTAATTTGCCCCACCAATCAGATCTTATTTAACATTTGAAAGCTAACATTGATTGGTTGGGTAAAATTAGCACCATTTTTAACGATAAGAACTTTTATTGGATACCCTGTTGATGTTTGATATGTAGACTCCACACCTATCAGTTACTCTAACAAAACTATTAGAGAGAAATAGTTTACATATAATTCTGAATCCACATGTAAGAATTATATCAATTATCTAAGTATTTAAAATCATAGAACAATTACGGCAACTCGAAATTAATAATAAGCTAGCTATGTTGTTTGCTATTTCTAGACCCGCTGAAGAAAAACAGTTGCTTAGTTTTACCCATAATAATACCATTTCTTTGTTCATTACTGTATGTGAATACTATCTAATGGTACACTTCAAGATCCTGTAACAAGCTTAATGTATTTGTATTTACAAGATACTACATACTGTATTTTTCTCACTGTTAAATAAAAACTGTCAATGAACAAATTTATACTTATAACGTCTCCCATTTCCTGCAGTGGAGCTCAAATGAAAGATTTTTTTTAAACACTCTTATTTTATTCGTAAAAAGCAAAAAGTATTATTTAGTTTTTTTTGACTTTAAAAGTGTTTGTTTGCCAAATAGATAATTACTCTAGAGATTACATTTAAACCTTGTTATATTGATTCCTTATGTTTATTGCAAAATAAAAGATTATCAGTGGTTATTTAAGGGGAACTTGTGGTCCAAAAATTACTTTAGGTAAATTGAGGGTTAAATTGATGGGAATTTCTCCCCTAGAATTTTGCAATTTATTAGAAGAAGCCTTAGGAATGTCACATGTCAGCCTCCCCAGCCCATTAACTTTCTGGTAAGTCCATTCTGTATATCTTGGTCTGTGGAGCACTGAGAGAGGGTTGGTTGATGGCCGTGTATTAAGAAGAAAATGGCCTTTCATTTAAACTTAACTTGGTTTGGAGACACAGTTCCCCTTTAATATGAAGTGCAATATTGCCTGTGCCGCAAACAGTCAGATGTTACCTTTTTATGGTCTACTGCAGTTAGCAGTAGATGATACCTGATGAAATGGACAGTGATCCCTGAAACATTGTAGATTGATGTGATTTATAAAGATTCACTTACACTGTGTGCCCCTTGCATCTATTTTGCTGTTCTACTGCAGTTAGACAACTTTTTGTAACATCTGATGGTTGTTATAGATTATAGGACAAGAGATGGACACGAATCCGAATCCAAACCCGTTCCAAGTGTATATCACTAATTATGAAATTTCTAGAATGTTGTACTTCTTCAATTAAGAAAAATTGAAATTTCAAAAAAAAAAATACGCAGAAATCCTTTTTTGATTTTTTAGAAGGTCCCAAATCTGCTAGTGGAATGGATTTCAGTGAGTTGGCCATCTCTAAAATGGATTGGCAAACTCTACCACTTCTTTCAAACAACCCAGCATTTAACGTTATGTTTATGGCTTCAAAACTAAATACAAATAATCAACATAAATATTACTATTATTCAAAATAAAACATGCCATCTTCAGTAAATAGACATTTGAATATTTTAGTATTTATTTCAAAATGGCAACATGAGTATTAAGCCAGGAGAAGGTAACTCTTTAAAAAATATATATTATCAATGGAAACCAGCAATAGGATGGAGTGCGAAATTTTGGTTACATTTTAAATTGTTTTTATGGGTTTTTGCATAATTTCCCAAGGTGAACTAATAAACAGATTAATTATCATTATCTAGTGATGGACACAAAAACCCGAACTCGAACCCGAAGTTCGAACAAACTAAAACTTTCAAAAACTACGTTCAGGTTTTAACTAGTTAGTTTTTAAAAAAAAACGATAATTATCGAAATTTATGAAACCGTTTGCTAACCCTAGAATATGTTGTTCGATAACCCTTGAAAGTATAATTCGTTTTCGGAAACCCTCGAATTTATAGATCGTTGTGCTAACCCTAGAATTTATTGTTCGCAAAACCCTCGAAAGTATTGTTTGTTTTCGGTAATCCTTGAAAGGATGTTGGAACCCCGAATTGCCGTAACCAGTGAATGTAGCTTGCGTAAAAACCCATAATTGCCCGCTCGTGTTTAGAAAGTGTTTTAAAAAAGTTTTGGTGATAGTGACGAAAAGGACCGAACTTTATGAAGAGTTTGGCCATCTCTTTCATTATCATCCAAAAGGAATACTATTGCATGTGTATTATTTCCAAAATAGCTATAGTATAGTCGAAAGAAATGCATTGACATTTTACCTATACAATATTAGTAACTGACCTCCAATAAAGATTTTTACCATCTGTCCCTTTTTATCTGCAGAACATTCCCAAACAGCAGAGGAAAGGAGAGGGTCCTGGGGGGAGATTACGCTTCCTGTACATCTGATTCAAGGTTGAGAAGATAAACATACAGGAGATCAGTGAAGACGAAGCAATGTGAAAACCATGTGGTATCCAGGCTTGTTACCCAAAAGCCTTCACAAATGTTGCTTATGCCACTTGATATTTATATACTACCTAAATGCGGCTGGCCAATTCCCTCTAATCTGTTCAAGGCAAATTCTTCTGTGAACTGGCAGCCAACACATTGGTAGCGTTACAATGACATATAAAAGAAAAATAAACAAATTTGGTTGTAAAAATTAACCAATAAAGACAGTGAAGATAAATTCACATAAAGAACTTTCGACAAAGCAAATAAAAATGTGGTGTGCAAGGTTAAAAAATATATGATAGTGTCTATCTGTGGATCAAAAATGACTCAACATGCAGTTCTTTGCCTTTTTAAATTTGGGCAGTTAGCATAACAGGTAGGGATACAAATTGGGCATTTGTTTGGCTTGTGCTGAAACCAATATTTTTTGACAGACATGGGGGGTTCTATTTATAAATATGCATCATTATAAATTGCAGCATTTAACAAAGAAAAAAAGAAAAGGATTGTTGAAACTGAGGTGTGGGGAATATATATATATATTTATTAATGTGATCAAATTTAAACAATATATGATTTTTAGAGATGGACCCAAAACAGAACTTGAACTTATGAGTTCAGATGAACTCAAACTATTTGAACTAGTTTGTGTTCAAAACAGTTTGTCTGTTCCAGACTCGCAGCTGGATTTCGATAACTATCGTAAATACGATAGAATACGATACCCTAGAATGTATCGTCGCTAACCCTCGAAAGTATCGTCGTTTTCGGTAACCCTCAATGTACGTATTGTTTCGCGTAACCCTAGAATATACCGTTGGCTAACCTCGAAAGTAGCCTTCGATTTTAGGTAAACCTTGAAAGTATCATTTGTTTCGGTAAACCCTCAAATGTATGGATAGTTTTGCTTACCTAGAATGTTCGTTCGCTAACCCTCGAAAGTATAGTTCAATTTCGGTAACCCTTGATGATTTATGGTTCTATTTTCGTTAACCCTCGAAAGTATCATTCGGGAACCCTACAAATTGGCCGTAACCATTGAATGTACTGTAGTTATATTGATTTGTGAAAAGTCCATTGTAGTTTGCAAAGGTTTGGTTCCAGGTAAACTTTTCATCTTCAATGAAATAAATGGATTCAGTAGTGGGTGTGTTAAAGTAGTATATTAGTAAAATCAATTTTTTTTTTCAAATATCTATCAATGGCCAATTAGGTGGCATTTTTCCACCAGAGGGTTTGCCAAAAGATTTGGTATAGAAAATGCATTGTCGGGACTGAAAATGATGGCCTTAAAGTGGTAGGAGACTAAACCCATTTTTTATACTCCAGAATCTTAAAACAACCCTTAAAAACATCAATAAGCTATAAAATACCACTTCAATAAATTGCATTAAAGTAAATGTAAGCCTGTTAGTGTCAGACCACACCCCTGACCTCAGTCACATGCTTCCTTGCTTTATGTGTCGTATAAGGATGGCTAGAGTTATAATGGGTGTGACCAACTGTAACAAGTTTTGCCATAGCTAAGGGAGCATGTGCAGAAAATAATGGTCATTGAAAACTGTGTGATACTGAATGTGAGTAGTAAAGCCACAAACCATATGTTATTTAGGTAAATTTCACATGTGTATGAAAATTAGAGGTAAGACACAGTTAACTGGTTATATCAAGGTGTTCTGCCTTTGGTTCAGTGTGGTTCTCTGGCTTTAGTTGTCTTAAAAACTGACCAAGCAACTGGTAGCTCCGGTCCATGTAAGGACCGGAGCATCTGACCGGGGTGGGCGGTGCCTTCCAGGATGCTGGGAATTGTAGTTTTCAGCCGTGCCCCCTGTAGTTCCCGAGAGTTCTGGCTCGGCCTGGTGTGACATCATCAGTCACTACACGAGGCTGGATTGGCCGCGGCTGGTCTCGCAGGAGGTGGGAAAAAGGCACGGACGTGAGCGCTGATGTCATCAATAGCATAAAAGGGGTGGGCCACGAGGCGCGGCGCCATTTTGTTGAGTGTGCTGGCAGGGAGAAGATCTTACTCACCTCCCCCCCTATAGTTAAGTTAATTGTGTAAAGTTATTTGTGATTTGTATAATAATTGGAAAAGGGGTTGTTGGAGTCACAGCTGACGGATACATCCTTGCGAAGGTTATGTTTTGGAGCCGTTGCATGCCCTCTGGGGACCAGAGGCTTGGCATTTAGCATTGGCTATGGCTTAGGGAATTCTTGGTTAATTAACATGCAAGGATGCATAAATTAAGATTTGAATAATCACATGTTGTAATGTGTCAATAAAAGCTGTGGCCTTATGTTTCACCCAACAGTGTGTCTGACTGTTTTTAACACAAGGTAATTTATATGTAAAGTGTTTAAATTGCCATAAGCAGCCATGGTAGCTCCAGCCCCTGATCTGAAAATTTCTAATAAGAATTTGGTTTGGTCTATGAAATTTGGCAGTTTGACGATTTCAGTGTAGAGGTTTGTTTTACACTGGAAACAAATATGCCCCCCCAAATAACAGCATATTCCTACACATATCTTTCAACCTAAAAAGTTCTGGACGATAACAATCAATGTGATAAATAGCAAGCACTTAAACCCTAAATGTTGCAATATAAATAAAAACTAATGTTATAATTCATACAATAGAGAAGGATTATTATAAAAGCTCTTCTACAAAACAGATCTATTTGTAAGAAACAAAAAAATGTTTGAAGAAGTGTATGAATAAATATACAATTTTGAATGATGTTTGCATTCCTTTCCACTGCTAAGCACAGATCATGCTTAGACTTGGGTGAAGTATTTAATAGCCAAGAGTATGACAAAGAAAACTCAGAGAGAAATGTTTGAGTGTTTCTTTATTATGCCAAGGAAAAGGTCACATTTTGCTGATTGAAATGGAGTGTTACAGGCAAATTAAGACTATTCACAAAATTATATATAAAGGCTACAGAAAATCCAATCATAGAAGGAGATATTTTTTCTTATGGAGATTCACTAGTGGTTTGCGGCTCTGGGTACATCCTATGTGACTATTTAACACCTATCTATTGGCTAGCGTTACATACCCCCGTAGTTAAAGCCATAGAATCACTAGTAAATAGTTGTGATGGCTGTTTAGGTATCTTTTGCAATTCCAGATCTGGAAGGACTATTAGGAGTGGAAGACATGGCAGGGATGTGAGGGGTTAAACGGAGGTAATGTCAGAATTGTTAGTGTGTATGAGAAACATTGGGGAATGGGCTATATCAAGGTCAGGAGTTCAGGATAGGGTGGAGCAGAGAGTGTATAGAAGGGACTGTAGTTAGTAACACAGTGCCAGTCTTTTTAGGTTAAAGAGCCCCACCCTCCCTCCCTTATTATTAGTATTTTATGGGTAGTTAGTTGTCACAGCGGGTGGTGGTGGTCCATAGAGGAAAAAAGGGGGGCACAGGTTTGGAGATAGGTGAAGAGAATTGTTATGCACTTGCATTATGTTTTAACCTTGCAATTGGGCCTCTGGGAGAGACACTGGGAGAGGCGAGTTTTGGTTACAGGGTGGAATCCATTGAGCTGGTGTTGGAGCGGCTGATGGGTTGATGGATTATATGGCACCCATTGAGCTGGCGTTGGAGCAGCTGATGGGTTGATGGATTATATGGCAAGGTTGCAGGCCTCTATGGACCAGGTTGCAAATAAGGTTTAAAATGTTCATGTTTGCAAGGTAAAGTTTTAATGTTCTAATGTTTATGATGCACTTTAAGCTTATTGTATAAAGAATAATAAATATGCTGTGGCCTTTTGATCCAAAGCTGGTGTCACGTCTCTTTTATGGGGTTTGGTAATCTGGTGGGGTTAAGGTATGGTTTTAAGCGGAGTTAACCTTTGCACTATCAATGCCAAGTGATATATAGACTAAAGAGTAAACTATTCTGATGTTTCCCTTTGTGCCATTAAATTGGCACAACTCTATATTAAAACGGAATACACTCCCAAGGGCCTTCCCCCCTTTATAATACCCAGGATGAGGACCAAAAATGTTAAAATGTACCCATTCAAGCTGCTAAGGACTGGCTTGTAATGCAGCTCCCTTCAGAGAGTACTGGACTCCTCCCACACGGTTCCATGAAAAGACAGAGCACATATTCCCATAAATTACATTCAGGTCAAACTAGCACTACAAGCTAATCTTTCATGGCTTAATATGGGGAAACTGAAACAAACCCCCTGGATCTCACCATAGGTACTATTAGGGGCAATTGGTTGATTTGGGACGGTCGGGTCCAGTATAGTCATTTTTAATTTAAAATTATACCTTTAGTGCAAGTTGCCCTCATATTTAGAGGCAAATTGCATTTTGTGTATTGCCATATAGCATACTGCAATATAATTTGCATGTTACTGTGAAAATATGTTAAATTATGTGCTGTGAAAAATGTGCTTTACCCCGACACTGTGATCCCTCGCTGGTTCACTCTTTGCTTCCTAAGTCATGACGGTAATGTCATGGCCAATGGCTGACTGCCATTACCGATAAGCAGTTATGAAATAAATGTATATTGTTACTTGACTAGGGTGACAAACTACTTTATTCTATGAACCATTTTGACACATTTTTGAAGATACTCGCCAAGAAATTGTAAAAGTGTAAAAACATTATCTAATCTAATCATATTCATTTCCTCTTACCTCCACTAATGCCAACATAGTCAGTAATGTCAAATGAAACTTGTATACTGGCAAGCCTCTTACCTGGTTTTTTAATGCTGTGCCAAGCTTTTTTGCTTTGGTGAGTTACCAAATAATAACATTGTTTCCTATCTCATATATCACTGGTGTTTATCTCTGATTTGTATCTTTCCACAGACCCCTTTACAACCCTTAAATGTGGTCTATTGCTTTCCTTCTAATATGTAAGCTTTTATAATTAAAGCTAAGTTCATCCATTTTTTGGTCTGTTTTACTGTGCATTGTCTGTGAGTGTTTTAGTAAGTTCATAATATAACCACAGGGTGTTGTTTACAGTATGTCTTAAAGGGTAACTCCAGCATCAAAAAAAAACTTTACATACATCACTCCCCCCAAACCCCACTTTTGTACTTTTCTTACATTCACCCAATGCTCCCATGCTCAGGAATAGTGATGGCCCAGATCGCGGATCCGAACCCGAATCCGCGGCGGATTGACCTCGTTCGCGAATGGCGGATATCATGGATTTTCCGGTTTTCCGCCTTCCGAACTTTTCCGAACCGCGTTTTCGAAAATTTTCGAAATTACGAGGATTTCTCGTATTTTCGAAAATGCATGAAAACACGTATTTTCCAAAATTTTTGAAATTACGAGTATTTTACGTATTTCCGGAAATGCGGGAAAATACGTATTTTCGAAATTTCTCGAAATTACGAGGATTTTTCGTATTTTCGAGGATTTTTTCATTTTAATGGGTTTTAATGGGTCCGCTCGCGGATTTTCGAATTTTCAAATTTTTCCGAAAATTCGCGGATCCTCGAGCAGACCGGATTTTGCGAAGTTCAGACATCTCTACTGAGGAATTAGAAATTACAAAACTGGGATCCCTTGCTGGTCTCCTCTCTGCTTCCTGGTAATGACTGTCTGTCATGACCACGACGTCACAGCCAATGGCTGAATGCCATTACCCTTCGATTGGTTATGAGTGTGCTCTGATTTTGAGCACGCTCGTAACCAGCTTACAACAGGAGCAGAGGAGGAGGGACTTCCTGTGAGGGATAGTGGTCCTAGGGAGAAAGCTCGAGACTGTGTGTTGCCACTTATTACAGATTCTGTCTGTCATCTTTCAAAGATTAGTACTGTTAGTACTGTGTGTACCCAACTTAAATTTAGCGAGTTGGGGATACTTTTAATCTAGCATTAGCTGTATGAATGATTTTTTTATCACTGACCTTCAATGGGTTAACAGGTTTCTAGCTTTACATTTTTTGCAGACAACATTTTTTTTCATTTAGACACCTACAGTAGTTGAATAATAGGAACTCAGTTGTAAGTGATTTGGAATAAAGCCTGTACCATTTGTAAAGGAGGAGGGGGTGATTAAGAATACCGTAAAACACTTCATTAACATCGCAGCTTCTCAGGCATAATAATTGTGTTTCTTTTCTGAAAACATTGAATGTAACTGGTTTCATTTCACCCAAATCAATCTAATGTTTTAACATTTACATAATTCTAATTTGTTGCATTTTATTAAGCAGCACACATTTTAAATTACAATGTCTGGATAATCTGTAATCAAAGTGTTAAGAGCACAAAGTTTATGGGTTTTATTTGGCTTGTGGTGAGGCAGTATTTTTTCCCAGGCCATTATTTGACTCCAGTATAAACCTTTTGTAGAGTGTTCAGAATCGTACATTTCAATAAACGTCTCTTGCTTTACAAATTTGCAGGATGTACTCTAATGTTTATGCACAACAAGGCGTGTGTATTCCTCACATTTACCCTCTCAGTAATTGTTTCATTGGGTCTATATTAATCCTCAATTTGAATCTTGCATAAATAAATAAATGAAACTAATTTCCCATAAAATTACCATATGTTTATTGCATGTGTAATATTTTTCCAAAGGGCATCATTTAAAAAAAAAAAAAAAGAACAATGATTCACTTCTGGCCCACTCAGAAATATGCTGTTGTGCAGCAAAGGAGCTCACATTTGTACGCCTCAAAAACACTTACGGTATACATCAATGTTTTCAACCAACATAACGCTGGGCAATATATAAATCTGGTGCATTGCAAATGCTTCCATTTGTTGCACTTGTTTGAACTTTTTCAAACAAGTGCAGAACGACCTATGGCTGTTTAAATGGCTCTCTAGACATTTAGGGGCTGGTGCAATAAAAGGTGCAAAAGTTTGCCTGTTCTATTAATCTGCAGCAACTAATTAAATTCTATCTTTATTAGCTAAATGCAGTAACCCAGTAAAAAAACTAACGTTTCATTGGTTTAATACAAATTAATAATTGAAATTAATAGCACAGGCACCACTTATTTTATCAACTGGTTAAACTGCTCTCTCCATGTACCACCATTACACATTTTCTTCTTCAGTTGTTTCCTTTATGAGCCTTTATGAGCTGCCCACCTTCCTCTGCAAACCAGCCAGTAGGACAGTAGGAAAGCCAGCAGAATTATGGTAGTTACTTTTTTGTTCCTGACTTTCAAAGTAAACCTTACTTAGATTCTTCCACCAGATGCATGAAGTAGAATCAAAATATAACCTTTTTTTAAGATTGTCCAACAAAGAGAATGTGATTTAAGTGATGTCAGTTATAAGCCCAGAATTCCTATGAAATCTGAGATATATTGGTTGTAGTTAAGTTTAAAAACAAACCTGATAATTGTGACATGCTATCCTCTGTGCTTTGCATTTATACAGGTATAGAAAGAACTGAAGATGATTAGATTTTTTATTTTTACTTTGAACCGTTCTCATTTACCTAGGCCAAAATTATTCCAGAACTCTTGTCCAAGACAACCAAGTGCTGTGATAAAATAAACAAGTGCTACAACAAAGTATTAGTTTACAGGATGTGACACTAAATGGAATCAGGATTTGGTTAGATTTGTTTTTAACTGCTTCAGATTTTTTTTTTGACTTCTTGCATTCATTTCTTTTTTATTATTATTAAAGGAGAACTAAACTTAGATTTTTTAAAACCTAATGTGAAAGTGTTTCTCCCCAGAGCACCTATACATTGTAAGATTCTTCTCTGGTACGATGCATGTAGTATATGTGAGAAAAAGATTCTCTAAATAAGAAGGTTTCCATGCTGTTGCTAGTACAACCCACAGCCCATGAATCATCAAATAACCATGCCCCCTGACCCCAGTAAGGTGGATTGTGGGAGCTGACCCCTAGTACTCACAGGTTAATTTCATAAATCACCCAATGGCCACAGCAAAGGGAGAGGTGAGTCACAGCTTGTTGTATGTTTGTGAATGTGCACTGTCTAGTGGGACAATGTTGTCTGGAGACTTTAGTTCCACTTTAAAGAAAACTCTACAATTTTGTGGAATCTCTGCCTAATTTATATCCACTGTATCTGCACACAACCAAATGTATGTAGTAGGTATACTGTAGTTATAGTATTTGAGGTTGAATAAAGACATACGTCCGTCCAGTCCAACACATCTAGCATATATTCTTATTTCCTGCCTAACTGTTGATCCAGAGGAAGGCAAAAAATTAAACCCACAAAATTTATGAAGGGGGAAAAAAATTCCTCCCTGACTCCAAGTGGCAATCGGAAATATCTCTGGATCAACTCTACTTTATGTATCAATACCAGTAACATTCCTTCTTTGCAGAAACTCATCCAGCTTTTTAAACTGTCCAATGAACCTTCCATAACAACGTCCACTGGAAGACAGTTTCATAACTGTTCTCACAGTGAAAAACCCTTAATGAACTTGAAGCCTAAACTTCTTTTCTTCAAGTCTTAAGGGATGTCCTTGTGTCATGTGACATGTTTTATTGGTGAACAATGCCCCAGATAGTTTATTGCATGGCCTGTTAATCTCAGGCATTAATCTCACACAGGGGAGATCTCTATGAATTAAGTTTGTGGCTTGATAAAGTCTAATCAGGATAAAGATAAATATTGTATTTTAGATATTACTAATTTTAGGATTATTCAAATTTTTCAAATATATATATATATATATATATATATATATATATATATATATATACTCAATAGCATATACAGCACACAGGTCTTCAATGCAGGAAAAAACTTCTTTATTTCATCAACGTGCCATGTACATCAAACAAGCCTTGTATATGCTGTATATGCTATTGAGTGTATTTGGAAGGAGCCACACAGTGAGTCTCCATTGCACTCCGTCTCATAGTAATCGCCTGGGTGCCGCCAGCAAAACATCCAATAGTGTAGTCAATCAAGCGCACTCCACAGACTTGGCAAATCTTTATTAAATAAAAATAGTAGGCCAAAGCAACCTTTTTCATATATTGTAGGGCTTCCTCCCCCATCCCCAACCGCATTATTATTATGTTCAGAAAGTCCCCCGATCTTTACTTACTTTCCCTCTCTCCTCTGGCATTCTGAACTGCCAGCAGCCGCGTCCGTGATTGGCTGCCTCTCAGCCAATCACGGACACGGCTGCCGGTCCAGCCCCCTGCTTGCAGTTTCATGCAAGCAGAGGGCCGGGCAGTGCGGCAAAGGAAAGAGGGAAGGTAAGTAAAGATTGGGGTAATTTCTGAACATAATAATAATGCAGTTTGGGCTGGGGGAGGAAGCCCTAAAATATATGAAAAATTTAGAAAAGGGGTGGACATGCCCTTTAAAGAAGACCCTGTGTACACTAATATATTATACATCTATATATCCTTCCTATCCTTTAAAATAATGTATACGTTTATAGGAGATTGCAGTAAGTTTTTAGAACCCAATAGCAAAAAAAAACATTTAAAAAGAATAAAGGGAAAGATAAGCCCTTCAGAAGGCACTCTCACTGAAAAAATACACACATATGAAATTTTGATAGGCTTATTTAAGCCTATGAAAAATGCTTCCAGCTTTAAAGGGGAAGTTCAGTGCAAATACATAAGCTTTGCAGAAAAAAGAGCAGTATTTTTTAATCCCAATGACCTTAATCTGCCAATTCATCATTATGTCTGTGTATTAATAAATGCAACCAAAATACTGCAGGACCCCTAGTAGAGACCGTTATGGTCTTGCCCTTGACCCAGAGACTGGGTTGAATCAGTTGCTCAGTAGAGATCTGAGCATCTTTGACCCATCCAACAGCCAATCAGTAGAAATTACTGTTAGGAATATTCCAAGGATGTGGTGCATCCTGGGAAGAAGGACCGTTAGAACCGGAAATGTCAGCTCACTAATGTCAACAGCAGGGAACAGCAAAGGGTATGAAATCAGCTGATTTTTTAAAATGGGAGAGAATATGTAGAATAACTAAGAAAGCATTACACAAACTAACAATTTAACAAATATTGATCATTTCTACTGAGCTGCCCCTTTAAGTATTAAATGCGCAAAGCAGGAAATCCATAGCGGAACTAGGTTCAGAGCCGCGGGGAGCCCGCAAAATTCAAAAAGGTAAGCGCGGCTATCTTTTTCTCTGCTGCTTCCCGACTGATGCCGATCTCTGCTGATCAGTGCTCGTGCCCTGCCTAGTTTGGTAATCTTACCCTACTATGACTGTCCCTTCCTCCTATACTTAAGTATAGTGGAATGAGAAGTTTATTTTGAATCTTACAGTGTATCTGATGAGGGTCTTTATCTTCTTTTAGATTATGTCTGCCCAGGACCCTTTTGAGCCCCCTGCTCAGGTGACCACGGCTGCAAGGAAAGGCAAAGCTAAAGACAAAAGCAGAATTTGCCCTGGATGTGATTCCAAACTTGCCAGGGACACGGAATCCTTATGTACTATTTGCATGGATAAAATCAGGAATCCTCCTGTTTCAGGACATAACGCAATGACTGAAATTTTTGATTTTTTTAAGGAGACCTTCTCCTCTTTTCAAGCCATGCAGACACAGAGGATTGCCTCAGGGAATCAAGGAGAGATACCAGCTGTTAATATTCCAGCGTCACCCTGTAGCCCTGCCAGGTCTGATCCACCTCCAGAGCCAGAACTTCCCATCCCCTCAGACAGGACTACCCTCTCATCATCAGACGAAGGAGAGATTTCGGATGACGAGGATTTCTTTCCCCTTCAAGATTTGAAACCATTTCTTAAGGTAGTGAGACAGACCTTAGACGCCGATGAATTACAAGAATCCCCTAAGAAGGTTTCAAGACTGTTCTCAGGGGCTATAAAGAAAAGAATATCCATTCCGGTTCATGAGGCCATAAAGGATGCTATAAAGAGTGGTCCTGTCCCGACAAGAAATTTTCCATACTGAAAAGAGTCCTAAGTCTATGTCCATTTGATCCTGAGGATTCAAAAAAATTGGGATTCACCACCTAAAATAGATGCCCCAGTTGCCCAGACGATAAAAAGAACGACTATACCTCTAGATGATGGCTCCTGTCTGAAGGATCCTATGGACCGCAAAGCTGATTCGGCCCTAAGGAAAGTCTTTTTAGCTTCAGGGGCAGCCAGGAAATCGGCTATAGCTTCAGCTTCCGTGGCTAAGGCTCTAAGACTTTGGCTCTCTGACTTGGAGAACAGTATTGCCAAGGGAGTTCATCGGGATCAGATTCTTAAAGATTTCCCTATGCCACAGGGCAGCTGATTATATATGTGACTCTGCACTATCAGGTGTGAAGCTATCAGCTAGGTCTGCTGCTAGTTCCTCGGTGGCCAGAAGGTCTATCTGGTTGAAACCTTGGGTGGCTGATAACGCATCAAAGAATAGGCTGTATGGAATCCCGTTTGAAGAGGGAGTCTTGTTTGGTTCAGGCCTAGAGGAAGTTGTGAGAAAGAAAGGGGAGGACAAGATTCTCTCCCTTCCCCAGGACAAGAAACCTTTCAGGAAGGATCTACATTCCTTTCGTGGGTCCTTCAGAGGCAAAGGGTTTAGATCAGGAAGGGATCGGTTTCTTTCCTTTAATAGACCCAAACAAAATAGAGGAAGAGGTCGTCTGGGTGGATCAAGACCATTTTCCAAATGACACCAGGGCAGTGGGTGGCCGCCTGTTGGCTTAATTCCAAGAATGGGGTCTGATTACGTCAGACAAGTGGGTCCTAGAGACCATTCAACACGGCTATTCCTTGGAATTTCTAGAGATGCCTCCCCACAAA
The DNA here is from genome assembly GCA_019447015.1 of Hymenochirus boettgeri. Classification (NCBI taxonomy): domain Eukaryota; kingdom Metazoa; phylum Chordata; class Amphibia; order Anura; family Pipidae; genus Hymenochirus; species Hymenochirus boettgeri. The sequence goes on along the minus strand of CM033472.1, from coordinate 95,234,118 downwards.
TTTACAGCATCAGGTATACCCATGGTGCTGGACAAAAGAGCTGCCTTGCTTCAGGAGATAGGAAAACTGAAGTCCCAGAAAGTACTTCTACCAGTTCCTCCTCAAGAGAGGGGCCAAGGAGTATACTCAAAAATTTTCCTCACGCCAAAATCCACAGGAGGGTTCCGTCTGATAATAGACTTAAGATATCTCAATCAGTTCATCAAAAAGAACCATTTCAAGATGGAATCGGTAAAATCTACAATCACAGCTGTACTCCCAGGAGATTTTTTGGCCTCTTTGGACTTAAAGGATGCTTACCTGCACGTTCCTATCCGCAAATGTCATCAAAAATACCTAAGGATTGCAATCCAATCGGACAAAAGTTTAGAGCATCTCCAGTTCGCCGCTCTTCCTTTCGGAATAACCTCAGCACCAAGGGTATTTACGAAAATTATGAGTGTAGTAGCAGCTCATTTAAGACATCTAGGTGTCAGTATCATCCCTTACTTGGACCACTGGCTTCTAAGAGCAAGCTCAGAACAAGCGTTATATCAAAATATCCGCCTTACCATTCAAACCCTCCAAGAACTAGGTTGGTTAATAAATTGGGAAAAATCCTCCCTCATCCCAGAACAAAAGAAAAAGTTTCTGGGATTCTTGTTCAACACAAAACAAAATGTAATTCTCCTTCCAGAAAAACGTATAGCGAAAATCAGATCCAAAGTAGCTCATCTAAGGTCAGCTTCTTCAATTCCCTTAAAGGCAATTCTAGAGGTGCCATATACTGTAGGACCTGGAATAAATTTCAGATATGGTACAAACACAAAGGCAAGAATGGGGCAACACCTCATATTCCTACTATTCTTGATTTTTTGGTAGAAGGCCTCAAGAAAGGCCTTGCTCCTAGTACCCTCAAGGTTCAGGTCTCGGCGTTAGGAGCATACTTTAATTCTAGACTGGCAGACAACTTTTTCATAAGAAGATTTTTTAAGGCGGCTTTAAATATAAAACCTAGAGTCAAAAATGTTTTTCCTAAATGGGACCTTAAATTAGTGTTGAAAGGTCTATGTCAGCATCCATTCGAACCGCTGGCAGAAATTTCCATCAAATTGCTATCCTGGAAGACGGCTCTTCTCATTGCCCTTTCCTCGCCAGGAGGATAAGTGAAATTCAGGCCCTTAACTGCATTGAACCTTACTTGATAATCAAAGAGGAAGGTATTCAGTTGCGCCTGGACCCAACCTTTAGGCCTAAGGTTTCTTCAAATTTTCACAAGGATCAGGAGATCTTTTTACCATCCTTAAAACCTAAAACGAGCAACCCAGAAGACAGCCTGCTTACTTTTGTAGACGTCAAGAGATGCGTCTTAACTTACCTAGAGAGGACCGAGTCATTCAGACAAAGTGATTCCTTGTTAGTATCTTACTTTGGGGAAAGGAAAGGTAAAAAAGCTTCAAAAGCCCCTATAGCCAGATGGATGAAATCGACTATTTCTTCAGCCTATGAATTGGCTTATATACCTGTTCCTTCTTTAGTAAATGCACATTCTACTAGATCTGTGTCTACCTCCTGGGCAGCAAAGGCAGGGGTATCTCCAGAGCAAATATGTCAGGCAGCAACCTGGGCCACATTCAACACCTTTGTGAGGCACTACAAGTTGGATGTCTTCCATGAGAGGGAAGCGGCTTTTGGTCATAGTGTCCTCAATAATGTTAAGTAATGTTTCCCTCCCTTGTTTTTTTCACTGCTACGTGATATCTCATATGTTATGGCTGCCTTTGGGGTGAGAAGGAAAGACTGAAAGACGTAAATTCCATTTCCTTGAACCCCAAAGGCAGCACACTCCCCCCCGAATAAATCTATTGCATCTATGTGGTCTTTGTGGTTATTTACTACTAGTCGGACTTACACTGAAGGGGGCTTGGTTAGAGGAGGGCCTTTTAAGTTGGGATTGTCCTACCAGGGGAGGGACTACCTCTCATATGTTATGGCTGCCTTTGGGGTTCAAGGAAATGGAATTTACGTAAGTATAAATTCAGTCTTTTCTAACATTTTGTTATTCAGATATAGGGTTTTCCCTATAGGCACCTTCCTTTATATTAGGGATTTCCCTGCACATTTTATATATTGAAAGGAAGCGCTTATAGAAGCTTACAATGAGATGGGGGTAATATATTATTAGATATAGAATATGATAGTATATTTATGTGTATATAAAGTTGTAAAAGTAATTACTAAGCAGCTACCCCTATTTTAAATAAAGTAGCCATTATGGAAGGTCTAGCCCCACCCTCCTCTATGTGGAAACCAATATATATGTTTTAAATGGTATGTCCATTAAAAAAGTACGTTTTCAGCGCTGGAGCGGGTCCGCAGGTAAGTGTTCCCTCCTCTCCTGTAAGATTTACTGAAGAACGGGAGGTAAGAGATGCATTTACCTCCTGTTCTTCAGTAAATCAGATAGAAACCAACTATCTTCTTCAGAAGACGGCCCCGCTCTTGGGGCGGAAACATGTAAACCCATTTTGTTGAATAAACACTTGATTGTTTGTGAAGTCCTGCGAGTGCCTCTGTTTATACAGACTATATATATATATATATATATATATATATACAATACAAGAATTGTGGAAGCACTCCAATTAAGCTAATTTACAACTACATTTAGTGGAAGTGCTACTGATCTGGTCAAACATTTATACAAACATAGAAAAGATAATCAATGCACATTCCTAGGCCCCATATAATATCATATTATCTGCACACTGGCATACTTTATAAACAAAGGGGTTTTAGTATACATTACTGTGATCACATGAATGAAAAGCCTTCCAACCACGTCAAGGTAACCCCAGTCTGGAAGGTCCTAGCATCTAACCTTTTGAATTTCTTTTACTTCAATTACGATTAATGAGAAATGCAAAAGTTTGCTAATCGTAATTGAAGTAAAAGAAATTCACTTTTATATATATATATATATATAACAATAGTATCAGTAACCGATGCACTCCGTCTCATAGTAATGGGTGCCGCCAGCAAAACATCCAATAGTGTAATCAATCAAGCGCACTCCACGAACTTGGCAAATCTTTATTAAATAAAAATAGTAGGCCAAAGCAACCTACGCGTTTCAGCCCGGAACTACTGACGGCCCAGAAAATTCTGAGTGCACGTGTCCACAGGATCACACCAGTCTCTGGATCCCAATCATATAGAAAAAAGACAACTCGACACAGCACTTCAATGAAGGTAAAATCATCTGTATTGTTGGTAATACATTGGTATACAATCAAACCCAGGAATGCAACGTTTCAGAGTTCATACTGACTCCTTCATCAGGCAAGGGTTGAAAGACAATGGTACATTTACATACACATATAAATATTTATATCCCAAACTCAGGAAGTGAAATCATAATTACTAACATGTGAAAGGATTTACCCAGTATACATTTAAAGGTACTCATCCCCTTAAGACAAGTGCTATATAGGCATAGCAGAATATTTTAAGGTACATATCACTTTAAGAAAAGACAAGAGGCACAACAAGGAAACAGTTAGCTGAATACGGTAAGTAACATATATCAGATAAAGCGGAGCACTCCTTGGACTTTCTCATAAAACTTACCGGTAGCTTTTATTTCAATGCATTTGGACTTCATCTAGGTTGTTCGTAAGGATATACAAACAACATCACTTCCTCCCATTTTAAAAACAACCAATAGTTCACACACCCACAATAAAACATACATAAGGATTATTTGTCTCAAATACAAAATTACAAAGTTACATGGGGATGTAATCCATTACAGAAGAAGATCTTAATAAAGGTAAATACCAATCTGGACCATACACCCCCGTAATCTTAAAAGAAACTAGAAAACAATAACTGCTCATTTAGACCACAGGGAGAAAGGGTATCCAATTGATGTATCCAACGAGTCTCTCTCTGTGATAAGACTCTATTACAATCCATACCTACTCTATCGTGTATCACTTCAATGGCCATCCATCTCAAGTTGTTGGTGTGCCTGTTTGAAGTGTTGGGCCACTGACTGTTCAGCAAACTATTTATTGACCCCCATAGTAACATCTTAAAAACATCTTAAAACATTGGAACTAAAACATTCTAGTGCCCTTAAATGGATCCTACGTGTAACTGGATGGAGAAACTGGAGCAGAAGGTCACCAAGTATAAAGAGGACCTTATCGCATTCAAAAAAAGTTAAATTAGCAAAGTTGATTTGGACTATCGAGAGAAGAATGTATACAGTTGGCTTTTTGGAAAACAGGACCATACCTCAAGGAAACTGAGATGCTTTAGAAAAGGTGTATGCACCATAGATAGCTCTGAGGAGTCCCAAGCCTCAGACAGTGAAAGGGAACAGTGTGTGTCTGATACCGGAGCCCAGCAAAATAATAAGCCGAATTCCACACAATGTTTTTTGGGGGTGATTACCAGATCGGCAAACAGAGGAGGAGGAAGAGACACCGGCAGGATACAGGATACAGGATTAAAAGGGTGACCACCTCACCCAACCAGGAGAAACTAATCATCCCCTTACACGGGCAATCATCCCCTTACTCGGGATGAATACAGCCTTTTGACTAGAGGACTCTCCTTTATACCTACGGCTTATCATGACCCTTTCAGGACGAAGTTGATCTTCATTACTTCCAGCGACAATTAAAACTCAAGGATCATTTCCGGAATCAAAAAGATGTATCTAAACAAGTGTCACCATTAAGGGTCCCCAATAAATTTGACCCCCCCCCCATGTGGCACCTGCTATCAGATTATTTAACAACTTTGTTTCCAGTGATTTGGACCAGGGCATCCATGGACATCTGAGAGAATTACATCCAAATTTAACTTAAGGTGAAAGACTGGCCCTACGAACACTGAAAGACGACCAACATCTCATCATTAGACCGTCCAAAAAGGGCGGAGCAATAATTTTATTGGATATTGACTATTATATATCTTAACTACTCTCCCAATTGGCTGATTACAAAACCTACATGAAACTATCCAGAGACCCAACAGGGACCTTAATTAAAATGATTAGGTCTAAGGTCAAAATGGCTGTCCAGGCAGGGTGGATAACTAGTGCTGAATCTAAATTTCTCACTACTAGTGTGGGCAAATTCCCTATAATATACAGTCCCTAAGATTCACAAATCTCTGACAGCCCCACCTGGACGTCCCATAGAAACCGTTTTCCCTCAGGAGGAGGTAATTAACATCTGCAGGGAGGCCCTCAGGCGTACAGTGACAAATAGACCACCGATAGTGTTCCTTATTGAATTACTCACCCTAGTGTTGGGTAGTAACTATTTTCGGTTTGGTAATAAATTTTTTAAACAACAGGCTGGCACTGCCCAGTAGTTCCGGGCTGAAACGCGTAGGTTGCTTTGGCCTACTATTTTTATTTAATAAAGATTTGCCAAGTCCGTGGAGTGCTCTTGATTGACTACATTATATATATATATTTAGATCAATTGTCAATAATCACACAGGGTGGCTTAAAGGGCATCTCCACCCTGCAGAACAACTTTTATTATAATGTAGGACAAACTCTTCTTACAGCCCCTCGCTCCTGCGGCACACTGATCCGGCTTCCTGCTTGCTGGAACTTGCTAATGGGCCAGTCCTGCAGCTGCGTCCGTGATTTGCTGAGGGCAGCCAATCACAGATGCTGCTGCCATCAATGCAGCGCACCGTGGGAGAGAGGGTCTGTAAGAGTTCTGCTTCTTTTTTTAACAACCTGGCACAGCGGTTGGGAGTAGGCAGGGGTAGCCTACACTTCAATAAAATGGTTTTGTGCTAGGTAAAGGCCAGCCGGAGAGGGATCCCGAGGGTAGGAGGGAGGGGGGAAAGGGCTCTCCTGCGCCTGTTACAATACCTCCAGGAGGCAAGACATGAGGCAGAAACCTTTTGGCAGAAAGACAACTCCCACTCTTCAGTTTCCTGGACTTTGGACAAGTACTGCAGGACAATCATAAAGGAGCAGAGATGTAAGGTAAGGATTTTTTTAAACTACACAGTGGGACCAGTAGTGGGTTTTGGTTTGGGGTGGACATGTTCTTTAATATAGATGCTGATGGATAGATGGTTGTTGATGAGTGTCCTACCTCCCAGCTTGAAAAGGAAGTGGTATGGGTGTAGGTGAAGCATATCCATGTTCCTGGACCACACCGCCATGCCCTGGCCCCAACCACAATGTGAAAATCTTGTTAGCTCAGGACACAGGCACAGCCAGGATAGTTGGGTGTTATGCTTGTGTGCGTGACATAAAAATATAGTATCCTTTACTCTCCTCCCAATGACAATTATTTCTCAAATTGTCAAGGGAGTGTGGTAAAACTGGCAGAATACAGAAAATATTTAAAGTAGAGATTTCCTTTAAGGTGCTATATATAGTAATGAGAAAACAGGTTCAGTATATCAAGTTAAATATAGCATATACTGATCTAAAAATACAATTTTAAAAATTGTGCATAGAGACACACTGGTTTTCCAATTGTGCTTAAAATGTTGATTGAATTTTTTTTGTCAGACTACTGTGTGTCAGGGACAGTAATGGCATTACATAGAGGTTTTGTTTGCCACCAAATTTAAGAACAATTGTAGCCTTGCAGATCATCTTTCTGTTGGCCAGGTGAAGCTGAAGGAGGGCGCAGAGTGGATCTACTTTTGGTACCGTAAGTATTTTGGATGCTCTTTTATGTTCTCAGAGGTAAGGACATTAGAGGACAGGGGTGTGGGTTTGGGGGCATAATTGTCCTTGAAAAAAATGGAGAACCAGGGATTTAAAACACCATTTTCACTGTAACAATGTCATGTTTTGGAGTAATGCTGCTACTTTTAACCTCACCACCCCCTGTTAAAAGAATGACACTTGCAAAATATCAGTATGGTAAAGTGTTCCTGGTAGTAAGAATGAAACACACTATTGAAAGCATACACAAAGACTTAAAAGTTCATGCCTGTAACTAAATAAAATGCATGTGTGATCTCTAGGGCCATATTCATAAACCCGCGGTATCCCTAAAAAGCGATACTGCGGCTTTAGAAATATAGCCCCTATTCTCTACTTCTATTATATTTTTAGCATTTGACAGATGCTTACACAGATCCCCAACTCCCCACACTGCAGTGTAAATGCCAAAGTCATGACACCAACACTGCCCTACTGAAAAGTACATAAGTACATCCTTATACAGTAGATAATAAAAAGAAAACATATCTGTACACCCTTAATAAGTATAGAATAGGAATCTGCTTAAAAACTGTAGGTAAATAAATAGTATCTATATTGGGCAAAGTTCCATTTCCTTTATATTTGCTGCTTATCATTAGAGATGTCCGAACTTCGCAAAATCCGGTCCGCTCGAGGATCCGCGAATTTTAGAAAAAATTTGAAAATTCGAAAATCCGCGAGTGGACCCATGAAAATGAAAAATATCCTCGAAATTACGAGATTTCTCGTATTTTCGAAAATACAAGAAATCTCGTAATTTAGAAAATTTTTGAAAATACGAGAAATCCGCGGTTCGGAAGTTCGGAAGGCGGAAAATCCGGAAAAATCCGCCGTTCGCGAACGGGATAAATCCGCAGCGGATCCGAGTTCGGATCCGCGAACCGGTCATCCCTGCTTATCATTAGCATATAACAACAATGAGATTTATACACACCCAGCCTTTAATTCATTTTACCTTGGAAAATACTGTCTTGCGGGAATTATACTATTTCTGTCAGTTTATATTGTTAATAGATATTTGTCAGTGTTAATTAGAAATGTTTAAAACTCGGAAGTTTCGTTCCATTTTCGGATTTATGGAACTCGGGAAAAAAAGAAATGTTTATAGTGCTTACCTGTAAACCAACCAGTTCCTGAAAAGTCCCTCACTAAAACATCATTGTAATAAAACTTTCAACCATATATTTTTATATTAATATATTAACAGGGTCATTCAATAAAAGTTCTTATCGTTAAAAATGGTGCTAATTTAGCCCCAACCAATCAGGTCTTATTTAACATTTGAAAGCTAACATCTGATTGGTTGGTGCAAAATTAGCACCATTTTTAACGATAACAACTTTTATTGAATAACCCTGTATGTATATTAAAGGACAGTAATACCACCAAACCCACTCCCTACCTTCTGATATACACAGGATAAGGATCAACAATGCTAGATCCTCACCTCTGGGTCTATATTAGACTTCTTAAAACACTTACAAAGTGCAGAGCTTCTCAGTCTGCTTTTGCTCTACCCTATCCCTCAATCCAAAACCTGAGGTGCATCTTCCAGTAAGCCCTGTTGCTAGTAAAAAAGGGGCAGGGCCAGATCAGAATGGAGAGCTCTACTTTGTGTAAGGCTGATTACATGCAGAATGTGATTTTCCTGATGGATCATTCACCACTAGCGGGTGGTCTGCCAGACAAATCATTGTCTGATGGGGCATAGCAGCTGCAGACCGATTTTGCTGTTCCGCATACGGACGAACAAGCAACCACCATTGGTTGCTGCCGCAGCCGAAACAACAGATATTTTGGAACAGCCGATTCACCAAAATATAGGAACTAAACATAGGGCAAACACACCTCTCTGTCTGTAAAAAGTTCCCTTGTTCCAGTTCTTCCACTTCTTGCCTGAAATTGTACTTTTATTTTTGATTGGCTAACAGTGCTATGTGTCATAATTGTATGTTATACTGAAACCTAAGTGACATTATACTTCGTTCTAGTTAAAATTTGTCTAAACACATGCAGACCTTATAGCAGTGACAGAGGTGTGGCTAAACCTAAACCTTCCATTTTTGACTCTTCCATATTCAAGGGAACGGCTACTTCTTATTATATGTTTATATGTTGGGTGTGGTTTGGCAATGTGGGTGGGTATATAATGAGGGGAGTGGTAGTTGTTTTGATGTAATATCCTGATGACAACCCACTGAGGGTGGAAACGTGTTGAAGCTACAATAACTTATTTTTATAATTTTGTATACAAGATTGTGAGTGTGACCTTTATCTTTTATACTCGAGTCAATAAGTTTTACTCATTTTTTTAGGTACAAATAAGTAACTCGGCTTATAGTCAGGTGGGCTTATATTTGAGTATATACGGTAACAACATTTTTAGCCTTTGCTATCTGCATGTGAAGGTTTGTAACAAACCTACACTTTTATTTAAAGGGCAACTGTGGTCTCAAAGCAAGTTGGGGTTGAATAAAAGCCTGAAGTATTTCCTTTAAAATGAGCTGACAATCACATCTCTGGCTGGAGCCTGTGAGAAATTACATTGGGTTGAATGTTCAAACTTCCTGCTTTCACCTGACCTCTGCCAGGCCCATCCGGCCCGGGAGAGAAGCATGCTCAGAAAAGGCTTAATGCTGGGGAAATTAGGAAGTACCTGGGGAAAAAATTGACACTTGAAAAGGAGAGCCTATTAATGCAGGCAGAAGCTGGTCACATGAATACATACTGGTCACATGGCTGAAAACAGGAAGTGTTTAAGCAGGTAGTAATATCACTGACCCTTTCCAGCAATAACTTCTCACAGATTTTATCTAGAGATATGATTAAGGTTTTATTTTGAAGGTACAATGGAAGGCTGTTTATATAGTTCTTACTAATTTGGAAGAATTCAATACCACAGTTACCCTTTAAGCACAAATTTGCACATAGGGCTCGCTCACACTAGACTAGAGCGTGTTTTGGTGCGTTTCACATCGCACCAAAACGCAGAGCACATAGAAATGAACGGCGCCGTTCACATTAAAGTGCTGCAATATAGTGTGTTGCGTTCAATGTACTATATGCAGCATTTTGGTACATTAACATACAGCGTTGCCATTAAAAATAATGGAATGCAGTGGAACAACGCAATTGCAAACGTGATGTTCCGCTGAGCTCTAGTGTAAACGAGCCCATAAATTTTTTAATTTTGTAAAAATTGGTTTACAGTCATGTATAACTTACAGGTATCCTCATTAACCTTTTTTATTTCTAATTTACTGCATGCCACCTGGCTAAATAGAAGCTGTATACTTTTGATGCCTTTTCATGTTGTAAAACTGCACATATTAGGTGTTTGGTTTTTTTTCCCTTTACTGTAGGGAATTTATATGATGTATGGGTTTAGCAAAGAGTGGCCCTGCCTAAAACTGTTCATGTGACTCATTAAGGAGATATTTGGGCACCTAAAAAATGAAGTATGAGAAAAGTTTACCAAGAGTCTACAGGAAAACTGATATAGGTTTTGTTCACACTAGACAAGTTTTAGCGTGTTTGCTGTAACGCATGCGTTGGGAAAAAGCAAGGACATCAGTTCCACATAGGAATGCCCTACTAGCGTTAACACTAATGTTTTATATGCATTGAATTACAATGTGGTTTTTTTTTTACATACAAAAATGTGCAGTTTTATGTATTTTTAACACACTGCAAAATTGCACACAACAAAAATCTGCACAAAAACGCTACTGCAGATGCATAAAATCCCATTGTAAAACAAAAACTTTTGTTGAGGGCCGAGATGCTCTTTAATGTCACTGTTGCAATTCTGGGTAATTTCTGAACAGGCCTACATAATTTCAGTGCTATTTGCTACTGTTAAATAGTCATACTTGTGGTGGCTGTTCTGGTGACTTTAGCCTGACCTGTGAAACTGACGCAATTCCCTTCTTAAAGTAACGCTAAACCTTTGCTAACAGTGCTAGTGTGACTTTAAGAAAAGAAATTGTGCATTATAAGGCCCACTTTGTCTTTTTCTTGCTGTAGTAAATGTAGTAAAATGTTTCCAAGTATCTTTGGAAAGAAATGAAGCAATATGTTAATTAAACGTTTTTTTACACTGTTTTTCATGTAAGTTTGTCAAAGAAGCCATCAGTATTTACTACTGAGTCACCTATGTCTGGTTGTCATTTCATAGCTCACTAAAGTCTTCAAACAGTTAATTCCAAGATGCAATGTATGAAGTAAACAGTGAGACATGGTCATCAACAGCATTACTATGTGTAATATTAATGTGTACTGTTTTTATTACCCAGGGACCAACCTGTGCTCTTAGCTAAGCATTAGCATTTGTAGGGCAAAAACATTAGTAAAATGCATCTTGCGTGAATTTCATTGTAAGTCGTAAATCTTTTTTTCTTTGCACACACAACCTTTTGCATAACATTTATATTTAAATATCTAGCATGGGTTTTTCAAACTATACAATGTACTGTATGTTTTCTAGATGCATATAGGGAGATGTTCTGAGAGCTGCAATGTATAGTATAGTATAGAATTTGAGGTTGAATAAAGACATATATCCATCTATCACCTATCAGCAATCTGCAATACCCACATTTCCTGTCTAACAGTTGATCCAGAGGAAGGCCAAAACAAAAAACAGCATGAACAGGGTAAAATTTGTTCCCGACTCCAAGTGGCAATTGGAAATATCTCTGGATCTGCTCCAACTCTATATATCAATAGCAGTAACATGCAACATTCTTTATTTTAAAAAAATTCATCAAGGTTTTAAACTACCCAATGAACCTGCAATCACCATGTCCATTGGAAAGCAAATCTAGAGATTTACCGTTCTTACAGTGAAAAACCCTTTCTGTACTTGAAGACTAAACTTCTTTTCTTCCAGTCTTAAGGGATGTCTGGTGTCCTCTCAAATGTTCTATTATTGAACAATGCCCCAGATAGTTTATTGTATGGCCCATTGATGTATTAATACAAAGACATTATATCTCCATGCAAGTGCCTTTTTCTCTAGTGTACATAATTGAAACGTATCCAATCATTCTTCATAATCAAGCTCCCCCAGTCCCCTGGTGACTTGTCAGCTATTTACCCTCAACCCCAACTGCTAAGTTTACCAGTTTATTATATACAGTTGTAACCAGATGTTTCATGATAAGTTATATTCCTTTCTGGCAAAGTTATCTGCCTCCTCCCTCTGCTGTATGAGTTTTTTATAAGATTAATTATGTACAGATGAGGCAGCAATCAATCACTGGCTGTGATGTAAGTTCTCACAGCCTTGGTTGCATTGAGGGAGGGGCCAGATTACTGTGCCAGAATAGTGACAATCATAATCCTTAAATACCTGGTTAGTAATGCAGGCAATAAAATACTAAATATATCAGTTTGGGGTTACGATCAGGAAACTGACAGTTGAACCTTTTTTTGGTTTTGAGTGTGAAAATGCCCTTTAATTTCTATTATATTAAGCATGGCATCCAGTGACATTGGCATGGTTTAGAAAGTTGTCAAATGTTCCTGCATTTAACATCTGGTATTTCTTGAAAGTTGTTTTTCCCTTTAAATAGAAATACAAAGCAAGACCTTCATAAAGCATATAAACAAATAGCAGGGAAGCTTCACTAAAAGACACATTGCAATCATTAAGATTTGTACACGGCAGTATACACTCCTCTTGACATTTCTACTTTTTATTAAATGTATCTTTAACTATTGAGGTTTAAAAAGTGTGTTTCCCAGCGTGCAGATGACTTAATGTTTAGCATGAGAATGTGTTTTTCTTTCTTTCTGGAATTAGCACTGTGGAGTCTGTCTCTCCAGTAAAATTTGCCATACTCTTAAACTTGCAGAGCATTTTATATGCTTTTTTTCATTGAATCTTGCTAGTTAGATATATGAAAGGACAGTATTAGATTAATTACTAATGCCTCCCCCACATCTGCCAGTTATTTTCCCTTTTGTCTAAATTAGAAGGAATGCTGTGTTTTGTGTGTATTGAATTACGTGAAATATGTTACAGGCTATTAATAGTGCTTTGATTAAGACCTTCAAATGTAGGAACTGACTTAGCATCCCATGTGTTAAATGTCTTCACTTTTTGTCTTGAGCTTCTGATTTTACCTTAATTTTTATGTTCATGCTCTATGCTGTGTGATATGGCCATTGCTTATAAATGAAGTACTCAGAGGTACAGTGGGTTTCCTGAGTAAAGCTTTACGGAGAGCAAATCTTTGCATATTCTCGGAATATTGAACATTGAGCTCAGGATTAATAATTAAAAAAATATATAAAATGAAACTTAGGTTTGCTAACATATATTGGACACTGTAGAATAGTGTTCACATGTATAAATAAATTTAAACTAAATAAATAAACATCAAAACATCTCCTACAAGCCTAATATGAGTTTCACTCTAATGCGAAAATAAAATACGTGTCCTGGAGGCTGTTAGACACAGGGTCAGAGCATTTTCTTACCCAATCTTCCTAGACAGTCTCTAGACTAGTGTTCTAGCTAAGCTGCTCTTTCTACTTACTTAACACACATATTTAACATATTCTCACCATCACCTAATCAACGCTGGAAGACCTACATTTTGTGTTAATTATGTTATGCTTATTAATAACTAATATAGATCATAACATAGATTGCCATTTGAAAAATAGAGAATTTAAACTGGTGTAGTAAACGTGTGTGTATTCTCCCTATACCAGCCTTTCTTTAACTGGTTATATTTGCACCAGAGTCATTTGTGGACAGAGTTAGGCCACGTCAAGGAGCACTAAGCAATTTGCAGTCTGTCATGCGAACAACAAGCAAGTACAGTTTTCTCGGTAGCATTTATTAACACTATCTGCAATGAGAGCTAGGTGCATCGCACAAAGCAATATGTTTCTGCCTGCTGCCATCAATTATCACTCCTAGTAATGTTATTTGGGAAATGATTTCAGTCTGCATTAAAAGTTTCTTTTACTGAAACCGGCTCCCCGACTGATTGACAGAAACAAAGTTTTCAAAAGGTGCTTCATGTAATCAAATAGCACAGCTCGAACTTTAAAACCTATTTCATTGATTTCTGCCCTAGGTGCATAATCTAATAGAAGTTTACTGGAAGATTGTAGCCTGAATTTGTATTAATATAGGTATAAGTGGTCTATTACTGTAAATGTCCTATCTGTTTTCTCTTGATGGACATATGGGTTTTAGATGTTTGTATCTATTTTCCATGAATACTCTGTATGTTGGGATTTGTTTTAAATCCTTCATCTGTACAATAAGCACAACTGTAAATTTATTCTCGGTGGAAAACGATTTCCTCTCCAGTATTTTGATTAGCCTGCACACAATTTGCTTCTTGGTTGTTTTAATGTAAGCTGTGCAGGTGCCTGTGGGCATACTTGGCTTGTAGCATTATATAAAGGTTAATGTGATTATTATATATCCTATGTGGTAGGAGGAAATTGTATATAGTTTGTTCCTAGAAGAAGACCCAAAGCAGGGAAGATTAACATTTTGCCAGCAGCAATTAACACTTTATGTGGCAGAAATAATGTACAAATTGCTTTAAACCCACCCACCCTTTTTTTTTTTTTTTGAGACCCCTTTAAGTTAATTAGGGGTGAGATCTGACCTTTGTGCTGTCATCTGTTGGTCAATCGAGTGATCACCTAAATTAATAAGGGATGAAATCTGACCCTTTTTTGCTGCCATCTGATGGTGAATCGATTGAGATCACAAGTTAACTGGACATATAAGATTTGACCTTTGTGCTGCCACCTGTTGGTGAATCTAGTCATCGCCTAAGTTAGCTAGGTATAAGATCAGACCTTTGTGCTGCCATCTGTTGGTAAATCAAGTGATCACCCAGCTAAAGAACAGTCAAAGACAGGCACTCTGCTAGTTTTATATAATTTAGCCTATTACTGGATTGATATGCATAATCGTATAGATGGACAGAGTTTCACTGTAAAGTTGGTTCGTAGCAAATTACATTATTTTTAAAACTGGTGAAACATTGCAGATTTTGTTTATTTTTAATACCACAATGCCTGGCAGAATGAGTACCAGCTACTCTGCAGGCCTGGGACATCCAGTCACTGCTGTTATATTTTGGGACATCAACTGGCTAAATTACAGGTGCTTAGGCCCCCCTGTAAGTTTCGTGGCTGGGTCCCTGACACACAACCCCACCTCTCTCCAGTGCAGTCAAATTGAGTGAATTAGAATTAACACACAAGCAATATACAGCACTGTCTGTCTCTCTCTAACACACTAACAAATGCTGAGGGGGAACAGAGATTTATATAGTCAGGGTAGTCCCCAGTGGCATAACAACAGGACCTGCAAGGCACGTGGATTAGCGGATTTTAAACAGCTAATCACGTGTATGTTACTAAAGGTACGCACTATAAGCTGTTAGCAGAATATGCTGCTGATCAACTTGATTAGCTGTTTAAAATCTTCTAATCGTTGGGCCTCCTTAGTCCGCAGGCCCTGCTGTAATGCCACTAGTGACTACCCTGACTATATTAATCTCTGTTCCCACTCAGCATTTGTTAGTGTGTTGGAGAGAGACAGACAGTGCTGTATATTGCTTGTGTGTTAATTCTAATTCACTCATGGCCAGTCAATCCTCTAGCCTATATTTCATTCTCTACATATTTTTGTATTCATACATAGGAGCTGCCATGCTGTTTTGCATTTACATTATTTTTGCCAAATGCATTGAACATTGACATTCTTTTGTAATGCCATTTCCCAGCTTTTTAGAAACTTTTACTTTGGCTTTTAATCTTTGAATTAAAGTATGCTATTTGCCAAATTTGGCCCTATTGACTTGTGAAAAGCGAGCAGTTTCATCCCCCTCTATTGATAAGTCAATAGAATTAAGAATTGTGTGGCAGGTTACCATAGAGCTCACAAAACAATTACAGGAGGAAGAAGTAAAATGAGATGTATTCAATATAAGTGAGGCCACTTGCTGTGAGTGTAAATGAATATCTGTTCTGTATGATTTTACCCATGTTAGCTAGGGAGTACAGAATGGCTCTTCTCTAGTTGAATTTGGACTTTAAAATCAATAAAGTATTGTTAGCTGACAGTTTCTATATTAGTTTTTCTACTTCCTCTGGATTATGGCTATAATATGAGGATTATTTATTGAGCAGTGATTTCGTTTAGACATCTGTGAAAAAGATCCATGGAACAGACCCAGATTAATATAATCCAGCAGTAAAATACCACAATATTTTATCCAGGATTTAGGATGATAAATATGAAAGTATTTAGCTGCTGAACTACAATTCCCAGTGTGCAGTGTTGCCAGGTATTAACAAAGTGATGATATATCTTTCATGCATTCTAAAAATCAAGCTAAATAATCAAGATAAGGAGAAAATCCCTTTTTATCTCGGAATTTGTGATACATGTTGGAGTTAGTCTTTGGTATATTTTGATCAGATTACACTTTCTTTTAGTAAAGAGTAATACAGTGATTACACAGTTGCAGAGAAGTAAAGACTTCTCTGCACACCAGGGAAAGCCTTTGTTGCTAACGATTGTGAGGGGAGCTGCAGTATTACTCCTGAGTCTGATCCTGATATCTATTTAAAAAATAAAAAAAGTTATGTTTGGGAACTTAATTGTGTGCAGCAATAATAGTAATCAATATTGTTAAAATTAGATCGAAAAATTGCAATTGAAAATAAGACAAATTCTGATTTCATTTGGTTTGAATCAGATTTTCGGATCTTCAGTAAATTCCACAGCTCTGCTGGGTACCTGATGCAAAAAAATCATTAAACTTTTTGCTTCCATGTAGTGTGAAACTTAACTCTAAAGGTGGCCATACATACGAACGATAATAGGTAAATACCGCCGTGGAACAACAGGATTTACCCATTATCGCTTGTGTGTAGTGGGTATCCCCGACTGATCGGAGTGCCATGAACGACCATAGTTGGCACTCTGGTCGGTCTGGAAAGACGTAAATTTTTTTCCCCCATACCGTGTACGGGGACCGGTCGTTTCCACGTGTGCAGGTTCCCTTCACAATGTGCCGACAAATATCAATGTAATCTGTCAGCACATTGCGATGGAAATCGCATGTGTATGGCCACCTTAAGCCGGGAAGCAAGATGTGACCATCACAAACTAATTACCGCATCACAAGAACCAGGAAGGTAAAAGGTGCTACTTACTGCATCTCCACCTAAATACATCATTCCCTGGGAGGTTGGAGTTACTACTCCATCCTTCCGTTTTTACTTAACTCCTCAAAACTCCTGCTCAGAAGCTCTGGATTTAGTTCAGTGGCTGACATTTCTCCTGCAATTGCTTCATCTACCCCCTACATTCTTTCTTCTTTACCATAAGCATATGTTATGCTATGGGAGGGACTATTGGTAAATTGGGCAAATTACTGCACTAACTGCTAACTTTCTTGATGATTAAAGAGAAACACCCGAAAGAAATAACATAATTTATTTACACATAATGTAAATGGCAGTGTTTTAAAATAAAACACTAAAAATAGTACCTCAGATTTTTTTATAAGGTACTTATTTTATCAGTGTATTCTTTAAGTATAATCTATATTTTCACTGTTAAGACATTTCCCCTGATTACGGCGCTTTATTACTCCAGTCAGGAAGTAGTGGGTCTGCATTTACAGACGGATATGAGTCAGTAGCTAGCCTGGCATTTCTCATTCTCACCTAGGATTTATGAGAAGAAGCTGAAACATAATTATAAAGGCCCCGCTCATAGAGTGGAGAGAATGACAGAACTTTATAGGCTCTAGTGAAAACCAAGCTATGCATCGCTAAGCCTATAAATTGTTAAACCTGCAGTAGTGCAATAAAATGATATCACATGATGACTGTATTAATTAAGACATCAGTGTCATGTTTTAAAGCATCGTTTTTGAAGCAGGGCACTTTTTTTTGTATTGTCAGTCAGAATCGTACATAGGGTATTTAATAAAGGACTGTATTAACTATATTTCAGCATTAATATCAGTGCTTTCCAAATAGGGCATAAAGAAAAATCCTGGATTTAGAGATGATAGGGAGATTTTGGTTTTAAAAAAATGAAATTAATCTGCCTCTAATCTGTAAACTTTCTCTAAACGCTATTAGGAAGATTTATCGTAAGCCGCTCTCTCTCTGGGAAGATCTCCCTTATGTGATCACATATTGCATGTCCGGCTCTGGGTGAATTGCAAACACACTTTCACCTGCAGCCACACTATAATGTGTCTTAGCGGTTGCGTGCATGCACGCTTCCGGTGCGCTAGTGTGTGTTGGTATGCATGTGCTGTGATTGCACAATCGTAGTGCATGTGATTGCATGGAAAAAAGCGGATTGCCTCGCAACGCACAGCAGCGCACCTAGTGTGTTTCCAACAATTGACCAACACTAGTGTGCACTTTTTAACACGCAATTGCATCACAACCACTATGTTGTGGCCTAGCCCTAAGTGAGTTTTAAAAAAATCAAACAGAAACAATGACGCAAGCAATATTAAATGGCTTGGCTGGCTGTTTGGGCATCTTTTTCAACAATCATGGAGCCAGTGCAAGCAAGAAATTAAAGTAGTGCTAACTGATATTGAATCGGCTAGCTCGACTTTAAATCCACCCCCTAAGGTCAGGGCCAAATCTACCATTAGGCATAGTGAGACATTTGTCTCAGGCGGCAATCTTTTATACTACAGAAAGTATGGCATTTCTAATGTATTGTAACAGTTGACCCAACATGTATAGCACAGGGTATAAAAGAAGTTTTTTTGAGCAATAAAAACTTGAAAGGAGTAATATAGTAGCGGCAACACAAGCTGTTTGAGAAAGGGATGTAATACCTGTTTCTAGTCATTTACATTATTGGTAATTGACTGTCTGAGGAACTGTTTAAATACCTATGGGATAGGAAGTTGAAAATTGTACGCATGCCCATAGATAAAGCCACACCCACTTTAACGCTGCAGCGTGCGAAGGGCGGCATTCAAAAGTTTGGCTCAGGCATCAAAAACTCTAAAAGTGCCCCTGCCTAAGGTACATTGTTACAGAGTGCCACTGCTACAGTGTTACATTTGTCACTGCTGAAAATACTGGATATTTTAGGATTAATATTTTCAGTTCTATTAACTCTCATCACATAAAGGACCCCTTACATCAGAACTGTGAAACTGAAATACTCAACAGATTATATTCACAACAGTGTTGATGCTTTCATAAGTTCAATGGCTTACCTGTTTTCCTATTTACTAGAAGTGCTAGCAAGAGTTAACTATTAATCTCCAAAGGCACACAGTGCATATAATAATATGTAGCCTTGCATACAAAAACCTTTGAGCCTTCATACTTTAACTGCTAAATACAAATGACTAATGAAATTTGAAATCTGCATTTAAACAATTACAACCCCCCAACACAAAAAAATGTGTGTGTGTAGAGTAGAATGAGAAATAATATTGTTAAGAGCAGAGTTTAAATAGCTCACAGACAAAAGATTATTATTAGTATAAAGCAGATCTTCTTCTTTTACAGCGAGAAGTTGGAAAATGACAGGTAATGAATCCCTAGGTTTTGAAATTTGAGCTATCTGCACAAACTGGCTGCTTCACTACCATATCTGTCAAGTTTAAGGCCAACTTGCACTCCTTGAGTAGAAGATTGCAAACAATAGCTCCATTACACAGTGTATCTTGCTTTTATCAGAAACTTGCTGGAGACAGGCACTTGTCTGACAGAAATGCTCTAAAATTGCTCTTCACATTGTAATAGTGACAGTCGTCTGAATGCCATAAAATCATTCAAAATTACCCATTTCCAAAAGAAAAAAGTTTTTTTAAGGTCTAGTTTTGATGTAATTTACTCAGCTATTCATATATCGCTAAGGCACGGTTACCTTTATATAGCAATTCCATTTAGTGTAATGGCTAATAGAGGCTCTTTTTCCAAACACACTGTATAAAGATAACTTATAAACTATCAGGGCGATGCTCTGAAAGATGGTATCAGCAACCCGGTGCAAAAAGCCTGGCAATTTATATACCCGTATTGGCTATATATTGGATAAATATTGCTATCTGCCGTTTTTCTATCCCGGCACTTTTAACGCCATTTGAAGTGCCGCAATACAATGCTGCTTTCGGGATATAACATCGCTTATGGTGGCTGCGCAGTTAACTTTTGCGTTAGCCAAGCAGCCACTGCAATGAAGGAAAAGTCATGCTAACTGATATAACATCTTTATATCTGAAGAAGGACACCGAAACATCATGTGTGAATAAAACACAACTCTGCTGTTATAAGTCTGATGTGTACCAGGTATCATTAAGAAATGGAATGTTTACAAGCAAGAACAGGGGTGTCCCCTAGGGGTTTTGGCACTTGAAAGAATGTTTGAATGCCGCTCCTAGACGGATGTGCAATGGTGTGGCAAAGTGGGCATGGCTTTGTGTGTGGGCGTGGCTTCTTTGATGGGTGTGGCAACATTTTTGATAATTTTGCATTCAAAAACATTTATTTATACAGTTGAGTTTATACATTAAAACATACTTTCTCTAGAAAGAAAGATGACAGGGAAAACATTTGTAAGCTTACCACCACGTCAATATAGACTCTTTCACAAGGACCCTAACTAAGCTAACTAGTCTAACCTAACAAACCAGCTAAAGCTAGCCTAGCCATATGAAATTCCTTTTAACAATATCCAACTTTTCTTTAGTCAAAGAGAAATATTTAAAAAATATCTGCAGAAAAATATATGTTTGGTAGAGCAATGTCCCCTTTTGTTGATTGTGGCAATTTCAAGCAGGAAAGAGTGGCAGTGGCTGGACTCTGCACCAATTACATCAGGAATCAGTTTGCACCCGTCCACAGCTGTTCCAATGCAAGGGGCATGCATGGTAGGAGCTGTCGGCAATTGTTATCCTCTGGCTACTGTCAGCAGTTGTGCACAGAGGATGGGCCTCCTCACACTCTCACGCACACTCACTCTCTCTCTCACACACACACACTCTCACACACATGCACTCACTCTCTCTCACACACACTCACTCACTCTCTCACACTCTCTCACATACACAAACTCTCACACACTCTCTCTCTCTCACATACCCACACTCTCACACACTCTCTCTCACACTCACTCACACACACTCTCACACACACTCTCTCACACACACACTCTCTCTCTCTCACACACATACACACACTCTCTCTCTCACACACACACTCTCTCACACACACACACTCTCTCTTACACACTCTCACACACTCACACACACAATCACACACACACACACACACACACACACACACTCTCTTTTACACACTCACACACACAATCTCAACACAACAACCTCTCACACACACTGTCACTCTCACACACACACTCACTCTCTCTCTCTCTCTCACACACACACTCTCTCTCACACACACACACACACACACACACTCTCTCTCTCTCTCTCTCTCACACTCTCTCTTACACACTCTCTCACACACTCACACACACAATCACACACACACAAACACACACACACTTTTACACACTCACACACACACAATCTCACACACACTCTCTCACACACACTGTCACTCTCACACACACTCTCTCTCTCTCTCTCTCTCTCTCTCACACACACACACTCACAGTGTCAGGGATCTGGACAAATTCAAGACCTGCTGCTGCACAGTGCTGCCATTCCCCACCCGGAGACAGACACTGCCATACCCCGCACAACCTGCTCACACCGCCTGGAGACCAACCCGCTTCCCAGTTCTTCTCCGAACTTCAGTTTCCGGCTGTCCCTGGACTTGCTGTGATTGGGTTCCGAACTTCCGATCATTGCTGGTTTGACACATGCGCTAGGTGTGCTATTAAAAGGAGGGGGGGGGGAGACCCAGGGAAATGCCACCTGTTGTTTTTTTTTTTAATTTTATTTGGAGTGCCATGCCGCCATGAGCAACATTTTCAAGTTGCTTCATGGTAGGAGCGGCACTGAGCAGGAATACTGCAAATGGAATGTTTAAGGTAAAGACACAAGAGGTAGCTTTCCCAGAGAGGTAGCACTATATCTTTCTCTTTCTCTAAAAAAAAAACATTTTAAAAATCCCTGATCTTTAAAGGAGCACTAAAGTCCCCAGACAACATTGTCCCAATAGACAGAGCACATTCACAAACATACAACAAGCTGTGACTTATCTCTCTATTTGCTGTGGATGCTGGGTGATTTAGGAAAATAACCTGTAGGTACTAGGGGTCAGCTCCCATAAGTCACCTTATCTGGGAACACCCAATTAAGTGTACGCAGTACACTTCATAGGAAACTGCAGTCCTGCTTCCTGGAAGCTGACAGCCAATCATGTTACAGCTCAGAGATCACTCCCTCTGACACAGAACACAGATTTCAGTGCAGGTTTTTTTGTGTAAACACATAACAAAAATGCTCCTGTCCCTAACATTGATAAATTCCTTTTCATACAAAAAAGAAAAGTAATCTTTGCAGTGTATGTCTTTGCTAGCACGGATGAAAGAAACATTTCAGCAAAAAATAAAAGTAAGTATGGGGAATCGAACCAGCAATGTTATATTGTTTCATAAGTAAACTAGGGGATTAGAACTTGGGACTTCTTGGTGTGTTTGTTCCTAAAAACACTGCATTTACATGGAGCACCACCAGCAACTCAACTGTGATCACAGATACATCTAGAAACATTATCTTTCTCTAGAAAGATAATAACTGGATTCTCCATCCTCACACAAACAGATGCCCTGTGCATAATAAGAGAACAGGAACTGAATGGCCACAAAAACCACATTATTGTGCTATATAGACTAGCAAGATGTAAACAGAAGTACACGGTGCTAAAAAGGATCTATTTCACTGCTGTTATATTCAATATGGGAACCAGACACATTTTTTCATTGAAAAGATTTTGCACTAAATTAAATATTGCCAGCCCTCATTACTTCTTCATTGTCGCTTTACATATACTGTTTGTCACTGTGTATATTAATCCTGTTCTGTTTAACTTGGTGGAACATGACTGATATCTCAACTGTTCAATTTCCATCTCACAAGGTTCTGTGTTTTATTGCAGAACCCAATGTTATGAGCTCTCTATTACAGAGTTATGGTTGACACTAAGCCTGCATGGTCTGGTTTTAGCACCCATTTATAAATAAACTATAGAATTTTAACCAAAAAGTTTTAGTTTAAAACATTTCTTTCCTGTTGGGGGACAGCTCATTTCCCTACATGTCATTGGATGATTTAAGGACTGATTGATGCAATTATTATCCATCAACTTGAAAGGAAACTTGGCCCAACTACTATTCCTATGTAACGCTTTTTTTGTACTTCCAGGTCTTTAGAGATTTAGCAGAACATAGCTCCTTGTAGAAAGTTATTTCCTAAGCATTAATTAGTTGATTTTGTGCTGCACTATGTAGAGCTACAGTTAGACGTTAATTTATGCAAGCATTGTAAAGTGAGAAACAATTAACTACTACCCGTTACAACTATTGCACAAGGGTATGATTTAAAGTGTATTGCTTATTAATGCAAGGTTGTAGAGAGGTAAGACAGAATAATATAATGAGACAAACATAATTAAAAAAAAACCAGGCAATATACATGACCTTATATATTGTTTGCATAGTATAAATAACAGAACTTAGCCAATGTTTGCTAATACGACTTGATATCCTTCGCAGAGGTTTAGCATATGTGTCCCCGCCGTATTTAAAGTCTGACATACCTCTTATATATCCAAGTCAGGGAAGATATCTGTGTAGTCCGGCTTTTTAATGGGGAATTATTTTTGGACAATAAAAGACATTTGTAAATGAAGCAGATAAGCCCTTTGATGGACAAGGAACGTTTTGTTCAACACAAAAATTCTATTGTCCTTTGCCTTAGTTGTCAAGTGTCTAGGGAGAGCAGGATTTGTGGTGACGTTACAATGGCTCTTTCAGTCAGATGCCTAAGAAGCTGTGAGATTTGGTTCCTTTGCTTTTCAGACCCAATAATCTTTTTATCGTGCAAGTACAATGCAGGATTCAGCTGCTCTTTGGTGCATAAGACTGTCCATTTAACATCAGTTATTTTGAAATAATGCCCACCAGTGCAAGGTTCTTTTAAAACCAACTAGCAACACTGAATAAAGAGAGTAAGGATGTCACTTGGTATTAGGAGTGAAAACATGACTTATTTAATATAAAACTGGGTACTGGAGGATTTTATTTTAAGTGGTGCTAGTGTTTATACTGCTTTATCCGCATTAATTCATTAATAGTGATTTTCTTTTTAATATAAACAAAGCTTTTATTTCACCACTTTGCACTTTCAGATAAAACAGATGGTTTGTCGAAACAGATTATAGTCGTAAGAAACATAAAAAGGGCTGTTTTATTACAAAGCCCAAATCTACCAACAGTCTGTGGAATTCTCTCAAAATAGTTTGCAGACCAGAAATCAACATTTCCGCCCCACAATATGTGTGATTTAGCAACGTGCTATTGGCAATGAATACAATACAAAGAAAAGAAGTGATGAGGTTTAATGTGTCATTTATTCTTTATATTGGTTTCTGGGAGCTGCTATATAATTACTTGTTATACCATACTGTACACGTTTTTTTCTAAGACACTGTGGAAACAGTGGATTTTTGGAATTTGAATAATGTGATTTGTAAGGGCCAGAACATACTTGCTACACTTCAACGGTAAGTGGTTTGTATGCCACCTATCTATTAAAACAATACAATATATGATGTATTGCCTTAATAAATGTCTATGCCCGTCTTCTACCCGACTCCCATCCTAGCTCTAAAAGTACTACTCCCCCTAGCTCTAACAGTACTACTCCCCCTAGCTCTAACAGCAAGACTCCCCTCCTAACTCTAACAGTACAACTTTCCTCCTAGCTCTAACAGTACTACTCCCCCTAGCTGTAACAGTACTACTCCCCCTAGCTCTAACAGTATGACTTTCCTCCTAGCTCTAACAGTATGACTTTCCTCCTAGCTCTAACAGTACAACTCTATTCCTAGATCTAACAGTACAACTCCCCTCCTAGCTCCAACAGTACGACTCCCCCTAGCTGTAACAGTATGACTTGCCTCCTAGCTCTAACAGTACGACTCCCCTCCTAGATCTAACAGTACAACTCCCCTCCTAGCTCTAACAGTACTACTCCCCTCCTAGCTATAACAGTACGACTTCCCTCCTAGGTCTAGCAGTATGATTCCCCTCTTAGCTCTAACAGTATGACTCCCTCCTAGCTCTAGCAGTACAACTCCCCTCCTAGCTCTAGCAGTACGACTCCCCCTAGCTCTAACAGTTCAACTCCCCTCTTAGCTCTAGCAGTACGACTCTCATCCTAGCAACCCAGTGAAGTAGGAGTAGGATTTCCTAAATTTTAGGTGAGGAACTATCGATGGGCAAAACTTTTGGTAGTTGTGGTGATGGAGATAGGTGGTGGGGGTGGGCGGGCTATAATTGCCTTTTAAACTGTAAACTGTATTTATTATTATTCCTTGTACAGTTATGTGACCATGTCGTTTTCTGATTCATTTATTCCACATTTCAATACTGCAGCTTTTTAGTGAAATTATGTTACCTTTGTGATCTACATGAATCTAGTTTTAATTTATCTTTGTGTCTGTACTTGGAACCACTGAACCTATAACGCTGTGCAATTAACAGCTCGCTGCTGAGTAAATAATGGAATTCTTACAAATGTGTTATTTTCATTAGAATGCATAGTATAAAATTAGAAACATACAATAGAAAATCCATCTGTTTATTATAAAAAATAATATGTGCAGCAACCAATCAGATGTTATCTAAATTTATTACCCATGTAATATGTTAACATTTGATTGATTGTTGCTAAATAATTGTATGCAAACTTTTGCACATTTTATTGCATCAGCCCCAAAGTGTTTAGCATATTTAGGTTTAAAGGGCACGTCTAGCCTGAAAATTATATTTTGCCCATGTGTAGAAAACACCCCAATCCCTAAATCCATGTTACTAACAGAGCCCAGAAGTGCAGGTAAAGTGAGTTACTTGCTTGATTAAAGCCACACATTTGCAGGGTCTCCCGATTCTTCAGAGTAGACCTGTCAGTCATAGATGGGATGTCAAAAAGCTCTTCCAGTTCCATCAGGCTGACTAGCTCACTTCACGGTACCATGATACCGTGCCTTTAACGATCTCTGCAAGATCCTGTCTGTCATTTTTCAAAGATCAGGAGACACACTCCTGTGCATTTTCCCTATGCAGACCATAGGGAGGATGTTCAGGACTGTGTGTTTCCCTCAAACATGGCCGATTCCCTCTATAGGGAGTCTACCGCAGCCAAGGGAAATTTTCCCAAATGACCGATGGGCCAACCCGAACAATCGGTGGCCGCAAGCTCATCCGGGAAAGCCGACACACACAGTGCCGATAAAGCCCCAATACCATTGCATCCAACGGAGGCTTTGGGGCTTTACTGGTACTGTGTGTACCTAGCTTAACTTTGACCCTATTCAAAATATTGCAGGGTAAATAACATAAGCAGTTCAGACAAAAAAAAGGTACACATTATTGGATTTGGAAATGCGTACCAATTATGATTTATACAGAGGATGTAGTTGTACTTGTACTTGGGAAACAGAAGGAAAGGCAATAGAGCAAAAATGCATACCAATTATGATTTATACAGAGGATGAACCAATATGTCAACCCCAAGCCTATTTGCATAGGGGACCAAATGACAGACATAGGATTATATTTGAAAATGTGTGTGCTCTGGAAAAGAAATGTGGTCAGATCCCTTGAGTCCTAGTTTTCTTTTTAAAGTTGCCAACTCAATATCACTCAATATCACTTCGATTTAAAGTAACAATTGAGTGCTAAAGATTATGTATAGAAATATATAGATGTCATTGCCAATTTTCATTCTCTTGTCATCTGATTGTCATTTAGTGACACAAAGTGACACAATCAATATTTTGAGAAGACAATCCAACTTGTTTGCCTGTTGTAATTTTTGACTGGGGGTTTTTAGCAGTTGGAGGCAGGAATATTGACCTCTATCTCCCAATACAATAGTAATAAAACTTTTTTTTTTACATGTTTTTATAGTTTAGTGGTCCTTTAACATCATCTAGCATCTTTTAAATAGAAAAAAAATCTACTTGGAATTTAAAATGTTAATATAATGCACCTCCACTTAACTCACACAAACTGTGTGTATTGCAAGATTATTACGTAACGTATTCCTCCATGTATAAATCCAATGGGTATTAATGTATAATTAGTTTTTATTATTTTAGATTTAACATAGCTCAGTTCATTTTTACATACAAACATATTTGAAATGCTTGTGGATTCCTAGTGAGACATTAGAAAGCTATTTGTGTATTACACTGTTGCGCAGTAATGCATTCATAATAAAGTCTATACTGTATCCATATCATTTGTTCAGTTCACTAAAGCCTGACATAAACTAAGTCTTTAAGATCTATGCATATTGTTGACCCTATTAGTGACATTCGGTGTTCCTGTGATTTACCACTTTCTCTATTACATTTCACACGAGAGAAAATACACTTGTTTATTGAACTTCCTGTATTATGTTGTTAAATTAGTTTTATGTCCGCTCAGACCTGCTCATTTATTTTATGTAAAAACAATCCACAAAACAATGTCATTATACTCAGAAATGAAGAAAATCCCATTATAAAATGTAAATGTCAGATCATATCCCCCTGATTATCCAGCTATGCCTGTGTAACAACACTTTTCAAGTGTTTGCCGGTATGTTAAAAAAATAATAACTTGCACTGAAGACACCAAATCATTTACTTCTGTTGTTTTTTCCTAGATTACAATGTATTAATCATGGGTGCGTGAACCCCTGCGAAATTGGAGGCTGAGCCCCTGACCCACCCCCTTTCCTAGTGCAACCGCGATCAGCTGTTTTTAAACATCTGTTCGCACGTATGCGTTAAAGATACTCGCAATCAGCTGTTTATTAGACCAGTACCGAACTGGCAGAACCTTTTAAACAGCTGATCACATGTATCTTTTTTTTTATAATATAGCTTTTATTGGTTTATTTTATGATCACATGTATCTTTACCGAATGTGTGTGATCAGCTGTTTAAAAACAGCTGATCGAGGATGCTCTGAGAAGAGGATTGCAGGCCACACATAGTATTGTCCCTGAGATAGATTACTAGTTTATCTCAAGGATTGCCTATTGCCTATACCAGCGATGTCACCCTTCAGATGTTACTGCAGCAGGGGAATGCTGGGAGTTGTAATTGTCAAACATCCGAAAGGGATGCAAGTTTGACATCCCTGGCTTAGACCCGTATAAAAACACATGTAGTAAGGCTTAATCAGAATGAGATCAGTTTAAATGCAATTTGTTTGCAATCAGTACAGCCCTGCTAATTATATTTTTTTAAGAGTGTCCTCCAATCATCATCTGTTCTGGAAACACTTATTATAAAGCTAATTGTCATAGCAAGTTGGGAAGTTAAAAGCAACAGATGTAGTTGATTTGATTTACAGGTGATTATTTGCATTTTCTATTTTTAACGTTTTCATATTGCAAAAAACAATGCTAAATGCCATGTAGGTTAATGATGTCTGTGATCTCAAAAAGCAGCCCTACAGTAATAAACTGATTAATTAAAGAAAGGATTTTAAAAAATAAACAGCCCAGAAATGATTATTCTTTTCTATTTTCCCAATCCCCAGCTCCTGAATGGTTTACTGTTTCATAAAATGGTCGGTAATCTGTTGGTAATACTTTACTAGCCTTTATTCTGCCCTAATTATTTTCTATAAACAATCAAAATTTACTAGCATGTCCTATTGTTCATAAAACAACTGGGAAAATCTGTCACAAACGATTGGACAGCTGGTAAATTTTCTTCCAATCCCCAGGCAATCCAATCAGATTGTCAAACAGGGACTATTCAGATATAAAATGTTGGTCCATATGTACCAAGTTCAGTGAATAGTAGAGCTATATATGGAAATACACTTTATAAAACATGCAAGTCATAACTTGGAAGTAAAAGTAATAATATTGTAGCAAGTAGATATTATATTTGTTTTTGTCATAATAAAAGCATTCATGTTTTGGAAGCAACAATAAAGGCTATATTAAAGTTTACAATTTGTGTATATTTGAATTCTTCTAAGAGAAAACAGTGCCCCTCCCTTGTGAATTGTATTTGTAATATTTAATTTATAATAAAAAAAACATCTTCCTTTTTTTCCCCCCAGGTTTACCTTGGAATATTTAGTCAAAGGCATGCCAAGGATGGAGATTCTCAATGAAAAGGCAATTATCTATGGGATTTACCAGTAGCAGACAATTCTTGCATTTCGATTGACCTTGGCTAAAACTCTAAAGTACTTTTCAATTCACAACACAACCAAAAATGAAGAAAGACTTTTGCTTACACGGCTTACTTTTATGTCTGGGTATTGCGTATTGTAGTCATGTCACATCTTTAAGAAGAAGCAGTAAACTAAGGCAGTCATTCTATGGTCACCATGAAAAAGGCAAAGAAGGACAGGTTTTACACAGATCTAAAAGAGGATGGGTGTGGAATCAATTTTTTGTAATAGAAGAATATACCGGACCAGATCCCGTACTTGTTGGGCGGGTAAGAAAATGGATTTTATAAAGTTATTTATTGGTTATGATGTGACACAATAAAAAATCTTCCTATAACCAAATACTAAAGGTTCGTACATACGTGCAATCGCGCGTCCCAACCCGCGACGCATGATTTGTAGGAACAAACCTTTTGGGGGCCGATAATCGGCCCGTGTGTAGGCCCTTTATCGGCCGAAACGGTTGTTCGTTCGGAGATCCACCAGGTCGGTCGGTCAACAATCCCCGACCGAACGTCCGTTTCGGCCAATAAGGTGCCTACACACGGGCCGATTATCACCCCGAAACGTTTCCGTGTCGGGACCCGCGATCGCACTTGTGTACGAACCTTAACACACACACACATGTATTGTCTCTGTAAAATTATATTACTTTTTTACATATGTCTAAAATGCTACCTGGTGGAGTTTGGGCAGAAAGACACATTTGGTGTATTCTGGCCATACACATTGGAAATATACAGCCTATTTTCAAATTGATTTTCTAAATCACATATGTCAAACACAAGGCCCATGGGATGAATCAAACCTGTCTTGCTGTCTTTTGTGGTCCCCAGTTACTGTACAGCATCCAAGACCTACTACACTGATATCCATTTGTGCAGTCCCAATCAGCGGCGAAACTAACCTCTACTAAGATATGCATGATCAGCTGTTAAAACAGCAGGTCGCTGTATCTAGCAGGCAGATTTATAGTTACACTGCTGCTTTGGACTGCACAAATGGATAGCAGCATAGTAAGGCGTAGATGCAGACACCACTGTAACAGCTTATTGCGTATATAGCTCAGCGCTGGGAAGGGAGGTGTGACAAAGGGCTGTTCCATTACCGCAACAAAAGAGTAAGGTGGGCATTTCACATTAGCACATGATCACACCATAAGCAGAGGACCCAATCCAAAACAGTTTGCTTCACACCCTTTCCCTGCTGAGACCCAGCACTAGGCACAAGCGTGACAGAAACCCAGTCCTGCATCGGCTTAGTGTCTTATTAAAAAATTTGGCCCACCACTTTTGATTTTAGCCCCTTAGTTTTAAGTTTGATACCCCTGGTCTAATTGACTGAAAATGTCTCATATTGTATGGCCAGCATTAGCTAGCTAGCATTTTTGC
This sequence comes from Hymenochirus boettgeri, assembly GCA_019447015.1. NCBI lineage: Eukaryota > Metazoa > Chordata > Amphibia > Anura > Pipidae > Hymenochirus > Hymenochirus boettgeri. The sequence continues at coordinate 95,203,547 of CM033472.1, read as the reverse complement.
AGCTTGTGACAAGTAAATGTATTGTTTCTACTTGAATTAAGGGGAAACGTTCTGTTAAATTACCCCAATGATGTTTTGATGTTGCCAAAACTGTTGAAATTAATCTAAAGAAAAATTCAAACCTTCACCTTTATTTTATAATAGAAACCATTATATTAAAAAAATAAAAAGCAGAAACTGGACGATGTAATAGTAATATCATACGTGTACTAATAAATTATCTAATAACAAAAATTCATAAACCTAAACCACCATATAGAAAAATATACCGTATAGAACAATATATGACAAATAGTTATAAATAATCTAAATATATGAACATACTAAGTATACTAAAAGTACCTTCAATGTATGTAAACTTATCATATCAATATATTTAGGTTGTACCGCATCAAGTTTGTGTATCCATCTGGCCTCTCTGCATAACAAAACATTGTTTCTATCACCACCTCTGCTGTTGATTGGTATGTGGTCAATAACCATTGCTTTTAGATCGGATACTTGATGTTTAGTCATTACCCAGTGTGCAGCTACTGGAGGTGCATCCCCTCTGGTGGGGTTTGGATCAGTCTTAGCAAGAGCTATGCGGATATCGCTCTTGTGGCGTTGAAGCCTATGTTTGAACGGGTCCTTTGTTTTCCCTATGTAAATTAGGGAACATGGACATTTTAGTATGTACACACAATAAAGTAGCCCTGTATCATTATTTGTTTGCCAGAGTAGGGATGGTTAAAATAATTGCTAGTGATCATTGTATTACATATATTGCAATTATAGCATTTATAACATCCCTATTTTTGGGAAAATACAAATGTTTTTTGTTAGTATTTAGAGACAGGGTCAGCCTGTATGAGGGTGGAATATAGGGTATTGCCTTTTTTATAAACCATGAATGGTTTACGTCTGGTGTTTTGTCCCAGGGTTATGTCATCCTCAACTATTGGCCAGTATTTGTTGAGGTTATGCTTGATATTGTCAGAACATGTGGTGTAGTACTGGACAAAGGGGACTCCCCTTTCTCTGGTTACTTTAGGGGACATATTTCCTGATTCTGTCTTAGCCCTTTCCAAAACGTGGGATTGATGTTCCCTCACCTTAAACCTGTTCATCATTCGATCAAGCTGTTGGGCCCTATCTTCACCATCCGAACAAATTCTGTTAACCCTCATAAATTGTGACTTAGGTAACCCCTGTATTGTATGTCTGGGGTGAAAACTCTTACCATGCAGAAGTGAGTTACGATCTGTGGGTTTTGAATAGATAAATGTCTGGATACCCTTCGTAGTGATGTTGATTTGAACGTCCAGGTAATGAGCCAGCACCTGTGAATAAACGGCATTATATATGATATTACTACCGACAGAGTTGCAGGTGCAGGTCACCATGCCAAATAATAAACACATTGTCAATGTAACGCCAAAATTTAACACAAGAGAGAAAATTCATTACCAAAGGTTTTAAATGATAATCCACAAATACTGAAAGAGGATATGTTATTGAGCCAGTGGCCGCAACAATAGGTCTAAATGGTGGATTCTGCAAATCCTTGTGAACCTTGGGAAGACCGTATAACACCGGTTTTCGTGGGTGTTGTTCAAAAACGTAATGGTAGGTGTTTTCATCAATCCAACATGCCAATAAGGCCATGTCAATTAGGGATTTAAATTTGGGAAGAGATCCTCCACGTCGGATCTTGATCTAAACCCTGGTATGCCCCTGTATTTAAATGTTCTCTCATACTGGTAGAATAAAAGGTATAGTACATAATCACAATCGACCCGCCTTTATCGGCGGGTTTGATAACTGTAGAGGTATCCTCCTAATGCGATTTTAGTGCCTGTCTTCCTGCAAAAGTAATATTAGGACAGACTTTTTTGACATCACTTTGATTGGTATTCGTCCTCATGAGTTGTGTGAATTGGTCTATGCCTTTAAATATACCTTGAGGTATGAAGTTACTCTTACATTTAAAGGGGCTGCTGGTTATGGTAGGGTGTTGTTTAAAGTGTTCTTTTTATTTAAGTGACCTTTCCAACTAGATCTACCACAAAGTTGAATTTATCAAATTTTTGGGTAGGTTGGAAGGATAAACCCTTACTAACTAAACTGGTTTCACTCAACGTTAACTGGCATGTAGATAGGTTGAAGACTAGGTTCTCCGTTGTGTAGCTAAGACTGATCCAAACCCCACAAGAGGGGATGCACCTCCAGTAGCTGCACACTCGGTAATGGCTAAACATCAAGTATCCGATCTAAAAGCAATGGTTATTGACCACATATCAATCAACAGCAGAGGTGGTGATCGAAACAATGTTTTGTTACGCAGAGAGGCCAGATGGATATACAAACTTGATGCGGTACAACCTAAAGGTCTGAACGTAAATTTGGGATTATCTTGTTATTTACCATGAAGTGTTTAATCATATACTATTACCATGGGTTTTTATCTTGTATCTTATCAGTATTATATGATGTTGGATTATTGTGTTTGATGATGGATTTTGATATGATAAGTTTACATACATTGAAGGTACTTTTAGTATACTTAGTATGTTCATATATTTAGATTATTTATAACTATTTGTCATATATAGTTTCTGTTTTTTATAATGTGGCTTTTATGTTTTTATACACCCTTGATGTTTTTATACACTCTAATATTTTGCACTAGCACTTTACACTATTGTTAGCACCTTCTTATTATGTACAATGTATTACGAATTTTGACCATTAGATGGCCATCTTAACTGTTAGGGTTGGACTTTTATCTATAAATAGCACTTCCCACTTATGTTGCTCATTTGATGCTTGTCTGAGGAAGATGCCACACTGGCTTCGAAACGTCACAAATAAAATTGTGTTGCACTTATGACTGGAGTTCCCAGTGATTTTGTTACTTTATTGTATGTAAGAAACAGTTAAAAGGCATGTCCACCCCTAAAACTAGAATTTAAACCACTACTGGCCCCACTGTTTAGTGCATAAAAATCCTTACCTCACATCCCTGCTCCAAATGGTTCTCCTGTAATGTCCCTCCAAAGTCCAAAAAACTGACCACCAGGAGCTTGGCCAAATCCATATAGGACTCTGCCTCCTGTTTCTCCTGCAGGAGAATTTGCACATGCTCAGTGCAGCCCTCCCCCCCTGCCTCTCCCTCCCGTTTCTATCTCCCTCCCCCTAGTGTAAATTCCCTTTTCTTTAGTGTTGGGCTCCCTCCCCGAACCCAACCGCCATAGTTATTTCCAGAAAACTCTCCCGATCTTACTTACATTGTTCTTTCCCCCGACGTTCAGTACAGCCAGGCTGCCTCTCAGCCAATCACGGATGCGGCTGCCGGTACTGAACAGTAATGGTTGGGAGAGTTTTGTGACAAATTACTATACGGTTGGGGTCGGGGGAGGAGTCCTACACTACAGAAAAAGATGTACAAAAGGGTGGACATGCCCTTAAAGCTCTAGTAAGTTGAATATTGTGTCCCTCTCTGTCAATACAGTACATTATACCTTGCATGTCCCAAATTCATCAATAGTAATAGAAATATCCAATAGTGATAACAGTGATGAGTCAGGGGTTACATTTTTCTTTTCTTTTTTTTCTGCTTGTACTTGTGTGAGTTTTTTGTGGGTAAAGACAATGACAAGGTTGTAAGCGTATGATAAGTACTTATTTTAAGCTCTCTTAGGCTGCGGTCACACTACAACACATAGTAATGCGGGTAAAATGCACAAACGGAATGTTGCACATTTTATTCACATAACCATTCCATTGCGCTGAAATGTTGCCAATAAAATTTGCACATGCAATCTGCTTAAAAATGGTAAACGCCTGTGCTCCGAAACCATAGCATAGTGCAGCAAAACACAGTATAGCCACCCACATTAAGTTAGCTTGGCATGTGTTTCTCATGCACAAAATGCGATTGTAAGCACACGAGAGACACTCTAGTGTTGTCTCACGCGCTAATGATCGTGGTTGTGATCCGTTATTGCTTAGGAGTCACAACGCAGGAAATGTCAATGTGGCGGCCACACTGGGCATACAATCACTTTCCGCAAACGGACAGCAACTCGCACAATTCACGTGCTGATGCGGGTGTACTTTTCACATGCATTTCCGTCCGGTATAGTGTGGCCTAAGCCTAAATAAAATAGTTAAAACTCATACAAAGTATATAATAGATCTACATACCCCAATTATTAGTAGTATATTAAAGTAGCCAATCTCATATTAGCATAAAAGAAAGCCCTGAGTATAATTGAGCACAGTTTAGTCCCAGAGTTCTGAAGAGGGTACTTACTAGAATAATTTCTCTATATTTTTTTTAGACCTTTGCAAGTAAATAGACTGAATAGTTTATACTTTGTTCAGCCTTCTTATACTATTTCATATCTAAAATATTCTGCTGTTTTCCTTGTTATACTCAGCTGGATGTCAGCGAAAATGGTTTCTGCACTTGTCTGCTGAGTATTTCTTTAAAATGTGCAGATTGTAAAAGCCGAGATGCTGAAGTCTGACTGCCAAAATGGGTTCTAATTTTCAAGTAAATTGCATTATTTTTCTCACAAAAAAATACATCCCTATTTAAACAATTACTGCAAACATTGTTGTACATAAAAATAATCTTGCATAGCAAATTAGTTCCTTCTTATTATCCTGAAATCCTCAGCAATATCACAGCAGATGCCCCCCCCCCCCCCCCCGTTTTTTGTGAAACAAAGTGTGGCAGGTAGGTTCAGTTAACACAGATGACAATCTCAACAGGTGATTGGTTGTACCTAGTGGCATTGGGGAAAGGATTTGTAAGGCAGCAGTAACTTTAAATGGCATGCCAATCCCCAAATAAAATGTTGTGTAAAATTAAATCACCCCCCAATACTTAAATACTTTGCTTTGCCTTAAAATGGATTGTGGTCCTGGACTGGAGGGCTCACTGAAGATCTGCCTCTTTAAATCTAGATTGTCTTCATTTAGTGCATAGTAAAGCAAAGAGATGGACTGAAATTGCCTTCCTAAAAAAAACTTTGATCGGTAAGTGCAATCAATGCACCTTCTGTTCGTCTTATTAATTTGCACTACAAGTGCTTATATTTATAGCTAGCATTATCTCCTCTTAGAATTAGAACTATATAGCTTTATTGATGCCTTCAATTATTATTATATTATTGCACAACATTATCAATGTTAATTTTTGCCTGGTGCACTTTTTGTTTATTTTAAAACTACATTAACTGTCACTTTTGCATTGATTTGTAAAAAGAACATATATTTAATATTTTAATATTTTACGTACATATATTTAATTTGATTTTATTATATAAATATTACAGGATTCACAATGTAAGATTTATATCTCTAAATTTATTAGATATAAATATATAAATCTGTATATCGTTCTTTTGGGATTGGAAAGCAAAGATACCACACACTGCTAAATATTTAAAAATTGAATATATATTGTTTACTTAATCAAGTTACCATAACAATAAAACAAACAAAGATTATTTAAACATAAAACATACACTATATCACAATATTTACATGATAAATGATTACATGTAGCCTACATTAGTTACCACAGAAAGTATACTTCAATGTTAGCCATGCTGTTGTCCTGGCCTGTATCCATCAGATCCCACATGACATGCTTCTGGCATGGCTTCCACCTTGTCCAATCTCCAGTCTGTGTCCTCAGTCCCTCAGTTGTCCAAGTAAACTTCCCTTAAGCTAGGTACACACATCACAGATTTCTGAAAGATGACAGACAGGATCTGCAAAATCCTGTCTGCCATCTTTCAAAGATCTGCATACACACAGTCCCGAGCGTTCTCCCTGAACTTCATAAGGAGAACGCTCGGGACTGTGTGTTTCCATCGGCCGCGCTAGACTCCTTTATAGGGAGTCTAGCGCGGCCAATGGACATTTTCGGACTTTCCCGAACGAGCGTTCGGCCGACCCGATCATTCGGCGCATACACACATAACGATAAAGCCCCGATATCGTCGGATTCGACGGTATCGGGGCTTTATCGTTAATGTGTGTACCCAGCTTTAGTCCAAAAAGAGCTCATTGAAGTCCAGAACGATTCTCCAAGATTCTCCCCTTCTAATCTAAAAGAGACCCTGTAAAACATGGACAGGTGTCTTTCTCCTTCTTATTCCCACAGACAAGACGTCTCTGTAATACACAGTATGCAGTATGCTAACCTATTGTTCATATCCTATTGATGTGCCCAACCAACCTTAATTTACACCTGTGTATGAACTAATGATTATGGGAATGCAGTATCCTGCCTTCCATAGATATCTTGTCTACCATGATTGACCAGGTGCCTGTGAGAGAATGCCGTCTATCTCTTTTGTATTGCCCAATATACATTGTAAATAGAATCTTGGCATACTAAATGATATAAAACATTTTACATTAATATATGTAAAGGATCATGATTTCTTACAACAACATTTATAATTATGAGAATTGATGTATTCCTTCTGCATTACTGTTTTACTATTATTAAATGTTATTAAATGTGCCAAGGTATCTGATCTTTCTATATTTTTATAACCTTAAATATGCACTGCTGATAAAAAAGTAACCACAATGGATGAGGGAGAGAGGAGCAGATTATGTAAATGGCAGAGCCAATTAAAAGGCGACAGAATGAATGGGAAGGCAGATTGGTGGAGCTAGGAAGCACATAGAATGGGAGCAGATTGGAAGGGCCAGGTGACAGATTGAAAAGATAGTCATATTGGAAGAGGAGAGTGGGGAAATATCTAGGAACTAGAGAGCAGATTGGATAGGGAGTGTGTTTTGCCCTCTAGTGGAATTTTTGATAATTCCTTTAATGCCATATTGTATTTTAGATATAAAAACTTTGATCCTTGGTAGTGGAAGTGAAAGACTTGCCATCAATTATTTGTAGCTTCTGGTTTTAGTTTTTTTTCAGAATTCAGCCATTACCTGCGCTATTAAATTACAACATTTAAAAGGAAATTAAACCATCCATTTAAGAATATAGAAGGAGGTAAGCCAACCATCCAGCACCCTAAAGTGGTTCTTTAATATACTTTAAGTTGTCCCTCGGCAGTGTTAAAGCCATTTTAATTGATGTTTGAGCTTTTGAGCTGACATAAGCAATGCAGCAAATCATCAGCTGTCAATAACAAGATCAGAAGCATTCCCATTCTTGCTCCTACCAGATAAATAATTCCCCCATCCTTAGAGCATAAATATAAAGGGTACTGGGCTGCTGTTTCTATTAAAAATCTCTGTTTTTACTCATTTAGAGCAGAACCAAAGCTTAAAGGGTCACTATACTCACTCAAACAACTTAACATTTTCTGAAAATACAATTTGAGAGAAGAAAAATGGTGGTACTCACATATTTAAATGTGCTTGCTTTGTCATTACATTTTTTTATGTTTAGTGAGTACTCCTTATTGCAGACACCCTTCCTTACTCACTGCCTTCTTGTAGAGTCTGCTGCACTTATAAGTTCTGCAAAGCCTCACCATGGACACTGCTCTGCTTACACATCTCCCCCTCCCTTCCCCCTTTCTTTCTTTTCTCTGCTGATTCTCTTAAATGTTGCAGAAAGTGTGCTGGCAGGAAGCATAATTTCTTCTTCTGGAGTGACAGGTCTTTACCGGTAAATACTGTGATTTCAAAATGATGATTTCTCAGAATCTACAGCTTGAATTTAAAATCTGAAAATTAATTGAGTTATTTAGAGTATAGATAACCTTTAGTGCGGAATAAACCACCTTTACTACTCCCTACAAATAAAAGTACTAAGGGTAAAGACGTTAACTGCTAAATATTTACCCAAATCACACCAGCCCCTCCCCTTTCATTTAAATGCTGAAGCTTATGTCATTAGTGACTTTGCATCAATTTTTTTTAGTCTTTGTGAGATACCAGGCTACAGAGATTAAAATTTATATGAACCCTATATAAAAACTGTATCTCATGAATGTGTTAACTAAATAGGCCAGTTTTATTTAATATAGCTATGCCTTGTAGCTTTGACTTAGTCATGTGTAAGATGCCTGTGACACTACGTCCCATGTAATCTTTGTGTTTGTTTATGTAGCTTCACTCAGACGTTGACTCTGGAGATGGGAAGATAAAATATATACTCTCAGGAGAAGGTGCTGGGACTATTTTTGTTATTGATGACAAATCAGGGAATATACATGCAACCAAGACCCTGGACCGAGAGGAAAGAGCACAGTATACCTTAATGGCACAGGCAGTCGACAGAGAAACAAATAAACCATTGGAACCACCATCAGAATTCATTGTTAAAGTTCAAGATATCAATGATAACCCCCCTGAATTCTTGCAAGAAAACTACCATGCAAATGTGCCAGAAATGTCAAATGTTGGTATGTGCATTTTAAGCTTTTTTTTTTTTTACCATTACAATTTCTGTTACTTGAAATTATGTATCTCATACAAATCATTTACTACAAAGCTCAGAGTCAAAAACAATTATAACTAGCAGAATTCTGAACTCATTATTTTAGCCAGCCCTCTCAAAATAGACTGAAGACCACTCTCTAAATCAGCACAAAACCTAATTGTAGAAATGGTCAAGTCACTGTATTGGAGCCAGAGCTTTGTTTCTAAACAAATGTTTTCCCTGGGTGTAACTCTTAGGGCTCTTTCACACACACAGGTCTTTTTCAAGTGTGAAAAAGACCCATGTGTGGGTTGAAACATGTTGGATCAATAAACACTTTGTGTTCGCAGTAATCCTGCGTGGCGTCCCCTTCCTTTCTACCTTATTTTGTTTGCCAATACTGCTGGGATCGGAGCAGTAGGGAGTGACCCGAACCCCAATGGTCCCTGGCAGCGAAGCGTACACCTACTCGTTTTTATAATCCGTTCTGTTCCAGTCCGTTTAAAAAAACGCACTGCATGCAGCATTTCTGTCTGTTTTTTTATGCATTTTCTATAGAAATCTATGGAATACACATTGTTAAAAAATGGATACAAATGTATGAAAAAAATTGATACAAACTGACAAACACATGCTGTGCGTTACTGTCAGTTTCTGTCAGTTTCTAGTGTGAACGAGCCCTTAACCAGATTACATAGAGAGCAGGGTTAACTTTGATGTACCATTTTTATGAGACTAATATTATTTTTATTAGGTTAAACCTTTCCCTTAAATCTTGAGACACAATGCATATAGCAAATTATTTTATATATGATAATTAAAAATATATTATTGTACAATGCTCATTTATTGTAATTTTTAAAGCTGTATTCAAGTGAGATTCTGTTATTGCATGTATAACAAGATAAAGTGCCTAAGGATTTTATGTGCCAGTCCTTTGGAGATCCTATTCATTATTACTGCCATTTAGAATGGCAATTCCTTATGGAATAATTAACAACATTTAAATTTGCTTTATTAAAATGTGGCCAATAGGGTCACTTTCAAATAAAAAGCACTCTTGCATCCAAGGGAATATTTAGCAGAAAAATACTTAATAGCAAAATTAGAGCTTTATGAATGTATTGCCTCAGTCCCGTTTAAAATTGCATTCAAATTATCATTCCTAGTTTTTGTAAGAACTAAAACAAATTCCAATGCCTGTTTCAAGACACTGTTTCTCATCAGTTGGCGAAATGGCATTAATGGTTTAAAATGAAAATGATCCATTTTTTCATTTAATTTCTTCTTCTTCCTCAAAAAAAAAAAAAATCTACTATAATCCCCCAAGGTACAATCAAAGACATTAAATGGAGTTGTTCCCATTTATAATATCTGCATAATATTAAGAAAAGATGATTGTACAGGAGACTATTATGTTTTCTGCATCTTAATATCAAATTTCAACTGTTATATTCATAGAATATTTCCATTTATGGGTAATGTAAAATGGATATTAATACAGGACAATAGCTGTAATCATCATAGCAAAGTCATGCATTATCTCTGAGGTATTGAATTTTCATGTACGTTTTTATATCAGAAAACCATTTTCTTCAAATTCATATCTATAGCCTTTTAAACAGTTTTTTTATCATACATGCAAATATTTGACTGAATTACATAATTAAGATTTTTTTTAAATAGAATTAATGAAGGCATTTATCTGTGATTTGTTTTCTTCAGGTACGTCAGTAATTCAGGTGACTGCATCTGATGCAGATGACCCAACATATGGAAACAGTGCAAAGCTTGTATATAGCATTCTTGAAGGGCAACCATATTTTTCAGTCGAACCACAAACAGGTAAGCAGTTTTAATTTAAGATGGAGAATTTAAGTGCTCTTAAATATCTTGTATCCTGTACATGTTTTAATATTAGGGACTTAAAGGGCATGTCCACCCCTTATAAAAACTTTTGATATGCGCTAAGGCATGCTCCTCCAGCCCCAACCGCATTAATATAATTGTTAGAAAGTCCCCCGATACTTACTTACCTTCCCTCTCTCCTCCGTCGCAGTGTTCCAGCCCTCTGCTTGCATGGGATTGCAAGCAGGGGACGGGACCGGCAGCCGCATCCGTGATTGGCTGAGAGGTTCTGAACAGCGGAGGAGAGAGGGAAGGTAAGTAAAGATTGGGGGACTTTCTAACAATTATATTAATGCAGTTGGGGCTGGGGGAGCATGCCCTACCGCATACCCAAAGGGTTTAATGTTAGGGGGAGGCAGAGAAAAACGGGAGGGAGGGGGGTGGGAGGGCTGCACTTAGCATGCCTCAAACCTTGACGAGGTTGAGGCAGACTCAGGCACAGCATGAGTCACACACTGCTCCTACACAGCAGTTTCCTGGACTTTGGAGGGGCACAGCAGGGGAACTATTTTGAGCAGAAATGTAAGGTAAGGCTTGTTTTAAACTACTTGATGTGGCCAGTAAGGGGTTAAATTTTAGTTTTGGGGTGGAAATGCCCTTTAATGAACTGATCTACATAGTAACACAGTATTGGAGATTGAATAAAGATATTTGTCCATCTAAGTCCAACCATTTTAGCCCACTTATGATCCCTGTCTAAACGTTGAAAATAAGAAAGCTTTGGCATGAGCTACACAAACATACTGAGATTCTACTTGTGCTTACTCTAGCCATTTATTGCTATACTATTATTACTGCTTCTACTAAACTAATATTAGTCATTGTTTAAACAGTATACATTAAATGCAGTTTTGGCAGGTAGTTATTTCTCTCTCCTAACTTTTCTATATTTGCAAAGCAGCAGCATATTGAACATTGCTTTGTGGACACAGATCTGGCAGATTTAAACAGAAGCCACAAAGCGATGTTTAATATGCACTGCCCAAAAATACAATAAATGAGAGGAAGCAATACTCAGTCCCACCTCAAGGTGACCATACATTAGGAACATTCCCAACATTCTTCCAACATTTCCACAGCTTTCAAGCGGCACTGAAGGAACCTCCTATAGATATTAGATAGATTAGACGTTTGATGAAAGTCTATTGTTATCTAATATCTAACTAGTGTATGGCCACCTTAATGCTTGGTACACATGGGCAAATTTGTTTTCTGGCCCGATATTGTGTCGGTCACCACGGATATGATTAACCAATATGTCTGATTGGCCTTTTGACCACTGGTATTTCTGTCCAACCGACCACAATGCAGAATTTGGTAGGCCTGAAAAATTTTGGGGGGGGAATGTAATTTAGCAGTAACTACTAGGGGCAAGCCCACACCTATATTGAAACCTCTACTATACATCAAAGACACCCCCAAACCATAATTGCGCATGTTGGTGTATGGTACTAATTAGATAATTGTTTTATAAAATTTACTCTAGTAATTGAATTTGATTGACCAAATGTTTTTTTTTTTGTGAACTTAATTCATGTATTTTATGAACATTGCTTATGTTCAAGATCATGTTTTAAAAAATGAATAAAAATTAAATTAATAACAAAATACGCTGATTATCTCAGGGAACAATACAACCAATGATATCTTTAGAGAGAGGCTTCACAGAGATAGCTGTTCTTTTCTATGGAGAAAGGAAGAGGAGAGAATGCACTCGAAATCCCCTGCTATAGGGCATAGCATTTAGTGATCTGGCAAAGCGGATCTAGCTGTACAGACACTATATAATTGTTGCCTAAATCTTAATGTACACGTTTTACAAGTTGCATCCTGCATCCCAACAAAATTAAAGGTAACCGTAAGCAATGATCTAGGTTTATTTTTTTAAAAAAGTGTGTTTGGTTTCTTTGTCCTAAATGAACTAGTATATCTTTCAATAGTCCATTATCAATCTGTATAAAGACATAGAAAAGAGGTTTTACACAAAAGATTGTTCAGTCCTGAAACCAATATGAAGGTTTCCCCCATAAAATGCTTATTTATTGACTGACAGTGAGGACATTAAACCACCAATAAGGTTTGACTGTAGACTTATTTTCCTGCCAGCCTTACATTAGCATACAAGGACTGACACGGATGTACTATATCACTGAAATTTTCAGGCCTGCAATGCATTGTTCTGTCTTTGCTAGCTGTGTTGTTTAATCTAGTTGCCCCATATACTTAAACAGGTTTAGCTTGTAACAAAATCTATGTTGATAAATGGGATAACCAGATCCAACAATATAATCAGATGTCCAAGGACTGACCTTGTGAAAAAAGTTTACTTGTGCACTTTTCTGATCCTTTAAATTACCTGTATCATATATAACAGGATCATATAATCCCTTCCTTTACTGCTTTTCCTATACTGAATAAGGAATAACCTTCTACATTTATAGTGCAGTCATTCGTTTTACCCAACTATGTTTTTACAATGTCAGTTATATCATATTTCTCCTTAAAGGCCACTTTTTCAGCTTCTTCATTGTTCAGTCAGACTTGAATAAAGGAGCATAGATTATATTTTAAAGCAGTATTGACAAAAAACCCAAACATGTAAGTAATACTGTAATACACATTGGCAATACACATTAATGGGTTGCTATGTAGTTATAGGCAGTACTTAATAATTTTTCTGATGTTAACTTTCTCTAAATTCTAATGCTGGCAAATCGGAACATATTTGGAACCTAAAAAATTAAGCATTCAATAGGAATATCCTTTCCTCTAATTGAGAAATAAAAAAAAAACAGACTTTGTTAGCAGTGAAAACAAAATATACAAGATGAATTTATTTTTAAATCTATTTAGTAAATCTAATCTAAATTTGTTGTCAGTCTATTTTATTTAACATTATGAAATTGTGGCCAATGATGATAAATAGGGATAAAGTCAAATTTTGAGTCAAACCCTGTTCCTATGGACCTCTCAGATTTTCCGGATCACGGAACTCTTTCAGAATTTTCGAGAATAATGATTTTCGGAAATTCTATTTCTCAATTTATTGAATATACCTGACATTTTCGAGAAATATTAAATATGTGAACTCTCGATTTCTCAGAATACATGAATCCTTGAATCTGAATATAGAAGAAATTGTGCATTTGCAAGCAAAAATTGGAAAATTGCAGAAATTTGAAAATAGTTTGCATGTGAAGAAAGTTTTTTTTTTTTTTATATTTCAGCTATATGCACATGTTCCCCAGGCCATTTCCCAGGTCCCTGAGCCATTTACACTAACATTACCATTTGTACCCTGAATTTAATGGAAACTTTTAACTCCCATTTGTTTCTATGGGTCCATTTTGGGATTCTTGAATTTTCAGATTTCTTTTGATAATTTAAAAATCTGACCTCGGATCATAACTCAGCGGTTTCTTTCATCTCCAATAATAAATGAAAATTATTTTTAATATTGTACACATATCGTGGGAACACTGTAGACCACAGGTTGCATCTCTCACAGTAAACCTTGAATGGAAATTTTTATAGAAACCACAGCAGAAATGCTGCTTTTTTATGTACATGCCTGTTTTCTATCCATACATCATTTATAGTCTCATACTGTGAAAAGTACAGCGCTTAGAGCTAGGAACAACGTGGACTATTAGTTGTGTTTTGTGCTTGGTTTTGGATGCTTAGGGCATATTTGATTGTAAAGATAAAAAATTTTAAACGTTTTTAGGTTTCATTGACATGGTTCAATCTCTGTGCAGGAATAATTAGGACTGCTCTGCCAAACATGGACAGAGAAGCTAAGGAGGAATACCACGTTGTTATTCAAGCAAAAGACATGGGAGGACACATGGGAGGACTCTCAGGGACAACAAAGGTGACAATAACCTTGACAGATGTCAATGACAATCCACCAAAGTTTCCACAAAGTAAGTGCAAGTATTTATAGTAATGTATGTTGGCATTTCACCCTAATTAGCTCTATAATTAACCTGTTTTTTTTAACCTGTAAGCAGGGATTTTGTAATGAGTTAGCATAGTTAAGCACTGAAATTTCGGTGGCTGGGGGACTTATTATTAATTAGAGTGGGATTTTTAGGGCAAGGAGGTGCAAAGTGCTTACTGTATTGTGGTACCATGTGTATCTTACAGCTGTTGCCATAGATCATTAGACATTTTGGAGAGCTGCTTTTAAGGGCGCTATAGCCCATATTACCAAAAAAAAACAAAAAACTTTGCTACCTGATGTTATATAAGCATAGTGTGGGTTTTATAGTACTTTTGGAGTTGCTGTGCCATTTTGGAAACAGCGCAAGTGACCCAATGCAATCCAGCCACCACAGGATGAAATTTGTAGTTTCTGGATACAGAACATGACACTCCTGCTAGGACTGGAGCTAGGACTTTTTTTCTCAAAACACCCATATATTTTCAGCAGTGTACTTTATGATTGTATTTGAAAAATAATTTTGTTGAACTGATGTACTTTGTTTTGTTTAATTTCAAACTAACATTCATATGTCTAGGTGCATACCCCATGTCTGTGTCAGAAGCTGCTGTTCCAGGAGAAGAGGTAGGAAGAATAAGAGCTAAAGACCCAGACATCGGAGAAAATGGCTTAGTAAAATACAAAATTCTTGAAGGGGATGGTGCAGAAATGTTTGAAATCACAGCTGACTATCAAACGCAGGAAGGGGTTGTTAAACTTAAAAAGGTAAGAAAGATTTATAGAACTTTTTTTTATTATATTATAAAAAAACACACATTTTTTAGACTTTTCTGCAAGCAGTATCGGACTGACCCACAGGATTATGGGGATTATGGGGAATTCCCTGGGGGGCCACAGAGAAAAACAGAGAAAACTGCTAAAATTTAAATACAGAGCCAAAAGGACAGTATGAAATGCATTATAATAAACAATAGGAGTCAGTAAGAGTAAGATAAATATGTAAATATGTGATTATAGACATATGAAATGTTAGGTGGGCCCCTAAATTCATCCTGGTGGGTCGCTGGTCTAAGATTTCCTGGTGAGTCCCAACACCCTAGTACAACACTGTCTGCAAGTTATGTGTCATGATTAAGGTTACAATTACCGTATATACTCGAGTATAAGTCAAATTTTTCAGGCTTTAAAGTTAGCCTGAAAACCTAACCTTGACTTATACTCGGATCAAGTCCTAATTTAGATCCAAATTCTGCAATTGCGGATAGTAACCAGTAGGTGGCACTGTGTTAACCTGCATAGAAAGTTACAGGAGCTGTTCTTGCCTGCTTCCTGTAGTCTGGCTGCTGGACTCACTCAGCACTGTCACTGCTCATCTGGATGCTGTAAATCTGATGGGTCTTCTCAGTTTGGGGAAAAAAACAGCTGCTAGTACAGTGCAAATGACAACTATTGTGATCAGAGGGCCCTTTACTATATGGGGTCAGAGGGCCCTTTACTATATGGGGTCAGAGTGCCCTTTACTATATGGGGGTCAGGAGAATTGTAAATGATGGTAAGCTTAATTAAAAGATTACTGAACTTTGCCACTCCACATGTTTAGAAACTGCAACTCCCAGCAACAAAGCATGCTGGGAGTTGTAGTTTCCAAACATCTGGAGTGCCAAGGAATTGGAGGTTACTGGTACTGGATTTTGCTATTACTGTATGGGATTCATGTATGGGAATTCTGCTGTCCATTTAAAGGGCAACTTAAGCCACAAAACAATACAGAATCAGAAGGCAGTAGTGGTCATAATTTCTACCCTAGACTTATACTCGAGTCAATCAGCTTTTATAATTTTTTCAGGTAAAAATAGGTATCTCTGCTTATTCTCGGAATCGACTTATACTCGAGTATATACGGTATATGCATTTTATAAAGGAAAAAAGTACATCAGCCTTTTAAATAACTAAAGATCTTGGCATTTTGGTAATATACAAGTTTACTTAATTTTGCATTATGTTTTAAGAAAACATGAAACGTTCATTTTATAGCATTTATTATGACATGATCAAAATAATTTCAATGTTTTAACAGGAAGACAAGACTTTTAATTGTGGATAACATCTATAATCTATATTCCAAATGTCTATAAATCTCAATGATAAAAATATTGATATGTCCAATTGTTATTTATTATTTTGAATGTGTTTTACAGATCTGTGAATTCTTTCCTTGGCACATGATGTAGGGAAAATCGGAATTGTATTTTTCTTAAGCACATATTGTATTTTCTTGTAGGTAGTGGATTATGAAGCTAAGAAGTTTTACAGTATGAAGGTGGAAGCAGTGAATGACCATATCGACCCAAGATTCCTTAGTCGGGGACCATTTAAAGACACTGCTACAGTGAAGATCTCAGTAGAGGATTCTGATGAGCCTCCAATATTTTTAGAGACTGGTTATATTTTTGAAGCATATGAAAACGCCCCATCTGATACTGTCGTGGGCAGAGTTCATGCTAAAGATCCAGATGCTGCAAACAGCCCAATAAGGTAAAATACTACAGTTTTAACATTTTGACAGTATTATTTCTCAGTTTTAAGGGAAAAACATTTTTTGGATTACATTTGGTTACCTAGTTACTGAATATATCAAAAGGTGTGACAAAAGGGAAAGAAACAAGTGTAATATACATCCAATAAATGTACATTAAGGAAGAAGTTTGAGTAATTGTCATTTAGCACATGGTATGGATTATTTAATCTATGGGAATGTCGTGAGGTTCTCTGACACAATAGTAGAGTATATAAAATTCTAACTGAAGTCACTGCTTTTTGTCATTAGCTAGCTGAGTATATTTGGGTGACAAATTACTGATTGGCTCACAGGTCAATTGGCTGAATATTGCAAAGTTTGTCTACAGATTTAATGGCCCGAGTTTCATTTATCTTGCTTCGTGGATAAATTAAAGCGGAAAATAAATGAAGAGTCCTGTCACCTACAGCTTGGCACCTGCCCTAAGTATACACTGATAGTGGGTAATAGCTATACTTAATTATAGCTTAATTATATTTAAAATTTAAAAAGAGGTGCATTTTTCTTCTGCTATCAATATTATTGAAGTAATTCTAAGTGAAATGCATTGATAAGATAGGGTTAATGTTGTAATATTGGATCCACAGGGCAACCACAGAAGTATCATTTGATAAGCCTTTTTAGAAGTAAATAAATGGTTATTTAAAAAAAAGTGAGAAGTAAGAAGTTTTAGAATAAGCCCAGGGCTGATTGAGAATTAGGTATCTGCCAGAGCTTGGACACAAACCTGGTTTCTACCTGTCAAAACTACAGATGGAATTTTAACACAGTATTACCAAAATTTTGGCCGTGGAAATCTTAGCTTGGGTTTCCAAGTTCTGAAGGACTAGCCCAACACATTTAAATGTCTGTGCTGTGCCCTGAAGGTGAACATCTTCCATCATAGTAACTGGGAAAATAGCATTTATACAAAGCAGTTTATAAATTCCCCCACTTGGAAGGGAGCAGAGATTTCCTCTTATGCTCGGTACGCACCATCTGAGTTTTTGTCCAGACCGAGCCTTCGTTACTAGTGAGCGCTTGGCTGGGACAAATGACTGTCAGTCACGGCATTAGTGGCCACGGCCGACAGTGCGCTACCGATCGTGCAGTCCCATAGGGAACCACACGATCGGCCGTGATTTACCAACAGCCCTGATTGCCTGTTCATGCGATACTGCCTGGTCGCCCCACACCATCAGATATTTACATCCGACCGACCAATACACGGCACTATTGGTCGAGCGGCTGTAAATATTGTACCGTGTGTGCCCAGCCATAGAGGGCACATACAATGTACAATCAGTTCCACTGTTAAGTGTTGGGCATATAAAATTGTGCTCTGATTGCACATTTGCATGCTTGGTTTTAAAATTACAGTTTTACACAGTGTTTATAAAAACAGTCAGATAATTTTAAGCTCAAATGTCATAAAAAGGTAAGGCACTTAACTTCCCACTGACATTATACAAGGTTTCAAAAAATTAAATAAAATTAAATTTAACGTTTGCTGTTATCCACAAGTCAACCATCCAAGGCAAAGAAAAGGAATTTCATGGATTCTATAGTGGATCTAAATCTTGTCAGATTTTGTTAACATATTGGTAGCTCCGGCCCGCGGTAGGGACCGAAGCGTCTGACCTGAGGCGGGCGGGGCCAGCGGGGGATGCTGGGAGGTGTAGTCCCAGGTCGCGGCCGCCTCCTGGTGGGTTCCCGCGAGAGTCCGGCCGCGGCGTGCGTGTGACGTCACCACGTCATTACGCGAGCCCGGATTGGCCGCGGCCGGTCTCGCGAGAGGCGGGAAGGTGACGTCAGTGGTGACGTCATCAAAGCTATTTAAAGGGGCGGAGCACGAGGCTCGGGCGCCATTTTGTTGAGTGCTAGCAGGGAGAAGGATCTTCCCCACCCTCCCTCCCTATAGTTATATGGTTTTGAAAAGTGTTGGTTAATGGTTTATTACAAAGGAAAAAAGGGGATGTTGGAGTCACAGCTGGCGGATGCATCCTTGCGAAGGTTATGTTGGGAGCCGTTACATGCCCTCTGGGGATCCAGAGGCGTGGCATTTAGCATTGGCTACGGCTCGGGGACTTATGGTTAATTAACATGCAATGATGCATAAATTATGTTTTGAATATTTTAAATTGATCACATGTTGTAATGTGTCAATTAATAAAAGCTGTGGCCTTATGTTTCACCCAACAGGTGTGTCTGTCTGTTCTTAACACAAAGTAAGTGTAAAAGGGGTTAATTTCAAGTAAACAGCCACGATGGCTCCAGCCTTAGGTCTGACTTGGTTTTCCAGTTACATTTACCATTGTTTAAACTGTATATAATAATAAACTTTGTAAATACAAATATAACTGATCAGTGCTAACATTGCAGCTCACATCTGATAATATTCGTACTTTTTGATGATATTTTGATGACACATACATACATTCTCCTTTACATACAGGGATTTGAAAGCAGGAGACTCCTACCTACAGTAGGGATTTATCTGGTTTACCAAGCCTGAGAGGAAGTAAAGGCTTTCATTAGGGCTGATAAGCACAGGACAATATTTTGAACAAAACAAACACTTGCACGATTTTTTAGACTCATGGACATGTGGCATGCAATCATTTTTGACACAACTGTTTATTCCAAATCAAATTTTTTGATTTGACGATCAATCTGACATTCAAGTAGACATTTCCATTGTTTGGTCAAAAAGTATACATTTTCCTGATCAACTTACTGGAAGAAGGATAAAGATATGCATTTTAAATAACAAATCATTATTAATAAGATAATGTCAGTTGGCAAACTAGTCCAGGCACAACCACTACCTTTTCCTGTTGATTTACAACTGTCTACATTACACAGAATTCTTTTTTTTTTTTCCCCATCCAATTCTGTCGCCCCCCCTCGCGTTTTACTAAAGCGGAAAGCTTGTCAGTTGCAAAGCTTTATAGCTTGTTGGCTGCCTCTGCTGCAGGTGTAAACATACCTTTATTAATGTTTTCATTTGTTGGAGGTTTAATAAATAACCCAGTTCCTTATGTGGATCAGAAAATAGAATTCTGAAAGAGTCTTCTATATATTTTTCTGACATCCTAATGCCAGGGAGGATTTTTGTTTCTCTTAAGCCCTTTGCCTATTTACAGAATGGAATGGAAAAGGTACATTTTCTTGTGTTTGTATCCTTCTCATACTGAAATATTTATAGTTTAGGTGAAAATTGGACTGATTCAACATTTTCTTAAAAGCTTTTGTAAAACAAATCAATAAAAAAGGATTAAAAAAAAAGGTCTCCTTGAAGTGGCACTGCTGAGGTTAATGGAAATGCAATTTACCTAGAGTATGCAACAAATAAATAAAAATGAATAGATGTCCCTGGTACTCCCCTAGCACCTGTCTCTGCTGGTAAGTTTTTGTTGGGGGGGATGATCGTAAGGATTTCTTAAAGAATGCTTCACTGCCCATAGAAGGTGGAGCAATCTCCCTGTCTGTACCTAGCTTTAGGCTAGGCTACCTCTACAAGATATTTTAGGTTCTCCCTGGAAATTTGTAGTACATCTGGTTTTTGCAAACCAGAAAACACATGAACAAGTTGCCATGATTGTATGTGATTGATTGTGAAGTTCTTCAGGTCAGACTCTGATACACTCTGTAATATGTTTCTTGCCATATAAGAAATCCAAATGTGATATTTTAGAGCTACAAATGGTTTCTAATTAATGCATGGTGTACCAACAATCTGTGTTCCATATGTATTTACATTATCCCCTGTGGTGCTGCTTTTGATAGGAGATTTCCTGCTGCTTTGTTTTTATTTATTTGATTTGATTTTAAAATATGGAGAAAATGATAAACAGGCTTGGATATAAGCAATTTCAATGTTGTATGCATTGCATTGATTACATACCTTTTTCTACTTTATGTACAGTAAAGAAAATGGTCAAAATTGGTTTTCATGGAAAGTTTTTGCTTTATTTCCGTGTATGATTCAAATAAACTTTATATCATTATTAGAGATGGGATCCGGGTCCAACTCGGACCAGGATCCGACACGGAACCCCATGGTTCAGAAATCCGAATGTTCCGTCCAACCCAGATGCGGGACTTCAGAGCGAGTTTTCGATTTTTAACGAACGTTCGAACTATTATAAAAGTTCTCGAAAATATCCTTGAACTTTCAGTAATCCTCAAAAATACAACCGGAAACCAGATGGATCGTTCAGATTTTGGGACTTCAGAGCTAGTTTTCGATTTTTAACGACCGTTCGAACTATTATAAATGTTCTCGAAAATAGCCTTAAACTTTCAATAATCCTCGAAAATATAACCGGAAACTCTTAAATAGTTTCCGATCGTATTTTCGAGGGTTATCGAACGCTTGAGGCTATTTTCGAAAGTAGCCTAAACTTATCTAGGCTGGCTCAGTCCCTCTTTCGGCTTCACAAAATTGCCAATAGAAAGTCTTGCTCCTTGCAGGGAGTAAAGGAAAGTTTAGGTAAGGCATTCTGCAAAACTAAACCAAACTGAAGGACCTAGCGTGAGAACTATTCAGGTGTGGAATGGGAGGGAGGTGAATATAGTTCTCTTTTAAACTTTATTGAACTAGCAAACAAACTGCATGATCGTTTTGGTTTTCCAGATTTAGTAAAACTAGGATAAAAAGTTTTTCCATAAAAATGTAATCCTAATGTTAATTTATTTTTTGGCAAAAATTCAAACAGTATCTAAGAAAACAGCATATATGTTTGAATATAGGGTTAAAGACAAGATGATCTGTATAAATATATAAAATATTACCTATTTTTGAGATTGATTGCCTTATACAACGGAGTAACTTTGGCTTCTCCTGGAGGTTTCATATATTTGGCATTATAGATTTTTTTTAAACATTAATAGCTACGAAAGAGGATCCTGATGTTGCAAAATGCCTCCCTACATGGAAACATGAATAAATTATGAAGTAAAATTTCCTTTTAAAAGTTGTTTGATAGATTCCATTAATATTCTCATTTTGCAGTGCCTGCTGCTGGGAAACTATTTTCCAATGAATCTTTAATATCTAACACTTGCACATCAGGCTGGTTAGTAACTCTCTGGTCTAATTACTCTATGATCATCCTCTTTAGGTACACGATCGATCGGCATACTGACCTTGACAGATTTTTCAGCATCAACCCAGAGAATGGGGTCATTAAAACCACCAAGTCTTTGGACCGGGAAGAATGTGCTTGGCACAATATCTCAGTCATAGCAACAGAAGTCCGTAAGTATTCATCAGATGATTTGAAATTATTGTTTAAAGGTAACTATTTTACTAAAATGATTATTAGTACATTATAACAGTTCTTCATATCTCACTTAAACCACTTTGTCTGCCTATGTGATCATTGTTTATTGTTTGATTAAGCAAAAGTTCATGCTACTATGCATTAAAATGTGTGAAGTCAGGCTCCTCAGTCATTTTTAACTCCTCCTCCTTCCCAAGCCACTGGCCCAGGCTTGTTAAATGTGTTTCAGGAGCAAGAGAGAGAAGCTGTCCAGGTAGATTGAAGAGTTGATTGAAAGTCAATTTCCTAGTGAGGCAAGCCTACTCCTACCTACCTAGGGTCTGTTTAAGCTGCACATGCTATGCCTAACAGCTCATCGCTCAGCCTCTGTGATCAGTGTGACTATCTTTTCTATCTCAGAAGAGATAATAATGAATGTGCAAAGGCTGACAAGTGGTCAGCAGCAGTACAAGAAAAATTATGACAGCTTCAACCTCCCTGGGAACTGGACTTAAAAATCATTTTTAAAAAAGGGCATTATTAGACCATAGTTTATCTTTAAAAAAAAAATAGATTTATAGAATCAAGACATGCTTGTCCATTCATTTGTCCTTTTTTTAATAGACAATCGTGTTCATGAAACTAGAGTTCTTGTTGCCATTAAAGTATTGGATAAAAATGACAATGCTCCAGAGTTTGCAAAGCCCTATGAAGCTTTTGTTTGTGAAAACGCCCCAGTGAACCAGGTATTGTACAGTTAATATATATTAAACACCAGATAATTTTTAACCCAATAAGGATTACTAATTATGTGCTTTGTTTGAGTTTTTTTTGGTGTGTCTATTGGCAATTTAATATGGAGTGAATGAATAACGAGAATTTTCGCCCTGATTATTGTGAATATATCATTCTTTATTAGTTCATATGGAACCAGTATAATAATGTTCAGTGGGGTAAAATATAATTGTAAAAATTAAAAGTCAGGTAATCTTTCATTGCGGCTAACTTACTTGCAGCTAACTTACTTTCTCACCCCTCCCAATTAGGGATGGACTAGAACTCGAACTCGAGCCCGAGTTCGAGCTGAACTTTATGAGTTTGAACGGACTCGGACTTCTCGAACTATCCCGGACCTGGATTTCTCGGACTTTCGATGTTTACGCCATTCACTAACTCTAGAATGTAGCATAGTGTAATGTAGTTGCTGGATAGTGTAGTGGTTAATGGCACTACCTTTGACATGGGAGACCAGGGTTTGAATCCTGGCTAGGTCAACTATACAAATGTTTGGAGTTTTATAATACCCTAGTAATATAATAACCATATAATAACCTAGTAATATAATATTGTTATTATATTACTAGGTTATCATATGGTTATTATATTACTAGGTTATTATATGGTTATTATATTATTAGGTTATTATGGTTATTATATTACAAGGTTATTAAATTACTAGGGTATTATAATAACCATTATAACCTAGTAATATAATAACCATATAATAACCTAGTAATATAATAACCATATGATAACCTAGTAATATAATATTATATAGGGTATTATATGGTTATAATATTACTAGGTTATTATGGTTGTTATATTACTAGATTATTATATGGTTATTATATTACTAGGGTATTATAATAATCCAAAATTTATATAGCTGCCCCCAGCCAGGATACGAACCCTGGTCTCCCATGTCAAAGATGGTGCCTTTAACCAATCCCGCCACTACACTACTCAGCCACTACATTACATTGATGATATATTACTAGGTTATATAGTAATATAATAACCATATAATAACCTAGTAATATATTCTCCATATAAATCAGAGGCTGGATAGTGTAGTGGTTAACGGCGCCACCTTTGACATGGGAGACCAGGGTTCCAAACCTGGCTGGGGCAGCTATACAAACTTTGGATTATTATAATACCCTAGTAATATAATAACCATATAATAACCTAGTAATATAATGACCTAGTAATATAATAACCATATGATAACCTAGTAATATAATGACAATATTATATTACTAGGGTATTAAAATAATCCAAAATTTGTATAGCTGCCCCCTTTAATATATTGATGATATATTACTAGGTTATATAGTAATATAATAACCATATAATAAACATATGATAACCTAGTAATATATTATCCATATAAAGCAGAGGCTGGATAGTGGAGTGGTTAAAGGAATCACCTTTGACATGGGAGACCAGGGTTTGAATCCTGGCTAGGAGCAGCTATACAAATGTTTGGATTATTATAATAACCTAGTAATATAATAACCATATAATATTATTTATAATAATAAGTAATATAATATTATATGGTTATAATATTACTAGGTTATTATATGGTATTATAATACCCTAGTAATATAATAACCATATAATAACCTAGCAATATAATAACCATATAATACCCTAGTAATATAATAACCATATAATACGATTTATAAAAATAAATAATAATAATAATACAATATTATATGGTTATAATATTACTAGTTTATTATGTATCTAGGGTATTATAAGAATCTAAACATTTGGATAGCTGCCCTAGCCAGGATTTGAACCCTGGTCTCCCATGTCAAAGGTGGTTTCTGTACCCACTACACTATCCATCCCTCAACCATTCAAGTGTACTGTTTGCTAAGCCTAGGAAGGACTGTATGCTAACAGGAAGGATCGTTCGTTCGTACATTCGATAATCCCAACAATTGCCTGCCTGACTTGTTTTAAGAAGTTTTGTTGACAGTGACGTGTTCCCCAGATCATTTCCCAGGTGCCACAGCCATTTACAGTAAGTTACCACAGTTAGTTTTACTGTAATTCACTCGGACTTTTCGAACTATCTCTCCCCCATAGACTTGAATGGGTCCAAATTCGAACTTTTGAACTTTCTTTGAAGTTCGGAAGTTCGAAAACGGACCGAACTTTATATAGTTCGACCATCTCTACTCCCAATAACACAAGGGAATACAAAATACTTTAGATAGACTTGCAACTCGTCTCCCTCCTTTTGGCTAAATCAAATCATGTATGATTATTAGAGATGGACTAAAAACCCAACCCTCGAATTAGTGATATTTCTCGAATGTAGCCTGATTGTAACCTGACAATTGCCTGATTGTGGGGGAAATTAGAGTTTTGATATGGACATGTTCCCCAGACCATTTCTCAGGTGCCAGAGCTATTTACAGTAAGTTACCATGGCTATTGTATTTGTAAATTAAAACTAGAACTTTTCAAACTATTTTCTCCCATTGAACCATGGCTGGGAAATGCTAGTAAACCCCTAATCTGAGTGTCTCTGTGTGGCATGTAATATTGCATTTCAGCCACCAGGTGGTGAACAACACAGAAGTTCCTTTTCTAAAGCGTGTCCGTCTGTATCTCTGTGTTGTATGCAATATTACATTTCAGCCACCACATGGCGCAGAACATGGAATTCCAATCCTAAAAAGAGATCAGAATGGGGGCGTGTGCTTGCTGGAGTTCCTCACTGCTGCTGCTCAGCCTGATTTTGAGTCACTCCAGACTTAGTAAGTGTCTTTATGGTTTTACTGTCAATGGGGTCATCTTACAGTTACAGGTCAGTGGGTACCATGCTGGACATAATTACAGGTCAGTGGGTGCTATACAGGACACAATTACAGGTCAGTGGGTGCTATGCTGGACATAATTATAGGTCAGTGGGTGCCATGCTGGACATAATTACAGGTCAGTGGGTGCTATGCTGGACATAATTATAGGTCAGTGGGTGCTATGCTGGGCATAATTACAGGTCAGTGGGTGCTATGCTGTCCACAATTACAGGTCAGTGGGTGCTATGCTGTCCACAATTACAGGTTAGTGAGTGCTATGCTAGACATAATTACAGGTCAGTGGATGCTGGACATTTGGGGCATTTTATATTTAAAGGTCAGTGTGTGTTTCAGGGAGGGGGAGCATGTCTAGAGCCGGTTAATGTAATGGGCTTAATGTATAGAATTACTATATTGGCAAAGTTTACCTTTCCCATTTTACTTTCAGTCTCTACCTCCTCCACTGTAATCCGGTTCTATCCACTGTCCCTGTGAATCTCATCCAGTCAGTCAGGACTGCGCTGTTAGCTGTACATTATACTTAAATTGGGCCGGAACACAGATTGTATTAACACACTGGCACTTCTTTGTATATAATGCGATGATGTTAAAGGGCTAACACTGTGGCAAATGTTTGGGGCATTGAGCAGCAGTCATCAATATGTGAAGATATTGTACTACATTGTTAAAGGGGAAGTTAATATGATACACATGGAAAAGAAAAACACTTTATTTGAAGTGTGCAAGAAGTTCACAGAAACAGTCATCATGTATATAGTCACGCATTGATAGGTGACTGCTGCTCAATACCCCAAACATTAATTTGCCACAGTGTTAGCCCTTTAAACATCATTGCATTATATACATAGAAGCGGAACTCTGTTAATCCAGTGCATGTACCAGTCCACGTTTTACAGCTAGCAGGGCAGTCCTATATAACTGATTGAATGGCGATCAGATCCAGCAAGTCTCACGGGGGCAGTGATTTGAACGGGATTACAGTGGAGGAGGAAGGGGCAACAAGTTAAGTGGGAAAGGTAAGTTTTTAAAATGGCTTAGAAAAATAAGAGTGAGGCTGTGGCTCCACTTTAGCGCATATAAAAATGCATTTCTGTGCGCTTTTGCTGCCAGCTTGTATCCAATTTTACATGCATTTGCGCTTGTATTTTGTAGGGGTTATGGGTAAAATAACTCTCACAAGATATCTTTAACTGCTTTATCACACATACATGTTTTGGACTTGTGTGAGACGAGACAAGAGTAGGAACCAGGAAGATATTGAAGTTTAAGGAGTCTGTGATTATTATTATGGCTAAAACAATCACATGTTATGCTGATTTTGTCCGCTTGTGACTGCTTTTCTATGTGACTTATGTGACTTGTATTAAGTGTGATTTTGACAAAAACGGTGATCTCTCTGTTGAATCACAACGGATCACAACGCACACAGTGGGGCCTACTTCCCACGATTTACATTATAAAAATTAAATGTCATGCGAATCACAAAGCACAAATGGATCATAAAACACGTCAAAAACACACTAGTGGGGCTAAGCCCTTACATAGTGTTTTAAAGATACAGCTTTCCAATGGACTGAACTTTGATTTACCCTGTACGTTCCCTTTAAAGGAAAACAGCAGCTCCCTATATGATGTACTTTATTATCCTCTATGTATTGTGCCTGGAAAAACGTACAATATGCATTCTCTGTTGTACTTACAGAAAAACCATTGCCAGCTCTGTCTGCAGGGTATTATAACTGTGATATATTCAGCTACTCATTTGTGTATTTTGCTTAATTGCAGTTTATGCAAAAATACCAACTAGTTCTGTGAGGCCAATAAATATTATATTTGATAAATTTAATTTTATTAGAACATTATGTTTGGGAATAACTTAACTGATGGAACCAGAAAATAATAACAAAGTTATTTCTCTAAATAAAATGAATAAACATGTTATTTCTATTGTGAAAACATGACATGCAATATACATTTAAATAAGGAAAAACAAATTTTAAAGAATATGCTGAATCCTTGTACTGTATGCCTGAATGCTGAACCGATATTTCAAAGACTTTTTACTTATTAAATGTTTCACGTTTTACAAGAGGATTTATTTAAAATATATTAAAACAGAGGCTCTTGGGACATTTTGGTTTGTAAACAAATTTTACTGAAAAGCTTAGTAAGTTCAGGCAGATAATGGAAAATTGATTGGTTAAAGCCCTAACACAGTTCTAATCCTAGTACTATTGGTCAATACTATAAGGACATTTAAAAGACGTGTTTAAAAAAATAAAACCTTCTTAAACTGTATAAGGATGATCATTGTGACTTGATTTGCATACAGACTTATCATACAGTAGATACAACATTATTTAAACTAGATTGCATGAATATACAGTTTATTATACAGTCATATTTGAACCAGATTTTATGTTTTTATAGTAGGCACAGGCTTATTTGGATTACGTCACATATATATGCTGTATTTACAGCCTTATTTGAACTGGATACAATCAGGGTTATTCAATAAAAGTTCTTATCATTTAAAATGGTGCTAACTTTGCCCCAATCAATCAGATGTAAGATTACAAATGTTAAATAAGATCTGATTGGTTGGGGCAAAATTATCACCATTTTAAACGATAAGAACTTTTATTAAATCTCCCTGAATGTTTTTACATTATACAGCCTTATTTGCACATGTACACAGTAAATGCAGCTTTATTTGAATTATATTGAATGCATAAACATTATCAAAGGGTAATTGTGGTCTCCATACAAGAGGCTTTTATTAAGAAGGGCACATTCTTACCTTTAAAATCACTCCAGTGTCATGCCTCTAGCTACAATCTATCCAATGTTACAGCAGTATTAAGGATGGTTTTTCCCGCTAGCACTGTAAGCTGTGACATCACCAGCACCATTGTTCTGGCTCCATGCCTTGTGGTGGCCATAGACACTATAATTTGATTGTACAATTCGCTGATCGTACGATCAGATTGAGGTGAGAACTTTTTTTTTTCAACTGGTCCGATAAAAAAGAAAATTGCCCAGCTGCTCTAAGTTTGTGAAATTGATGTTTTTTTGTTTTTAAAGTCTGTTCTATCAATAAACTAACAGTGTTTTATTTTTTCTTCTCAGGAATTTTTGACAATTACTGCAATAGATAAGGATGATACAGCCAATGGACTACGTTTTTATTTCAGTTTTCCCCCAGAAATTGTTCATCCTAATCCAAATTTTACCATAATCGATAAAAAAGGTTGGTAGTATGTTATATATAAAATCAGAATGTCTGTAGTACTGACTAGAGATGGCCGGTTCGCGGACCCGAACCCGGATCCGCCGCGGATTTCTCCCGTCCGCGAACGGCGGATTATTCCGGACTTCCGAACTTCCGAACTGCGGATTTTTTTTTTTTACGAAAATTTTCGAGTATCTCCGTAATTACGAGGATCTACGGTACTTACGGGATCCGTAAAAACCGAAGATCCTCGTAATTACGAGGATTCACGTAATTACGAGGATTCGCGTAATTACGAGTATTCTCGTAATTACGAGAATACTCGTAAAAACGAGTAATTCGTGTAAATTTTCAAGACGGAGCAAGCCACATGATCCAAATTAGCCAATGGCAGCTATCATAGTTACAGAAAGCCTCGTTTTTTTACGGAAATCTTCGTTTTTACGGGAATCCTTGTATTTTCGAAAAATACCGGTTTTTTAAAGTCACGCTAGCGGACTGTACTTTTTAGGTATTGTTGGCATTTATACGTGCTTCTAAGGCCATTACGCAGGTCCCTGAGTGGTTAAGTGTACGTTACCAAGGCTATTTAGACCACTTTTAATGCGGATTTTGCCGAACTTTCATTTTAATACGTTTTAACGGATTTTCTAAATTTTCGGATTTTTTCAAAAATCCGCGGATCCTCGCGCGGACCGGATTTTTCGAAGTTCGGACATCTCTAGTACTGACTTGCATCAGTAGTTTCATAGTGACAATCTGATTTGAACTTAAACAGTTCCATGTTTTAGCCAAAGACTTACTTGTTAGCTCTGAATTTTCCATGAAAATTATTTTATGCACATTAGCAACTTTTCTAATGCATGTTGCAGACAGCATTGGATTCAGTGCAAGTGATTTGTTTCAACTAATTAATTAAATATATCTGAAAGGGTGAGTCAGACTGAAGATTTTAAAGGGGAATATTTATACATATAGTAAAATGTTATTTATTTCAACAAATCACTATTTTTGGTTAATTTGGGCAGTTTCAAAGGTGTCTAGATTTAAATGTACAATCTCTCAATTTAATGTTAATTAAAACATTAATATTAAAGGGACAGTTCAGTGGAAATGATCAATATTTGTTAAATTGTTAGTTTGTGTAATGCATACTTAGTTATTCTACATATTCTTTCCCATTTTGAAAAATCAGTTGATTTCATACACTTTGCTGTTCCCTGCTGTTGACATTAGTGAGCTGACATTTCAGGCTCTAACGGTCCTTCTTCTTCCCAGGATGGACTACATCCTTGGAATGTTCCTAACAGTAATTTCTACTGATTGGCTGTTGGATGGGTCAAAGATCCTCAGATCTCTACTGAGCAACTGAAAAAATACTGCTCTTTTTTCTGAAAAGCATATGTATTTGCTCTGAACTTCCCCTTTAAATGCATACCTTCCAACATTCCCCTTTAATAGTTACACTTATAGAAAACATACCCTCCAACATTCCCCTGTAATAGTTACAATAGTTACTGAAGTGCAATGCATTGCTCAATATTGTACCCATTTAAAGAGGAATGTTGGGGGTTTGCATAACAAACTAAATAATTATGCCTTTAATCAGGTGGTAAAGGGTGGTGGGACCTGTAGTTCAGCCATTTGGCAACAAATATGAGCTTTTCATAATTGAATTTTTACATGTTAAATAACTTTCTTGTAACAGATGCTGGGATTAGTAGTTCAATATCAACTAAGATCATTTTACTCATGTGTGGTGTTTTATACTCATTGCTGCCCTAACATATGGCATTTTATATCCCTTAAGGCTGAGGCACTCTAGAGTGCTTCCGAGCAATCCAGAAATGTGCACGATTGCGAAAAAATTTGGATCGCAGAGCAGATGTCCAGCAATGCACTAGTGTGGCCACCACAATTGGGCCACACTAGTGTGTGCTTTTAAAAACACGATCGGATCATGCTTAAACGTGCATTAGTGTGGCCTAGCCCTTAGTAACTATTTTAAAATTGTTCTCATTGGTGGTTGGACTACACTTCCTATCATCCATTATCAAACAAAGCAGCTGTGGAACATCAGCCCCCCCCCCCATGAGATTGGAGGCCGAGCCCCTGACACCCCCTCCCCCCGTGATCAGCTGTGTTTTAACAGCTGATTGCGCATATGCAGTTAAGATACATGCAATCAGTTGTTTAAAAGTTCTGCCGGTTCAGAACTGAATATGAACTGCATCATTCAGGACAGCAACGAATGACACAGCAATGCATGGTTAAAATTACCCCAGTTAATAGCTGAAACTATACTTTCCAGCAGTTCTAAACTGGCACTGTGTTTCTAACTACAGTCCCTTCTATACTCTCTCTCTCACCCTATCTGAAAATCCTGACCCTGATTTAGCCCATTTCCATGTGTTTCTTATACACATTAATAATTCTGCCATTACCTTCATTTAACCCCTCACATCCCTGCCATGTCTTCCACTCCTAATAGTCCTTCCAGATCTTTCCAGCAGTTCTTACCAGACATACAGGGCCATGTACGGAGAGAAGTTATTGGCTTTTTCCATATTAAAGTCTTGTTAACCCATATAGCAAGGGTTAATGTGACTTTAAGACATAACTTACGGCGGTTGTGGCGGTACGCACAAACTGTGTCTCACTACTGCCGCAAGCTATGTCCTGAGCCGATAACAGCTCTTTAAGACAGAAACTTAAACTCCAGCTGATAGATCAGGATGAAAAAATACCATAAGCTATCGGCTCAGTACATTGCCTAAAGGAGGCAATAGAGAGCGATACCGGTACTCAGCTGCCCTGAAAGATGTGATTTTGGTAAAATGTAAGTAACTGTCCAGTAAGGGATGGTGGGAGGTGAAGTTTAACTTTCAACCAGGACAACTAAAGTGTTGTAGGGACATAACTCCTGCCTGTTTATTAAACATAAGTAAATGGGTCATCTGACCAAATTGCAATAAAGAACTTCTAAATTTAAAGGTACGAGGCAAATAGTAAACTAATTACAAAAATAAATAAAAAGAAACAGATTTCTGAATACCCTCCAACATCCCCTTTAATGAGGTGAGAAATGCATTGCACAGAGCTGTGCTAAAATCAGGTTTACTTTCCCCTCTGCAGCTCTGCACCATGTTGTTTCTATAAACATACCTTTGTTGGAGGGTATGTTTCTGCACAATATTGAATATGTTGCAGCATATGTGCTATTCATTTGATCATTTAAGCATTTATCCTTTAACAAACACATTGGTATCTCCCTAAAAACTTATGGGGTTATTTGTTTAAAATGGTGCTAATTTAGCCCCAACCAATCAGATGTTAGCTTTCAAATGTTACATAAGTTCTGATTGGTTGGGGCAAAATTAGCACCATTTTAAACGATAAGAACTTTTATTGAATCTTCCTGCTAATGCTGTGCAGGGTTTGCTAAAGTCTTATCCTGAAATATACCCTTTAAAGAGAGGAAATAAACAAATTACAGGGCTACACATATTTCAGCACATTTTAAAGGTCATTTTTTATTACCTTTAAAATTTGTAAATTTGCTGTGTGTACAGGCCTTTAGGAAAATTCCTGTTTGGCAGATTCCTTTGAACAACATGAACATATGATGTTTTCCAACTAGGCTGGAAATCTACTGATGTTGAGATAATACTGTGTCTGTGTCATTATGCAAAGCTGTCAACGGAAATATAAATAGATAAATTAATTCATCCTATTATACACATGGACCATTATAGCTCTTTATATATATAAGAAATAGAAAACTGCAAATTTGAGTCTTTTTTTTCTGTAATTGAATGTAATGTAATAATTCTTTCTTAATAGAGATCCTTTTACCAAAAAAGTAGCCATTTGTAGACAATATTCTCTTTAGTAGCCCCTTGTGTTTTTAGTAAGCTTCACATTTACAAGCTTGTTTTACATTAACAAAAATCCATAAGTTAATTGGAAACTTCATGCTGTGCTGAAGGACAGAGTCTTTCTCCCATGCTGAGCTTCACCTCTTCTCATATTATACAATAAACACAGTAAGATTCTCACAATTATTTTGCCTCTATGCTGAATTTGCAATCAAACGCTTTTGTGTGGGCATTTCATTCAGAAGGTGTTATTTGTTTTTTATATCAATAATGCTTAATGTTACGATCCTTCTACTGATGAAAAGACTAAGCAAGGAAATCCAATATTCAGAGTTGAAACCTAAGTAGCAGGTTTCAGAGTTGCAAATATTGAACTGTTACAGACAGATAAAAGAAAGTGAATGCTTTTTGTCTTACACTGTAAAAGAGTCTATTGGCTTTTTGTATAAAGGGTCAGCACCATGGAATACAAAAAAAGTATATGTAAAATGTTAAAATCAAAGAAATGATTGGGGTGTTTTTTTCTATGGAAGCAAGCTACATTTTGCAATATACAGTATCTTGCTGGAACTGGTAGATGTGCTGTCTATGTCTATTCAAGAACCTAGACAGGTCCTAGTGAGTGCAAATGTTTAGTAAACATTTGCACACAAAACAATTTTACATGGGTTAGTCATCCACCTAACCTGGTAATCAGCTGTTATACACATTTACAGCTTTTAAGGTAAGTTGCAGCATTTCTGAAAAAAAAATGGTTTAGATCACATAGGGGAAGACCTGAATTCAATTTATTACTTTGGTTCCCCTTATATGTTAATTACTCTTCTAAATAGAATTGTATCCTCTTTACCTGGTACAACATTCACATAATAAAGTTATTCCTTACAATGATTTGTTCTTTTTTTAATGTCTTAGATAACACTGCAAGCATCCGTGTTGGCCGTGGAGTTTTCAGCCGCCAAAAACAAGACTTGTACTTACTTCCTATTGTAATAAGTGATGGAGGAAGCCCATCAATGAGCAGTACCAATACCCTCTCTGTTCGAATCTGCAGCTGCAATAGTGACGGATCTCATTTGTCTTGTAACGCTGAGCCACAATCCCTTAATGCTGGACTTAGTACTGGTGCATTGATTGCAATCCTTGCTTGCATTGTGATTTTGTTAGGTAAGTTTACCTGTTGTTTCATTTTCTGTTTTAGCCAAACAAAACATATTTCATTTACAAATATAAATGCAAGTGTGAATGTAAACTAAATGACATTGTATACAACTGTTTTTAGAAGCAGGTGTTGCTTATTTCATTTCTAGCCAAATCAAGTTAACTTGTTGATGGCTTTAAAAAGCTAATATATACTAGTTGAAATAATTATCAATGACTTGAACTGTCTGGCCTCTTTTTTTTTTGTGATTGACTTGTGATCGCAAAAGGAATGAGCCAGAGAGGTTTGTCGCAGGAACATGGCAAGTAAGAACCGTCATCATGAAAATGCTGTATTTAGACATTAGATAGATTAGGTTTGTTTATGAACAAAATTCTTATTTATCTAATGTCTACCTAATGTATGCCCAGCAAAAGTTGTGGAGGAATATCACCAATGTCTGATATTGTGATTCTACTCTACTGTGGCAGATTGCAGGGGTTAACAGTCAGCAACAGATGATGAGGTCTAGATTTCCATTGTAAAATCTCTGATGTGAATATCTTTATAACAGGAAGAATAAGCAGCCCGAAACGTCCGTTCGCCTGCTGTTGGGGGTCATGCCTCGCTCAAGAATTGAGCGTGTGTACGAGCCTTTACTTTCTGTGAACCTTTGTTTTAATCAGTACTGCTGTGACCCGAGGAAATGGGTTGATCCCTCGAAAGATTGTCTACTAAAATAAACTATTAGTCCATTAAAAGTATCACAGTACTCTACTTTTTACTATGGTCTAATGATGGTCATACATTGGCTTGACATTCCATTGATTCAACATTAATGTGAATGAGTGTAATATTGAGCAGATAGGTGGTATCACTTGCAGACGATCAAGCAATGTTTCCTGACTGGATCATTATTTGCATCTGCATTATGAGATTAATGATGATCGCAAAATAATTTGCCCAGGTGGTTGAATTTTGCGGGGTATGTCTAATATTAATATAATATTTTTTAAAAATAGGACTTTGTGAATATAGATCTCACTGGAAGACAATGGCAATTTTATTTTTACAACTCTTTTTCCCCTAGTGATTGTGGTGTTATTTGTAACACTAAGGAGGGACAAAAAGGAACCTCTGATTGTTTTTGAAGAAGAAGATATCAGGGAAAATATAATCACATATGATGATGAAGGTGGTGGGGAAGAGGATACGGAAGCCTTTGACATTGCTACTTTGCAGAATCCTGATGGAATTAACGGATTCATGCCACGTAAAGATATAAAACCCGAGTTCCAGTACAACCCCCGAGACATTGGTATAAGACCAGCACCAAATAGTGTTGATGTTGATGATTTCATTAACACAAGGATACACGAGGCTGATAATGACCCAACTGCACCTCCTTATGACTCAATTCAGATCTATGGATACGAGGGGAGAGGTTCAGTTGCTGGGTCTCTTAGTTCATTAGAATCAGCCTCTACGGATTCAGATTTGGACTATGATTATCTACAAAACTGGGGACCTCGATTTAAGAAACTAGCAGATTTATATGGTTCCAAAGACAATTGCGAAGATGATTCTTAACAACTAAAGATCTAAATTTGGCCTTATGAACTGTGTAATGTACTCAAGTATCCAGAGGAAACATTAACAGGTATTTTTTTTTTTTTTTAAAAAAAAGGAAAATAAGAAAAGGCTTATTTAACCTTACAAGGTTTACAGACAGGATTCCTTCCAAAACATGAACTGTTCAGTGGTGGTGGATACTGTGAAAAACCCTATTGGCCTGTGTAGAAGTTGTGTATCAGTTTTTTTTTTTGTTTTTTTTTTATTATTTTTATTATTATAATAATTTTTTTTTATTTTTTACTAAGAACAAAACCACTTGTGAAATGCAGCCTATTTAATAGAATGGAAATGTGCATTATAAAGGGAATAAAGGGGTAATCTTTACAGTGTGTAATATAACCATCATGTCAAACAAAAGCTTCCACAAATGAAAAAAAAAAACAAAAAATGGATAACAGTTCTGAGCTGTAATTTCGCCTTAAACTATGGACACTTTATATGTAGTGCATTTTTAAACTTGAAAAAATATATATATATAATATTCAGCCAGCTTCAACCCATATAATGTATGTACAGTAAAATGTACAATTATTCTGTCTCTTGAGCATCAGACTTGTTACTGCTGATTCTTGTAAATCTTTTTTGCTTATAATCCCCGTCTTAAACTAATAACGTGCCAGATACGCACCCTATTTCTATGTCATTTTTAATGTATCTATTTGTACAATTTTCAAATTCTTATTTTAGTATACATACGAAATATCAGTATTACATGTTACAGCATCACACTTATATTTTATGAACATCGTACTGTTGCTTTAATATGTGCTTCAATATAAGAAGCAAACTTTGAAATAAAATGGACCTTTTTTATTTCTTTTTGTGACTCATAGGTTATTCAGTTATTTTTCTTGTTTAGGATTTTATTTTGTTTGTCTCTTGCTTTTCCCCTCTAAAACAGGTGTTTATGTTAATTCTGATAAATAATTTGCTACCGAAAAATAAAATGGGACATATTAAACCTTTTGTTTTTAGCTGTATTGGTAAACAGCTGCACTGCGAAGTGCCTACAGAGAAATGGCTTCAGCCCTGCCCTCCTTGACAAGTCTCATTATAAAGAGTTATAATGAAAAGTACCTGGGCAAGGAGTCAGAATTGGTAATTCCTACCTCCCAAAATAGTTTATGTGAGGATCACAAGCATGAAAAAAACTGCTTCTGCCAGGCAAGGGCTTCATCCAGAAAAATCTTTAACACAAGACTGCCCAGTACTATCCTGGCAGCTGAAATCTGGACAAGCTGGTTCTCCTCAACAAAATCATGTTGGGATGTAGAAATAATCAATCCTAATTCTACCTCCCTGCCCCAAATAATTTTTATTTAAGTGGCAGCAGGGCCCTGAGCAAGTTTTCCAT
Organism: Hymenochirus boettgeri; assembly: GCA_019447015.1. NCBI lineage: Eukaryota > Metazoa > Chordata > Amphibia > Anura > Pipidae > Hymenochirus > Hymenochirus boettgeri. The sequence continues at coordinate 95,166,605 of CM033472.1, read as the reverse complement.
ACCTCATTTTTCTTGCCTCATAGACATGCCCCCCCTGATAGTAAATAATAATTGAAATTAGTGACCACAAATCCCATGATTTTTTGATTAATATAACCATCTTTATTTATATCTTAGTAAATACTTTATTTAATAATACCAGAAAAGTGCCTTCCTTTTATTGGGTCACTATTAACTGATCATGGATTTCGTCAGGCATTTCATAGATTGTTTTAAAAGGACAGAAATTAAAAGTGACCTGTTTATTGCAAAAAAGATCTAAAGGGCTATGTCAGAGCTATAGATGCTGAGGCCCTTTAGTGTTGTTAAAGTGCAATAATCCAGAAAAAAAAACACTACTGCACACCAAAATAGAGATCATCTTGGTTTAGTAGCAAGTTAAGTTAAGAGCAGAAATCATACTATTCTTAGCCCCCACAGCCAGGGAATTCAAGGTGCCTGAATGTGGGACATTTCACACCTGACATTTCTGTGGAAACATAATCTGCATTGTGACAGAATTTTTTAAATTTTTTATTATTATTATTATCTCTATAAGGGTAAAGTGATAAAAACTATAGGATAAAGAAGACCAGAAACATTAAAGGATCACAGAAGTTGAACATAGTAACATAGCAACATAGTATTGGAAGTTGTATAAAGACAGCCATCCATCTAGTCCAACCTTTCCATCCTACTTTTGAGCCCTACCTGCAGGGCTACCTAGAATCAAACTAAATGTTTTAATGTAAGTTGTGCTGCCATACCATACTATAGAGACAGGAGCTTTTATTTGCCAGATAATCCTATTTCCTGTCATAAAGCATTTAACATTCTACACTATTTCTCCTAGTGTCCACATCCCCTTAAGCCATTGTCAATAGGGATAAATCTGTCCCTGGTACTGAAGACTCATACCAAATGGCCAGGCACTAACAAGGTTGGGGCAACTTGGGTCACACACTTGGGTATGTATAAAGATGTAGGGGCTCCTTTTTATTTTTAATGTTCTTAAGGGATATTAACAGGTTACGTTAATTTTAAATAAATTGTGTAAAAAGTGACGCCTTTGTTGAAAGGAGAGATAAGTTCCATATATAACGTTCACAATGGACGATCATGTGGGAATCTCTTGAATGCCCCTTATTTGGGTAAAACTCAGTACATTTGGTATAAGGCTACACAAAACACATCAGCCTTGTTCAATAAGAGGTGCAAAATGTTGCCAGCAACTCTTATCGAATAAGCTTTGTTTTTAAAGACAGAAGGAAAAGGAGAGTGGGAAGAAGAGGAGAGTGTGAGTGTTGCATAAAAATCAAGGGAATTGTTAGTGATGAAGATTGGAAGAATGAGGATTGATGTAAAAAAAAGATTAAAGCTATATAATGGTAGCGATAAAAAAACAAAAAAAAAATGTAATTGGTTGAAAAATGATTAAGCTAAAGCTCACTTTTGACAAATGGGGGTTAAACTAATATTTAGAGGTTAATTACTGATTTTCATTATTTCAGTTTAATATGTTTGGTTGACATTTTAGAAGATAACTGACTTGTCAAACTTTGGTACATCAGAATATAAATTTTAAGATTAATCAAATTAAAGCACAATTGAGTTTATGATAAATAATGGGCAACCTCATGTTTTCTGTGTTTTAGAACTGGTTTTAAGAACAAAAGTCTTCTAACAATTGTTTGTATATCCATTTGTAAATCGAAGATTTTTTTTAAAAAGCTTGTTTGTGCATGAGTGTATTTATTTGATTGTTTGAATGTGCCAACCACTACGAATAACACATTATGAGTACTTGAGTACTTAAAGGAGAACTAATCTTACATTTTTTTAAAACCTAATGTGAAAGTTTTTCTCCCCAGAACACCTATACATTGCAATATTCTTCTCTGGTATGTTGCATTTAGTATATGTGAGAAATAGATTTTGAAATAAGAAGGCTTCCATGTTGTTGCTAGAACAACCCACAGCCCATGAAGTCATCAAATAGCCACGCCCCCTGACCCCAGTATTCACTGTCTCTATGTACAGTGTTTTCTATACAGTCTCCACACCAATATGGAATCCCTGATAAGACTTTGAAAGCTGCTTGTTACCCTGCAGTTTATTTTCCAGCAACTCACACTGACTAGTTAATAAACTGCAGGGTAACAAGCAGCTTTCAAAGTCTTATCAGGGATTCCATATTCCATTTTTTAAAATGATTCTTTCCCTAACAAAAAATAAAGCTTCCAAATGTAGCCAGACTCTCCGCTTGTTCAGTGTTGACGCACCGGTTAAGGCACCGGGTTTAACAAATACACAGTTCAGGAGGTCACAAGTTCAATACCTTCTAATTGTACTTCTAATTGTACGCAGGCTTTCAGCTTATTCAGTGGTGGCTCACCTTGTAAGACACCAGCTATAGACACATAGGGCCCTATTTATAAAAAATCGTTATCGTTATCGTAATCGTAAAATACCGATCGTTATCGTAAAATAACGACCGGGATTTTACCGATAACGACCGTTTTTACCGATAACGGTCGTTATTTACCGATAACGACCGTTATTTACCGATAACGGTCATTATCGGTAAATAACGACCGTTATCGGTAAATAACGGTCGTTTTCGGTAAATAACGACCGGCATTTACCGATAACGACCGGTATTTAACGATATCGGTAAATAACGGTCGTTATCGGTAAATAACGACCGCTATCGGTAAAACCCCGGTCGTTATTTTACGATAACGATCGGTATTTTACGATAACGATAACGATTTTTTATAAATAGGGCCCATACAGTTCAGAAATCACAAGTCAATACCCCATATACCTTTTTCTGTTTCTACTATATTCCCCATGCAAAAGATAAAGCTTATAAATGTACTGAGGCTCTCAGCTTGTTCAGTGATGGCTCACCTTGTAAGACGCCAGGTTTAGACACTTACAGTTCAGAAGGTCATGAGTTTGAATCCTCAAACTTATATTTATTTTCTGTTTCCATTATGTTCGTAGTACAATATTCTACATGTACCAATGATTTATGTTGTGTCTCTCTCAGCCTAGAGGTAAGAGCTCTGCTTTTAGCAAGACAGAGTAAATGAACAAGTTGCAGGTTCTATTCCCCAGACTTTTATTTTGGCTGAAATGTTAGTATTTTGTTTCTTACATCAATGCTATCTATGAAATACACTGCAAAGATTACTTTTCTTTTTGTATGAAAAGTCAAGGATTAAATCATTGTTAGGACAGGAGCATTGAATGTGTTTAAAAAACAAAAAACTGAAATCCCTGTTCTGTGTCAGGGAGAGGGGGGATCTCTTTGCTATAATGTGATTGGCTGTCAGCTTCTAGGAAGCAAGGCTGCAACTTCCTTGTTTTGATCTGTTGAGCTCTACAGAGCATGTGCCTGTACGCAGACACTTTGCTGGGGGTTTACCCAGCTAAGGTGGATTGTGGGAGCTGACCCCTAGTACTCACAGGTTATTTTCATAAATCACCCAATGGCCACAGCAAAGGGAGAGGTAAGACACAGCTTGTTGTATGTTTGTGAATGTGCTCTGTCTATTGGGACAATGTTGTCTGGAGACTTTAGTTCCCCTTTAACTACCACTTGCTTTGTCAAAAAAATGTAGTGTTGTACAGAACTGGTTAAATACTCTGCCATAGAAATGCCATTTAAAAAAAACACTAAAATGCCCATGAAATAGCTAAAATCAATTTACAGGCTTTCAGATCACTACATTGGGTACATACATTAACATATACACCTACATTTTTAGACATCAATCCATACAATATAGTTTGTATACAAACAAAAAATAGAAATTAATGCATGCCAGTACCGTATATACTCAAATATAAGGTTTTAAAATTAGCTTAAAGGGCATCTATACCGAAAAAAGGTTATTTTAAATTGACCATAACTAGAAACTGTAATTCTTCCTAAACACCACTGTATCATTTTTTTGTTGATCTGTCCCCTATTTCTTTAGATATTCAATCTAAAACTTCTTATATTTCAGCTGTCAATCAAGTTCCTTGCTCTCAAAAACTATTCTGTGAGTAGTTTTACTGTAGCTGGAATGGTGACAGAGTTTTGACAGTTGGAAAGCTGTATGTTGTATGCAGGCTTGACAATTGGTTTGTGGGGAAAAAAGTCAGGTCGGATGGAAGTGGGAGTGGTTAAAAGAGAGAGGGGGGATACTACTCCTAAACAAAATGTGTGCTGGATTGACGGCATGCAGCAACACATGCAAACCGGAGTAAGTGCTACCTACATGTATTCAATTATATATTAACATGAGGCAAAGTAATTTTTTAAGTATAGTGTCCCTTTCAAAACCTTACCTCGGCTTATATTTGGGTCAATCCGGGACAGTCAGAAGACCTGAAAGAGCAGGAACAGTCACGCAACTTAAGCGCAGTTAAGCACCTCATCTCTGGATGGACGGTACCAATGGAGGAGAAGTAAGTACCGTACTGGTAGCACTCCTGCTGCAGTAGTTTTAAAAGCTTTGAGGTCTAGGCAAAGGCTTAGAGGTGGGCAGGAGCATTTGTGGCCTAAGTCTGTTTAGAAAATGTTTAGAAAACTAAAACTTCCAGCAACTAAAGCATGCTGGGAGTTGTAGTTTCTAAACATCTGGAGTGCCAAGGAATTGGCTGTTACTGACTTTACATGGTGCTTGTACTTGAGTATATATGGTTATATATTGCATTACACATAACATGTTTTGGATATACAAACCCTTTCACAATCTGATCTAGTTTGTACATTTGTGCAATCTGATTATATTTTTCTACATTTACTTTACATTGGCAGCTGAAACTGTGTTAGTTGGGCTGGGTTTCAACAGTCTTCTCTGTAATGAAATTACAAATCAACCCCATTCTCAGTTTTTATTGATTCCTTTAGAATCACACGTATTTAGTGTAGATCACCAGATTGTAGCTGTGATATCTTCATATCCTGTTATGTCTCTTCCATTAAAAAGGAAAAGCAATAACTTAATACAAATATGGAATTGTTATATACCAACATGAAAGGCAAGTCTGTGCCATTATGTATATTGTCAAAATCAGAACATCATTGTTAGCTTGTAGAATAGAATAGTTGTCCTTTTCTGCGTGCGATTCTTGATATCCACACTCTCCATTGGTCCTGTTCCTTATTTGAATAAGAAGGCCAGTAAATGTTCAATGTTAAAAATAAAAGCTCCATTTTATTCGAGTAATCCTTTGCTTTAATTAATATTAAGATATGGGAAATGCTGCCAAATTGCTGGTTTTATAAAGGAGATATTATATATGGAAAAGATAAGACAGCAGTCCAGCATAAAAACAACAATTAAAAAAGATGAACATAAATAAGGATAAATATCAGTTGTTCCAGTTGCTAGTCTTAACATAGTCCAGCACAGCATCATAGCCCATTTGGTTTAAAAGTGGGTGTTATTTCTTCATGTTTCTTTTTAATATTAATGAAATACTTTCAGGGAGATTCAATAAAAGTTCTTATTGTTAAAAATGGTGCTAATTTTGCCCCAACCAATTAGATTTTTCAAATGTTAAATAATATCTGATTGGTTGGGGCAAAATTAGCACCATTTTAAACGATAAGAACGTTTATTGAATAACCCTGTATATGTCTTGGAGTGTACTAGGGAATTTTTTACATTTTCAATAACACAATATACATTGTCTAGCTGCAATAATAAAGTGAGCTACTGCTGTTTTCATATTTGAAACATTGTCTTCCAGCCCAATAAAGAACAAGACTTAGGCAGGTCTGGCTAGTATAGGTAGGACTATTAATTTAGACAATAATATATAAAACACATACTATAGATTAGGGGTTTTGGTTACATCCTTTTTATTAACAAGGGGGTTAAATACAATCTATAAAAGGGTTTGTTTCCGCAATGGGAAACACATAAAGCTGCATGGAATAAAGAGACAATTGATCCATTTATCTTCTGTAAAAATCATGTTTTAAATCTTTTTGACACTTGATCATACATGTTATAATTTGTGTTGTGTAACTCCCAATAGAGTTAGGTTCTCTTAAAATGTCTAAAAATATAAACCAATTTTTTTTGCTCATTGCATATTGATTTTTTTTAGCAAGTAGAAAGATTCTGATTTACAAATCAATATTTTACTTCTGCCCCCATTATTGCACAGAAAATGGGTTTGTTTTTATTATTATTGCTTGTTCTGCACTTGTCCATTTTTTGTCATTTATATTCAACTATCAGTGTTATATTTCTGTTAGTGTTGCAGAAAGTAATCCTGCAGCTTTCTTACCTTTAAGATGGAATATTTTTTGTTGGACTAAATATATTTTACAATAATCTGTTGTATGTGGGCAGAGTTGTAAAAAGAAATAACAATTTTGGTGGAAATATTGTCATAAAGAGGTTTAAGCTGTGTCCCAGTTTTTTTGTTTTATGCAATTTCATTTTTTTTTTTTTATTGTACATTTTTATAAAACATTCTAGACATCAGTGACAGTTAATACAATTTACCAATTATTGAGTTACACATCAGTAAAATTTTTCTCTCAAACTTTATCTGGAATATAGTTTATACAGTGCGTTATTAAGAGGGAGGAGTAGAAGAGAACCTTGTTATACATTTATATTATGACAGGTATATTTGTTGTGAAATCGGGTTTCAGATATTTCGATATGTATTGGAGTTTTTAATAAACTATCACCGTCTGTCCAAACCTTATTTTCTATTTAACCTTATTAAAGAAAAAATATATTGAACATATTAACACATTGGGCGGCTTCCTCTTTCTCCCCCAGGCGGTGGTGTCTGTTTTAATAAAGGAGATATTGATTAATGAGATAATTGGGTCACATCTCCTTCTGTTGGTTTTTGTTTATTTTCTCCTGGGTAGTTATTGTCCCAGGTATGAGTGCCATGGGGTCCATATTATTTCGTGTCTGTCTGTCTTCTCTCGTAGCTGGGCTGTCATATACTCCAGTATTTGTACATCACTGATTTTATGTATAAGTTCTGAGAATGTTGGGGTCTGTATTTGTTTCCAATATCTGGGTATTAAGCATTTCGCTGATGTGAGTATGTGTTTGATTAAATCTCTCTCCGTATTTTTTAGGTCTGATGCAATTTAATTTTAAATATTGTGTAACATTGCTAGGTGAATGTTTTTGTATGTGTTCAGAGACAAAAAACAGAGAAACACCTACAATATGTATTTAATAGTGTAGCCTACTGTATGTATAAGACAATGCAATAAACCTTTCTAAATGTGAACCTTTCTAAATTAACACCCAACATAACGGATTTTGTTGTTAGCTATAAAATACAAGACATTGAAAAGGTAATATTTTAAAGTTACCTACATTCCGGATGCAGCTTTGCTGTACATGAGGGAGGGGAAGGAAAAACTGGTGGTTTGTATTCCTCTCCGGGGGGTATGTGATATACCAATAAGCATTTCTTGCCATCTTAGTGCCCTAGGCGCCCTGCTACCCTCACCCTAACCTCCCCCACAAACATTGGCCAGCCTGTTCCAGCTGGGTTTCCCCACTCAATTCCTTTTGACAGACTGTCACTGCTGCTGTAAATGTTTCTTTATAGTGGGACAGCTTTAGTAGTTGGTAAGAGGTGCTCGCTGTACCAGGTGGGGCGGGCGTGTATATGTACAATAAAATACAGACCAGAAGGAAAGGATAGGTTTTCAGTAGATGCACGGTAAGTGCCACCAGTGTTCTCCCTTAGAATCTTTTTCCAGCGAGATGGCATGGAAAAGTAGCTGGGTGGGACACAACAGGGACATTTGATGAGATCTAATATGTTTAACATTTTCAGTGCCAGCAGATTTTCCAAGAGTATTGGCATTAACCCCTCAGTACCAGCAGACTTCCCCAGAGTATTGCCATTAACACTTTCAGTTCCAGCAGAGTATTACCCTCTCAGCTGCCAGCATTTATCATTGACATGATATACAGTACGTACCTCCTACGTGTCCTCCATTGAATTGTTTACTCCTCACCTACTCTAAGTTTAAATTGGAGAATTGGGTGGAAGGAAGAAAGAGGCAGGGATAGAGATGTCATGGCTGTCACAGAGGCCACTGTTAAAATATCTGCAGCAGCTTTTACTTGCCATTTTAGAACTGCTCTCCTTAGTTTTAACTGATCTCATCCTTTCCCCCCTTCACCTTCTGTACATTCATTTGCAACATTGTTGCAGAGTTGAGGGAGCTGAGTTCAGGCTCTCTACTTTCTACAATGTTGCAAATTAAAGCAGTTGAACAAGAAGAGCAGTTTTAAACAGGAAGTAAAAGTTGCAAGGGAGATGCTCGGGACACAAAAGGGCATCCTAATTAATAATGGGCACCATAATTCTTTGCCTAAGTGGCCTATGCCTAGAAACGTCCCTGTTTGCAAATATCTGTTTTTATAGGTTTATATGTAGGTTGAAAGAAAAGTGTATTTAAATTTACTTTTTAGTATGAGATATTTAACTGTTGCTTCCTTTCTCTGAAGCAGAATAATCGACAGTTCTAATGGGAAGAGTATTTTGGAGTTGATTGGACTAGAGTTAGAACCAAAGATCCTGTAATGTAAATTCTAGTACTTTTTGTGGAAATACTTCAGTCTCCACAATATTGACTGGACCCCTGGACTAAGAGGAAACACTTGGAAATGGTAGGCTGAGCATACTTGCAGGCTTTCTTGCATGCAGATATGACAATGTTATTGGAAAATATTAATAGCATCAGTTGACAGGAGTTTGAATTTCCAGCTCTATCCTATAAGCACTCAAGGTTATAATGTTATGTTTGATGGGGCCATTATCAGGACTGCCCTACTCAGTGTAGCCATTTGCCATGACATCACACCAATCACCATGGCCCAATTAATATTGCAAAGTGTGGCCCTTGGGATTATACCCTAGTACTACTCTGTCTACAGCTGTATGAGCTTGTTAATCCATCAGCGGATGCATTAACATTTAGGACTGAGGCTGGTACACAGGTAAGTTTCATGGTCTTGGAGTTTTTAGCTACAATAAATGTTTGTGTTGGTGGTGCGATGTCCTTTTAAAGGTAGTGTAAGAATATATTTTATATACATTTATTCATTCATCCTGGGCTGTTTTAGTATCAATAAGTTTATAAACTTAAAATCTTTAGATTTTAATGGGAATTTGTATGTTCTTTACCGGATCGTCCGGATTTCGGGACTTCAGAGCCTATTTTCTATAATTATCGAATGTTCGAGGATTATCGAAAATAGCCTTGAACTCGAAAGTAGTCTCCGATCGTATTTCCGAGGAATATCGAGTGTTCAAGGCTATTTTCGATAAACCTCGAAAGTAGCCTTGAACATTCGATAATAATCGAACATTCGTTCCGTTTTCAGATTTTCGGATCTTTGGGATTTTCTCGAAATCCGGGAATCCAAAAACGGAACGAAACTGGTGATTTTCGGCCATCTCTATTTGAAATTAATAAACTGACTAGTACTACAAGAAACAGTGTTAAAAGGGGTATATAAGCATGCCTTATTGTTGCTTTTGCATTCTAAATATACCCTTTCAAAGTTATAACATTTACCTCTAAATAAAATGAGTATGATCTATTGGTTATTTTGGAAAGGTATGTAATTTAATGATTTATCACAATAAATGGACAGTTGGGTTGCAAAAGCTTTCAATGTCATTAAACTGTTATTTTTTTAACTCGTTTTTATTTGTTTACAGGTGAAAGTCATCATATATTGTTGTACAGACAAAACATTAGAATTATATGAATTGTATATGTATTCTGTAGCATTATTATAGTACACCTGTAAGGTTTTTTAACTTTGGTGGAATAGGGAGGAAGAGGGTTAATCAACTGGGATAGGAATGGGGAGAGGGAGTTAGGAAGGGAAGGGAGTTTGCATATTCTAAATAAGCCTTTTATTAACAAAGCATATGCCACATATGTAACAATTGTATCAATAATATCACATCTGTCTCCCAGTATGGTCTGTGGAAAGGTGATTTGTGAGTTTATACCTGTGTAAGATGTAAGGTGAAATAGAGAGCTATGTTTTTCTCCTTCAGGAGATTATTGTTTGATAGTTCAAATGGATTATGGTTCTAGCCATCTAGTCCATATTTTTTGGAATTTTTCAAGGCTCCCCCTGGCTTTATATACCAGTTTAATATATGGGAGGTCCCCATCCGTCAACATCCTCCATTGTCTCGGCTTGGGAGGTTCAAGGGCCATTCATTTCAGCACTATTGTCTTTATTGCATAAAACAGAAGGCCATTTGATATTTGTTCCCTTTCTCTATTTCAGGAACTTTCAAAATACACAGTTTAGGGTCTAAGGGGATTTGTTTGTTTAGGAGGTTAGAGAGGGCTTGTGTAATTTTATTCCAAAATCTGGAAATATGGGGGCAATCCCACATCATGTGCCAGAAGTTTGCTTGTGGGGCTGAACATTTCGGGCAAAGTGAGTTTCTACCCTACCTTCATGTGGGAAAGAATAATGGGAGTAAGATACGCCTGTTGTAGGATGTAAAATTGAATAATTGTATTTTTTTGCAGTGGGGGGAGACTAGGGTATGGTCCTGTGCCATGTCCTCCTATTCTTCTGACGTAATGGTAGGTATCCATTTTTGCCATGACGAGAGAAGAGTACTGAAAAAGGGGGCACATTGTTTATGTTGTAATAGTTTGTATATCTTTGATATCAAACCTTTAGTCTGGGATGAACTGATTATGTCTAATAGTGGGTGGGGAAGAACAGAGATAGTGTGTCCTTGAAATTTGGACCAGATACAATGTCTCAATTTTAGATAAAGAACGTAGTAGTGGTTTGGGAGAGCGTAGATAGTTTGGTGATCTTGAAACAAGATTAATTGGTTATTTTTCACAATCTGGTAGAAGAATGTAATTCCTCTGTTTTCCCATATTGAAGACATTGGGAAGGCAGACAGTGGGAATTTAGGGTTACCCTATAAGGGGGACCATTTGTACACCCCTTCCAATTTTATTACCTTTAACATTTGTTTCCATATTTTAAACATTTGAATATGGAGAGTAGTACCTCCACCAGTTACTTCGTATCTAGGGTTATCTAAGAATGCTAGTGGGATGAGGGGAGGTAGGCATGTAGCATTGGTTCTAAACCTAGATCTAGTGGTGTTGGGCAGATAGGATCAGGTGGATGATGAGATTCGGGCTAAGTAATATAAGTGTAGATCGGGTAGTGCCAGTCCAGCTTTGTCTTTAGAGCATTGTATGTGTTTAAATTTAACCCTTGGTCTGGAGGATCCCCAGATAAAGGAGATGAGAATACTATTAAGGTCTTTAAAAAAGTTGGTTGGGATGAAAGTTAAGGGGTATTTTAGGGAGCAGTATGACTTTGATAAGGTTTATTGTGACAATCACATTTAGGGGTAGTTGTTTCCAGGTGTTTGTTTTTTGTTTGACCAAGGTGAGTAGAGGAGAGATGTTGGGAAGATGGGAAGCTCATAGACTCTAGTGGGTGAAAGTGTAATCCAGATTCCCAGGTATTTAAATTGTCCAGTATTGGAGGGAGTGTGGGTAGGTAGTTTGATGGCAAGTTTCTCTATAGCTAGGGCAAATAAGTAAGGAGATAGGGGGCAGCCTTGTCTGGTGTTCCTTCTTAAAATGAAAGGTTTTGATGTGCAGTTGTTGATTTTTATTGTTGCCTGGGATTGACTGTATAAAAGCTTAATCCATTTTATGAAATGTGGTTTAAACCCAAAGCGATCCAGGCATGCAAATAGATAGGGCCATTCGACTGAGTCAAATGCCTTATTGGCATTGAGGGAGAGCATAAGTCTAGAACCTGAGTTGTCGTGATCTACTTGTGAGGTAATAAGAGCTTTTCGTGTGTTTATTGAGGTGGATTTGTTAGGCATAAAGCCTGATTAATCAGAGTGAATTATTGAAAATATGACTTTTTGAAGGCGATTTGCTAAAATTTTTGCAAAAATTTTATAATCAACTTAAGTAGGCATATAGGTCTGTAGGATTAGCAGTTAAGCGGTTCCTTGTCTGGTTTTAATAGTAATAAATGATGGTCTCGTGGTAGGTGTGTGTGTGTGTGGGGGGGGTTCATTAGCCTGAAAGGCTTCTTGGTAAGTTTGGAGGAGTTGTTAGTTTAGTATTTGGTTATATTTTTTATAAATTTCAACTAGGAGGCCATCTGGGCCAGGAGATCTCCCTGTAGACATGCCTCCTACTTTTTCTATGGTTAGTGGGGTAAACTGTAATTTTTAAATGAAAAAACAAACCATCAATTGCTATAATGACAGTAAGAAAATATTTAGAAAATGTGTTAAAATAGTAATGCTATAAAAAAAAACTAGACTTAAAGGTGTCCATACATTTGTTATTTGCCAGTGCAAACGTGTAAACTGCCCACAAAACTTCACGGGAAGGTTGCAGGTAAGAACTGCAGGGCACAAGATGTTAAAGGTAATTCAATGTTTGTCAGAATGAATGATGAATATTCATAATAAATGACCATCTTTTGTGGTAAAATGTACCTGAAGATATAAATGGGAACCCAGTTGCTGCTGCACATAAGCAAAATGCTCTTTCGAAAATTTCCAATAGAACAGGGTGCACCAGAAACTGGGATCTGGGATCTAAACTAACCTTGGTGCCCGGGGAATGAGTTTAAAATGTGTTCACTGCTGATGGTATGGAGTGATATTTACTTCTCATTCCCTCTGGTCCTTTTCCAATGGGTATTTTTCTAAAAAGACGTAACACAAAGATGTGCTTGATACAATATTTTTTTCATTTACTTAACTTTCAAGAAAATGTTCTCCTTTAATAAAGTACTCTGGTTTTCTTTAAAATTAAACACATTTTTAAAGTTAAATGCTCAAATATACTATTCATTTAGCCTGTTTAATTTAAATTAGAAATATAATAAATAGCTGAAATAGACGCGCAGTCGCTTGCGCGTCGGAAATCGTATGAATATTTTCGTTCCCACGTTTTCCTTGTCATTTAAAGGAGAACTTAACTTAATTTTTAAAAATCCTAATGTGAAAGCTTTTCTCCCCAGAACACATATACATTGAAAGATTCTTCTCTAGTTATTTGCATTTAGTAAATATAAGTAATAGATTTTATAACAAAGGAGGCTTCCATGTTGTTGCCAGTACAACTCATAGCCCATGTTGGCTTCAAAGAGCCACGCCCCCTGACCCCAGGATTCACTGTCTCTATGCACAAAATTTCTAATTTCAGTCACAGCTGAGTTGCTGGTGGCGCACCATGTAAATGCAGTGTTGTTAGGAACAGACCAAGAAGTCACAAGTTCTAATCCCCTAGTTTCCTTATGAAACAATACAACATAGTCCCTGCCTGAGTTTATTGCTTTTAATGGATGTATGTTTCCATGTTTCTAGAAAAATCTAGATATGTATAAACTTTATATATAGCAGCTGTATTATTTATTTACCAACCAGCATGAATTGCTGACAATCTTCCGGTAGCAATACTAAACAATTAAATGACAGTGGTGCTGACATTTACTGAAATGTACTTCTATCCATTGCAAGTTCACTGGTGGAACGTTCTTCTAAAGTGCTGGGATAGGAAAATTTCAGACTATTGGGGCACAGGTACGATTCCCCATGCTCCCTTATTTTTGTTTTTATTATGTGTCTAGCAAAAGATAAAGACTCTACATGTACTAGTTTTTTTTTCTTATTAGCCCTTGTGGCATAGAGGTAGAAAGCTTTCTTTTTGGAAAGACACAGTATAGAAAGGGTGCTGGTTCGATTCCACATACTTACTTTTATTTTTTGCTGAAATGTTAAATGTTCCGTTTCTTTCATCCATGCTAGCAAAGACATACACTGCAAAGATTACTTTTCTTTTTTGTATAAAAAGCAAAGGAATTTATCATTGTTAGGGATAGGAGCATTAGTAATGTGTTAACACAAAAAACTGGACTGAAAAGCTGTAACATGATTGTCTGTCAGCTTCCAGGAAGCAAGACTGCAGTTTCCTGTGAAGTGTACTGCATACACTTAGCTGGATGTTCCCAGATGAGGTGAATTATGGGAGCTGACCCCTAGTAACCACGGGTTATTTTCATAACTCACCCAGCATCCACAGCAAAGGGAGAGATGACACACAGCTTGTTGTGTGTTTGTGAATGTGCTCTGTCTATAGGGACAATGTTGTCTGAGGACTTTAGTTCTCCTTTAAAATTGCATGCGCAAACACGTGAAAAACGCATTAGTGGGGCCTAGCCCTTACTATTTATTATTAGAAGCTTAAATACTAGCAATTCTGACTTTGCTATCTATCTGGAACGATCAATAATGTGAATTATCTATTTAGGGACTAAAATATCTTTAGAGGATTGAAGCTGAAGTTTAAAGAATTTACAAAAAATGTATAAAGAATATTTAGGCTATTTGTAGAATCCCGCGTGAAATATTAAAGGTTATTTGCAAGGTTCACTTCGTCCAACTGTTAGAAATTTAGTAGTGTATGTAAATATAACTTTTAATGATGTTGAGGAAAATTCAGACCATATCTTAAAGGACAATTATACTCACCTCCCCCTCGTTCCTTTCCCCCCACTCCTGCAAAGTACCTAGGTTGAGGACCTAAAACGCTAAGTCCTCACCTCCAGGTACTTTACAAAAGTCCTGCACTACTTACTTGTAATCTCCCTTGTCGCTCCAGTCCGATCCTCCCCACTGGCACTTTGAGTGACAGGTCGCCAGGCAGCCAATGGGAAGAAGCGCTCTGCAAGGAACCGTGTCTTCCCATTGGCTGCCTCCCAGACTGTCACTGACAGTGCCAGTGGGGAGGATCTGACCGGAGTGACAAGGGAGATTACAGTCATGATGACAAATTAATTTCATATTGCTAACTGGTTATTTTTTAAATTTCTAAAAAAAAAAATAGGTGATGTATTTGAATTGTATGCTGTAATATTGGGTAGAAAGCATCATAACAGAGCAAGGTTTTAGTGCAGTTTGTAGTCAATAGTCCTTTGGGAATGTTGATTGTAATTGTTCTGTCATGTTAATGGTATTTTTGTAATATATTAATAGATGGTTAAAATCACTTTTTCATCTAATACAATCTTATTGTTTAAAATGGTGCTAATTTTGCCCCAACCAATCAAATGTTATTTACCATTTGAAAGCAAAATTAGCACCATTTTAAATGATAAGAACTTTTATTTAATCTCCCCAATGTTTTTTATAAACTCATTTGTTGCAATTTATTGCTTAGAATAGATTTTCTCTGTTTTTCTAGAGCTTACAAATATTACCTTTTTCCTCAGGTGTAGGATTGATTGCAGCAGCCGGGTGCACATTTCAGAACTGAGAACCAATAAGATATATTTTAACAGTTTAATTGCTCCTTTATGCACATTGCAGACAAATTAGCATTGGTCCTGTGACAGACCTGCCACAAAGCATCCAGGGAATGACCATAAAAACCTGAACCTATTACTGAAGATCAAGGCTACAAATAGAGGGGGAATTCAGAATTCTACATTACTAATGTAAGTGTACCTTCCATATATCTATTCCAAAGAGTAGCAATGTGCAGCATCCCTGATGCCATGCAATAAACAATGTCCCAATGCTTTATCATTGGCAAGGAGTTTACATTTTCTCCTTGTGCTTGCTTAGAGTTCCTCTGTGTACTCTGGTTTTCCCATGAAACGTAAAGACATACTAAACATTTTCAGGGATATTTAATAAAAGTTCTTATCGTTAAAAATTGTGCTATTTTTGTCCCAACCAATCAGATGTTAGCTTTCAACTGTTAAATAAGATCTGATTGGTTGGGCCAAAATTAGCACCATTTGTAACAATAAGAACTTTTATTAAATCTCCCTGTTTGTGTGCAAGATAATGTGCTTAGATTGCTCTTTGGATCAGGGCCTGATGTAAATAGATTAAATAATTGTAAAATGCTGTGTTATATATTCAGTACTGCTGTATATAAGTAAATAAACACATATAAACACTTCCAAGAATTAAAACAGTTCTAGCATGAACTATGTGTTTCATTTTTGTTGCACCTGTTAAGTCCAAATAAAACCAAGAAGCCATGCACTGGTAACTGAAAACCTTATTAGAATTTTTAATGCTGTCAAATATAAACAAGAACTGGAGCCATTCATGATCACACCCAGAATAAAATGATTGATATATATTACTAGTGTAAATTCCTCAGAGAAATGCTAAAATACCCAGAGGCTACCTTTGTAGCAGATGAGTGAACGCATGAATCATGCAGTCAACCTGAGTGACTCTTACTGTCAGTAGGGGGGTAAGGTTGATGTGATGATGTCTCACGCTGACTGCAGACATCATAAAGACAGGTGGTTAAATGCACATGCAGTGTTGGTAAAGTCCATGACAGTACTGATAGCAATACAAATGCCACATAGCCAACTTCTTTAAATTGTGTTACTTTATACTTTACTATACGCCTTCCAGGTATAAAAGTGGGTTCTGGATATTCACCCTGTGGCTCTTTTCCACTTTTAGTGTACCCTAGACATGTTCTGTTTGTCTTGAAGAACTTTGTGTTCTTAGTTTTAGTTAACAAATAAAAATAACAACATTCTATATACATTTCTCAACCAGGATCTACTAAGAAAGAAAGTTGAAAAAGTATTCTTTCCCCACCCCATATTACATATTTCTCTGTAGTCAGTACCTGCCAGGGAGAGCTATAAGTACTTTTTTACAGAGATTCAATATTGGATTTGCAGCTCTGGGTAAATACCATTGCAGTCTACTCAGCAGTAGAGATGGACTAGAACTCAAGACCCACCAAGACTTCAATACTAACCTCTTTCCCAGGCTTTCCTGAATGGAGATATTCCTCTTCATTCTTTCTGGCTTCATTGTTCTTCCCAGTCCTTCAGAGTAGAAGTCCTCAGTCATGGCCAATGACTTACAACTATTTCCTGAGCCAACCCCTCTGTGGTGCATACAGAACTTGAAAAGTGCTTTTAAAGAGCTTGCAAAGCCGTCAGAGGAGATGTGAACCTTTAAGAGTAGGAAGATGAAGAGGAATATTCCCCATTAAGGAACATGGGGGAATGATTAAAGCATCATCGTTTTGGGAGGACCCGGTGGTGTAAAATATGCAACTAAATATATATTTCATTAGTCATATTTAGCACTTATGTGCAGGGTACATCCATTTGTAAGTGTTATAATGAGGCATCAATTACAGACATCTTGTTTCTTTTGCATGTTGTGGGCAGTAGTAGCAATACATGTTTAGAATTTAGATGGTCAGGTGATCAGCCAATATTGCATTCCAATATTTTTATAGGTTTTAAAGGTTGGCAACACAACCTTTAACTTGCCCCAAATCTTAATTTTAATAATGGAAAGTAATCAGGGCTGGCCTTAAGGGGTTTATGATATATGTGCATCACACCCTCAAACCAAAGATGCAATTACCTGTACACCCTACAACAAAACAGTTGCTAAGGATTTTTGCCTTCATACTTGTCTCTCCAAACCCTAAAATTAAAATTAATCTGAACAGCCAAGAGAGTCTAATTTCATTAGAGTACTGGAAAAGCTTTTGCATTTTAGTACATTCCCCTTTTTCCATTTAATCTTAAAAAGCATTCTTTTGCAATTTTCTGTTCATGATCACAGACGTTCTATACGGAGAAATTGCTTATGATGAAACACACTATTGCTGATGATACTCTTTACTTCAATGCCACAGGGATTGAATCTTTTGTAGTCGCCCAGATTCCAACTTATCGAATGAATAGTGACAGTTTTGTATGAACGAAAAAACACTCATGATGTTGAATAGTTGACTTAGTTACATATCCCAGTTATTTTAACCTTTGCATTCCTTCTGTGTTTAGAACTTGTTTCTTACTTTAAAATTACAAAATGATCTTTTAGTTGCTTTACATTGTTCGCAAAATGTTATCTGACTTTAGGCCAAACGCAGGAGCAAACGGATCTCCCTGGAATTTAACAATGCTTTTAACCTTTGTCTGGATATCTCACTAAAGCACTCTCTCATACATCTCTTATCTTTCTCATTCATTGAAAAGTGCCACAATGGCTTTGGAAACTATTAACTAGTATCTTTTCTGGCACCAGTTTTCAAAGGGTTTTTAGGGAATGTAAGTATTTTATTTCAATCATTTTAAAATACCATTAAATGAAATGGTAGCATTTAGGGGGGAAATAAATGCTTAGCTTATTCTTTATTGTTTAAACAATTTAAAGGAAATCTGTATGCTGAACTATTTTTTTCTTACATAAGACCCAAATATTGACAATTGCAATGCACCATTTTCCCTTTTTAGCAGTGTTGGACTGGAACGCAGAGCTATTGGGTAATTCCTTGGTGGGCCCACAACCCATTCACCCAGGAAAACAGAGAAAGCTGCTAACATTAAATACAGAGCCAATGGGACAATAAGAAATACATTTTAACATACAATCGGAGTCATTAGGTGTAAACGATAATAGATATATGAAATGTTAGGTGGGTCCTTGGTGTCAGATTTTCTGGTGGGTCCCAACAGTCCAGTCCGACATGACTTTTAAATGATTTTTTTTTTTCAAAAATACAGCATTAGATATTTTTTCTAGAAAACAAAGCTTATGATGTCTATACAATCCCATGTGGACCACACATACATAGTGTGTTTCATCCAGGTAAAAAGAGAAAGAGCAGCTCTACAATTAGCTACTTAGCCATATACCTTCCTATAGTACAAATGACTTATGATTCCCTGTAGAGTATCTTATTGTGGAGTTATTTATCTTTTGTGCAATTGCAATAAATGTAATCAGATTTCAGTAAAAATCAGTAGAAAAATATTTTGGGGCATACTTTGTACTGCTCAATCCATACATATGGGGTCCTGGTCGTCCTGCCTCTGTTCCTGACTGGGTATACGTTTTTCAACATGTCCGATCAAGCTCGCAGATGACAAATTACCAGAGATTGATCAGTCAGTTTCCCAATCAGAAAGTTGTGGTGATTCTATCTGTGTAAGGCCAGAAGACTCTTGCACTATTTTATGTAATGAAAGATTTTCATGTCTTGACTCTTTAAAATGAAAACATAGCAAGGCAATACATCATGCTAATTTGAATTTTCTGGGCAAAAGTCTGGTAAAATGGTATTTAACCTAAACATTTTCTTTGTAAGAAATTAGAAACTGAACAAAAACATGGCTAATAAAGTTTTACAAATGTTTCATGCATAAAAGCAAAATAGTTTTATATTGTGATAAGTGTCTCAACTTTTAAATAGGTTGGTAAAAAATGTTTAGTCTACAACTGGAGTCTGATTTGAAACCATGCAAGGTTTTCTTACTAAACATGGACATAGTTTTGCGATATCACGAAAGAGACAACACTTTTTAGTTTTGGCTGGTGTTACACCTAGAGAAGCTAGGGACATCATCCTAGGCTTGTTTGAAAGTTATGCAAGAGCCCTGTTAAATAGAGAGCACTTGTATGGAGACTGCAGCTACCTTTTAATCCTTATTTATCCCCAGTAAATTATTATTTTTGTTTCTATTAATAGCCAATAAGGAATGTCCCAGCTTGTGCTGGCCATACACTACAAACTTACCACTCAACGTTTGAGTGATTTTCCAACAACCGCTTGGCCTTGGTCATTTTGTGATAAATATTCTGATCCTAATAGGGATCATAATTATGATTGTAAGCATGATCTAGCCAGGAAACGTTGGTAGATACAATTGCTGCTCCAGTTGACATTCACCTCAGATAGAATTTTTAATTGGTGTAATGTTGAGGTACTATAGTGTATGGCCAGCTTTAAATGTTGCAGATAAACCACTATTATAAAATATATTTATGTGTAGGTTTTTTTCTCACTACACAAACCTTTCACGTACGCACAGCACAGTATAAATCTGTCTGCGAAATGTTTTGAAATGTGTTTTGAAAAGTTTCAAATGAAAGGTGTAAATGCACACTCATTTAGCAGATTGGTATTTTAGATCTTTTTTCTTTAAATTAATAAATTAAACAGTGTAACAAAAGGGAATGTTATATGTATACCCTATGGGTTTTTTTTCTAACAGATAATATAGTGCAATATAAATACCATCAAGTAACCATATTTAAGTCATATTATTATTTCAATTGGTTTTACTTTAACACAGCATTGCAGCTTAGTAAAGTATCTTGGGGTTATTTTTAGACTATTTTCATAACCTGTGGATAAGATAAAGTGACATATAGCTAGTTATTAACTTTCTCACTTCATTTGCAACTCCTTAGTTCATAACAGGTTTGCCCACCCCTACTTTGACATTATCAAATATGACAACATTTTCTTTTTTTTTCTCGATATAAAAAGATAAAGAACCAATGAGGTTAACTAAGAAGTCAAAATTTAAAAACAAATGCTTAAAAAAAATTATTATTTTTACAGATTAATATGTAAGTTTTTATAAACCAGTATTGTAACAACATGAAAACCTAATTTCTATTCAATATCCAAATCTTATTTACATGCTTTATGTTTAATCCCAAAATATGGGATATTGATCATGATTCTTTTGTGTGTGTAACAACAGCTTCATAATATATTATATGGTATTTATGTATTACCATGCAATAAATTAATGAAACAAAGATCTACCAAGCTAAAGTTCCAGTGAATTAATCTGGACATACACATGCATGGAATCTGATGAGATTTGCTAATTGGTATATCTATGCCTTAAAAAAACTTTAGATCCTGGCAAACCATAGTTGATGGTAGGGATGGCCGGTTCGCGAATCCGAACCCGGATCCGCCGCGGATTTATCCCGTCCACGAACGGCGGATTTTTCCGCATTTTCCGCCATCTGACCTTCCGATTCGCGGATTTTTCACATTTTCGAAAATTTTCGAAATTACGAGTTTTCGGGAAAACTCGTATTTTCGAAAATACAAGGATTTCTCTTAATTCCAGACATACATATTTTCGAAAATTTTCAAAATTACGGTGATTACTTGTATTTTCGAAAATACATATTTTCGAAAATACATGAAAACTCGTAATTTCGAAAATTCCCGAAAAACGGGAAAACTCGTAATTTTGAAAATTTTCGAAAATGTGAAAAATCTCGTTATTTCTAGGGTATTTTTAATTTTAACGGGTCCGCTCGCGGATTTTCAAATTTTAGAAATTTTTCGAAAATTCGCGGATCCTCGACCGGATTTTGCGAAGTTCGGACATCTCTAGTTGATGGCTGCAGTATTGCTCATTTCAGATGGAAAATTACCATTTGTCTTTATTGTGCAGGGAGCTGATAATGATCACGGTAATGTGAATTTCTGGAACAATAAAGTCCCATACAGAGTATTGAAAGGTTGATTGAGTACATTTTTATGCAAATCGCTCCAAATTACTGAAACAATTTTTTTTTAAATATTGAGGACAGATAGATGAAAGATAGACAGACAAAAATAGAGACCTGAAACATAGTTTATGGTGTAATTTCTGTCTATTTTGTCCACTCTCATTGGTGAAGACTTCGCTCACCCAGGGTACATCAGAGGGGAAGGGGGTTTATAAAATAAATACAGGCTTATTTAAAGGGCTTGAGGATGGTGTGGTTTGGAGAGACTGTGAGAGAGGGACTTAAGTTAAGAGTAGTGAGTAGAGATGGACCAAATTGAACTTCAAACCCGAGTTCGACCCGTACTTTAATAGTTTGGAAGAACTTGAACTCTTCTTAATTTTCCGAACTCATGGACTTAATTTTCTGAACATCCTGGAACGTTCGAGAATTTTGCCCATTAAGTAATCCTTGAATGGATAAATTTGAGAATCTTTAAACGTTCGATGATTCTTGAATTCGGCTGTTTGAGGATAACTGAACGGCTGAAAGTCCTACAGCTGGACGTTTGGGGGTCCTTTGCGGCACTTAAAAGTGCTCTTGTGGGGGGTCCTACAGATCGAAACCAGGACTCCCCCCATTGGCTCATAAAAGATTCCTTGCGTCTGTAATAAGAGCCTTTCTGATAAGGGTGTACCGCAACTCGAAACCGGAATTGGTCCTAAAAAGGACCTTTTCAGGTCTTCCGTCTTGGCCGGTGACACCAACTCGGCCAATGTTGCCGGCGACGGGCAATGTCTCTGCAGCAACCAGTGACATCACCGATGCTGGCGACATCAACGTCATTAGTTTTGTCGATTTCTTGATCCGAAGTCTTCTTTTTTGCTCCTTCTTTCTTTTGCCATCACTCCAATGACTTCTGAGCTCTGTGGGGTTTTGCAGATTTCAATGCTAGCAATCATATGATCAGTGACTTATACGTGTCAGGGAGGGGGGACCCAGTTATGAGCTGCGGGAGCCCTTAAGCGCTAAAAGGCCTTTCCTAGGGCCACAATGGTCCTTTTAAGGACCCAGGAGTGGGTCCTGGGTTGAGCTGTGGGACCCCCCAATGTCCAGTTGTTCGGTAATCCTTGAACAGGCGAATTACAGAATCATTGAATGTTTGATGTAAAACAGCCCATGGAAACCAGAAGTAGAGCACTATGTCCATTTTATTGGACGTGTTCCCCAAACCATCACAATAAATCCACTCTAGCACACCACATGTGGCAAGGCCTATGTTTGATAGGTACAATCGTCTCTTCCCCCTACCCAAGGGGTCACAATCCTCCAAAAAAAACGATGGAGAGAAGCACATGATTTCATTGTCCAATTCTTTATTAACAAAGCATACAACATTTCGGGGGCTCAGCGGCCCCCTTCCGCTGGTAAAACGGCACACGGAATCCGGAAGTAGCGCACTATGTCCATTTTTTTGCTTTTCTCCACACAAGGACGTGTTCCCCAGACCATTTCCCAGGTCCCAGAGGCATTTACAGTAAGTTACCATTACTATATTAAATTTGTTAACCCAAACTTTTCAAACTATTCCCCCTCCCCCCCATTGACTTAAATGGGTTTGTTTCCGAACTTTTACTGAAACAAACTGAACTTAAGTAATTTTGGCCATCTGTAGTGGTGAGTGACTTACTACACACTGGGGATTACAGTTTCCAGGAGAGAGACATGGCCTACCTAAGGAGCATGTTATCCTATTAATCAGACACTTACATACTGTTGTCCAATTAAAACAACTAAAGGGCCCCAACGCCGGCCATCTTTAATAGTTACCTCCTGGCCAGAGAGGAATGATAAAGGGTAAAAGGTTCTTAGGGAGGAATTATATATATAACACTGTGGAAAAGTGTTACAGCTATTATAGAGTTTGATAGACTTTTGTTATGTACATTGCATTTGGTTATTACTGTTCAATGTACAATATATGTGCTTGAAGATATAGGGGCTGATTTACCCAGACTCGCTGTGCAAATATATGGTGTTAAAGTCGCGTCAAACGGTTTGCGATTCAATATGACAGTTACGCAAATAGTTGCCATTAAAATCCTGCAGTGTGTTTACTCAGAGGGATACCGGTTTTATTGGCTGTATATGCGGATGGAAGTAGAATGCTGGGAAGTAACGTTAGAGGCTGTGGGTGTGGGAATGAAGGCTGTTAAAGCAAAGTAAAATTCCTGCTACTTTTTTACAATATAAACCATACGGTTAGGGTTGGGAGGGGGGTGCCTACACTACAGAAAAAAAAAATTAGGTGGACTTACCCTTTAATAATAAGTGTGCAAATCTGCCTGTGCTGTTAATTTGCCACAACAAATCAGATTATACATATTTTACTGATTTACTACAGTTAGAAAACATTTCATAACATCTGAATGGTTGCTGCAGATTAAAGAGTATGTGTAGCAAATGGCTGAAAATCTTGAACTCGCGAGGTTTATATAACTAAAAGCTGTCTCAAATGTACTTACCAGCCTTTTTTCCCTCACTGCCTTCTGCTTGTCTTCTGTGCCTATGCTCCTGTGATTGGATAAGGGGCGATGTATTAGCCAATCACAGGAGCGGATGCCGGTCGAGCCCCTTCTTGCAGGGAAGCAAGCATGGAAGACAAGCAGAAGGCAGCGAGGGAACGAAGACTGGTAAGTATGTTTGGGGACAGCTTTTAGTTTCAGTCGCTATTTTCGCCATTTCGCTATCGCAGGACATGGCAATGACAACAAGTGCTGTTTTTGCCGTATTTATAAAAATGCTTGTTCTCATGGAAAAGTATCGCTGTGGCGATGTGTGAAGGTAGTTTTCACCTTATTTTTTGCTATAAGTGTGGTTTCACAGCGAGAGAAATTGCTCTCTAATCTTCAAAAAAAATCACTTTTTTAAGATTGCTTTTTTTTTATGGTTCCGATTTTCTTTATTTACCAACAAAGTCAAATGGGGGGAAATTATGTTGCAAAAAGTAGCACTATTTGCTTAAAATATGGCAAAAAGTCAAAGGACAATTATACTCACCTTCCCTCCGCTCCTCTTCTTAGGTCTGTACCTTTTACCCAGGGTGAGGACCTGAACCACTAGGTCCTCACCTCTGGGTTTGCGCAAAGTTAAAGCACAGCGTTACATAAACGCTGCTCTGGTAGGCTCTGCCCCCTTCTCTCCTTGCGCGACGAGAGGAGGGGGCGGAGCCTGACAGAGCAGAGTTTCAGTAACGCTGTGCTTTAACTTTCGCAAACCCAGAGGTGAGGACCTAGTGGTTCAGGTCCTCACCCTGGGTAAAAGGTACAGACCTAAGAAGAGGAGCGGAGGGAAGGTGAGTATAATTGTCCTTTGACTTTTTGCCATATTTTAAGCAAATAGTGCTACTTTTTGCGACATAATTTCCCCCCATTTGACTTTGTTGGTAAATAAAGAAAATCGGAACCTTAAAAAAAAAGCAATCTTAAAAAAGTGAAAAAAAACCTTAAAAAAGCAAAATCTCAGATCACATTACAGTAAATGCTGGAAAATAGTCTAACATCCCATTGGGTACTTATTAGTATCTAGAAACAATAGTGCTACTTTTTGCTACAAAATTTTCCCCCATTTGACTTTATTGGTAAATAAAGAAAATCGGAACCTTAAAAAAAAAAAGCAATCTTAAAAAAGTGAAAAAAAAAAACTTTGTGAACTTGAATAGCTGAACTCAATTAAACATTTTTCACCATTTTATTAATATGCTCGAGCAGCTACCGCAGTGATGTATGGTAAAAAGTAGCAGTAATGACTTTTCGCAACTGGTTATCACTAGGGATGGCCGGTTCGCGGATCCGAACCCGGATCCGCCACGGATTCATCCCGTTCGCAAACAGCGGATTTTTCTGGATTTTCTGGATTTTCCGCCTTCCGAACTTCCAATTTGCAGATTTTTAGTAATTTCTAAAATTTTCGAAAATACAAGGATTTCTCTTATTTCCATAAATACGTATTTTCAAAAATTTTCGAAATTACGAGGATTACTCGCATTTTTGAAAATACATATTTTCGAAAATACTAGTTTTCTCAAATTTTCGGAAACCCGTAATTTCGAAAATTTTCGAAAATACTAAAAATCTCGTAATTTCGAGGGTATTTTTTGATGGCTGCAGTATTGCTCATTTCAGATGGAAAATTACCATTTGTCTTTATTGTGCAGGGAGCGATAATGATCACGGTAATGTGAATTTCTGGAACAATAAAGTCCCATACAGAGTATTGAAAGGTTGATTGGAGTACATTTTTATGCAAATCGCTCCCAATTACTGAAACAATTTTTTTTTAAATATTGAGGACAGATAGATGAAATAGACAGACAAAAATAGAGACCTGAAACATAGTTTATGGTGTAATTTCTGTCTATTTTGTCCACTCTCATTGGTGAAGACTTCGCTCACCCAGGGTACATCAGAGGAGGGGGGTTTATAAAATAATACAGGCTTATTTAAAGGGCTTGAGGATGGTGTGGTTTGGAGAGACTGTGAGAAGGGACTTAAGTTAAGAGTATGAGTAGAGATGGACCAAATTGAACTCAAACCCGAGTTCGACCCGTACTTTAATAGTTTGGAAGAACTTGAACTCTTCTTAATTTTCCGAACTCATGGACTTAATTTTCTGAACATCCTGGAACGTTCGAGAATTTGCCCATTAAGTAATCCTTGAATGGATAAATTTGAGAATCTTTAAACGTTCGATGATTCTTGAATCGGCTGTTTGAGGATAACTGAACGGCTGAAAGTCCTACAGCTGGACGTTTGGGGGTCCTTTGCGGCACTTAAAAGTGCTCTTGTGGGGGTCCTACAATCGAAACCAGGACTCCCCCCATTGGCTCATAAAAGATTCCTTGCGTCTGTAATAAAGCCTTCTGCTATAAGGGTGTACCGCAACTCGAAACCGGAATTGGTCCTAAAAAGGACCTTTCAGGTCTTCCGTCTTGGCCGTGTGACACCAACTCGGCCAATGTTGCCGGCGACGGGCAATGTCTCTGCAGCAACCAGTGACATCACCGATGCTGGCAACATCAACGTCATTAGTTTTGTCGATTTCTTGATCCGAAGTCTTCTTTTTTGCTCCTTCTTTCTTTTGCCATCACTCCAATGACTTCTGAGCTCTGTGGGGTTTTGCAGATTCAATGCTAGCAATCATATGATCAGTGACTTATACGTGTCAGGGGGGGGACCCAGTTATGAGCTGCGGGAGCCCTTAAGCGCTAAAAGGCCTTTCCTAGGGCCACAATGGTCCTTTTAAGGACCCAGGAGTGGGTCCTGGGTTGAGCTGTGGGACCCCCCAATGTCCAGTTGTTCGGTAATCCTTGAACGCGAATTACAGAATCATTGAATGTTTGATGTAAAACAGCCCATGAAACCAGAAGTAGAGCACTATGTCCATTTTATTGGACGTGTTCCCCAAACCATCACAATAAATCCACTCTAGCACACACACGTGGCAAGGCCTATGTTTGATAGGTACAATCGTCTTTCCCCCTACCCAAGGGGTCCAATCCTCCAAAAAAAACGATGGAGGAAGAATGATTTCATTGTCCAATTCTTTTTAACAAAGCATACACATTTCGGGGGCTCACGGCCCCCTTCCGCTGGTAAAACGGCACACGGAATCCGGAAGTAGCGCACTATGTCCATTTTTTTGCTTTTCTCCACACAAGGACGTGTTCCCCAGACCATTTCCCAGGTCCCAGAGGCATTTACAGTAAGTTACCATTACATATTAAATTTGTTAACCCAAACTTTTCAAACTATTCCCCCTCCCCCCCATTGACTTAAATGGTTTGTTTCCGAACTTTTACTGAAACAAACTGAACTTAAGTAATTTTGGCCATCTGTAGTGGTGAGTGATTACTACACACTGGGGATTACAGTTTCCAGGAGAGAGACATGGCCTACCTAAGGAGCATGTTATCCCAAGGGTATTTTTCATTTTAATGGGTCCGCTCGTGGATTTTCGAGTTTTCGAATTTTTTCGAAAATTCGCGGATCCTTGAGCGGACCTGATTTTGCGGAGTTCGGACATCTCTAGTTATCACTGCTTTATAAATTGTGAAAAGTCCAAAAGGCATCGATAATGCAGGTGAAAGATGTAACAAACCTTTATAAATATGTCTGTCACGAACTTACCTGCCGCTCCGGTCCCGCGCCGCACTGCACTTCCGGGTGGGCGGCGTCGACGTCATGACGTCACGCTGCTGACACGCCGGGCGGCGCGAAATTTGAAAATCCGGTGTCCTCCTGGACCCGGTGCCCGATTGTAGCATTCTGCTACCTCCCTAGCTCCTGTACTTACCTGCCTTGGATCCCGTACCTACCTTTTCTGCTCAGTGACTTACCTTGCCTGCATCCCGCTCCAGTGACTTACCTTGCCTGCTTCCAGTCTCCTGTTACTTACCTTTCCAGCATCCAGCCTACAGTTCCCAGCATCACCATTGTTCCAGCATCCAGCCTACAGTTCCCAGCAGCACCATTGTTCCAGCATCCAGCCTACAGTTCCCAGCATCACCATTGTTGTCTAGGGGTTTCATACGGCCTTCCACTTCCCCTGCTGGAGCTGGGATTTTTTTTGTTGAAAAAAAAAGACAGAGGTTTACGACCCTGCATTGACTACCGTGGGTTAAATAAAATCACAATAAAGAATCGGTATCCACTCCCTCTCATATCTGAGCTGTTTGACCAGATAAAAGGAGCTAAAATATTTACCAAACTGGATTTATGGGGTGCATACAATCTGATCCGTATACGCCAAGGGGACGAGTGGAAGACCGCCTTTAACACTAGGGACGGTCACTACGAGTATCTCGTAATGCCCTTTGGCCTTTGTAATGCTCCAGCGGTGTTCCAAGAATTCGTAAATGACATTTTCCGGGATATGTTGGGAATCTCTGTAGTAGTATATCTAGATGACATTTTAATCTTTTCTCAAGATCTGCCCTCACACCGCCTCCATGTTAAACAGGTGTTACTACGTCTGAGAGAGAATAGGCTATATGCCAAATTGGAAAAATGTCTGTTTGAGTGTTCGCAGGTACCCTTTCTGGGCTACATTGTATCAGCGCAAGGTTTCCAGATGGATCCTGTGAAAGTTTCTGCCGTCCAAGATTGGTCTCTTCCTATGGGAACCAAAGCTATTCAAAGGTTCATTGGCTTTGCCAATTACTACAGACAATTCATTCAAGGGTTTTCTTCTATAATTTCTCCCATTTTAGCTCTCATCAGTAAAGGTGGTAAGCCTCATCATGGACCCCTGCAGCCCTTGAGGCCTTCAAACGACTCAAGGAAGCCTTTGCTGATGCACCAGTTCTAGTACATCCAGATCCTAGTCTTCCCTTCTACATCAAGGTTGATGCCTCGGACTTGGGAGCAGGAGCGGTCCTTTCCCAGAGACAGGGCACTAAAAGGAAACTCCATCCCTGTGCATATTTCTCCAAGAAGTTTCTACCCAACGAGCGGAACTATGACGTTGGGAATAGGGAACTTCTTGCTATCAAACTGGCCCTCGAGGAGTGGCGTCATCTATTGGAAGGCACCTCTGTACCTATCACCATCCTTACCGACCATAAGAACCTCGAATACATCCAGAATCTCAAAAGGTTAAATCCCCGTCAAGCACGGTGGTCCTTCTTTTCCCGATTCAACTTTGTTATCACTTACCAACCTGGTTCCAAAAACAAAAAAGCTGATGCCCTTTCCAGATCATTTGTTTCTTCCGACTGTACTAATCAAGATAAGGGCTCTGTTATCCCAACCACTAAAATCTTGGCCTCTATATCCCCTCAGCTCTGTTCCAAGATTCAAGCCGCACAAGATTCTGCTCCGTCCGACACACCCTCTGGCAAAAGCTTTGTTCCTGTTTCTCTTCGGAAAACTATCCTTCTTCATACTCACTGTTCCAAGCAAGCCGGGCATCCCGGTGTTAACAAAACTTTTAATATTATTGCCCGTTCCCTTTGGTGGCCCAAAATTAGAAAAGATATTAAAGACATTATTCAAGCATGTACCAGCTGTGCTCAATCCAAATATTCTAGAACCCTCCACTGTGGTCTTCTTCAACCCCTCCCCATTCCGCCCAGACCTTGGACCCATCTATCCATGGACTTTATTGTGGAACTTCCACCTTCCAAGAAAAACACAGTTATATGGGTGACTGTAGACTGCTTCAGCAAAATGGCCCATTTTGTACCCCTCCCCAAACTACCATCCTCAACGGAGTTAGTGCAACTATTTATTTCACATATCTTCCGCTTTCATGGACTCCCTTCTGAAATAGTATCTGACACTCAATTTGTTTCCAAATTCTGGAGAGCACTTTGTAAGTCCATGAACATCAAGTTACAATTTTCTTCGGCTTACCACCCACACTGTCACGAACTTACCTGCCGCTCCGGTCCCGCGCCGCACTGCACTTCCGGGTGGGCGGCGTCGACGTCATGACGTCACGCCGCCGGCACGCCGGGCGGCGCGAAATTTGAAAAGCCGGTGTCCTCCTGGACCCGGTGCCCGATTGTAGCATTCTGCTACCTCCCTGGCTCCTGTACTTACCTGCCTTGGATCCCGTACCTACCTTTTCTGCTCAGTGACTTACCTTGCCTGCATCCCGCTCCAGTGACTTACCTTGCCTGCTTCCAGTCTCCTGTTACTTACCTTTCCAGCATCCAGCCTACAGTTCCCAGCATCACCATTGTTCCAGCTTCCAGCCTACAGTTCCCAGCATCACCATTGTTCCAGCATCCAGCCTACAGTTCCCAGCAGCACCATTGTTCCAGCATCCAGCCTACAGTTCCCAGCAGCACCTTGTTCCAGCAACCAGCCTACAGTTCCCAGCAGCACCATTGTTACAGCATCCAGCCTACAGTTCCCAGCAGCACCTTGTTCCGGCATCCAGCCTACATTTCCCAGAAGCCTCTGTGCCCTGCAATTCCCAGACTTTACGCCTCCTCCTAAAGCGTACTTGTAAGTACCCGGCCTCCCGGCCATTTATTACAATGTCCCAAAGATTCTAAATTTTTCTTCTGCATGGGCAGTGGTGGCTCACTGCTAAAGTGCTAGTTTTACAAACACACAAACTATTGTGTTGTCAAATCCTAAGACAATGATTACTTTTATTTTATTTTTTTGAAAAGCAAAGGAATTTATGTTAGGGACAGGAGCATTTGTAATATGATTATACAAAAACTGCACTGAAATCTGTGTTGTGTGTCAGAAAGAATGATGATCTCTGAGCTGTAACATGATTGGCTATCAGCTTCCAGAAAGGCTGCAGCTGGGTGTACCAAGCTAAGGTGGATTATGGGAGCTGACCACAGGTTAATTTCATAAATCACCCAGCAGCAACAACAAAGGGAGAGGTAAGACATAGCTTTTGGTATCTTTGTGAATGTTCTATTTCTATTGGGGCAATGCTGTCTGTAGACTTTAGTTCCCCTTTTTAAGAAATAAAATGTTTCTGCAGGAGTGACAGCTCCCCTTATCCTCCTCCTCCTGATTTCTAACTGTGGTGCATGTGCAGCTATATTAAATATAGCATGGTGCATCATGAAATGGAGATCAGTAGGACTGGAGATGGGCAGTCAAACACTACACTAGCAGTTTGTTAGTCTAATGATAGCAGCTTAAGTAAACATGGGAGATGTGAGAAATAAATAAGTGGATTTTGAGTTTTGCAATTTGAGCACTCAGTCTCTAAAAGGTTTGCCATCACTGCACTATACTGTGCAGTACACATGCATACTGGTTGAGAATGTGGGAAGGGTGTTTGAAACGATAAAGATGAAAAGGTCCAGGGTGTAACTTTAAAACAATGTTTTTTTTCTCTGTCATGAGAATCACATTTTTTTTCCATGGATGAAGTTAGTTGTTCTCCTCTTTTTACGTGGGGGAGTAGTTTTCTTTCTTTTTCTAAATGAAAGAGTTTTTCTGTGTTCTGTGGTTTTCTTATTATCAAACACTTTTGCTGTCAAACCATTATTTGTATTGTATAAAGCATCCGGTTTCTTGGCGAAGGTAAAAACAATGTTGTTCCTATCTTACTTGTACTTTCAGTGTAAAAGAGGTTCTGGTAAAAAGGGACTGACTAATCACCATAGGGTAGTCTCCTATCCTTCCCTGCTGGCATTGGGACAGGCTATCCTACAATATTTTCTAATACCGAAATTCCAAGGGATTCATTACATGCTGTTCTTTGGATTACTGCAAGCATCTCTTGCTAACAAGCTCATTACAGATTAAGAAATGCTTTTACCTCAAGGACTTTCTGGCCACAAAACTCTTCCTTCTCATATTATTAAAATACTTCACAATTATTTCAGAGCTGTAAAACTCTATTGCACACGTTCTGCCGCTGTAATTAAATAAGGCTAGAATGCTGCTATTGAAAGACAAATTGGCTTACAGCATATTACCATTCATTTATTTTGTGTTCATCCAAAGCTTCTATTATTCATTTTTTTGTGTTGTTTCTGTGTCCTTAGATGTTCCTTTGCTCTTTCCTTTCAACAAATTTATACAACTCAAGGGTTCACCCTCATCTAGCTATAAATTAGCGTGAAATATCCATCAGCATGCAGAGACTTCAACTGTTACGAGAGTTGTATCTCCTTATGATACAAAGAGGAATTTGTGTTTTAATTAGCATTGAATCGGGTATAGGAAACCAACTGAGATTACTACACATAGTAAAATTTAATTAACCTGACAAAAAGATCCTAATTGTTTTTATTCCTTTATCGTTCGACATTAAAGACAAAGAGATGTACAAAAACACTACGTATAAAAACACCTAGGTTTTTTTTTAAAAATGTGTGGCCATATTTTTTTAATCGTGACAAACTTTATAGTAACACATTCATTGAATATTAAATTTTATTAAAAAATACATGTATTGACTAGTCAATTTTTTTCTTGTACTTATTATCATTAATGAGAACTAAAGGCATTGGTCCTGGTGAAAAGGTCTGCCTAACAATTGTCCATCTCCTTCATTCACCTGAAGGAAGACATTTATACAAATAAAGTATACCATCCAACCACCATACCACTTTGTGAGGGGTCAAGGGGCAGTAAGGGGCTGACAACAGAAAAAGACATTGGGAAAAAGATCCTTTTAAAGGAGAAATAAACTCCTAAATCAAACCCTTTTCCTTTGGATTTATGTAGATCCCTCGCATCTGAGAATGGATTAGATCATGCAGAATATTTACCACAATATCAGGGAGACTCCCTGATCTTTAGGGAGATGTGGGGGATGCCTGCTTTCAGTTCTTCTTTAATTAGAAAATCCTCCCCCAGCCAGTTGGCAGTCAAAATTAAAAATTGTAAAAATAATCTATTTATTGGAATCCTGTGTATTAGGATGCCCCCAAGTTTAAATACATAGTCACAGTTGGATCACTCAATGCTCAATCCATTTGACTGGCAGATACCTTTATAGTCTAAATGTCAAAAAAATATTCAGTGAGAGTTTAGAACCCAGAGAATATATACAGATGTAGCAGTGCCTATTAGGCATTTGCAATATCCCTGCACTACAAATAAATAGACAAGCATCTGTAAGTGCTGGCGATGGAGGTGGTGCCAAAGGCATTTTACACTGCAGCTGGATATTTAAATTCATGGGAGGAGGAATACACTTTCATGTACACACACTTTCTCACACTCACAACTGTACTGTCTTTTACACATATTATTACACACACATATGCATTTCTTCATACACAGACTCATGCTCCCACTCTTTATCTAATGAAGCACAAAGATAAAAGTACACTCTGTCCCAACAAATGGGTGCAGACGCCTCGAATAGTCCTCCCTTGGGAACGTGTGATGTGTGGTTCACAATAAATGTAATATTATTAATATATTGCAGCTTACAGCTCTGTGCTATTTTGTTTCTATAATGCCAAGCCTCCAATATTTAACTTTAAATTATTGAGAAATGCATTGCACATAGCTGTGCACATTGCACACTAAAATTATAGTAGGGCTACTGTGCAAATCAGTGAAGCCCTACACAACTCCCAAAAAATTCTGGGATTTGAGTGTTGTTGATTTAATATATTCTGGCATCACCGGGGTTAAGAGGTGGGAGTTGGGATCACACATTTGCAGAAAATGTAATGGAGTCTAGTTGAGTTAAAGGAAGACAGCAATGACAGTTAAGGTGCCCATACATCTATAAGATTTTACTTACCCGACCGAGCGCTCACCCGATGTTCCTTCGATCCTGCCGGAACCGCTTCTCCCGATCTTACATTAGACCGACATGCGATCGCAAAATGAATGGGATTTTGCGATCGCATGTCTGCCGAATGTAAGATCGGGAGAAGCGGTTCCGGCAGCATCAATGAACATCGCGTGAGCGCTCGGTCGGGTAAGTAAAATCTTATAGATGTATGGGCACCTTTGCAGCTGTGGGGTACAAGCAGCTTATAGAGGAAAAGGGAAGGTGTCTAAGAGTGTTCTATCCTCTGATTTGTCATTGTTTTGGTAACCCAATGTTATATTCTTTGTTCTTGACAAAAATGTATACATTTATTAGGTATTAAGTTATAGTATATACTTTAATAAAAACAGTATTTTCAAAATGTGCCTTAAATATAAATCTTTTTTTATTTTTGAGTCACCAGATAAGCTGCTGCATTAAGTATATTTCTCCGCCTCCTCCTCAAGTCAATCAGTTTTTCAGGTAAAAATTAACTTAATATTCAGATGTTATTAGTTTTTGAGTATATACATTATAAATATATTTTCCAGCTATACTACTTGTCACTGCCTATTCTATAATATTTACTGCTTATTTTTATGGTTACTAAAGTGTAGTATGATGGGTGTGGCTTATTTGTGGGCATGGAAAGTTGGTGTGGTATAAAATTGCACAATGTAGACCATATTTGTTTTTAGGGTTTTGACAAGGTATTTCTAGGCAATAACGTGATGCCCACAGATGGTGCTCTGATTTTCAACCATGAACTTATAGCAAATAGTTTTACAGAAGAAAGACAAATTCCACTTTTTATGTTTTAATAATTCCTACAAATAAATACAATTATTAAAGATGGTTGGGGGTTTCTTTTGTTGCAGCAAAAAGTGCTATTTTAAGTCT
Organism: Hymenochirus boettgeri; assembly: GCA_019447015.1. Classification (NCBI taxonomy): domain Eukaryota; kingdom Metazoa; phylum Chordata; class Amphibia; order Anura; family Pipidae; genus Hymenochirus; species Hymenochirus boettgeri. The sequence continues at coordinate 95,132,099 of CM033472.1, read as the reverse complement.
TTTTTTAATCAAGTGCCATTTTAAAGTAAAGATGCGTGGGATACATTATGTAGGATGACATTTTTTTGCTTGATTTAAATTACTCTGCAATTAAAGAAAAATAAATTAAATTCTTCCTAACTAAAAGAAATGTCTGAGAGACATTCTACAAACTTCAAATTATTACAATTTATCTTTCAATGACAATAACATTTACTTTCCATTGCAGCCCATTCTTGGCCATACTATTACTTCTTGTTTTAATTAAAAAGTAAAGTAAAAGTAAATCAAGGAAACAAAGGAGAATGGTATTGGTAAAGCATCATCTCTTAGCTGCAAGTAGGCAGTATTCTAACAGCTCAGGGGTTCAAAGGCTAGCAGGAGCCATCAATTGTATTGTTTTCAGTGAATGGCTTATTGTCATGGATAATTTATGACCAATCAGTTATTTAGCATTTACTTGTTTTTGCCTGCTGGGTTCCCTCCACCTCCACTCTCCCATAATAGAATGAACCAAATGATTAAGAATGCCACCTGCAGGCTGCACTTGACACACATACAAGCAGAGGTTAAAGAACTTTGTTCAGAGATGATGTTTATGTGTCACTGGATGATATGAGCTGTCCAAGCATCGCTAGTTAAAGTTCCGAGAATTCTAGTGGGTGGTCTTCATTATAAAAAGAGATAGCTTGTGTGCTTTAACAGAGGACAGCTCTGGGCCTCTAACTAGGCTCAAGTGAATCTGCTAATGATAACAACTGTTGTTTAATTTGTTCTTTTAATGCATTCTCCAATGTCATAAATGGTAAGGAATAGAAAAAGAAAAGGAATTATAAAGAGCATTATTTGCCTCTATATTTATACAGGAATAATTATACAGTCTTTTCCCCCCCCAGCATTTAAGATTAAACATATGTATTAAACAGCTTGGTAAGCATGAGGTCTATAGAAATAAAGGGATGTTATTTCTGAACTACACATTCCATACTGTTTCATGAATGCATGAATTGTAACCTTAATTGATTCATTTATATCAGAAAAATCTGAAAAAATCTCAAAAATTGTATTACATCTTACTTATGAAAATACAAAAGATCCTACATCCTTAACTCTCCATTTTTACTAATGCTTTTCAGACTGCAAATGATATAAATTCCATTCTGCTGGCACTGTCCAGTGCAGGGGTCATGTTCTTCATTAATATGCAAGCTTGCTTTTGCTGGCCCAATGATACAGGGGGATTCAATATAGCCAAAATCTGTGCAAAAACCCGCGTGAACCCAAAGTTATATTGGGTTAACGTGTGTTTTACACAAATTTTAGGACATAGTGCCATTTCCAAATGTTTTTTGAAATAGCGTTGTGCTACCAATACAAAACCACTTTCGTTAACTTTAGCGTTACTTTGTAGCACAAAACTTAACAAGGTTCTGTATGGAACTTTAATCCGGCGAATATTACCTTTACGCGATCCAACGATGCAATACCAGATGTAATCTCGTTTACGTCTCGTATTGCATCACGTGATCGCACAAAAGTAACACGACCAGACCATATTGAATCTCCTAGATTATTTACAGGATGTCTCTAATCAACAGCTGGCTGGTGTGCCAAGTTTGGGACAGTAACTACCAAAGCGAATATCTATTAATGAGGATTTATTAAATAAGGATTGGTAAGAATGAGCAGCCTTAGAGAAGAATCACTTTCTATATAAATGTCTAAAACTATATGCAGACAAATTTAGCAAGAAAAAGGATGATCGACAAATAAGGGCAGTGAGGTTATTAAACCTCTCCGTATGAGTCAGTAGGAGTGAGACAGATACGTAAATAATAAAAAAAAACAAAAATTAAATATTGAAGTCAAAGGGGGTCTATTTGCTTTCGTCTAATATCTCTCATTTAATATGTGTTTTCTTTCATTAGGAGTCCATCCATATCCATCCTTTAAGACTTTAACAGGCTCATTTACCCAGAGCTGCTATCGCTATGGGTAAATGCTCCTTCCGCAATTTGATATCGCGTTTGCGAATGCGGGCAAATAGCTGGCTCATTTACCCAGAGCCACAAATTTCTCCAGGCAAATATGGCTTTCGGAATTTAATACTGGATTTGCACCTTGTGGTAAATCCCAAAAGGAATTTTACCCCAGCACCACAGCTAATGGCTGGTCTTAAAGTGTAAAAGGGGTAAAATTCCTTTTGGGATTTACCACAAGGTTTAAATCCAGTATTAATTTTGGAGTTAAAAGTGGTGCAAATCCTTTATTAAATACATTGCACCAGTTGCACAGGTGTCTTTTGTGAAACAAGTGCAGCCAGTGCAATTATGGAGTTAAACATGCGCTAACCTATTCAATATAGGTTAGGACAATTTTAACCCCTATTTTTAGCAAAGCACATGTGGGTAAATCAGGCCCATTGTGTGTTTTGTCATCTCCATTGGCATAGAATTAGTATTCAAATATCGAACATTATACATTTTTAATAATTTATAATATAATCTTAAAGGAAAACTATTGTGTGTATAAAGATGTTAAAAAAACTGTTGAACTGAAAAGTACTTGGGACATGGATAGGCCTGTAATTCCTAACTTCCAATATTGTCTCTGTGAAGAGCACCAGTCCAAAGAAAACTGATTCTCCTAGCTTCAGCACTATCTTTAATACAGGAATAGTCCACGACTAACCTGGCAAATTAAAACTGTTAGTACTGTAGCTCCTCAACAAACTTATATTGTGAGGTATGAATAATCAATCCAACCTCCCTGACCCAGGTAAGTTACGTAGATATATAGATATATCCTTTAAATGTTTGTGTCCTGGAATCAGACAAGATTGAGTATACTGTACCTGTGAACATTTACCATTATAAATATGGCAGATTAACTCTGTACTCTTTTCCTCCTAAAAGAAAATAAGCTATAAAACATTACATGGTTTGTGCAATACTATTATAATACATAAGTGTGATATTTATAATGGGAGCTGCAGTGGTATATATCCTTATAAAAATCACTCAGCTATGTTACTAAGTGACTAATGTGTTATATTTCTTATATCCCACTGCTCGTCCCATTCCAGTGCTCATGCCGGAATGATGACTCAGCGTTTTTTGCAGTGTTTAACTTCACTAATGGAAACTCCTGGAGCTGATTCCTGTCACTTCATAATCAATGTCTCTCTCCTCCACAAAGATTTGTTTAACCGCATAGATGCTGGGCTGGGATGTTCCTTTCTACTGGGTTTAGTATTTAAAATGCAAATGGGGTGAAGGAATCAGATACTTAGGTATTATAAGAAGTAATGTGCCCCTTTACCTGCAGAATTACAGATGATATATCTACAATACTGTTAATTTTAGAGGTGAGAGCTGCAGCTCAGTTAGCTTGGATATCTGGTAAAATCCATTCAGATTTATTGATGTTTATATTCCAATTTAATATTGAAATTGTATATCAGCTGAGCACCCCCCAAACCAAGACCTCTCTAGGTTAATTTGTTTCAAATTGGCCCCTGGACATACTTACAAAATAGAAGCCTAGTTCACTCCCAATTCAATTTGCTTTATTCCCTCTATGATGCTGCTTTAAAAAGCCTGCAATTCTCTCTGGATAAATAAAAGCTATTGGTTCAATAACTTGGCCAAATTATTTTAAGCCCAGCCACCACTTTAAGGTTTGCTTTTTCAGCTGGGTCCTACGCAATCAGTACTTGCCTTTTATGAGCTGAAAGTCCTTGCTGCACTGTGGCTAGCTTCCTTTGGACTAACTCTACTGCTGTAAGTACTTTACTTACCTGAACACATGACCTTAACTTGGGTGGAGTACACATTCCCAGAGGCTTGGTCAAACCCCCATTGTAACACCCTGGACATACTTACCAGCCCTCTTTCCCTCGCTGCCCTCTGCCTTCTAATTGGCTTAGACATCGTGTATGAATCGAATGCAGCGAGGGAAAGAGGGCTGGTAAGTATGTCCTGGGGCCAATTTGAAACTTATAAACCTAGAGAGGTCTAGGTTTTTGGGGGGTGTTTAGCTGATATACACATTTTTTTTTGAGGTGTGGACTTGCACTTTAACCAAGCTTGCAATAAAATGATTTCAAATATTCACAGTTTTTAATAGTTTTATTTAAATCTTCGGCATAGGACTCAGCAGTCCTATGGCATGTTTGCCATGCTCTACTCTTCTACTCAGATTATATTAGAACAATTTTTTTTATAGCTGATTAGACATGGGATCCTGGTCCAACTCGGAAACCCCTCAGTTCCGAAATCCGAATTTTCTGTCTGAAACCTGGTGGATTGTTTGGATTTCAGGACTCGAAAGTTGTTTCCAATCGTATTTTCGAGGATTATCGAATGTTCAAGGCTATTTTTGAGGATTATTGAAAATAGCCTTGAACACTGGATAGCCTTGAACACTGGATATTAATCGGGTATCCCGAAAGTATGTTCCCTTTTCTGATTTTGAAACTTCAGGGTTTTCCCAAGATCCGTAAATCTAAAAACGGAACAAATCTTAGCAGTTTTGTCGATCTCTATAGCTCTCACATCTGAAACATTATATATGCCTCTCACATCTGAAACATTTTTGGATAAATAATCTTGTTTTCCAAATGTTTCTCTAATTTTGCCTTTCTCTTTCCTTTAAGGGTCACAAATAATTGATAGAATTATTGTTTAACAATGCAACTGATATCAGAGTTGACTACAGTATTTTCGACCTAATCAACCACCCAGTGAAATATTTCAGTTGATTAAGTCAAAAAATAGGTGTCAAGTTTCAATGCAAACAACATGATTTGCCTGATTTGATGAAAAATTGGATGAAAAATTGTTTGTACATGTCAGTTTTCCTGTCAGCTCTTTTTTCCTAACTGTGCCGCACCAGCATTCAGAGTGCCACAATAGCATGTTCCAGTTCACAACCACAACCCAGACCCTGCAATAGAACTGTTCCCTCAAAGGCCTGCGAGATGCATCCATTTTTCCCCCAAACAGGCTGCGTGTGGCTAGTGGGCCACTGGTTAGGCACTTAAGGGTTAAGTGTTTCATTAATTGATCAGTAGTTTGTGTCAAATGAATTAGCCTGTGTATACCAGCCTTAATTCAGCAATTACCAACACAATTTTTTTAAACGGAATGTCCACCCCTTTCTTAAAAATTTCTGTATTGTAAGGCTCCCTCTCCCACCCCCAACCGCTATATTTATATGTAAAAATCTAAGCCAATCACTACTTAAACTGCCTCTTTCCTGCGGCATTCAGAAATGAAAATGCAAGCAGGGGGCTGGACCGGCAGCAGCGTCCATGATTGGCAAAGAGGCATTACAGATCGCCGGGGGAAACAGGCAGTGTAAGTAATGATCAGCTATATATAACTAATATAGCAGTTGGGGATGGGAAAGGGAGCCCTACACTACAGAAAAGGGATCTGGAGTTAGGGGTAGGGAGAAAGGAAGGAGGGGGAGGGCTTCAGTGCACATACTGTACATAGCTTTGTTATAAACTCAAGGAAAATGGCTTATAAATAAGCTACAGTATGTACCCATAAAATACATGCTACAGTATATATTCATAACCTTGCAGGGAAAGGAAAGGCATGTGCTTTTAACCACCATGTAAAATGCAAATGAAGGGAACATGCGTTACCTTTTTCATTTTCTATTATTTTATTTCTAACGGCACAATTATGTTATACTTACTTTCTCCATCTGCCAAGCTGTTGGAAAGCATTCAAGTGTATTTGCTATAGAATGCCTGACAGAAGAAATAATCCCTTGGTAGTAAGAAGTCAGTCCAGTGGGGAATCTGGTGTTCTTGCTTGGTGTTATCTTAAATGCAGAATTTCACTTTATTTTACTTGAAAGGTAAATGAATAGTTTATTCTTCCCCTGTGTGAGCTCCTTTGCAGATCATGTATGCATGGCAGTTTCAAGGCAGACCTTTATTCTTGCAGTAAATATAGCTGAAGGTAAAATAAACTGCTTAGTTTCGGTCAATGCCAACATACCATACATATGTTTCCTTTTAACACATAATAAATATAGCAGAAATTCAAAGCGCACAGTTGCAGTTCTTTTTTTAAATGAAATATATATAATCATACACACTTATGGTTATATGTTTTAAACCCATTTCACTAGCGTTTTAAAGGGTATAGGAGGAATGGCATGCAGTCGCCGTCTGGCATTCTCTTCAATAGTCAGACAAAGTTATGGTAGCCCCAACCCGTTTTGGGGAGTTGGACGCCTGACCAGAAGTGGGGGGCTTACCTGCCCAGTGGAGAGGTGGTGATCAGATAGCTCTGGTAGCTCTGTGTAGGTCCCATGGCATTACTGGGTAATGAGGGCATGGGCACTATGATGGCGTCATGTGAACAGGAAGAAGCCCCTGCAAATCACATGAGAACTGGGTGACTTCAGTTTCAAGGGGTACTCCCACATGGCGCAGGCGCCATTTTGTATAGATAAATTGCTAGAGAGACACACAATCTCCCCACCCTCCCTCCCTATGTGATACATCCTTAAAGTCGGTATGGTGCCAAGCCTCCAGAGGTTTGGCATTTTAGCTTTAGCTATGGCCAGGAAAATTTAATTGGCAAGGATGTATACAAATAATATGGAAATAAACAAACAAATGGAATTGTGTTTAATAAAAGCTTAAGTTAAGTGTTAGCTTAAGTTATGTTTACAATGTAAAGAAGGGTATTAAGGCATGGAACTGGGCTTAATCCCAGTTATGGTCTGTTATTTACTGTAAGTACAGTACTGGATATTATGGCTGAACATCTAAACATTCCTCTTTTAAAAGAGCCAGGCTCTTTCTAACTAATGCTAGGTATTATACATAAGATTTGTGCTCATGTACATATACACATGTGCACACAGGCTAAAGTGTAGGGAGCTGGAGTGACCCCAAACTTTTTAAAGGGGTATTGTGGTCCTCCATTTTGTATGTGTCTTATAGAGGCAGCCATTGATTTCAAGCAGATCCAAGTCCTTTATGTTTGCATTCTATGAAGATGTTCTGAGCGCTGTACTTTCAAAGCAATCGTGCCCTTATGCCCTCAACTCTGTTTCTCCCTTATCCACCTGTCGCCTTGGTCGCAAGAGCCCACAACCATGGTTTACGGACCAGATTAAAAAGTTTAAAAGGCAATCTCGTATAGCCGAGCGACTCTGGCGCAAGAATAACAAAAATATCGACTTTCTCAAATTTAAGTGTCCTTTGTTGGAACAGAGGTGCTTTGTCCTTAGCCAAACAAAACTACTTCTCTTCACTCATATCCTCCCAATCCCATAACCCCAAACAGCTCTTCAAAGAATTCAACTCCCTGCTCTGTTCGCCGCCTCCTCCACCTATCCCGTTTATCGGCTGATGAAATAGCCTCATATTTCACAGAGAAAATTGAAAACATCCGAAGTGGTTTTCCTGAGCACCCTAGCTCCTCCCTACAGCTTCCAACCACTACTATTGCACTGCCCAACCTCCCTTCGTGACCCATACCACTGCACTGTCTAGCCTCCCTTCATTGGTTAATCCCTTTACTTGCCTCCTAACGAGCTTCACCACTATAACAAAACAGGCACTTTCAACTCTCCTATCCAGGACACGTCTCACCACCTGTCCCCTCGACCCCATTCCCTCTCATTTTATCCCCCTGCTCATACCCCTTCATTCCAGCCCTAACCTCCCTCTTTAACTTGTCCCTATCCACTGGATCCCCTATACCTAAAAAACTTTACCTTGACCCGTCTGCTCTTTCCAACTACCATCCTGTCTCCCTTTTGCTTCCAAACTACTGGAAAGGCATGTCTATGCTGACCTGGTTAGTTACCTGTCTGCTAACTCTCTCTTTGACCACCTCCAGTCAGGCTTCCACTCTAACCACTCCACGGAAACTGCCCTCAATAAAGTGACCGATGATCTACTTAGTGCTAAATCTAAAGGTTTTTTTGCTTATTCTTCTTTATCTGTCCTCTGCTCATTCACTCTTTTTGCTCACACACTCTTTTGCTCATTCTTCTTTATCTCTCCTCTGCTTTTGATACTGTTGATCACCCTCTACTTCTTCAGATCCTGGCCTCCAGGACACTGCACTTTCTTGGCTATCCTAATATCTTTCTGGTAGGACCTTTAGTGTTTTTCACTCTGAAATTAGCTCCACTCCTCGCCCCCTCTTCCTGTGGGTGTCCCGCAAGGCTCGGTACTCGGTCCTCTTCTTTTCTCCATCTAAACCTATGGCCTTGGACAACTCATTAGTTCATTTGGGTTCCAGTATACCTGTATGTGGACGATAACCAAATTTACATCTCTGCTCCAGATCTCCCTACACAGACATCCCAGGTCCCCGACTGCCTTAGTGCCATCTCTGCCTTCATGTCCTCCTGCTTCCTCAAACTAAACATGGACCAGACTGAACTTGTCCTTTTCCCACCCTCACAATCTGTTCCCCTCCCTAGTCTTACTATTAATATTAACAACACACCCAAATCCCCATCTCCTCATGTCCGCTGCCTGGGAAAAAAGCCAAATTCCGATCTTTCTTTCAAACCTCATGTCAATTCGCTTGTCAACTCCTGTCGGCTCCAACTCACAACCAACATCTCCCGCATTCGACCCTTCCTCACGAATGAAGCTACAAAAATCCTAGTCCATGCCCTAATCAAATCCCGGCTAGACTACTGCAACACACTCCTGTGTGGCTTACCAAACAACCGCCTGGCAACGCTTCAATCCATTTTCAACTTTGCTGCCCGGCTCATTCATTTCTGTTCTCGCTTCTCTAATGCCTCTCCTCTCTGTCAGTCCCTCCACTGGTTGCCCATCACACAAAGGATCCAGTTCGAACTGCTTACCTTATCCTATAAAGCACTATCCAACACAGCCCCTCCATGTATCTCAGAGTTCATCCAGCGATACCGTCCCAGGCACAACCTCCGCTCCGCAAACGATACCCTCTTCTCATCCACCCTGGTCACCGCTTCCCATGCCCACATTCAGGACCTAACTCGTGCTTCCCCTTAACACCTTCAAATGTATCCTTAAAACCCACCTATTTAGGCTAGCATATAACCTCGCCTAAATATTACCCATTTTACTACTCAATATGATCCAACCCGCCTTTCACACTCCACTTCCAATCTATTTACAGCCTACCGATTCCCGTCACCTTATGTCTTACCCCAATATCTTCTAGTCTGTAAACTCTTTGGGCAGGGTCCTCTTTCCTATTGTATCACGGTATTGCTGTAAGAAACTCCTCACTCTGTTTACTTATATTATGTATTACCTGTGTATGTAATATGTATAACTTTATATAACATGTATTACACTGTATGTAATGTATGACTATGTAATTGTAAAGCGCCACAGAAGATGTTGGCGCAATATAAATCAATAATAATAATAATAATGTTCACCAATCAGAATAGTTCTGCATATTAACTTACCCATGTGGCTAGTTTTTCTGACTTTTCAAGGTTTTAGCGACATGGCAAAGGAGATCTTTGTCCATTTATAGTTTAGTATCAGTTAACAAGCAGAAATATGATTTTCATTAACCCTTTCTCCTTTTGCAGAAATATCTGGATTCAATGTATTATTTGAGCAGGGTGTATGTAAATAGCATATTTATCTACATAAATACACATCAGTGTTTTTTTTAACCCAGTGATTTTGCATTTGCTAGTAAATATTCCTCGCCCTCTTTATCTTATGTATCAGAATATATTTGTACCATGACCTGCTTCAATTGTTAGGGGGAAATAATTATCTGGTGATTTCAGAACACGGGGCATACGCTGTATTTAAAAAACAAACTTGTAATACCGAATGCTATTGTAAATGTATGAACGTTCGTGTGTACAATTTGATGTGGTACCGAAAAACCACAATGATATTGTATGGGCCAGTTTAAATTTACAGTCACCGCAACGAGAGTTAAAGGTGCGGTATCAGAAAATAACAATACAGTGCCTTTAGAATTATAGCCCACAGTATTATAAGGAGAGCTGCAATTATTGCAAATAGTTACTTTTTTTTGTAGGTATTCTGACTCAGCTTTGCTTCATGTGTTTCTAATGCTGCCTTGATTACACTACTACATATTACTAAGGAAAAATGCTGGAAGTAATGTAGCAGTTTCTTCTTTTCTCACAGACCACCAAATTCTATTCATTGAATTAGAAGCCACCAGAACTGAAGGTTGTATATTCAACCAACCCAACCAAAAGCAAGCTTCCTTCTCATCACAGGCCTGAGCACAACTTACACAACATTCCAGACCAAATTCTAACTGAAACTAGCAACCTCTAAGCACTATTTGTAGTGTATCCTAACCCCACCCCTAAATCTGATCTGATACCCAAGATCCAATCAGATTTAAGATTTTAATTAGATTTTGAAGGTGTGTTTGGGAGACACTATAATATGCAAGAGACCTGAATTGCAGCTTAGTGTTGGCTTAGCAGCTATACCGATAAGTTGTAGTCTTGTATTTAGGCATAAGGTCCACAAGTTAGTCTAGTATATCTGGCTGGGTAGGCTCAATGTGCTGCCTTCATCCCTGGTGATCCTCATTATTTGTTGGGTAGTACTGTTCAGGCTCTGAAACTAAACTTGGATAAAGTTATTTCATTTCAACTATTGGCTGTTTAAAAGTCTGTTAGAGTGGAATGTAGTTCTCTGTTTCTGCTATTTAGGAGCAGGCCCCATCAACCAGTTTTCTGGTTAAAAAAATGTTTTCTGGTCACCTTGCAACAATTTCTAACAATAAAGGAAGTCATGGCATGGTAGCAGATCTATCATGCTACTTTTTAAAAACTTTTTACAAAGACAATCAGAAATATTGCATAACACTGCCTATATTTCCTTTTGATATTAATGTGTAAACAGACAAATTTGTGCATTAGAAAAAGTTAGAGAGTTTCCCCACAGCTCCCTTACTCACTATGCAAATAAGGGGAAACGGGACTTCTGGGTAATTATAATGTGTATTTTGCATTTTTAGTATGTTAATTAAAATGCCTAAGCAGTGAGCATGCTCCAACTGTAAACCCAGGAGGCGGTGCAGATGAACTGGCAATTAATGGCTGCCTCCATAAGACACATACAAAATGGGAGGACCACAGTTCCCCTTTAATGATACCATCTCCCTCTCGATTAGTAAATTAGCCAATAACAATTAAAATGCTCTTTATACTGAACATTAGAGCAGATTTCTAAATATAATGCTCATTGTAGAACCCTTTTCCCAAAGTGCCACTTTTTACCATATCCTATCTCTGTCTACGAGTTCAGGGCTATTGGCAACACATCATCCAATTCCTTCATGACCACATGGGATCCCCAATAAGCCTAGACCCTGAAGTCTGTATCTTAAGTATTAGAGATCCTGTACCTGGTGAATGGTGATAAGTACTTTAAAACATTCCTAGTGGAAAATGCACCTGGATGAAGGCCAGCTTCCTGCAAATAAACTTAGGGAAATTGTTCAAAGCTATTTTCCAAATCTTATAAGAAAATAACACTCATAGGGGATGTCCATCTAAATATATGGAGTAGATTGTAAAGCTGGGTACACACAGTACCAATCTTTGAAAAATGACAGACAGAATCTGTAATTCTCAGACATGATACTTCTCCTCTGCAAACTTTACTTAGAATAAGGCACCACGGTCTAGTGCTTTCCCTTTCTAGCCTCTGCAGGCAGAACTAATCAATCTAAACTTAGGGTGCCCATCCATCTATAAGATTTTACTTACCACCGACCGATCGCTCACGCGATGTTCTTCGATCCTGCCGGAACCGCTTCTCCCGATCTTACATTCGACCGACATGCGATCGCAAAATCCCATTCATTTTGCGACCGCATGTCGGTCGAATGTAAGATCGGGAGAACGCGTTCCGGCAGGATCGAAGGAACATCGCTGAGCGCTCGGTCGGGTAAGTAAAATCTTATAGATGTATGGGCACCTTAAATAAGCAGACACCGGTAGATCACACTGATATGTTAACAATAGAAGGTTTCTTCCCTTTTTGCAAAAGACATATTAACAATTGTAATTTAATATGTGGAACATATATTTTTACATTCATAATTATGACGTTATCAAATAATCTATTAAGGAATTCAGGATGTCACACACTCCCCTACAAAATTAGATGTCGTCCTGACATCCCTAACAGGTACAAACTAAAGATTTTTCAATCTGATATACTATAGATAACATTTTTATGACTACCAAAGATAAAGGTCTAGTCTATCTACTAACTCTAGCAATCATTCCTAGCAATAAAGTTGACTATCTTCTTATTGCACATCTCAAAATCTAGTTCATTCCTAATAGGTCTGAATGAATTGGGGTTGGTAAGCTTGAAATGGATTGGCCCATAATGTCATTAGCTAATCATTTTTAATTGGTATTGAATGATATGCATAAAACATCTCATTCGTCTTTGCTATGTTATAGCATGTTGGGGTCCCTAGATTGTCATAAGTAAACAGTTAAGGGGCTTGTTTTTCTCTTTTTGGATAATGATATATTTGTTCTGATCTATCTTCATCAGACTCTGGAGATATTGGTGACTCATCTTGTACTTCCTCAACTGGTTGAACATCTTCCCTTTGATCATCAATTTCATGCAGTACATTTTCTTGCTGTGTGTTACTCTCTTAAATTTTTGTTGTGGACATTTCTTCATCCATCAAATTGTCAACACTGAGAACGGATATCTCTTGGTCATTATTTTCTTGGGTATCATGTTTAATGGTTCTATCCTCTTTGGTTGCTTGTAGTGGTAATACTGGTTGGTAATAGTACACACATCCATCCTCAACAACTTCTTCTTTATTTTGAGAGTTTGTCTCTGTCATTTGGCTGGCTTTCCAAAGGTAAGTGATTACAAGGTAACAATAAATTATGATGCATAGATCTTGATCTTCCTCTTCCTTGTTTAGGTTTGATCTCATAGACAGGGTTGTCTTTTCCCAGTTGACGGATAACAACATGGATGTTTTCTTCCCAATGGTTACAAAGCTTTCCAGTGCCTCCTTTGGGTGTCATATTTCTAACAAGGACCCTGATCACCAGGACACAACACTGAGCTTCTTACTTTTGCATCATAATATTTTTTACTCCTTTCTGATGACTTTTTTGCATTTTCTAGTGCTATATCATGTGCATCCTTCATTTCTTGTTTCCATTTCTCTAAATATGAGTGATATTCTAATTTTTCTGTTTCTGAGGTGAGACCAAACATAAGATCAATAGGTAACCATGGAGATCTTCCAAATAAGAGGTAAAAAGGAGATCTGTCACTTCACATTTTGTGCAGTTATATGCATAGATAAGTTTATTCAGTGACTCTTTCTAATTTATCTTCTGTGTCTCAGTTAGTCTTTAGCATTTGTAGCAATGTCTGATTAAATAGTTTGAGTTGTCCATTTCCTTGCGAGTGGTATGGAGTTGTTCTTGATCCTAGTACACCACAGTTCTTTTTCAGCTGGGCAAATAGTTGATTCTTGAACTCACCACCTTGATCGTGATGTATTCGCATTGGCAGTCCAAATTTCAGGGAATAATCGTTATGCGATCAGCAAATGTTTTTGCAGACTTGTTGGTAGTGGGGTACACCTGAGCAAAACGAGTGAAGTCGTAAACAATGGCTAAAATATATTCGTATCCTCCTTTGCATTTGTCAAAATGGAGAAAATCTATTGACACAAGTTTAAACGGCTGTGTGGTAATGATATTAGTAAGTGGTGCCCTTATCTCTTTAGATGGTTTCTTTTGTTTTAGACAGGTACAAGTCCTTGTAATGTTCCATTTCCTTCTGCATATAAGGCCAAAATAATCTCTCTCTTCATCAGTGATGTTTGATCAATACCTTGATGGCCCATCTCATCATGTAACTACTTCAACACAGTGGCTATATATTTTTCAGGTAATACAAGTTGTAATTTTTTTGTCTCCCTGTAAAGAATACCATTTTCATGTGATATTTTCCCCATTCATGTATACACTTACTTTGCTTATTGAGCACATTAGAGAGTATGTCCACCCCTCAAAACCAACTTTGGGGGTAAGGTACCCACCCCCAACTGCCACAATATTTCAGTAAAATAAACCCCCACATTTCTACTTACAGTGCCTTCTCTCCCACAGCGGTGCATTCCGGCCTCCTGCTTGCAAGCAGGAGCCGGACTTCAGCCACGTCTGTGATTGGCTAAGAGGCAGCTGATGTCACTGGAAATGCTGTGGGAGAGAAGGCTCTGTAAGTACGGATCAAGGGGCTTTTTTAAAGAAATATTGCTGCAGTTGGCGGCAGGCAGGGGTTACTTACCTTACATCCAAAGGATTACACGCTAGGTGCAACGATGAGGATGGATCCGGATGGTGGGAGGGGGGGGTTCTGCGCATGCCCCAAACCTTGACGAAGACAAGGATTCAGCACAGATCAAAAGCCTCACAGACAGCTTGGACTCTTCAGTTTCCGGACTTTGAAAGGCATATCTTGGGAACCATAAGAAGTAGAGATGTAAGGAAACTACAGAGTGGGGCCAGTAGTAGGTTAAATTATAGTTTTGGGGGTGGACATGCCCTTTAAATTCATGTCCTGATGGTTTTATATTCTTCTGCTTGGACTGCATCACTGGACCACTTCCCTTGTCATCTTGCTGTGCTTATTTAATTTCAGCAATAGGGAATTGTTTGTATAGCCCCTCAGTTACTGCTGTATTTTGGGTAGATAATGGACAAACCCGTGAACACAGTTTTCCATCATCACCTCAACATCTACAGGCATTCTCGATAGACTATCTGCATCCACATTTTCTTTACCAGGATGATAATGAATTGTAAAATTAGAGTCTGCTAGTCTGCGACCCATCTGCATCCAGTTGCATTGAGCTTTCCACTTGACAGAACATAGGTAAGTGGGTTATTGTCACTAAACATCGTGAATGTGGGTGCAAAATACAAGTACTCCCAACATTTTTCTGTAATAACCCATTTCAAAGCAAGAAATTCTAATTTTCCTGAGTGGAGTAATTCTGTTTAGCTGCAGTCAGTGTTTGGGAACCATAGGCTATCACTCGAAGTTTAACATCTTGCTGCTGATATAAAACTGCTCCAAGGCAATGGTTTGAGGCATCTGTGTGGAGAATAAATGGCTGTGAGAAATCTGGAAACCCAAGGACTGGTGGTTCATCTAGACAGTCTATTAGCTTCTCCAGAATACATTGATGTTTTTCAGTCCACTCAAAATGTTTGTGTGATGGCACTCTTTTTCTCTTTCTTGTGTGTTGCTTTCTATTGTTACCATTCTGTGGTATATGGTCCTCTGTTGTCTCCTTTAGCAGATTGTAAAGTGGGCCTGCGATATGGGAAAAGTTCTGCACATATTGCCTCTAGTAACAAGTCTAATATAACTTGTAGTTCTCCCACATTACTTGGCCTCTTCCCCTTCAAAGCCCTTACTGCAATGGTGTCTACTGGATCGATTTTACTACCTTCAGCTGAAAAAGTTTTCGTAGATTGTGGACCTCATGTTTAAATAGCTCGCACTTGCTAGATTTTAATTTGATTCCATAACTTTCATTATGATTCCATTACATAATTGTCCATGTTGTTTCGCACATCTTCTAAGCACTCTTCCATACAGCGTTGGAATGCTGCAAGTATATTCATTAACCCAAACGGGATCCTTATCCATTCGTTCACACCCCATGGTGTTACAAATGCAGTCAAATGTCTGCTCTCTTCGTGCATAAATCCTGATGAAAACCACGAGTTGCCACCAAGACTATCAAGAACATCTTGACCACAAGGAATTGGTTGTCTATCAGGATGGGTCTTCTTGTTTAATTCCATGTAGTCTATACAAAGATGTAAACTGCTGTCTTTCTTTCTGACACAGACCACTGGAGAGAATTAAGATGAGCTGGATTTTCTTTTACCCATCCCTGAGCAATAAGGTTATGCAGATAATCTTTAATTTCCTGATAGAGTGGCTTTGGCATGGAGATATAAGTGTGTGCTACAGGATCCAAAACTTTTAGTTAGATACTAGTTTCTCGATGCATCCAATATCATCATCTGATTTGGAAAAAGAGGAGCATTCTTCAAGGAGCATGTTTTGTACCATTTCTTTTTCATATTCACTCAGAGGATTCAAGTCTGTTGGGGGATCCCATGAAGGCTCGCTAACTGACTCACTTTCTACCTTTACTTGGTTTACCACTGTAGAATAGTTGAATTTCTTTAAAATGGTAGCTGGGTATACATCCTGAATTTGCTGTACAGTGCCTACCATGGTTCTTCCAAACAAAACAAATATCATGATCAGTGGGGTTTTGTACATCAAGGATGACATAAGGTGGGACTCCACTGTTAAGTTTTATCAAAGTCTCACAAAACTCAAGGCCTTCATCCCACTGGGGGTTGATGTCAGGTTCGAAAAAAAATGTAGTGTCCTTTTTAGGTGTCTGTGTTTGAATCTTACAGTCGATCTGAACACGTGTGTTTTGGTATGATTACTTTTTCTTTCATTGTTTTTACAACATAGTCATATGATTGTTCAGCAGTTACCAGATTAATAAAAACAGAAATATTTTCTCTTTCAAGATTTGGGAAAGTTGCTCTTAATGCTTTGTGCAACTGCTCTCTTCTCGTATTTGGTTGCGCATTTGTGTTCGTCTTTATTATTTTCTCAATAACATTAAAGCCAAGGATAAGTTATAGGAGTCTTCCACCCTTCATTACTAGCATGGGGACAACAAGTTCTTTGGGGTCAGCTGGATCTGTAACCAACCCAAAATTGACCTCAATAAAGCCCATATAAGGCATGCTTTGTTTATTGGCAGCTGTGATTTTCTCTTAATTTTTCATTTGGTAAATGTCTCTTTTTCCAGTCTTTATCAATAATACAGACTTGGGAGCCTGTATCCCACAATGTGTGAGTTCTATGGCCTTGTATGTAACACTCTACTATGCACTGTTTCCCAACTTGAGAAACAAGACTAGACTGACTATTTTCTTCCTTGGATTTGGTTGCATTTACCCTTAAATAATGGTGCTGGTTGCATTGTTTTCTATGTTGTGGCCAATGCTGAGCTTGACAGATTTTATAACAATAAGTCTCTTTTTTACAAGATGCACACCTTCTGAGTCTTTGGTCTTTGTTGCGAAAACCACATAAGGAGCACCACTGTTGGGACATTCTTCTAGTGCTGGTTACTCCCTGTCCCATGGGGGTACCCTCTTCCATTTAAATTGTCTTTATTCAATCCAACTCTCCTTTCTCTGCAGCCTGCAAGAAAGTGATCACAACTACCACATCTATAGCAATGGGTGCAATATTCATTCCCAATTACTGCATTGTTGCCAACGTACATGAGGAGGATATTGGTGTTGAGGTGCGAACCTCTGTTGATATCGAGCTGTTTCTCCTTGTTGCCCTGGTACTTGGGAAGGCCAGTAGTTTGGTGGTGAATACTGGAATTGGCGAGGAGAGACGTTCTCTGGTGCTACTGGTAAAGTCTTATGCTGGGTCTGTACTATGTTAGACTGTTAATTTGTGCGACTTCAACACCAAGATTTTTAAGTAATGCCACGTCAGAACGCATTTCCTTCAGTTTACTTAAAACTTCATCCTGGGTTTTTCTGGTATGCTCCAGATATTCTATTCTATTTTTTTTCTGCATTATTATCATTAGATTGGACTGAATGCACAGTGGTTGGCCGCTGTTGGGTAAATTGTTTCTTTTTGTCCTGTCTCTCGGCCTCATTTGCACAGGTAATATTAAGTTTCTCAAGTAGTAGTTCATCACTGGTTGTTGCAGATCACTTCTTAGCCTGTCATTTTGTAGTCCTGTCAAAACAGTATAGAGAAACATACTTTGTACCAGCACAGGATCATATTTCACACCATATTCTGCTTCCTGTGATAGGATTTTTTGTCTTAAATCTAGGGTACGGATCAAGAAAGTTTGTGGATTTTCCTTATACTTTGCACCTCTGGGGTAAGTTGTTTGTACAGTTCTGTGGCACTCTTTTCTTGGTAATGAGATCTGAGAATTCTCCTCAAGGTGGGTAAAGTAAGATTGCCTTCTAGATAGCTATGTAATTGTAAATCTGTTGATACTGCCTTAATCACTGCATCAACAATTTCTATCTCAGTAAAAATCCCTTGCTGATACCCTGCTCAATATGGTGTGCTAAACTGGAAAAGGTAAGTTTGTCCTTCTGACCTGGTTTACCAATCTGACCTGATATTCTGAACTCTCTACCCCACTGCAAGGGAAGATGATATTGGATATTGGTAAGCAGGTGTTGCCCTGGTTTGTACTACTTTCTACTCTTGCTCCACTGATCTGTTTTGATTTGTCCTGCAGTGAAAGTGCGAATTCTAGTTGTAATGTCTCAATCTCTTTTTTTTTTACCATTCCCCCTCTGAGGGCTGAACATATTGTACCAAATCTGTTATTTTTGTACTCGAGTCTGCCTGTTTTTGTGCACTATATTGAGAAACTTGTGGCAATTTTGTAATTTTGTCTTTTAACATTAGTAAATCTGCCATACCCTCATCCTCAGGTTCATTTTACTCTTCTCTTTCTAAATACCTTGTTATATGTGAGATAAGAGAGGATCGACCTTTACT
Source organism: Hymenochirus boettgeri (assembly GCA_019447015.1). Lineage (NCBI taxonomy): Eukaryota > Metazoa > Chordata > Amphibia > Anura > Pipidae > Hymenochirus > Hymenochirus boettgeri. The sequence continues at coordinate 95,113,450 of CM033472.1, read as the reverse complement.
TAATACATTTTCAAATTTTAAACCAGCAATAGTTAGGATATCACAAACCTCGATCAGAGCATCACGGTTCAATGTATACAAAGCACCAAATTCGCTAACTCCGATGGCTCCATTTCAGTCTCTGACCTGTGGACAACTTTAAAGTGATACACAACAGTCTATTTGCAGAATCAAAAATGCAGCTTTTCTGGTACCAGTTGTTAACCACAGATTGCACGCAAGTCTCTCGCTATACAGTTATTGAACTATCACACTCTGGAACGTAGAGAGTTGAGAAGTTGATTGATGATTGGACACGTGTTAGGCAGTTTGTCATCATTATATCAAATGATCTCGCTGGGGACTCCATGTTACTCTCTGGGGACTCCATGTTAAAACCTGAAAAGAGGATAAAGTAAATAATGATTCCCAGATATGATGCTTCTCCTCTGGAAACTTTACTGAGAATAAGGAACCACGGTGCTTCCCCTTTCTGGCCTGTGCAGGCAGAACTAATCAATAATGAGCAAGACGAAACAAGCAGATCACCGATATGTAAACAACAGAAGGTTTCTTCCCTTTTTGCAAAAGACATTTTAACAATTGTAATTTAATATGTGGAACATTTTACATTCATAATTATGAAGTTATCAAATAATTTATTAAGGAATTCAGTATGTCACACACCCATGCATAAGGCATACTGTTTGATTCAGGACATTTGAGAGATTGTCATTTATTGGGGTTTTTTACTTTATGTACAAGTGGGTTAATAAAGATTTCTAACTTTGAATAATCTTTTCCATTTCATTTTTCCACAAAATCTCCTTAAACCAAGGAGTTCTATGGAGAATAGCATCCAGAAATCTGCATGTATATTTGAAAGAATCACACTGTTGATTCCTACAAATAAAAATGCAAACTTTTTTTTTTAAAAATTACCCCAAAAGCCAAGGAAATCTCCAGAAAAAATACAAATTCCTGTTGTCTTTTTAAAGTACACTGCAAAAAAAAAAAGAGAAAACCCTGATGTATAATATTGCCTATTTACTTGGGAGAAAGGGGGGATGGTGGTCCTCATATAAATTTTATATAAACTGATTGAGAGCAAAATCCTGAAAATTCTTCTGGTGCAAATTGCAAGAAAGTAGGAAATTCAGCTGGAAGCAAAAGAGTTTAACAACTACTGCAGACAATATTTTGCACCCTTCTAGGCTGCATAGAAGGAAACTGGTCATTGCACATTTTTATCAGATATCATTATGAATGGATAGATGCTAGTCAAAGTCTGGAAATTATGGAGGGAGTCTGGAAATGAACACTAAACCCATTCAGATCATAGCTAGGATACATGTTAAAGCTACAGGTGTCTGTAATTTTGTCACAAACCTGTTTTTGTGATGAGCTTATGTACAGTATAATTAAGCTCAAGAAAATGCTCCTCAAACTACAAAAATGCATTAAGAAAGGAAGACTTGTGGCAAAGTCAGCAAAACCCCAGTGCTCACAGTAATCTTAAAATAGCATAAATGCATGGACACACACAAATGGCTTGTCCAAATATACTGTATATCGTATATCAAACAACAAAGAATAATATAATCTTATCTGACAGATTAACATTTCATTATTTATTTATTGGTGAATAGGATAAATGCAAGAGGAAGTGATCAGATTTACTAACATCCTGAAACAAAAATATATGTCTGGCTTGATTTCAGAGAGAAAATGGATCAAACTTGCAAGTAATACATTATAGCAAACAATGTGAACCTTTTATTATAACAGAATATTATTTGGGCTTATTCTTTCTCGTTTCATCTTGAATATCAGGATTTAAAATTAACAATCCCATGTCTGATACAATGGGGCACCCTGGTGGTCTAGTTAAACATTTATAAACTTTTGGTAGGTGGCAAAAAGTGGTGACCTAGGTTTTAGGGTCCAGATACAGTTTAATCTTGATTATTCCAAAGGTGTTCTTTATACTTTATGGTGGGAGCTTCCAGTAAGATTTTATACATACTTTTGTGACCTAGTAAGCTTTAAAGGAATATTTCACTGGAAAAGTGAACTATTCCTTTAATGCATTGATTGAAGAATGGGAGGTTAAGGAGCTATGCCTTAATGTACTTGCTGATCTTCAATCAATTTCAAAGGAGCCAGGAACGAAGTGTAAGATATTTGCCTTTCACACAATCCACCTCGGCTGCACTGACAGGTCCTGACCTCTTCCTGTTTCACTTTATAGGGTATGTCCACCCTAAAATCAAAATTTTAATATACGATCCCCCTGGGCTCCCAGCCCCAACCGCATAATTTTTTTTTTTAGAAAGCCCCCCAAACTCTACTTACCTCCTCTCTTTCCTGCGCCGCGCTCCCGGCCCTCTGCTTGCGAGGAAATGCAAGCAGAGGGGCGGGACCGGCAGCCGCGTCTGTGATTGGCTGAGTGGCAGCCAATCACGGACGTGGCTGCCGGCAGCTCACTTCCGCGTAGGAAAGCGGAGAGGTAAGTAACAGATTTGGGAGCTTTCTAAAAATAAAATTTATGCGGTTGGGGCTGGGGGACATGGGGGAAGGCTGACATAAAGGGGTTTTAAGCTAGGGGGAGGGATAGCAGAACGGGAGGGAGAGGGAGGGGGAGGGAGGGGGGAGAAGAGCTGCAGTACGCATGGCAAAAATCTCCGGGAGGCCAGGTAGCAGGCAGTGTCCTATATGGACCTGCTAGCCTCCTGGTGGGCAGTTTTGGGGGCTTTGGGGGGGGGGACTACAGGAGAACCCTATGGAGCTGGGATGTGAGGTAAGGATTAAACTACACTACATGGTGGGGCCAGTAGTTGGGGGGATTATAGTTTTGGGGGTGGACATGCCCTTTAACTATAGCAAGCATTCATTTGCATGTGTGTTATATATAAGTGAAGCAGGAAGCAGTCAGTGCAGCCATGGTGGATCATGCAAAAGGTAAGTATCCTACACTTCATTCCTGGCTCCTTTAAATTTGATTGAAGATTGGGAGGTACAGTAAGGCATAGCTCCTTAACCTCTCGTTCTTCAATCAATGCATTAAAGGAATAGTTTGCCTTTTCAGTGAACTATTCCTTTAAGCCTATGCTAGGTAATCTTTATCTTGTATAATAATTTAACCCCCTTATGGTTCCTACTATTTCCAACATTTGATCCCACCTTTTTCACCAAACCATTTAGCAACATACTGCCACATTGTGTAGGGTTGAATTACATTTTCTCCTAAATCTGAAAATCCATACATCAAACTGTAAAAACAATTAGTGGATGCATCCTTACATTCACCCTCCATTCCTTCTCTATGGCAATCATACGCAAATTATGGCCACATGATAATAAAAAAAAAATACATCCCCTCAACCCCTCTAAAGAAAAAATCCAACTCCCACAGACATTGGTAGACATACCAGCTATTTCCATGGCAACCATAACTTTTTTTTTTTTTTTTTTTTTTAAGGGCATGTCCACCCCCAAAACTTAAATTTAAACCACTACTGGCCCCACTGTGTAGTGTTAAAAAATCCTTACCTTCCCCCTCAGCTCCTTATGGTTCTCCTGCAGTGCCTGTTCAAAGTTCCCAAAGCTGAAGAGTAGGAGCTGTTAGTGAGCTATTCAGTCCCTGCTTCTTCCTTGTCCTAGTTGAGGTTTTGGGCATGCGGAGGTAAGCCCTCCTCTCCCCACCCTCCATCCATCCAGATCCATCTTTGCTGCATGCTGCCCTACCTGTAGTTTTTGGCACCCTAGCCCACCCCCAACAGCCATGTTTGTTTTGTTAAAAAAGCATCAGAAATGTGCTTATATTGCTTAGTTCCCCCGGCGCAATGCATTGCCTGCAGCCGTGTCTGTGAATAGCTGTCTCTTATATTAATCACTTTTTTTTTAATAAAGTAAAAATAAATAATTAACCAGCCAATTGATATATATATATATATATATATATATATTTATAAAAAAAAAAAATATATATATTATATATATATATATAATATATATAATATATATAATATCTTCAGGTTCAAATGCACTCATCCAATAACCATGTTCTATATTCAGGTGCCTCCGGTCACACAGCTCCCATTCGCTATGTATAATATTATGGTTCAAATTTCGATATAATTCCCGGGCACAATTGTCTTGTGAAAACCAATCACTCTTTATTCAACGTTTCGACGTCTTGCAGGAAGACGTCCTGATGAAGACGTCCTGCGGGACGTCGAAACGTTGAATAAGAGTGATTGGTTTTCACAAGACAACAGTGTGCCCGGGAATTATATTCGAAATTTGATATATAATAATATATAATAAATATATATATATATATATATAACATTCTAATGAAAATTAGCTTAGGACAATATTTTTGATTTACAGCCCTCTTAGCAGTGGGCCAGTCAGGGGCAGCCAATCAGGGAGCCAATCCGTATGTGCATATGTGCCAACTGACCTTGAGGAAAAAGTTTATTCAGATTTTGAAAGTTGCATGAAAATAAATGTATTTTGGGGACACTGGCTTGTGCTGCCATGTCAGGTATTTTCATTATTTATTTCACAATAGGCCAAGTGCAGTTCTCTGTAGCAGCGCAAATGAAAGCTAATACAACAGATTACTAATATGATATGATGGGAAAATTCTTTCATGTCCACATCAAAATCATTTCTCTCTTGAATCCTGCCCAAGGCTAATGGAATAGTGTTGTCTGCCTTTTTAGATTTGTTAACAGCTTGCAGGAAAATCTTTCCTGCCGTTTTTATGCTTTGCCCGTTAAACATATAAACATTTTTCCATCTGCTTATCGGTTTTTCTAAAAAAAAAAAAAAAAAAAAAAAGATAGAAACAGCAGAAAAGCATTTAATGGGCAATCGAAGGTTTGCACCAAGTCTTGAAGTCCATATTCTGGTTAATGAATTAATATTCTCACAGGGACCCCTGCCATATTTTGCAAACTTACACTAAATAAATAAATCTAATTAAACAACTTTCTTTACTTTATTTAATCTCTATTTAATATATTTATAATTAACAAATCAATAACCCTATATAAACCATCCCGAATATAAACCGAGGTACTTACTTTTAAATGAAAAAAACTAGGAAACTGCTTGACGAGTATAAACCAAGGATTGGATTTTTCCCATAGGCAGCCCCATAGTTCCACAGGCAGTCACAGACGTAGTTCCATAGAAAGGCCAATACGCAGCCCAACAGAAAATCCCAAACACAGCCCTATAGAAAGTCCAATACACAGCCCCATAGGAAAAAGTCCAATACACAGCCCCATAGAAAGTCCAATACACAGCCCCATAAAAAGTCCAATGCATAGCCCCATAAAAAGTCCAATGCATAGCCCCATAAAAAGTCCCATACACAGCCACAGAGAAAGTCCCATACACAGCCACAGAGAAAGTCCCATAGACAGCTCCATAGAAAGTCCCATACACGGCCCCACAGAAAGGCCAATACACAGCCCCATAGAAAGTCCCATACACAGCCCCATAGAAAGTCCCATACACAGCCCCATAGAAAGTCCAATACAGAGCCCCATAGAAAGTCCAATACACAGCCCCATAGAAAGTCCCATACACAACCCTATAGAAAGTCCCAAACACAGTCCCATATAAAGTCCCAAACCCAGCCCCATAGAAAGTCCCTTACACAGTCCCACAGGAAGTCCCATACACAGCCCTATAGAAAGTCCAATACGCAGCCCCACAGGAAGTCCCATATATATTCCCATACACAGCCCTATAGAAAGTCCAATACACAGTCTCACAGAAAGTCCAATACATAGTCCCATACACAGATGTGCCCTGCATACCTTCCTGTGCAGCTTGAACACTTAATGGGCATGTCCAGCCCCAAAACTAAAATTTAACCCCATACTGGCTCCACTGTGTAGTTTAAAATAATCCTTACCATACATCTCTGCTCCTTATGGTTCTCATGCTATGCCTTTTCAAAGTCCAGGAAAGTGAAGAGTAGAAGCTGTCAGTGATTCATCTGGTGCCGGTTTCTTCCTCAACAAGGATTGTGACATGCACAGGGAAGCCCTTCTCCTTCCCCCCACCATCTGGATCCATCCTCTGCAGCCGTGTCACCTAGCATGAATCCATTTCGACATAAAGTAGGTGACCCCTGCCCACCCCCAACCGCCGAAATATTTCTTTAAAAAAATACTTAAAACGCTACTTACGGACCTCTCTCTCCCACAACATTTTCAGTGACATCAGCCGCGTGTGTGATTGGCAGCATCTTAACCAATCGCAGACGTGGCTGCCGGTCTGGCCCCTGCTTGCAACTCTGCAAGCAGGGAGCCAGATCAGATACATCGCAGGAGAAAAGGGGCTGTAAGTATCGATCTGAGCATTTTTTTAAAAAAGAAATACTCCTGCGGTTGGGGGTGGGCAGGGGTCACCTACCTTAGAACAAAACTTCTCCCGATTTCTTTGCAGTCTGAGCTGAGCTGATCTGAGTGATTAGGAAAACAATTGCCTAACCCACTGTAGTCAAGAGTATTCTGTGTGTTACAGGGTAAAGCTTTTATCCAGCAGCATCCAGATCAGCACAAACCCGAATATAAACCGAGGGGAGACTTTTAGGATGATTTTAAAGGTAAAATATCTTGGTGTATACTGAGTATATACGGTACACAGGATACATCATTAGGTGCAGCCATTACACACACTTAGTCAAGAGTATGCCTCTTTACAACTTATGTGGGGTGTGCAGTACCTGAATAGGGTGTATGTGAGTATGTTATGGGGGGTACTTTTCAAATTATTTTTTTATTTTGCAATAAAGGTACCAAAGCCCCTTTGGGATTTAACACTTCCCCTTTATGCTAAAATCCAAGCATAAGTCTACAGGAGTATGATTGTACACAAAGCTAAGAAACTTAGACTGGGTAAACACAAGGTGACATTTTACAGACGATTACACAGATAACAGGGGGTGGTGGTGTGGTGGTGGCAGTGATTTCTAGTTACCGGTACACCACAGGTTTGGAGGAGAAACTGGTAAAGAATGTGAATCTGACTTTTTGCCCACTTTTTGAACACTGACTGTGTTACAGTACAACCAGTATTTTAATTCCCCAAATAATGTATTTGGGAATTTTTCATCTTTTTTTAAAGCAGCTATACAAACATAATGGGATTTGCAGTAGTTTTATTCTCACTCTGTATCATATGAAGGATATGATATGTGATATATAATAAACCTAACCATAAACTTCTTTATTTACATAGGATGATGCCCTTGTGGTTTGGCCTACATAAGAAAGCCACAACACAAAGAGTTCTGTCCATAACAATATGAATTCTTTACTAGTTGATGACAATTTAGAAGATAATTTAACATTGCAGAAAATATTTTTTTTTTAATAGAGAACATTCTGATCCTCCATCTTGGTGCCGAGGAGGGTATAACGTGTCTTACATTGCTAAACATGAAGTCTCTGTGCATTGTCAACTGTTTTGTACTGTTTTATATCTAAGCATTATTCTGTCTTTAATCAATTGCTTGCTCCCATATTTACATGCAGGATTCAAAAACAATGAACAAACGTTAAACTCCACTCAAATGAACATGTAAGGAGGCTAGTACTAGAGTTTTTTTTTCTGGTCATTCTGCCATTGACTCAAAGGAAAAAAAAAAAAAAAAAAAAAATATATATATATATATATATATATATATATATATATCTATTATAACACACACATGAAGTCATAAGTCAAAGTGCAGATAAAGACATCAAAAGCTACCATCCGCAGAAATGTATCAAAGTGTGTAAGATTCAGACAGTGGATAAAACTGAACATTGGCATGCCTGCTTATCTGTGTACCTCCTTGACATATAGATTATAGATATATAGATTGTTATTTTTAATTATTTTTTTAGTTACCCTGACTATAACAAAGGATTTTTAATTGTACCTATTGTGCTTATGTATTCTTTTGATTTCCTCTTACCTCTCCCTTAGTTGTGGATATTGGTTAATTTATGAAATCCTTTGGATACTAGGGGGTCAGCTCCCATAATTTACCTCTTTTTTTTCGGTGAAAGCCTAAGTGCACACAGTACACTTTACATGCTCTCTAGTACACAGCAGATCAAAACAAGGAAGCTGCAGCCTTGCCGCTAGAAGTTGCCATCCAATAATATTACAGCTCACCTCTGTAAGTCACAGATCATGTTAAAGTAGATCCTGCCTATCAGACCAAGAACAGAGATTTAACGGTGTTTTTTAAAAATAAATCTGGGGGTTTGAACATTTAACCTCATGGTCTGTGTGTTTCTAAAAGTAAAGCATTACCCCATTGACCAACCAGAGCTAACACAAAGAAAGAAAGTTCTTATTGTTAAAAAAAATATGCTAATTTTGACCTGCTGGAAGAAGGGGATCCAGCAGGATTCAGAGGGGAGGAGCAAAACAGTCTTTACTGCACATTGCCATGATCTGAGAACATTTAAAAACATAGCAATTGACCATGTCCCTATGCCAAGGAAAGGAGGTGAAAAATCTAAATTATTATTAAAAAAGAAAAATTAGTGGATAAAGAGATTGGATACTATTTATCCCAAAGGATTAAATGAGCAATATTCCCTTAAATGTTTCTTAAAATAGAGATAATATATTTATGTCTATTTATATTGAGATCTGATTATCCTGTGTAAATTTATTGACAATGAGAGTTCATAGTAATATGTAGATAAGTAAATGTATTAAGGTATTTAGATACATTATATACATTTAATTATAGCAGAGTTATTGTGAAAAGAATCAAAGAAAAGCAAGACATATTCCCCACTGTGTGTATTTGTAAATATATGTGTGTTTTAAACATTTTTAAGAGTTATGTAACACTTTTTAGCGTTAGCACATTATCATGTGCACTTTAATTGATGCACCTTAAACGAAGCACTTTTAAATTTAAAAATACTAACAGGGTTATTCAATAAAAGTTCTTATCGTTTAAAATGGTGCTAATAATAATATTATATATATATATATAGTATTATTATTTTTGTATTTTGTACAGACTTTATTTACTCTCAAAGGAATATGACAAAAGGAAAAGAAAATTTCAGTCATAGCAGGCTTATATCAGCTCAGTATCTCATAATATGCTTTCCTTTTTTTTTTATTTATTTCTTTTATAAACCCCTAGAGAAAAAAGCTTAGGAATTGATTTCTCTGTGTAGTATGCCAAGATTCATCAGCCAACATAAGCACTTTGGAAATCACATCACACATCAAAAATGCCAGACATGTTATCTGTACCCATTACTGACAAAACAACTACTTAACGATTCTTTCAAATTATACTGTACCATTTAAACTTATCGAAAGAATTTTAATAATATCACAAACCGGAAATCTCAATTCACTCAAGATACAAAAAAAGAAAAATTAAAAAAAAAAAAAATATAATAAAAAGCTCAGTAATCTTATAGTCTGTATTAGTAACAAGAGAGGAGTTCACATTAATTATGTATCACTGGATGTTAGGGTTACATGAAAATAGGCAATATAATCAATTACCAACCACCCCCCCACCCAAAAAAAAGACATCTTAAGACAGCATCGTTCAATGGTTAACCAATTCATCAAAGCAAAACATTAGACTGTTCTGAAAATAAAATAAAAATGAAACTTGAAATGTTTGCATATAGAGTGGTATATCATGGTATAGACGTATAGAGTGGTATTTCATTTTTAACGTTACCTGATTCTTTATTATTAACTAATGATTATGTGTTAATGTTAGAACTGTATTATTGTCTAAAGGATATATAAATGCTTGCACACATATAATGACATTGCTACATGCAATGTTTAAATTGTGTCTGTTCCAATGTTCCAATCTTTGTAGATTTAAGATTTGGATTTGCACCAACATTGAGTTTATCTAGGGCTCATGTCAAATGGAACATTTTGTCTCTCATAGACTATAATGTCATACATTCCAAGTGTACAGTTTTTGCCGGTTCAGTACAGATTTCAGATCTCTTGGAGTTGGCCTTGTGCTTTTATATTGTCAGGAAACTCCTTTGTGGCATAAACTCCTTATATTACATAGAAAGGGGTATATTATCCCTTATATAATAATGATATATAATACACAAGTGGCTGGAATTAGAATGGGAGCAACAGGGGAATAAATTCACTGACTATAAAAAAATTGATTCTACTGTTGCTCCCATTCAGTGTTCCCCTGAAAAAGCCATAGCCAGAGGTGTAACAGACAGGTATATCATATCAGCCTGCAGTCAAGTCAGTCTGGTTTGCAGGGCAGGTGGAGTTGTTTTGTTGCATGGGGGTGTAACAATCTGGTGCAGAGCAAAGGAATGTTGTTGAATTTAGTGTCACTATCTGGTCTACAGAGGGGGTGCCAATACATTCACATTCCTATAAAGGCAGGCCCCCATGTATGTCATTAAATGAGGGGGGATAGTGTGGATTATGTATTAAAGGGTATCTCGACTCATAATATTGACTTTTTGGAATCCACTTCTTTTGAAGAACGGGAGGTAAAGGAACTGTGCCTTACCTTCCATTCTTCAATAGAACAAACAGGAGCCAGGAGAGAAGGTAAGAAACTTACCCACTCGCTCACTCCCCCGGCGCTTAGTCTGACAGGTCCAGATGGACCTTGTCTTCTATGCACAATCTATGCGCATAGAAGACAAGAGTATTATGAGTGGAGATACCCTTTAATGGATAATGCACCCTCTACAGTAAAAAAAACAGGATATTATAAGTCACCTTGAAGTTCAATGATCTTTATATGGTCAACAAACTCCTTGGTTACTTAGAATATCCTTATACACATATAATATCCATTATATAATAGATAAAACTCTTGATTTAGAATGGAGGAAACAGTATAATATATCCCTAAAGAAATCAAAGGAAATTACTTTAGGTAAATTGATAGGAATTGCTCTCCTGAATTTACATTTTTGTGTGTGATATGGCAGCAACATCACCAGGTCCCCTACACTTCCTGATTCCTGTTTCCTGCTCTGAAAATGTCAGTCAATCTGCCCTGTGTTTCCTCCTCCCTTTTGCAGCCCCCCTGGTTCTTCCCACTCATGGACCCCATGGTCCCCCCAGTTGCAGGCTCCCCTTGGCCCATTCTCTTACAGCCCCACGTGGCCCCGCCCACTCACAGGTGCATAAGCCCCACCCACTCACAGGTGCATAAGCCCCGCCCACTCATGGATGCACAGGCTCTGTCCACTCACAGGTGCACAAGCCCCACCCACTTGCGGGTGCATAAGCCCCAACCATTTGTGTGTGCCGTGGGCCACTCAGACCCCCCTTACAGAAAACTCTGTGGAAACAGTGAGAACTCTATAGGAACAATATAGCATGGTTGAGCAGTTAGGGGAAGCGGCACCTCTCAAGATTCATAGGATTTCAGGTGTGCGAGGATTTATACAGTGAGAACTCTGCCTGAAAAGGCTGTTTTCACATAGTGGGAGAGAAGGGCTGTAGATTCCCCCTTACCTACTCTGTCAGGACTTCACACAGCAGAGAGGAGGAGGGACTTCCTGTCTCCCTCACACACTGAGGGAGTCTGAGGCTGTGCTCGCCGGCAGCACTGTGCACCCATTAATTTTCTGGTCAGTCATTTCTTTATATCTTGGGCTGTGGAGCACGTAGAGAGGTGGTTGATGGCTCGTTTTAAAGGTAGGAAACTGGCCTTTTATTCAGTTCCCCTTCAAGTACCAGGCTTTTGAAGAAGCAGATCTATTCGTAAAATGTCTTAAGCCAGGACCCATTTCTCAATAATAAATGTACATTTTACTTACTGTACCAGTGTGACCTTTGAGTAAGAGCATGGCCAGTCCCATTTTCATTTTGGTGCTGATTTGTTCCTGATAAGTGACAAGGTGTAGAAAGTATGAAAAGAGATGATCAATGCACATTCCTGGGCCCCATATATCATAATATCTATGCTAGTGCAAACAGTAAAAACTGGGTTTTTAGTTACAATTTTATGCATAAAAGTGAAAAGGGTGTAGAAAGTATCAGGGAGATTCAATAAAAGTTCTTATCGTTTAAAATGGTGCTAATTTTGCTCAATCAGATCTTATTTAACATTTGAAAGCTAACATCTGATTGGTTGGGGCAAAATTAGCTCCATTTTAAACGATAAGAACTTTTATTGAATATCCCTGTAGGCATGTACACCTATTCCATTTACAGACCCGCAAGAGCTCCCAACTGTAAATTGAGCTGCTTTATTTCAATGTAAATTTCACTTAATATGGTCCTCGCTATGTCACATTTAAGGCCAATATCCAGAAAATGGATAGAAGATAAAATAGGCTGTCCATTTACATTTTATTTCAACATAAAATTACAAGCAGGCTTAATATATACTTAAAGGGACTAAAGTAGAAAAAAAATAACTTACCTTTATCCTTTTCTATATTTTTAGTGCTGTCAGGAACTTGATCCTTTTTGCTCTCAGTGCTCCCTGTCACTGGATCTCCTCATGTCCTGTTCAGCTCACTCCTATTTAAAAGGCAACTGTGGTCTCAAAACAAGTTAGGGTTCAATGAAAGCCTGCAGTATTTCCTTTAAAATGAGCCAACAATCCCATCTCTGGCTGGAGCCTGTGAGAAATTATATTGGGGTGAATGTTCAAACTTCCTGCTTCCAGTAGGTTGAGTGACATCACCTGACCTCTGCCCCGCCTGTCTGCCCTCGGAGAGAAGTATGCTCAGTTAGAATTTAATGCTGGGGAAATCAGGAAGTACCTGGGGAGAAAATTGACAGTTTAAATGGGGAGCCTATTAATGCAGGCAGAGGCTGGTCACATGGCTACAATGTGAAGGTGATCTGTACTCCCCTACAGCCAGTAGCATTTACCCAGTGTTTTTGTGTTATAGTGAAAGTGAAAGTAAAACTGCTTTGCTGCTTGAATCAAGTAAGATTTTCTTTCAGATGTAGTAGTTTAAGGGTGTGTGTGTGGGGGACTTTTCAAATCAATCATACATTTAGATAGAGCAACACTTTTTTCAGATTTTAAATCCGAGCTGTAGATTCTGAGAAATCTTCATTTGAAATAAACAGCATGTACAGGGAAAGACCTGTCACTCAAACCTGGTATGATAATTTGTATCCGTACAGATGCAAATGAACAGCTTGTGCTGTGCTACTTGTTTAAAAGAAATCTCTGGTAATCTACACACCCCATGATTGCCATCCATTGAAAGAAGTCACAGCAACCTCCAACCCAGTCTGACTGTTTGCTAGGCAGAGAGGAGGTGTCACACAGCAGATGCACCCCCCACACACACACAACCGTCAGTCTGACTGTTTGCTATGCAGAGAGGGGAAGGTGTCACACAGCAGAGGCACTCCCCTCCCCTTTCTCCCCCCCACGATCGTCAGTTTGGCTGTTTGCTTGGCAGAGGGGGAGGTGTCACACAGCAGAAGCAACCCCCTTCCCCCCCCATGATCAGAAGTCTGGCATTTTGCTATGCAGAGAGGGTCAGGGGTTACAACACTCCTCCTCCTTTGTGTGGGATGGCTTGTAAGATAGGGAAAGCTAGAAAATCAGCTATAATCACACAAGCTAGCTAGTTATAATGGACAGGGCAAGCAGTGTCAGGAAGATATGTTTAAATTGTATAGTGTCGGGTGCAATGAACAAGTGTCGGCTGGAAATACAACCCGGCAGTGACTAAAGGAGGGGGGGAGCAGTTACTAAACATTGAAAATTCACTTACAAAGCAGGCACAGACACACATGTAAGTCAAATCATTGTACCACCCTAACAATGTACTTTTAGATTATACAAAGCAGGCAAGGTGTTTTGTATCAAAGGCTTTTTTTAACTGCAACACCGAGTACTGTATATACCTACTCAAATGCCCCTGTGACCTGATCTATATAGGGAAGACCATTGGCCCCTTTAAAAAACGTTTTCAAAGTCACAGGAGTGACATTAAGCTAGCCATTGAGAGACATACCCCAGATGCTCCCATCCCCAAGCCTGATGACACACAAGCCTGAAGACACACCAGTGGCAACTCACTTTCTTAAATGCAGACACTCAGTGTCTGATCTTAAAGGCATGGTCATTGACCATGTGCCCATTCCATCCAGGGAAGGTGATAGACACAATCTTTTACATTTTTGTGTGTGATATGGCAGGGAATGCTTCTGGATTTTTACTTTGGAGGCCCTCCAACCCAAAGGCCTCAATTGTAATTTAGGACTTACATGCTTCTGGATGATGTATCACTTTGTATTTTGTATTCATGTTTCTTTTTGTTTCTAGCCCTCTACCCCTAGATATTGCTAGAAACTAGTTTCTTGTCTGTATATAATGTGTATCCTTTTTTCATTTGTAACATACGGTCAGAAGAAGGTACAGCCTAGTACCAAAATGTTACACTGTTTGTGTATCCTGTGTATGAAGCTTTAATACATAGGTTTGCTATGACTGGTGTGCATGGTGTCTTCCTTTGCTTGCTGTTATTCGACCACTAACCTGGGCCTACCATTGCACTCAGCATGTGCTAACATTGGACTTACAACATCTTGGATCTACCAGGAGTCTCCCGCAACGGAGAGGAGTCCCGAATCTCCTCCCCATTACGCCCCCTTTTTTGCTGCCATGCCCCCAGACCGCCCATACCTAACCCCACCTCCCCCACCCCCTTGTGTGCATGCTTCGCCCACTGCATGACGTCATGCTGTGTCACCACTCCCCCTCTCCCATTTCTTGGTTGAAATGAATTCTAATTACTGTGTGATTAGAAAAAAATGATTTGCCCCAGTGTCCTTTAAGGGCTTTTTTATAAGTTGAAAAAATGCTTGATGTGACATATTGTTGTTATTAATTGAAGAAAGTTTACTGAATGTAAATTATGAATTGCTCCTATATAGTTTCTTTTTTAGAAGTTGAAATTCATTCTGTCGATCTCCTTTTACAAATTTTTGGTCTAAAAAAAAAACAACTATTTCTGGTTTCTATTTTTCTGTTTTGTTCCGCATCCTTCAGATCAGAAAATGCTACGTATTTCTTTTAGGTCTTATTTTTTTATCAGTAGGCATAAGCATATTATTAAGCCTTCCCTGTAGTAAAATCACTATGCATTAGCCATTAAAAGGCATTATCTGTCTTTAACTGCTTTTTATTTTATTTAAATCAAATTCTTTACTTTTGCAAAAAAGAAATCCATATTCTGATTATTAAAAATAGATGCAATGATATGTACGAGGGACTACAGTCTAACAGCTTCCTTTTCTACTTATGTTATCTTTCACTCTTTAAAGAACTTGAAAAAAATAAATCATTACATTATCTGTACCAGTGAAATGGTCTTTGATACTGTAAAAAAAAAATCTGCAGTTATAGAAAACATTATAAAACATGTTCCATCTAATTTTAATTTAGCTGTGCGCAATCAAAATGAAATTTTGTGCACTACACACTACAATGCTTATATTGCAGCATATATTATCACTGTGTAATCAGGCCTGTGCAGTTGTGCACGCTCACAGATTAAAGGGAACACTGAAAACAGAACATAAATATTAAAAATAAAGAATATTCTGTAATTTTAAGAAGAGTGCAAGATTTGTATTTGAGGTAGAACATATAAACCCCTTAAGCAAATTTATGAGTTTTAAGAGCAGTAAAAACATTTGTTAAAGCATATATGTGTGTGTTGGTAATCAAAACAGGACCGTAGTAAAGTGATCCTTCTTTAATTCCAAATAAAATAGGAATTAAAAACCCAAAAGAATTTTCAGATAATTCCAAATATATTATATAAATATACAAAATATAGTAGCACAGGTACAGTTAATTTAAGATTCAGCAAGTTAAACTTTATTTTGGACTTATTATTTTTCTGAAGACTGATTAAATGGAAGTGTTATTACCTACTAAGTAACGTGGAGTAACAAACAACTAACTAAACAACTATTTAGTTTAAATACTATATATCTTGTTTAAGAAAAGAGCAGGATATACAAATATGTTTTGAGGCTTTGACAGTCAATGATTTTAGTCTTGGTATGCAGGAATTCAGAAACTGTAAAGCATTTTGCAATAGGCTCAACTTCACCCTGTAAGAGGACTGGGGACTTTCCCCCTTATGCTTCAACATTTTGCAGTTATAATTAGAGATGGGATCCAGGTCTCACTCGGACCTGGATCCGACACGAAACCCCACTGTTCCAAAATTCAAATGTCCCATCCGAATTTGGACAGATCGTTCGTATTTTGGGACTTCAGAGTGAGTTTTAGATTTTTATCAAACGTTCGAGTTATTTTAGAAAATTCCCGAAAATAGCCTTAAACATTCGATAATCCTTGTAAATATGATCGGAAACTTGGAAATAGTTTGCGATTGTATTTGAGGGTTAGCGAACGTTCAAGGCTATTTTTGAAAATTCTCGAACGTTTGCTAAAAATTGAAAACTTGCTCCAAAGTCGCGATTTTAAGTTCTGTTTTCAGATTTTTCGATCTTCGTGATTTTCACGAGATCCAAAAAACCCAAAAACGGAACGAAACCAGTCAGTTTCGGCCATCTCTACTTATAATGTGCTATCTTCAGTATTATTTATGTTTTTACAACTTTCTATCACATTTTCTTGTGTGTAATTTATGTTATGGAGATCTGCAATAACGTGCAGGGCTACATTCCCAAATGGAGCTATTTAAATGAACTTTACATTTAGATCACAATGTTTTTGAAAGAGAATTATAATGAACATTTGTTAAAAGATTAGGATTTGTTTGTAAGCCACAGGAGTTACCGTACCAATGTGCAGATTGTTTTCTTATGTGTTGATGCAGAGATATACATATTTTTTGGACAGTAGTGTACAGGAAGATGACAGAAAATTGGTCAAATTCAGAGCTTAATAAGATCACATTTGTTTTGTGTGAAGCATGGTGCCTAAGGTGAGCAATGCATTGGCATTACTGACATTTTGTTGCATATTTATAATAACAATTCATGGATTATTTATTCTACTACTATACGCATTTAACCCGACATGGTCAAAACCAAAATAGACACAATCATGATATTAAATCACTGCATACAGACTCTTGTTAAATCAGGGCATACAAACTCTTGGTAAATTAGTATGCATGGGTTATTTACATTTACATCTAGAGGGTTACATTTGTGACTTGAACCTAAACTGACCAGTGACCCTTTTACAAATATTTTCCTTTAATTCTCCTTTATGAGAATTAAGGATGTTTTTTCTCTCCTTTTTACATATATTAACCAAAAATTATTTCTGTTTAGTAAAAATAAGAATGTCTGTAAATATATGGTTTAACCATTAAGTCATGTAGCATGTTTGCAGAATTTATAGTAGCATGTTTGGAACACGTAGTGAGCTTTAAAAAAAAAAAAAAAAGGGGGGGGGGGGGGTTGTGAATGGAAGTCTTAATTTAGTTTATTGAAAATGACCATACACTCTAGATTTGAATTCCTTAGCAGCTCCAATCCATCTAGCACTGTAGTTTATTCTTTTTTTCTGTATCCTATATGAATTGTTAAACAAGCTGTCTAACTAAATTCTGCACTGCTACTAGGCAGATGATGAAAGTAAAACAGACAATGGCTGATTTTCTCATCTTCCCACACTTGCACAATTATCCCATCAATATCTTAAAAGACTATGAGAAGATGAACCTGGTGATCTTACTATTAGAATTGCCTTTTGTTGTCTGCTTAAATTCTTCAGATTTCTGATCTTGAATTATCAAGCAGATGCTTGAATCTGACAGAGGTTAATAAAAAGAGAAAAACTCAGACTAAAGGCAGATGTTTGTGTTTTGAAGCACACATTTATCAGCTTTAAAAAAAAAAGGTAATCTTAGATTTTCCAGTACCAAAGAACTGAAGGCTCACATTCTTTGTAAAATCCGATTGTATTTTCCTAAAATTGGGTATGCTGCAAGCTCATTTTTCTTTAAAATGAAGTAATCAAAGCTTCATGTTAGAGATGGCCGAACTTCCAAAAGTTCGGTCCGTTTTCGAACTATATGGAAAGTTCGAAAGTTTGAAAACAGACCCATTAAAGTCAATGGGAGTCAAATAGTACAAAAAGTTCTAATGAAATACAATTAAAATGTCAATGGTAACTTAATGTAAATGGCTGTGGGACCTGGGAAATGGTTTGAGGAACACCTTTGAATATCCAGGACTTTCAAAAAAAATCTATTTTATTCTCATGCCGGTACTTTCAAGCTCCCGCATTCGATTTTCTATATTTATCCCATAAACGATTTGAACATTCAATAATTATCCCATAAATAATTCGAACATTCGATAATTATCCCATAAATAATTCGAACATTCGATAATTATACCATAAACAATTCGAACATTTGATAATTATCCCATAAACGATTCGAAGATCGTTCTATTTTCGAATTCGATAATTATCGAATGTTCGAATTGTTTATGGGATAATTATCGAATGTTCGAAAGTCCGAGAAATCCGGGTCTGGGATAGTTCGAGAAGTCCGAGTCCTTTCGAACTCGATGAGTTCGGCTCGAACTTGGGTTCGAGTTCTAGTCCATCTCTACTTCATGTTCATATTTCCTTCTCAGAAGGAACTATACTAAGAGCCAAATTTGCACAAAACCCATGACAAACTATTCATAGAAATTTACCAATGGTAAGTGTGGATTTAAGACAGTATTTGCTGTGGTGTTGTTGGGAATCTTGTTCATTTCATAAGCAAATTACCAAAATTTACAAAGGAATTTTGGGACTTAAATGCGACTTTTTTTAATACCAACAAATACTTTGCATTAAACACACACAGATAAGATGGAAATCAAAATATATTATGAGGAGTAAATTGCAAAAGATGGCCATGTATAGTGTAAACCTTAAAGCACTTACTAGCAGGGATGTAACTGTAGGGGCCCGACTGCGGAGGTTGTGGTGGCCCATCGGTAGTGGGGGTGGCAGGGGTGGTAGTTACACCACTGCTAACTAGGGCAAAGATGTCTTGTGCCCTCCAGATGTTTGAAAATTACAACTCCCTGGTCTACAGGGTAATCATTGTAACCAAATGCTCCCAATAACCTGGAATCAGCTGGATTCAAATTACTTAGCAGAATTATAAAATTTAAATCAAACAAGGTTTGGTCAGTAATTAAATGAACATAGATTGTATCTTGTGTCTTCAGCAGAAAATGTTGCCTGAACTGATTGCACAGAGGGGCCACCAAAGGTGGGAGGGGGGGAGGGTTAAGGTAATGAGCAAAAGTGGAAAGCGTCTGCCATGCCCGTGCGTGACATCAGCGTGTGCACAAACGCACCTGCATGTGACGTCACCGCATCATGCCGCGCTTACAGGCACGGGGTGGATCAATGACGTCACACGCTTGTGCATTCGTCAGGAACTTCAGGTCTTTACAGGTAGGCTCAGGAGGGCCCTAGGAAAGAAAAAAAAAAAAAGTTACTTAAAGCTGCAGCTTCCAAATACAATTCACTTGATTTTTAAGTGTACTTATCCTTTAAGAGCAGGATGCAACATTCTTATGGTTTACACTGTTTGCCCTTATGCTACCAGGGAGGTAATGAGTTTGCAATCTATTAGAAAGAAGCTTAGCTACTATTAAGTCACAGATAAGCAACTTTTTTTTCTAGCTTTGTACAGTTTAAGCAGAAGTCATTTAAGATAACGCAATAAAATTAAGCTTGTGAAGGTTCTCATTCATCCAGGTCATGGTATATCTGTTGTATTCAATTTCAAGAACTAAACTTCAAGTCCAGTTGATCTAATTGAATACAACAGATATATCAATAAAATTAAAACTTCTTTGTAGCTGACACTGGTTTTGCACTTAGCTCATGGAATGCTGTTAAAGCCTCTTGGAATTTATAAAATTTCCTTAAAGGGCATGTTCACCCCCTTAAAACTGTAAATCCACCATTCATAGGCCACTTCCCCCTGTGTAGAATAACACTCATGTTTTTGCTGTAGCCACAGACCACGGAACCAGGACAGACAATTCAGGTGACTTTACCGGCAGAAATGGCAATAACCGTGACACGGAAGATCCCGGCAAGAGGAGCCCCCGAAAGACCGGAAACCCCCCAGGTTCAGGTAGCAAAGAGTCTCTCGGAAGAATGGTCATCACAACAGACTGGAAAGCAGACAGGAGTTGGGTCATCATCTCGGCAGACAGAAGCTAGATAGGACTTGGGTAATTAAAGTCATCTCAAAACACTGGGCAGGCTGAGCAACTGATGTCACCTCAGGACACTGGGCAGGCTGAGCAAGCAAAGACATCTCAGGACACTGGGCAGGCTGAGCAAGCAAAGACATCTCAGGACACTGGGCAGGCTGAACAACTGATGTCACCTCAGAACACTGGACAGAACCGAAGAAGTCATCTCGACAGACTGGACAGGACCGAAGAAGTCATCTCGGCAGACTGGACACTGGACAGAACAGAAGACGTCATCTCAACAAACTGGGCAGGACAGAAGAACTCATCGACAGACTGGGCGCAGGGCAAGGCCGAAGAAGTCATCTCTGCAGACTGGATACTGGACAGGACCGAAGAAGTCATCTTGGCAGGCTGGGCACTGGACGGGACTGAAGAAGTCACTGCAGAGAATTTATAGACTGTGGATGTACAGGAAAAACATCTGAAACTTGTGCATTTGAAGGCAAAAGATCTGTAGATTGTAGATGCAAAGTAAAAGGCTCTGCAGGCCGTGGATTCAAAAGCAGTTCATTAAAGGGACGTGTAAACTGTGGATTCAAAGGTAGTTGGTTCAGGGAAACTGCAGACTGGGTTCAGGGGAACTGTAGACTGTGGCATTAAAGGCAAGTTATTTAAGGGTATACATTTTGGGAATGACCTTTTAACAGATAACAGTCTATCCAATGGATGGAGGGACCCCCGCAGAAATGGATAATAAGGAGAATGAGGGTTTTTAACAGAGTCTTTAGCTTGAAAGGCAGGCTTTAGGGAAGCAGGCTGTAATGGTGCAGACTGGACAAGGCTGGAAGCAGGCTGTAATGGTGCAGACTGGACAAGGCTGGAAGCAGGCTGTAATGGTGCAGACTGGACAAGGCTGGAAGCAGGCTGTAATGGTGCAGACTGGACAAGGCTGGAAGCAGGCTGTAATGGTGCAGACTGGACAAGGCTGGAAGCAGGCTGTAATGGTGCAGGACCCTGAACAGAGCTGGATTGCACGTGGAAATGTTTTCTATTGGGTTTGGGCTTTGGCTTATCAATTGGTATAGACAGGGATCTAGGAGCTTTAGAGGAAATAGTAAATGCTTTATACCAGGCTTCAAATAAAGGGTTAACCTCTAACTGGGTATAGATTCCCTGAGATACCATAGACTGGACTGAATCTATACAGCTCATAATAGTTTCAACACTGTGATTGGTAAACTGCTCTATAAAGTAATCCGAATCCTCCTCCAATACACAGAGAAAGTACTCTAGGTCATCTGGTTGAAAAGGAGGATAGAAAACATCAGTAGGATACGGAGAGGGAGCTAAATCACATAGAATGTTAAATAATGGTTCAACAAATTCAGCTTCATAGTAGCCCTCGTTAACAAAATCCTGCACCTGACTAATCAGCTCCAACAAATATTTTCTAGAATGACTACAGAAAGACTGTCTGCACAATTCCTCATTCTTTTTAGCCAGAATGCAATGGTAACGAAAGCGGATGGGGTCCATGGTGAAAATGGAAAATACAGGTGCAATAAACTGGAGACCTCCTAGTGCTGCAGTATTCGGTATAGGCCAGATCGTACTGTAATGCTCCCTAAATGAGCACTGCTGCAAAGCAGCTAAGAGAGTACAGAGACTGAAGTGCAGCAGTGGTCAAGGTAACCTGTTTATTAAACACACAGGGAAAATTATAGTACTAACAAGACTATATACAAAAGACAAGAGAATGAAAGGAACGATAATAGGGAACTAGAACAGGCACGGAAACAGGACTGGAGCAGGACTGGAACAAAAGCTAGGCAAGGACTAGGAACAAGAACAAGGTCTGGAACAGGAGCAAGGAAGATGAATGGAGAGAGCGGCCACAAAAACAACGATCTGGCAATGAACTGGAGTCCTTAAAAAACTGGAGACGGCAATCAGGTGAACATGATGAGAAATAATTGTCCAAAGGTGAAATGACCTGCTGCTGGTGGGAAGTGGAATAACAAAACAGTGACAACTAGTGGACTAAATAGGAACAAGGAATAGTGACCTCTAGGGATAACATAAGGCAGAGCAGGAGATCCTTACAGTAGGGCTAGGGGAACTGCACCTATCTACTTGTCTGGCATACAGCCAACACCGGTGTGCTGGAGTGTTCCTTAGACTGTATTGTGATAGTAAATTCAATCACATATAGAAACAAAAACACCCCCCTACATAACAACATCCCCATGATTACAAACATAATTACTACCAACAATGGAACATATGTTAAAAGCACAGGCAAAACTGCGGGGCATCCCTGGCTAAAAGAAGGGGAGTTCTGGTAGCTACATGCATAAAAAATTCCAGTGGCGGTCTAACAGATAGAGGCTGCAGACTGACAGGGTCAAATGCAGGTAATATACAGTAGGTTATCGGGATTTAGCGTGAGAAGTCAGGACCAGGACCCGGTGCATACTTTACCGCAATCCTGGACGGACCACACTCTTCACCCGATCAGCTAATCTTCCGTCTATGAAGAGCTGCGACGAGCGTTGTCTAGGAGAATTCCAACAGATTCCACGATCACTCTGCTACTAAATACAGCTCCCGAGTTGACTCCAATGTACCGTTATAGGTCAGCCATACAGGGAACGCTACCAGACTCCTAACCGACACGTGTTTCGCCCATTAGCAATTAGCCATCTGGGCTTCACCAGGGTCATGTGATGCCTGCTCTAAACATCTATTTAACAGCCCTGCACATTAACTCTTTAGTGTCTTTCCTTAAAGGGATACAAATTCAGCAATACTATAGTATACAATTTAACTATATAATTAGTTACAATTTATCCAATGGGTTAATGCACCATATTCAACACACAGGGATATGTGGAGATAAAGTATATATTAATCATAATTGACCAAAGTCATAGACACATCATGAACATTCACAGTCATAATCAAAAATGATACAAGTTCCGGCAGATAGGGAAAACTCCAGACAAACATTTAGTTAGAAGTTAGTTACAACCAGAGCTCCCCCTTAATAAATAAATCACTCATGCCCCATATTTACTATGTATAATAGAAGTATATCTTAAGCCATAATCTGCTTATTACTCAACCGTTATAAATTCATCCTATCAAGCTACGAATGAATTTAGGATTTATAAAAAGCATGCGAATTGCATTTCTTCATTTAACCCTGTTGGGGTAGACGTCCTCAGTTTATAGATCCAGGATAATTCTTTTTGTAGGATCAATTTTGTCAAGTCACCCCGTCTTATACCTACTGACACTATTTTAAGCCCCATGAAGGACCAGTTGTGCTTAGTGCAGTGAGACTATTACAATTCAATGTGTTAATGAATTTCAACAAGCCCTCCCGGGGGCCCCTCCAGACAAGGAGGACATCGTCCACATACCTAAGCAAGAGGACGACGCCCTCCCCATCCGGAAGATCCTCAGTGGCCTTGCACACCTCATTCAACTCCCAGAGACCTAGATGGAGGCAATCATACATCGGGGCGCAGGCCGTCCCCATCACAGTCCCCTGGAGCTGCATGTAGTACCTGTTGTTAAAGGTGAACACATTATTAGTCAATATAAAGCTAAGCAGAGAAATAGTAAAATCCGTATGTTTACTACACCTCTCTCCCCGGGTTTTCAGAAAGGACTCTCGCTGCCGAGATACCCATTTTGTTCGGTATGGAGGAGTAGAGCCCTTCAATATCAAGTGTGGCTAGCCATACATCATCATCCAAGGTTATCCCATTAATCTTTCTCAATACATCTCCTGTATCCAATACAAAAGAACTGAGCGTGTGAAGGAAGGGCCTCAAAATAATATCCACATACTTGCATATATTTTCAGTGGGCCCCCCTTGTCCCGAAATTATCGGCCTACCAGGTGGGAAGGCGTGTAATTTAGGAATTTTAGGAATATGGTAAAATGTAGGAATTTTGGGACTTTCATTCCATAGAAACTCATATTCCTGTTTACATATTAGACCATCCACCAATCCCTTATCCAGCAGTGCTTTTAAACCCATTTGAATAGATTTAATGGGGTTTTCCATTAGTAGCTCATACTGAGATCTGTCTGTAAGTTGTCTGAGGGCCTTTTATTTGTATTTGCATATATTTTAACATATGTTCCATTGTTGGTAGTAATTCTGTTTGTAATCGTGGTGATGTTGTTATGTAGGGGGATGTTTTTGATTCTATATGTGATTGAATTTACTAGCATATGCACCTAGTTACCAATAAACACCATAGCACTTTATTTGCCACATGTAGCAGTGCCTTTTGTTTTTGGGTGCCTTTTTGGGGAACTTCTTTGGTTCTCACTTCTTACTATTTGGCAAAAAGAAAGTGTGCATTATAATGCATAAAGCTAGTTTTATACTCCAAGTATAAATATATATATATATATATATATATATATATATATTCACACAATACAAGAATTGTGGAAGCACTCAAATTAGGCTAATTTATAACTACATTTAGCGGAAGTGCTACTGATCTGGTCAAAACATTTATACAAACATAGAAAAGATAATCAATGCACATTCCTAGGCCCCATACAATATCATATTATCTGCACACTGGCATACTTTATAAACAAAGGGGTTTTAGTATACATTCATGTGATCACAGTAATGTATACTAAAACCCAGAAACGATTTGAAAATTTCAATAATTATCCCACATAAATAATTCGAACATTCGATAATTATCCCATAAATACAATTCGAACATTCGATAATTATACCATAAACAATTCGACTCGAATTATCCCATAACAATTCGACTACAATTATCCCATAAACGATTCGAAGATCGTTCTATTTCGAATTCGATAATTATCGATGTTGAATTGTTTTCGATAATATCAAAGTTCGATTGTTTATGGATAATTATCGAATGTTCGAAAGTCCGAGAATCCGGGTCTGGGATAGTTCGAGAAGTCCGAGTCCTTTCGAACTCGATGAGTTTGGCTCGAACTTGGGTTCGAGTTCTAGTCCATCTCTACTTCATGTTCATATTTCCTTCTCAGAGGAACTTACTAAGAGCCAAATTTGCACAAAACCCATGACAAACTATTCATAGAAATTTACCAATGGTAAGTGTGGATTTAAGACAGTATTGCTGTGGTGTTGTTGGGAATCTTGTTCATTTCATAAGCAAATTACCAAAATTTACAAAGAATTTTGGGACTTAAATGCGACTTTTTTAATACCAACAAATACTTTGTATTAAACACCACACACTAAGATGGAAATCAAAATTATTATGAGGAGTAAATTGCAAAGATGGCCATGTATAGTGTATAAACCTTAAAAGCACTACTAGCAGGGATGTAACTGTAGGGGCCTGACTGCGAGGTGTGGTGGCCCATCGGTAGTGGGGGTGGCAGGGGTGTAGTTACACAGCCTAACTAGGGCAAAGATGTCTTGTGCCCTCCAGATGTTTGATTGAAATTACAACTCCCTGGTCTACAGGGTAATCATTGTAAACCAAATGCTCCCAATAACCTGGAATCAGTAGGATTCAAATTACTTAGCAGAATTATAAAATTTAAATCAAAAAGGTTTGGTCATAATTAATGAACATGATTGTATCTTGTGTCTTCAGCAGAAAATGTTGCCTGAACTGATTGCACAGAGGGGCCACCAAAGGTGGGAGGGGGGAGGTTAAGGTAACTGAGCAAAAGTGGAAAGCGTCTGCCATGCCCGTGGTGACATACGTGTGCACAAACGCACCTGCATGTACGTCACCGCATCATGCCGCGCTTACAGGCACGGGTGGATCAATGACGTCACACGCTGTGCATTCGTCAGGAACTTCGGTCTTTACAGGTAGGCTCGGAGGGCCCTAGAAGAAAAAAAAAAAAAGTTACTTAAAAGCTGCAGCTTCCAAATACAATTCACTGTATTTTTGAGTGTACTTATCCTTTAAGAGCAGGATGCAACATTCTTATGGTTTAACACTGTTTGCCCTTATGCACCAGGAGTAATGAGTTTGCAATCTATTAGAAAGAAGCTTAGCTACTATTAAGTCACAGATAAGCAACTTTTTTCTAGCTTTGTACAGTTTAAGCAGAAGTCATTTAAGATAACGCAATAAAATTAAGCTTGTGAAGGTTCTCATTCATCCAGGTCATGGTATATCTGTTGTATTCAATTTCAAGAACTAAACTTCAAGTCCAGTTGATCTAATTGAATACAACAGATATATCAATAAAATTAAAACTTCTTTGTAGCTGACACTGGTTTTGCACTTAGATCATGGAATGCTGTTAAAGCCTCTTGGAATTTATAAAATTTCCTTAAAGGCATGTTCACCCCTTAAAACTGTAAATCACCATTCATAGGCCACTTCCCCCTGTGTAGAATAACACTCATGTTTTTGCTGTAGCCAGACCACGGAACCAGACAGACAATTCAGGGACTTTACCGGCAGAAATGGCAATAACCGTGACACGAAGATCCCGGCAAGAGGAGCCCCCGAAAGACCGGAAACCCCCCAGGTTCAGGTAGCAAAGAGTCTCTCGGAAGAATGGTCATCACAACCAGACTGGAAAGCAACAGGAGTTGGGTCATCATCTCAGCAGACAAACGCTAGATAGGACTTGGTAATTAAAGTCATCTCAAACAACTGGGCAGGCTGAGCAACTGATGTCACCTCAGGACACTGGGCAGGCTGAGCAAGCAAAGACATCTCAGGACACTGGGCAGGCTGAGCAGCAAAGACATCACTCAGGGGACACTGGGAGGCTGAACAACTGATGTCACCTCAAGAACACTGGACAGAAACCGAAGAAGTCATCTCGACAGACTGGACAGGACGAGAAGAAGTCATCTCGGCAGACTGGACTGGACAGAACAAGACGTCATCTCAACAACTGGGCAGGACAGAAGAAACTCATCGACAGACTGGAGCGCAGGGCCAAGGCCGAAGAGTCATCTCTGCAGACTGGATACTGGACAGGACCGAAGAAGTCACTTGGCGGCTGGGCACTGGACGGGACTGAAGAAGTCACTGCAGAGAATTTATAGACTGTGGATGTACAGGAAAAACATCTGAAACTTGTGCATTTGAAGGCAAAAGATCTGTAGATTGTAGATGCAAAGTAAAAGGCTCTGCAGGCCGTGGATTCAAAGCAGTTCATAAAGGGACGTGTAACTGTGGATTCAAAGGTAGTTGGTTCAGGGAAACTGCAGACTGGGTTTCAGGGGAACTGTAGACTGTGGCATTAAAGGCAAGTTATTTAAGGGTATACATTTTGGGAATGACCTTAACAGATAACGTCATCCAATGGAGGAGGGACCCCCAGAAATGGATAATAAGGAGAATGAGGTTTTAAACAGAGTTTTAGCTTGAAAGGCAGGCTTAGGAAGCAGGCTATGTTAATGTGCAGACTGGACACTGGCAGGCTTATGGTGATGGCAGTGGGAAGCAGGCTGTAATGGTGCAGACTGGACAAGGCTGGAAGCAGCTGTAATGGTGCAGACTGGACAAGGCTGGAACGGCTGTATGGTGCAGACTGGACAAGGCTGGAGCAGGCGTATGGTGCAGGACCCTGAACAGAGCTGGATTGCACGTGGACAAAGGTTTTCTATTGGTTTTGGGCTTTGGCTTATCAATTGGTATAGACAGGGATCTAGGAGCTTTAGAGGAAATAGTAAATGCTTATACCAGGCTTCAATAAAGGGTAACCTCTAACTGGGTATAGATTCCCTGAGATACCATAGACTGGACTGATCTATAAGCTCATAATAGTTTCAACACTGTGATTGGTAAACTGCTCTATAAAGTAATCCGAATCCTCCAATCACACAGAGAAAATACTCTAGGTCATCTGGTTGAAAGGAGGATAGAAAACATCAGTAGGATACGGAGAGGGAGCTAAATCACATAGAATGTTAAATAATGGTTCAACAATTCAGCTTCTAGTAGCCTCGTACAAAATCCTGCACCTGACTAATCAGCTCCAACAAATATTTTCTAGAATGACTACAGAAAGACTGTCTGCACAATTCCTCATTCTTTTTAGCCAGAATGCAATGGTAACGAAAGCGGATGGGGTCCATGGTGAAAATGGAAATACAGGTGCAATAAACTGGAGACCTCCTAGTGCTGCGTATTCGGTATAGGCCAGATCGTACTGTAATGCTCCCTAAATGAGCACTGCTGCAAAGCAGCTAAGAGAGTACAGAGACTGAAGTGCAGCAGTGGTCAAGGTAACCTGTTTATTAACACACAGGGAAATATAGTACAAACATACTAACAGACAATACAAAGACAAGAGAATAAGGAACGATAATAGGGAACTAGAACAGGCCGGAAACAGGACTGGAGCAGGACTGGAACAAAAGCTAGGCAAGGACTAGGAACAAGAACAAGTCTGGAACAGGAGCAAGGAAGATGAATGGAGAGAGCGGCCACAAAAACAACGATCTGGCAATGAACTGGAGTCCTTAAAAAACTGGAGACGGCAATCAGGTGAACATGATGAGAAATAATTGTCCAAGGTGAAATGACCTGCTGCTGTGGTGGAAGTGGAATAACAAAACAGTGACAACTAGTGGACTAAATAGGAACAAGGAATAGTGACCTCTAGGGATACATAAGGCAGAGCAGGAGATCCTTACAGTAGGGCTAGGGGAACTGCACCTATCTACTTGTCTGGCATACAGCCACACCGGTGTGCTGGAGTGTTCCTTGGACTGTATTGTGATAGTAGATCACATATAGAAACAAAAACATCCCCCTACATAACAACATCCCCATGATTACAAACATAATTACTACCAACAATGGAACATATGTTAAAAGCACAGGCAAACTGCGGGGCATCCCTGGCTAAAAGAAGGGGAGTTCTGGTAGCTACATGCATAAAAAATTCCAGTGGCTGTGTAACAGATAGAGGCTGCAGACTGACAGGGTCAAATGCAGGTAATATACAGTAGGTTATCGGGATTTAGCGTGAGAAGTCAGGACAGACCCGGTGCATACTTTACCGCAATCCTGGACGGACCACACTCTTCACCCGATCAGCTAATCTTCCGTCTATGAAGAGCTGCGACGGCGTTGTCTAGGAGAATTCCAACAGATTCCACGATCACTCTGCTACTAAATACAGCTCCCGAGTTGACTCCAATGTACGTTATAGGTCAGCCATACAGGGAACGCTACCAGACTCCTAACCGACACGTGTTTCGCCCATTAGCAATTAGCCATCTGGGCTTCACCAGGGTCATGTGATGCCTGCTCTAAACATCTATTTAAAGCCTGCACCATTAACTCTTTAGTGTCTTTCCTTAAAGGGATACAAATTCAGCAATACTATAGTATACAATTTAACTATATAATTAGTTACAATTTATCCAATGGGTTAATGCACCATATTCAACACACAGGGATATGTGGAGATAAAGTATATATAATCATAATTGACCAAAGTCATAACATCATGAACATTCACAGTCATAATCAAAATGATACAAGTTCCGGCAGATAGGGAAAACTCCAGACAAACATTATTATAGAGTTAGTTACAACCAGAGCTCCCCTTAATAAATAAATCACTCATGCCCCATATTTACTATGTATAATAGAAGTATATCTTAAGCCATAATCTGCTTATTACTCAACCGTTATAAATTCATCCTATCAAGCTCGAATGAATTTAGGATTTATAAAAAGCATGCGAATTGCATTTCTTCATTAACCCTGTTGGGGTAGACGTCCTCAGTTTATAGATCCAGGATAATTCTTTTTGTAGGATCAATTTTGTCAAGTCACCCCGTTTATACCTACTGACACTATTTTAAGCCCCATGAGGACCAGTTGGCTTAGTGCAGTGAGACTATTACAATTCAATGTGTTAATGAATTTCAACAAGCCCTCCGGGGGCCCCTCCAGACAAGGAGGACATCGTCCACATACCTAAGCAAGAGGACGACGCCCTCCCCATCCGGAAGATCCTCGTGGCCTTGCACACCTCATTCAACTCCCAGAGACCTAGATGGAGGCAATCATACATCGGGGCGCAGGCCGTCCCGATCACAGTCCCCTGGGTGCATGTAGTACCTGTTGTTAAAGGTGAACACATTATTAGTCAATATAAAGCTAAGCAGAGAAATAGTAAAATCCGTATGTTTTACTACACCTCTCTGCCCGGGTTTTCAGAAAGGACTCTCGCTGCCGAGATACCCATTTTGTTCGGTATGGAGGAGTAGAGCCCTTCAATATCAAGTGTGGCTAGCCATACATCATCATCCAAGGTTATCCCATTAATCTTTCTCAATACATCTCCTGTATCCAATACAAAGAACTGAGCGTGTGAAGGAAGGCCTCAAAATAATATCCACATACTTGCATATATTTTCAGTGGGCCCCCCTTGTCCGAAATTATCGGCCTACCAGGTGGGAAGGCGTGTAATTTAGGAATTTTAGGAATATGGTAAAATGTAGGAATTTTGGGACTTTCATTCACATAGAAACTCATATTCCTGTTTACATATTAGACCATCCACCAATCCCTTATCCAGCAGTGCTTTTAAACCCATTTGAATAGTTTTATGGGGTTTTCCATTAGTAGCTCATACTGAGATCTGTCTGTAAGTTGTCTGAGGGCCTTTTATTTGTATTTGCATATATTTTAACATAGTTCCATTGTTTGGTAGTATTCTGTTTGTAATCGTGGCGATGTTGTTATGTAGGGGGATGTTTTTGATTCTATATGTGATTGAATTTACTAGCATATGCACCTAGTTACCAATAAACACCATAGCACTTTATTTGCCACATGTAGCAGTGCCTTTTGTTTTTGGGGTGCCTTTTTGGGGAACTTCTTTGGTTCCACTTTCTTACTATTTGGCAAAAGAAAGTGGTGCATTATAATGCATAAAGATAGTTTTATACTC
Organism: Hymenochirus boettgeri; assembly: GCA_019447015.1. NCBI lineage: Eukaryota > Metazoa > Chordata > Amphibia > Anura > Pipidae > Hymenochirus > Hymenochirus boettgeri. Next base: position 95,082,317 of record CM033472.1, on the reverse strand, counting down.
CAAGTATATATATATATATATATAAATAATATATATATATATATTATATATCACACAATACAAGAATTGTGGAAGCACTCCAATTAGGCAATTATAACTACATTTAGCGGAAGTGCTACTGATCTGGTCAAACATTATTACAAACATAGAAGATAATCAATGCACATTCCTAGGACCCCATACAATATCATATTATCTGCACACTGGCATACTTTATAAACAAGGGGTTTTAGTATACATTACTGTGATCACATGAATGAAAAGCCTTCAACCACGTCAAGGTAACCCCAGTCTGGAAGGTCCTAACGTCTAACCTTTTCAATTTCTTTTACTTCAATTACGATTAGCAAACTTTTGCATTTCTCATTCTTACACACTGGATCCTATAACAGGCTCTCTCCCTTCCCCCTCAGCCCTTTGGCTTTTTAAAATGAGGGAAGGGCCATCCAGTGCTTTATATTAAAGGCATAGGACTCCCATTAAGGGGCGTGTTCAGGGTGCTATTACCACATGGAGGCTTGACCAAGCCTCCCAATAAATACATACAATACAAGAATTGTGGAAGCACTCCAATCAGGCTAATTTACAACTACTTTAGCGGAAGTGCTACTGATCTGGTCAAAACATTTATACAAAACATAGAAAAGATAATCAATGCACATTCCTAGGCCCCATACAATATCATATTATCTGCACACTGGCATACTTTATAAACAAAAGGGTTTTAGTATACATTACTGTGATCACATGAATGAAAAGCCTTCCAACCACGTCAAGGTAACCCCAGTCTGGAAGGTCCTAACATCTAACCTTTTCAATTTCTTTTACTGTGTAAGAATGAGAAATGCAAAAGTTTGCTAATCGTAATTGAAGTAAAAGAAATTGAAAAGGTAGACGTTAGGACCTTCCAGTCTGGGGTTACCTTGACGTGGTTGGAAGGCTTTTCATTCATGTGATCATAATGTATACTAAAACCCCTTTGTTTAAAAAGTATGCCAGTGTGCAGATAATATGATATTGTATGGGGCCTAGGAATGTGCATTGATTATCTTTTCTATTGTTGTATATATATATATATAATATATATATCTGTGTGCAGACAGTATTGATATTGTATGGGGTCTAGGAATGTGCATTGATTATCTTTTCTATGTTTGTATAAATGTTTGACCAGATCAGCAGCACTTACTCTAAATGTAGTTGTAAATTAGCCTAATTGGAGTGCTTCCACAATCCTTATATCTACTAATATACAGGAAACTGGCGTGGAAATTTATATATCTGTCTCCGAAATATATTATGTTGGTAACATCCCATCGGACATAACAGATAAACAACTTTTTAAAAATAGGAGATCACTAAAAACCAAACCCAATAAACAAAAAAGTGTTTGCATAAGAATTCTTGATCTCCTGATGCTCTGTTCTCGGGGGATCCAGGGGCCGGACTGGCAACTGCATCTGTGATTGGCAGAGTGCAGGGGGAATGAAGGACTGAAATTACTTTTCTACAAAACAGATTTGGCAGTTGGGGGTGGGTTCAATACAGAAAAAAAGCTTTATAGGTAAGGCACCAGCCAGCAAAGATAGATCCAGAGGGAGGGAGGGAGGAGGCTCCCCTGCACATGCCAGAAACTTCACAGAAGACAAGGAAGCACAGCAAAAAGGGAAGAGTAGGAGCTGTCAGTGAGTCATCCAGTCCCTGCTGCTTCCTTGTCTTCTGTGAAGTTTCTGGCATGTGCAGGGGAGCCTCCTCCCTCCCTCCCTCTGGATCTATCTTTGCTGGCTGGTGCCTTACCTATAAAAGCTTTTTTTCTGTATTGAAGCCCACCCCCAACTGCCAAATCTGTTTGATAGAAAAGTAATTTCAGTCCTTCATTCCCCCTGCACTCTGCCAATCACAGATGCAGTTGCCAGTCCGGCCCCTGGATCCCCCGAGAACAGCATCAGGAGATCAATAATTCTTATGCAAACACTTTTTTGTTTATTGGGTTTGGTTTTTAGTGATCTCCTATTTTTAAAAAGTTGTTTTATCTGTTATGTCCGATGGGATGTTACCAACATAATATATTTCGGAGACAGATATATAAATTTCCACGCCCAGTTTCCTGTATATTAGTAGATATAAGGATTGTGGAAGCACTCCAATTAGGCTAATTTACAACTACATTTAGAGTAAGTGCTGCTGATCTGGTCAAACATTTATACAAACATAGAAAAGATAATCAATGCACATTCTTAGGCCCCATACAAAGGGGTTTTAGAATACATTCCTATGATCACATGAATGAAAAGCCTTCCAACCATGTCAAGGTAACCCCAGTCTGGAAGGTCCTAACTTACTTTAATTACCATTAGCAAACTTTTGCATTTCTCATTCTTACACACTGGATCCATATAACAGGCTCTCTCCCTTCCCCCTCAGCCCTTTGGCTTTTTAAAATGAGGGAAGAGGCCATCCAATGCTTTGTTGGGGGTGCTATTACCACATGGAGGCTTGACCAAGCCTCCCAATAAATACATACAATACAAGAATTGTGGAAGCACTCCAATTAGGCTAATTTACAACTACATTTAGCGGAGCAGGGACTGGATGACTCACTGACAGCTCCTACTCTTCCCTTTTTGGATCTTTGAACCGGTACTAGAGGAGGACTATTTGGAGAAAAGATGTAAGGTAAGAATTTTTTAACAATACGCAGTGGGGCCTGTAGTGGGTTCAATTTTAGTTTTGGGCGTGGACATGCCCTTTAACTCCCTGGAAATCTCTAACAGTAAGATATTATGAGTAACGCACTACATACTGAAATATTTTTTTTAAAATGAGGATATTTCATATAATTGTACCTACTCTATCCTTACATGAACACTTCACACTACTTTCTAGTGAGATATATTCCATGTTAGGTAAATGAATGCAAGGAAATCTATACAAGGCAAAATAAAATTGAGCCAATTACATTCAATCCTGGGATAATATAAATTTGCTAGGGACACTCAATTAGCACAGTGATTAATATATTTAATTTTGTGGAAAGAGATCCATTACGATGAATGACAGAGATGAAGCAAAGAAATATGCACAAACGACTCCTCAATACAAAGATCTCTTTACTGTAAGTAGAATTAGCTATTACTTTAGGAACTGCATTAAATTACTCACATGAGAATTTTAACTATCCCTGTGCAATAAATCAGTAAAATGAGATGTGTCTAAAAAGCATAAAATACCTCAAATATGTCCAGTAATAGCAAGAGAACAGATTTGGGTAGGTTTTTTTTTTGTTTTGTTTTTTAAATTGAAGCAAAAGATGCTAAATGCAAATGTAAAAAAATTTTTAACATTTATTTACAATTAACACATTACTATAAAATAAATAAAACAGTATAGACACAACTGAAATATTAATCAGCTTTCTCTCGAAGACTTTTGTTTAAAAGTAAAGATAGAGAGAGAGAGATGTGGACAGTTTAGTATTTTCATTATTATAGACATGTGGACAGTTTGGTCATTTTATTATTATGGACAAACATATCTCAATGGCTAGGGCCTGGTACACACAGCAATGTACAGAAGCCTGAACAATTGCCCATAATTTACTGACTTGTCTGATAATTTTAAATCGCATCTTGTCCCTACATGCTACATCAATAATTGCCTTAAAGGGCATCTATAATGGGAAAATGAACTTTTTTTCTTTCTTTCCATGTGTTCTATAATTTCCCACAACTGCCAGAGTGTCTTCACTTTTTTCAGATTCACTCTCTGTCCTGAGATACATCAGTTAGAAGAATACGTGATTGCATTCCTCTACTCCTACTTGGACTGTGAATCAAATCCCTGTGAGGTGATCCTCCCTCTCTGCTCTGTAATAAACATAGAGATAAGAGCATTAGCAGGGAGAGAGAGGTAGCTTATAAGAGAGAGGTAGATATAAGGCTGCACTTGACCCCCCTTCTTAATAGCTTTTACTGATTGATGATGGGTCACAAAGTGAGAGATCGTAAACTGTACTGTTCTCCTTCTTCTTCCTTGTGTCCAGGACAGCTTGCTTTCTATTGGCCACTGTGCATGTGGGTGTTTTTCAGGATGTTGAACTTTTAACTCCTACTGCATATGATAAGCTTGTCGGTTAGCCGGAGTTGAGACATGGAGGAGGTAGCAGAAGGGAGGGGGAAGGGGGGAGTGCTGCACACAGATCTGACACCATGGTTAAACAGAGTCACTGAGAGTGATAGGATTAAGGCAGCACAGAGTACATGAATTTAACTTTGCAAAGGGGCAATGTGTTTTTTTCACTATAGATGCCCTTTAAGGACCACCCAAACCCTGACACTGTCATACTCACCTTTGTTCCCACATTACCTGAGGCAAGTTATTCCTTCTGATCTCTGCCTAAAGTTTTACACTTCCCTCTCTAATGTGTTATTTTAGAGCTTATGCAGCAGCAGAAAAAATGATCCATTTAAGTTGGCTGTGACTGATGGTTGCTACCAGGGAGAAGGACAATGGCATAAGAAGAGGACTGGTGGAGGTTGGGAAATATAACTTGTTTCAGGGACCACTATGTATAGTAATAAATTATGTTTGTAGCCCCATCTTTTGCATCTAAAATAGATGTCATTGTGTGTTATGATGTCTGCACAAAACTCTTGGTATCTGTAAGTTGTGGAAACGTTTTAGTATAGCAAGCAGATGATATTGCAGATTTTAACATTGGAATTTCCTAATGGACATGTTTGGTTGCTTAGCTACAGGACTGGTTTTAGGAATTTTGGTGCCCTAAGCAAGTCTCCCCTGGTGCCCCTTCCCAACTGAAACTTACCCCAAGCACCTCTTAAATTAGTCTTTTTCATAAGATATTTATGCATGAGAATATCTTATCATTTCAATGCCAATAATCTGTCTTTCCAGCGATTTGATTCAGTTGCTCAGCAGAGATCTGAGCATGTTGACCCACCCAACAGCCAATCATTAGGAATTAATGTTAGGAAGTGTGCATCCTGGGAAGATAAAGGAGCATTGCAAAACCTAAAATCACAACTCAATAATGACCACAGCAAAGCATATCATAGCCGTATAAAATTAATTGCTTTTTCAACACTCAAGTTTAAGAATGTCTAGGTATTAGGGATGGCATAGAACTCGAATTCGAACCCGAGTTCGAGCCGAACTGTTCGAGTTCGAACGGACCTGGACTTCTCAAACTATCTCGGACGCGGACTTTCGATATTTCCCGGACTTTCGATGATTTATCGAATGTTCGAATGTTCGAACGTTCGAATCCACGAGTAAAATGTAAATGGTATCTAGGCGCCAACATCGAATCTGCGAGTAAAGTCTCCATTAAAGCCTATAGGCGAGCATCGAATCTGCGAGTAAAATGTCCATGTTACCTCGGACGTTCGAACGCGAAAGCTCGAAAGTAGCGCGTGTGAGAGTAAAATCGATTTTACGAAAGTCCTGGATATTGGAACATGCTCCCCAGACCATTTCCCAGGTCCCACAGCCATTTACATTAAGTTACCATTAATATTTTAGTTGTATTTGACTCGAACTTGTCGAACTATTTGCCTCCCATAGACTTTAATGGGTCAGTTTTCGAACTTTCGAACTTTTACAATAGTTCGAAAGTTCGAAAACGGACCGAACTTTCAATAGTTCGACCATCTCTACTAGGTATGTGTATTATAGTTAAATAATTTTAATAATAATACTATTATTTCTACTCTACATTTTGCAGGTACAGCTGGCACAGAACTGCAAAAATCTATTTCTGAAGCAAAAAAAAATACCTTTGCGAATGTAACATATGAACATTAGTCTATACATTCTATTTCAAACTATGAAAGGCCTTTTGTAGCCATTGGGGTGGCCAAAGCAAGATTCACCATGGTACGCCATTGCCTCTAACAGCACTGCTGCATAGGGGTCCCAACCAGATTCCCATATTTTTTAACAAATTAGCATCACCAGATATGCCAACCTACCACCAGGCTGCCCTACTTCCTCTATATATTGATTGTTTTGTTTTGTTTTTTTTTAACTTTAGATCATAACTTTTAATAAGAATTTGATTATCATGATATTGCATTGATATATGAAGTAAACTAATTGGATAGTTTGATATTATATTAATTACAACCCCCCTCCCACACACACACACACACTAGGAAACACTATAATAAGTCTATACTAACTAAAGTCTCAGCTAACTATAGTCTATGCATTTTACAAACGTAAATAATCCTTTTCCTCGAAGAATAAACTTTACCAGAGACAACATTACACATTCTGTTCAAACAGTAATAAATATTGATGCCAGCATGACTTTAATGATTTTATAGATTGCAGGGAAAGGTAACCTACACCCTTCAATGTCACCTATACACTGTACATAGATGGGAGATGGATTGAAAATACATAGAAACATAGTGAGCAATTAGGTAGATTATATAAGTGATAAAGTGTCCATTGCAGGGTATATTACACTGTAAGGGGTATGTTTTAACTTGTAAATTGTATTTTTAGAAGCAGCTATCTGGTTATAAAAAACTGACAAGGAGTAACAAAGATATTTAGACATTCGTTATTTGAATTGAGAGAAAAAGCAGTCAGCTGTTCCTGTAATGGTGGCTATACATATGTTCGATTTTAGTTACCCGACCGAGCGCTCCTGTGACATTCGATCGATCCTGCCGGAACCGCCTCTCCCGTTTTTCTATGGGGCTGACATGCGGTCACAAAATCCCATTCATTTTGCAATCGCATGTCGGTCGCATAGAAGAACGGGACAGGCGGTTCCGGCAGGATTGATGGAATATTGCGGGAGCACTCGGTCGGGTGAGTAAAATTTAACATACGTATGGCCACCTTTAGTGAAGTTGCACAGTGCACATTGCGATTAGCCATTGTTCAGGCATGACCACTGTGTTCAACTTCATGAACAGGAACTGCCGCTACTTATTTCTGTCCGTTCCTCTACAAAGTTTTTTTTATTGAATAACTGCTAGACTGGGCTGTTGTGTAGAGATGGACTTGAACCCAGTTCTGAAAAAGAATTCACGGGTCCAAACAAACTTGTAAGTTTCAGATTTTTTGAACTCATAGAAGTTTTCCCAATAATTATCAAACAAATGTTCAATGATTTCCAAATTCATGGCTCTGGGACCTGGAAAAAGGTGTGGGGAACACATACATATATCCAGAACTTGGATACAATCAGATTATTTCAGAAAGAATCTGATTGGTATACTAACCATTACCAATGAGATTTTTATCCCATCAGAATGGTTACAATCAGATTCTTCCAGAAAGAAGATCCGGGTTCAGATCCGCGATACGGTCCATCTCTATTTGTGGAAAGATTGAGGTTTTTCACATTCGAGATTCAATTTTCAGAATTTAGAGACAGATTTAAGAAATATTGAAAACAGGGAGCCATTATCAACCAACTATCAACCATATGATAGATACATATTGAATATACAGATAATATCATATGTCTAAACCCTCGGTTCCAAATTTGTGAACTCCCTCGATTGTGTGTATAGGGAATAATTCTGAATTTGTTAACCCTTGATTTAGTAAGCGGGAGGTTTACCAAATTTGTGAACCGCCGATTCCGAATATGAGATAATTATCGAATACGGTATGCGGAAGATTAAAAGTAGCACAAGTGTGAAAGAATGTTATTTTGTTTCAAATTCTGAATATTTTTATGTGTTTCCTAGACCATTTCCAAGGTCCCAGAGCCATGTACCATTGCTATTTTTCCTTTATTCTATTGACTTTAATGGGTCCGATTTTTGGTCCGTTTCGATTTCAAATTTTTGGAAGTCCGGCCATATCTACTGTTTTGTTATGTTTTACTGATTTTGTGGTTTGAGTTGGTAGAATGGGGTTTTTAAAAAGTTAGGTGGGGACAGGTCTAGAATGGGAGTTGCAGTGGAATATAACATTTTTAATAAGTGCTGAGTGACTTAATAAAAGGAAATATTCCACAGCACCTCCCATTAGAATGTGAAACACTTATGTATTATAATGGTATAATACTTATTCTATTATACCCTAATGTTACACAAGGTTCAGTATTGGCTAGAACTACAATAATATGGAATTTCCTATCTAACAACTGAAAAATGTATTTGTTTAGAAATGTGTTTAGTTGTAAGTTGCATCAAAGGGCAAGTCCACCCCCAATTTATTATGTAGGCAGAATACTGCTCAAAACCTAGAAACCATTTTTCTTAAACAGCTCAAAACAGTTTCCAGAAGGAGATATACTGTCTGATCTTTTCTCAATCTGCAGTCATGGGTGACATCATGGCCAATGCATGCCATGACTGCAGAATTTTCCCTTTCCCCGTGTTCAGGAGGGGATGTGGGGGATAGCATAATATGTAATGGCTTATAGGTTTTGGGGGGGTGTCCTGCCTACATACAAAATGTGGGTATGGCCTTTAAATGTACAGCTACAGGAAAGAAATGCAGCAACGGTCATTGATTGTTTCGGTCTGAGAGGTGGGAATGCTTTTATTTAATGTAATAATGCCCAACAATGGATCTAGTGCTGCTGGTTTTTATACCTTATCTTATTCACATTTGGCAAGGGCTAGTGTAAGGATTGTGTTACGACTCTGGAAAAGACTCCTATGAGGCCTCTGGATGCGGAATCTAAGTGCCTGCAAGTCTTCCCCAGAGCCTCTGATGGTGAGGATGTTGTGTGGCTTAGCAGGTACCAGGTCGTGGCTCCAGATAAGAGCCCACAAAAGCCAATCCCACAATGCGGAGAAGGAAGCATGAATAGAAAGATGAGACAGGACTGGCAGGTGATAATCAAGGCAGCGAGTATGGACCAAAAGACATACCGGTAGCAGGAGGGATAGGCAGGTAAGAACAGGATCAACTGGCAGAATATGCAGACCAAGGTGTAATCCGGAAGCTGGAGCAAACTGGCAGGATAAGGAGACCATTGGGCAATCTGGAATCTGGAGCAAGATAACAGGTTAAGGAGACCACAATATAATTTGTAAACTGGTGCAGGCTGTCAGGTTATGAAGACCACAGTGGTATTTTGAAGCTTGAGCAAGCAGGCAGTTATGGAGATCATGGTGTGATTTGGGAGCCTGAAGCAAGCTGGCAGGTTATGGAGTCCATGGTGTAATTTGGAAGCTTGAGCAAGCAGGCAGGTTATGGAGTCCATGGTGTAATTTGGAATCTTGAGCAAGCTGGCAGGTTATGGAGACCACGGTGTGATTTGGAAGCTGGAGCAAGCTGGCAGGTTATAGAGACCACGGTGTAATTTGGAAGTTGGAGTAAACTGGCAAGTTATGGCAAATAATCTGGAAGCTAAAGGAACAAGCAGGATGCACACACACATACCTGCTACCAATACTGATCAATCCTTGCACTGGTGGCAACACAATTCTGTGGCTGACTCCTCAGGAGTAGAGAGTCCTATTGCTTGCTGGACATTCTTGTATGTCCTGAATTGTTGCAATTCAATATGTCACCATAAGTTCTTGATGATTTTGTAAATGGTTCTTTCAGGTGGATCATTATTAGCAGCAATTTTCTTGCACATGAGTCCATTTTGATGCAAAATAAAAATGGCTGCACATGTTAATTTAGAGGTAATAATTGATATATAAATGATTTCAAACACATCTGACCCTTTTATAGTTAGTTTATCTTATAATTTAATCAAAATGAATACTTTAAAGGGCATGTCCACCCCCAAAACTGAAATTTAACCCCATACTGGCCCCACTGTGTAGCGTATAAAAATCCTTACCTTACATCCATGCTCCAAATGGTTCCCCTGCTATGCCCCTCCAAAGTCCAGAAAACTGCAATGTAGTAGGTCCCAGAGACTCATCCTGTGCCCGTCTCAGCTTCAAACTCGTCAAGGTTTGAGGCATGTGAAGGAGAATCCCCCCCCTCCCTCTCCCTCCCCCTAGCTCCAAACCCTTTGGTAATATTCTAGGTATTGGTCCCCCAGCCCCAACCGCCATAAAAGAATTTTGAGAAAGTCCCCTGATAATTACCTTACCTTACCTCTCTCCCCCGGCATTCTGAGCAGCCGGCAGCCGCATCCGTTTGGCTGCCTCTCATCCAATCAGGGACTCGGCTGCCGGTCCCGCCCCCTGCTTGCATTTCTGTGCAAGCAGAGGGCTGGACAGTGCAGCGGAGGATAGAGGTAAAGTAAGTAACGATCAGGGGACTTTCTCAAATTTCTATTATGGCGGTTAGGGCTGGGGGACCAATACCTGCAATATATAAAAACTTGAAAAAAGGGGTGGACATGCCCTGTAAGCTGTACTTATCCCCACCTTCACCTGTTCATGATATGATCAAGAAGTTAGCGGATTGTGCGAATTTTGTGCTAGGGACAAAATACAATTTGACACAAATAATGCCCTTTGAGTTAGTAGGCATCTAAGAACAATAGTTTCAAAACAATGTGAATTGCCACCACAATGTCTTAATATTTGTATCACTTTCAAAACTTTTGGCCATGGCTGTATTTCTACTGTTAAAAATAGGTATACGTTTTAAACATGGCAATTATAGACCTGTAAATTTAACCACCTGTAAGTTGTGGGGGAGATACTGGATACATTTTTACAGGATTTGTATTATTTGTGTATTTACAAGGGATAATTAGCATGGATATATGAGAATAAGATATTTTTATTTTATACTGTAAGCTTGGTACATTATTAGGAACATTCAGGTTGATTTATGCAGAGCCCCACCATTACATTCCAGCATCAGTGTCACTAACCAATTTTAAAAGGGTTAATGACACTTTAACATAGCACCAGCTACATGGGTTTCGCAAAAAATACCCACACAAACGCCACAACCAATTCAATATCACTTTTGCAGATATTTCATAATTTAAAGGGTTTCTTCACCCTTTATAAAAACTTTTGCCACAATGCAGGGCACCCCTTACAACCCCCATCCGCTATATTAGTTTAGCAAAAAAAGATTTAGAACTGTACTTACAGCCCCTCAATCCTCCAGCGCACTGATCCGTCTCCCTGCTTGCCGGAACTAGCAAACTGTGGGCAGACCAGCAGCCGCGTCTGTGATTGGCTGAGAGGCAGCCAATCACAGATGCAGCTGCTGTCAGTGGAAAACACTGTGGAACTGAAGTTCAGTTCTGAATCTTTTTTTACCAAAATAATAATGCGGTTAGAGACGGGCAGGGATGCCCTACACTACAGCAAAAGTGTTTTATGCTAGGTGGAAGGAGAGCCATGGATGGATCCGGATGGTGGAAGGGAGAGGGGGAAGGGCTCCCCTGCACTTGCCATTGTGCTATCAGAGGACAAGGTGGAGGCAGAAACTTTTGGACAGGAAGACAGCTACTACCCTTCACTTTCCTGGACTTTGGACAAGCACTACAGGGGTTTATCCGGAGCTTAAAAAGCAATTTTTAATCTCTAATTGTTTGCCTTAATAGATAATTTAAAGGTTATTTACAGAGATTAGATTAAGAACTGTACTTACTTACATACATACACATACTTACTATGTAATCCTCCTTGTTAATGGTTAATGGAGTGCCATCTGTGTGGTCTAAAGTTGCTGAATACCACAGGCCTCTGTATTGGGACTGCTTTTTATTAACCTGTTTACTTCTGACTTATATTTGGGTATTAAAAGCAATATCTCTGTGTTTGTTGATGATACACAACCACACAACTCTAGACAAAAACTCATAAATGTTGTGCAAAAATTTAAAACATAATTAGATTAATCTGTTAAAGGGTCACTGTACTCATTCAAACAACTTAAAATTATCTGGAACTACAATTTAAGTAAAATGATGGTACTCACATATTTATCTGTGCTTTGTTATTAAATTATGTTTAGTGGGTGCTTCTAATTGCTAATTACTCACTGCCAGGCAGCCAAAGATCCTAGTAAGAGGATGAGGCACATTTTATAATTTGCTTATGGAGTGACAGGTCTTTCCCTATAAATGCTGTGATTTCAAATGATCAGAATCTACAGATCAGATCTTGGTGGGATCTTGCTGTATCTAAATGTGTTTTTCACATGTTATGGAAATGCAAAATGCGACCTATCCAGCGACACAGATAGAAGGGAATAGGACTGGAAAGAAAAATAGAGAAATAGAGAATATCCATAAACATTGAAAAGTATTTTTGGTTCCCAATTTTACCACAATCACCAGCAAAATATCAGGATATCAGTCAGAGGTCAGGGATGGCATCATGCAAACAAATTCCAGGAACAGGGTCAAAGTCCAAAACAAAAATAATAATGAGTAAAGTACACCCAGTTACAACTGTGGAAAAAATCCACCAGAATCACCGCTATTTAAACTCTCCACAACAGGCACATTGACATCATGCATATTGCACAATGCATTGTAACATTAAAACTTATATTCATAATAATCATACAAAATATATTGTAATGGAGATATGTTTTTATATGTGTTACAGCCAGTGGTTGATTAAAGGACAACTCCACCCTCATAAGAACATCTTTTAGAAAGAATGTCCTTTTTATAATATGTTGATATATTATACTTTGTCCTATTAATTCATTACTATATACCTGCTATGCTTCTGGATGCCTCATGGAAACTGAGCAATTTAGAAACCTGTACTGAGCCTGTACTGAGCCTGTACTGAGCCTGGGCATGCTCAGAAGAGGCAGATAGGGGATTCACATTCAGTCATTGGCTGTGATGTCAACTGTCAAATCCATAACTGACATTTACTAACGGGAAGAACCAGGAAGCAGAAACAGGGGAAACAGGACATTGTGCAGGATTTCAGGTTAGACTTATATATTTCAGATTTCAAACTATTACCGTTTAGGGTTTTGGGGAGTGATTTACCTGTATGTAAGTTTTCATTTTGGGGCTGGACTTGCCCTTTAAGACCAGTTTGGGCTCCCAGCTGTAGCATAGACATGGGCCCCTTATATGTGCCGCGCATAGCACAGCGTGAACATTTTTAGACCACGCTCCTTTCCCCACCCACACTTAAGACATGCCCATTTGTTACTTAAAGACAAATATAGATAGATAAGATGGACAAGACCAAGACACATATAAACACACACACACAGACAGACAGACCAACGCAGACATACGGGGGTATGTGTTTGGTACCTACCCATTAATACAGACACATACCCCCACCCCTTGTACCTACCCATCAATACAGATAGATTGCAGACAGATACCCCCACCACTGGTACCTACCCATCAATATTGACAGACCCCTAGTCTGATATACCGTATTTGCTACTGGGTATTTATTTATTTCTCCCTTGCTGCAATCTTTATTTGCACAAAGATTTACAGGCCCTTTATCCATGAACCAGAAGCTTGCATTAGAACAGGGAACCTAGAGATGCACAGAATACAAATAGCCTCAACATGTGTGTAACTAGAGATGAAGTTCGGGTTTGAATAGAACAAGGGTGTCCAACCTTAGCATTGCTGGGGCCGCACTAGCCCTAGCCCAAGCCCTGCCTCAGAACTCCCAAGCCCCACCCCTTGACCCAATCACCCAAGGGTTGAGCATCCCTGGAATAGAACCTGGTTCCATCTCGGAACTCCTGGTTCCGAAATTCCGCCAGAAAGTTTAGGTCTCTTGATTTTCGATAATTATCATAAATACACAGCTACTTGCAGGGGTTACTGAGGTTACTTTCGAGGGTTACTGAATATATACAAGGCTACTGGAAGTAGTCTCATATAAATGAAACTTTAATATGGTATATAGCAGAAGCTTACTAATAATTGTACAAAATAATAGATCTAAGCTGTTTTCAGGTGAGATACTTCCTTGTTTCCTTTCGTTGGTTTAAATGATATTGCACATATTTATCGTAGCTTAATCAAACAGCATATCACTCTTATAGTAGAAAAAATGTTTGTTAATTTTAGTTTTTTAAGGAATCTATGCAAAAAATGCATACATTTTATGAGTTTAATGTTCTAATTTAGAAATGGGTTTTGCATATAAATAAGCCCTAAAATTGATCCGTTAGGCTCAATTACACTTTGTGTCTACTGTATCCTGAGGGTAATTTATAATACAGAGCTTGGAGGAAAAATGGATTGCATTTTACTTAATATTATCTCATATTTGCTGATTTTCTGTGACAGTCTATTTATCATAATTATTAGAACTTGTCGAGAATAATAAAATCATAGATATTATCAAAAAATTCATGTTTTTTTTGTGGATAATATTACTGTCTGAAGTATGCTAATATTCTGGACCACATTTTAGATTTGATTTTTACAGAGATTATGAACAGAGAAAATGTATTAAGTAAGAAGCAATTTGTTAGATTTCTTTTTACCGGATAACTGTGTATTGTTTGTAACATTGGGTCTTATTTGAAAGCCCACATTATCGCAAATCTGTGATACCTCGTGTTATAGCAGAAGTACATTTACCGGTGTGTTCCTACATTTACAACCGCACAGCCATACAATACCAACCAGTAGTAGACGACTACTGATATGGTATTGTATGGCCGATCACACAATTACAATCACAATTTTACAATCAGTTTCTCCACTACAGTTTGATGGTTGTTATAGGAAATGTTTTTATATAAAAATGTGGGTGCAGAGGCTGGTACATTATCCATGGCATGATGAAGAATATTGAAAATTTACTGACTTTTTGGTTGGGTATCAGGTCTAGTAACAATATTTTCAGGGCTATGTACCAGGGCTATGTACGAGGGCTATGTACCGAGAGTCGCTATCGCTCTCTATTGCGATGCACTGAGCATTGATAGTTGCTCTCATTGCATTGTGACTGAAGTTTGCCTTTTGCAAATCTTTAACGCCAGCTATCTGGCTCTCGATACATAGCCTTGTTAGTTTGTTATGATTTTTCTTGAAAACAGTGGCTAATCTGTCTGAAGCTATTTGATATGTCACAGACAGCAACAAAGACAAAAACAAATTTCAAAATAGGATAAGAACATGTATTATCAGGAAGAAGAGTATGAAATAACATCATCAGGAACCTCTGCCAAAATGAGTCATTCAGGGATGAATTTATTATCGGAAAGTTCTAATAGTTTGGGTTATTGTACCTCCATGTTCATACACTTAGGACCGTAAAATACCAAGCAGTATTCTCATTCATCCAGGTCATGGTATATCTGTTGTATTCAATTAGATCAACTGGACTTGAAATGTAGTTCTTGAAGACGTTTCGCTAGTCATCCGACTGGCTTTCTCAATTCAGAATGACTTGTACAAGAATCTGTGGCAATTATGTACCCTGGAAATCCCATTAGCATATCACAGCAGGTGTTAAGGGTGTGATTAGATAGTGGCTAAGAGGTTTTATGAGACGCCCAGAGTAAGGTGTTTAAACAGCATTGTACATGGCAGACAGTTGGTGTATGATTTGTATGTGGGGGAGACCAAACAGCAACTGCATCAACGTATGGCCCAGCACAGAAGAGCCAATTCCTCGGGTCAGGACTCAGCCGTGTATCTGCATCTTAAGGATAAAGGACATACCTTTGAAGATTGTAATGTTAACATACTGGCGAAGGAACGTGACTGGTTCAAGAGAGGTGTTAGGACCATTTATGTGAAAATAAGAACCCAAGCCTAAATAGAGGTGGGGGGGTTCGACACCAACTGTCTGCCATGTACAATGCTTTTTTACACCTTACTCTGGGCGTTCCTATAACACTCTTAGCCACTATCTAATCACACCCTTAACACCTGGCGTGATATTGCTAATTGGGATTTTCCAGGGTACATAATTGCCACAGATTCTTGTACAAGTCATTCTGAATTGAGAAAGCCGGTCGGATGAACTGCAAACGTCTTCAAGAACTACATTTCAAGTCCAGTGATCTAATTGATACACAAGATACAAGCAGTAATACTTACTGCTCTGGTGTTGTATAGGCGAAATAGCTATACCACGCCTTTATAAATACCAGCCTTAGTCTTATACAGTACAATCTGTACATTCATTAGATTCAGTAGTAATAAGTTGCAGCTCTATAGATCTTGCTCAACTCTCTGATGCATTTCAACAGTATGAGGGTTTCGTATCCTAACAATATTTTAATTCTTAATAATCCACTAAGCCTAATGTAAGTGAGATGGATGGATGTCTTAAATGAGTGAAGTATTTGTGAAAAGAAGGGGCTGTACAGCAATTAGAAGAAGGCGGCAGTTTTTTTAGTAGTATAGCCGTAGAATAGGCATGGTTTTGAAATCATAGGATGGATTTTAGCAATAATACAAAAAAAAAAAAAAAGAGCTTTTGAGGCCTGTCGTTGATTATTATAGGCAGAGAAGAATCAAAAACATTTGGTTTGATGAAGACACTGAACTTAAATAGAACAGGCTAAGGTAGGTGAGGAAGGCTGAGTAAAAAATAATATACATTGAATTTTACTATATTTATTTAGAGATTGTGATAGACTACTTGTTAAATAAACAACAGTTTGACACAGTTTGAGGTTAAATTCAAAATTTAATGAGGAGGTGGACAATAGGGATGGCCGTTTCGCAGATCCGAACCCGGATCCGCCGCGGATTTTCCCGTTCGCAAACGGCGGATTTTTACGGATTTTCCGCCTTCCGAACTTCCGATTCACGGAGTTTTCACGTATTTTTGTAAATTTTCGAAAATACGAGAAAACATGTAATTTCGAAAATTTTTGAAAATACAGGATTTCTCTTATGTTTCATTATACTGTATTTTCGAAAATTTTCGAAATTACGAGGATTACTCGTATTTTTGAACATACATATTTTCGAAAATACTAGTTTTTCTCGTATTTTCGAAAATTTTTGAAAATATGTGAAAACTCGTAATTTCGAAATTTTCAAAAATACGAAAATCTCGTATTTTTGAGGGTATTTTTCATTTTAGTGGTTCCGCTCGCGGATTTTCGAATTTTCAAATTTTTTCGAAAATTCGCGGATCCTCGAGTGGACCGGATTTTGCGAAGTTCGGACATCTCTAGTGGACATACATTTTGTATCATTTCAATAAATTGTGCAAAGGCCAAATGAGTGGAAGAGTATTCAAAAATGAATGAACAGGATGAACAATGGGCTCAACAAAACACTAACAGGAGATGTAATAAAAGTTCTTATTATTAAAATTATTAAAAACATTTGAAAGCTAACATCTGATTGGTTGGGGCAAACTTAGCACCATTTTTAACAATAAGAACTTTTATTACATCTCCCTGTAATAGGCCTAAAAAAATGTAAGTTAAAAATAATTCCTCATACAATAAGCATATGAACTTCTATATTGGGTGCTGCTGTCTGTTGGTATTTCTCATGGCACCACTGTAGCTTAGGGCCTACCCTGGCCCATTCTGGGGGCAGCACAAGGTATGCGTATGATTAAGGACCAAATCCGTCCAACATCGCCAGGTGTCTATAATTAAAGCTTTTTATTTTTTCACACATTAAGCAGTTGAATGTTAATTTCCTATATGAATCCCAGTGAATGCGAGCCTGTATATCTGTGTTTTACCTCAGGCCACACTAGTGACATCTACTCAGTTTATGCCACCATCATGCTCTGACATTAACAATTAATGCCCCTTGCCATGCTCCACTGTGGGACAGCACGGGCTGTAGGGTATGGACACATTTAATCTCACTCCTATTTTCAAAGTCTCCTTTCTCTTATTTTTTCCCTGTCATTTCACCGGTTCTTTAAAAAGCATGAGCGGATATGCACAGTTTCAAAAATTCTGAACAAGAGTTTCAGATGGAATCCAGTCTTGGAGATATTGTGGTGGATTGAAACACATTTGGAAGACTGGTGCAGAGTAAAAGCAATCTCAAAGATTGTGGCACATTGAAGCAATCTTTGGAAGATTGGGGAAGAAAAAAAGCAACATCTAGGATATTAACAGTAACAGTTATATTTTATAGATTGTGGCAGACTGAAAGCAATCTAGCAATCTATGGGGGACTGGGGAAGATTAAAATCTAATGAGATTGTGGCAAAGTATTCATAGACAGCTTTTTATCTGCCACAGTTTCAGATTGCTTTTAATCTTTCCTGATCCACAAAAAATAATTTTAATAAGCCCAAAGATTGCTTTCAATCTACCACAATTTTTAAGAGATGCTTTTATTTTTTATAGATATCCTTTCCATTCCTTACCATATCCTTTCACTTCCTCCTCTACGCACTCACAGACTTCCATTTTACTCTGCAGACAGGGCCAAGATGGGTGACATCAGGGCCAATAACTGAAGAGTATTAGTGGAGGCTTTCCTCGGGCCGCGAAAGCTCAGTAGGATGTGCTAAAACTCTGAGCCTTCACAGCGCACAGGAGGAGGTAGAGAGGACAGTGAAGAATGGGAAAGATATCTCACCTACAAGTAAGTATGAGTAAGGTGACCTTGGTGTTAGGGGCCTCTACCTGCAGGCATTTTTCCTTTTTGGGAGACTTGCCCTGTCGGGTAAAAGGGGGTACCCCAGTTTGTTACCCCCCCCCCAAGAATATCACTCAGAGGCCAAATTGATAATTGTAAGATCTTTATCAGAAAATAGCACGTACGGTGACAGGCATACACATCAATTAGTGTATAACGATCCCCCAAAGGGGCGTTGGTTACAAGTTTATATAGACAAAATTACGCAACAGATATGGAAAATTACATTGCAAAACATCATCATTGCGCAGAAGCGGATGCACAATGTACCGATCGATATCAATTGCGTGCTAGTTGAACCCCCCCATGTGTCCTTATCTGTAGTTTGACTTTCAATTTATTTCTGTGTCATTGAAAAGTTCTCTTAATATTAGCTTGTTAATTCTTCTCTATTACCCCTTATTGCCAGATTCTTTTAGTTATATGTAGTTTATGTTTATTAAAAACCACTATTATCGCTCACATCAGACCCCCCCCCTAGTCACCTATCAGCCCTTTAATAAAAAAAAATAGGAAAAAGAGGGTGAAAAGAAACCCCAATCGTATCCATCATTGTGTAACACTGGGTAAGGCCCACATTATATGGGAAATCGCCTATAATGTGTTTATTTGCTTTTTTCCCTTTGTGTTTATTAAGCATAAGCTTTGCAAATTATATTTTAATATAACCTCTAAATAAGCAAATTAATTTAGTATTTTAATATTATGACAATAGAGTGTTTATTAATTTGCCTATAGACATAATTATAACATGACTGTGAGTGCTGCAAACAATCTTCTGTAGCTCTACAACAACCTCCATACAAATACTGTAATCTTATTCCCATAACATCATTTGCTATAACCTCTTACTTTTTTGCTGTAGAATATCCTTCATACAGTACATTTTTACAAATTTGGTAAGTTGACTAAAAACTTGTGTTGGTTAAGTTGGTAAACAAAGTTCTAAACCATTTCCTATGGTTTATTTTTACCTCTATCCACCCAGAGCTGTTAGGCAAGGGCTTAAAATCGTGGTAGCCAATCGTAAATTAGTTTGTGTGACTTTAACCCTTAGATTGCAATATCACAAGAGACACTTGCACAGCTACCACAGCCTTTTCATCAGAGGCTGTGCAAAAGATTTTACTTAAGTATTTAACGCCAGGTGTTAGCTGGTGTTAAATATCTATGTTGGGTGAGATTCACACTGATCCGCCTCTTTTGAATCTCTTACTGGTGATTACCCAGAGGGCCTGCGGCTCTGGTAAATTCCCCATATGTCTCTAAATCAGGGATCCTCAAACTATGGCCCTCCACTACAACTCCCAGCCTCTGGCTTTCCAGATGTAGATGAGGAGACTTGAAATTTTTATTTCAAACATCTGAAGGACCATAGTTTGATATACCTGTTCTAAATTGAATTCTTCTTTACCATGCACATTATCAGACATGCTGAATTAAAAATATACAGGGTTATTCATAAATTTCTTATCGTTAAAAATGGGGCTAATTTTGCCCCACCCCTCAGATGTTAGCTTTAAATGTTATATAATCTCTGATGGGTGGGTAAAATTAGCACCATTTTTAACGATAAAACTTTTATTGAATCTCCCTGATACTTTTTAAACATTGTAAACAACAATAAATAATAAACAGCCTATCAACAAAAAAACAATAACTGAAAAATAAATCATCATGGACAATTTGCACTCCTGGATTATATATTTAAAGTAGGTGGTGTAAAATTACATCTTAACCTGCAGTAGGCATAAGAAGAATATGTTGATTTTTGTAGGAACTTTTTGAACAACTATTTGTGTTTCTTTATATCAGTATTTTAGTTATTAGTTTTCTATCATCCATTAAACATAACGGATTTATAGTGCTCCATTATGTACTTTTCGTCTCTTTGCTTGATTCATCTATTATGGATTTTTTTTGCATTTAGAACCTGGAGAATAATATATAATCTGGAAATATGAGAATTATGCATTTTCATCGAAGTGTTGAAACAGATGAATAAAAGTAAATAAACACATCATTGGACCCAATCTCTTCAAGGTCAAACCATGTTATTGGGAAAGAGTAGAAAATGATATATGAAAAAGTCAGAATCTCTGCTAGAGCATTATTGACCTGCAAGTTTGACATTTAGTAAGGAAGCTCCCTGAAAGATTATAAAAGATAATATACCAGAGAACATTATATGAAGGTGATAAGGACAGTCAGCAGGTTTGATGAAAGCAGGTCATGTCAAACTCATTAAAATAATTTGTAGGAGGAAATAGCTATGGGCATCACCTTGATGCAATACATCACATAAAAAAGACTTCATTTAAGTATTGATACCATTGTTCATAGAGTTGCTAAAATAAATATGAAATGAAGACAGCCAGTAACTGAAAATGAAATAGGCTTAATGACAGAGTGCAATCAATGGATCTTTTCTAAAGCTGCCATTAGTGAACCACACAAATCATTATGGACCTTGCATTCTTATTTTATTCATTAAGCGGCATATTTATAAATGATAGCTGTTTTTGACATTTTGCTTTCGCAGGACATTGCAATGACAAAATTGTTATTTTCGCCTTATTATAAAAACGCTTGTTTCGCCTTTGTGGAAAAGTATCGCTAAGGCATGTGTGGTGGTCATTTTTGCCTTATTCATTGTGGTAGTGTGTGGTATCACTGCGAAAGAGAGAGAATTGTTCTCTAGTGTATTTCAAGCTATTTTGTTAATTTTTTTTATTTAAGCTTTTAAATAGGTGAAATTTCACCTTTTTGCCCCTTTTCTCCCTTCTGTTGCATTTTTTGCAGTTTTGCCAGAGTTTTCGCCAAACATCATTACTTACGGAATGTTCCGTTAACATGACTAGTTCTTTACACAGCACTATGGTATGTTCCCATATTAATGGAACTGGTTAGATAATTAGCTGCAGTTTGCTGAAAATAAGAAATACTAAAAAATGTCCTATTAATAAAATAAAGGAATGTCTTTTGCGTTTTCCACTATTTATCATCTATTATAAAATAGAGAAAATTTGCCTTTTGGGTTTACACTATTTACCATGTCCTATTAATAAATAGAGAAAATTTGCATGGGTGAGTTTTACACTATTTACTTACATCTTTGCTAAAAAAACACCAAATGTGTAGGGCAATTTTAAATACAAAGATAGTGTTTCAGTGTGTATTAACCAATTTGACGCTGCTTTGAAAAACCACCAGGGAGTATTAACAATTACTATCATATGTGCTGACTTTTCTGCATTATTAGTGCTACTTTTGCTACATAATTTTCCCTTTTGATGAACATTCGCCTTTTTTTAACTTAATTATGATGAAAAGAAAACTTGGAAGTTTAAAAAATTGTGGGGAAAAAAGCAAAAAATAATGCCCCTTTATAAATATGTCATCAGACCCCCATTTGACTTTATTGGTAAATAAGAAAATCAGAACATTAAAAAAAAAAAAGCAATCTTTAAAAGTGCTTGTGAAGGTTCTCATTCATCCAGGTCATGGTATATCTGTTGTATTCAATTAGATCAACTGGACTTGAAATGTAGTTCTTGAAGACTTTCGCTAGTCTCCGACTGCTTTCTCAATTCAGAATGATTGTACAAGAATCTGTGGCAATTATGTACCTGGAAAATCCCAATTAGCATATCACAGCCAGGTGTTAAGGTTGTGATTAGATAGTGGCAAAGAGGTAGGAAAGAAAAGAACACAAATACCAACAGTGAAGGGAAAAGCAAGACAGGGAAGAACATGGTCATCCCATATGTAGCAGGGGTCTCCGAGAAATTAAGAAGAATTCAAAAACATCGTATCCCGTCTGCCTTTAAACTGAACAACACACTGAGGCAGCAATTGGTACATCCAAAAGACCCAATACCAAAACACAAGAAAAGCGACATCATATATGCAGTGCAGTGCAGTGAAGAATGCTCTGATTTGTATGTGGGGGAGACCAAACAGCAACTGCATCAACGTATGGCCCAGCACAGAAGAGCCAATTCCTCGGGTCAGGACTCAGCCGTGTATCTGCATCTTAAGGATAAAGGACATACCTTTGAAGATTGTAATGTTAACATACTGGCGAAGGAACGTGACTGGTTCAAGAGAGGTGTTAAGGAGGCCATTTATGTGAAAATAAAGAAACCAAGCCTAAATAGAGGTGGGGGGGTTCGACACCAACTGTCTGCCATGTACAATGCTGTTTTAACACCTTACTCTGGGCGTTCCTATAACACCTCTTAGCCACTATCCAATCACACCCTTAACACCTGGCTGTGATATGCTAATTGGGATTTTCCAGGGTACATAATTGCCACAGATTCTTGTACAAGTCATTCTGAATTGAGAAAGCCAGTCGGATGACTAGCGAAACGTCTTCAAGAACTACATTTCAAGTCCAGTTGATCTAATTGAATACAACAGATACAAGGTATACAAAATATTCAATGGTCAAAATTGACTAGCTGAATATCAAACAATGAGCTTACAGTAAATCATAATATACAAATACATAATTTTGTGTAATATAATTATTCTGTTTCTGTTAAAGGTGATCAATGTGCTACACATTTATTCCTGACTTATAACCTAGAAACTGCTAAGTAGTAAGTCAGGGTATCTTCTTTGTAGGGGATTCCAGAAAAAAAACTTTTAATCTATTAGTGTATACATGGACTTTGGTTATATTTTCTTAAAAAAAACCTGACCAGGGGTGACAGGTATTTATTAGTACATACTGTAATTTCTGTTTCCGATCACCTTTCCTAGACAGCACTCACCAGACTCGGTCAGGTGTCCCTGGGTGTGATCAGAAAACGCCTCATCACTATAAAACTGCCTCCTCCCTTGTCCATCCTCTTTTTTATTAAATCTTTCAAAGTAAACACAAAACACAACCAAAGGGGAGGGAATTGCCTCTGGTGAATGCTGTCCAGGAAAGGTGACCAGAAACAGAAATTACAGTATGTACTAATAAATATCTTTGTCACCTCTGGACAGGAGGTTTATTTAGAAAATATAATCAAATGCCATGTGGTATCTTGTTAATATTTACAGCAAGAAATTAAGTCTTTCCCTGTCATAGCCTTCAAGGCCAACTCAGAATCACTGCAATTACCAAATCCCTTTCTCTCTTTATCATCTTGAGTACTATCCATATGAGGAGAATTGGCCAGAACACATAAAGACCCTTCGACTAGTTCTGTGCCAAGGCATCTACTGCTTATGCTTGCTGACATGGATGAGTTCTATCACCATGAGATCTATGTTTATATACCCCCAATTTGCACATAAGTCTAGAGAGATGCCCGGTCTGTAGACCAAGTAGACAACGATTCAGAAAATCGGCTTGCAAATTTTCTATGCCTGGAGTATGGACTACTGTTAAGCTCTTTAAATGGTGAACAGCCCATGTAAATATAATGTCTGACAAATATTTATTAAATATATTGTCTAGGCAACTGCCATGGGGTTGTCCAAAATGATCTTTACATATTGTAAGCCCTTTTAAGAACTACATTTCAAGTCCAGTTGATCTAATTGAATACAACAGATACAAGCAGTAATACATTACTGCTCTGGTGTTGTATAGGCGAAATAGCTATACCACGCCTTTATAAATACCAGCCTTAGTCTTATACAGTACAATCTGTACATTCATTAGATTCAGTAGTAATAAGTTGCAGCTCTATAGATCTTGCTCAACAATCTCTGATGCATTTCAACAGTATGAGGGTTTCGTATCCTAACAAATATTTTAATTCTTAATAATCCACTAAGCCTAATGTAAGTGAGATTGATGGATGTCTTAAATAGAGTGAAAGTATTTGTGAAAAGAAGGGGCTGTACAGCAATTAGAAGAAGGCGGCAGTTTTTTTAGTAGTATAGCCGTAGAATAGGCATGGTTTTGAAATCATAGGATGGATTTTAGCAATAATACAAAAAAAAAAAAAAAAGAAGCTTTTGGAGGCCTGTCGTTGATTATTAAATAGGCAGAGAAGAATCAAAAACAATTTGGTTTGATGAAGACACTGAACTTAAATAGAACAGGCTAAGGTAGGTGAGGAAGGCTGAGGTAAAAAATAATATACATTGATATTTTACTATATTTATTTAGAGATTGTGATAGACTACTTGTTAAATAAACAACAGTTTGACACAGTTTGAGGTTAAACTTCAAAAGTTAATGAGGAGGTGGACAATAGGGATGGCCGGTTCGCAGATCCGAACCCGGATCCGCCGCGGATTTATCCCGTTCGCAAACGGCGGATTTTTACGGATTTTCCGCCTTCCGAACTTCCGATTCACGGAGTTTTCACGTATTTTTGTAAATTTTCGAAAATACGAGAAAACATGTAATTTCGAAAATTTTTGAAAATACAAGGATTTCTCTTATTTTCATTAATACGTATTTTCGAAAATTTTCGAAATTACGAGGATTACTCGTATTTTTGAACATACATATTTTCGAAAATACTAGTTTTTCTCGTATTTTCGAAAATTTTTGAAAATATGTGAAAACTCGTAATTTCGAAAATTTTCAAAAATACGAAAAATCTCGTAATTTTGAGGGTATTTTTCATTTTAGTGGGTCCGCTCGCGGATTTTCGAATTTTCAAATTTTTTCGAAAATTCGCGGATCCTCGAGTGGACCGGATTTTGCGAAGTTCGGACATCTCTAGTGGACAATACATTTTGTATCATTTGCATATAAATTGTGCAAAAGGCCAAATGAGTGGAAGACGTATTCAAAAATGAATGAACAGGATGAACAATGGGCTCAACAAAACACTAACAGGGAGATGTAATAAAAGTTCTTATTATTAAAATTATTAAAAACATTTGAAAGCTAACATCTGATTGGTTGGGGCAAACTTAGCACCATTTTTAACAATAAGAACTTTTATTACATCTCCCTGTAATAGGCGCTAAAAAAAATGTAAGTTAAAAATAATTCCTCATACAATAAGCATATGAACTTCTATATTGGGTGCTGCTGTCTGTTGGTATTTCTCATGGCACACTGTAGCTTAGGGCCTACCCTGGCCCATTCTGGGGGCAGCACAAGGTATGCGTATGATTAAGGACCAAATCCGTCCAACATGCGCCAGGTGTCTATAATTAAAGCTTTTTATTTTTTCACACATTAAGCAGTTGAAATGTTAATTTCCTATATGAATCCCAGTGAATGCGAGCCTGTATATCTGTGTTTTACCTCAGGCCACACTAGTGACATCTACTCAGTTATGCCCACATCATGCCTCTGACATTAACAATTAATGCCCCTTGCCATGCTCCACTGTGGGACAGCACGGGCTGTATGGGTATGGACACATTTATATCTCACTCCTATTTTCAAAGTCTCCTTTTCTCTTATTTTTTCCCTGTCATTTCACCGGTTCTTTAAAAAGCATGAGCAGGATATGCACAGTTCAAAAATTCTGAACAAAGAGTTTCAGATGGAATCCAGTCTTGGAGATATTGTGGTGGATTGAAAGCACATTTGGAAGACTGGTGCAGAGTAAAAGCAATCTCAAAGATTGTGGCACATTGAAAGCAATCTTTGGAAGATTGGGGAAGAATAAAAGCAACATCTAGGATATTAACAGTAACAGTTATATTTTATAGATTGTGGCAGACTGAAAGCAATCTAGCAATCTATGGGGGACTGGGGAAGATTAAAATCTAATGAGATTGTGGCAAAGTATTTCATAGACAGCTTTTTATCTGCCACAGTTTCAGATTGCTTTTAATCTTTCCTGATCCCACAAAAAATAATTTTAATAAGCCCAAAGATTGCTTTCAATCTACCACAATTTTTAAGAGGATGCTTTTATTTTTTATGAGATATCCTTTCCATTCCTTACCATATCCTTTCACTTCCTCCTCTACGCACTCACAGACTTCCAGTTTTACTCTGCAGACAGGGCCAAGATGGGTGACATCAGGGCCAATAACTGAAGAGTATTAGTGGAGGCTTTTCCTCGGGGGCCGCGAAAGCTCAGTAAGGATGTGCTAAAACTCTGAGCCTTCACAGCGCACAGGAGGAGGTGAGAGAGGACAGTGAAGAATGGGAAAGATATCTCAGCCTACAAGTAAGTATGAGTAAGGTGACCTTGGTGTTAAGGGGGCCTCTACCTGCAGGGCATTTTTCCTTTTTGGGGAGGACTTGCCCTGTCGGGTAAAAGGGGGTACCCCAGTTTGTTACCCCCCCCCCAAGAATATCACTCAGAGGCCAAATTGATAATTGTAAGATCTTTATCAGAAAATAGCACGTACGGTGACAGGCATACACATCAATTAGTGTATAACGAGTCCCCCAAAGGGGCGTTGGTTACAAGTTTATATAGACAAAATTACGTCACAGATATGGAAAATTACATTGCAAAACATCATCATTGCGCAGAAGCGGATGCACAGATGTACCTGATCGATATCTAATTGCGTGCTAGTTGAACCCCCCCCATGTGTCCTTATCTGTAGTTTGTACTTTCAATTTATTTCTGTGTCATTGAAAAGTTCTCTTAATATTAGCTTGTTAAATTCTTCTCTAATTAACCCCTTATTGCCAGATTCTTTTAGTTATATGTAGTTTATGTTTATTAAAAACCACTATTATCGCTCACATCAGGGACCCCCCCTAGTCACCTATCAGCCCTTTAATAAAAAAAAATAGGAAAAAGAGGGTGAAAAGAAACCACAATCGTATCCATCATTGTGTAACACTGGGTAAGGCCCACATTATATGGGAAATCGCCTATAATGTGTTTATTTGCTTTTTTCCCTTTGGTTTATTAAGCATAAGCTTGCAAATTATATTTTTAATATAATCCTCTAAATAAGCAAAATTAATTTAGTATTTTAATATTATGACAATAGAGTGTTTATTAATTTGCCTATAGACATAATTATAACATGACTGTGAGTGCTGCAAACAATAATCTTCTGTAGCTCTAAACAAACCTCCATACAAATACTGTAATCTTATTCCCATAACATCATTTGCTATAACCTCTTACTTTTTTTGCATGTAGAATATCCTTCATACAGTACATTTTTACAAATTTGGTAAGTTGACTAAAAACTTGTGTTGGTTAAGTTGGTAAACAAAGTTCTAAACCATTTCCTATGGTTTATTTTTACCTCTATCCACCCAGAGCTGTTAGGCAAGGGCTTAAAATCGTGGTAGCCAATCGTAAATTAGTTTGTGTGACTTTAACCCTTAGATTGCAATATCACAAGAGACACTTGCACAGCTACCACAGCCTTTTCATCAGAGGCTGTGCAAAAGATTTTACTTAAGTATTTAACGCCAGGTGGTAGCTGGTGTTAAATATCTATGTTGGGTGAGATTCACACTGATCCGCCTCTTTTGAATCTCTTACTGGTGATTTACCCAGAGGGCCTGCGGCTCTGGTAAATTCCCCATATGTCTCTAAATCAGGGATCCTCAAACTATGGCCCTCCACTACAACTCCCAGCATTCTCTGGCTTTCCAGATGTAGATGAGGAAGACTTGAAATTTTTATTTCAAACATCTGAAAGGACCATAGTTTGAGTATACCTGTTCTAAATTGAATTCTTCTTTACCATGCACATTTTATCAGACATGCTGAATTAAAAAATATACAGGGTTATTCAATAAATTTCTTATCGTTAAAAATGGTGCTAATTTTGCCCCAACCCATCAGATGTTAGCTTTAAAATGTTATATAATATCTGATGGGTTGGGGTAAAATTAGCACCATTTTTAACGATAAGAACTTTTATTGAATCTCCCTGATACTTTTTAAACATTGTAAAACAAATAAATAATAAACAGCCTATCAACAAAAAAACAAATAACTGAAAAATAAATCATCATGGACAATTTGCACTCCTGGATTATAATATTTAAAGTAGGTGGTGTAAAATTACATCTTAACCTGCAGTAGGCATAAGAAGAATATGTTGATTTTTGTAGGAATCTTTTTGAACAACTATTTGGTGTTTCTTTTATATCAGTATTTTAGTTATTAGTTTTCTATCATCCATTAAACATAAACGGATTTATAGTGCTCCATTATGTACTTTTCGTCTCTTTGCTTGATCATCTATTTATGGATTTTTTTTTGCATTTAGAACCTGGAGAATAATATATAATCTGGAAATATTGAGAATTATGCATTTTCATCGAAGTGTTGAGAACAGATGAATAAAAGTAAATAAAACATCATTGGACCCAATCTCTTCAAGGTCAAACCATGTTATTGGGAAAGAGTAGGAAAAATGATATATATGAAAAAGTCAGAATCTCTGCTAGAGCATTATTGACCTGCAAGTTTGACATTTAGTAAGGAAGCTCCCTGAAGAGATTATAAAAGATAATATACCAGAGAACATTATAATGAAGGTGATTAAGGACAGTCAGCAAGGTTTGATGAAAAGCAGGTCATGTCAAACTCATTAAAATAATTTGTAGGAGGAAATAGCTATGGGCATCACCTTGATGCAATACATGCAATAAAAAAGACTTCATTTAAGTATTGATACCATTGTTCATAAGAGTTGCTAAAATAAATATGAAATGAAGACAGCCAGTAACTGAAAATGAAATAGGCTTAATGACAGAGTGCAATCAATGGATCTTTTCTAAAGCTGCCATTAGTGAACCACACAAATCATTAGTGGACCTTGCATTCTTATTTTATTCATTAAGCGGCATATTTATAAATGATAGCTGTTTTTGACATTTTGCTTTCGCAGGACATTGCAATGACAAAAATTGTTATTTTCGCCTTATTTATAAAAACGCTTGTTTTCGCCTTTGTGGAAAAGTATCGCTAAGGCGATGTGTGGTGGTCATTTTTGCCTTATTCATTGTGGTAGTGTGTGGTATCACTGCGAAAAGAGAGAGATTGTTCTCTAGTGTAATTTCAGAGCTATTTTTGTAAATTTTTTTATTTAAAGCTATTTATAAATAGGTGAAATTTCACCTTTTTGCCCCTTTTCTCCCTTCTGTTGCATTTTTTGCAGTTTTGCCAGAGTTTTCGCCAAACATCATTACTTACTGGAATGTTCCGTTAACATGACTATTTCTTACACAGCACTATGGTATGTTCCCATATTAATGGAACTGGTTAGATAATTGCTGCAGTTTGCTGAAAATAAGAAATACTAAAAAATGTCCTATTAATAAAAATAAGGAATGTCTTTTGCGTTTTACACTATTTATCATCCTTTAATAAATAGAGAAATTTGCCTTTTGGGTTTACACTATTTACCATGTCCATTAATAAAATAGAGAAAATTTGCATGGGTGAGTTTTACACTATTTACTTACATCTTGGCTGAAAAAAACACCAAATGTGTTAGGCTATTTTTAAATAACAAAGATAGGTGTTCAGTGTGTATTAACCAATTTGACGCTGCTTTGAAAAACCACCAGGGAGTATTAACAATTTACTATCATATGTGCTGAGCTTTTCTGCATTATTAGTGCTACTTTTGCTACATAATTTTCCCTTTTGATGAACATTCGCCTTTTTTATAACTTAATTATGATGAAAAGAAAACTTGGAAGTTTAAAAAATTGTGGGGAAAAAAGCAAAAATAATGCCCCTTTATAAATATGTCCATCAGACCCCATTTGACTTTATTGGTAAATAAAGAAAATCAGAACCTAAAAAAAAAAAAAGCAATCTTTAAAAAGTGCTTGTGAAGGTTCTCATTCATCCAGGTCATGGTATATCTGTTGTATTCAATTGATCAACTGGACTTGAAATGTAGTTCTTGAAGACTTTCGCTAGTCATCCACTGGCTTTCTCAATTCAAATGACTTGTACAAAATCTGTGGCAATTATGTACCCTGGAAAATCCCAATTAGCATATCACACCAGGTGTTAAGGGTGGATTAGATAGTGGCTAAAGGTAGGAAAGAAAAGAACACAATACCAACAGTGAAGGGAAAAGCAAGACAGGAGGAAGAACATGGTCATCCCATATGTACCAGGGGTCTCCGAGAAATTTAAGAAGAATTTTCAAAAAACATCGTATCCCTGTCTGCTTTAAACCGAACAACACACTGAGGCAGCAATTGGATACACCAAAAGACCCAATACCAAACACAAGAAAAGCGACATCATAATGCAGTGCAGTGCAGTGAAGAATGCTCTGATTTGTATGTGGGGGAACCAAACAGCAACGTGCATCAACGTATGGCCCAGCACAGAGAGCCAATTCCTCGGGTCAGGACTCAGCCGTGTATCTGCATCTTAAGGATAAAGGACATACCTTTGAAGATTGTAAGTTAACATACTGGCGAAGGAACGTGACTGGTTCAAGAGAGGTGTTAAGGAGGCATTTATGTGAAAATAAAGAAACCAAGCCTAAATAGAGGTGGGGGGGTTCGACACCAACTGTCTGCCATGTACAATGCTGTTTTAACACCTTACTCTGGGCGTTCCTATAACACCTCTTAGCCACTATCTAATCACACCCTTAACACCTGGCTGTGATATGCTAATTGTTTTCCAGGGTACATAATTGCCACAGATTCTTGTACAAGTCATTCTGAATTGAAAAGCCAGTCGGATGACTAGCGAAACGTCTTCAAGAACTACATTTCAAGTCCAGTTGATCTAATTAATACAACAGATAAATCTTTAAAAAGCAAAAAAATAAACCTAAAAAGTGATTTCAGATCATATACATAAATGCTGGAAAATAGTATTATAACCCCCTGAGTACTTATTAGTTGAGAAACAATACACGTGTACTGACACCTTCCATGGACCCAGTTAGATAATTAGCTGCAGTTTGCTGAAAATAAGAAATACTAAAAAATGTCCTATTAATAAAATAAAGGAATGTCTTTTGCGTTTTACACTATTTATCATCCTATTAATAAAATAGAGAAAATTTGCCTTTTGGGTTTTACACTATTTACCATGTCCTATTAATAAAATAGAGAAAATTTGCATGGGTGAGTTTTACATTATTTACTTACATCTTTGGCTGAAAAAAAAACACCAAATGTGTTAGGCTATTTTTAAATAACAAAGATAGGTGTTCAGTGTGTATTAACCAATTTGACGCTGCTTTGAAAAACCACCAGGGAGTATTAACAATTTACTATCATATGTGCTGAGCTTTTTCTGCATTATTAGTGCTACTTTTGCTACATAATTTTCCCTTTTGATGAACATTCGCCTTTTTTATAACTTAATTATGATGAAAAGAAAACTTGGAAGTTTAAAAAATTGTGGGGAAAAAAGCAAAAATAATGCCCCTTTATAAATATGTCCATCAGACCCCCATTTGACTTTATTGGTAAATAAAGAAAATCAGAACCTTAAAAAAAAAAAAAGCAATCTTTAAAAAGTGCTTGTGAAGGTTCTCATTCATCCAGGTCATGGTTGAATAAAAGCCTTCCAACCACGTCAAGGTAACCCCAGTCTGGAAGGTCCTAACGTCTAACCTTTAATTTCTTTTACTTCAATTACGATTAGCAAACTTTTGCATTTCTCATTCTTACACACTGGATCCATAAACAGGCTCTCTCCCTTCCCCCTCAGCCCTTTGGCTTTTTAAAATGAGGGAAGAGGCCATCCAGTGCTTTATATTAAAGGCATAGGACCCATTAAAGGGGCGTGTTCGGGGTGCTATTACCACATGGAGGCTTGACCAAGCCTCCCAATAAATACATACAATACAAGAATTGTGGAAGCACTCCAATCAGGCTAATTTACAACTACATTTAGCGGAAGTGCTACTGATCTGGTCAAAACATTTATACAAACATAGAAAAGATAATCAATGCACATTCCTAGGCCCCATACAATATCATATTATCTGCACACTGGCATACTTTATAAACAAAAGGGTTTTAGTATACATACTGTGATCACATGAATGAAACCTTCCAACCACGTCAAGGTAACCCCAGTCTGGAGGTCCTAACATCTAACCTTTTCAATTTCTTTTACTGTGTAAGAATGAGAAATGCAAAAGTTTGCTAATCGTAATTGAAGTAAAGAAATTGAAAAGGTTAGACGTTAGGACCTTCCAGTCTGGGGTTACCTTGACGTGGTTGGAAGGCTTTTCATTCATGTGATCATAATGTATACTAAAACCCCTTTGTTTAAAAAGTATGCCAGTGTGCAGATAATATGATATTGTATGGGGCCTAGGAATGTGCATTGATTATCTTTTCTATGTTTGTATATATATATATATATATATATATATCTGTGTGCAGACAGTATGATATTGTATGGGGTCTAGGAATGTGCATTGATTATCTTTTCTGTTTGTATAATGTTTGACCAGATCAGCAGCACTTCCTCTAATTTAGTTGTAAATTAGCCTAATTGGAGTGCTTCCACAATCCTTATATCTACTAATATACAGGAAACTGGCGGAAATTTATATATCTGTCTCCGAAATATATTATGTTGGTAACATCCCATCGACATAACAGATAAAACAACTTTTTAAAATAGGAGATCACAAAAAACCAAACCCAATAAACAAAAAAGTGTTTGCATAAGAATTATTGATCTCCTGATGCTGTTTTCTCGGGGGATCCAGGGGCCGGACTGGCAACTGCATCTGTGATTGGCAGAGTGCAGGGGGAATGAAGGACTGAAATTACTTTTCTATATCAAACAGATTTGGCAGTTGGGGTGGGCTTACATACAGAAAAAAAGCTTTTTATAGGTAAGGCACCAGCCAGCAAAGATAGATCCAGAGGGAGGGAGGGAGGAGGCTCCCCTGCACATGCCAGAAACTTCACAGAAGACAAGAAGCAGCAGGGACTGGATGACTCACTGACAGCTCCTACTCTTCCCTTTTTGGATCTTTGAACCGGTACTAGAGGGACTATTTGGAGAAAAGATGTAAGGTAAGATTTTTTTAACAATACGCAGTGGGGCCTGTAGTGGGTTCAATTTTAGTTTTGGGCGTGGACATGCCCTTTAACTCCCTGGAAATCTCTAACATTAAGATATTATGAGTAACGCACTACATACTGAAATATTTTTTTTAAATGAGGATATTTCATATAATTGTACTACTCTATCTACATGAACACTTCACACTACTTTCTAGTGAGATATATTCTCATGTTAGGTAAATGAATGCAGGAAATCTATACAGGCAAATAAAATTGAGCCAATTACATTCAATCCTGGGATAATATAAATTTGCTAGGGACACTCAATTAGCACAGTGATTAATATATTTAATTTTGTGGAAAGAGATCCATTACGATGAATGACAGAGATGAAGCAAAGAAATATGCACACAAGACTCCTCAATACAAAGATCTCTTTACTGTAAGTAGAATTAGCTATTACTTTAGGAACTGCATTAAATTACTCACATGAGAATTTTAACTATCCCTGTGCAATAAATCAGTAAAATGAGATGTGTCAAAAAGCATAAAATACCTCAAATATGTCCAGTATAGCAAGAGAACAGATTTGGGTAGGTTTTTTTTTTGTTTTGTTTTTTAAATTGAAGCAAAAGATGCTAAATGCAAATGTAAAAAAATTTTTAACATTTATTTACAATTAACACATTACTATAAAATAAATAAAACAGTATAGAACACTGAAATATTAATCAGCTTTCTCTCGAAGACTTTTGTTTAAATAATAGATAGAGAGAGAGATGTGTGGACAGTTTAGTATTTTCATTATTATAGACATGTGGACGTTTGGTCATTTTATTATTATGGACAAACATTTCTCAATGGCTAGGGCCGGTACACACAGCAAGTACAGAAGCCTGAACACATTGCCCATAATTTACTGACTTGTCTGATAATTTTAAATCGCATCTTGTCCCTACATGCTACATCAATAATTGCCAAAGCCTTCCAACCACGTCAAGGTAACCCCAGTCTGGAAGGTCCTAACATCTAACCTTTTCAATTTCTTTTACTGTGTAAGAATGAGAAATGCAAAAGTTTGCTAATCGTAATTGAAGTACCGGGTATATCTGTTGTATTCAATTAGATCAACTGGACTTGAAATGTAGTTCTTGAAGACTTTCGCTAGTCATCCGACTGGCTTTCTCAATTCAAATGACTTTACAAAATCTGTGGCAATTATGTACCCTGGAAAATCCCAATTAGCAATATCACACCAGGTGTTAAGGGTGGGATTAGATAGTGGCTAAAGGTAGGAAAGAAAAGAACACAATACCAACAGTGAAGGGAAAAGCAAGACAGGAGGAAGAACATGGTCATCCCATATGTACCAGGGGTCTCCGAGAAATTAAGAAGAATTTTCAAAAAACATCGTATCCCTGTCTGCTTTAAACCGAACAACACACTGAGGCAGCAATTGGTACATCCAAAAGACCCAATACCAAACACAAGAAAAGCGACATCATAATGCAGTGCAGTGCAGTGAAGAATGCTCTGATTTGTATGTGGGGGAGACCAAACAGCAACTGCATCAACGTATGGCCCAGCACAGAAGAGCCAATTCCTCGGGTCAGGACTCAGCCGTGTATCTGCATCTTAAGGATAAAGGACATACCTTTGAAGATTGTAATGTTAACATACTGGCGAAGGAACGTGACTGTTCAAGAGAGGTGTTAAGGAGGCATTTATGTGAAAATAAAGAAACCAAGCCTAAATAGAGGTGGGGGGGTTCGACACCAACTGTCTGCCATGTACAATGCTGTTTTAACACCTTACTCTGGGCGTTCCTATAACACCTCTTAGCCACTATCTAATCACACCCTTAACACCTGGCTGTGATATGCTAATTGGTTTTCCAGGGTACATAATTGCCACAGATTCTTGTACAAGTCATTCTGAATTGAGAAAGCCAGTCGGATGACTAGCGAAACGTCTTCAAGAACTACATTTCAAGTCCAGTTGATCTAATTGAATACAACAGATAAATCTTTAAAAAGCAAAAAAATAAACCTTAAAAAAGTGAAATTTCAGATCATATAACATAAATGCTGGAAAATAGTATTATACCCCCTGAGTACTTATTAGTTGAGAAACAATACACGTGTACTGACACCTTCCATGGACCCAGGGGGGGGGGTGGCTGGATTCATTGGCCTGTAACCTCCCTCCCTGTCCTTGGGGACTGGGGTCTTATCATGGGGGGGGTCTGGCCTGTCTAGATCAGTGGCCTGTAACCTCCCTGGGGTCATATCATGGGGGGGTGGCTGGACTCAGGGGCCTGGCTGTAACCTCCTCCCTGGGGTCACCTTATCAATAAGGAAGCTCAAAATCTTAAAATGTTAGCCACACCCACCAGCAAAGCCACGCACACCGGCAAAGCCACACCCACTTTAATGCGGCGGCGCTCTGCCCGAAGACGATCAAAGGCGGCATTCTAAAGTTTGGCTCAGGCAGCAAAAACCCTACAAGTGCCCCTGAGTTCACTAGCAGACTTATTTACTGAGAGCCACATATACACAATGCAGCGCTGAGTACACTCATTTAATACAGTATTACGTGGTTTGCTTCTGAAAACCACCACATCCACTGTAAACCATGTCTTAAAGTCAAGCTAACCTATATTAATATAGCTCCTATACCTCCCGGGCTTAAATCCATACATTAATGTACTGATTTAAGCCCGGAGGTTAAGAAGCTATATTTAATATAGGTTAGCTTGACTTTAAGACAGGGTTTACAGTGGCTATGGTGGTTTTCAGAAACAAACCACGCAATACTGTATTAAATTAAATTAAATCTTAGCCCCGGGAAGTGATTTTTCCGATCGATTTCAAATTGGAAAACGCTTATTGCCCGTATTCCAAGTTCGTTATCATTCCCAAGAATCTGATGATTATCGTTGGGAAGAAAAAAAAAAAAAAGGGGGAAATGCACACAAAAAAATTCTAAAGTGATACACACGCTTTGTTTATTTTTTTTTACACTAAAGCCTAAATTAGCAAAAACTTTGTCTTCTCCAAGCTTCCAATGTCTCCGGTGATATCGTGTGCAAAATGTGTGTGACTCTCCGTACTAACCGGTTTTCACTAAAATCCCACTAAGGGAGAGTGTGCGGTGATGGGGGGGGTGTCTGTGGTGTTTTTAAATTTTTTACTTGTAACTGCACTTCTACATGCATCCCGTTTTGAGCTAGTTGGTGGCCTCGTCTCTATTTGCACCCCCGGAAATGGAACACCGTTTGATTCAGGAGATGGGAGATTGCTATTTAGTGGGTATTTTTGCTTGTCAAGTGGGTTTAGGTAGGATTTCAACCCTTGAATCATCTATTTTATTTTCACAAAACTCCTAAAAACACGTTCTTTGGTATCACTGGGTCTGGAATTCTTCATGTATGTATGGAAGCATGGTACCGTAACATAGCTGAAGGTGTGTATATTCCAAAATATATAGTTTGTGGGGAATTTCCTAGTTTCAGGGCTGTTTCCTTAGAAGTAGTGTAGGCTGTTCAAATTACAGAGCACTTTGGTTTTTCTTGTAATTGCATTTGTGCATGTGTCCCATTTGAGCTAGTTGGTGGCCACGTCTCTGTGCATCCACACATATGGCATACCTTTTATTCAGGACATGTGGGAGATTGATATTTAGTGGGGGGGTTTATTTGTGGGGGGCATTTCCAAGTTTGTGGGGCTGTTTGAAATTACAGCACTTTGATTTTTTTCTTGATTTGCACTTATCATGCTTCCCATTTTGAGTTAATGGTGGCCATGTCTCTGTGTGCACCCAACGCATATGGCATACCATTTGATTCAGGACATTTGGGAGATTGATATTTGTTAATTTTTTTTTTATACTGGGGTTTGTGGTCAGGGTTTTTACTTTCAAACTGTTGTTTCTTTATTTTTTTTCAGAAAATATGCTAAAGTGAAAAATTCTACGAGTCTGCGCACCACAATTGATGGTATGAATGAAACAAATGGCACCGTTGCTTAGCTGAAGGTATGTACGATTCCTGAGAATATATATTTTTGGGGTATTTTGAGTTAGAGGGGGTTTAGATTGTAAAAACTTAAAGTTGCTGTTATGCCACTACGCATTGGATCACTTTGTGACTGTGGCTTTCAATGTCCATGTGAACATGCATATGGCAAACCGTTTGAATTCAGGGCATTTGGAAGATTGATAATTGACAGTTTTTTTTTACATGACATGGAAATTTGCCATGATTTCTAACTTTGAATTGTATTTTTATAAATTTTTCCTGAAAATCTGGTAAGAAAACGAAATTCTACATGAAACTGCGCCCACACCATTTGTGGTATGCATAAAGGAACACACACCATTGTGAGCTAAGATGTTTATATCCAAGAATATATAGTTTTGGGGGTATTTCTAAATAGAGGGGGTTTAGTCGACAAATCTGAAGTTGCTGTAATTGGTAGAGAGCCGAACTTCGCAAAATCCGGCCGTCCGAGATCCGCGAATTTTCGAAAAAATTCGCAAATTCGAAATCCCGCGAGCGGACCCTTTTAAATTAAAAATACCCTGAATAACGAGATTTTCCGTATTTCGAAATTTCGAAATTACGAGTTTTCAACGTATTTCAGAAATTTTGAAATTACGAGTTTTCATGTAATTTTTGAAAATATGTATTTTCGAAAATACAAGTAATCTTCGTAATTTCGAAAATTTTCAAAAATA
The DNA here is from genome assembly GCA_019447015.1 of Hymenochirus boettgeri. NCBI lineage: Eukaryota > Metazoa > Chordata > Amphibia > Anura > Pipidae > Hymenochirus > Hymenochirus boettgeri. Next base: position 95,044,236 of record CM033472.1, on the reverse strand, counting down.
CATATTGTAAGGAATTAAGAGAAATCCTGTATTTTCGAAAATTTTCGAAATAACATGTTTTCCCGATTTGCGAAAATTTTCGAAAATACGTAAAACTCGTAATTTAGAAAATTTTTCGAAAATATGAAAAATCCGCGAATCGAAGTTCGGAAGGCGGAAAATCCGCCGTTCGCGAACGGGATAAATCCGCGGCGGATCGGGTTCGATCGCGACCGGCCACTCTATGTTGGGCCAGTGTTCATTGGCTCACTTTATGGCTAGTTGATTCCACGTCTGCGTGTGTAACCATACATAGGGCATACCGTTTGATTCAGGACATTTAGGAAGATTGATATTTGGTAACTTTTTTTACAGTACTTGGGGATTTTGGCATGATTTCTACCTTTGAGAGTGTTTTTTTTTCAATTTTTTTAGAAAATCTGCTAAAACTGCGAACTTCTACGAAGAATTGCGCCCACACATTGATGGTATGAATTAACAAACTACAGAATACGTAGATAAAAGTGTGGATTCGAGAAATATAGTGTTTGTGGGGGTTGTTTTGTGGGAAAAACTGCAGACTGTTCAAATTCAGATTTGGCTGAATATTTTTGCTGTTTCTGAGCCATTGTGCATTGTCTCACTTCGTGGCCATTCGCTTCACGTCCCGTGTGTAACCATGCATATGGCATACCGTTTGATTCAGAACATTTTGGAGTGATTTTAGTAACTTCTTTTTACATTCCTCAGGTTTGGCATGATTTCTATCACCTTTGAAGTTGTTTTTGTTCATTTTTTCAGAAAAGTGCAAACTTCTTGAAGAACTGCGCCCATAACATTGATGGTATGAATAACAAACTACGTTTTACATAGCTGAAGGTGGGTAGATTTCAGGAATATATAGTTTTGTGGGGTTATTTCTAAGTTATGGGGTGTTTGTAAAAAACTGCAGACTGTCCAAATTCAGAGTTGGCTAAATATTTTTGCTGTTTTTGACCATTGTGCATTGTCTCACTTTGTGGCTTTTGCTTCCACGTCCGCGTATGTAACCACCATAGGGCATACCGTTTGATTCAGGACATTTGGGAGATTGATATTAGTAACTTTTTTTTACACTCCACTCATGAGGTTTTGGTATGATTTATACCTTTTGAAGTTGTTTTTTGTTCATTTTTTCAGACAAATGTGAACTTCTACGAAGAACTGCACCCACACCATTGATGGTATGAATGAACAATCTACAGTGTTACATATCTGAAGTGTGTAGATTTCAGGAATATATAGTTTGTGTGGGGTATTTCTGAGTTACGGGGGTGTTTTGTGGAAAAAACTGCAGACTGTTCAAATTCAGAGTTGGCTAAATATTTTAGCTTATTGTGAGCCATCGTGCATTGTCTCACTTTGTAGCTATTCGCTTCCACGTCTGCGTGTGTAACCACACATATGGCATATCGTTTGATTCAGGACATTTGGGAGATTGATATTTGGTAACTTTTTTTTACATTCCATGGGGTTTTGGCATGATTTCTACCTTTTTGAATGTTGTTTGATGTTAATTTTTTTTGAAAATCTGGTAAAAGTGCAAACTTCTACGAAGAACTGCGCCCACACCATTGATGGAATGAATGAATGAACTACAGTTTCAGTAATATATAGTTTGTGGGGGGTATTTCTGAGTTGGGAGGTGTTTTGTGGAAAAACTGCAGACTGTTCAAATACAAAACTGGCTAATTTTTTTGCTGCTACTGACATTTGGCACTGGTCACGCTCTGGGTTAGTTGGTAACCATGTCTCTGGGTATACCCATGAATGTGGCATACCATTTTATTCGGGAGGGGTTAGGCTTTCATATTTGAGATGCGTTTGAACTTTCCTCCACAGTTTTTAGCTGAAATTCCCATTTGATTTTGTCTCTGATTTTACAGTTGAGGAAAAAAAGGAAAATGTGAGAAAATAACTTACAATTGGACGAAAAGCTGCGTCCGGGTATCTGCATTTTGATCGAAACTAACCTCACTCGTAAAATCCTGCTGGTGTGTAGTTTCTAAAAATATCTCACTTGTGGGAATATTTTAGTTAATTTGGAAGATATTCTATGTTAACTGTCAGTAGTGGTTTTACATTTCAATATGGTGTAATATTCTTGAAGGTGCAGTTTTAGTTTGGGGGGGTCTCCTGTACAGGAAAAGTGGGCTACCTACATATATCTGCTATCGTTGTACTCGGGAGTATCAGAGCTTTTAGAAACAGTAAGATTTTTGTGCGTGACCTTAAGATAACTATAAATAAAAATGGGAAAAATCCATGAAAATTTGCAAATTTTCCATTTTTTTACATATTTTACCCATAATTCCAGTAAAATTTCCAGAAAATTTACAAAATTCTGTTACCGTGTTAAAGAAACTGTGTTAAAGAAAAAAACAATGTATAATATTCTTGATTTACTACAAGGTTTTCTACTGTAAAATTAGTCTAAAGCGATTAAGGGCAAAATCCTGAAAATTCCTCTGGCACTTAATGCAAAAAAAAAAAAGAAATTCTTCTGGCACTGAAAGGGTTAAAGGAATAGTTCACTTTGGAAGTGAAGTATTCCTTTAAGACAGGATTTTTGCCCATCGATGGAGGGTAACCCATGTCCACACTTAAAAAAAACCTGCCCACTTGTCAGCTACTTGTCAACTAATATATTCAGCACATTATTAGATGTATTACAAATCAAATAGTTAAGGATAATTATTGCTCTCATTATGGGAGAGGACAACAGCTCCTCCCTCCATGAAGTCAATCAAGGCTGTGACTGCTGATGTCACAACTTGCGCTTTCTCTTGCTGCCTCCTCTGCAAATGCACAAGTTCCCAAAAGCTCATTGAGCAGGTGGAGATGGTGCAACACTTAACATAAAAGATCTTGTTAGAAATGCATATAAATAAAGGGCATTTCTTAAAGTACAAGGATAGCAGTTGAGGGTAAATTAAAGACAGTGACCAATTTTTTACGGGTGGACATGCCCTTTAAGCCTTGTATATTGAATGCTAATGAAGAATATAATATCAATCTATGGATGCCAAATAGTTGTAAACTTTTTTAGGGTTTAGGTAAAGTACTTACAGCAATAGGTTTTCACATGGGTAATTCAATAGCATATCTCATGTGGTACATGTCTCATGTGAGATGTGTCCTGTGTGAAGAATTTATTTGTTTTTGGCTATTGACTTTAACAGCTTCCTACCTCTTACAAGTCAAGCAACTATTAGTAGAAATTATGAAGTAATTTAATTAAAAAGCCATTTCAAACAAATAGCAAATGAAAAACAGGGAGACATCAAGAAAGGGGGAGACCCCAGTGAAGGTAGAGGGGATTATTTTTCGTACCCAGAAAGGGACAAGGCAATTTTGTCTTCTTATTCCACCATAAACACAAGGTCCTAGAATCCAGACTAAATATCTCAAGTGTGCCCTAGCCTTACCAGGGTGCCTTACCTTTCCATGATCCAGCAATACAATACATGATTAAGATTAAGATGCTCGTCTTAGCGCTCCTGTAATGTCCCTTTAAAATAAGTACAGAACTATTTCTAAAAACATTTGTAAATGGCACTACCCCTTTTAAAATATATGTAAAACCACGCTAATCTGATATTAAATCAGGTTGTGTGGACTTTACACTTATTTTATTAATATTTAATCCCCCTTATAGTGCAGGAGGACTGATTAAGCCGTAAACTTGGTGAGGATGTCTGGCTCCTTTTCTGAACCTCACTTAGAATATTTCATTGTGTCTCCCTTGGGTTTAGTTCCCAAAAATGAGTAATTTTTAGTTGATCCACCACTCTTCTTACCCTGAGGAGAGTTCCATTAACGACAGAGAATTGATCAAAGTCGCATACACCACATTTGACTAGGTAATTGACTTAAGCTAGTTCAAACAGCAGGATGAGGGGCTAAGACGGATAATTGAGGCAGTGTTCTGTCTGCTGCTGGTTTACCCTTAATCCTTTCATATGCTAGTTTGTGGATTTGTGGAAGATTTTATGTCGTTGGGGCCCTTCCAATGGGGTGCTTGATTTCCTGTGCATATTTTAAAGCTTTTAGCAGTTTTCTTGAATTTTGTTTCTCAACAATTGTTGGGAAATTCTTTTTTTTTTTTACGCCTATTAGCATTAGCTCCCATGGGTATTTAATAAACTCAGAATTTAATCAGAATATCAAAAGAGCTTTGGATGTTTCACAGGAGTTCCCCTTACTGGGTATAACAGAATATTGAACTGAACCTGCTTACTGATACGGCAGGTGCCTTTTCCTCACAGGTGCCAACACAGTGCTGGCAATATTAAGACGTGTTAAAATGCTTGCAGCATGATGTAAATTTTAGGATATCGCTTGTTCTGGGGATGAACAATCACATTGCTGACACCTTATCCCTTTGCAAATGGACACATTTTGCACATTGGCAGCACAAGCTTATGCAGCGGGAGAGATGTGCCCCACTTGGCTGTGTAGTAGCACTAGCATTTTGGTTTAAAGGGGTACCAGATCTTACAAAAACCCTTTTAGTAAGACAGGCTGTGAAAGAGGGTCAGGAGAGCCATAGTCAAATTTAGAACCACTAAATACAGTGCTCGAATCCTCTCACAAACAATATTAAACTAAATGTGAAGCACAGATCTATGCTATATGTAAATCATCTGACTCACACTGTCAGTTAATTGACCCAAGTGCAAACTTGCCCCGGGTCCTTCACTAGAAAAGGAAACACTCCTTCTTCCCGATACAATTGGGTTTAAAATGCACACAAACCGCCACAGGGTTAAACTTACCCAAGTGAGTCTGTGGTCCGGGTGCTACACGCCCCGAACCCGTCGCTTCTGGTCCTCTGCAATACTCGACAAAATAACAATATGGGACAACGGCGCACACCGGAAAATAGGACACCTGGAACTCTTCAATCCAACACGCTTTATTCAGAACAGTGCCATTACAAACAGGAAGTTCCCATAGCCTTACGCGTTTCGAGCGTACCCTCCGCTCTTACTCATAGGCTGGAAAGGAACTGACGTACTACGTGAAGTGCTTATATACCCACATAACTTAGTCTGGATTATTAACCCTTCATTGTGGGAGCAATATTCTATGATACACATGGTGAATGTATTAACATAAGTGTCTAAATAAATGCTTCTAGTTATATCATACTAATACCGTAATGAATCATAATAATACTAATACAATTTAAACCTCTATATACTCACAAATAGACTCTAAAATAGCCTATACATACACCAGTTGTGAAATAAATAGATATAAAGATATATAGATGTATTAATAAATACTATGTGTATAATAAATATGTAAAATCGATGAACATGATTGTGTATATAAACATGATTGTGTATGTAAAAGCCCAATCTGGAGTGTATAAAATAAAATAAAAAAGTGAAATAAAGAAGTGAAAGAAAACTCTAGAATCATAAACCACTGTGTAAAAGAGTAATATGTGTAATAAGGATAAAAACTATTGAAAGGACCCTAAAGGACCAAACATAAAGATGGTATATGACAACATATAATGTCCCTTAGGGACCAACCATCATAAGAATAAATTAGAGTTTTACTATCAAAATCTTAAAGTAAAAACCTGAATATTGCTACTAATTGGTTATGAACTGTACTGAATAAACAATGTATATATATATATATATATATATATATATATATATATATACAGAACTATAGTTCCTTTAATATATTTATTGAAAAAAGATATAGTTATTAACCTCCTCACCTTTAAAACGAGATACCCTATTATATAATAATATGTCAAGCACGTCCACGTCAGGTGCATAAGGTATTTATCTCCTCTATTCCAAGAAACCAGAGTGTATCTCTGGGCTTGCTACATTTCATACAAAACAGGCTATATCAAAAATGGAATTTAACCCATTGGGGGTCCGTGTTCCCAGTCTGAAGATCCATTTGACCTCTGCTTTACGCAGGGGGACTGTTCTGTCCCCCTTCCTTTTGTTTAAAGGTATCCACTGTAATACCTGTACTTGGAGGTATTGCTCTCTGCCTCCATTGCACAAGAGAAAATGTCTAGCTATAGGGCTATTCTCTTCTTTATTAATAATATTTCTACGATGTTCTCTAAAACGTGATTTCAATGATCTACTTGTGCTCCCTACATATTGTATGCCATACATAGTGCACGTTAATAAATACACTACATGTGTAAAGTTGCAATTGGCATACTGATTAAAGTTATAAAGTACACCCGTGGTGTTGCTTCTACATAAATTCCCTGTTTTTATGTGTTGACATGTGGTGCACCGAACCGCTCCACATTTGAAAATGCCTTTGTGACTTAACCAACTCCTCTTATCTAAGCACTCGGAACTAGACGTATACAAACTAGGGGACAAAATGTCTCTAAGTGCTTCAGCTCTTTTTGAAACGTATCTACAATCTTTTAATACTTTTGATATTGTAACATCAGTTTTCAAGATAGAAAGATGTCTCTGAATAATATGTTTTATATTATAAAATTGAGGACTATACCTAGTGATAAAGGATATAGTATTCTGATTTCTGTTCCTATTCCTATCCAATGTTGTCTCCCTTACTTCTCTCAGTAATTGATTTCTATCCAGTTTTGATGCTCTATGGAAGGCTTTCTCCATACATTTTTTGCTATAACCTCTCTTTCCAAATGTAGTTTTCATAGTCTCTCCTGCTGTAACAAAAGAATTAACATCAGAGCAATTCCTCCTCAGTCTTACAAATTGACTGAAGGGTATAGCTTGAATACAGTGTTTAGGGTGATTAGAATCAGCACGTAACACTGTGTTTTTAGAGTTTTCTTTTTCAAATATACTCGTATCTATAGCTAGTCCATTGCCCCGAATGAGTAAATCTAGATAGTGTATACTATCCTCACATTATGATTCATTACGGTATTAGTATGATATAACTAGAAGCATTTATTTAGACACTTATGTTAATACATTCACCATGTGTATCATAGAATATTGCTCCTTTTATGTACATTACTGTAGAAGTGTATGTATTATGCACTATAAGGCTTTATTGTTTGATGTGATAAATATGAAGTTCTGCACAATGAAGGGTTAATAATCCAGTCTAAGTTATGTGGGTATATAAGCACTTCACGTAGTATGTCAGTTCCTTTCCAGCCTATGAGTAAGAGAGGAGGGTACGCTCGAAACGCGTAAGGCTATGGGAACTTCCTGTTTGTTATGGCACTGTTCTGAATAAAGCGTGTTGGATTGAAGAGTTCCAGGTGTCCTATTTTCCGGTGTGCGCCGTTGTCCCATATTGTTATTTTGTCGAGTATAGTCAAATTTAGGTTGAGTTGGCTGCTGGTATAGTGCACATATTGGTTAGGGATTTCAAGACAGGGAAAGGAGATATAGTGTTTAGTTACAACAGATCAAGTCTTCTCAATCCTGTTAGTTGCATTGTTTACTGATGAGGCCACGACAGCTAGGTACTTTAATACACACAGATTGATCTGCCCTCTCCCATTTGAAATTTTTAGCCCTCTAAATAAGAGGGTAATGTTTTTCATATTGGTGCTGCCACAGGGAGAGTATTGGTTTGGCAAGAGACAGTTCCCTTGATTATTGTAAAACACTTCTGCCCCCCAGGCGTCTAGTTTATGCAGGTGACAATGGCCTATGCGTGTGTTGCATGTGTATGTTAATTAAGACAATTCAGCATGATTTTTTGCCAACTCATTGGTGGTTTGTTTTACTTGTAGGTTTTACTCTAAACAGGGTGAAGAAAATCATTTAATGCATGTTTTGTGTTTCTGGAAATACTGTTTTGGGGGGCAAGAATATGTTTTTAAACGTAAACTGATTTGTGTTTTTCAATTAGAAGGAATAAGTTCTTCTGAAAAGGAAACGCACAAATAGCAATCCATTTCAAATCCATTCCATTTCATGTCTTGTAAGTATCCTTTTCATATGCAGACTTTCTTTGGGAAGAAATATACGTTTTCCTCTCCAATGACGCCCCCATGGCCTTGACACAGATGTTCAAGTTTTCAGTTAGCAAATCTAATCAAACATTATTGTTATAGAAAATATAAAAACTGTCACACTGTGCAGCAATCATGGATACAGAACTTCAAACTTCTGAAGGAACATTAACTGCTTATTTATTGCAAAGGTTCTAAATTTGTGTTTTTAGCTGCGCTCTGCTGTTATTTAAAGAGACGGTATCTGCACTTAAGTTAATAAATAACTATGCAAATTTGAGCTGCATTTACATTTCTTGAAAAATAACTTTCCTGATGCACTTCTAGCTCTCATCTTGAAATTCACATCAATTCAATGCTGCAGGTACTTTCCTAAATAATAACCTAGTAATTATGTTAAGCATAACCCAGAATCAAGTGAGTTTTAGACTGGCACTCCCAAGAAATACTTATGTGTCTTTGTGTACAAATTGTACCTCCACAATGATTTCATTAATACCAAGAAAATTGGAAAATCCTTAATGTTTTGTTCAAAACAGAACTTCCTCAGTAAAGTAAAAGCATATTGGTTACTTTACATAAGTTTGTCTTGCAATGATTGATTTAGATAGATAACAAGGTTCAGAGGGCATATTTATAAAGAACTGATAACTATATTTTCCGATATTGATATCCTTCGTTCTGGTTGAAAAATACTGCTAGCACCTATGTTTTCCAACCACATTTTCTCAGGAAAAAATTACCAATCTTGGTTGAAAATACCTACAACATGCTGTAATTTGGGCATTGACACAAAAAGTGGGTGTGGCTTGTGGAGGTGGTTGTGGTGGGCTGACTAACTGTAATACAAATGTAATGCACCTGGTTGGTGATGATGTATATAATCATTGACTCTGTGGTTATTTTAAAATATAAAGTCATTTTATGCTAAATCTTGTTTTCACGGGTTTAGCTAATACTGTTGTCAATTATTACAAGTCTTTGTTTACCTTCTTTGTATTCTCTGTTTACCTTTTTTGTGTGGGATTGGTCTTATGTGTTTGAGAATGGTATCTCTGCATCTGGCCAGCTGGGCAAGCAAGTTGTCTTTGAAGGGGCGAGGGATATTGAACCTGGAGGGCTGTGAAAACCCGCCATCTTGTTGGGGTTTTGGAACGCCACCAGTGAACAGATGTGTTGTGTAGGACTCTGGAGGCCTACACAAGTTGGATTTCACTCATAGTATTCACTGTACCGTGTTCCCAATTAATGCTTTTATGCTTTGCTTCATAGCCAATTGGTCATGTATTTCTCATATTGCATAATTTGTTTGATTTGTGTATACTTTGTGTCTGTTCTGACTGATTCTTTGAAATTTTAAAAGTTCAGATTTGAAAGCAGAACATTGTTGGCATAGTTGGCAGGATGTCGAGAAGATTGAGAAACTGAGAAGACAAGGTACCCAGGTGAAGAAGAGAAATCTGATTTAGTTAACAGAGGAAATTAAATAGCACAACATGAGACTTACAGAGTTGGAATCAATCCTGCAACTTCCTTCAAGAACTACCAAAGTTCTCTGTGGTTACTAAGGAACAGGAACATGGACCTGGCACAGGAATGATTAAGGAAATACCTTGTACGTTTTTGTGTTTGCTATTTCTGTTATCATATTGACTATCACCTGAAAGACGATGTTTAAAGAAATTTAAAAGACAAGATCAGACAGCTCCAGTTACTAGTGCTATTAATTCTGACTGATGTAAGGACTACCTTTGTTTATCTTCCATTTTCCCCTTTAAATAAAACCATAGACCAGTGCTTGGTGAAAATAGGCTACATCTTTATTAATTAACTATTTACAAAAAGAACAAAAACCATACCCCTGCATTTCATGGCTGTCCTCCTAGCCATCCTTTAACATTTCCCCTTTAGTGCCCAGCCTTCAACTGTTAGGGGCATGTAAATCCATCACCACCAAAACATATAAGGATATGCCCCGCCAGCTGGGACATAACACCTTTATGCAGTCAAATACAGCCATAGACCAAAGCCCCTGTAAGAAATGAGAAAATTAGGAGAAAACTAGCAACTTTCTAAATCATCAATAAAAGGGAAGGGAGGGAGATCCTCACGGTCTGCTTACTTAAAAAAATGGCAAGCACCACCCCTTTATATAGATAATTGTGATTTTGCAAGACCTGACATCATTGTTATGCGCGCGTACCACCCACTTCGAATGGGAATGGTAGTGCCAGCGACACACGTACACCAGAGCACTCCATCTTTGTCTGTCCATCAGTCAACCTTAGTCAGGGCTGGAAAGTTCAGATTAACTGAATAACACAAATTTTATCACTCCATTGCCCAAGACTAGACTACAGTGGCAATGAGAATTTAAAAAGAATGAACTATATATACATTGGGTTACAACAGTTAATTCTTTTTCTTTATGTGCCTATTTAACTGATATATATATATGTGGACTTTCGTGATATAAAAGTTTTAGGTATTTTGGAATGGACCACATCAGCTATATTTATGTCATGGTGGTGTATGCTAAGTGTATTTACTTATTGTGTACATGTTTATTCAATGTAGGTGTTCTTTTCCATATGCAAGTTATACTGTTTTAACTTCTATGTTGACTTATATCCCTGACTTGTAGGTCTTTTTTATAACTTTGTATCTTCTGTATTACTGTACTGTTACTGATTGGAGAAGGGCACTTACCTTTACATTAAGGATGAAATATTTTTAAATATTTTCTAATGAGAGAACAAAATATTAATAGTTACACATGCTTTGTTAATGATTTCAATGTCAAACTTTGGTAATTAATTTAGAAGAAAATGTATGGTTTTGCTGTATTGTATGTTCAAGTCTATGCCAATAATAATGGCAATGCAGTTTCTATATGTGAGTAATATTGGGATTTTATGTCATAGTAGTAATACAGATTTCAGTGCAAGTTAGCACTAAATGTAGGATATGTTGGAAAAGTCTCATCTGCTGGCAAATGAAGAAGAATTATATCTCTTTTATACTTTTATATCTCTTTAAGTAGAAGTACAGTTAAGAGTAGGGATGGACTAGAACTCAAACTCGAGCCCGAGTTCAAGCCGAACTTTATGAGTTTGAACGGACTCGGACTTCTCGAACTATCCCCGGACCGGATTTTTCGGACTTTCGATGTTTCCGACGTTCGCTAACTCTAGAATGTAGTTTGGTGTAATGCAGTGGCTGGATAGTGTAGTGGTTAAAGGTGCTGCCTTTATTGGGATTTTATGTCATAGTAGTAATACAGATTTCAGTGTAAGTTACCACTAAATGTAGGATATGTTGGACAAGTCTCATCTGCTAGCAAATGAAGAAGAATTATATCTCTTTAAGTAGAAGTACAGTTAAGAATAGGGTTGGATAGTGTAGTGGTTAAAGGTGCTGCCTTTGATGTGGGAGACCAGGGTTCGAATCCTGGCTAGGTCAGCTATACAAATGTTTTGATTTTTATAATACCCTAGTAATACAATAACCATATAATAACCTAGTAATATAATATTGTTATTATATTACTAGGTTATATGGTTATTATATTACTAGGTTATTATGGTTATTATATTACAAGGTTATTTTATTACTAGGGTATTATAATAACCATTATAACCTAGTATTATAATAACCATATAATAACCTAGTAATATAATAACCATATGATAACCTAGTAATATAATATTATATAGGGTTTTATATGGTTATAATATTACTAGGTTATTATATGGTTATTATATTACTAGGGTATTATAATACCATATAATAACCTAGTAATATTATAACCATATCATATTATATTACTTATTATTATTTATTTTTATAAATATTATTATATGGTTATTATATTACTGGGTTATTATATTACTAGTGTATTATAATAATCCAAACATTTGTATAGCTGTCCCTAGCCAGGATTCAAACCCTGGTCACCCACATCATAGGCAGTGCCACTACACTATATGCCAATACATTACATGGCTTGATATTTTACTAAGTTATCATATGGTGATTATATGGTTATTATTTTACTAGGGTATTATAATACCATATAATAACCTAGTAATATTATAATCATATAATATTATATTACTTATTATTATAAATATTATATGGTTATTATATTACTAGTGTATTATAATAATCCAAACATTTGTATAGCTGTCCCTAGCCAGCCAGTGTAGTGGCTAAAGGCACTGCCTAGGATGTGGGAGACCAGGGTTTGAATCCTGGCTAGGAACAGCTATACAAATAATCATTAATATAATAACCTAGTAATATAATAACCATATCATAATCTTTATAAAAAATAATATTACTAGGTTATTATATGGTATTATAATACCCTAGTAATATAATAAGCATATAATACCCTAGTAATATAATAACATATATATAATAATATTATTTATAAAAATACATAATAATAAGTAATACAATATTATATGGTTATAATTTTACTAGGTGATTATATATCTAGGGTATTATAATAATCCAAACATTTGGATAGAAATTTTGGTGACAGCAACGTGTTCCCCAGGCCATTTCCCATGTGCCATAACCAGTTACAGTAAGTTAGCACAGTTAGTTTTACTGTAATTAACTCAGACTTTTCGAACTATCTCTCCCCCATAGACTTGAATGGGTCCGGATTCGAAGTTTCGGACTTTCTTTGAAGTTCGAAAGTTCGAAAACGGACAGAACTTTATATAGTTCGTCCATCTCTAGTTAAGAGAAGTTCTGCAAATTCCTACATGAACTGTGATCTGGACTGACTGTAACAAGACTATAAAACCACAACTCTTTCCCTTGATATGATCAACTTCAACAAAGATCAAATATCTAAATTGTAAGCTCTATGGGACAGGGACCTCGTTTCCTCTTGTGGCAAGGCTCTAGTACTTATATTTATTTATATAATTTATAATTTCTATTATTTATGTATTTGTTCCACTTGTAAGACTTTTGTATTTTGTTATTGTACAGCGCTGTGTCCCCAAGTGGCGCTTTATAGATAAACTATACATACAAAGCAAAAGAATGGACACAGATCATCCCTTGCAGATAATATTTGAGATGAACTGTAAACCTTGTTCTGAAAGGACATTACTTACATGCTTCCACGTTGTTACTGGATGTTTCCCTGTTCCAGTACTAAGTTTTTGGTGAATCAGACTGAAGGGGCGATGCTATATCCATTGGGGCAAAACCCATGCTACCCCATGTACCCAGTCAGGTCAGCGTGTGTTTTTCACTAACTGAGAGGTGGCCACGCTATTTCCAAAACTCTTTTGGAAATAGCACAGCACAGCCTATTCCTTAAAGGCTAAGTTAAAGGGTATGTCCACCCCTTAGAAAAATGTTAGTATGATAAGAACCCCCTAAAACCTAAGTTCCAAATTGGTTAATGCTATTAAATATGTTCCAAGACAGAGACATCATACTTACAGTTCAAGATCCACCTGCTCTGTTCTTTTTCCATTCCCGAGCAGCAGCAGTGGAGGCTCGTCCAAGAATGGCAGTCATTCTTAACCCGGAAGAGCCAGAGAGCCAAGGAATTGGATTGAGGAGCTGGTAAGTATGAGATCTCTATTAGTCTGGGACCATATTTAAAGGGCATTATTATAATTTAACCCACTACTGCCCCCACTCTGTAGTGTAGAAAAATCCTTACCTTACATCCTAGATCCAAATGGCTGCCCTGCGATGCCCCTCCAAAGTCCAGAATACTGGCAACCAGGAGCCTAGCAGAGGGGGAAATTGTTTCCGCCTCTGGGGCTTCCTCTGAGAGGCTTGTGGCATGCTCGGAGCAGCCCTCCCCCCCTCACTCTCCCTCCTGTTTTGGTCTCCCTCCCCCTAGTGTAAATAATTTTTAATATGTTATAGGCATTGTTCCCCCAGAACCAAAACGCATTAATATTATTTGCAGAAAGTCCCCCAATAGTTACTTACCTTCCCTCTCTCCTGTGTTACCTCTCTCACTATATTACCACTTTCATTAAAAGATCTTTAAGGTTATGAGGAAAAAATATAATGTATGTTGCTAATTTTATAAATTAAAGGAACACAATGTATTGATTTTAGATGTAATAGTGGTGTCTAGAGATGGCCGAACTAGTTCAGAAATTATCCCATTTAAGTCAATTGGAGAAAATAGTTTGAAAAGTTTGGATTAATTACAAATAAAAAAGCAATGGTAAGTTACTGTAAATGGCCCTGGCACCTGGGAAATGTTTTGGGCAGTGGTAGTGAACCTATGGCACGCTTGCCAGAGGTAGCACTCAGAGCCCTCTCTGTGGGCACTCATGCACAGTAAAAACTCGTATTCGTATTCAGGTTAAATGATCATGTTGGCACTGTGCAATAAAAAGTGGGGTTTTGGGTTGCAGTTTGGGCATTTGGCCTATAAAAGGTTTGCCATCAGTACAACTAACAAAACTTAAAGGAGAACTAAACCCCAAAAAAGTTTAAGTTAGAAAGTACTTGCCTCAACATCCTTCTCAGCATGGAAGGTTCAACTCAGGGGTCCTTTTCTTTACCTCTATGAGCTCATTTTAGGTTCTGTTTGTTCCCCAATCTGCAGCTGACATTTTCCCTTGCCTGCCAGTACTTTTGACTTGATTACATTTTCAGTACCTGTGGGATCTCCACTCCCACCTCTTAACCCCTATGATGTAGGAATATATTAAATCATCAATATTCAAATTGGTGGTGAAGCTGATTAACCCTTTCCTAGTAGCAGTGTTGTAGTTTGATGTATATACTGTAGGTCTGGGTATCTAGTGTGTCTGGATCTGAAATAATGTATGTCTCACCTACGGCTTTCACTCCACCAAATCCGATATATAAACAATAAATTGCAGGTGAAACATACAAAGACACAGGTCTGTAGCTGGGAATATTGCACGTTTATTCCAAAACATGCATGCTACATGTTTCAGACCCACTCAAGCACTTGAGGAAGGACAAGTGGGTCAGAAACATGTAACATGCATGTTTTGCAATAAACCTGCACTATTCACAGTTACAGACTGCGATACCACACCTTTATAAATATGGCCCGTAGTGTGAAGGTCTCTAGCTCTCCCTGTAAGCTGCTGCAATATTAGTGGGAAGTGTAGCTTGTTAAAGGGGAATGTTGGAGGGTAGGAAGAGTGTGGTTTTATAGAAACCACATGGTGCAGAACTGTAGGGGTAGGATAGTGAAGTGAACCTGATCTTAAAGGAAGGGCATGTCCAGACTTAAAACAAAAAATAATGACTTGACATTAGGGCACTTTTATGAAGACCACAGTTCCCTTTTAAGACTAATACATTTTTTAAATCTCTTTAATAGTGATTATTCCTACTTTTGAAATTAATTTGGTTTCGGTTCCGAATTGTGTATTCAACAGTTTTCTTTTTAAATTTTCAAAATAGAAATCGAAAAATAAAATATTAGAAAATCAAAAATTGTAAAAATTGCATCTATAAATCTAATATTTCTATTAATGCTATTGAATATAGTTTGTCAGGTATAGCTGAATATTCTGTTTTTTGATTGAATACCTCTATGCATTTATTTCTTCACTGCACTTCTGAGGATTATCAGCAAGATGTCATCACGTTTCTTTAAGCCATGAAGACAGTGCCTTGACACAAGCAGAAGTTTTCAAAGCAATGAGAAATCGTCATGTTGTTCCTCTGAACTCTCACTAAGCAAACAAGAGATTGTAGACTCTACTAGAGATACACCAGCAAAAAATATCAAGAGCTTTGAAAAACAATGGTCAGAGGAAAATAATGGAACATTGCCATTTGCCAGGTATACTGCTGCTCCACTTGATGTTACAATTTTTTTTTTACATGCTAATTGAGGTTGACATAAAGACATCAAGTTCATCAAGTCCAACCTATTCGCCCTCTTTTTTTTAAGTTTTTTTTTTTCCTACCTAACAGTTGATCCAGAGGAAGGCAAAAAAAAACCCAGCAAAAAAAGGGAGGGAAAATCCTTCCTGACTCCAAATGGCAATCGGAAAGTATCCCTGGATCAACCAGATCTATATGTATTAATACCAGTAATTCTCAATATTTTTTAGTTTTAGAAACTTATCCAGGCCTTTTTTAAAGCTATTTAATGAGCTTGCCATTACCACTTCTGCTGGAAGACAGTTCCACAGTTTCTCCGTTCACACTGTAAAGAAACCTTTCCTAACCTGAAGATGAAAATTATTTTCTTCCAACCTTAAAGAATGTCCACGAGTCCTCTGATATGACCTATTAGTAAACAATAAACCAGAGAGTTCATTGTATGGCCCAATAATATATTTGTATAAGGTTATCATGTCCCCATGCAAACGTCGCTTCTCCAATGTAAACAGCCCTAACTTTGTGTATGGGATTCCAAAACTGCACTGCATATTCCAACTGAGGCCTTACCCGTGCCTTGTAAAGAGGGAGAATAATATCTTTGATTTCATTTTCATTAACATGAACACAGAAGCAGTGTTTATGGTTACAGCAATTTAAATGCTGTATAATGATTTGGATGTTTCACATTTATTTAATATTCTCAATATTTTTTAGTTTTAGAAACTTATCCAGGCCTTTTTTAAAGCTATTTAATGAACTTGCCATTACCACATCTGCTGGAAGACAGTTCCACAGTTTCTCCGTTCACACTGTAAAGAAACCTTTCCTAACCTGAAGATGAAAATTATTTTCTTACAACCTTAAAGAATGTCCACAAGTCCTCTGATATGACCTATTAGTGAACCTTTATTTAATATTCTCAATATTTTTTAGTTTTAGAAACTTATCCAGGCCCTTTTTAAAGCTATTTAATGAACACAGAAGCAGTGTTTATGATTACAGCTATTTAAAATACTGTATAATGATTTGGATGTTTCACCTTTATTTAATCTTATATTTTATGTTCCATTTCTTGGAAGTTATAGTTGAGATTGGGGATTTAATTATTGTGAATAAATATTTGTATTTGTATTATAGATTTTTAAGGGCACCACTATTATCTTTTATTATTTTGGAGCCACAAAGTTGCATTGGATATAAATCTGCCCTGACAAAATATTATCAGGGAGATTCAATAAAAGTTCTTATCGTTTAAAATGGTGCAAATTTTTCCCAACCAATCAAATCTTATTAAACATTTGTAAGTTTACATATGATTGGTTGGGGCAAAATTACCAGCATTTTAAACAATAAGAACTTTTATTGAATAACCCTGTAAGTTCCTGATGAATAGCCTGTTATATAATTGAATAGGTATTTAAAGTGTTAATGTCACAAATGAATGCACTGGGCACATAGAATTAGATCAATAGCAATATCTGAACAAGAATTGCTATTTCCCTCTATCTGATAAAGATATTATTCTCTTATAAGTTCTTGACTGTCTGTCAATATCTTCATTTTAACTGAAAAGATTAAATCTATAGAATGACAGAAGCAAAGGACTTTTTTGAAAACGTCATTCATTTCACTTCATTGCAAAGCAATTTTCAAACCAATTCATTGCAGATTTTTTCCTTCATATCAAGCTAATCCACAGATACCATCCAAGACTTAACCTCCTCTCTGCAAATTATATCCTCTTTTCATTTACCCTAGTCACCTCTTCCTACATTTAGGAAATCCATCCAGTCTATGAGCAGGACTAATTCCTTTAACTTTCCTAATGTTAAAAGTTTTTGTTAACCCAGTACATTTTTGTTTTTGGCAACCTATATTAAATGACACAATATCATGATCACTATTCTCTTAGCTTCCCATTACCTTCATCTCCAAGTGAGATCAGGGTTATTAAAATCAACAGTTCCAATAACACATCCCGTCTAGTAGGAACTTCTACCATCTGTGAAACAAAATGCTCATACAGAAATTTAAGAACTTGCCCCATACCTGCAGCCTTCGCCAACTGCATATGGAGATTAATTTCCACCTCCTCATTGGCATTTGGCAGCTTATAACATAAACCAACAATAAATTTACCCACCTTCTTATTTCATGTACACAGCTGCATCCATATTGTTTCTGCCTTATCATTTATACCCCCATCTATCTCATCAAAATTTGGCTTCAGTTCTTGTTTAACATACATACATACATACTCCCCCTCATTTCTTATCAACTCTGTCATGTCTAAATAAGGAGTATCCTTCAATGTTTATTGTCCAGTCATGTGAATCATATAGCCAGACATCTTGCATTTGTAAGCATACATTTTAGATTATCAATTAATTTACTTCCATACTTGGACATACATGTCTCTTTATCCTCTCCCATCTCTTCCCTCCATTATCTTATTAGCCCCTTATTACCTTACCCGTCTATCTACCCCTGTGTAGTCTAATGTACCCTCCCCCATACCTAGTTTAAAATCACCTCCAACCCCCTAGCTAGCTTCTCCCCCAAAACAGCTGCACCATCATCATTGAGCCTGTAGCCAACAGAAAAGTCAGCCCAGTTCTCTTAAAACCCAAACCCCATCTCTTTACACCACCCTCTTAACCACACATTAATACTCCTAAGCTCCCGTTGCCTCCCTTAGCGTAGCACGTGGCTGCTGTAGTATTTCTGCAAACACTACCCTTAAGGTCCTTACTTTTAACTTTGCCCTTAACACTCAGAAATCATTTTGAAGGACCTCACCTCCACCTCTACCTTTGTCGTTGGCACCAACATTTTAGTCTTACATTTTTACCTATATACAGTTTTTAATTTGAGTAGTGGACTTTCCCTTTAAATGTTATTCTGTCTTTTTATTTTTAAAGAAATAATTATGGCTCAACATTTTGGAGTAACTATGTGACTAAGCATGTTTTAACTTTTATAAGTTATAAGGATAAATATTGTGCTAAACATATATTTAAAATCAATTTTATTTTACAGAAAATAAGGGATATTTTGTATAAAATCTTTCAAAATATAAAATATATTGTGGGTTGGGTAACAAATAAGACAAAAGTTTATTATTATAAAGAATATGCATTAAGCATAAAGAAAGTGTTAGTGATGTCTCCTAACAGTGTTAAATATAAAAGTCAATGGCCTGGATATTTCAATGTGGGATGAATATTTTAGATCTCTGTTACATCTTTCTTAATGGAATGGCATAAGTACAATCCAGAATAGGATTTACATTTCCCCCTATTTTTGTTAACAGAGATAAATTTGTATGCCTATGGTGACGCAAAAGATAAAAATCTTCATTGCACTGAAAAGAAGAAAATGAGCCAATATATTCCATAGCTTTTTCGACTACTTAAAAAACAGCTATAATAATAGCTTAAACCAAAACGAATTCATGCAACAGTAGTATAGACCATGTTGTTAGAACTAAACTTAACAAGACAATCTAGAATAGTTTGTTACCTTATTCCTCATAGTTTTGTATTTAATGATGTGCCGCTCTGAAAATGCTGGAAATAGCCTGTTAGTCAACCCCACTGGCACAATAAAAGCACAAGGCCTGTGGTCCACGGAGGAAACTCTTCTCCCAATCAATGTCTTGGAGCTATGGTCAATTTTTCTAGCCTTGTCTCGCAAGGCGAAGATATTAGCAGACAAGAATGTCCGCATTCAATCCGACAATGCCATGGCCGTAGGCCATGGACAGAACGATTTCTTCCAGCCCTGTCAGCAATATACATCCTCAGAGTCCTTAAAAAGAAAGCAGATTTTCTCAGTCGACATATGTTCGACCAGGTTGAAAAGGCCCCCCATCCGGAAATATTCAAAGAACTGTCTCTGCGATGAAGGATTTCAGATGTGGACATAACGGCATCACGCATCAATCCCCTAACGAACCTCATAGATGCTCCAGTGGTACCTTGGCGCTTTCACCTAGTATATGCCTTTCCTCCCTTACAGGTTACAGCTCATTCCATGCTGGACCAGATATGTCAGGCAATGTGGTCCTCCATCCACACCTTTATAAAGTTTTACCACCTCCAAGACATGAACATGACTCAGGGTCATTCTGTGGTATAAATGCGGAGGTGTAAATGTAATTTCCTCCCACCCTAAATTTTGGGGACATTGGGATGTCCCCAAGGTCTCCTTGGTCCCCCTACAGGCTGAAAGAGAAAAGGGGATTTTTGTACTTACCAGTAAAATCCTTTTCTCTGAAGCTGTAATGGGAACCTGGGTACTTCCCTCTCTGGTTGACATGTTAAGTCTTATTTGTGGCTTGTTGCCCGTGTTTACTGTTATTCTGTTTTTCTCTGTTGACTTTTTCTCCCTCTTTGGGACTAACTTTAGGAGACTACCAGTGCTCAGATAAGTATACCCTTAGGGGAGGAGCACCGGAACTTCCTTTGATTTAAAGTGTCCACTCCTGGAGAATGGTGTATAATCACAAGGTCTCCTGGATCCCCCTTATGGCTTTAGAGAAATGGATTTTAACTAAATCCCTTTATCTCTACTCTGAAAATACCATTCTGTTTTACAATTTTTTAATGATACAGAAGCATTTATATAGAAAAGTGTGAGAGCCACCACCTGCTGAAATTGGGATATACATATGGATAAATGTATCTGCAAACACTGATAATAAAAATGCAAAAGGTCCATCGCTGTTTATGGCATTAGTTTCTCAATTAAAATTTCAGAGCTGCATATCTTGTAAAATATTAACAGCTAATAAACGTACATGAATGCATAAACAAAGGAAATTCAAACGTGGTACTTACAAATACAATCAGGGATATTCAATAAAAGTTCTTATCATTTAAAATGGTGCAAATTTTGCCCCAGCTTTTAATCTTATATTGCACTTGCACTTCATAGTGACTCATAAGGCTGATGCCTTATGAGTAGAGATGTCCGAACTTCGCAAAATCCGGTCTGCTCGAGGATCCGCGAATTTTCGAAAAAATTTTAAAATCCGCGAGCGGACCCATAAAAATGAAAAAAATCCTCGAATATACGAGAAATCCTCATAATTTAAAATTTTTTCGAAAATACGTATTTTCGAAAATACAAGAAATTCTTGTAATTTCGAAAATTTTCAAAAAAATGTATTTTCACGCATTTTCGAAAATACGAGAAATCCTCGTAATTTAGAAATTTTTTGAAAATACAAGAAATCCGCGGTTCAGAAGTTCGGAAGGCGGAAAAAAAATCCGGAAAAATCCGCCGTTCGCGAATGGGATAAATCCGCGGTGGATCGGGTTCGGATCCGCGAACCAGCCATCCCTACTTATGAGAATGAAGATACATGGATTTAAATTTGTCCTATGGGGTTGCCATCTTTTCTACTCCTCCTGTACCCACTGGTTATTAAACATGCCTAATAGCTATGATTTAGGGACTGTGGCTTATTAGCAATTTGCTTTCTATTTTGCATGTAGTTACTCATCAGAACTATAAAATACTGCACATATCGTATATACCCGAGTATAAACTGACCGAGTATAAACCGAGGCACATACTTTTACCTTTAAAAAGGAGTAAAAGTGATTGACTTGAGTATAAAACAAGGGTAGAAATTATGACCACAACTGCCTTCTGATTCTGTATTGTTTTTAGGCTTTAGTTGCACTTTAAATGGACAGCAGAATTCCCATACAGTAGTCCCATACAGTAATAGCCAAATCCAGTATGTGCCCATACTATGTAGTGCGCATACTATGTCACAATAAAAAGTCACATCACGTGCTTCCCTAGTCATATCTTTGTACTAGAAATAGTAATGCACTAAACTTTCCAAATTAATAAATACCCTCCTACAATTACCTTTAAAATGTGCCTTTAGTGTTGTAATTTCCTCTCTTTGAAAGGTATTTTTTAGGATAGTAATCACTTTAGCACATACTTAAAAAGCATGATCATCCTTAAAATAAAAAACTGGCCAATTGTCGGTTATTTTCCCCAAACCCTAACTAATATATTCAACACATTATTACCTGCATTACTAACCAGATATTAAAGGGTATCTCCACTCGTATTTTCAAGATTTGGGAATCCAGTTCTATTGAAGAACTATTGAAGATCTATGCGCATAGAAGACAAGGTTCGTCGGGACCTGTCAGACTAAGCGCCGGGGGAGCGAGCGAGCGGGTAAGTTTCTTACTTTCTCTCCTGGCTCCCGTTCTACAATAGAACTGGATTCCCAAATCTTGAAAATACGAGTGGAGATACCCTTTTACCCTTTAAGGGATAATTATTTCCTCCATTTTGGCAGAGAAAGGTTGTGACCGCTGGCATCACAACCAATGATTGACTGTTGATTCCCCTGCACATGCTAAAGCTTATAAAAAGTTATATGAGCCAACGGTGGAGGCAGATACCTTTTCCGTGACGGAAAAAAAACGTATCATTAAATATCTGGTTACAAATGGATGTAGTAAACTAGTAAAAATAGCAGTTGGGGTTTTGGACAGATAACAGACGTCACTGTTGTTTTTGGATTAAGGTTAGACATGCCCTAAGCATCTATAGTTTAGTAAACACAGTAATGTATTGAGTGCAGTAAGGTGATTTTTTTTTTTTCACTGAAGTTCTCCATAAACAATAAGTCTTAAAAATGATGATGGTCTGATATAAATCCATTTTTAACAAACAGACTTAAATGTAGCAAGCAGTGCCAGGCGACAACAGCTAGAGCCAGTAAGATATTATCTTGGATAAAGAGGGGTATGGAGAATATTATTCTTCCTTTACAAAGCACTGGTAAGGCCTTGTTTGGAATATGCGGCGCAGTTTTGGAATCCTGTGTACAATATGGTTATCTTAAAAATGGAAAGGGTTCAGTGGAGGGCAACTCAATTTATACAGGGGATGGGGAAGCTTGACTAAGAAGACAGATTAGATAAGTTACAGTTATGCCAACTAGAAAAAAGGAGTTTTCATGGGGATATAATCACTGTGTATAAATACATTACTGGGCCATACAATAAACTATCTGGGGCATTGTTTACCAATAGAGCATGTCAGAGGACACATAGACATCCCTTAAAACTAGAAGAACAGAAAGTTAGTCTTAAATTTTGGAAGGGCTTTTTCATTGTGAAAATGGTAAAACTATGGAACTGCCTTCCATCGGAAGCCGTGATGGCAGGTTCATAGTTTCAAAATAAAAAGCTAGAGGACTTTCTAAAAAAATAAAAAATATTGGTACATAAAATTGGAGTTGATCCAGGTCTATTTCCTTTTATCAAGAAGGATTTTTTCCCCCCTAAAGATTTTTTTTTTCCTTCCTCTGGATCAACGATTATGCTGGAAATGTGGGTATTGCTGAGTAGGTTGGACTAGATGGACGAAAGTCTTTATTTAATTGTAAAAGCCTGCATATGAAAGAAAATAAATACATGCATACAAAAAAAAGGTGATTTCCAGGGAGATGCACTATTCTGCATATACGGTAAAATAAGTGAAAAGCTCCCCCTAAACAATGTACTAATGGGTTAGCACAGGTTTTGTGCTGTCTGTGCCATGTTGTTTTTTTTTAACAAAAAAAAATTTTGCAACAATTTTTGTGACAGTTTTTGCACTTTTGCTCGTAAATTAACATCTTTTCAATTATGCCTTTTTAGGCCGTGCAAAAACTCGCAAGTTACAGAACGCATTTCTACCATCTATCAATGGTCGCAACAGGTTTAATGCATCATGGTAATGAGTGCAGGTAAGTTGCGATAGCGAAATTTATTGCATCTCCCTGTTCATATGCTATAGAAATTGTCTACAGCTTAGATGATATAATTACATTTTGGAAAATGATTCCAAGGTTAATAAAAATGTGTGCACTTTTTCATATATATATATAACTAAGAGGATGTGATTAGTAATGGTCTTGCCTGAAACAAACTGGGCAATGGTGTTATTTAGTTATGTAGCCTTTACTGCTCAAAGATAACATTAGTTTAACTGAATTTTCTTATTGCTTATGTAACAAAGCAACTCAGCAAGAAACCCATGATATTGCATGAATAAATAATGCCGCCAGAGCCAACAAAAAAAAAAAAACCAACAAAAAAAAAACAAGGAATTTGAACAGGCAGGAGATGCACAGGCATTTCATTGATTTATTCATAATGGCAACATTCTAAATGAGATACTTGCATATTCATAATTATTGCAGGAAACACTAGAATACTACTTACCATTTTTTTTCTCATTCGTTAATGTATGTAATGCCTTTTGTTTTGTGAAAAGTTAAAAACCCCACCAGCTCCACTAAACAGATTTTAAAAGACTGTAATCTAGAGACGTTAGGAGCCCAGGCAATGATCTCCTACTGTTTTCAACCCACACAAGATCCAACATTGTGCTAAAAACTCTCAGCCATTCACATTCTACCCAACAGCTCTGAAATAATAATACAGTTTCTTTTCTTCCATTTATTAAGCTCACTTGGATATTAAATTCAAAAGAATACATTGTTTTAATTTGCATGTTCTGCTTTCATCAAAGATTAAAATTAAAATTGCAGCGAGGCGAGTTGAATTAACCTCTTTATTGGAGGGCAGGCAGCACATTTCAAGCGGTTAGGGATTTAAATACTTTAATGCTGAAGGAGACAAATGATTGAAATAAGGAGAAAAAAATAGCAATGAGCTGTTAATGTTTGGGATCAAAGGAGACAATTGTTTATTATGTTTAAAACCTTTTTCTATGCAGTTTATGGCAAAACAACACATTTTCTGCTGCAAACTAAGAAACAAGGTCTGAAGAAAGTGAGGAACCTTAATGTGTTTGTATCTGACATTGCAAAAATCCTTAATTATATCAAAATAATATGCCCTATGTATAATATTAGCACTGACAACTATACTGAGCTACTATACTAATATATAACTACTGTATAGATTGCTGGAGGTGCAAAACATAACATTTTGTTCTGGCATCCAGGACCTTTATCAAGCCAAGCTGTGCATAATGATCAAACTGATTTTTATACATAACATGTGAGTATTGTAAGCAATCATGCGAAAATCATGGGACCTACATCAGAGTCTCACAGCTGAGAGTGAGAGACAAGCAAGTATATATCATACATTTTTAAGAGTCAAAAGTGACAATCCTAAAAAACATTCAGCTTGGCAAATTGTGTACCATACATTAATAAAGTGTAACAAATATAAATAAAACAATGTTACATGGCAAGGCGTTATATAAATCTCAATACAAGATTTAGTCTTTGAAGTGCTTAATAAGTGCTAATGTGTTAAAACCTTATGCTATAATATCTAATAAAAACTTTAAACAGAGTGGTCTCTCAGGATATAGTAGAGAACTCTTCATTAGGAATTATTAAAGGACAACAATACCAAAAAAAACCAGCATCACCCCCATTACATGTCCACACTTCCAGCAGCTGAAATCACTTACTCACTTTTACAACCGTGCTGCCCTCCCTTAGATATCACGCAGCAAAGATGAGTGCTAAAAGCCCACCTCCTAGACGGCCCAGGGCCATGATTAACATATCACTTGTCATTGGCTGGTGGGAAAGTCTGTTACCACCTCTCTCCTCCTCCTCTGCCAGTCAAGCAAACTTGAAATTGCTAGGATACAGCCTACATAATCATGCTGATCAAGGGTGGGTGGAGGAGTTTTCTCACATGCTAGCTTTGAGTGACTGTTAGAGGCAGACAGAATTGTTTCGCCCCTTTCACAGCATGGCTTATTCAAGGCTAATTGAAGGCAGAGAGAGGCTTGAAATCAGTAAATAAATGTATGGGAAGGGCTACATACCTTTACTCTTTTTAAAGCAACTAAAAAAAATGCATTTAGGCAATACAGTTATCCTTCAACTCAGAAGTGATGAGATTTGGATACAATATCCATTAAACCACAGAAGAATCCACAATACTGAATAAAGGTTTGTCATTTGAACCTACTGTTCTACTCGTTTTACATCTTTTGAAAAGGAAGTTGATTTTTTACAAAATATGTAGACTGTTATTGTATTTGAAAGTTGTAACTGGATATCATGGGAACCAGAACCAAAAAAGTCACCTTCTGACAAACAAGCACCCCTGTAAAACTCTGATAATGAAACCAGTGAAGCCAGTTTTTTTTTTAGGGGAGCGACACCCATTAAGTAAAAGATTAGAAGATGTATTGGCACAAGTATAAGGAAAAGTATATGAAACAAGGCAACAAAGGGAAAGCATTCTAGATCTGGACAGAGATGGATCTTTTCAAGTAATTAATTTAACTACTACTCAATTAACACCAGCACAATTGAGTGTTCTGTCCAAAGGCCTGTCTTTTTGTGCGTCACAACCTTTGGATCAGTTTACAATACATAAGTACATTTTTCTTTTTTGTAGGAGGATAGCCCTAAAGGCATTTTTTAAACAGAATTTGGTTGAACAGGGGAGTGGAACTGGAGAAGCCCTGGATACAGCCAACCTTAAACGTGCAGAATCTATACAGGTATTCAGAACCAAGTCCACTTTTTGTCCATCTTTTTCAGAGTTCCCTAACCTTGAAGTTTTTTTTTATAAATGTATGTCTGCTGAGTGTAAAAAAAAAAGTTCATAACATTACGTATAAAGAACGAGTTGCACTCAAGGAATTGAGAGAAATGAAGGGAGTAATTATAAAAAGATCAGATAAAGGGGGCAATATACTTGATTAAATCTAAAAGGCAGTTGAGTAACAGGGATAATTACCTTTACCATCTAATCCTACGTCTATTTTCCAAAGAAAATTAAAGCACCTCCTTGATGATGCATTGGAAGCTAATGATATTACACAAAAATAAGCAGACTTCCTGTATAAAGAATATCCGACTAAACCAACCTTCTACGTACTCCCAAAGATTCATAAAACTGCTTCAAGACCACCAGGAAGGCCATTTATTTTGGGGATAAATAGTTTAAATGAAAACTTCGGTCTCTATGTGGATAAGTACTTACAACCCTTTGTCCTCCAGCTTGACTCTTACTTCAGAGACACTGCTGACTTCATTGCCAAGATTCAAGAGATACCAATGGAGAATGAGCATTTAATAATTACATGCAATGTCGAACCGCTTTATTTAGGTTCAATATAGGTATTGAAGCTTGTCGGTATTTCTTGGGTGGACAACAACATACGGAGAAAATAAATGTGGTAATTATGTTTTAAAAGTTCATACTATTTCAAAATGACTTCCTTTTTGACTCAGTCTACTATATACAGAGGAGAGGGGCCGCAATAGGCGCAAAATGTACGCAAACCTCTTTCTCTTTCTCAGCTGGTGGGAAAGGGAGTTTGTCTTTAATGAAGACTTGATCTTCTTTACATCGCATATAGATCTCTGGGTCAGATTTATTGATGACGCTTTCATCCTGTGGAATGGTCCAAAGGAGTTGGCAGTGGACTTCCTTAAGAACAAGCTTATCATATACCTGACTTTCGAGATCTCTAATGTAGAGTCAAATTCCAGGAGGTAAACTTGTCACAGCCTAATTGGAGTGCTTCCACAATTCTTGTATTGTATGTATTTATTGGGAGGCTTGGTCAAGCCTCCATGTGGTAATAGCACCCCCAACAAAGCATTGGATGGCCTCTTCCCTCATTTTAAAAAGCCAAAGGGCTGAGGGGGAAGGGAGAGAGCCTGTTATATGGATCCAGTGTGTAAGAATGAGAAATGCAAAAGTTTGCTAATCGTAATTGAAGTAAAAGAAATTGAAAAGGTTAGACGTTAGGACCTTCCAGACTGGGGTTACCTTGACGTGGTTGGAAGGCTTTTCATTCATGTGATCACAGTAATGTATACTAAAACCCCTTTGTTTATAAAGTATGCCAGTGTGCAGATAATATGATATTGTATGGGGCCTAGGAATGTGCATTGATTATCTTTTCTATGTTTGTATAAATGTTTGACCAGATCAGTTGCACTTCCGCTAAATATAGTTGTAAATTAGCCTAATTGGAGTGCTTCCACAATTCTTGTATTGTATGTAAACTTGTCACAGGCCTCTACAGGAAAAAGACAGCAACTAACTCTCTGTTACATTTTAGCAGTGCTCATCCCCCTTCTTTACTTAAAGGAATTCCGAAGGGTCAGTTCCTCAGGTTGCGGAGGAACTGCACTAACCAGTTAGACTATTAGACTATGAGAAGGCAGCTAGCGCTTTAGAAAGATGTTTTGTAAAAAGAGGATACCCTGGTACACGTTTAAAGCACAACAATGAATATGCAAAAAGCTTTCAACAGAGCTCCTTAAGCCAAAATTAAAACCTATAAACAACAAGGTTAGGTTTATTACTACCTATAACAAAGGGTTTTCCCAGGTTAAAAGTGTATTGGATAAGAACTGGCATATTTTATTAAATGACCCAGACTTAGCCGCATTAATAACTGCTCAACCATCCGTCACTACCACTACTTATCGAGTTCAAACGGACTAGGATTTCTCAGACTTTCGATAATTATTGAATTTGAAAATCGAAAGAATGTTCTAATCATTCATTGGATAATTATCGAATGTTCGAATCATTTATGGGATAATTATCGAATGTTTGAACGCGGGAGCTCGAAAGTACAACGTGTGAGAATAAAATTGATTTTCGAAAGTCCTGGAAATTAAAACATGTTCTCCAGACCATTTCCCAGTTCCCAGAGCCATTTACATTAAGTTACCATTGATATTTTAATTGTATTTCATTAGAACTTTTTGAACTATTTGACTCCCATTGACTTTAATGGGTCCGTTTTCAAACTTTCAAACTTTCCATATAGTTCTAAAGTTCGAAAACGGACCAAACTTTCAGAAGTTCAGCCATCGCTACTTACCAACAGTCACTTTTAAAGATCCTCCGTGAACCTTAATAGGGGATATAAACTGCAGGGCACATATCCTTTTGGAAAATGCCAATTTTGCCCATTCATGGCTAAGACAGAAAGCATTAGACACAATAAATTTTGTTTATGTTTTGCACTGTAACTGTAATAAGCTGTTTATAGGAAAAACGACACAGAAATTGAAGTAGCGTCTTGCGAATCATCTGTTCAACATACGTTTAACAGAGAGGAATAGAAGGGATGGCAAGTCCATCTCTAATGTGGCTCAGCACTTTGTGTATCACCATGGAGGTAAGATTAATGGATTAAAGATTAATGATTATTACACCTTTCTTCTAAGAACAACTGTTTATTCAAGAATGGTTCTGATGACCATAAGCTCTCCAGACACATTAGCGCTCAAGGAATTCCTAGCTGCAAAGGATTTACCACTTTTTGGACAGATATAAACACAATAAATACTTTTGAATTTGGAATATCTGCATCTATTCCTAGCTATTATTGCTTTTCAGATGGATATAAACGCAATGAATACTTTTTAAAGTGGGATATTTCCATCTATTCCCTTTGGTACAAACAGTACTATCTAATGGATATTTACAGTATATACATTGGGGTACCTGTCCACACATTTATATATAATGAGGTACCTATCAGTCAGCGGTCTTGAACTAAGGAGCTGTGAAATTGATACTTAACATGAGACTCTTATAACCTGGGACTCCAAGCGATCTATATCCTTAGACTGTATTTCGATTCATCGGGGGTTGTTATTTGACATATGGATACTGTTATATTGATGTGATATGTCTCTCTAACTTTAATTCTTATTCTATACCCTTTGAATTATTGTATTTAGTGTATTTACCGGGTTGTTAAGGGGAAATAACAATTAGATGCTGATTTATTTGATGTGACATTATTGCAGGTATTGCCTTAATTGGTATTATTTAGGGTTATATAAATTTTATTGCCGCTTTAAGCCGAGTACAGAGTTACGTTGTGCGAAGACGTTATCACGTCACGAGGTACGCGCAATAAGCATGGCCGGTGATGCTTAGACTAGGCCTATATAGACAGCATGACAGACCCCTTTACACTGCACTTTGAGAATGCCCGAGCTACGGGCAAAATGCGTAAGAGAGCCAGCCGTTTCTGATCTTTAGCAACACCCGTTGAAAGAGCTGTGCCTGTGCCTTAGATCTTCCTCCTTAGATTACCCTTACTATCTGTGCTGAGGGACAGATGAGTATACCTAAACACTATGTTAAGTTTCATTAGTATGTACCAATGGGAGTGTAATGTGTAGGTGCTTATAGTCACTGTACTGTACTAGGTATTCTATCTATGCCTATTGATTATTGGATGCTGCTATATGTATATTGTATGTTTTAGATGTTTTTAATCAATTTTGCATAGCATTACCCCCAACTATGAATTATTTCATGCAATAAAGGGATTGTATATAAAAAAAAAAAAAATAGAGGGAGCAGCACCAATACCAATTACTCTACAGTAGTGTGACTTACTTACAGATTAAGTAGTGCACAGCAATCATACTACAGACCATAAAAAAGTTAAGCGTACATCTCACAGACAGAGACATACAGGAAAATATTGCTGAAAATTGTACTGCACACATGTATTGAAATACAAAATAAGAGGACCTAATCACCACTCCCTTAACTAATACATCTGCATCAGCTTTTGGTTCTAATAAACACAGCTTGGGACCACATAGATCTATAAGAAATTCATCACTTTATTTAAACATCACAAATACTATACACACAGGGGCACTTCTAGGGTTTTTGATGCCTGAGACAACTTTTTATTGCTGCCCTTTCGCTCGCCGCTGCCACGTTAAAGTGGCTGTGGCTTTGTTGATGGACGTGGCTAAAGTTTTACGATGTTGAACTTCCTATCACATAGGTATTTAGACAGTCAATAAGCAATAATGTAAATGACTAGAAACAGATATTACATTCCTTTCTCAAACAACTTTTGTTGCCACTACCATATTGCTCCTTTCAGGTTTTTGTTGCTAAAATCAACTTATTTTATTGCCTGTGCTATACATGTTGGTACAAGAAATGCCATAATTTCTGTAGTCTTAAAGATTTTGTCCAAAAGATTTGTAAGCCTGAAACCACATCAAGGTAGACTCTTTCAGCAGGGCCCTAACTAACCTAACTAGTCTATCGTAGCCTAACAAACTAAAAAAGGATTTTAAAAACATAATATCTATTACTAGGGAATATTGACCAATCAAAGGTAAAAAATATTCTTTTCCACCGCTGCCTGTCTGCCGCTTTTTTTGTTCAGTGCAGGGGTGCCGCCTGAGACAAGTGTCTCACTCTGCCTAATGGTAGATGTGGCCCTGTATACACAAAATTCCAGTTTCCCTCCTCCACCAAGACATTGATAAAAACCTAGGTCAAAAATTGTAAAAACGGTAATAGAGAGTGTATATTGGAGTTTAACAACAGAACTGGCTATGCATAGCATTCCTAATGTCCCGGGTGATCTTATAGTTGGAAATCCCACTAACGTGAAGTAAAAAATAGTATACCAACGGACTTCAGGAATCTTACTGTGGGAAGAAAGCATGCCTCATTAACATGCAGTTACAAATTCGGGACTTATGGTTCCTGGACCTCTTCACCTGATACTGCTGGCAATAATCTCCTTCCAATAAGTGGTGATCCTCCGTGGTAGAAAGTCAAAGTCCCGTTGCACACGCCATAATATACTGCAACTTACTGCTGTACGGAGGCACTGAACATACACAGCACAACATCCACAAGGCAGCCGGACCTCCGCAACTCTCACCGCCAAACCAAACAGTTTCAAATACGTGAATGCGTGTTTCATCACTAGCAACACGTGACTTTGTCAGGGTCCCTCTATAGTTCCTTCCCTTGCATTTTATATCCACGTCCTGGGCTCTTAAAGGGATGGGGGAATGAACATGAAACAAAATATGTACACTAGAGTCCTTATTTACAAGCAGTGTGGATAATCTCTTTAAGGGTATGAAAGTGCATTATTGTTACACCCCAAAACTTCCCTGTAACATTTTAGCAATCATTATAACAAATGATAAAGCAATATGTAGCGATAAAATGACTCCAGAGCAAATGGTTACACAGTTAAATTTCAAGTCAAATTCCTTCTTACAAAAGAGAGCATATAAGCTAATAAATAACTCTTCTGCCTATGAATTCAAGGTTTTAAGTAGTTAGTTCACACGAGTTTGATATCTATCTTAATAGGGTTCAGTTATCTTTTGAAACCTATTATCACCATCATCTAAGGTGTTCGGCGCCCAAAGGAGTATCTATTTCTTACAGGAAAAAAACATATCTTATAGCTTGGTATTTGCATACTGTATTTGCGGGGTGGGCAAACAAAAAAGGTTACTTAGGTTTACCAGAGAAATCCTTCTCTTTGTTTAACCCATTTGGGCTCCAGGTCCCTAAATTGTACATCCAGTTCAGTTATTTCTGAACTGGTGCATATATAGATATATATAGTTATAAAACCAAAGATGCGGGGAACCAGGCAAATATTCTAGGGTGATCCCATGTTTATTGAGAATAAACCGTGCAGAACAAACACAGCACAACATTTTGGCCAAATGACCTTTGTCAAGTGCACTTGATTCCAATGGAACCTTTACATCTGCAGAAGAATCAGTTCTTACCTTGCATAATAATAATATCTAATACTCTATCTTATAAGACTGTACACATAGTCATATGAATATCATCCCCACACAAGTCAAACAAATATTATTTAATATGTGGATTAGGGCTAGGCCACACTAGTGTGATTTTAAGTGCAATCCGATCGCTCTTTTAGAAAGTGCACAATAGTGTTGAGCTATGGGGCTGGCCACATCATCTCTGTTGGTGTTCTCTGCACTGCGATCCGCTTATCAGAGCACATACGATCACCATTTTTGGTGTGATTCGCATGCACTCCGATAAGGGCCAATTGCAGACAACAACGTGTGGTAACGTGTGTGCGATTGCGCATTGTATTGTGACCTCAGCCTTAATGTATAAAAAAGGTGCACTTGCTTGTTTCCTCAGTACAGAGCATACGTGCCCTCTATTTATTTTACTGTAGCAAGTTGTAAGAAATGTCGGTAACAGTAAGAAGCCACAAATTAAAGAAACCTTTCCCCCAAATAATACATAATTTAAAACTTAAATTTAACAAACAAAAACAAAACCTTGATAATACTTGACAGTTCTTTATGAAAGCAGTCTCCTAATATAAAGGGCCATATTATCAGTAATGCAGTATGATGCAGAACTCAAGAAATGTCCTCTGACAGTATGGAACTTCCCGCAGATTTAAAATATTAAGCTGTATTCTAAAATGTTTGATTCTCCAAAGCTACCAAATTATGGGAGATAAGCTTTCTGTACTGCAAAATGTGTTCATTTAATATTACAATTTCAATATAATGTCTCTATACCTGAAGCAGTGGGCTTAAAAGAAGTATGTGCATAGGGAGATAAAGGAGCTACTTAATAACATATGTTAAGAAGATAATGTGGGTGGCCAAGATTCAGACCAGGTATGCTGTCAGTCTTGAATAAAAGTGCCACTTATATTTACGAGTCTGTGTTTGGGCCACTTATATCTGTAAGTTTATCTCTCTATATCTCAGTATGTCTGCCTGTCTCTCTCTATAGCTCCACTATATATCTATATATCTCCTATGTATCTCTCTCCATCTGTATGTGTATTTTTCTCTGTCTCTCTGTCTCACTCTCTGTTTAAATGTCTCCGCCTTTATGTGTTTAATTGTATCTTTCTGTCTATCAATCTAAAAGTACCTAATAGGTGTGGCTTAATTGGGGAGAGGAAAGGGATGTGGTCTAAAAATTCCTCTATATTTTTGTATCTTAAAACTTGATTTCAGCAAGAAAATCAGCTTTAACCAAGACCACTACAGCACCTATTTTATGTGTGTTATTTTTATTACTTCTTTCCTGGTATTTAGCAGTTTGTGCAGGAAGTTTTGAAAAAGTCTTCATGAACATGAGAAAGATCTACAAAGATGCAGACTTTCATAAACAAATAAACAAGTTTATTTTTATTATTTTAATAACACAGCTTTCAACTAAACAAAAGTGATGAAACTTTGTTTCTTAACAAATCTGGTTTCGATTCAGAACTGTCTGTCTCGGAAATTTGTGGATCCAACAGATTTTTAGAAATTTTCAAAACTCAGAACTTTTTATCGAAAGTGTGAAAATTGAAATTTTAAAAATTCCATTTGAAATTTCAAAAAATTCCATTTAAATTTCAAAAAATTCCATTTGGAAAATTTTAAATTTCTTTTCAAAATTCAAGAAAGGCTTTTGAAAATTGGAAATACTCTGATTCAATCAAAATTTCAGAAATTCAATAGGTTCCTGTGGAACCACTATAGGAACTAAACTTGCCAGTTACGTTCACCTCTACAATGTTTAAAAAAACATTTCAGCTCCCCTGCTACAGCGATAATTTGGTTAAATCCTATAATCCTGTTAGATTTGTTTCTACATTGATCTCCTCTTGCTTTAACATCTAATTCTGCTTCAACTTTTTTTTTTATTTCATTTATCCTTTATACAACAGAAAGACAATCTCCAATCATTTTGTAGGTTTTTCATTTTCACTAGATAGCACATTATCTAATGTAGATTTTATATCCATTATTTTCTTATACCAAATATCAGCTGGAGGTGTTAGAGAAAATGTTTTGTCTTATACAATAAGGCATCTTTGTAGTCATGTGCCATGAGCTAAATTAAGCAGTATTCTGCTCTGTGCATCTTGAAGTGCATTGTGGAAGCATATACATACATATATACGATTTTGCTTACGACTGAGTGTTCCCATGACATTTCGATTGATCCTGCTGGAACCACCTCTCCTGTTCTTCTATGCGACCGACATGCGATCGCAAAATTAATGGGATTTTGCGATCGCATGCCGGTCATATATCTTTAAAAAAAATAAAAGTGCATACATCACTGCAATGTACAAAGATACAGCAAATATTTAACATCGTACCATTGCAAATAGCATAATTATACAAAGAGTTTATAAAACACAATTTCCACAAATATACAGTGTACATAAAGTGCTAGTACATTATTAAAACAACAACAAAATGTCCCTCCCTAGCAGGAACCAATATTAAACTATTGTTATCTAAAAAAAACTTGGCAAGTAAAGCAGCATCCCTCAAAACCCACATGTCTTTGGTCCTGCTCTTCCGGGAGCGGCTGTCAGTCATGGCGGTGATGCTAGCCATGACTGAAAGCTAATCCAGGACACACCTCCTATGTGTCTGCAGTTTTGGACTCCAAGGAGGTGCCCGTTCGGAAGGAAGCTGGACGTTTGGGTTTTGGGGGGTGCTGCTTAAATACACCATTGTCTGTAAAACATTTCTAAACCATACCTTCATAGGCAACATTAACAATTTTTTTTTCTGCAGTCTTGACCAACTACTGCAGGTGTTGGAGACTGGCCTGACCTATGAGGACACTCACTTCAGAAAGAGTGTACCACCAGCTGAACGTCTTCTTATCACATTGTGGTAAGTAAAATTTAAAATATAAATGTTATGTACAAACAGATACACAAAAAAGGGTTGATGATGATCATTATCAGACTTTCACATGTCATATACAAACAGATAGTCTGTTATGGTTGGAGTTGTTGAACATATGGAACTTTGACTGTCTGAGCTTATTTGACTGGTTGGGCGTGATGGTGGGTTAAGTGTAGCATAGGTTGTTCACATGGGTTCTATGTATGGTACTGGAGAATTTTGAAGTGGAGTGTGTTGTGTAGTATGTTGTAGGGTGTATTGTGGTGTGTGTTGTGGAGTGCGTGTTTTTTGTATGCCTGATGAGGGTAGAAATGACTGTATAGTGTTCAAAAGGGCAACATGTAAGCTTATGTGCTTTTCCTCTGCGACTCTTTTTAAAGGTGCAAGGCTACAAGCCATAACATATGCTGGACTTTTGTCTTTTTTCTTTGCTTCCATCAACTCCATTACTGACTTAAGTGAAGTGGCTAGATCATCATCATCCTTTTTTTTGGGGCTTGGTACACTTTTTTGGTGTTGCGTAGGCACTGTGTATGCCTGGAAATTGCAGGTGAATGTTCATATGATGATAAATGTGCAGTTGCTTGTGTTTGTGGTGGGGACCTTACTGTTGGTGAGTGTGCAGGCCTGAAATGATCAGCGGAGTGTATTAATGTCTCATCCTCTGGAGTGCTACTAAACAGGTCAACACTCTCTGCATTTGACTCCTCAAGTGGGAATGGTCTCCTTTCGTCCTCCGAACATAAATTATCCTCAGTTCTGGAAAACAAAACACTTTGTGAGCACATATGTGTATGCGTGAAAGTTGGGATGCACCACATGTTGACATAAGATAATTACGGTCTTGATTGTAGAGATGATCGCAGAAATGCCAATAGATTTGTGTATTTGTAATGCCTCCTTGTACTGCTTCCGGACCCACTTCTACTTTCTTTCTCCTCAGCACGAATTTCTTTCTGAAAGTTGTCACGCACAGATCGCCAACATGTTTTCAGCTCTTGCACTGTAATGAAATAAAACACAATTTTTACTGTTTATTAATAATTTTTTTTCACAAACAGGTTTCTATCGACTGGACACAGTTATGCCTCCATGCATTATGAATTTAGGATGGGGAAATCCACTATTCAAAAAATTGTGTTGCACACGTGCAAAGTGATGTGGAAGGAGCTCCAGCCAACTTGTCTACCTTTCCCTAACAAGGAGAAATAGCAGGACATCAGCAATATGTTCTGGTCAAGGCATAGCTTTTCAAATTGTGTGGAGGCAATTGATGGCAAGCATAATCAGATTGTGATGCCACCATGCAGTGGAAGCCAGCACTTTAATTATAAGAAATATTTTTCAATTGTTCTGCTTGCTGTGGTTGACGCGGACTATAAATGTATTTATGTGGATGTTGGATCCTATGGTAGCACCAATGATGCAAGGATCTTCAGCAGGAGCCGCTTTGGTCAGTGACTGAGCATGGGCAAGCTTGAAACACAAATATTGTTGTGTTTTGTTCCTGTACAACACATTATACATAGCCCTGTCCCAATATGATTTTCAATTAAATTCATTTTACAAAATATTCAACGCACCTGCGTTTCAAAAACAGATACAAATTGATGTAGTGTGATCGAGCCCTAAATGAGGAAATAGGATACAGTGCTGTGTACTGTATATGAAGGAGGGTACAGAGCTGTGTATATAAGGAAAGAGGGTACAGCACTGTATATGGAGTAAGAGGGTACAGTGCTGTGTTTATGAAGGAGGGTACAGTGTTGAGTATATAAAAAAGGGGGTACACTGCTGCACTGGATTTCTAAATGGTAATGCAACTGTTACAGTTTAACGATTTAGTATGCTGGAATAAAAATTCAAATGTGTTCCACATTAGGTAAAGGAGCTCTTTCTTATCTCTCGTTCTTCAATTCATGTAACAGGAGCCAGTGGTGGATCGCACTAGTGAGTAAGTTTTCTATCTTCATTACAGGCTCCTGTTACATCAATTGAAGAATGGGAGGTTAGACAAAGCTCCTTTACTTCCCCTTTTAAAATTAATTTAAAAACAAAATAATGAACTAATCCTTTAAAGGGGAACTGGTGTCCAAAAATGACTTTAGGTAAATTGAGGGAAATTGATAGGAGTTTCTCCCCTGAGAATTTTTGCAATTTATTTCCATTGTTTATTTTGCATAGTTTTGAAGATATTTACATTTTTGTGTGTGATATGGCAGCAGCATCACCAGGTCCCCTGCACTTCCTGCTTCCTGCTCTGAAACTGTCAGTCAATCTGTCCTGTGTCGTCTTCTCCCCTTTGCAGCCCCCCTGGTCCCTCCCACTCATGGACCCCATGGTCCCTCCAGTTGCAGGCCCCCCATGTAGCCCCGCCCACTCAAGGGTGCCTAAGCCCCGTCCACTCGTGGGTGCCTAAGCCCTGCCCACTTGTGGGTGCCATGGGTCACTCAGACCCCCCCCCCGAAAACTGTGGAATCAGCCTTTTCAGGCAGAGAACTCTGCCTGAAAAGGCTTTTTTTTACACAGTGAAAGAGAAGGGCTGTAGATTCCCTTTCCTTCTCTGTCAGGACTTCACACAGCAGAGAGGAGGAGGGACTTCCTGTCTCCCTCACACACTGAGGGAGTCTAAGGCTGTGTTTGCCGGTGGCACTGTGCAGGAGAAGCCTCAGAAATGTCACAAGTCAGCCTCCCACCCATTAACTTTCTGGTCAGTCATTTCTGTATATCTTGGGCTGTGGAGCACGTAGAGAGGTGGTTGGTGGCTCGTTTTAAAGGTAGGAAACTGGCCTTTCATTTAAATTTAACTAGTTCCCCTTTTACCACATCATATACATATCAGTAAATATTGCAAGCAACAATGGGAATAATGGTCTTTAATGGGTGTAAGCTAAACAAAGTGGCAAGGCCAAAAAAAATCCACGCACACATCTCTTGTCCCATGTGTCCCTCTTTTGCCTTTTAAAATGTTGGGAGGTATACAGTGTGGGTTGGTACGTGTTATAGGGAGCCCAGGAATTTACCCAGTATGGGGCCCATATAAGTCTGATGGTGGCCTTGAGCTTGTGTAGAGCTTAGCTGACATTTTAAAGCCTCTAAATAGGAAATTCCACACAAAAAAAGTTGTATGCTGTTATTTAACATAATTTAGCATGCTATTTTAAACTTTTAAGAATCCAGGACCATGCTTAATAGTCCTGAATGGATTTTCGAAAAGCTACCCACACATGTATTTAATCCCCAACATTGAAAGTATAAGTCAGTCCTGAATTTAGACCCTCACAGCTAGCTGAACATGGAAACCAAGTTACTTCTGCATAGTAAATTTTCATCATATGAACTTATTAAAACCAATATTTTATTTCATTCCCATTAGAAACACAATAAATATGAACATTTATAAGCAAAGCAAGTTTAGTAGCGTTAACTTTAACACAAAGCCGTACAACAGAACAAAAATGCAATTACTGCTTATTTTAAGCATCACTTGATATAGTTGAACAAGGGTTATATTAAATGCCAGCAACCAAATGCCAAGAAATTTAACAAGCCTCCCAATGAAGATATTAACAATGAAACATGAATGTCAACAACCTTCTATGATCTTTCTCATATTCACACATTAGCCTGCATATGCCTGCCACTTTTAAGTTCAACTATCATACATTTAAATAGAGATATACTGCAGAGGTCAAACTATTATACTAACGGCAATTTAATTTGCTTTGATCTACTCTCTAAGTTAATCTGCATGCAAAATTCAAATATTCTATCACATTACATGTACTATACAGTTTACACTGTTTAGATAATATATATATTTATACTGTATATATCCTGCCTGAACTTATTCCACCTTTATTGCAAAGCTGCACTCAAAAACAATCAGTTTAGTGAAAAAAGAAGCTATACCAATTAGGCTAATATCACACAGGTCACCATTCTGTTACTAGCGAAACGCTACATATTTGTATATTTTTGTACGTGCTACTGTAATTTGTGTACGTGTTTTGTACGTGTTGTACAAAAATCACAAGCTAGTGATTGTAGAAAATCTCACAGAAACACACATTTCAATGGTGTAAAAAGCATTGTACTGTCCCAATATGATTTTCAATTAAATTCATTTTACAAAATATTCAAGATGGAGACCTCAGCACATGGAGGCTACAAGATAGAGACCTCAGCACATGGAGGCTACAAGATGGAGACCTCAGCACATGGAGGCTACAAGATAGAGACCTCAGCACATGGAGGCTACAAGATGGAGACCTCAGCACATGGAGACTACTGCACATTGCGTGTACTCCTCCATTATTCCTGTCACAGTTTGGTGTCCCAAAAAAATAAATACATAACATTTTACTCACTACATTTCCCTCCCTTTGATTCACCCCAAATAAAAAGTATGTACAATTACTAAAATAATGGCACATACCTTTTGCTCTGCGTTGCCTCTCAGACAAATCTGCCCATTTCGTGCCACAAAGCTCTTTTGCAATTTCCAGCCAAATTAAATGATTTGCTTTAACATCTTTATACAGTTTGTGGTCTTTATCATAAAGTTGAGGATGACCCTGTATTGCAGGATAATTTTCTCTCACAGGTGGTTGAGGTTCCTACTAAAAAAGGAGCTCTGTTGGATCTGGTAATATCTAACATTGTGGAGCGCATTATAGATATAAAGGTAACTGGAGGCTTAGGGCATAGTGACCATGAAATAGCCGCGTTTGGACTTTGTTATCGAAAGGAAAAGTGCGCTGGGTTAACAAAGACTTTTAATTTCGGGAAGGCAAATTTTCCCAGGTTAAAAGCAGCTCTTCAGAATGTCAACTGGGATAATGTATTATCAGGAAAAGGTACTGAACAGAAGTGGACTGTGTTCAAGGGGATTTTAAGCCAGTTCACATCTAAATTTATACCCTTGGTAAATAAATGTAAAAAAAAAATAAATCCGCGCACATGTGGCTGAATTCTGATGTAAAGAGGCAAATGGAAAGGAAGAAAAAGGCATTTAAATCCTTTAAGGCCGAGGGAACGGAAAGGGCCTTTATGGATTATAAAAACTGTAACAAGGAGTGTAAGAAAGCAATCAAACTAGCTAAAATGAATAATGAAGTTAGGATAGCTGAAGTATCACTAAGCCTAAATTTTTTTTAAAGTATATTAATAGTAAGAAGATGAGGACTAAGAATGTGGCACCATTAATTAATGGGGATAAGTTAGTTATGGAGGATGGCGATAAAGCAAATGTCTTGAATATTTTTTTCCCTTCTATATACACTATAGAAGATCCAAGTACAGATATCATAGAGTATAGTAGCAATAATGGCACTTTGGTTAACCGAGGATATGGTACAGAAAGTACCAAACTAAATAAGGTTAATATTAATAAATCTCCTGGACCGGATAAAATACATCCTCGGGTATTTAGGGAGCTAAGTTCAGTTTTATCTAGGTCATTGTTTCTTATTTTTGCTGATTCCCTCATGTCCCTTATGGATTGGAAAAAGGCTGATGTTATTCCAATATTCAAAAAGGGTAGTCGTTCACAGCCAGGTAATTACAGGCCTGTGAACATGTTCTAGAGTATGTTTCAAGGACTGACATTATAAGTAGTAACCAGCATGGATTTAGGAGGAATAGATCTTGTCAAACTAACTTGCTTGGCTTTTATGAGCAAGAAAGTAGAAATGTAGACTCTGGCATAACAGTAGATGTAGTTTACTTGGATTTTGCAAAGGCTTTTGATACAGTCCCCCATAGGCGACTAATGTATAAGTATTAGTCTGTTGGTCTGGGGAGTCACAATTGTACATGGATAGAAAATTGGTTAATAATTAGGATGCAGAGAGTAGTTGTAAATGGGGCTTCATCATTATGGACTAAAGTGCTAAGTGGGGTGCCACAGGGTTCTGTGTTGGGGCCGCTTCTATTTAATCTATTTATTAATGATTTGGAAGTGGGTATTGTCAGCAAGGTTTCTGTGTTTGCTGACGACACAAAACTTTGTTGACCATTAAAAACATGAAGAAAAAAGGTTTAGGCTTCAAGCTCGGAAAGGGTTTTTCACTGTGAGAACAGTAAAGCTATGGAACTGTCTTCCAGTGGACATTGTTATGGCAGGTTCATTGGTCAGTTTAAAAAAAAGCTGGATGAGTTTCTGCAAACAAGGAATGTTGCAAGTTACTGGTATTGATACATAAAGTAGAGTTGATCCAGGGAAATTTCCGATTGCCACTTGGAGTCAGGAAGTAATTTTTTCCCCCTTCATAAATTTGGTGTTTTTTTTTGCCTTCCTCTGGATCAACAGTTAGGCAGGAAATGAGGATATTGCTAGATGGGTTGAACCGGATGGACGTATGTCTTTATTCAACCTCAAATTCTATACTACTATACTAATTAATCAGTTGACAAAAAAGTTTCTGCCATTGTGGCAGACTGGCTTGCTGGAAATTGCAAAAGAGCTGGCAGACTGGTTTGCTGATAGCTGGTAGCTGACAGCCAAAATGGATTCCTTGCTGATGGCTGGTAGCTGACATGCAAAATGGCGCCTCTCCCGCGTGTTTCTTATAGCCTGCTGATCGGAAATGACATCACAGGAACTCCCAGGCATCCTTTTCGAAAAACGGACACAAATGCAAACGTGTGCGTTGTTATCCGTTGTTATTCGTTGTACAGCATTTTCATGCATTTAAAATGTGTGCTGCAGTGCATTTTAGCTTTTAATCTTATATTGCACTTGCACTTCATAGTGACTCATAAGGCTGATGCCTTATGAGTAGAGATGTCCGAACTTCGCAAAATCCGGTCTGCTCGAGGATCCGCGAATTTTCGAAAAAATTTTAAAATCCGCGAGCGGACCCATAAAAATGAAAAAAATCCTCGAATATACGAGAAATCCTCATAATTTAAAATTTTTTCGAAAATACGTATTTTCGAAAATACAAGAAATTCTTGTAATTTCGAAAATTTTCAAAAAAATGTATTTTCACGCATTTTCGAAAATACGAGAAATCCTCGTAATTTAGAAATTTTTTGAAAATACAAGAAATCCGCGGTTCAGAAGTTCGGAAGGCGGAAAAAAAATCCGGAAAAATCCGCCGTTCGCGAATGGGATAAATCCGCGGTGGATCGGGTTCGGATCCGCGAACCAGCCATCCCTACTTATGAGAATGAAGATACATGGATTTAAATTTGTCCTATGGGGTTGCCATCTTTTCTACTCCTCCTGTACCCACTGGTTATTAAACATGCCTAATAGCTATGATTTAGGGACTGTGGCTTATTAGCAATTTGCTTTCTATTTTGCATGTAGTTACTCATCAGAACTATAAAATACTGCACATATCGTATATACCCGAGTATAAACTGACCGAGTATAAACCGAGGCACATACTTTTACCTTTAAAAAGGAGTAAAAGTGATTGACTTGAGTATAAAACAAGGGTAGAAATTATGACCACAACTGCCTTCTGATTCTGTATTGTTTTTAGGCTTTAGTTGCACTTTAAATGGACAGCAGAATTCCCATACAGTAGTCCCATACAGTAATAGCCAAATCCAGTATGTGCCCATACTATGTAGTGCGCATACTATGTCACAATAAAAAGTCACATCACGTGCTTCCCTAGTCATATCTTTGTACTAGAAATAGTAATGCACTAAACTTTCCAAATTAATAAATACCCTCCTACAATTACCTTTAAAATGTGCCTTTAGTGTTGTAATTTCCTCTCTTTGAAAGGTATTTTTTAGGATAGTAATCACTTTAGCACATACTTAAAAAGCATGATCATCCTTAAAATAAAAAACTGGCCAATTGTCGGTTATTTTCCCCAAACCCTAACTAATATATTCAACACATTATTACCTGCATTACTAACCAGATATTAAAGGGTATCTCCACTCGTATTTTCAAGATTTGGGAATCCAGTTCTATTGAAGAACTATTGAAGATCTATGCGCATAGAAGACAAGGTTCGTCGGGACCTGTCAGACTAAGCGCCGGGGGAGCGAGCGAGCGGGTAAGTTTCTTACTTTCTCTCCTGGCTCCCGTTCTACAATAGAACTGGATTCCCAAATC
The DNA here is from genome assembly GCA_019447015.1 of Hymenochirus boettgeri. Classification (NCBI taxonomy): domain Eukaryota; kingdom Metazoa; phylum Chordata; class Amphibia; order Anura; family Pipidae; genus Hymenochirus; species Hymenochirus boettgeri. The sequence continues at coordinate 95,000,784 of CM033472.1, read as the reverse complement.
TTGAAAATACGAGTGGAGATACCCTTTTACCCTTTAAGGGATAATTATTTCCTCCATTTTGGCAGAGAAAGGTTGTGACCGCTGGCATCACAACCAATGATTGACTGTTGATTCCCCTGCACATGCTAAAGCTTATAAAAAGTTATATGAGCCAACGGTGGAGGCAGATACCTTTTCCGTGACGGAAAAAAAACGTATCATTAAATATCTGGTTACAAATGGATGTAGTAAACTAGTAAAAATAGCAGTTGGGGTTTTGGACAGATAACAGACGTCACTGTTGTTTTTGGATTAAGGTTAGACATGCCCTAAGCATCTATAGTTTAGTAAACACAGTAATGTATTGAGTGCAGTAAGGTGATTTTTTTTTTTTCACTGAAGTTCTCCATAAACAATAAGTCTTAAAAATGATGATGGTCTGATATAAATCCATTTTTAACAAACAGACTTAAATGTAGCAAGCAGTGCCAGGCGACAACAGCTAGAGCCAGTAAGATATTATCTTGGATAAAGAGGGGTATGGAGAATATTATTCTTCCTTTACAAAGCACTGGTAAGGCCTTGTTTGGAATATGCGGCGCAGTTTTGGAATCCTGTGTACAATATGGTTATCTTAAAAATGGAAAGGGTTCAGTGGAGGGCAACTCAATTTATACAGGGGATGGGGAAGCTTGACTAAGAAGACAGATTAGATAAGTTACAGTTATGCCAACTAGAAAAAAGGAGTTTTCATGGGGATATAATCACTGTGTATAAATACATTACTGGGCCATACAATAAACTATCTGGGGCATTGTTTACCAATAGAGCATGTCAGAGGACACATAGACATCCCTTAAAACTAGAAGAACAGAAAGTTAGTCTTAAATTTTGGAAGGGCTTTTTCATTGTGAAAATGGTAAAACTATGGAACTGCCTTCCATCGGAAGCCGTGATGGCAGGTTCATAGTTTCAAAATAAAAAGCTAGAGGACTTTCTAAAAAAATAAAAAATATTGGTACATAAAATTGGAGTTGATCCAGGTCTATTTCCTTTTATCAAGAAGGATTTTTTCCCCCCTAAAGATTTTTTTTTTCCTTCCTCTGGATCAACGATTATGCTGGAAATGTGGGTATTGCTGAGTAGGTTGGACTAGATGGACGAAAGTCTTTATTTAATTGTAAAAGCCTGCATATGAAAGAAAATAAATACATGCATACAAAAAAAAGGTGATTTCCAGGGAGATGCACTATTCTGCATATACGGTAAAATAAGTGAAAAGCTCCCCCTAAACAATGTACTAATGGGTTAGCACAGGTTTTGTGCTGTCTGTGCCATGTTGTTTTTTTTTAACAAAAAAAAATTTTGCAACAATTTTTGTGACAGTTTTTGCACTTTTGCTCGTAAATTAACATCTTTTCAATTATGCCTTTTTAGGCCGTGCAAAAACTCGCAAGTTACAGAACGCATTTCTACCATCTATCAATGGTCGCAACAGGTTTAATGCATCATGGTAATGAGTGCAGGTAAGTTGCGATAGCGAAATTTATTGCATCTCCCTGTTCATATGCTATAGAAATTGTCTACAGCTTAGATGATATAATTACATTTTGGAAAATGATTCCAAGGTTAATAAAAATGTGTGCACTTTTTCATATATATATATAACTAAGAGGATGTGATTAGTAATGGTCTTGCCTGAAACAAACTGGGCAATGGTGTTATTTAGTTATGTAGCCTTTACTGCTCAAAGATAACATTAGTTTAACTGAATTTTCTTATTGCTTATGTAACAAAGCAACTCAGCAAGAAACCCATGATATTGCATGAATAAATAATGCCGCCAGAGCCAACAAAAAAAAAACAAACAAAAAAAAAACAAGGAATTTGAACAGGCAGGAGATGCACAGGCATTTCATTGATTTATTCATAATGGCAACATTCTAAATGAGATACTTGCATATTCATAATTATTGCAGGAAACACTAGAATACTACTTACCATTTTTTTTCTCATTCGTTAATGTATGTAATGCCTTTTGTTTTGTGAAAAGTTAAAAACCCCACCAGCTCCACTAAACAGATTTTAAAAGACTGTAATCTAGAGACGTTAGGAGCCCAGGCAATGATCTCCTGCTGTTTTCAACCCACACAAGATCCAACATTGTGCTAAAAACTCTCAGCCATTCACATTCTACCCAACAGCTCTGAAATAATAATACAGTTTCTTTTCTTCCATTTATTAAGCTCACTTGGATATTAAATTCAAAAGAATACATTGTTTTAATTTGCATGTTCTGCTTTCATCAAAGATTAAAATTAAAATTGCAGCGAGGCGAGTTGAATTAACCTCTTTATTGGAGGGCAGGCAGCACATTTCAAGCGGTTAGGGATTTAAATACTTTAATGCTGAAGGAGACAAATGATTGAAATAAGGAGAAAAAAATAGCAATGAGCTGTTAATGTTTGGGATCAAAGGAGACAATTGTTTATTATGTTTAAAACCTTTTTCTATGCAGTTTATGGCAAAACAACACATTTTCTGCTGCAAACTAAGAAACAAGGTCTGAAGAAAGTGAGGAACCTTAATGTGTTTGTATCTGACATTGCAAAAATCCTTAATTATATCAAAATAATATGCCCTATGTATAATATTAGCACTGACAACTATACTGAGCTACTATACTAATATATAACTACTGTATAGATTGCTGGAGGTGCAAAACATAACATTTTGTTCTGGCATCCAGGACCTTTATCAAGCCAAGCTGTGCATAATGATCAAACTGATTTTTATACATAACATGTGAGTATTGTAAGCAATCATGCGAAAATCATGGGACCTACATCAGAGTCTCACAGCTGAGAGTGAGAGACAAGCAAGTATATATCATACATTTTTAAGAGTCAAAAGTGACAATCCTAAAAAACATTCAGCTTGGCAAATTGTGTACCATACATTAATAAAGTGTAACAAATATAAATAAAACAATGTTACATGGCAAGGCGTTATATAAATCTCAATACAAGATTTAGTCTTTGAAGTGCTTAATAAGTGCTAATGTGTTAAAACCTTATGCTATAATATCTAATAAAAACTTTAAACAGAGTGGTCTCTCAGGATATAGTAGAGAACTCTTCATTAGGAATTATTAAAGGACAACAATACCAAAAAAAACCAGCATCACCCCCATTACATGTCCACACTTCCAGCAGCTGAAATCACTTACTCACTTTTACAACCGTGCTGCCCTCCCTTAGATATCACGCAGCAAAGATGAGTGCTAAAAGCCCACCTCCTAGACGGCCCAGGGCCATGATTAACATATCACTTGTCATTGGCTGGTGGGAAAGTCTGTTACCACCTCTCTCCTCCTCCTCTGCCAGTCAAGCAAACTTGAAATTGCTAGGATACAGCCTACATAATCATGCTGATCAAGGGTGGGTGGAGGAGTTTTCTCACATGCTAGCTTTGAGTGACTGTTAGAGGCAGACAGAATTGTTTCGCCCCTTTCACAGCATGGCTTATTCAAGGCTAATTGAAGGCAGAGAGAGGCTTGAAATCAGTAAATAAATGTATGGGAAGGGCTACATACCTTTACTCTTTTTAAAGCAACTAAAAAAAATGCATTTAGGCAATACAGTTATCCTTCAACTCAGAAGTGATGAGATTTGGATACAATATCCATTAAACCACAGAAGAATCCACAATACTGAATAAAGGTTTGTCATTTGAACCTACTGTTCTACTCGTTTTACATCTTTTGAAAAGGAAGTTGATTTTTTACAAAATATGTAGACTGTTATTGTATTTGAAAGTTGTAACTGGATATCATGGGAACCAGAACCAAAAAAGTCACCTTCTGACAAACAAGCACCCCTGTAAAACTCTGATAATGAAACCAGTGAAGCCAGTTTTTTTTTTAGGGGAGCGACACCCATTAAGTAAAAGATTAGAAGATGTATTGGCACAAGTATAAGGAAAAGTATATGAAACAAGGCAACAAAGGGAAAGCATTCTAGATCTGGACAGAGATGGATCTTTTCAAGTAATTAATTTAACTACTACTCAATTAACACCAGCACAATTGAGTGTTCTGTCCAAAGGCCTGTCTTTTTGTGCGTCACAACCTTTGGATCAGTTTACAATACATAAGTACATTTTTCTTTTTTGTAGGAGGATAGCCCTAAAGGCATTTTTTAAACAGAATTTGGTTGAACAGGGGAGTGGAACTGGAGAAGCCCTGGATACAGCCAACCTTAAACGTGCAGAATCTATACAGGTATTCAGAACCAAGTCCACTTTTTGTCCATCTTTTTCAGAGTTCCCTAACCTTGAAGTTTTTTTTTATAAATGTATGTCTGCTGAGTGTAAAAAAAAAAGTTCATAACATTACGTATAAAGAACGAGTTGCACTCAAGGAATTGAGAGAAATGAAGGGAGTAATTATAAAAAGATCAGATAAAGGGGGCAATATACTTGATTAAATCTAAAAGGCAGTTGAGTAACAGGGATAATTACCTTTACCATCTAATCCTACGTCTATTTTCCAAAGGAAATTAAAGCACCTCCTTGATGATGCATTGGAAGCTAATGATATTACACAAAAATAAGCAGACTTCCTGTATAAAGAATATCCGACTAAACCAACCTTCTACGTACTCCCAAAGATTCATAAAACTGCTTCAAGACCACCAGGAAGGCCATTTATTTTGGGGATAAATAGTTTAAATGAAAACTTCGGTCTCTATGTGGATAAGTACTTACAACCCTTTGTCCTCCAGCTTGACTCTTACTTCAGAGACACTGCTGACTTCATTGCCAAGATTCAAGAGATACCAATGGAGAATGAGCATTTAATAATTACATGCAATGTCGAACCGCTTTATTTAGGTTCAATATAGGTATTGAAGCTTGTCGGTATTTCTTGGGTGGACAACAACATACGGAGAAAATAAATGTGGTAATTATGTTTTAAAAGTTCATACTATTTCAAAATGACTTCCTTTTTGACTCAGTCTACTATATACAGAGGAGAGGGGCCGCAATAGGCGCAAAATGTACGCAAACCTCTTTCTCTTTCTCAGCTGGTGGGAAAGGGAGTTTGTCTTTAATGAAGACTTGATCTTCTTTACATCGCATATAGATCTCTGGGTCAGATTTATTGATGACGCTTTCATCCTGTGGAATGGTCCAAAGGAGTTGGCAGTGGACTTCCTTAAGAACAAGCTTATCATATACCTGACTTTCGAGATCTCTAATGTAGAGTCAAATTCCAGGAGGTAAACTTGTCACAGCCTAATTGGAGTGCTTCCACAATTCTTGTATTGTATGTATTTATTGGGAGGCTTGGTCAAGCCTCCATGTGGTAATAGCACCCCCAACAAAGCATTGGATGGCCTCTTCCCTCATTTTAAAAAGCCAAAGGGCTGAGGGGGAAGGGAGAGAGCCTGTTATATGGATCCAGTGTGTAAGAATGAGAAATGCAAAAGTTTGCTAATCGTAATTGAAGTAAAAGAAATTGAAAAGGTTAGACGTTAGGACCTTCCAGACTGGGGTTACCTTGACGTGGTTGGAAGGCTTTTCATTCATGTGATCACAGTAATGTATACTAAAACCCCTTTGTTTATAAAGTATGCCAGTGTGCAGATAATATGATATTGTATGGGGCCTAGGAATGTGCATTGATTATCTTTTCTATGTTTGTATAAATGTTTGACCAGATCAGTTGCACTTCCGCTAAATATAGTTGTAAATTAGCCTAATTGGAGTGCTTCCACAATTCTTGTATTGTATGTAAACTTGTCACAGGCCTCTACAGGAAAAAGACAGCAACTAACTCTCTGTTACATTTTAGCAGTGCTCATCCCCCTTCTTTACTTAAAGGAATTCCGAAGGGTCAGTTCCTCAGGTTGCGGAGGAACTGCACTAACCAGTTAGACTATTAGACTATGAGAAGGCAGCTAGCGCTTTAGAAAGATGTTTTGTAAAAAGAGGATACCCTGGTACACGTTTAAAGCACAACAATGAATATGCAAAAAGCTTTCAACAGAGCTCCTTAAGCCAAAATTAAAACCTATAAACAACAAGGTTAGGTTTATTACTACCTATAACAAAGGGTTTTCCCAGGTTAAAAGTGTATTGGATAAGAACTGGCATATTTTATTAAATGACCCAGACTTAGCCGCATTAATAACTGCTCAACCATCCGTCACTACCACTACTTATCGAGTTCAAACGGACTAGGATTTCTCAGACTTTCGATAATTATTGAATTTGAAAATCGAAAGAATGTTCTAATCATTCATTGGATAATTATCGAATGTTCGAATCATTTATGGGATAATTATCGAATGTTTGAACGCGGGAGCTCGAAAGTACAACGTGTGAGAATAAAATTGATTTTCGAAAGTCCTGGAAATTAAAACATGTTCTCCAGACCATTTCCCAGTTCCCAGAGCCATTTACATTAAGTTACCATTGATATTTTAATTGTATTTCATTAGAACTTTTTGAACTATTTGACTCCCATTGACTTTAATGGGTCCGTTTTCAAACTTTCAAACTTTCCATATAGTTCTAAAGTTCGAAAACGGACCAAACTTTCAGAAGTTCAGCCATCGCTACTTACCAACAGTCACTTTTAAAGATCCTCCGTGAACCTTAATAGGGGATATAAACTGCAGGGCACATATCCTTTTGGAAAATGCCAATTTTGCCCATTCATGGCTAAGACAGAAAGCATTAGACACAATAAATGTTGTTTATGTTTTGCACTGTAACTGTAATAAGCTGTTTATAGGAAAAACGACACAGAAATTGAAGTAGCGTCTTGCGAATCATCTGTTCAAAATACGTTTAACAGAGAGGAATAGAAGGGATGGCAAGTCCATCTCTAATGTGGCTCAGCACTTTGTGTATCACCATGGAGGTAAGATTAATGGATTAAAGATTAATGATTATTACACCTTTCTTCTAAGAACAACTGTTTATTCAAGAATGGTTCTGATGACCATAAGCTCTCCAGACACATTAGCGCTCAAGGAATTCCTAGCTGCAAAGGATTTACCACTTTTTGGACAGATATAAACACAATAAATACTTTTGAATTTGGAATATCTGCATCTATTCCTAGCTATTATTGCTTTTCAGATGGATATAAACGCAATGAATACTTTTTAAAGTGGGATATTTCCATCTATTCCCTTTGGTACAAACAGTACTATCTAATGGATATTTACAGTATATACATTGGGGTACCTGTCCACACATTTATATATAATGAGGTACCTATCAGTCAGCGGTCTTGAACTAAGGAGCTGTGAAATTGATACTTAACATGAGACTCTTATAACCTGGGACTCCAAGCGATCTATATCCTTAGACTGTATTTCGATTCATCGGGGGTTGTTATTTGACATATGGATACTGTTATATTGATGTGATATGTCTCTCTAACTTTAATTCTTATTCTATACCCTTTGAATTATTGTATTTAGTGTATTTACCGGGTTGTTAAGGGGAAAGAACAATTAGATGCTGATTTATTTGATGTGACATTATTGCAGGTATTGCCTTAATTGGTATTATTTAGGGTTATATAAATTTTATTGCCGCTTTAAGCCGAGTACAGAGTTACGTTGTGCGAAGACGTTATCACGTCACGAGGTACGCGCAATAAGCATGGCCGGTGATGCTTAGACTAGGCCTATATAGACAGCATGACAGACCCCTTTACACTGCACTTTGAGAATGCCCGAGCTACGGGCAAAATGCGTAAGAGAGCCAGCCGTTTCTGATCTTTAGCAACACCCGTTGAAAGAGCTGTGCCTGTGCCTTAGATCTTCCTCCTTAGATTACCCTTACTATCTGTGCTGAGGGACAGATGAGTATACCTAAACACTATGTTAAGTTTCATTAGTATGTACCAATGGGAGTGTAATGTGTAGGTGCTTATAGTCACTGTACTGTACTAGGTATTCTACCTATGCTTATTGATTATTGGATGCTGCTATATGTATATTGTATGTTTTAGATGTTTTTAATCAATTTTGCATAGCATTACCCCCAACTATGAATTATTTCATGCAATAAAGGGATTGTATATAAAAAAAAAAAAATAGAGGGAGCAGCACCAATACCAATTACTCTACAGTAGTGTGACTTACTTACAGATTAAGTAGTGCACAGCAATCATACTACAGACCATAAAAAAGTTAAGCGTACATCTCACAGACAGAGACATACAGGAAAATATTGCTGAAAATTGTACTGCACACATGTATTGAAATACAAAATAAGAGGACCTAATCACCACTCCCTTAACTAATACATCTGCATCAGCTTTTGGTTCTAATAAACACAGCTTGGGACCACATAGATCTATAAGAAATTCATCACTTTATTTAAACATCACAAATACTATACACACAGGGGCACTTCTAGGGTTTTTGATGCCTGAGACAACTTTTTATTGCTGCCCTTTCGCTCGCCGCTGCCACGTTAAAGTGGCTGTGGCTTTGTTGATGGACGTGGCTAAAGTTTTACGATGTTGAACTTCCTATCACATAGGTATTTAGACAGTCAATAAGCAATAATGTAAATGACTAGAAACAGATATTACATTCCTTTCTCAAACAACTTTTGTTGCCACTACCATATTGCTCCTTTCAGGTTTTTGTTGCTAAAATCAACTTATTTTATTGCCTGTGCTATACATGTTGGTACAAGAAATGCCATAATTTCTGTAGTCTTAAAGATTTTGTCCAAAAGATTTGTAAGCCTGAAACCACATCAAGGTAGACTCTTTCAGCAGGGCCCTAACTAACCTAACTAGTCTATCGTAGCCTAACAAACTAAAAAAGGATTTTAAAAACATAATATCTATTACTAGGGAATATTGACCAATCAAAGGTAAAAAATATTCTTTTCCACCGCTGCCTGTCTGCCGCTTTTTTTGTTCAGTGCAGGGGTGCCGCCTGAGACAAGTGTCTCACTCTGCCTAATGGTAGATGTGGCCCTGTATACACAAAATTCCAGTTTCCCTCCTCCACCAAGACATTGATAAAAACCTAGGTCAAAAATTGTAAAAACGGTAATAGAGAGTGTATATTGGAGTTTAACAACAGAACTGGCTATGCATAGCATTCCTAATGTCCCGGGTGATCTTATAGTTGGAAATCCCACTAACGTGAAGTAAAAAATAGTATACCAACGGACTTCAGGAATCTTACTGTGGGAAGAAAGCATGCCTCATTAACATGCAGTTACAAATTCGGGACTTATGGTTCCTGGACCTCTTCACCTGATACTGCTGGCAATAATCTCCTTCCAATAAGTGGTGATCCTCCGTGGTAGAAAGTCAAAGTCCCGTTGCACACGCCATAATATACTGCAACTTACTGCTGTACGGAGGCACTGAACATACACAGCACAACATCCACAAGGCAGCCGGACCTCCGCAACTCTCACCGCCAAACCAAACAGTTTCAAATACGTGAATGCGTGTTTCATCACTAGCAACACGTGACTTTGTCAGGGTCCCTCTATAGTTCCTTCCCTTGCATTTTATATCCACGTCCTGGGCTCTTAAAGGGATGGGGGAATGAACATGAAACAAAATATGTACACTAGAGTCCTTATTTACAAGCAGTGTGGATAATCTCTTTAAGGGTATGAAAGTGCATTATTGTTACACCCCAAAACTTCCCTGTAACATTTTAGCAATCATTATAACAAATGATAAAGCAATATGTAGCGATAAAATGACTCCAGAGCAAATGGTTACACAGTTAAATTTCAAGTCAAATTCCTTCTTACAAAAGAGAGCATATAAGCTAATAAATAACTCTTCTGCCTATGAATTCAAGGTTTTAAGTAGTTAGTTCACACGAGTTTGATATCTATCTTAATAGGGTTCAGTTATCTTTTGAAACCTATTATCACCATCATCTAAGGTGTTCGGCGCCCAAAGGAGTATCTATTTCTTACAGGAAAAAAACATATCTTATAGCTTGGTATTTGCATACTGTATTTGCGGGGTGGGCAAACAAAAAAGGTTACTTAGGTTTACCAGAGAAATCCTTCTCTTTGTTTAACCCATTTGGGCTCCAGGTCCCTAAATTGTACATCCAGTTCAGTTATTTCTGAACTGGTGCATATATAGATATATATAGTTATAAAACCAAAGATGCGGGGAACCAGGCAAATATTCTAGGGTGATCCCATGTTTATTGAGAATAAACCGTGCAGAACAAACACAGCACAACATTTTGGCCAAATGACCTTTGTCAAGTGCACTTGATTCCAATGGAACCTTTACATCTGCAGAAGAATCAGTTCTTACCTTGCATAATAATAATATCTAATACTCTATCTTATAAGACTGTACACATAGTCATATGAATATCATCCCCACACAAGTCAAACAAATATTATTTAATATGTGGATTAGGGCTAGGCCACACTAGTGTGATTTTAAGTGCAATCCGATCGCTCTTTTAGAAAGTGCACAATAGTGTTGAGCTATGGGGCTGGCCACATCATCTCTGTTGGTGTTCTCTGCACTGCGATCCGCTTATCAGAGCACATACGATCACCATTTTTGGTGTGATTCGCATGCACTCCAATAAGGGCCAATTGCAGACAACAACGTGTGGTAACGTGTGTGCGATTGCGCATTGTATTGTGACCTCAGCCTTAATGTATAAAAAAGGTGCACTTGCTTGTTTCCTCAGTACAGAGCATACGTGCCCTCTATTTATTTTACTGTAGCAAGTTGTAAGAAATGTCGGTAACAGTAAGAAGCCACAAATTAAAGAAACCTTTCCCCCAAATAATACATAATTTAAAACTTAAATTTAACAAACAAAAACAAAACCTTGATAATACTTGACAGTTCTTTATGAAAGCAGTCTCCTAATATAAAGGGCCATATTATCAGTAATGCAGTATGATGCAGAACTCAAGAAATGTCCTCTGACAGTATGGAACTTCCCGCAGATTTAAAATATTAAGCTGTATTCTAAAATGTTTGATTCTCCAAAGCTACCAAATTATGGGAGATAAGCTTTCTGTACTGCAAAATGTGTTCATTTAATATTACAATTTCAATATAATGTCTCTATACCTGAAGCAGTGGGCTTAAAAGAAGTATGTGCATAGGGAGATAAAGGAGCTACTTAATAACATATGTTAAGAAGATAATGTGGGTGGCCAAGATTCAGACCAGGTATGCTGTCAGTCTTGAATAAAAGTGCCACTTATATTTACGAGTCTGTGTTTGGGCCACTTATATCTGTAAGTTTATCTCTCTATATCTCAGTATGTCTGCCTGTCTCTCTCTATAGCTCCACTATATATCTATATATCTCCTATGTATCTCTCTCCATCTGTATGTGTATTTTTCTCTGTCTCTCTGTCTCACTCTCTGCTTAAATGTCTCCGCCTTTATGTGTTTAATTGTATCTTTCTGTCTATCAATCTAAAAGTACCTAATAGGTGTGGCTTAATTGGGGAGAGGAAAGGGATGTGGTCTAAAAATTCCTCTATATTTTTGTATCTTAAAACTTGATTTCAGCAAGAAAATCAGCTTTAACCAAGACCACTACAGCACCTATTTTATGTGTGTTATTTTTATTACTTCTTTCCTGGTATTTAGCAGTTTGTGCAGGAAGTTTTGAAAAAGTCTTCATGAACATGAGAAAGATCTACAAAGATGCAGACTTTCATAAACAAATAAACAAGTTTATTTTTATTATTTTAATAACACAGCTTTCAACTAAACAAAAGTGATGAAACTTTGTTTCTTAACAAATCTGGTTTCGATTCAGAACTGTCTGTCTCGGAAATTTGTGGATCCAACAGATTTTTAGAAATTTTCAAAACTCAGAACTTTTTATCGAAAGTGTGAAAATTGAAATTTTAAAAATTCCATTTGAAATTTCAAAAAATTCCATTTAAATTTCAAAAAATTCCATTTGGAAAATTTTAAATTTCTTTTCAAAATTCAAGAAAGGCTTTTGAAAATTGGAAATACTCTGATTCAATCAAAATTTCAGAAATTCAATAGGTTCCTGTGGAACCACTATAGGAACTAAACTTGCCAGTTACGTTCACCTCTACAATGTTTAAAAAAACATTTCAGCTCCCCTGCTACAGCGATAATTTGGTTAAATCCTATAATCCTGTTAGATTTGTTTCTACATTGATCTCCTCTTGCTTTAACATCTAATTCTGCTTCAACTTTTTTTTTTATTTCATTTATCCTTTATACAACAGAAAGACAATCTCCAATCATTTTGTAGGTTTTTCATTTTCACTAGATAGCACATTATCTAATGTAGATTTTATATCCATTATTTTCTTATACCAAATATCAGCTGGAGGTGTTAGAGAAAATGTTTTGTCTTATACAATAAGGCATCTTTGTAGTCATGTGCCATGAGCTAAATTAAGCAGTATTCTGCTCTGTGCATCTTGAAGTGCATTGTGGAAGCATATACATACATATATACGATTTTGCTTACGACTGAGTGTTCCCATGACATTTCGATTGATCCTGCTGGAACCACCTCTCCTGTTCTTCTATGCGACCAACATGCGATCGCAAAATTAATGGGATTTTGCGATCGCATGCCGGTCATATATCTTTAAAAAAAATAAAAGTGCATACATCACTGCAATGTACAAAGATACAGCAAATATTTAACATCGTACCATTGCAAATAGCATAATTATACAAAGAGTTTATAAAACACAATTTCCACAAATATACAGTGTACATAAAGTGCTAGTACATTATTAAAACAACAACAAAATGTCCCTCCCTAGCAGGAACCAATATTAAACTATTGTTATCTAAAAAAAACTTGGCAAGTAAAGCAGCATCCCTCAAAACCCACATGTCTTTGGTCCTGCTCTTCCGGGAGCGGCTGTCAGTCATGGCGGTGATGCTAGCCATGACTGAAAGCTAATCCAGGACACACCTCCTATGTGTCTGCAGTTTTGGACTCCAAGGAGGTGCCCGTTCGGAAGGAAGCTGGACGTTTGGGTTTTGGGGGGTGCTGCTTAAATACACCATTGTCTGTAAAACATTTCTAAACCATACCTTCATAGGCAACATTAACAATTTTTTTTTCTGCAGTCTTGACCAACTACTGCAGGTGTTGGAGACTGGCCTGACCTATGAGGACACTCACTTCAGAAAGAGTGTACCACCAGCTGAACGTCTTCTTATCACATTGTGGTAAGTAAAATTTAAAATATAAATGTTATGTACAAACAGATACACAAAAAAGGGTTGATGATGATCATTATCAGACTTTTACATGTCATATACAAACAGATAGTCTGTTATGGTTGGAGTTGTTGAACATATGGAACTTTGACTGTCTGAGCTTATTTGACTGGTTGGGCGTGATGGTGGGTTAAGTGTAGCATAGGTTGTTCACATGGGTTCTATGTATGGTACTGGAGAATTTTGAAGTGGAGTGTGTTGTGTAGTATGTTGTAGGGTGTATTGTGGTGTGTGTTGTGGAGTGCGTGTTTTTTGTATGCCTGATGAGGGTAGAAATGACTGTATAGTGTTCAAAAGGGCAACATGTAAGCTTATGTGCTTTTCCTCTGCGACTCTTTTTAAAGGTGCAAGGCTACAAGCCATAACATATGCTGGACTTTTGTCTTTTTTCTTTGCTTCCATCAACTCCATTACTGACTTAAGTGAAGTGGCTAGATCATCATCATCCTTTTTTTTGGGGCTTGGTACACTTTTTTGGTGTTGCGTAGGCACTGTGTATGCCTGGAAATTGCAGGTGAATGTTCATATGATGATAAATGTGCAGTTGCTTGTGTTTGTGGTGGGGACCTTACTGTTGGTGAGTGTGCAGGCCTGAAATGATCAGCGGAGTGTATTAATGTCTCATCCTCTGGAGTGCTACTAAACAGGTCAACACTCTCGGCATTTGACTCCTCAAGTGGGAATGGTCTCCTTTCGTCCTCCGAACATAAATTATCCTCAGTTCTGGAAAACAAAACACTTTGTGAGCACATATGTGTATGCGTGAAAGTTGGGATGCACCACATGTTGACATAAGATAATTACGGTCTTGATTGTAGAGATGATCGCAGAAATGCCAATAGATTTGTGTATTTGTAATGCCTCCTTGTACTGCTTCCGGACCCACTTCTACTTTCTTTCTCCTCAGCACGAATTTCTTTCTGAAAGTTGTCACGCACAGATCGCCAACATGTTTTCAGCTCTTGCACTGTAATGAAATAAAACACAATTTTTACTGTTTATTAATAATTTTTTTTCACAAACAGGTTTCTATCGACTGGACACAGTTATGCCTCCATGCATTATGAATTTAGGATGGGGAAAAAATTGTGTTGCACACGTGCAAAGTGATGTGGAAGGAGCTCCAGCCAACTTGTCTACCTTTCCCTAACAAGGAGAAATAGCAGGACATCAGCAATATGTTCTGGTCAAGGCATAGCTTTTCAAATTGTGTGGAGGCAATTGATGGCAAGCATAATCAGATTGTGATGCCACCATGCAGTGGAAGCCAGCACTTTAATTATAAGAAATATTTTTCAATTGTTCTGCTTGCTGTGGTTGACGCGGACTATAAATTTATTTATGTGGATGTTGGATCCTATGGTAGCACCAATGATGCAAGGATCTTCAGCAGGAGCCGCTTTGGTCAGTGACTGAGCATGGGCAAGCTTGAAACACAAATATTGTTGTGTTTTGTTCCTGTACAACACATTATACATAGCCCTGTCCCAATATGATTTTCAATTAAATTCATTTTACAAAATATTCAACGCACCTGCGTTTCAAAAACAGATACAAATTGATGTAGTGTGATCGAGCCCTAAATGAGGAAATAGGATACAGTGCTGTGTACTGTATATGAAGGAGGGTACAGAGCTGTGTATATAAGGAAAGAGGGTACAGCACTGTATATGGAGTAAGAGGGTACAGTGCTGTGTTTATGAAGGAGGGTACAGTGTTGAGTATATAAAAAAGGGGGTACACTGCTGCACTGGATTTCTAAATGGTAATGCAACTGTTACAGTTTAACGATTTAGTATGCTGGAATAAAAATTCAAATGTGTTCCACATTAGGTAAATGAGCTCTTTCTTATCTCTCGTTCTTCAATTGATGTAACAGGAGCCAGTGGTGGATCGCACTAGTGAGTAAGTTTTCTATCTTCATTACAGGCTCCTGTTACATCAATTGAAGAATGGGAGGTTAGACAAAGCTCCTTTACTTCCCCTTTTAAAATTAATTTAAAAACAAAATAATGAACTAATCCTTTAAAGGGGAACTGGTGTCCAAAAATGACTTTAGGTAAATTGAGGGAAATTGATAGGAGTTTCTCCCCTGAGAATTTTTGCAATTTATTTCCATTGTTTATTTTGCATAGTTTTGAAGATATTTACATTTTTGTGTGTGATATGGCAGCAGCATCACCAGGTCCCCTGCACTTCCTGCTTCCTGCTCTGAAACTGTCAGTCAATCTGTCCTGTGTCGTCTTCTCCCCTTTGCAGCCCCCCTGGTCCCTCCCACTCATGGACCCCATGGTCCCTCCAGTTGCAGGCCCCCCATGTAGCCCCGCCCACTCAAGGGTGCCTAAGCCCCGTCCACTCGTGGGTGCCTAAGCCCTGCCCACTTGTGGGTGCCATGGGTCACTCAGACCCCCCCCCCGAAAACTGTGGAATCAGCCTTTTCAGGCAGAGAACTCTGCCTGAAAAGGCTTTTTTTTACACAGTGAAAGAGAAGGGCTGTAGATTCCCTTTCCTTCTCTGTCAGGACTTCACACAGCAGAGAGGAGGAGGGACTTCCTGTCTCCCTCACACACTGAGGGAGTCTAAGGCTGTGTTTGCCGGTGGCACTGTGCAGGAGAAGCCTCAGAAATGTCACAAGTCAGCCTCCCACCCATTAACTTTCTGGTCAGTCATTTCTGTATATCTTGGGCTGTGGAGCACGTAGAGAGGTGGTTGGTGGCTCGTTTTAAAGGTAGGAAACTGGCCTTTCATTTAAATTTAACTAGTTCCCCTTTTACCACATCATATACATATCAGTAAATATTGCAAGCAACAATGGGAATAATGGTCTTTAATGGGTGTAAGCTAAACAAAGTGGCAAGGCCAAAAAAAATCCACGCACACATCTCTTGTCCCATGTGTCCCTCTTTTGCCTTTTAAAATGTTGGGAGGTATACAGTGTGGGTTGGTACGTGTTATAGGGAGCCCAGGAATTTACCCAGTATGGGGCCCATATAAGTCTGATGGTAGCCTTGAGCTTGTGTAGAGCTTAGCTGACATTTTAAAGCCTCTAAATAGGAAATTCCACACAAAAAAAAGTTGTATGCTGTTATTTAACATAATTTAGCATGCTATTTTAAACTTTTAAGAATCCAGGACCATGCTTAATAGTCCTGAATGGATTTTCGAAAGCTACCCACACATGTATTTAATCCCCAACATTGAAAGTATAAGTCAGTCCTGAATTTAGACCCTCACAGCTAGCTGAACATGGAAACCAAGTTACTTCTGCATAGTAAATTTTCATCATATGAACTTATTAAAACCAATATTTTATTTCATTCCCATTAGAAACACAATAAATATGAACATTTATAAGCAAAGCAAGTTTAGTAGCGTTAACTTTAACACAAAGCCGTACAACAGAACAAAAATGCAATTACTGCTTATTTTAAGCATCACTTGATATAGTTGAACAAGGGTTATATTAAATGCCAGCAACCAAATGCCAAGAAATTTAACAAGCCTCCCAATGAAGATATTAACAATGAAACATGAATGTCAACAACCTTCTATGATCTTTCTCATATTCACACATTAGCCTGCATATGCCTGCCACTTTTAAGTTCAACTATCATACATTTAAATAGAGATATACTGCAGAGGTCAAACTATTATACTAACGGCAATTTAATTTGCTTTGATCTACTCTCTAAGTTAATCTGCATGCAAAATTCAAATATTCTATCACATTACATGTACTATACAGTTTACACTGTTTAGATAATATATATATTTATACTGTATATATCCTGCCTGAACTTATTCCACCTTTATTGCAAAGCTGCACTCAAAAACAATCAGTTTAGTGAAAAAAGAAGCTATACCAATTAGGCTAATATCACACAGGTCACCATTCTGTTACTAGCGAAACGCTACATATTTGTATATTTTTGTACGTGCTACTGTAATTTGTGTACGTGTTTTGTACGTGTTGTACAAAAATCACAAGCTAGTGATTGTGGAAAATCTCACAGAAACACACATTTCAATGGTGTAAAAAGCATTGTAAGATGATATTGTCTAAAAGGAGTTAATCCCACATAACCCAACGAACTCTCAGGTAAGTGTGGTTTTAAATCCAATTTTCTGGGTCCTGTGCCATTTTGTATTAATGGCACAGGCACCCAATGCAATCCCCTATAGAGTTACAGGGTTATTCAATAAAAGTTAAAGGAGAACTAAAGTCCCCAGATAACATTGTCCCAATAGACAGAGCACATTCAGAAACACACAACAAGCTGTGTCTCATCTCTCCCTTTGCTGTGGATGCTGGGTGATTTATGAAAATAACCTGTGAGTACAAGGGGTCAGCTCCCTTAATTCACCTTATCTGGGAACACCCCACTAACTGTGCGCAGTACACATTTACAGGAAACTGCAGTCTTGCTTCCTGGAAGCTGACAGCCAATCATGTTACAGCTCAGAGATCCCTCCCTCTGACACAGAACTCAGATTTCAGTGCAGTTTTTTTATAAACACATTACAAATGCGCCTGTCCCTAACAATGATAAATTCCTATGCTTTTCATACAAAAAAGAAAAGTAATCTTTGCAGTGTATGTCTTTGCTAGCATGGATGAAAGAAACAGAAGATTTCAGCTAAAAATAAAAGTAAGTATGGGGAATCAAACCAGCAACCTTCTATACTGTGTCTTTCTAAAAAGAGAGATTTCTACCGCTAGGCCACAATGGCTAATAAGTAATTTTCGACATGTGAAGGGCAATTTACCCAGGAGCGCTGCCGGTGCTCAATGCTCCTGCCCCTTATTAACGTCACGCTAACTGATTTGCGCTCAGTTAGTGAAACGTTAATGTTTGCTTTGCGGCGGCTGCGCGAGATCCAGAACAGGAACTTGCGCAGCCGGCACAAACCTATTTACCAGAGGCTGCGCAGCTCTTAAGACGTAAGTATTTAATGCTACTAATAGCTGGCGTTAAATACTTACAACAGGGTGTGGAGTCTTAATCTTTTGCTAGAGACATAATAAAAACAAAGGGAGCATGGGGAATCAAACCTGTGCCCCAATACTATATTTTTTTTACCTACCCAGCACTTTAGCAGAACACACCACCAGTGAATTTGCAAAAGATAGATGTACATTTTCAGTACATTCACTACTGGAAGACTCAGCAATTCACGCTGGTTGGTAAATAAATAACTGTTGCTATATATAAAGTTTGTACATATGTAGAAACTTTATATTTTTGTAGCAACATGGAAACAAACAAAAAAGCAATAAACTCAGGCAGTAGACTAGTTTAAATTGTTTCATAAGTAAACTCTGTGATTAGAACTTGTGACTTCTTGGTGTGTTTGCTCCTAACAACACAGCATTTACCTGGTAGCCACCAGCAACTCAGTTGTGATCACAGGTACATTTAGAAACTTTCTTTCACTAGAAACAGAAGCTAGAAATTTTGTGCATAGAGACAGTGAATCCTGGGGTCTAGGGGCGTGGCTCTTTGAAGCCAACATGGGCTATGAGTTGTACTGGCAACAACATGGAAGCCTCCTTTGTTACAGAATCTATTACTTATATCTACTAAATACAAATAACTAGAGAAGAATCTTTCAATGTATAGGTGCTCTGGGGAGAAAAGCTTTCATATTAGGATTTTAAAAAATTAAGTTTAGTTCTCTTTTAAAGTTGCGCTAACTGATTTGCTATTGGTTAGAGAGATTTTAAGTCCATATTTGTGCCGCAAATTATTAATGTGCAGGTTAAAAGACACCCGCGCATCCATCGCTCACAATTCAATATCATGTTTGCGCTACTTTTAGAGCTAATAGCCACTGTTAAAATCACGCTGTGGGTAAATCCCTTTTGAAATGTACCCACTTGCACAAAGACGATATTGAAACACTTTTGGGAGATTTAACCAGAGGAATAGGGGGCTCTAGGTAAATTGCCCTGCTTATCGTTTAAAAATCAGATGTTAGCTTTCAAATATTAAAGGGTATGTCCACCCTTCTAAAAACTGTTTACATAACATTCCCCCTGTCCCCCCAGCCCCAACCGCTATATTTGTATTATCAGAAATGCCCAAAACTTACTTCCTTCCCTCTTTCCTCCCCGCACTGCCAGGCCCTCTGCTTGCGAGAAAATGCAAGCAGAGGGGCGGGACCGGCAGTCGCGTCTGTGATTGGCTGAGCGGCAGGCAATCACAGAAGCGGCTGTCGGGAGTTCAGTGCGGTGGAGGAAAGAGGGAAGGTAAGTAATGTTTTGGGCATTTTCTGATAATACAAATATAGCGGTTGGGGCTGGGGGGACAGGGGGAATGTTATGTTAAAAGATTTTTACACTAGGGGAAGGGAATCTTAATCGGGAGGGAGGGGAGGGAGAGGGAGGGGGGAGGGAGGGAGGGGGGAGGGAGGGGGAGAAGGAGGCTGCAGTACCAGCCAAACTTCTCCCGGAGCCAGATAGGAGGCAGAGTCCTATATGGACTCTGCTATCCTCCTGGTGGGCATTTTTTTGTGACTTTGAGGGGGGACTAGGAAAACCATATGGAGCTGGGATGTGAGGTAAGGATTAAACTACACTACACAATGGGGCCAGTAGTGTGGGGGATTATAGTTTTGGGGGTGGACATGCCCTTTGGTTGAGGCAAAATTAGCATAAGAACTTTTATTAAATCTCCCTGTTAGTTTTTGCACTACATTGTAGCACAGAGGCCAAGAGATAACTGATGAATAGAGCTAATTATCACATTTTACCTTTAGATCCTACTACACTACACTATTCCAACATCTTCTAGATGAGGCATTTGATGGTTCAGCCCTTACTTACCCACTAAGGAAGTTGATTTTATGAACATTGAGATTCCAATGATACCAACTTTTTATATACCTTTAAAATTGCATAAGAACATTGTGACACCATAGTATCATGGTTAGGGAGTATGAATGTGAACATTTATTTATAGCTTTTCTGGGCAGCCATTTGTTTTGGGGCTGGTGTGTTACATATGTGATTTTTCTGACTTCATCCTGAAGGAAAGGAACACATCATGATTACTTGTGTGTAGAATCATTATACTCCAATATAGAACATGAGGCAGGATTGAGAGCATGTCAATACTTCCTTGAAATGGACAATGCCTACTCCAAAAACAGGTATGAATATGTTCTTAGACTTCAGCTTTTACATCATAATTATTTTTGATTTAATAACGTCTATTACCTGCCATTGAAGGGACAGTGATGGGCACAAAATTCGCTCCACCATATTCCAATCTGTATATTGGATCATGGAAGCGTGAATGTGTCTTCAATGAGGATCTCATTTTTTTACATCTTGTATAGATGTGTGGGCAGGGTTGCACTGGCGTATCAGGGAAATCCCTCTGTGTTATAATGTTGTTATTATCACAGTAAACGCTTTATCACATTTTCAGTGTGCAGCCTTTGTAAAACTTTTGGCCTTCTACTTCACCACATCACTGAATGAAGCCCCCAGCAAGGCAGACATTTTTTAAGTAAATAACTTTACCTAATACCTGGACCCTGTCTGCCACAGCCCACAACCATGGTTACCTCTCTCTCAATTTCTAGAACTCCCCAGTAACATGACCTACAAACTAAAACAGCTGTGCTGCACTGCACCTCCAATTGGTTTAAAGTCTAGAACACCCACTGTGATCACATATGAAATGTCTGGAAGGCCTTAAATGTTAACCTTTTCTATTTTATTTACTTTTTACTTCATGTGATCACAGTAATGTATACTACAACCCCTTTGTTAATAATATATGCAAGTTTGCAAATAATATGATATTGTATGGGGCCTAGGAATGTGCATTGATTATCTTTTCTATGTTTGTATAAATGTTTGACCAGATCAGTAGCACTTCTGCAAAATGTTATTGTAATTTAGCCTAAGGAGAGATTCCACAGTCCTTGTTTGTATTTATTAGAAAGCATGGTCAAGCTTCCATGTGGAAGCAGCACCCCCAACACAGCCCTTTAATTGGAGGTCTTATGCCTTTAATATAAAGCACTGGATGAACTCTTTCCTCACTATAAAAAGCTAAGAGTGGGGAAAGTGGGATAGTCTGCTATTTTGATCCAGTGAACAAGTTGAGAAATACAATAGTTTGATAAAAGTAAAAAAGGTATCTCTACCCTGAAATCTACATTTGTTCCCTTGGCCTCTGCCGCACCAGCAGCCGCATCCTAATGGACACTACAAGACCACTATAAGGTAAGGGTTTTTTAACACTACACATGGGGCCAGCAATGGGTAAACTTTTATTTTTGGGGTATTCATGTGATCACAGTGATTTAGGCAAAAAACCCTATATAATGTATGCCAGTGTTCAGATAATATGATATGGTATAGGGCCTGGAAATGTGCATTGGTTATCTTTTCTATGTTTATATTTATACATTAATTTATTTACCTAGGTCAGACCCTTGCAACCAGATTTTTAATAGCAAACAAACCAGTTGCCGTGGTTACTATGGTTAATACTAAAACGATGAGTACTGTAGGATAAGGTGATACCTTTTTATTATGGACTAACAGTTCATTTTTACAGACAAGCTTTTGAGAAATGCACTTCTCTCTTCTTCAAGTCAAGCAGTATTCTTGACCTTAGGAAGAGAGAAGTGTACCTCTCGAAAGCTTGTCTGTAAAAATGAACTGTTAGTCCATAATAAAAAGGAATTACCTTATCCTGGACTAACACGGCTAGAACCATTTTATCTGTTACTATGGTTAAAGGACAATTATACTCACCTTCCGTCTGTTCCTCCAGGTGTTTTATTATTCATAGGGAGGTGGGAATAAGCTATCTTATATCCCTGAAAATAATAGATGCAGATGCAAACTATATTAAATTACTGGTTTAGTGCCCCTTTAATTCTCTGTTTGCTATTGTTATTTAATGGGAAAAAATCAGATTTTTGTATTTAGACTAAAATATTTGTATTTGAAATTAAATGTGAGAGACATACTTTTTATCACAGGAGATCACAAGATGTTGGAAAATTTAAGCAACATTAGTATAGTATTTGAAGTTGAATAAAGACATTAAGTCCATCCAGTCCAGCAATATCCTCATTTCCTGCCTAACTGTTGATCCAGAGGAAGGAAAAAACCACACCAAATTTATGAAGGGGGAAAAATTCCTTCCTGACTCCAAGGGCCCTATTTATAAAAGATCGTTATTGTTATCGGAGAAATAATGATCGCCATCATAAAATAACGACTGTTATTTTCCGATAACGACCGTTATTTTCCGATAACGACCGTTATTTTCCGATAACGACCGTTATTTTCCGATAACGCCCGGTATTTTCCGCATAACGACTGGTATTCGGGAAATACCAGTTGTTATCGGGAAATACCGGTTGTTATCGGAAAATAACGGTTGTTATTTTACGATAGCGATCGTTATTTTTTTTGATAACGATAACAATCTTTTATTAATAGGACCCCAAGTAGCAATCATTGTATGGTCTACATTCATTCTACAATAAGATAAATCCCCAGTGTACAAGGAAAGAGTAAAAAAAAGTCTAAAAACACACTGGGTATTTTTACAATGGGATGAACACACACCCTCCAACTGTACTGTTTGGGCAATACAAAGTGGGGAGTCTGTCTGTGTGAGTGTGGGTCTCTGTGTGTTAATACCTTTGACACTCTCAGTGTGTTTGTATGTGTCTCTGCATGTAAATGTCTATATTGGAATGTATGTAAGAGTGTGACTATCAGGGCAATGCAGTACTTTTTATGTGCAAACTTACCTTACTGAGATCCTGCCATTACTGAACATCTTGTGAGATTCAGTACATCACAGGATATCGGAAAGGTAAGCTACACTGCTCTCACCTCAATGCAATATAGGTGTACAAAGTTCCGTGCTAATAGGTAACACAATACACAAATCTTAACTCAAATTGAATTGCATTAGTGGCGCTACACAAAGCCCAAAACTTTTTCAAACATTTTTTTCACACCGGCACTGCAAAGTCAGTGTAAAACCCATGTTAACTCGATTATACATCAGCTAGCATGGGTTTTATGCTGATTTGCTAGTGTGTTTAAGACATTATCAGGGTTATTCAATAAAAGTGCTTATCGTTAAAAAAAAAGTGCTTATCGGTGCTAAATTCGCCCCAACCAATCAGATGTTAGTTTTCAGATCTTAAATGATTTCTGATTGGTTGGGGCAAAATTAACACCATTTTTAACAATAAGACCTTTTATTGAATCTCCTCCTATGTATTTGCAAGTGTGTGAATATACAGTATAATAATATAATGATAAAAAGAAACGTTGTGAGAGAAAATTTACGATAAGTTTGTGTGAACGATAAGTTTTGTGTGAACGAGAGAGATGTTTTTTGTTTTTTTATCCAGGAGGACGTCAAAGTTAAGCTCCTTGGATATAAAATTCTAACTCTGCTGTTAAATACATATATGAGGGTCAGTAAATGTTGCTGTAAATGTATAGGGAGCCACTAACTATGACATCAATATATATTGGGGTCAGTAAATGTTACTGTACCTGTACAGGGGTTCAGTAACTCCGCTGTTAATATATCTATTGAGGGTCACTAAATGTTACTGTATATGTACAGGGAGACAGAAATTCTGCAGTAAATATATATTGGGAGCCAGTAAATGTTACTGTATACATACAAGGGTCCAGTAACTCTGCTGTAAATTAAAGATGGACGAATTTCATCTTTTTACTTCTGAACTTTAGTAAAAGATCTGAAGTTCGGAAATCAAAATTAAAATTACAGTTAAAATAATAATGGTAAATTACTGTACATGGCTGTGGCACCTGGCAAATGGTCCTGGGAATACATCCACCAAAATGCATTTAAACACTTCTTTCCCCCACAATCGGGCAATTGTCGGGTTTCCGCACGCTACATTCAAGGTTTATGGCCAATTTGAGGGTTACTGAATGATACTTTCGAGGGTTAACGAACAATACTTTCAAGTGTTACAAAACAATACTTTCGAGGGTTACAATAAATGACTGCCACATTCGAGCATTAACGAACTCAAAGACTACATTCGAGGGTTACCGAAATCAAACGATACATTAGAGGGTTACTGAAATCGACTGCTACATTCGAGGATTACCGAAATCGACTGCTACATTCGAGGGATACCGAATGATACATTCGAGGGTTACCGAATGATACATTCGAGGGTTACCGAAATCGAAAGGCTACATTCTAGGGTTACCGAAACTGAAGGCTCCATTCGAGGGTTACCAAAATTGAAGGATACATTTGAGGGTTATCGAATTTGAAAATGTTACATTGGAGGGTTACCGATTAGAGAAATCAATAATTATAGTATTTTTTAATGATTGAATTTAATTAAATCGAAAATAAGTCCGTGAGTTTGGAAATCCCAAACTATTTTGGATAGAGTTTGGATAGTTTGAGTTCATCTGACTCAACTCAAGTTGTTTGGGCTTGGGTTTGGGTCCATGACTTTTGTAAATAGTAAATGTTGCTGTACTGTATATTTACTGTACAAGGAGGTGCCGCTGTAAATGTATAGATGGCCATTAACTGTGGCATCTATATATTTGAGTTAGTAAATGTTATTATATCTGTACAGGGGTCCAATAACTCCATGGATAAAATATATTGAGGGTCAGTAAATGCTGCAGTAAAGGAGGCCAGTAACTCTGGCATCAATATATATTGGGGCCAGTAAATGTTACTATACCTGTACAGGGGGCCAGTTACTGTAGCATCAATATATATTGGGGATCAATGTTACTGTATTTGTACAGGGAGCCAGTAACTCTCTTGCTAATATATATTGGGGGTCAATTAATGCTGCTGTAAATGAATAGGAGGGCCAGTAACTCTGGCATCAATATTGTATTAGACTTAAAGGTTTAAGTGTACAATCAGAGAAATTACCGCACACTTTTCACTCTGTTTAGTACCTGGTGCTTGTGTGTAGGTGTGTAGCTGTATTACTCCTTTTCCATATGTAGAAAACCAGTCGCACACAAGATTTTGACTTTAGGCTTCTATATTAAATTAGCGCATGTGAAACGTACAACGTTTCAGGGATAACAAACCCCTTCTTCAGATACATAAATGGCTATCACATGCTACTAACAATCCCCTAGAATATATACCCTCCCTCACAGGATCTGACATCACAAACCAAACCCATTCATTACAGATACCTGATACCCTTACTGTTACATTTTTTTTGCGCATTTTTTACCTTTTATACTTTATACATTAACAAGTTTACAATTCATTTTCTCAAAGGAAAAACAGACCTGGTTTAGATTCATTTGATTTCCCTTACACAAAGTGATATAAATCATAGTCCCTGTTGAGACCTTCTGGATGTAAACTCCTAAGTTGGTGAACCAACCATACCTCTCTCCTTTTTAGGATTAACCCACGGTCACCCCCCCTACTGGGTAAAGTGACCCTCTCCAGCACCCTAAATTTCAATTAATTTTCATTATATGTCCTGCCTCCACATAATGTTTTGGGACAGGTAATTTCAATTCTTTTTTACGGATGCTAGAGCGATGTTGGGAAATCCATGTTTTCACCATCTGGGTGGTTTCCCCCACATATAGTTGGTCACAAGGGCACCACAAAACGTAAACCACAAATGCCGTATCACATGTACAAGTCTTACTACAATAATATTCCTTACCTGTTTTAGGATGTTTGAAGCAGGGGCCTTTGTCATCAAACCTGCATTGTGCGCAGTGTAGACAGGAGTACATCCCTGATTTCTTTTTGCCCAGTAATATACTTCTGTCCACCCTGTTCTTTTTAAAAGTAGATCTAACTAGACTGCTGCCTAGTGTAAAGCCCCTTTGGTAAGAGATCAACGGGGTAGCTCTAAATTCCTCAACTTCAGGGTATGAGTGTCAGAGCATATGCCAGTTCTTTTGTATTACCTATCTACTAGATCACTACCTACCACAAAGTCCATTATTAGTGGTATCCTCTTACCCCCAGACTTAATGGTCCTGTTCTTGTGAAGTGTAACCTTTTTTTGCCTACGTTCCCTTGCGTGATGCATACTCTGATGGAGAAAAGCCAAAGTTGTGAGAGGTATGTCCAGAGGGGCCAAGCCTGTCTGTCTCCTCAACAATGTTGGTAAACTGCAGTGAACCTACTCTATCTCAATGGTTCTGCTCTTGTGCCTTACCCTTTCTCCCCCTTTCCCTTATATGATGCAAATATGATTATATGATGCAAATATGATGCAAATTACAAAAATAAATAAAGTGAAAGTTTAGTGCAAATACATAAACTTTTAAGAAAAAAAAAGCAGTATTTATTATGGAAAAAAGAGCAGTCATTTTAATGACCTTAACCTGCCCATTCAGGATTGTGTCTGTGTATAAATAAATGCAACCGAAATACTGACTTCCTGTTTGCAGGACCCCTAATATAGACTGTTATGGTCTTGCCCATGGCCCAGTGCCTGGGTTGATTCAGTTGCTCAGTAGAGATCTGAACACAGATAATGTGCATTAGTGTGGATTCTGCAAAGAAGAAGGGCCTTACATATCCTGAAGTGTCAGCTCGCTAATGTCAACAGCAAGGAATAGCAAGGTGTATAAATTCAAATGATTTTTCAAAATGGAAGAAAATATACAGAATAATTAGGTATGCAAAATATAAACTAAATATAAAATTGTCCTTTAAAGACAATTTTTTTTAACCCCTTTTGTTGAGGTATACAATAAGAAATCATTGCCACTGCCATCATGCTGGATATGATTCTTCTTGTATAATTATGAGCACCCCTTTTTAAGAGCTTCAGAGACAGATTCTAGAAATATTGCATTTTCAAAAAATTCTCGAATTTCCGGAATTAATATCAACTGTTGAATACAGAAGCTCGAAAGTAGCGCGGACTGGATTTTTGGAAGTTCCGCCATCTCTCCTGCTCAGTGAACAGGTCATGTTACTCTACTTTAGTTCATCTTCCATAACTTGGCAGTCAGCAGAGATCCAGAAATTATTACCATCTTCTGAGCTGATAGAGTGCTTGTAATAATATATAAAGGCAGAAGATGATGTTATTGACTTTGTAATGTTGCAAGGACTGGGATAAGTGTCAATAAGACTTGGGGTTTGAAAGGACCATTCAGAAAGGCTGCGCTCAACAAAAAAGGCATATAATCAATACTCCAAAAAGCAAAATGCTACATTATGAGTTTGTGATGATGATAAATGACCTGCTTTCGTCAGCCACAGATTATACACATTGATGCACACAATGAAGCAGTTTACTTAAGTGCAGGCACTTCTTATTCTAATACCTGGAATTATTTGAGGCAACATATCATAAATATCACAGCTGCAAGCCTAATCTGAGTTCCTGATTGCATGAACCTACTATGCATGCCATGATGGAAAAAATATTTTTAAAAAGCTAATAATGGATTTGCTGTGTTATTGACATAATTGCACTATTAATTCATAGAACTACATTTTAACATGGTGAGATACTCTGCAATAGATATGGCAATACAAAGTATACAACTTTTGTGGCATTGTGAATGTTCAAGCCAGTAGGCATTGCACGTATAGGTGTCTATATAGTTGCAAATGTTTTCCTGACCTGTTTATCTGCAGCAACCAATAAGACAATATTTAGTTGTAATACAGAAGTAAAACTACATATACATACATTATTACATCTGTAATATTACAAACAGCCTCTCATTATATAATGAGCAGCTGCATTGACTTATTGTACAAGTGTAATTTCATGCATAAAGTACCACTGTGTAGCAATAAAGAGGAACTAAACTAACCAGACAACATTGTTCCAATAGGCAGACCATATTCACAATGACACAACAAGATGTGTCTCACCATCGCTGATTTATTTAATTAACCTGTGGGTACTAGAAGTCAGCTCCCTTATTTCTTCTCTTTGTGTTGATGGGAGTCTAAGAGTATGCTGTACATTTCGGAACATTCTCTCTAGTACATAGCAGATCAAAACAAGGAAGCAGCAATACCCTTGCAGCCGGTCACCCTAACTGATTCCATAAAACTGCTTAAAATAGTATACCACCTCTCAGTATATCTGCCATTAAAGGTGGCCATACACTTTTCCATCGCAATGTGCCAACAGATCACATTGGTATCTGTCGGCACATTGCGAAGGGAACCTGCACACATGGAACTGACCGATCCATGGTCATGCGGCCATACACGTTAAGATTGTATCGGCTCCCTTTACTTGAACGATAATGGGAAAATCCCATTGTGGAACGACGTGATTTACCCATTATCGTTCAAATGTATGGCCACCTTAAGTCCAGAAACAGAATGGTAGGGCGGTAAAATCAGCAATTTCATATTGTTTCTGGTGGACTGCCAGCAATTCATGCTGTCTGGAAAGGGTAACATCAGCTTTCAAAGTCATACAAAATGAAACAATGAATACTGGGATCAGTGGGCATGGCCAATAGTTGAGCATGCTCACAAGGCTGTTTGTGATAGCTTACTAGTTTATTGTTGGTTTTATCTACCTATTTATTTCACACATTCTTTTTTTATAAACATAATTTTTATTAGTTTTCCGCATAAAGCATAAAATAGTACAAAATCAGATGAGTTGGTTTTTACATAAGATTTCACATATCTATACAGTTTATTTTTCAAATTTGTTTTGAGATATTGCATACATTTTTTCACAATGCATGTTTGTTGTTTGGTAGCTCCGACCCGAGTTAGGGGGCCGGAGCGTCTGACCTGGGGGAAAGGAGCCAACCCAGGAGAGAGGGCAGTAGCCGTAGGCATGGGCAAAGGAGGAGCAGATACTCCTCCTCCTCTGATAGTAGCGAGGAGTCCTAAGGAGGAGCAGATACTCCTCCTCCTCTGATAGTAGCGAGGAGTCCTACAGACGCTGGCGCAAAGAGCACCGCCGCAGGGAGCGTCGCAGGCATCGCTCTAGATCTGGTGATGCTAGCCGGCGTCGCAGACAACACTCTAGAGACAGAAGGTCTAGAGCTTCACGGTCCTCTACCTCAGGCAGGAGCAGGAGGTCGTCCCCGGCTCTACGCGAAGGAGGTGACAGGATGGGGCTGCTCACTGAGCACGGACAAGCGAGTCCACGTCAGGTGATCCCGGAGGCCCTAGAAGGGGCGAGTACAAGTGTGGTACAGTCGTCAGGAGGTGGTGAGTACACTTGTGCTGGGGCATGGGGTAACACGGGGGGTGGAGAAGGTGGTGAGCTAGTTCAGGTCCTACGGGCCTTAATGGGGAAACTAGACACCATGCCAGCTGGGCCGTCAACGAGCCCTGCCCCAGGGGGAGTGACAGCACTCCAGCCTGTGCCAGAGGTGCCTTCGGTGGAAGCGCTGAAGGAAACTTATTTTTGTGGTGTGAGCCCCCTAGGGGTACATCTATCAGCGGAGACCAAGGAGAAAATTTGGATAAACGAGTTCGTTGATATATGGTCCTTGGTCTCCACTGATATGGTCACTGTTGACAAAGAAATAGTGAAGACAGATAAGGGGGAAAGGAAGCCCAAGGTGGCTAAGACGTTTGGGAACTGGCTACAAGCCTTTTGTGTTTTGGCCGGGGTGATTGGCCAGAAAGCCCCCCAAAAATGCTCCGAACTTTTTGTTTATCTGGACATGATTTTCGGAGCGTATAAAACACATGGTGGGTCGGCCTGGCGCCAATATGATGAGGAGTTTAGGAGGCGCCTGGCCGTCAGACCAGAGATGGGCTGGAATATTAAAGCCGCAGATTCTTGGATAAGAATCATGCTGGCACAGAGAGCGCCCCTAGGGTCTAGTTCAGCCCAAGTACCAAGCACGGGGAGTAGCAATTTTCAGCCCTCCGGAGCAAAAAGAACCGGCTCCTGCTGGCTCTTTAACGAAGGCAACTGCAAGTTTGGAGCGGCTTGTAGATTCAAGCACGAATGCTCCTTTTGCGGGGGAGGCGGCCACTCAGCCGCCAAATGCTTTAAGAAATCCCTTACAGTGCCAAGGCGGGCAGGAGGGAACAGGCAGCAGGACACCAGTGAACGTGGGGGCCATGGAGCACTGGTTAGGAATGTACCCGGAGAAGGAAGAGGCAGAGTTAATCAGGGGGGGGTTTAAGCAAGGTTTCAGAATCCCCTTTAAGTTTTCTGGGTTACCCAAGTTTGCCCCCAATTTGAAGTCGGCCAAGGAAATGCCGGAAGTTGTCAGGGAAAAGGTTATGGCAGAGGTTAGATTTGGGCGCATGGCGGGTCCATTTTCCGAGCCCCCATTTTACAACCTTAGGATTTCACCACTGGGTATAGTCCCTAAGAAGGAGAGTGGTAAGTTCCGTTTAATTCACCACTTATCTTACCCGAAGGGGAGCTCGGTAAATGATGGTATTTCTAAAGAAGCGTCCTCGGTCTCGTATGTATCATTCGACAGGGCAATTCATTTAGTAAGAAAGGAAGGTGCGGGGGCCTTGTTAGCTAAATCAGATATAGAGGCGGCCTTCCGCCTTCTCCCGATTCACCCCGACTGCTTTCATCTATTGGGATGTCAGCTAGACGGCAGGTATTTTTACGACATGTGCCTTCCCATGGGCTGTGCCATATCCTGTTCCCTATTTGAAATTTTTAGTTCCTTTTTAGACTGGGCTATTTCTTTCGAGACAGGTTCCCTAAATGTTTTGCACTATCTCGATGATTTTTTGTTTGTTGGCCCAGCTAATTCTAATTATTGTTCCTTTTTGTTAAATTCCTTCCGTTTTTTAATGCACAAGTTTGGGGTGCCCATATCCGAAGAGAAAACCGTAGGTCCAGTTACAGTGCTGTCGTTTCTGGGTATCGAGATTGACACAGTTAGGATGGAATTTAGGTTGCCTGCAGCGAAAATACAGGGCATGCTAGATGCGATCTCAATGTTCCTGCAAGTTAAAAAAGTTACACTGAAGCAGTTGCAATCAGTGTTGGGATCATTGAATTTTGCATGTAGGGTCATGCCTATGGGAAGGGTTTTTTCCAGGAGGTTATCGTTAGCCACTCGGGGGGTGACTGCTCCACATCACCACGTACGGATAACTAAGGAACTGCGTAGCGACCTACTGGTGTGGCATACCTTCTTAGCGAATTACAATGGTAGGACTTGTTTTCAAGAGGAGGAGGAAACCAACTCTGAATTGCACCTTTACACGGATGCGGCAGGCTCCGTGGGTTTCGGGGCCATTTTGGGCTCCAATTGGTGCGCCGCAGAGTGGCCCGCCTCATGGAGGGAGGCGGGTC
The DNA here is from genome assembly GCA_019447015.1 of Hymenochirus boettgeri. NCBI lineage: Eukaryota > Metazoa > Chordata > Amphibia > Anura > Pipidae > Hymenochirus > Hymenochirus boettgeri. Next base: position 94,969,226 of record CM033472.1, on the reverse strand, counting down.
ACTGCAAAAACCTCACTCTCCTTGAACTCTTCCCCATTGTGGTGGCAATGGAATTATGGGGAGAAAAAATTCAGAATAAAAAGATCAGATTCTGGACAGACAATGAGAGTGTGGTTTATGCGATTAACAACTTAACGAGTTCCTCTTTACCGGTACTGGCGCTGCTGAGGTATTTGGTTCTAAAATGTTTGAACAGAAATGTGTCTTTTAGAGCTAAACATGTGCCGGGGGTTCTTAATTGTGTGGCCGATGCTCTATCTCGTTTTCAGTGGGAAGAATTCCACCGCCTGCACCCGGAGGCCGACCAGCTAGGTCAGAGATGCCCGGATTTCCTGTGGGAACTGATAGACAGCAATTGATGCAGCTCGTCCAATCATCAGTCGCTCCATCTACCTGGGCCAGTCACGGTAAGGCTTGGACGGAATGGTTACAATTTACAAAAGATAGAGATATTAACGCTAATTCTCATAATAGATTAGGTACGCTACTAGACTACCTAGAGCACCTGAGGGCGGCAGGTTCCTCTGGTTTGGTTGCCCAGCGGAGAATGTCAGGTTTGTCTTTCTTTTTCAGGTTGATGGGTTGGAAAGACATCTCCAAAGAGTTTGTGGTAAAATCTATTCTAAAGGGCTGGAGGAAAGAGCAAGTGGCCAATAGTGCCAAACGGCCAATTAATTTTAGGCTGCTGTTACAGCTGTTGGAAACGTTGCATTTTGTGTGCGACTCGGAATATGAGGCCAATTTATTTGAAGCCAGTTTTAGGGGTTCTAAGTTAATTTGAGTCATCCGAGGTATCAGCAACAGGTCAATTGTTTTAGTATTTGTGTTAAATTTGGAATTTTGTTGGTTAGCAAGTTTTTGGCTATTGTTGTTTGGATTATTATAATTATATGATAAACTATTGTTTTTTGTTCCACAGGTAGATTGTGGAGATCCATAAGCAGTAAGGTAAGTTGTGGGTTGAGTGGGAATTTTATCTTAAATAGGTTTGTAGAAAGCTCTGCACCTTCATCCACAATTTCCTCAACTTTATACAATTCCACCATATATGTAGCCTATTTCCTGGTTCTCTTCCGCATCTCCAACATATTGGTGAGACTGATGGGTACCATTTTGCTAGTTGTGTGGGTATCCTGTGATATCTGTAAAAAAAAAATTCTGGACATTTCCCAGTGGTTGACACATTTTGATAGCTTAAAAGGTAGGAGTAGTGCTTTATTCTATTGATCTTCTGTGAATTATTGTTTCAAATCAGATTCCCATTTATTATATTTCACACATTCTACTTGATCTTGTTTTATATACACTACTCTTGTATGTAACACGTATGACTTTATATTATATTTTATTATTTATATAAACTACCCTGAATGTTTTGCTCATATGTATCAATTTAATTGTAGAAGATGAAAGACGGTGCTATATAAATCCATAATAATAAATGTCACAAAGTATATAATGACAGTTAATGTAGCCAGGTAAAAATGAAAGCAGAATTTATAAAAATTGAGGATATTTGCTCGTATCTATATTGGGTTCTCTATGAATTTTATTTGCATTTAGCACACCATGTAAAGCAATATTTAGACAATCTATTTTGTGCCTGCATGCAATTCTTTTAATTTAAAGTTATTTGCATATTTAGGAAGCTTCTAGTAAAGATTATCTACAAAAAATAATATTGTAATTGTTGAAGAAATGTTAAAAATCCACATTACAAAAGGTTTTTACACGTAGTAGCAAATATTACTCAATGCAGGCCCAACCAAGTAGAAAAATTGAGCAAAGAAATGGTATATTATTTATATTAGCTATGTCTGTTTTTGTTAATAATTTCAAAAACAAACATGAAATATACCTTTTCTTAAAGGAGTATGTAAAATCAAGTTATGTTCATTTGGAAGCTGCAGCTTTAAAAACACCGTTGCCATATTTTTTTTCCCCTATGCCCCTCCAGAGCCTACCTTTGTGCCTTGAAAGTTGCTGACATCTTGTTACTGGTTTGCTGAATGTTAAGCTCCGCCCCTCTGAGATTTCCTCTGCATTCTTCTGCTTCAGCCTCAAACGGTAATGCCTGTGAGTTCCGTGCACTCTCCTGCTTGAGCCTCAAACAGTAATGCCTGTGAGTTCCGTGCACTCTCCTGCTTGAGCCTCAAATGGTAATGCCTGTGAGTTCTGTGCACTCTCCTGCTTGAGCCTCAAACAGTAATGCCTGTGAGTTCTGTGCACTCTCCTGCTTGAGCCTCAAACAGTAATGCCTGTGAGTTCCGTGCACTCTCCTGCTTGAGCCTCAAACAGTAATGCCTGTGAGTTCCGTGCACTCTCCTGCTCGAGCCTCAAACAGTAATGCCTGTGAGTTCCGTGCACTCTCCTGCTTGAGCCTCAAACTATAATGCCTGTGAGTTTCATGCACTTTCCTGCTTGAGCCTCAAACAGTAATGCCTGTGAGTTCCGTGCACTCTCCTGCTTGAGCCTCAAACAGTAATGCATGTGAGTTCCGTGCACTCTCCTGCTTGAGCCTCAAACGTTAATGCCTGTGAGTTCCATGCACTCTCCTGCTTGAACCTCAAACAGTAATGCCTGTAAGTTCTGTGCATGTGCATGGAACTCGCAGGCCTTACCGTTTGAAGCTCAAGCAGAAGAAAGCAGAGGAATTTAAAGCTGCAGCTTCCAAATGAACATTACTTGATTTTACAGTGCAGAAGGCTTTTCACTTTTATGCATAAAATTGTAACTAAAAACCCCCATGTTTTTACTGTTTGCACTAGCATAGATATGGGGCCCAGGAATGTGCATTGATCATCTCTTTTCTTGTTTGTTCTAATGTTTTGGTCAGATCAGTAGCACTTCCACTATTTGTTATAAAGTAATTTTGCCACAGGAGTGCTCCCACAGCCCCCCTTTTGCATATAGAATACAGGTCATGGAACTCCGAGGTGAAGTAAATCCGTATATTACACTGTAGATAGCGTATTATTTCTTATAATACATATGGCCAGCCAAAAAAACCCTGCCCTTTATCACTGTCTCTCCCCCTTCCTGTATTAGTCATTTATATAGGAATCCCTGTTTAATGTATAAATAGCTAATTACTGTTCCTATTGAAAAGAGATAGAAGGACTGAACATTGTTTGTCAACAATAAACAGGGATTCCTATTTAAATGACTAATACAGGGTAGGGGAGACAATGGGAGGGGCAGTGAAATACAGGAAGTCACTCAGTGACATCACTGAGTGATTGTAATATAGATTCTCGCCACTGCACCTCCCCATTGAAAATGCCTAGCCTTATGTATTAAATAAGGGATAATGCGCCCCATTACAGTGTTAATATACGGCTATTACGCGGCCTCGTATACGGCCCCCTTTTATATGGTCAGGGAACTCCTTGGTGGCATAATAGCCTTATATTACACTGTAAGGGGCGCATTATCCCTTATTTAATACATAAGGCTAGGCATTTTCAATGGGGAGGTGCAGTGGCGAGAATCTATATTACAATCACTCAGTGATGTCACTGAGTGACTTCCTGTATTTCACTGCCCCTCCCATTGTCTCCCCTACCCTGTATTAGTCATTTAAATAGGAATCCCTGTTTATTGTTGACAAACAATGTTCAGTCCTTCTATCTCTTTTCAATAGGAACAGTAATTAGCTATTTATACATTAAACAGGGATTCCTATATAAATGACTAATACAGGAAGGGGGAGAGACAGTGATAAAGGGCAGGGTTTTTTTGGCTGGCCATATGTATTATAAGAAATAATACGCTATCTACAGTGTAATATACGGATTTACTTCACCTCGGAGTTCCATGACCTGTATTCTATATGCAAAAGGGGGGCTGTGGGAGCACTCCTGTGGCAAAATTACTTTATAACAAATAGTGGAAGTGCTACTGATCTGACCAAAACATTAGAACAAACAAGAAAAGAGATGATCAATGCACATTCCTGGGCCCCATATAAACTGTTCATGACCCATGGTAAACGGTTATGACCTTCCATACTGGGGTTACCTTGACGTGGTTGGAAGGCTTTTCACTTTTATGCATAAAATTGTAACTAAAAACCCCCATGTTTTTACTGTTTGCACTAGCATAGATATTATGTTATATGGGGCCCAGGAATGTGCATTGATCATCTCTTTTCTTGTTTGTTATGTTTTGGTCAGATCAGTAGCACTTTCACTATTTGTTATAAAGTAATTTTGCCACAGGAGTGCTCCCACAGCCCCCCTTTTGTGTATATATTGTAGCAGAGTTTCTCTGCAGGAAGATTGACCAAGCTTTCATGTGGTAGTAGCACCCCCAACACGTCCCTTTAATTGGAGGTCTTATGCCTTGAATACTAAGCATTGGATGAAAGGCCTCTTCCCTCCTTGTTAAAAGCCAGTAGGCGGGTGGAAGTAATAGCCTTCAATACTAATCCAATGCAAGGTCAGGGAGACAACCTTCCCAAGAAAATGCAACCAAGCAGGGAGTGTCAGCCCAAATAAATGACCCAAGGTAAACTGTTAGGACCTTCCATACTGGGGTTACCTTGACGTGGTTGGAAGGCTTTTCACTTTTATGCATAAAATTACTTAACTAAAAACCCCCATGTTTTTACTGTATGCACTAGCATAGATATTATGTTATATGGGGCCCAGGAATGTGCACTGATCATCTCTTTTCTTGTTTGTTGTAATGAACTATTTATAGTTATGTGTTTCCTTCTGCTAGAAAGTAATCATTTATGGCATTTATGGTGGGAAAATATCTGGGATGTTTTTCTGCTTTTAACCATGAAGTTATATAATGCCAATTGTATCTCACGATGAGCACAATTAAAGAGAATATAATTTCAATACATTTACCTAAAAATGTTGGTGAATCTCAAAGCAAAATTTAATAACAGTTTGTAAAAATGGTCCTAAATTGCTTACCAATGTGAATAACAGTCAGAACAGTATGATACATTTAGAACTTTCTTTAGCCTGCTCCTTTTGCTGCTTTTTATTGAGATGATTAAATAAAATACAGTTTAATTTGAAGTTGAAAGGCCAATACTGCTTTCATGCTTTTAATTTCATTAACTGCACTAGAAATAGCAACACTAATGTTAAAATGGAGGATTTAGAAAGATTTGAATTATTTAGTATGATGCTCCGATTAATTATGCACAAAGGCAATGGTTTGTCTGGAAGGATAGCATACAGTTATATTTTTTTTTATAAAATCTTTTCATTGCAAATGAGGCACTGCTTACAACAAATTATTTCTAGAAAATACACTACCCAGATTGGCCACAGCTTTGGTTAGAATGACAATCACTCTATCTATTTAAATTCTTTAAGACATGCACACACCATACACATGTAGGTACGATTTGTACCCCTTGGTCAGAGTTACACCATGATTTCCAGTACCTCAATGGTAGCATAGATTTTGACAAGGCTTTTGATAATGTGGTGGACTTAAACAACACATTTTTACATGGATAGGAAATTCACTAATAGATTGTATAGAGAGAGTAGTATAGTCACTCCATCATGTAAACTAAAGGATTAAGTGATGTAACACAAGTTTCTGTACAGTGGACACTTCTTTTTAATCTGTTTACCAATAATTTAAAGTGGTTGTTGTAAGCAAAGTCTCTGTTTCTAAAATTAGTTTTTTACTCCATCACCCAGAATAAACAAAAAACTAGATAACAGTGCTTTACAAATAAACAATAAGCCTTACTGTTCATGCAGGACTCTGGTACAGAATTCAGATGTGAAAAAAAGCTCACCTAAAACATTTTAATCAATTACATCACAGACTTTGGAAATGTGATAATAATGATAAGGTGTCAGTAAATCATGCACAAGAGGCTATTTTTACTGTCGTTATATAATTTTCACTCTGATATTCTTTGAGCAAATTGCAGCATTGCAAGTAATTTTAATCAAAGAAGACTGTCAAGGAGTACTGGGTTGGATTGAGAATCATGAGTTTCAAATTGCCTCATCAAACTTAGTCAAGGTTTATTGAAGATAAGTGTCTTGAAGTAAGTCATGTGTGCACACATCAAACTGGATATATTTTTGATTTAAATAACAGTAAAAAGACCTTTTATCTTGATTTCAGTTGTTGTACATACTTGTAATGTGCATCATTTTGCATCATGTTGCTGTTTTTCACAATAAAATTTTGGATTCACCATTTGTAGTGTCATCTCCTATATATTCTAGTGCTAAAGAAGTGTCTGGCCCTAGGAGTGGAGGGCAGGGGGACTGCACCTATGAAATTGTCTGGCATTGAGCCAACAGCAGTGTGCTGGAGTGTGACATGGACTGTTTTGCATTATTTTTGTCATTATTTTGCAAAAGTTTGCATTTTAATAGTGTTTTTTAAGAACACCCTACTGTAGCTTGAAAAAGATAATAAGAGTTTTCCCATATATATATAGGAACACTTATCTCCCTACAACTTTAATTAAATACTATTGGAATGGAGGTGCACATGGTAAAATATATAGGCAATAATTATCAAAGAAGAAAAAGAACCTGGCATTCTCATAGTATAGAAAAATAATATAAAAATCCTTCATTAGGCAACTATATAAACACAGTGTATACACAGTACAAGCATTTGAAAAAAAAAAAAAAACTAAACATCCCCCTACATACACATAATATATATGATGCAGCACATCTATATACTATGGTAAGTACAACCCCCAGTACTCATCTGTCATCAGTCAATGTCTGTCAGTAAGTCACTGGAGGGATCATAGACATAGATTCACGAGCATCACACTAAGTAGCCATGTGTAGAGGAGAAGTGATAAGAGATGAACGATGGAGGCATTTCGCCAGATGGCTTTCTCAATAACAGCATGGCAGAGGGGGAATGGCGGCTCTAAATACCACCCATAGTCGTACGATACTTACTGTAGGTCACGTGAACCCTTTTAGTAGCACAATAATCCCACAAGTAAGTCTGGCAGGCATTAACCGTCTGGGCGCATACAGCTGCGTCTATGCCATGGCTCCAACATTTAACCATTGTGCGTGCATATACAGTATTCCTTGGGGGATACGGCCCTAACCCAATGCCATTCAACATCCCCTTAAAGTATACATTGAGTTGCACATAAAGTAGGAAGGATTCATACAGTCAAATAAAGACATATTCATACTAAATTTAGGGATGATGTGTAGAGAGAAATCTAAAATAAAATAAGGAATCCAGACAAATATCAGTTAAAGTTCATGTGCGATATGTCACAGGTATGTATATATCAGTATCCCATAATGTGCTTTCAAATAGTTGTTCCAGAATTAGCATGTCCATTCACTTCCACATATACTGTGGCTAGAAAGACGAGGTAAGCAGAATTTTGGAGTAAAATCCAATTCTCCATTGAGATATACAGGGAGATTCAATAAAAGTTCTTATTGTTTAAAATGATGCTAATTTTGCCCTAACCAATCAGTTGTTAGCTTTCAAATGTTAAATAAGATCTGATTGGTTGGGGCAAAAAAGATAAGAATTTTTATTGAATCTCCCTGATAGAGTCTTAAAAGGTGAGTATCATAATCTCACCCTTTTATGGAGGTTATCTTCTCCAGGCCAAAGCATTTGATGCCCCTATATGCTCTACATGTTTGCCTAGGTAATGTCTAGCAATGGTCCATGTTTTGTCACACATAATGACTCCTAGTTAAATTATTAGCTAGGCTTCTGCTTCATCTCATTGTTAGGGTAGGTTTTTCAGAGATTAATTGACCAGTTAGTTCATCATTCTTAAGAACATGCCACGTTTTGTCCAATGTATTTCTAAGTCCCTGCCATTCTATCCCTAATGTGGTAAAATATCTGACAATATTTCCTGATGATATATACATACACAATTTTGGGTTTGATTAGAACATATGGGGATACTGGTCTATTCCTTCACTTTATAGTTTGTTTTGATCCCCAGTAATGAATACTAACATCCTCGATGGTAGCAGTGCACACCCTTTGAGTTTCTCAATATTTCCTGATGGCCTTACTTTAGGTGTAAGTAATTCCGACTGTGTGAATTTCTTGGCTGTTGCACGTCGTTCCTTACCCACAAGTGACTTAGGATATCCTCTTTCTACAAATCTGAATACAAGTTCTAAGGATACTTTCTCATAGTTCTCATGAAGAGTGCAGTTCCTTCTGTCCCTTCGGAATAGATCTTTTGAGTGTCTCTAGATGAGAACTTTGAAAATGTAATAAGGCATTAGTAGCTGTAGGATTCTGCAATAAAGACACAATTAAACGACCCTCATGTTAACTTATTACAACATCCCAGAATTCCACCCTAGTCTCTGATATATTATGGTTCAAAAAGATATTATAATTGTTAACATTTAACAATTTGATAAAATCCAGTAACAAATCCCAGGTACCGCTCCATATAAAAAAATATATAATTTATAAAGCGGTACCAGAGATCCACATAGGCGGTATAGAGCATCAAATCCTCCAAGAGGGAGGTGCCCCTAGACCATAGTGGTGCCCTTAGTTTGTACATAGATTTTTTTTGTCTCTGATGGCAAATACTAAGTACAAATCCCAGCAGACGTAGCAGCAATATAGCTAACCACTTCTATACCATGTGCATGTTCAATATTTGTATATAACGATTCAACATCACACGTCACAAGGTAGTGTCCCAATAGCACTTCCATATTTTGAAGTTTTGTTATGAGGTCTCCTTTATCCTTGGTATATAAGAGGACAAACTTGTGATGTGTGGTTGGAGATGCCAATCATTAAAGGCACAGGGGTTCTCATTGAGTCCACCTATGCCCAACACAATCGGCCTACCTGGCCGGACCTCCATATTTTTGTGAAAATTTGGAAGTAAGTAAAACGTCAGAGTAACTGGATTGTCCACCTGCAGGAGTGATAGCCCTCTGATCACAAGCATCATCTATTAGATGAGACAGTCTCTTAAAAAATGTTTCTGTGGAGTTAGAAGGTAACAATTAGTAATTTGAATTATTCAACAATTTTCTAAGGGCTTTAGCCCAATACATATCACCAAACAACACAATATCCCCCTTTATCTGAAGGTTTAATTACAACATCTACCCAAGTCTCTATCTCCTTAATTGTTGCCTTTTTTTAAAGGAGAGATTGTGTCTCATAAGGGTGGTATTAACCATTTTTTAAATGTTAGGAAATTCAGAAAAGGGGGGAGTAAACCTTGATCTAGGTCTGAACTTACTGTGGCTCTCCTGTTGTGTATTACAGTACCCCCTCCTCCACGGGGGGCCAAAGGACCACTACATCCAGGTTTGAAAGGATGATTCTTATGGAAGGTTTTGATTAAACGGGGTGCATGAATGTCAATAAGTTTAATCCAGGAGCGTTCTTCTGGACCAAAGCCTTTCCAATGGACCAGGTATTGTAAAGAGTTTCTGACATATCTAGAATCGAGAATTTCCTGAATTTCACACTCTTGCTGACCATCAACTAAAATTGGAGCCGGAGACAGATTAGAACTGGAAAATTGGTTGACAATAAATGGTTTGAGTAAGGATACATGGAAGACATTTGAGATCTTCATAGTAGGTGGTAAATCAAGACTGAAGGCAGTAGGACTAATTATTTCAGAGATGGAAAAGGGTCCAATAAATTTGGGACCTAGTTTAGGGGTTGGAACGTGAAGATGAATGTTTTGTGAGGATAGCCAAACTTTATCTCCAATAGAATATTGAGGAGCAGGCCTTCATCTTTTGTCTGCAGCTTTTTTCTGAATCAGGGAGGATTTCAAAAGATTGTTCCTTGTAGAATCCCAGATAGCAGACATATGGGCAAGCATATTATCAGCAGCAGGATTATTGGAAAAAGAAAATCTTGAGGAAAACACATTGGATTTTGGCCCATATTACAAAAAAAGGAGAAGTCCCAGAAGAAGAGTGTGGGGAATTATTATATGCAAATTCCGCCCAAGGTAACAGGTCGGACCAATCATTTGGAGAAATAGAAATATGACACCGGAGGAACTGTTCAAGAGTCTGATTAATCCGTTCAGCAGCACCATTAGACTGTGGATGATATGCAGAGGAAAAGTGAAGTTTAATGTTCAAGGATTTACATAAGGCTCTCCAGAATTTGGAAATGAATTGTGTTCCTCTGTCGGAGTCAATTTCTGCAGGTAATCCATGTAAGTGGAAAAGGTGAGAGATGAATAAATAAGAGAGTTCCAGGGCTGAGGGTAACTTGGGTAGAAGAACATTTTGCCATTTTGCTAAAATGATCAATAGTCACCCATATTACCGTATTTTTCTTGGAAGAAGGTAAATCAACAATAAAATCCATGGATAGATGCGTCCAAGGGCAAGAAGGAGTTTTTGATAATTCGGACATTACTCCCTCAGGGGCATCCATGGCCCGCTTGTACTGTAATTATACCCTGGTACTGCTGGAGAGGAGGAGACTTACTATTTTAGTCGGATGTAGGAGGAAGTATAAGTACAGGAGACTGTGCAGGAGTGGATACAATGCAGGAACTGGATACTGGAACAAAGGTGCTAGAGCTGACACTGGAACAATGCTGGAGCAGATACTGGAACAATGCTGGAGCGGATACTGGAACAATGCTGAAGTGGCTACTGGAACAATAATACTGGAGACTGTGGTAATGGAGCTGGATGCTGGAACAATGGAGACCGTAACAATGGAGCTGGATGCTGGAACAATGGAGACTGTGGCAATGGAGCTGGATGCTGGAACAATGGAGACCGTAACAATGGAGCTGGATGCTGGAACAATGGAGACTGTGGCAATGGAGCTGGATGCTGGAACAATGGAGACCGTAACAATGGAGCTGGATGCTGGAACAATGGAGACTGGTGCAATGCGACTGGTGATGCTGGGAACATGAGATCGTAACAATGGAGCTGGATGCTGGAACAATGGAGACTGTTGCAATACCAACTGCAAGAACCCTAGACGCCAAAACAATTGACAAGCGGGCAACTAGGGAAGGGAGGAGCAACTATTTCAAACTTTGCGTCAGCCGGCGCACCTGCATGGTGACGTCATGATGGCGCACGAGCGAGCGTCAGCGTCACTGGGACTGGAGCGCCGCCTAGCGGATCGTCGCTGGAGCGACGCAGGGTATACCTTACATCTCTACCAACTCTTGGGATTCCTGTTAATAATTTATGTGAACTCATTTATTTATTGGCTATTGAGACTCCAGAGTTGATGTTTTACACGTTCCCTGTCTTACATTTCATTCTACCAAATTTTGGCTTTGCTTTATAGGCATAACCCAGTTATTGGGTTTTGAAACATGTCTTGCCTTACAAATTACAAATTATGTGCTTACTGCTTACCACAATTATCTTGATGATGTGTTACCTCCACATTGGTATTATCATTGCTCCATAGATCTTCTTTCTGGAACCGTGCCCACTCAGAGATATCATTAAAATGTATCTAGTCAAGAAGATTTGGCCATGCACGGTGGCTCAGGGGATAGCACTGATGCCTTGCAGTGCTGATGTCCTGAGTTGGAATCCACCCTTGGACACATCTGCAAGGAGTTTGTATGTTTCCCTGTGCTTGCGTGGGTTTCCTCCAGGCACTCCGTTTTCACCCACAATCATAAAGACACATTGATAGGATGTATGTGTCAAATAAATGTGCTTAGATTGTAATCTCTTTGGGGCATGGCCTGATGTGAATGTATACATGTAATTGTAAATAATAGTAAAAAAGTGTATATTAAGGAACATTTGGATAAGGGTTTCATTCAGCCTTCTTCCTCTCTAGCTGGTACTTTTTTTGCGTGGAGAAGAAAGATGATGGTCTCAGACTTTGCATTGATAACAGATTGCAAAATAAAATTACAGAAAAAAGTTATCCCATACGTTTAATTAATGACCTCTTCACTTAAGTTGTAGGTGCTAAGTTCTTTACTACATTAGATATTAAAGGTGTTTAAAACTTCATTATAATTAGACAGGGTGATGAATGGAAAACTGCTTTTAATACTAAAGATGGTACAATAATTATGCCATACTATAAAAATTCATCAAAATAAACCCAATTGCCAGGGTAACAACTCCTCCTGCACCCCTGTTAGACACTATTTCACACTTCATAATCATTCTAATATGGACCTCACAATCTTGGTACAAAATGACATTTCAAAAGCACCCAATGAAAGGAAAACCTTTGAACTTAGGCTGGGTACACAATGACAAATTTTTAGTCCCAAACCGACCATTCGCCACAAGTGAGTGGTCGGCCATGATGAATCACTGTTGGTTGCCATGAATGTCGTCACTGACAGTCTATCGCAAGTTATCATGCGGTCCATAGGAGATCACACAACTGCCCGTGATTTACTGCCGCGTTTGATCACCCGTATGGCTGATCTGGGTGACGGATATCAGTCTGGAAGAAACACCGCAGATTTTTCACCCCAACTGACCAATATAAGAGAATCTGCTCATGGGTACCAAGCCGTAGAATTACCCTCTTATTTAACACTAAACTGGTCTAAATAAGGACATGGGTTTCCTCAGCCACTATCAGGAATTTCTTTGATCCATTCTCACTCTTTCTATCCCTATCTGCTTGTACCTTGCCTGTATCTTGCTAATCACATTCACTAATTATGTCCAATTTATAGTTCCCTAGCGTTTTTTTAATTTCTGACAAGCTGCCTGAGATTGAACTGACAATTTAGATAAAATTGTTTAGTCCAGTGGCATAAACTAAAACGATGAGTACTATTGATATGGTGATACCTTTTTATTGTGGTCTAACAGTTAATTTTTACTGACAAGCTTTTGAGAGATAAGCTGGGTACACACATTAGCTCCCTTCAATACCGATGGAATCAGCCCTATGTCGCTAATCTGTGTACGGCCGAAACAACTATTTCCCATGCCGAAGAACATACTGCGCCATCATCGGAAATGGTCATTTTGACAGGAAAGTTTCCCTCCGCTGTGGTCGGACCCCTGCACTAAAGTATAGGGCGTCGGAAGTGATCGTAGGGCATATGGCAGTCACAAACGTTCTCCCTATACTTACTATAGGGAGAACGATCATAACTGTGTGTACTCTTATCTGTCAAAGATGCATCCACCTCAACAATGAAGGTGAGAGGTTGAGGTGGACGCATCTGAGGTTGGTGTCAAGGCAGTTCTCCAGAATGGTTGAATCCTTGGGCCTTCTTTTTTCTCAGAATTTTTTTACAGCTGAGCAAAATTTTGATATTAGTAGTAAATTTGTCTCTGCATGCATTTAAATTATTTGAAGGTTAACAGGTGCTCAAAGGTACTATCAGCTAGAGATATAGTGGCAAAGCATTGTTATAGCCACAATCAAGTAAGCAGAAGGCATTTATGAATAAAAACATACTCATTTGAAGACTAATTCTTTCCGAATAAAAAAAAACTTTCGTCATCTCAAGATATTTTGCATACAATGCAAAGATTGGTACAGTATTATTGCTATTGATCCAATGCTCTATTTCTTCCTGTCAAAACAGATATATATACATCAGATATTGCTTCATAAATTATGTAAATGACATTGCTATGACTTTTCTAATTGCAACCATAAAGAACCAAAGCACATTGACAGTTTTACATTAAATACTGTGTATGTTGCTGCATGATTGTATTGATTGTACAAAAAAAGTGTGTTGCTCCAGTTTTCTTACTGATTTCATTTAAAGTACAAACTGTAAGTAATTGATTATTGTCAGTACCTGTTTCAATGAGTGGTAAAATTTGTGTATGGTACTACCTTATTTTCTGTAAAATTTTGAAACTATTTCTAACAGCATGCCTGGCAAGAACAGCCTTCTTGAATAAGGTATTTGTACAAGTGGGAAGTAGCTGTAGGAAGAAAAATGAGAATCCTTTTTTAAACAAAATTAAAGTACAGGCTGCATACCTGTATTTAAAGGGACAGTTCAGTGAAATTATCAATATTTGTTAAATTGTTAGTTTGCATAATGCCTTCTTAGTTATTCTACATATTCTCTCCCATTTTGAAAAATCAAAAAACCCAAATTAAGGGCCTACGATAAGTTTAACCCTTCAACAGATTCTATTAAAGAGAGTTATGGTGGGTATGTGAAGTACTGTAAGTAGATCATTCATCTCTTAAAGGGCATCTATACCGAAAAATAGGTTATTTTAAATTGACCATAACTGGAAACCATAATTCTTCCCAACCACCACTGTATCGTTTTTCTGTTCATCTGCCCCCTTTTTCTTTAGATATCCAATCTAAAGCTGTCAGCTGTCAATCAAGTTTCTTGCTCTCAAAAACTATTCTTCTGGGATTAGTTTTACTGTAGCTGGAATGGTGACAGAGTTTTGACAGTTGGAATGCTGTGTGCAGGCTTGACAGTTGGTTTGTGGGGAAAAAGTCAGGTCAGATGGAAGTGGGAGTGGTTAAAAGAGGGAGGGGATACTACTCCTAAAAAAAATGTATGCTGGATTGACAACACACACACCTCAGAGTAAGTGCTACTTACTTGTATTAAGGCAAAGTAATTTTTTCAGTATAGTGTATATATATTGAACAACACACCACAAATTGTAAAACCTATGGAAATTAGACATCCCCCAGCACTAGTATCACATTTTATAAAAGCACCAGGCTGCAGACCAAGTGTTTTTTGTCAGATTATGGAAATCCAAGGTGACTACTAATAACCTTTTATAAAAGGTGATTCCTTATTTCTTATAATATACAAGCTTCAGTTATAGTAATCAACACTGATGACATAGCACCAATTATAACTGATGGAATAGTTAAACTAATGTCAATTCAATGCTGCTTGCAAAATTATCACCAGTGATACTGATACTTAATTATGACTATGTTACATTATATGCTGCATCAAACAAATTCTTGAAGGCATCCCCAACTGAGTCCCCAAAATTCTTTTTGTTTTTGTATTACAAGGTTGAAACTGTACTTAGCTTCTTTAACTACTGTTCTTTTTGGATTGCCCTTATTTTCACTCTAACACGGTAAAAATGCAAGAGTTTTATCTCTTTCAAAAAGAATATGGCTTTATTTAAGTATCATTTTACTTGCTCTACATTTTGTTACCATTAAATTTAGGTGGCAATCAAACTGAATGATGATACTTAGCTATGAATATCATTATCCAGAACATGTATTCAAGCATTTATTTCTCTTTTGTCCTCTTCTATTTTTTTTTTTAAATCTGAAAGGTCCTCAGCTTGCAGCCTCTTTTGCACTAATACCATAATATAAAGGAAGGCAATCAAGAGAAAGAAAGAATCCATGACATAAAAAGAAAGAAATATCTATTTATGGTAAGAAGATTAAGCAGTTGATTTTTCTAATCAGATACTGAACATTTGTACTAATCAGTTTTCTGTGCTTAATCTAATCAGTGAAATTTGCTGTTCATAGTCACTTACATACAGTTCTATAATATCTTTACATACAAATCAAAACAAGATAATTTCATATGGTACAAAACAACCTTTTTTTTAAATTTTTTTTTTTACATTTCTGAATTGTATGTGTGGACCTATTTGGAACTTGAAGAAGATGCTTCAAAGCCACTTTGTCAAGGGGCAAACTTAAAAAAAACCTGGACATCTTCACATATACCTTGACATATTCTATTCCACTATAATTATAAGAGGTTAATGACATCATTATCCACTTGAAAATCATCTCATAATAGCCATTTGCAGTGCACTTGACCCTCCCCCAATGTGCTAATATACATTTACATGATAGTATTGCATCATACTAGTATACCATTTTTGAGAAATAAATGCAAGCTGTTGAGCTTTTCAACACTTGCAATTATTAAGCAAAAAAAAGTATAAAAGACGTACGGGGAGATTCAATACAGTGCGCGGCGTTACTTACCTTAGCCCGATCCCGCGATACAATATCTGACGTAAACAAGATTACGTCAGGTATTACATCGCGGGGTAAGGTAAGAGCGTGGGTTTAATGGCTCACTCACACTATCGTTAAGTTTGGCTCTACCAAGTAGCGCAAAACCTAGCGCTTCGGTTTTTGGATCTATAGCACGGCGCTATTTCCCAAAACATTTGGAAATGGCGCTATGCTCGAAAATCCGTCTAAAACCCGCGTTAACCCGATATTTCTTCGGGTTAACGTCGGTTTTAGACTGAAAAGCCCTATATTGAATCTCCCCCATAATATATAATATTATATAATCTTATATACTAATCAAGAGGTATAAATATTCATTTCCTCGAGCACCGCATCCTCGAGTGCCCTCAGGGGAGGGAGGTATTGGAGGAGGAGGAGGGGGGCGTGTGGGGCGATGGGTTCACACATGGGATGGGTGCGCCGCGGTACTTGCTAGTAATATATAATAAGGAGAATTAACGCATATAATAATATTGATGAAGGCAAGATAACACCCTGAATGCTGTTGTGTTCTACTCAAAGTAGAAAAAAATTATACAGGGTTAATGGTACCCTGAGCCATCGACTGTGCTGTGTCCCTGCTTATTCACTAGAGACTGAAGGAAAAGGTTCTGCTGATGGGCTTAATAACAGTAGCTCCCAAGAACATACTCATTGCAAATATAAAATATTTAAACTGAAATACAGTAGTTTAATATTGTCTCTTGTCTCTCAGACTGCCATCTGCTTGGTAAATCATTTACAGCTTAACATATTTGGGCCTTAGTTATTGCTTAATAGAAACCTATAGCATTAAAAATAAAAATAATTGTTTATAAATATGTTATAAACCCAATTTCAGGACAAAGTTACAGTCCATCACTAGACTAGTCAAAAAGCTCATGCATTTAGCATATTTTGTTTTTTTTAAAGAAAGGGAAAACATGTTTGTGAAGGTTTTCATTTATCTAGTTAATGGTATATCTGTGGAATACAGTTAGATCAATTGACTTGAAGTTTATAGACAAACTACAACTTGTGCTGCTAGTTCCTGTGTAGCTTTCAAGCTTTGCATAAGACTTCTGTTCCTGGGTTTCCACTTAAACCCTGGAAACCTTATACTGAAATTTGGGGACTTTTACAGATTATGCTGTGAAGGATTATTATTGTTGACCCTTGCACCACAACATGTTTTAGGTAACAAGTACCCTTTCTCTTTGGTTAGACATTGAAATACCTTTTTACAGGAAGTGACATCATATGTAGAAAAATAAATCCCAGCCACCACCATTCACCTCCCCCCTGATCCAAATCCTACATCAAAGGATTGGGTCCTGGGGGTAATTCCAATAAACCATTAAGTTACTGTACAATGTAAATCCAATAAGAGAATGAAAGTGGGAACGAGAATTTTAAACTAGAAAAAGAGCTTTACAGAAAACCAACCCACACGGACAAGTGCTTGATGTTTAGATCACAAGCCGGGTGTTATCAGAAGCCTAGAGCACCAAGCAGAGAACATGCCCACTAGCACAGAGGCTAAGGCTATGGGAATGAAACATCTCAGATGATTACTTAAAACTAGACCTTAGTGAAAACTGGAAGAAGGAAAGAAAGAACACCAGTACCATCAGGTGAGAAGCAAGACATGAGAAAAAACATGGTCAACCCATATGTACGGGTGATGTCAGATTAAGAAGAGCTTTCTGGAGACACTGAATCTCTGTCTACGATATCACGGGGGGTTCCCCTTACTCACGATCCATAGCATGGCACAGTGGAGGACAATATAGGCTAAAAACAGATCCAGATTGAAGTCAAGTGGCAGGACACGTTTTGCTCCAAACACCAGTCATAGCAGAGCTTTCTCAACTGCAACAATAACCTACCATGTGTCCGTTAATAAAGGGATTTGGAGCATAGCATGTGAGGTCACTATGTTGTGAGATCTCGCAAGATTGCACTGATGCTAAAGGGCTATAGGATAGGCTCTCTACACTTCCTCAGAACCAGAAATATAAGCAAATTAACCCCTAGCGTCAGTCGTTCAGTGTCCTCAATAGAGCTCATTAATTCAAATATTACACAAAGCATATATATTTACTTTCAATTTGCACATTATAATGATCAATTCATCATTGTGTACGTTCATAAGTGAATCCAAAGATAGTCAAATTCAACAGAAAGCAAGGTGTGTATTCCAGTTAGATATCACAAGCACATTTTTTTTTATTTGTTTTATTTTGTACTCAAAACATTTCACTGGTTACAACATTTGTATAGTAAATACAATAACTTTATCAAGTTTATTTCTGTTTATTAAACTAGTTACATGTGTAAAACATTTGTGCTAAGTATTTTTATTTCTTTCTTACACATATTTATCTATGTTTATATTTGCATTATTCATTAACAGATAGTCTCTGTGAATATAGGTGCATTAAGAAAGGTAGAAAGAGGAGAGGGGTAGTAGAGAAGGTTGGAAGATGGGTTAGAGGTAAGGATGAGAGTAAAGTTGGCCACCCTGACTTAATGAGACATCTATTTGTTTAGGTAGATCGGGGGCCTCCCAAACCTTCTCAAATTTGGTGGGGCATCTTCTGTGTAGATAGAGAATTTTGTGGTATGCCAAATCATTGTTTATTAATTGTTTCCACTGTTTGCATTTTGGGGGGCTGGCGACATCCATACCAGCACTATTACTTTTCGTGCATAGAACAGTATTAAAGTTTTTAGATGGGTGGACCAGTCTTTGTTATCTAGCAGTCCTAGGATACATTCTTCAGCTCTATGTGGCACATGTATGGCCAGGTTGTTGGAGAGAATGATAAGTATTTTCCAGTTATATTATATTTACATTTAATCAGAAGTTCAGAAAATAGTATGATCATTTAACTGATCGACTATGATCAAATAACTTTTCCGATTATATTATGATTGCCAATATTGCCATAATAAGATTGTTAAAATCTAAAATTTTTGGGCCAGTGGAAATGTCTACCCGCATGTTGGATTGATCATCATATCGGCCCATTGTATTGCACCTGATAAACGTTTGATATCTCTAGAAAATCTGTGTATTATGCTAAAAGCATGCTATAAATAAACCTTTAATAAAAATCTCAGATGCTGTCTTCCTCATGTGTGCCAGGACCATGGTGCTTACAGTACTGATCCTTTCATAGTGAAAATGTGTTGGGCTAAATTTTAGCAGTGAAACATATTGAGAGACATTTACCCAGAGCTGCTATCACTCCGGGCAAATCTTCCTTTCTGCGATTCAATATTGCGTTAGTGCACGTGGGTAAAGCCTAAAAAGGTACTTACCCGCAGTGTGATTTTAATTAAAACTTGATTAAATTGAGTAAAATCATGCGCTAAATGTAGCGCAAGCGCAATATTGAATCTCGAGCACCGGATGCACCAGGTGCTTTTGCGTAACCCACACATCCGGTGCTAATATGGAGTTAAAGTTGCACTAACTGATAGCGAACCAGTTAGCATGACTTTAACTCCATATTATTGCCCAGCAGCTCTGGGTAAATGAGCCACATTGTTTTTTATGGAAGCTAAAATTTCCAGATAACCGTACTTTATTTCAAATTCTAAAATGCGAGCTACCTGTATGGAAAGCTGTTAAATGATGCAGTGAACATATAGCAATGTAGCACAAACCAACTTTCAATATATGGTTGGAATTCACAACTGGCAAATTTTGCAGTGACATTGAAAATAAAAGTTTTACAGCAAAACTTTGTCTTTGTCTTTTGTTTATTGTACAATTTACCTTAATGGGGGATCTTAAATCATTAATATATAAAGTTCAATTGACCGTTTTAATTTTTTCATCTATTTTTTTCCATTTTAAATAATATTTCCGAGTTCTGAATATGAAGGGTTACTTTCAAGGGTTACTAGGGCTATTTTTGAGTGTTAACAAATATACAAGTCTACGTTTGAAGGTTATTGAAAGGAGCCTCATATATATATGGAAACTCAAAAATAGCTTGCATGTAAAGAAAGTTTTAAATAATGTTTTGGTGATTGAACGTGTTCTCCTGATCATTTTCCAGGTGCCTGAGCCATCTAATGCCATGTACCATCCTTTTTCTACCAGTAAAGAATATGGCCTTGACGGCCGTGGTACTCACAAGTATGCTTACAGGAGGAGGCTGATAGTCAGGAAAATGCAAAATGCGGGACACAGAGACTGCTGGGAACAGTAGGCTGGATTCTGGAACAAGGTGCTGCTGGGAACTGTAGGCTGGATTCTGGAACAAGGTGCTGCTGGGAACTGAAGGCTGGATTCTGGAACAAGGTGCTGCTGGTAACTGTAGGCTGGATTCTGGAACAAGATGCTGCAGGGAACTGTAGGCTGGATTCTGGAACAGGCAAGGTAGGTATAGCCTCTGGAATGGGAAAGGTAAGTAGCAGGATATGAACAGGAGCCAGGGGTAGCGGAGCTACAATCAGGCACCGAGAGGAGGGTGCCGCTGGCTTTTCAAAGTGACAGGAGATGCCTCAACGTTGTGACCTGGAAGCGCACAGCTGTGACCAGAGCGGCTCTGGATCGGAGCAGCAGGTAAGTTGGTGACAGTACCCCCTCCTCTGCGGGGGGCCACCGGACCCAACGGTCCAGGCTTATCCGAAAAACTGTTATGGAAATTCTTGATCAAACGGGGAGCATGCAGATCATAGTGTTTAATCCGTGATCTTTCCTCAGGGCTGAAACCTTTCCAATGGACTAGATACTGCAGAGTTCTCCTAAAGAACCTAGAGTCCAATACTTTTTCAAATTCTTGTTGCCCATCAACAGAGATTGGAGTGGGAGGCTGAAGAGAATAGAATATTGATTTGAGATTACTGGTTTAATAAGATTAATATGGAACACATTAGGGATCTGCATGTTGGTAGGGAGTTGGAGACGAACAGCAGCAGAACCAATAAGTTCCAGAATAGAAAAAGTGCTGATAAATTTGGGTCCCAATTTAGCAGAGGTAACAAGTAGATTAATATAGGCAGAAGAACTTTATCTCCCACAGAGTAAGATGGAGGTTCCCTTTGCCTCCTGTCAGCAGCTTTTTTTTGTGCCAGAGCAGATTTATGAAGGCAAATTTCAGTAGAGTTCCAAATAGCCGACATTTGGGGCACAGAGTCATCAGCAGCAGGAACCTGAGTACAAAGGAAATCCTGAGGATTAGTGCCGAAGACACACAAAAAAGGAGATTTTCCAGAAGAGGCATGAGTGGCATTGTTATGGGCAAATTCAGCCAAGGGCAGGAGGTCAGACCAATCATCTTGGGTATAGGAAATATAACATCTGATGTACTGTTCTAGAGACTGGTTAATGCGTTCAGTAGCCCCATTGGACTGTGGGTGATAAGCAGTAGAAAATTGTAATTTGATTCCCATGGATTTACACAATGCCCTCCAGAATTTAGAAACAAATTGAGTTCCTCTGTCAGAAACTATTTCAGAAGGGAGTCCATGGAGGCGAAAAATATGAGAAATAAATAATTGAGCCAATTCAACAGAAGATGGTAATTTAGGAAGAGGGACAAAATGAGCCATTTTAGTGAAGCGGTCTATAGTTACCCAAATGACAGTATTCCATTTGGAAGGAGGAAGCTCAACAATGAAATCCATAGACAAATGAGTCCAGGGTCGAGATGGAATGGGAAGGGGTTGAAGAAGTCCACAGGGAAGGGTTCTAGAAGATTTTGACTGGGTACAGCAAGAACAGGCTAGAATAAAGTCCTTAATATCCCTTCTCATGGTTGGCCACCAGAGAGAGTGTGCTAGAAGATCGAAAGTTTTGTTCATACCAGGATGTCCAGTCTGTCTAGAGCAATGAGTCCACCAAAGGATGGTGTTCCGAAGAAAAACAGGTACAAAGATTCTGCCTGTTGGGGTGTCAGGAGGAGCAGACTCCTGAGCTGCTTCAATCTGGGAACAGAGTTGTGGAGTAAGGGAGGCCAGAATCTTGATTGCAGGGACTACAGGACCCTTATCCTGGTCAGGAAAATCAGAAGAAATGAAGGATCTGGAGAGGGCATTGGCTTTAGTGTTTTTGAAACCTGGTTGGCTATGTGATGATAAAGTTGAATCGGGAAAAGAACAAGGACCAACGTGCTTGCGAGGATTTAACCTTTTAAAGGTTTTGGATGTATTCAAGGTTTTTATGGTCGGTAAAGATGGTAATGGTTCACTGTTTCTGATATCATAATTCCGTTCATTAGGCAGGAAGTTCTTAGAAAAATAGGCACACGGATGGAGTTTCTCTTTGATACCTTGTCTTTGTGACAGGACAGCACCGGCACCCAAGTCAGAGGCATCTACATCAATATAGAAAGGGAGGTTGGGGCAGAGGCAGATGCAAAAATAGGGGCAGAGGCAGAGGCTTCCTTTAACTGGTTAAACGCTTGGATGGCTACCACCCTTTCTAATGAGGGCCAAGATAGGAAAAATGATGGATTTGAATCCTTTAATAAACTGTCTATAATAATTCGCAAAGCCGATAAACCTTTGAATGGCTTTGGTACTAGTAGGAAGAGGCCAGTCTTGGATGGCAGAAACTTTAATAGGATCCATCAAAAAACCTTGAGAGGATACAATGTAACCAAGAAAGGATACTTGAGGAAGTTCAAAGAGACATTTTTCAAGTTTGGCATATAAGTTATTTTTCCTTAAACGTGCTAAGACCTGCTGTACATGGAGACGATGTGTAGGTAGATCTTGAGAATCGATTTAAATATTGAGATATCCGACCACTGAGTTACCTAGAAGATTTCGAAATATGTCATTAGCAAACTTTTGGAAAACTGCTGGGGCGTTACAAAGGCCAAAGGGCATCACAAGATATTTGTAATGGCCATCACGAGTACTTAAGGCGGTTTTCCACTCGTCCCCTTTGCGAATGCGGATTAGATTATATGCTCCTCGAAGGTTGAGTTTGGTGAATAATTTAGATCCTTTGATCCTCTGGTCAAATAATTCAGAGATCAGTGGAAGAGGGTAACGGTTCTTTATAGTGATTTTATTTAAACCCCTATAATCAATACAAGGACGTAAACCTCCATCTTTCTTCTCCACAAAAAATAAACTGGCCCCGGCTGGAGAGCTAGAAGGTCTAATGAATCCCTGAGCCAAATGTTCCTTAATAAAGTCTTTCATGGCTTTGGTCTCAGAGGGAGATAAAGGATATGTGCGTCCCAGAGGAGGCATGGTACCGGGAAGAAGATCAATGGGGCAATCATAAGGGCGGTGTGGAGGAAGTTTTTCAGCCCGTTTCTTACAAAAGACATCGATAAATTCATGGTAAGATTCAGGAAGCGTTTCCATAGGTTTCATTTTACAATTAATGGAAGAACAAAGAATAGGAGAAGAGAGACATTTGGAAAAACAAGAAGAACTCCAAGATATTAATGCATTGTTAGACCGGTCTATGACAGGATTGTGAACATGGAGCCATAGAAGTCCTAGTATCAGAGGAGCAGAAGGACTGTGGATCACCAAAAAGGATTAACGTTGTTGATGGAGTATGCGATATGCAAAGAAACTTTGTACGTGGATTTACAGATGAATTCAGAAGCCAAGGGGTTATTATCAATAGCCAGAACCCGAAGAGGTTGCTGCAGGTGAAGAAGAGGAAGCCCCAATTGTTCTGCGAAGGTAGAGTTAATGAAGTTTCCGGCAGCACAAGAATCGACAAAGGCCTGGGTGGAAAAAGTTTTAGCATTAAAGGAGATAGTCACAGGCAAAAACAGTTTCAGTGGTTCAAATTTAGTAGGAGACTTAAAATTACCTAGAAGGAGCTCCTCCTTAACTTCTAGGTCATGGAGTTTCCCGACTTCAAGGGACAGTTCCTTGCAAATTGCCCTTGTCCGGCACAATAGAGACAAAGTGTGACTTTTCTTTAGGGGACAGATGAATGCCACCAATTTGCATAGGCTCTTCAGATTGGGGAGCAGTCTATGCAGGCCGAGGAAAGGTCTTAGAGAAATTGGAACGAGCTGCAGACATTTCTGCCTGCCGTTCAAGAAAGCGGGTATCAATTTGGATGCAGAGAGTAATTAAATCTTCCAACAGGACACGTAATTCTCTAGACACTAATTCATCCTTAAGGCGGTTAGAGAGTCCCTGCCAAAAGGCTGCAGAAAGTGCCTCATTATTCCATGAAGTCTCCGAAGCTAGGGTACGAAATTCAATAGCATATTGTCCTATGGAACGAGACCCTTGGCGGAGCTGCATCAATCGGGACAAGGCAGCCGAGGTTCTTCCTGGTGTATCGAAGACCTTGCGAAACATACCCAGGAAACTGGTAACATTATTGACTAGAGGATCATCTTTCTCCCATAGGGGAGAAGCCCAGGCCAGAGCGTTGCCCTCAAGCAAGGCAATGATGTAACCAACTTTTGCTCGATCAGATGCAAAATGAGATGGTTGAAGTTCAAATTGGATTTGGCACTGATTAATGAAACCACGGCAAGCCTGAGCATTACCATCAAACGGGAAGGCGGAGGTATGCGTGGTTCTCTACAAAGAAAGGAGTCACCAGATCTGGATGGTGAAGGAGGCAGGGTAGAACCAGGAGTAGAGGCTGAAGCCGGGGGTAATCGGACAGTGAGGGTGTCCATGTATTGGGCCAACTGTCCCTGGTGGTTTTCAAAAACATACATGCGTTTGGACAAAGTTTGGAGTGCTTTACTCAACTCCGTCATAGCCCCCTCAGGCATTTCCATGGCCTGATTGTATTGTAAAGAATATGGCCTTGACGGCCGTGGTACTCATGTGTACACTTACAGGAGAAGGCTGATAGTCCGGAAAATGCAGGACACAGAAACTGCTGGGAACAGTAGGCTGGATTCTGGAACAAGGTGCTGCTGGGAACTATAGGCTGGATTCTGGAACAAGGTGCTGCTGGGAACTGTAGGCTGGGTTCTGGAACAAGGTGCTGCTGGGAACTGTAGGCTGGATTCTGGAACTAAGTGCTGCTGGGAACTGTAGGCTGGGTTCTGGAACAAGGTGCTGCTGGGAACTATAGGCTGGATTCTGGAACAAGGTGATGCTGGGAACTGTAGGTTGGATTCTGGAACAAGGTGCTTCTGGGAACTGTAGGCTGGATTCTGGCAAGGCAAGGTAGGTATAGTCTCTGGAACGGGAAAGGTAAGTAGCAGGATACGAACAGGAGCCAGGGTTAGCGGAGCTACAATCAGGCACCGAGAGGAGGATGCTGCCGGCTTTTCAAAGTTCGCGCCAGGAGATGCATTGTGACGTCATCACGCCAGCAGCGCTGCATACCCAGAAGCGCCTGGCTGTGACCAGAGCATCACTGGATCGGAGCAGCAGGTAAGTTCGTGAAACTACCCTTATTTTACTTGGAACATTTGGATTTTATTGCCCCTTAACAATGCATTGGTCCCATATATATATATATATATATATATATATATATACACACACACACACACAGTTAATTCATACATTTAATGTATTTACTGAATATCAAAAGAAAATCTACCATATGCATAAGTGGGTTAGGTTTGTTCAGCAGAAAAAAAGTTTTAGTTCTAAATAAATATTGTAGACAATGGGTTATTTATAACAAATTGCACCTTCCTCCAGACTTCTAAATATATTTTGTTCTATTATTTTGTCAGATGAGAAGTAAATGGGCCAATTCAAGCTCTCGGCAATGCCACAGAGATCCAGTTAATACAGAAGGCAGGAAAAAGTGGTTGTGATACCATTACTAGATAATAAAATGCTCCTGTACAGCACATTCAATAGCAGAGTGTCATGTAGCTGTCACTTTTTATTTTTCATCGTTCATTACTTTAGATCTTATATGCTCAGATGCTGAAGGTCAAATGTCTTTGTTTAAAGTTCACATTTAAAATCAGTAAAGTTTGACTTATTTTTCCTGAATCCAATCAGTCATTACAATTCTTCAATTTTCTACACATCGCAAACCTATAATTTGATCAAAAGCGTACTAGTGGGTTTAGGACCAGTTCTGTATGATACCTAGGACACCTTATAATAATGGGTAAAATAGACATCTCCACCATCGTTTTCAATATTCTAAAGTACAGAAGGTTCTCTTGGATATGAAGTCTTCATTTCTTGATATCCAGTAGGAAAAACTAATGTGTTTGATGCTACATGGTCTGCATGACAGCTGTGGTGTACAAGCACCGGGCATCCCAGGCACATTCCCTAGCCATAAAGCCTGGTTCCCAGAGTCTCGATGTGGCTGTAGAGAAGAAGCTGTGGCCGATGAAACAAAGCTGTGGCTTAGTTTCTTCAGCAATATAGAGCCAAAGAAACAAAGTGCCAGTATGGAGCGAAAATGGCTTTTAATACATAGCCCCCAATGTATTGTAAAATATTACTTTTAATTTATTTTGGTGGGATTATGATTCCATTTGCAAAGATGTGGGTGCAACCTATTTTATTTCCCTCTGCAATGCTTTAAGTAGGGGATATCACAGTACTAGTCACTAATCTTCTTTATTACCTAAAAGTAAAAGCGTCTTCCAGCGCCAATAAATTGACCTGTTGGATGAGTCTAGCAATCTGATTGAATATAAGGAAAGTCAATACATTGCTACAGAAGATATACATCAGAAGATATGTGCTACAGAAGATATGTCAGTTTGGTTTGTGCTGTAGATACCCACTTACTGTAAAGACAGCAGCTTAACCCCTTCTTGATCCTAACAGCAGATTTAATTTGGTTTTATTCACAGTTAACCTAATTAAGTTATTGCATTACAAATTAATGAACTATAACAACAAAAATCTTTTAGCTGAATGGGAAAATTTAAAGGAAGACATGACAGTGTAGCCTTATGTGTATTTCCTGAGTGACTAAGTTACTGGACTGGTCTGGGAAGCTGAAACATGGTGTAATCATTATTCCCCATAAATTAAGATGTTATACTCTAGAACTAACTTACTGACTACTCAACATCTGAGGAGATCCCTTTAAATGTGCTTTAGAGGCTAAACTAATGTCTACCAACCTGATCAGCTTTTTTAATGGCTATATTTGCAGTGGAATGGAACAACTACAATTCTTCTTTAAAATGCCTGAAGCGCTAGCCCTGTTTTAAAGGAATATAGGCTTGATGTAATGTTAGTGTGTAAGGTCTTTAAATCTGAGCTGTATAAAACACTATAGGGTCAGTGCAGGATGTCTTCACCTTGCTGAGTGATTCTAAAGGAACACTAAATTGGCTTGTTAAGTACATTGCATCTGAATCTATTATTCACAGGGAGGTGAGAACACCTATTGCCACCCTCCAGTGAATAATAGAACTCCCAGGGAACACTGCAAGACTTACCGGCGCTCCACTGGTGGTTCATTCTCAGCTGACAGGTGCTGTGCCCCAATCGCACACTTATCTTTTGTATTGGCGCACATGTGACAGCTGAGTAGGAGCCGCGAGTGGAGCGCAGGTAAGGTTAGTCTTGCAGTGTTCTATTATTCACAGGGAGGTGGGAATAAGGAAGTACATGAAATCTGTTTAGTGTCCCTTTAACAAACTTGGGGGCTGGGCAATAAAATAGAAAAATAGATCTATCTATCTATCTATCTATCTATCTATCTATCTATCTATCTGTCAATTATCTATCTATCTATCTATCTATCTATCTATCTACTATCTATCTATCTATCTATCTACCTACTATCTATCTATCTATCATCTATCTATCTATCTATCTATCTATCTATCTGTCTGTCTGTCTGTCTGTCTGTCTGTCTGTCTGTCTGTCTATCTATCTATCTACCTACTATCTATCTATCTATCTATCTATCTATCTCTCTATCTATCTCTATTTCTGTCTCTCTCCTATCTATGGGATTTTCGTATTATAAAAATTAAAATGCCACCTTGAATATTCTGCCTGTCCATGCAAATACAGACAAACAGAGCATTCTACAACCCTGCTGTTCTTACAGAGAACAATCATTTGTGCTTAAGATGGAAATGCCTTTTTTCAATCCAAAAGGGTGGCCTCTTGTATTTTGTTCACCCTCGTGTGATTCCATACTGTTCACCTACAATGTCCACTAACACATTTGTAAGAGGTTATTATAGCCTCTTGCAAGTGTCTTTTCTCCATTGAAAACAAACCTAACTTTTATCATTTGAAAAGTAAGAAACATATTGGTTTTAGCAGATACCACCTGACTCTTTTACCCCCATTTAGGCTATAGTAAAACTAGCTTTCGTGCTGCTTCTGTCCAAATGCATAAATTTGCCTTTAATCTTTTTTGCTATTTTGCTGCCCACCCCCATGTGTTGAGCATATAGTGCTTTATAGTCCTCATATTTTCACCAATGGTGCGTGGGCCTAGCTTAAACCAGTTTATGACAGCAACAGTCTGTGCCACACAGCTTTCCATCCTGTATTAATTCTATTCCTAAATTCCTTACACTGAATATAACACTGAATGAGAACCTTCACAAGCTTAAACACTAACATGGTCCCAAACCTATATTCCAACCTTGTTTCAGATTTTACAAGGCTACATAGAATGATTAATTATGGATTCATACTCTCAGTACAGCAAGTTATAACGGATAAAACGTGAAATCTGTTCTATAGTGGGTTTTTCTGTCTTCCTAACCTGTCTCTCCCTGACTGCCCCTAAACCTAGCTTTCTGTTACTGTGCTAAACACTATTTAATGCAGCATATATCCCCTGTTTATATACAAAAACACATTTTAAGTACAGTAATGTCATATTATTTCTATTTCATGCATTATTATGCCTTTCAATAGCTTAATGGTAAATCCATCATTTTTGTTGTTGTTATTTTAGTTTTGACAGGCAGTATATTACAATGGAAGTCCAAGTGAAGCAACACAGGCACAGAAATACACGCTGCAGCTGTTTCAGCTGTTTCTATATAGTAATGCTCTTTACAAGAAGCTAATGAATCTAATAGAAACTAACATTCCTGCCAAGGAAGCAAAATGCGATTTTAAATATATGGAAGTCTTCTTGTAAAAAGCTTCACCAAGCACTAAATAGATCTCGATAAGGGCTCCCAGCTCTATTTCATATGCCATCTCCTTAGAAAAAGTGCAATATCTTTGCTATATTTCTTCTTGATGTTTAGAACTGCAAAGGGAAATGTATTTTCTATAAACAATCCTATGTGTTAAAATATTTTACCATGAAAATCCAAATTAGTAGCAGGAATTAAAATTTATTTTATACCCATGTGTGCATATTATTAAAGGACAACTATAAATTAAAAATGAACTTTTCAAAAAAGGATTGATTATTCTCACCTCCCAGTATTGTTTTGTTGAGGAGTTACAGCACATACTATTTTCATCTGCCAGATAATGGCCCTGTGCCTTCCTGTACTAAACATAGTGCTGAAGCATTCAGGAGGACTGGCAGAAGCAATTTTCTTCCCCAATCCTACCTCCCTGCCCAGGTGCTTTTTTTATTGTGTGTTTTTTTTTTTTTTACTTTATATGCAGTATAATTCTCCTTTAAGTTTTTTCCCCTTGTGCTTCTTATAAGAAATGTGTAAATTCTTAGTGAATTATGCTTGTGAGGCACATCCATGCATATATGGACTCCCAAAGATACATAAGGAAGGGGCCCCACTAAGACCTATAGTCAGCAGCATCAACTCTGTAACATACAAGGTGGCAAAATATCTAGCTAACATCTTAGGACCTTTGGTGGGAAGTTCTAAGCATCACATCCAGAACTCTCAGGATTTCACCAACAAGATTGAAGATATAGTACTCGGTGTAGAAGAAACTATGGTGTCCTATGA
Organism: Hymenochirus boettgeri; assembly: GCA_019447015.1. Taxonomy (NCBI): domain Eukaryota; kingdom Metazoa; phylum Chordata; class Amphibia; order Anura; family Pipidae; genus Hymenochirus; species Hymenochirus boettgeri. The sequence continues at coordinate 94,939,491 of CM033472.1, read as the reverse complement.
TGTGACATCTCTCTTCAATTGTATACCCACCAAGGAGGCGGTTGACATGGTGAGAAAACGGCTGGGCCAAGACAGCATCTTACCAGCAGAACTGATCTCAACCAGAACAGGTGTGTTCCTTGTTGGACTTGTGTCTGAATACCACCTATTTCAAATACAGGGATAGTTCTATAAGCAAAAACATGGATGTGCTAGGGATCTCCAGTTTCACCATTGTGGCCAACCTTTACAGGAGGAGGTAGAACACAGGCGCTTAATACCTTTAAGGGCATAGCACCCTGCCACTGGTTCAGTATGTGGATGACACCTGGGTTAAAATCCACCAGAAGGAATTACAAGCTTTCACAGAACACATTAATGCGGTAGACCAAAACATTAAATTCACAGGGAAGAGGTACAAAACAACAAACTGGCTTTCTTGGACTGCTTGGTAGAAGTTAGGAAAATGGTAAACTGGAAGTAGAGGTTTACAGAAAACCAACACACACAGATCAGTATTTGATGTTTGACTCCCACCACCCTTTAGACACAAGCTGGGTGTCATCAGAACCCTGCAACACAGAGCCGAGAACATCCCACTAGCACAGAGGCGAAGGCTAAAGAATGAAACATCTCAGAGGAGCCCTTAAAAATTGTGGATATCCAGACTGGCCTTTGTCAAAAAAAGTAGAAGGAAAGAAAAGAACACAAATACCAACAGTGAAGGGAAAAGCAAGACAGGAGGAAGAACATGGTCATCCCATATGTAGCAGGGGTCTCCAAGAAATTAAGAAGAATTTTCAAAAACATCGTATTCCTGCTGCTTTAAACCGAACAACACACTGAGGCAGCAATTGGTACATCCGAAAGACCCAATAACAAAACACAAGAAAAGCGACATCATATATGCAGTGCAGTGCAGTGAAGAATGCTCTGATTTGTATGTGGGGGAGACCAAACAGCAACTGCATCAACGTATGGCCCAGCACAGAAGAGCCAATTCCTCGGGTCAGGACTCAGCCGTGTACCTGCATCTTAAGGATAAGGACATACCTTTGAAGATTGTAATGTTAACATATTGGGAAGGAATGTGACTGGTTCAAGAGAGGTGTTAAGGAGGCCATTTATGTGAAAATAAAGAAACCAAGCCTAAATGAGGTGGGGGGGTTCGACACCAACTGTCTGCCATGTACATGCTGTTTAACACCTTACTCTGGGCGTTCTATAACACCTCTTAGCCACTATCCAATCACACCCTTAACACCTGGTGTGATATGCTATTGGGATTTTCCAGGGTACATAATTGCCACAGATTCTTGTACAGTCATTCTGAATTGAGAAAACCAGTCGGATGACTAGCGAAACGTCTTCAAGAACTACATTTCAAGTCCAGTTGATCTAATTGAATACAACAGATATTCTTAGTGAATTATTACTATCATAAGAAATAGACAGGGAGATTTTCCCAGAGCTGCTATTGTTCCAGGTAAATCTCCCAAACCAAAAGCCTGCTATTTCCTGGCATTAAAAAGTCATGTAATTCAAGCGCAAAAAAAAAAGTATTTTGTGATACCCCTGCAGCCTTTAAAGAGTACTACGTATCTTGATTAGAGATGGCAGAACTTTCGAAAGTTCAGTCCGTTTCGAACTGTCGAACTATATGGAAGGTCGAAGTTCGAAACTGACCGATCAATGGGAGTCAAATAGTTCGAAAAGTTCTAATGAATAACAATTGAATATCAATGGTAACTTAATGTAAATGGCAGTGGGACCTGGGAAATGGTCTGGGGAACATGTTCGAATATCCAGACATTCGAAAAAACAATTTTACTCTCAGGCGTGCTACATTTGAGCTCTCGCGTTTGAACATTCGATGCTCGCGCCTAGGTATCATGGACATTTCACTTGCGGATTTGATGCTCATGCCAAGGTATCATGGACACTTTACTCGCGGATTCGATGCTCGTGTATAGGTTTTAATGGACATTTTACATGCAGATTCGATACTCGCGTCTAGATATAATGGAAATTTTACTCACGGATTCGATGCTCATGTATAGGTATAATAGGCATTTTACTTGCATATTCGATTTCCTCAAATGGTCGAACATTCGATAATTATGGAAAGTCCGGAAAATATCGAAAATCCGGGTCACGATAGTTCGAGAAGTCCGAATTCGTTCAAACTTGAATAGTTCGGCTCAAACTCGGGTTCGAGTTCGAGTTCTAGTCCATCTCTCATCTTGATAAATGAGCTTGATAAATAGTGTTGGACACTAGAAAATATCCCACAGATTTCTGATTGTTCCCTACTGTTTACATTAGTGTGCAATTTTACTGACATCACACCTGGCACAACATATTTTGTGCTGCTTAGCCTAAACTTATTTGTGCTGCTAAACCTAAACATTTTTTGTGTGGCTAGAATGAATGGTTTAGTATCCTATATTTTAGATCTTTAATTTATTTTTGCCAAGAAAAGCAAATGTGACCCATCCATGTTTTTATTTGTTGAACATAATCATGTGCTATTCATGAATTTAGCCAATACCTTTGCAGTTTGTGAGCAACAAAAAAACTAAAGAAACAGATAACACCTTTAATAATTCTTTTTTAGGCTGAGGCCACACTATACTGTGTCCTAGCAGACCGGAAACATGAATGTGTGTGTTTTTCCGGTGCGCTAACCTGTGCTGCCATGTGCACCGGCAGGGCACCTAGTGTGGCAACAACAATTAACCAACTCTAGTGTGCGCTTTTTAACGTGTGATCTGATAACACGTTGAAAGGCGGTGGTATGGCCTATCCCTAAATGTTATTTAATAATGCAAAACTGTAAGCTCCACATAGAACAAGTAACTAATAATAATCAGAAAATGCAAATCCATCAGATACTGTATACAGGTGGTTGTGCTGATTAATTACAACAGTATGGGAACACAATCTTGATTAATAGCTCTTTCTTTTTATATGGGTCAGATGAAGACGCCAGCATGCAAACAATTGCTACAACTCTTCCTGTGCATCTGCCTCAGTCTCGCAAAACTCTAATTGAAGCCCCTTTTAACAGTGGAAATATAGCAATTTTTTTTTAGATGCATATTTGTTAAGGCAACTACTGTATTGGTTTATGGTGGCCACTAAGATGAAGACCTTATTAAGAATATACATGCAGTGGTACAGTCACATCATTCTTTTAATGGGTTAAAAAAAAAAGCTGTGCTAACCAATTTATAACCTGTTTACCAGAGGCTGCATGGCTCTAAACCATTTTCTGGAATGTGTCTACATATTGGCCTTCACTAGGACAAAAATCTGACTTAGTTCGAAGGCCTGTATGTAACACATCCTGACATATATTATGTAGAAACTCCGTACTCACACAACTCGAGCTTCGGTGCACACTGGTAATAAATAGTGATGGCCCAGTTTGTGGATCCGAACCCAAATCCGCGGCGGATTTACCGCGTTCGCGAACAGCAGATATCGCAGATTTTCTGGATTTCGGCCTTCCAAACTTTTCCGAACCGCATTTTCATACATTTTCAAAATTATGAGGATTTCAGGTATTTTCGAAAATGTGAGAAAAACATATTTTCGAAAATTTTCAAAATTACACAGATTTCATGTATTTTCTAAAATGCGGGAAATACGCACCATTTTTAATGATAAGAACTTTTATTACATAGGCTTACAAATATCTTAATTCTAGATTGTGAGGTATAATTCAAACCTTGTTCAAGTAAGGTCTGCTCCTCCTTGTTAAAGGATAAGTATACTCAAAAAACAAATACATTTTAAATGGTAGCTTTTTAGGTAACCTTCAGAGCCCCCCCCTTTTTTTTTTTAGGTCCCTTCAGAGCCTACCTGTGCCCTTGTAAAGCAGTCCGGTAAGCTCCACCCCCCGAAACATGCTGAACCATGTTTCCAACTTGTGTCCAAATATCCAGTGGCAGTTCAATCTGTATGCGCGTGCGCCACTCGCGCGAGTAACGTCATGCTTACCGGACTGCATACATGTTCCAAGATAGCCAGCACTTTACAAGGGCACAGGTAGGCTCTGAAGGGACCTAAAAAAAAGGGGGGGGGGGAAGGTTAGTTAGGGATTCAGCTACCATTTAAACTTATGTTTTATTTGAGTATACTTTTCCTTTAAGTGAGTAGCTTGATAAAGTGATAACATTAGATACCGGTTTATCACATTGAGATGATTGTACCTCACTGAGCGTTTGTTCATCATCCTTCCCTAAAGGGAAACTATTTCCGTTGTCTTCGTCTACCCTACCTGACTGATCTCTTTGTGATAGCAGTTGTGATGATGTTGGATTTGCAGCAAACTTTCCCTCTGTTGGGTCATGTACCTGTCTACCTGCACACTGGATGTTCCTGTTCCAGATAAAAAAGTGGAGGAAGTTCCTGAATAATGTTTAAGAGATCTGTCATCCTCAAAGTGTACGTTTTTTGGGGGTATAGTTCTTATTGTTTGTTTCTTAGTGTTGGTATATGTTCTGTGTCCATATGCTGTCAAGACAAATAAACTGATAACAATCCGTTCCTAACCGGTGATTTCGACAGTGTATACATATTATTATTATTATTATTTTATATTATGTGTGGTTTAGTGTGTTGGTTCCAATTATATACATTTTGCAATTCATAGTCTCTCTTATCCCTAATAAATTTGTGATGTTTAATTTGTTCCAAACCCATTTCCATCCTATGGGGCATATTTATGAACGATCGATATTTTCGCTATCACAGGACATCGCAATGACAAATAGCGCTATTTTACTCACGGATTCGATGCTCGCGTATAGGTATAATAGGCATTTTACTCGCACATTCCAATAGTCGAACATTCGATATTTATCGAAAGTCTGAAAATATCGAAAATCCGGGTCCGGGATAGTTCGAGAAGTCCGAATTCGTTCAAATTTGAATAGTTCGGCTCGAACTCGGGTTCGAGTTCTAGTCCATCTCTATTCAGTGTGTATTAACCAATTTAATACTACTTTGAAAAAACACCAGGGAGTATTACCTATTTACCATCATATGTGCTGAGCTTTTTCAGCATTATTAGTGCTACTTTTTGCTGCATAATTTTCGCTTATGATGAAAATTCGCCTTTTTAATAACTTTGATGAAATGAAAAGTTGAAAGTTTAAAAAATGATGGTAAAGGCTGGTGGGGAAAAAAGCAAAAATAATGCCGCTTTATAAATATGTCCCTCAGACCCCCATTTGACTTTATTGGTAAATAAAGAAAATCGGAACCTTAAAAAAAAAAAAAGATGTTTAAAAAGCGAAAAATTAACATTAAAAAAGGGAAATCTCAGATCATATTACAGTAAATGCTGGAAAATAGTCTAACACACCCCTGGGTACTTATTAATATTGAGAAACACTCCACAAAGTACTGACACCTCCATGGACCCATTGGGAGGCTAAATAAATGGCCAATTCGCCACCTCAGACTTGGCGAATTGGAATGGCTAAACTTAACGCAAAATTACACTTTTCGCCATTTTATAAATATGTCTGAGCAGTTACCGCAGCGATGTATGGCGAAAAGTATCAGTAATGACCTTTTGATACTGGTTATCACTGTGTATAAACTGTGTATCATAAGTTCAGAGGTTTTTAAGCTAGGTACACACAGTACCAATAAAGCCCCGATACCATCAGTTCCAGCGGTATGAGGGCTTTATTGCCTTTTGGCAGCCGAACGAGTGGTCATTTGGGAAAGACCTAAACTTCCTTTGGCCGCGGTTGAGGGAAACACACAGTCACAAATATCCTCCCTATGCTATGCATACGCTTTGTATAAGGAGAACGCTAGGGACTGTGCATATCCTGATATTTGAAAAATGACAGACAGGATCTTACAGATCCTGTCTATCATTTTTCATAATTCTTTGATCTGTAGTTGTGCAGTTGCTGTTTAGTCTCCCCCACATACAAATCAGAGCACTCCTCACTGCACTGTGTATATGATGTTGTTTTTCTAGTGTTTTTGGTACTGAGTCTTTCGGATGTACCAATTGCTGCCTCAGTGTGTTGTTTGGTTTAAAGCAGTCCGGGATACGGCGTTTTTTGAAAATTCTTCTCAATTTCTCATAGACCCTTGCTAATATGGGATGACCATGTTCTTTCTCCTGTTTTCTCACTGTTGGTATTCATATTCTTTTCTTTTCTTCTACTTCTTTTGACAAAGGCCCAGTCTGGATATCCACAAGTTTTAAGGGATCATCTGAGATGTTTCATTTCTTTAGCTTTCGCCTCTGTGCTAGTGGGAATGTTCTCTGCTCTGTGTTGCAGGGTTCTGATGACACCCAACATGTGGTCTAAAGGGTGGTGGGAGTCAAACATCAAATACTGGTCTGTATGGGTCTACTTCCAGTTTAATGACTTGGTAGAAGTCAGTCTCCCTGACTTCTACTTAGCAGTCCAAGAAGGTGTGTGTGTTGTTTGGTACCTCTTTCCTTGTGAATTTGATGTTCTAGTCTATGGCATTGATGTGTTCTGTGAAGGCTTGTACTTCCTTCTGGTGGATTTTAACCCTGGTGTCATCCACATATCTGAACCTGTGGCTGGGTGCTATGCCCTTAAAGATATTAAGCGCCTGTGTTTCCACTGTACATTTACAATGCTGCTTTGACACCTTACCCTGGGCAGTTTCAATAACACCCCTTAGCCTTAGTGCATCCACACCTTGCATTCAGAAGGTCGCTAACACCTGGCTGTCATATGCTACTTTTGACTTTCAAGGGAACTTATATTGCCAAGTAATATAGTAGAAAAATATATACTCTGTCAGGATTATTCAATAAGTTTTTTATCAATTAAAATGGTGCTAATTTTGCCCCAACCAATCAGATCTTATTTAACATTTGAAAGCTAACTTCTGATTGGTTGGGGCAAGAACTTTTATTGAATAACCCTCTATGTGTATTGTTAATGCTCTTCTATTTTGATGTTTCTTTTTCTATCTGGTACTTTGTGAGATTCTGAACTGTGACTTTTAAACAGAATAACGGTGGCTCAGTGGTTAGCACTGATGCCTTGCAGTGCTGAGGTCCTGAGTTCGATTCCACCCTTGGACACATCTGCAAGGAGTTTGTATGTTCTCCCCGTGCTTGCGTTGGTTTCCTCCGGGCACTCCGGTTTCCCCCACAATCATAAAGACATACTGATAGGTTGTATATGTACATAAAGTAATTAGATTGTAAGCTCTTCAGGGCAGGGCCTGATGTGAATTGAGTAAATAATTGTAAAGCGCTGCGGAATATGTAGCCCTATATAAGAAATAAAATACATACATACGTAACATGAAATTATGACAAAAAGATCAGTACATCCTTACCATGATTGCCACCTAATAAATAACAAATTCTTAAAGAGCTACTAAAAGCTCACTGAATCAGAACATAGAGCATCTTGAGTAATAATCCGTGTCTCATTTCATTTCAATGTGGGTGCTGGTAAATTTTCTTACTAACATGTAGTTTATTTCCCAGCATTCCAGTAGCACACAGTTTGGTCAATGGCCATTATAGACACATGCTTACTCCATTGCTAATGAAGGAAGCCATGCTCACTTGTTGCTCGTGGTTACTAAGGAACATGTGGCTGACATTTGGAGGTGTGGCCTGACAGTGCACATAGTTATCTTAATAATTTTCCTTTAATGCCATTTACTGGGTGGTATTTTACCATTTATTGCATGTCACAGGGGGCCCACAGATTGGGCAGCCTATTGTAACAAAAGGTTTTTATATTGGCCAATTGCCTTTTGGCAGCAAGAACCTTAACTAAAATTTGGGTTTTATATGCCATTAATTTGCAAGACACTTTTTTTCTTGTTGATCACTAATAAATCTTCTTCAAATGGCAATCTTCACCTTTTGTATTTGTCAATATTTTAAATTATATTTTGTATTTGTCAGTATAATGAATATACTCGAGTATAAGCCAATACTATATATTAGTATATTAGTATATAAGTATAAATATATAAGAAAGATTGTCGTTGATTGACAGCAATAAAAATATAGAAGATTGATTGTAGTGATAGGGTAGCAGTATTGTGACATTTGGGAGATTGTGGTATGTTTAAATTTGTGTCAGCCAGAAAGCAATCTTTGGAAAACAACCTTCCAAGAGCATGTTCACCCCCCCTAACTAAATTTTAGCTACATAGGGCCATATTTATAAACCCGCGGTATCGCTTTTGATCGATACCGTGGGTTAGTTAATCTACGATTGCGGTACATTTACGATCAAACTTTCGTTAATTAACAAACCTTCGATCGTAGAATACCGTGCAGTAGTAAACTACCGCAATGGTATTCTATGGATATCGTAAATCTACAATTTCGTTATCGTAGATTTACGATTGGTATCATAAATTTACAATCGGTATCGTAAATTTACGATCGTTAAACCAATTGTAAATCTACCGAAAATTTTCTAAAAAGCTAAAAAGCAATACCGCGGCTTTATGAATATGGCTCTTAATGTTTTTTCCCAACCCGACATTTTCCTTAATGGCACTCAGCTGGGGCAGCCATAAAGCAGCAAAGGAAGATTGTCGTTGATTGACAGCAATAAAAATATAGAATATTGAGTGATAGGGTAGCAGTAGCCAGAAATCAATCTTTGGAAAACAACCTTTCAAGGGCATTTTCACCCCCCTAACTAAATTTTAGCTACATAGGGCAATATTTATAAACCTGTGGTATTGCTTTTTAGTATGATCGCGATTGTACAGTTACGATCGAACATTCGTTAATTAACTAACCTTCGATCATAGAATACCGCAATGGTATTCTATGGATATCGTAAATCTACGATTTTGTTATCGTAGATTTACCATCGGTATCGTAAATTTACAATCGGTATCGTAAATTTACAATTGTTAAACCGACCGTAAATCTACCAATCGTTAAATACCGATTGTTAAAGGCGCGGTATCGATAAAAAGCAAAACTGCAGCTTTATGAATATGGCCCTTAATGTTTTTCCCCAAACCCCTATTTTCCTTAATGGCACTGAGCTGCGGCAGCCATAAAGCAGCCAACTTGTGTAGCCATTGTAAGCCATTGGCTTTTGCCTCCAATGACACTCAGAAGAGCTTCAGTCTGGAGCAGGGTTTCTTAAAGGGTGTGCTGGGGGCAGACTGGTGTGATTTTAAAGATCCAGAGTTGTGCCTCAGAAATGTGGTAGTAGAAATATTTTTACCAGTATAACTTACATTTTTGTTATTTTGTACTGTAAAAATATATTATGATAACATTGTTACACAGTCAATGTAGTGTAATTTACACAACATTGATTTGAAAACAATAAACACTGTAAAATGAATAAAGTATGGGTAATTTCAACTTTAAGTCCAACATTAAGATCACAGGTGTGCCTCAAGAAAAATGTGCGCCACATTTGAAAGTGCGCCACCATTTGAAAAAGTTTGAGAACCACTACTGGTCTAGAGGACTTCACTTGGCAGACATTCATTCCAACCCTAACAATAAATCTGCGGAAATGTAGGGCCACTAAGAGGTTTCTTACAGTACCTTGCAATATTTCCTGGATGGATACTACAGGGTAGTGTTTGCTGGACAGTTTTTCATAAATGTTGTGGGAACATTGCAGGTATATAAAATAAATGTATGGCCGGTCAACTGTTACACTATATAGGTTTGCACACTTAAACAAAGTTTCAAATTAGATACAGCAATATCCCACTGCTCCAAAACCTTTTTGAATTTTAAATCTGATCTGTAGAAAAATTGTGATTGAAACATTTACAGGGAAGGAACTGCCACTCCAGAAGCAGAAATTATAATATGTCCCATCCCTGACCTCTAACTAGGATTTTGGCTGCCTGCCAGCACACATTCTACAACATTTAAGAGATTCAGCAGAGAAAAGAAAGAAGGGGGAGGGAGGGGAGATGTGCAAGCAGAACAGTGTCCACAGTGAGGCTGTGCAGAACTTATAAGTGTCGTAGGCACTACAAGAAGGTAGTGAGTAAGGGAGGGGGAATTAGGAGCACTCACTAAACATTAATAATTTAATGACAAAGCAAGCACAGATAAATATGTGATTACCACCATTTTACTTCTCTCTAATTGTAGGTTCAGAAAATGTAACATTGTTTAAGTGAGTATAGTGACCCTTTATAACACTGTGCAAATGTACTTTTTAAAAATGAAAATGGGGCCTTTAACAAGATGAAGAGGGGAAGGGGGACATGGCTTTTAACATGACTATTTTGCCACAGGGCGTTCCCAAAATTTACTAATCATTCCCTTCTCTTTCAGTCAGCCAGTTAGGGGCATGTTTATAAAGGTATATTGCGCTATTTTTAATTTTTTTTGTAGTATCTAATAAAAAGTGCAAATGATTGCCTGTAACCAATCTGCAATAACCAATCAGATGTTCTCTAACTGCAGTGACCCAGTAAAAAGATGCATCTGATTGGTTTTCTGCAAATAATTAACACCTCTTATTGGATCAGCTCCATTGCAGCTCAGTGCTTAAGCCAAATCTGAAGCCCTTGGTTGGTCCAGTGACATTGACATCAGGTTGCCTGATTGGATAGTATATGTTTTAGTTTAATAACAATATCTTGCATTGGCCAGGACCTATGGGAAATGTTATGGGTGATTGGGCCCAGAACATTGCTGAGAATTTTAACATTAGATCACAACTTGCGCTTTGTTTTGCCGAAAAAGTTAACATTTGAGTTACGTCAACTTTCTATTGAAAGGCTTTCCTTACCTACAGCAACCGTTAAAGGCCATGTTCACCCTTCAAAAAAACGTTTAGCGCCTCACTAATCATCCCCCCAACCCCAGTTTCATAATACTTACCTTTCAATATGGTGCATCTGGGCGGGAAAGGGGTACTCCTGTATGGGCCTGGACTTGCCATGGGCCCAGAGAGTAAGGGAAAGCAAAACAATTACCTGCAATATTGCATTCAGTCATTAGGTGCATAACACAGGAGCTCAGTTCCTAGATGGAGAAGAGAAATGAGACATGTGCTTCCTGGATTTCCTTTGTCTGCTGCATGGCCCATGGCTAAGTAAGTGGCTTTAATGTCTATAGGGTTTTGCCCCTTGCCTGAACTTGGAGCTCTCTGTGCTGTGATCAACAGATAACTCTGCCTAAAAAGGCTGTTTTCACAAAGTGGGAGGGTAGGGCTGTAGATTCCCTTTTCTGTAGGGAACTTCACACAGCTGGGAGGGGGAGGGGCTTTCTTTTTCCCTCACACACTGTTAAGTCTGAGGTTGTGCTCACAGGTAGCGGCGAGGTTGAGGAGCAGCCTTAGGAATGTCACATGTCACATGTCAACCCCAAACCCATTAACTTTCTGGTTATTAATTTCTTTATATCTTGGGCTGTGGAGCACTTAGAGAGGTGGTTGATGGCTCATTTTAAAGGTAGGAAACTGGTTTTGCATTTAAAATCAATGTCTTGAGACCACAGTTCCCCTTTAACTACAAATTCTCATCACACATATACATATTTAATTAACATCATAATACATAAATATGCAAAAAAACAACTCCCCCCAATGGAAAAGTTGAAAACATACAAAGATAAAAGGCATAATAATAGCAGCAGTGTTGCAAATATAATGTTAATTAGCAGTTGAGGTCAAAACCACATATGTACTACATGTGTACCAAGGTATACACTTGGAGTGTGGAAGAAAATAGGAGATCGCCAAGCAGATCCCCTGGTAGACCCTGTTCAGTATTTTATTGAATAGATGCTTTCTTGTAGAAGGTGACCATACGGAACACTGTAGTAGTTCGAAAGTTTTAAAAATACAGAGATGTCTAGCCTGTATAAGTTTGTTCTAGGATTGTCCATCTTAGAGAGTTAGGAATTAATGCTTTATTAGGAGTGGTGTCAGTAGGAGCAGAGTCTTGTGTGGCATGGATTTAAGGACACCAGGATTTTAAAAGATAAATTTACCGGACCTTTATCGTACTCAGAGTTGTCCACATTACGATAGAATCGGGATAGAGCACCGGTCTTCTTGTTTTTAGTACCTGGTTGAAAAGGGATTCTGAAGTTAAAGGGGGAGAAGAACAAGACCCAATTAGCTTGATGAGGATTTAATGTTTTCAAATTTTAAATATACTCTAGATTGACTTTTATAACGAGGCATCGTCCAAAGTCCCAGCGTCTACCTATGCAAATGATGTGCTATTGCTGCAAGCTGGCCTAGAAAGATTATCAAAATGGGCAGCTGTATGGCAGATGAGATTCAATGTGGATAAATGTAAGGTGATGCATTTAGGGTTTAACAATCCTTGTGCAGCCTACACCATAAATAACTCTGTGTTAAGTGAATCTCGACTGTAAAAAGATTTGGGGGTTCTGGTAGATAACAGTCTTAGCTGTAGCAAACAATGCCAAGTAGCAACTGCTAGAGCTAGCAAGATATTGTCTTGTATAAAGAGGATAATAGATTTAAGCAAAAAAAACCCATTATACTCCCTCTTTACAAGGCGCTGGTCAGACCTCATTTGGATTAGGTGGTGCAGTTTTGGAATCCCATATACAAAAGGGACATCTTGGAAATGGAAGCAGTTCATAAAAGGGAAACTAAAATAATAAAGGGAATGGAGAGGCTTGACTATGTAGGCAGATTAGACAAGTTAGGGCTGTTTACATTAGAGAAGTGACGTTTGCGTGGAGATATGATAACCTTATACAAATATATTAATGGGCCATACAATAAACTCTCTGGTGCATTGTTTACTAATCGGTCATATCAGAGGACACGTGGACATCCTTTAAGATTGGAAGAAAAGAAGTTTCATCTTCAGGTTAGGAAAGGTTTCTTTACAGTGAGAACGTTGAAACTGTGGAACTGTCTTCCAGCAGATGTGGTAATGGCAAGTTTATTGAATAGCTTTAAAAGTGGGATAGATAAGTTTCTAAAACTAAGTAATATTGAGAATTACTGGTATTAATTCATATACTGCGGTTCTGCAGGACTTTTTGATTGCCATTTGGAGTCAGGAAGGAATCCCCCCACCTTCCCTTTTTAGCTGTTTTTTTTTTTTTTTTTACCTTCCTCTGAATCAACTGTTAGGTAGGGTTAAAAAGGAGGGTGAAAAGGTTTGACTTGATTGACGCATGTCTTTATTCAACCTCAATTACTATGTTACTACGTAAGGTACACAGAAGGCTTGTATGGACTGGAAGACGGTAAACCTCAGGAACCCCATGATGTAAACCAGTGTGATAATGATAAGGATTGCAGTTACAGTATGTGAGACAACGAGCCCCAAGTAAGACCAGCAGGGGAAATATCTGTATAGGGGTGTGGAGGATAATGGTCAGTGGTGGGAGCAACCCGTGGGGCAGGGGTAAGTAAGCTTACTTTGTTCTGTAACTTGTTTTATGCTGCTATTTAAGCAAACATTTCACTTTTGGACACATCTCTTTATTGGACACTTTATACTGACCATAGCAACACAGAACGTTGTCTTTATTTAATCAAATGGATTGTATCTAATATACATGTTTTTATAACTGTGTTATATATAATTCCAAACGTGTGTATAAAAGACTGCTATATCTACCTGAAGGTGCATATTTCCAGAATAAATACATGTTGGGGTTTCCTCTTTAAAAAGAATCAGCATGATAGATGCATTAGGAAGATAAACAGCCAATGATAATGTGCTGCATGAATTTAACAGTGGATAAAGAGACAGAAGGTTATTAGATGTTTACAAAAAAAAACTAGAAAAAGTTCAACTTTTTTTCTAGATTTAACATACTTTACAATATTATTCTGTATAATAGATATTTACTGATGCAAAATACAAAGGTAAAAAGATTTTAAGATCCTTTGTAATGAAAAATAAACAAATCTAAATAAAAGGCATTCCTTTGCACATTCTTATAACCCCCTTTACAAGTACACATTTTAATTTCACTTCCTAGTTTTACTAGGGCACAAAAGTATTTAACAAATAAATAATTATCACAGACCAATCATCTAAATTGCAGCATCTTTATTCAATTTAAGCAAGTCACATACTAAAATCAATTCAAAATATATAAAATCAATTCCAAGGCAATTGACCCAGCAATCCAGGGAGACAACAAACAAAATATGCTACATTAAAAGAGATGTAAAAAAGCAGCCTTGACTGAAAATATACCATGCCTAATAAAAAGAAAACAATACTTCAAATTCATAATTAAACTTTTTCTTAATACATCAATTGTATCCTAAATTACAATTTTCAAGTTAATACTTATAATCATGTTTTATGGTAATCAAGAAAAAACATGTACCCCTTCTTGATACTGACCCTCAGCATGATAATGCATTAACATTATTCTTTATTGTCTTATAAGAAAAATATCCAATTAAATATACAGTAACATTAATGCTCTCAATTCACTTGAATAAAGTACAGAATTCCAACAACTGGTAGATTCACCCAGAGTTGCACTTGTTCTGGGCAAAACTCCCGGAAGAGTCTTACCAGCAGCTGTGTGGCTCTTGGTGAATCTCCCCTGCACATAAGTATTAGGCTGACATTAAATACTTGTGTGCAAACTAAGTATCGCAAGAGACACTTGTGCAACTGCCGCTAGCCTATTTACCGGAGGCTTTTCTGATACTCGCACAGCAGCCTCAAGCTTTAAGCCTTAATACAGAAGATAAACAATTTATCCAATGGGAGTATCTATTCTATTAAATAGAAAATGCAGATTTTGTCAACAATTTAATCTAAAGATTTATTAAAGCAAAATTAATATTATCAGGTTAGCGAAGGTTTTAGAACAATATAGGGGGCACAACGCACCTGATGCAGTAAGGGTTAAAAGGTATCTCCACTGGTAAAATATTTTTTTGGTATTCAGTTTAATTAAAGAACAGGAGGTAAAGGAGATGTGTTTTACCTCCTATACTTCATTAAAACGTTCAGGAGCCAGGAACGAAGGTAAGGTACTTACCCGCATCTTCTGACAGGTCCCGACGGACTTTGTATTCTATTATAATGCGTAAGTGCGATTCTTTTAAGTTATAATATTTATTGATTTTAAATAATTATGTTGTGTTTTCACTCAATTTTTAATGTTGCTTTAAGGCCACAAAAATAATTTTTTAAACAGGGAGGTACAGTAAAATCTGTTGTCGTAATTTACCCGATTGGGCTCCCATGGTGTGCAATCCCTTTGCAGCTATTATGTCACTGCAGGAATGCATCAAGTAAGTAGTTTTGGTAGTGCAAAACTACTTCTGGTTTTGGTAGTGCAAAATCTTAAAGGGTAGAATAGCAGTTGAAAAATTACAAATTCATTGGGTTTAAAGGGCATGTCCACCCCCAAAACTAAAATTTAAAACACTACTGGCCCCACTGTATAGTGTTAAAAAAATCCTTACCTTACCCCTCTGCTCCAAATGGTTGTCCTGCAGTGTCTGTTCAAAGTTCCAGAAAGTGAAGAGTAGGAACTGTCTGAGAGTCATCCAGGATATGTGTTTTTTGTTGTTGTCCTTATTGACGTTTCTGGCATGCGTAGGGGAGCCCCCCCCCCACCTCTACCCTCCCATAACATGGTTGTTGGGGGTGGGCTACACCATACTCTACAGAAAAATTGAGTTTGGTGGGTGGAGATACCCTTTACATTTTCAGAATCTCATCAGTTTCATCAGTTTCATTTAACTCTACTAGAGTCAGAAATTGGGTTAGTACAGAAATGTAATCAACCTGTTGCAACTTGCAACATGAAGTGATTAAAGGGTATGTCCTTCGTAATTTTAAATTTCTTTTTAACTGTTTTACGAGACGTCTCTGAACGTCTCTGGTGGTTGGGGGGTGGGCTAGGGTACCATACTCTACAGAAAAATTGAGTTTGGGGGTGGAGATACCCTTTACATTTTCAGAATCTCACCAGTTCCATTTAACTCTACTAGAGTCAGAAAGTGGGTTAGTACAGAAATGTGATCAACCTGTTGCAACAGGAAGTGATTAAAGGGTATGTCCATCGTAATTTTACTGATAGCCTCCGACGCGTCCACCCTCCTTCGCACTGTGTACGCATGCGCGCATAGTGCAAAGGACTAGGGATGCATCGGGGGCGTCTGGGCTTTCAGCTGCGACTCTTGCAGCAGGTAAGTGTCTCCTGCTCTCCTGCAAGATTTACTGAAGAACGGGAGATAAGAGATACATTTACCTTCTGTTCTTCAGTAAAACAGTTAAAAAGAAAGTTAAAATTTCGATGGATATACCCTTTAAACTTGAAGAAATTAATCTTTTTTTTTTTAGAAAACAAAATTTAGAAAAACTGAATTAAACACTAAAACCAAAAAAAATCATAAAGACTATTAGCATTATCTGCTCAATATTAAAACCTACTGTAAATGCAAAAGTGCCAAACAATGTTGTGGTTTTGAATACCAATGCAAATGTTTTTTTACACAAAGATGGAAAATAAACCACAAAACTTTAAAACATCAATGTAACTTTTCAAGTAAGTTATCTGCCACTATTAACATTTAAACTATGTTTTTAGGATTGGGAGGGGTGGCTACACTTCAGAAAATTGTTTATTTTCAGGTGGACATACCCTTTAGCCGGACCATTATCCAACCAAAAAGGTTTTAAAGGGCACGTGCACCCTTAAAAAAAAATTGGTGACTTGCCAGTTATCTGCCCACAACCCAGGGTGGCCAGAGTCTGTCCACCCCCGAGTAGGAAGGGGTGGGACCGTGATGTCACGGAGGGGGGATCAGGCATGGGGCTAGAGATGGGGCTGCGATCGGAGGTGGGGTTATGTGCGGACATTGGGTGGGAGTGGGCATAATAGGGCGGGACTGCTAGGGACGTATTTAGATGGGAGTTTAGCCCTGACTGTGGGAATCGGGATATGGCCCTGCCACAACCCCAACTGCTATTTTTCCCACAATTTAACACATAGAAAATTAACCCTTTAACAACCAGCAGATGAGGTGCCCAATATAAATAGTCACATAAAAACTAGTTTCAATGTAACACATTAGAATATCTATAAAAAGCAAGTTAATAGCTTACTCCAACGCTTAAATTTGTCAGGTGGGCTCAGCCTCTGTTCCTTTCGCCTATGTAAACTCCCCAATGGTGATCTAACCTGGAACCACAGCTCCTAGATTCAACACCCCCAGGTGCTCCATATGGTTACCATATATTAAAATGTTTAACTGTGGGCTCATCTCTCGTCCGCTCGTCCTTTCAGAGAACCAGTAACAAAATTCACCGTGTGTTAAAATGTAACTTTTATTCCCGAGTTCACAACATCAAATATGGTAGTCACACCTGACTTGTTTCATGCTGTAGTTAACACTTCATCAAAGGCATAACTAATTGACACATAGTGGTCTATAAAAAGGTAACATCATTCCAGATGGGATCCACCTCTTAAAAATATATACTCCCAATGTGAACACATGCCTAATACCACAACACAACTAAGTAAATCCCACCCAACTATGCAAGATTCCCAAATATTTTAATATATTTGAATTGAGAACTAGGGCAATTTTGAGGCTTAACTGTCTTCAATATAGCAGGCTTCGTAGATTTATAGAAATGTTTCATTAGGTAATCTTAAAAATAAGAAAAATTTCAATATATTTACTCTTGTATGTATGTCTATTTATCTATTTATTATGAAGTTGTACTAACTCTCCCGATCCCTATATCCATCACTATTTAAATATACATTAAGAGTTCAATTCATCATCACACATCGCTAGATGTTTTTAATATCTGGGAATCTTGAGTGGGATATACAGTACTTAGTTGTAGGGTTTAAATGCTCACATTGGGGAGTATATATCTTTAAGAGGTGGATTCCATCTGAATTGATGTTACCTATTTAGTAATTTAAAGCAAGTATTTTGTGGTCCTGCACACACCTGTAGTAGAGCAAAGGGTGTATGTGCTGAGTGCAATGGGAAACCGTGGTTGACGGGCAGATATCAAGGAAAGAAAACACACCACGCACATCAGACTTGAATGCCTATGTATTTAACGTCTCATACATAGGATACACAACAGTGTAACGTTTCGGTACATAACCTGTACCTTCATCGGACAATAGATAAAAAATGAAAAGCACAGTGCGCCTTATATAGACACAGGAAGTATGGCAAAGCAGCGGACAAACAAGCATCCTCTGACAGCCTTACTGAGGACTCTACCGGGTCCGACTTGGATCGCGCGGCCAGGAATAACTCCACACAAGCCTCACGGATATACACCAGGTCTGCAGCACTAAAAGATAACGAGCAGCATTTTTTAGACGAAGGTCCAGGACTAGACGTGGCAAAGCGAAAAAACTTGCCTACCACCCAGAAACCACGGAACAAATAGTCTTCAATCTGTCATCCCATCCTCTTACGGTGAGTGAATCTTCCTTGCTTAACAAAGGATTGTCTTACCAATATGACTGTCACTTTGATAAATTTATGTTTGAAACCGAACTCTTTAAACTTCAAAGATCCTTGAAACTCAAGGAATTCTTTAAGGATAAGGAATCTAACATTCCATCCACGGTCTTTCCTTTCAAGTTAAAAAGCTCGTTTATACCACGGGGATCTTTGGCGGAATTGACCACTTCATCAACCTTATGAGAAACAATATCAACCATGATACCACTCATAATCAAAAGAGACACTTTCTTACCCTCAAGGAACACGACGCACTGATCTCACTTAAAAACGTTACTAACTTGATCATTAAACCAGCTGACAAGGGGGGAGGTATAGTTCTACTAGACTATGACTATTACAGCAAGGGTGTGAGAGACCATTTACTTACCTCTGGATCATATGTGAAATTATCCAATGACCCCACACATGCTACCCTTAAGAAACTTAAATGTTTGCTTGACATGGCTCTGGACACCACTTGGATTGACCAAAATACGTATGACTTCCTTTACAATGAGCAACCTAGGAAACCAGTTCTATACGGTCTTCCTAAAATCCATAAAGACCCTGTCCTTCCTCCATTTCGCCCTATTGTGTCATCAATAGGCTCCATTACCCAACCATTGTCATCCTTTTGTGATTTCTTGCTTAAACCCATGGTTCTAGAACTACCCTCATTTCTCAAGGACACGGGAGATTTCCTGGATAAACTTTCCTCTGTCGGCCCATGGAATAACGACTGGCTTCTTATTACAGCTGACATTTCATCTCTTTATACTAACATTGAACATCCTAAAGGTCTTGAAGCTATAAGACACTTTCTGTCCATACATAATGCATGCCCGCTCCCTACAGAATTTCTTATTGATTGCCTTGACTTCATTTTGAACAATAATTACTTTAAATTTGAACAGGACTTCTTTCTCCAGACTGTCGGTACGGCGATGGGTAGCCCGGTAGCACCCTCCTTCACTAATTTGTATATTGGCTTCCTTGAAAAAAACTTTGTGTATACCAATGATTTATTTACTATGCATTGTAAAACTTTTTTGCGTTATATTGATGATGTCTTTATCATTTGGGAAGGGTCCTTGGAGGAAGCCCAGGATTTCATTTCCCTACTTAACAGTTTGGACAATAAGTTGACCTTCATACCTTAATTCTCTAAAACTGAAGCACACTTTCTAGACGTGCTTATTAAGATTGTCGAAGGTACATTACATACCTCCATCTATGTTAAACCCACTGACAGGAACACCTTGCTGTCTGGGCACAGATTCCATCCACCACATGTGTTCAAGGGTCTCCCCAAATCACAACTTATGCGGGTCACACGTATCTGTAGTGACCCCGCAGATCTGGAAAAACAACTAGATACTATGATGTCTAAATTCAGATCTCGCCACTACCCCGAGAATATTTTAAAACAAGCGAGGGTAGAAGCCTTGGAAGCACGACCCAAACAGAAGGACACGGTGGGTATCCCATTCATTCAATCATTCACTTGTAAGTCAGGGGCAATTAAAAAGAATCTGGACAGATTCTGGCCTACCATACAAGGAGACCCCAGTTTAGGGGCTCTTACTAAGATCAAACCCCGGTGTGTCTATAAAAAGGGACGATCTCTCTACTCTCAGCTGGTTCAAGCTGACCCCACATCTAAATACAAAACACCCCAGTTTGTCTTTTCCCATAAAAAAGGCTGTTTCCGATGTTTTAATTGCAATATGTGCAATTCCCTTATATTGGGGCCTGTTTTCCATCATCCATATACGGGCAAACCCTATAACATTAAGGGATACTACAATTGCAACACAGAATTTTGCGTATACCTTCTCAAATGTCCCTGCTCTCTCATATATGTGGGCAAAACCATGGGCCCCTTTAAAAAGAGATTTCAACGGCATCGCAGCGACATTAAACTGGCCTTAGAGAGGACTAGCAGTGATCTCCCTTGGATTAAACACAAACATGAAGACACACCGGTAGCCCTGCATTTTCTCCAATGTAGACATCTCATGTCTGATCTTAAAGGCATGGTCATTGACCATGTACCCACCTTAGCAAGAGGGGGGGATAGGCACAATCTCCTATTGCGTAGGGAAGCATTTTGGATATTCACCCTGGATGCCCTACACCCCAAGGGTTTGAATAACAACCTGGGTTTGTCTTGCTTCTTGCCTAAACGATGACTCTGTACATATTATGTTTCCCTCACTATTATTTTGTTCCTATGTTTTCATGCTATTTTATATTTCTACCACTAGATGGCTCCCATGCCATACTTCCTGTGTCTATATAAGGCACACTGTGCTTTTCATTTTTTATCTATTGTTTGATGAAGGTACAGGTTATGTACCGAAACGTTACACTGTTGTGTATCCTATGTATGAGACGTTAAATACATAGGCATTCAAGTCTGATGTGCGTGGTGTGTTTTCTTTCCTATTTAGTCATTTAGTCACGCCTCAACGGGTCAAGTGTGACTAGCGTCAAGTGTGACTAGCGATGCTGTGAGCTCGAGAATAAAAATTAAGTTTAACGCATATGGTAAATATTACAGGTTACTGGTTGTTGCATGTCCCCTCTGAAATCTGCTATTTTTACCAGTTTATTACATGCATTTGTAACCAGATATTTAATGATAACTTCCATTCCTTTCTGGCAAAAGTATCTGCCTCCAAAATACCTGTTCTAAACTATGAGATCGAGCAGACTTTACCAAAGAATCCACCAGATCTATAGCAATTCTCTCAAAAGGAATTTCAATTAGTTAATGGCACCAAGGGACTAGAGAATTGGGGAAGAAACCTGACACTCTGGGCAGGAAGTACAGTAGTCTTGGATGTTTTTGTGTACACCTGTCCAACCTTTGTAAGATTTGTTAAGTATTTTTTTCCACACCCAAATGATCTCCCATGACATGCCCATGTGCCAGGTCCAAAACAATTCTCCTAAAATGTTGAGGTACAACCAATTTCTCAATTATTTCTTCCCCTATTTTGAACACTTGGTATAAAAGCCCTCCATTAATAGCCATGTAAGGATACAACAACCTGTCTTCACAGTGAACTGGTTTACTATCTACCATTTTCATATTTTCTATGGCTTTAGAGAGTGTAGGATCTTTAAGTTGTTTGGACCCAAAGTTTTCCCTATGGACCCCTATCTCAGGTATTACCGGTGGTTTTGCTGTATCTGAGGGGTTCAGGCTGTCAAAATTAGAAGAGATATCGACCTCAGGGCTACACTCATGATCCCCTGCTAGCACAGAGAAGGGAAAACTGTGTCCTGAGTCTACTCTGTAAGACCAGTGCCTTCTGAATTTTTAGGATCACCAGTTACCAACTCCAAGTAGGAAAAAGTTGAGGGACTACACCCAGTGGACAGGTTGTTGACCCAAACAAAGTGTGAATCTGTACAATTCTTATGGGATACTCCCGCATGTCCCCATGCACACATACTACAGATAATTTTTTCTCTTGGGAATTTATAGGGGTAACCAGATCTGCCTTTTCCAAATTAACTGAACAACCAGAGTCCAGCAAAGCACTTATTGGTTTACCCTCTATATATATGACACACATTTGTTTCTCATTAGATAAATTACCCTTTACAGTACATGTAACATAAGCAAACATATTTTCTATCCCTGCAAGAAACATTGCATTGCATTGGCTCATCTGTAAGTGGACAATTTGCAGCCACATGTCCAACATTTTAACAGCGATAACACTTAATGGTGTCTTGATTAAAGGGGAACTGTGGTCTCCAGACAAGTGAATAAAAGGCCCGTTTCCTACCTTTAAAACGAGCTATCAACTAACTCTCTACGTGCTCCACAGCCCAAGATAAAAATAAATTAGTGACCAGAAAGTTAATGGGTGGGAGGATAACATGTGACATTTCTAAGGTTGCTTCTCCACCTTACCGCCGGCGAGCACAGCTCAGACTTTAGTGACAGGACAGGAGACAGGAAGTCCCTCCCCGTCCCTGCTGTGTGAAGATCCTCACAGTGAAGGTAAGGGTATCTACAGCCCTTCTCTCCCACTATGTGAAAACACAGTTTTCTGTAGGGGGGGTACGAGTGTCCCATGGTACCCGGGAGTGGGCAGGGCCAAAGGTACCCGCGAGTGGGCAGGGCCACATGGGGCCAAAGGGGGCCTGCAAATGAAGGGGCCATGGGGTCCATGAGTGGGAGGGACTAGGGGGGCTTGCAAGAGGAGGGGGGCTGCAAGGGGAGGTGGAGACACAGGGCAGATTGACTGTCATCCACTAACATGGTTTCAGAGCATGAAGCAGGAAATGTAGGGGACCTGGTGATGCTGCTGCCAAATCACACACAAAAATGTAAATATCTTCAAAACTATGCAAAATAAACAATGACAATAAATTGCTAAAATTCTCAGGAGAGCAATTTCTGTCAATTTACCTAAAGTCATTTTTGGACCACAGTTCCCCTTTAAGTGTTTTAGGTACTACAGTCCCTCTTTGTGCTGCTGGCCAGCCTCGGAGCTTGGTACTCACAGTTCCTATTTCAACTGGCTTTCTGTTTTTACCACCAGCCTTCTCCCTTGGAACAGTTACATGAGGGGGTTTGGAAAGTAGCACTAGTGACAGGTGTTGTTGTGAATATTTAGGATCGCCCACGTCTTCAGCTACCTGGTACCCCTCGACCATATCCACCAACTTGTCAGCTCACTTTGGATCTTCATGACTTACCCACCTGCAAAGTCGCATAGGCAGAGATCTCAGGAAGCGATCCATGACTACACTCTCCAGTCAAAATTAGGCTGAACCATTTCTTTGCCAAGTAGATTAATTAATGCATTTTAGACCTGGGTGACTTTTCAGGAACATAGGCCCAATTATAAACCACACAGACGTTGTAATCCCCAGACGTATGAGGATTTCTGCTTTTAATTTCTCATAGTCCTGAGCATCCAGTGGAGGTGAATTGAAATATGCCTTTTGAGGTTCTCCCGATAGGAAGGAAGCCAACAACCCTGCCCAGTGCTCCTTGGACCAGGACTCTCTCTTAGCTGTGCTTTCAAACGTATGCAGGAACGCCTCCACATCATCCTGTGGTGTCAACTTTTGCAAGAAGTGATTGACCCTACTGGTGCCAGTCAGGTTCTGATACAATACCTCTGGAACACCTTGGATACTTGTTGCAAGCTGTTTTACCAACTCCGTTTGTACCTCAAAGAAATCTTTTAGCAGAGACACTTGTGCTGTAGTAGACTCCCTTTCAGCTTGTAGTTGTGCAGTTATTATTTGGTTTGCTTGCTTCTGGTCCTCCCTGGCCTGCAATATAGCTTTCTGTAAACATGCATTTGTTTCCCTTTAAGCAGCATTATTTTGCTGCTGTGCTGCATTAGTCTTTTAGCCAGCTTCCACTGGTTATTTAATTTTACAGCAAGTAAAATAACAGGAAGAAAAAATCATAAACTCAATCTCCTTGCAAAATCAACGTTAATACAACAAAGTCCAGCACTTACTGAATACAAGTTTACTCAGTGTACTTACTGAATACAAGTTTCCTCAGTGTCTGGTTAGGTATAGAGTTCCAGTATAGGAATCCTGTTTAGCCCAGGTTCAGTGTGAGCAGCAACAGAGATACACTCTGCTCCACACCTGTAAGTTACTTGACTCTCTTTATCACTTCTCTGACACGGCCAGGTTAGTCTGGGGTGGAAGGAAAGGCTTGCCCAGAATCCATCTCTCCATTCCAAACCCTGGACACCCTAATACTAATTATAACCACGTAATTCTTAAAGGCACATAGCAATATAACCATGCAATGGAGAAGCGAACATTAAAGGGCAAGTCCTCCCCCAAAACTAAATCTTGCCCAGTGCTGGCCCCACTGTGTAGTGTTCAAAAATCCTTACGTCCAAAAAGAGACGTACCCACCTTTGTTCCCTCAGCTCTCTCCACAGCTGGCAGCCGCATCTGTGATTGGCTGACTCTCAGACAATCACAGAAGTGGCTGTCGGTCCGGCACCTATTGCTATATAAGCAGAGAGCAAGTTGGGTTGAGGGGTGACCTACACTACAGAAATAAATTATTTTGGGGGTGGAGATACCCTTTAAGACCCGGGGAACTAAATTAACACAATATAACAAACCAATCAGGGAGCAAAATACTGTAGCCAAGACATACAACAATAAAAAGGTCAAAGCCCAGTCAGAAAACTAGACCACAAAATTGTCGTTTTAAAAAAAGCAACAGAAATGCATACAAATTGCTTAAATCGATGTAATCAAAAAGATGTGCTGCATTGTAATATTGGCTCAAACATGAAAATGTTATAAAGGATTGTAAAAGTTATGGAAGAGGCTATTAGTGGCCTCTTACAATTTACTACCTTATGCTTTGTAAGTGTTTTTAGTTTTGTTACCAATACTCATTACACCAAGAGTGTACTTTTTGTATCTATAGAAGAAATATATTGCACATTGCAATAAATATAAATTTAGAGGTGCGCAATATGTATCAAAGCAAAATAACTCAAGGTTTTTGAAAAGCTGCTATCACAAATTTCTCCATCTTAAAGTGACCTTACCTATTTACCCTATTTAAAAAGGCTGCGGTAGTGCTTCAGGTAAAGGTTGCCATTGCACTGCCTCCACCCCTTTCTCTCCTTTTACGTGTCTATTCATCTGTACAGCTTCTCTTTCACAGAATGACCCTGCTTGCGCTACCTACTCCAAGTAACTTCCACCAATTTGAACAGCCTAGGGGAGTCTGCCGTGGCTGAGGGAACACACAGTGTATAGGGAGAACGCTCTGGACTGTGTGTAGCCTAAATTTTGATTAGGTTTGTTACACACACAACCCCCTACATCCCCCCCCCCCCCAAGGATGATGTGCATGGCCAGTGCTCAAGTGTGTCCGCGATTGACTGCTCAGGAGTAGGTAGGCCTTGGTTGTAATGGGGTGATTAGTAGTGTGGTTCAGGTATGTGTAGGCTTTTCTACAACATATTAAATTTTAGTTTTTGTGGTAGACATGCCCTTTAAAAATAAATTAAGCTATAATTATTCTTATTTTTAAAAAATGATGAATCACATTATTATTTTTTTAATTTATTTTTTATTTAAAAAACTGTGTGCTTGTTTAATCTATGAAATCTGTTCCTTTCACTAATCTTTCCCTACAGCATGGCTTCATCTGTGACATGCGCTCATTTCTACAAGGCCAACCAATAGCTGTTGCAGAAAGCAAGCTGTGCAATATTATCTGATAGAAAGGGGTGGCTGAATCATGGTTAAGGAAAGTAGAATATTTCTTAAAGCAGTAAATATTGTGGTTAGACTTTTAATTAGAAAAGGTGAGTGTAACATTATTTGTCTAAAGAATAATCTGTGCATGGCATTTTTGAGTAGGCTTAGCCATATTGAGAGCCAATATTAGTCCTTATCTTGGCCTTATTAGTATTGTATAGTATAGTATTTGTGGTTGAATAAAGATATATGTCTATTCATTCCAACCTACTCAGAAATACCCACATTTCCTGTCTAACAGTTGATCCAGAGGAAAGAGGGGGGAAAAAACAGTATAAAGTGGGAAAAATTCCTCCCCGTCTCTTTTTTAGAAATTCATACAGCTTTTTTGTAAACTATCCAATGAACTCGCCATCACCACATCCAATGAAATACAGTTCTATAGTTTTACAGTTCTTACAGATAAAAAAGCCAAATAAGCTTGTTTGACAAGATCTATTCCTCATAAATCCATGCTGCTTACTACTTATAAGGTCAGTCCTTGAAATATACAGGTCTGTGAGTTGCCACTACAGATATTGCCACTATTAAAATAAGAATCCACCTACCCTATAAGTAGTAATTAGCATGCATTTAGGAGGAACAGATCTTGTCAAACAAGCTGGCTTGGCTTTTATGAAGAAGTGAGTAGGAACCTGGACTCTGGCATAGCAGTAGATGTGGTATACTTGGATTTTGCTAAGGCTTTTGATACTGTCCCCCCATAGGTGGCTTATGTATAAACTAATGTCTGTTGAGCTGGGGTGGCACATTTGTACATGGATAGAAAATTGGATTGGATGCAGGTATGTTCTAAGTGGGGTGCCACAGGATTCTGTGTTAGGGGCCACTTCAATTTAATCTGTTAATTTATCATTTGAAGTTGGTATTGTCAGCAAGGTCTTTGTGTTTGGGGACGACACAAAATTTTGTTGACCATTAAAAGCTTCAGAGGATGAGCAATTGTTGCAGATCTAGATAAATTGTCACATTGGGCAGATGAGATTCAATGTGGATAAATGTAAGGTGTTGCATTTTGGACTAAAAAAAATCCTTGTCCTGCTTATGACTAAGAGCGTGGTTTACACTCAAAACACGTCAGGTGTGGCGAAGATTTAAGTGTTTGTACAATGAAGCCTTTGTTGTATGGAAATTGCCGTGTCACCTGCTGATTGAAAAGAGCGTGGATCTTACCTTCCATTTATCTGTATCCAAGATGTTTGGACCAAGCAAATAGTCCAGGGCAATCCTGCCCCCGGGATTACCACGGACTACCTGTTGTCAATTATGGCTGTGTTCGCAAAGGTCTTAGCCAAACAGGGGAGGCAGCAACATTGGGATTCTGATGTTTGTTTTAATTTTGGAAATAGGAAGTAGGGTTGGGACAAACAGGTGAATGGATAATTATTTGTACAGTGGAGTTACACTAAAGTCATTGCATTCCCACAATTCTTGGTATTCCCATTAATTCTTTCTACATCACATGTAGCAAAAAATACTGACAAAAAAAAATCAAAACACCTTAACACTGCCTTAAACACTGGATGTAATCACACTTCAAAAAGTGGGAAATTGGGGTATTAAAGGATATGTCCACCCCTAATAAAAACTTTAATATGTTATTCAGGGACCCCCAAAAGTTGTATGCAAAACATAACTTAGCTTTTGGGGGTCCTAAACAACATGCTTAAAGTTTTTATTAGGGGTGGATATACCCTTTAAATCCTCCCGTTAAAGCGAATTCCCTTTTACAAAAAAGTGCAGATAGGGCACAGCACCAAGCCCATCTGTAGTACTTCATTTCTCAGTCATGCTTGAGCATGCACAGTTCCCACAGACACTCAGCTCCATCAGCAGGCAATCTCGTTAAAGTTTTTAACTTGCAGATACATGGTTTTATATTAAAGATTTAGTTGTTTTTTTATACAAACTATTGTGTATATAAACTAACACGTCTCTAACAAATTATAAATAACCTACACATTTATCTGAATAATATACAGTTAAAAATAATACAACTTCATATTTTGATTTTATCTTAACAAAGTAAGGCTACTATTTAACTAACATTTGCCCCAACTGTCATTTTATTTCATCTTTCCTATCATAACATATCATTGCACGTTGTCACTATTTCTATTAGACTTGAGTTGGTTAATCCTCTGCAGAGAATGCATGGTGTGAAAGAACCTGCAGCAATTTTGCGATATTGTGCCATTAGACCTCTCTCATAATTAATAATGGAATTAAACCTCAGGGAGCAAAATTTGCATTATGCGTGGATCACATTGTAATTTTTCCAATTAATGCCTATCAGTCCAACCATATTTTCTCCTTGGTTCCTTTTTGCTTTTAGCATGAAGTTAATAAATTTAAGTTTAGACAAAAAAAAAGGGGGCCAAGAATCTTCCATACAGTGCATCCTCATAAAGAAATGAATATCTGTGCTCATAATTCCCCGTAGCTCTCTGTGTATTTGACAAGGGGAAGCGTGGTGTGTGGTTATTTTGCTATTTTTGCTTCTTAAAGTGGAACTGTGGTCCAAAAATGACTTTAGGTAAATTGATAGGATTTGCTCTCCTGAGAGTTTTTGCAATTTATTTTCATTGTTTATTTTGCATAGTTTTGAAGATATTTACATTTTTGTGTGTGATGTGGCAGCAGCATCACCAGGCCCCCTGCATTTCCTGCTTCCTGCTCTGAAACCATGTCAGTGGATGACAGTCAATCTGCCCTGTGTCTCCTCCTCCCCTTGCAGCCCCCCTCCTCTTGCAAGCCCCCCTGCTGTGTACATGGTGTGATAAGAATGAAAGAGTGAGCAAATGGTTATATGGTTTAGCTTCCAGTTAAGTGGGTATTTGGATTTTAAAATAGACATTGTCGGATTAGGGATATTAATAGATAGGGCTTCCGACTTATGTTGGTTTATTTTGTACCCTGATAATGTACCGAATAAAGAAAGTAAGGAAGTCAGGGTTGCCAAGAACGGTTCAGAGGAAGTTAGGTTGAGGGGGGCGTCATCAGCATAGAGGGAGAATTTGTGTTCCCAATATGGGAATTGGACTCCTCTAATATTCAGAAGTATGACATGGACCGCTAAGGGTTCCATACAAATTACAAAGAGTAGTGGAGAGAGGGGGCATCCCTGGTGCGTTTCATTGTATTAATTGAAAGGTTGCGATTTTGCATGGGGAAGTTGTACCAGGGAGGTAGGTTTGGAGTATAGATTAAAGATGGCTTGTAAGATATTGCCCCCTAAACCAAAAGATTGTAGGGTGAGGCATAAATACCTCCAGTCTATGTGGCCAAATGCTTTCTCCATGTCTAAACTTAAAATTAGGGCTTCTTGTTTGGTGTGATTTATTATATCAATGAGGTCCACTGTCCTGCATGTATTGTCATAGGCTTGCCTGGATTCATTAATAATTATATACGTTTAGGGTTTATCAGTGGTTTAGTATTGAAAAGTGATAAGTACTGTAGTTGCCCACTTTGGTAGAAATGCAATAATATTCCCCATCACAGTTTACATGGGACACATATTGGCCTCTTCAAGATATATAGCAATTGACCCACAACCTTTAAGAGTTGATCAAGACTTCTACTACAAAGAGAGTTTCTAAGACTTTGAATACAATTTGTCCCAAGGGTCTGAGGCAGAGACCTGTCTCAGTTAGGCACAGATCATGTTGCAACAGATCCTGAATCAAAGATACAGAAGAGATTTAACATTGCTGAAAACACAATGTTGAGATTAAACAATGCTAAAAAATAAAAACCCCAACCCATTTTTTTAATGTACATGGCACTTCAATTGACTGTAATAGCTGGACATTTTATTGACTGTTTATGGATGGCTAAAAGGTTTGTGTTAAAGTAGCCTTAAGGTCTCATTTAAAGGGCATGTCCACCCCCAAGCTATAATTGAACCCACTACTGGCCCCACTGTACAGTTTTAAAAAATCCTTACCTTACATCCGTGCTCCTTATGGTTGTCCTGCAGTGCTTGTCCAAAGTCCAGGAAACTGAAGGGTAGGAGCTGTATTCCTGCTCAATTGTTTCTGCCTTCTGTGTTGCCTCCAGGAGAATAATGACATGCACTGTGGAGCCCTTCCCCTCCCCCTCCCTCCCACCATCCAGATCCATCCATCTTCAGATTTACTCCTAGTGTTAAATCTTTTTAAGGTATGATAGCTCCCCCCCTGCTCACCTCTAACCACCATATTATTTATTTAAAAAAGCATTTGGATCAGTACTTACAGCCCTTCGTTCCAGCGATGCTTTCCGTGACGTCAGCCGCGTCTGTGATTGGCTGCATCTCAGCCAATCGCAGGCGTGGCTGATAGTCCAGCCCCCTGCTTGCAAGTCCCAGCAAGCAGGGAGCCGGAACGAAGCGATGTAGGAATGAAGGGCTGTAAGTATCGATTTAAATGTTTTTTTAATGAAATAACATGGCGCTTGGGGGTGGGCATGGGGGAGCTTTCATAGAATTAAGATGCCCTTTAAAATAAAATGATGCTACTTGCATGGGGGTCAGATTTCTTTGTTTAGTAAAAAGATAATGTTGTGGTATCATAAATGCACTCTTACTAATTTTAAATTGCTCTTTTATTTAATCTACAGCTCACCCAAGTTCAGTTTGGTCTCTGGGAACCTGAAAGTTTGGTCATTAGATGGAGCAAAATTTGAACCCCGTTCCAGAACGGGTTTCACTGATCCGCTAGAACTCGGACTTTGCACATTTCTGATTTTTCTGACTCGCAGAACTATTTTTCTACCGTTAAGTTTTGCGCTACTTTGTTAAAGTCACGCTCCTTACCGTAGCCCGATCCCGCGATGCAATACCTGACGTAATCTCATTTACGTCAGTTATTGTATCACGGGATCGGGCTAAGGTAAGTAACGCTGTGCATAATATTGTTAATTTCTAGAAATTTCAAACATTTTCAAAAATACTACGCAGAATGCCAAAAACAGGAAGTGCATAAAGTTTCCATTACTATAAGAAAGATTTTGGGCATTTGTACTCCCCAGACCGTTTCCCAGGTTCCCGAGCCATTTACAATAAGTTACCTACCATTGCTGTTTATATCTTAATTTTAGGTCGGAACTTTCAGATTTTTTAACTCCCATTGACTTCAATGGTTCCGCTTGCTGATTTTTTAACTTACGTTTTTTTTTTTTCCGAGTTTGTGAGTCTGGATAGATATCAGTGAGTTCAGCTAGTTCTTTAGTGGTAAATCATGTACAGTATTGTACATATTATTTAGAAACCTTTAATATCCTAACACATAATCCAGATTTTGCATTGGCTATAACATTTACCTATTCACGTGATAATTCTAGATGTGCGCTAAATATTGAATGAGCAAGCATTTGCATTGTATGAAAATAATAATCACTGAGTTTGTTTATTAAGACTGCACATTAATTAGGCATGAACATTTTCCTGGATAGTATTTGGTTTATCACTATCTGCTTGCCAAATTGTGTCTGAATAACATGAAAGCTTTGCTTTACTTCCAAAAAGCTGTGTCACACACAGCCAAACACATTTGGGAAGAGCAAAAATGTTTGTGTTCATATCTTCACAATGTTTTACTTGCTAAACACAATAAGCCCTATTTGTAAACATGCGATGTAGCTGTGATACTGCGCGTTATTGTTAATGTACGTTCAACCATGGCTGTAAATGTACAACCGCGGTTGTACATTTACGCCAAACATTCGGTCATAGAATACCATGAGGTATATAGATCCTAAATCTATGAACGTAAATTAACGATTATTAAAAGCGCCTTTAAAAATATTGACCAATGTATTAAAGGACATTCTTGCCTTAAATGTATTAAGAAACCAAAAAACACACAAGTAATGATGTCCTGGAGCTTTTTTGGCCTTTCTCCTTTTACTAAATGAAACAGATATTCAAAATACAGTTTTTTCTTACAACTTGACATAGGCAAGGCTAATGCTCACACTTATATGAAAAATGGGCACCCCTTACTCTATGTTGGATAAATAACTGGCCACTGCTTTATTAGTACAACAAACTTACATATGTAAAATATATACAGTATGCAGTATGTATGTGTTTTTATAAACATTATCAAAGGTTTACAGTACTTATATAATTCCACATGGTATATAGTATTTATAAACATTCCTGTAGCAAAAGTCTAAAAGCTCAAACATAATTGTACAACACTAACCCCTTAATACATTGCCAAAAGTGAGTTAGTGTGTTTTTAGGTTTTTCCTATAGCAGACAATATTAGATTGCCCTGTAAGTTCTAGAAAATAGTGCCAGGCAGCATTAGAGAGAATTAGCAAGATATTTACACTGAGCCGCAATGCAAAAGTTCCTGTTTTAAAGCATACTAACCCATGTACAAACGGTCAGTATAACTTTAATGTGTGATTTGCAGCAGCGGGGGATAGGGGTTCTGAAAAGTCACACCTGTAGCCCCAAGCAATTATATATTGAATTGGCATTGATTTAGCATCATTTTTTATGTCACTCAGGGGTAAGACCAGAGTAGGGTTTCCAGATCAGTGAAAAATCAGAGGACACCTATTAAAATCACATGCAGCAAGGCTGAGTCAGCAGTAATGCAGTTTTAATGCAATCAGTGCAGCCCTGCTAACTGCATTTATTAAGAGCATCTTACAATCAGCAGGTGATCTGGAAACCCTAGACCAGGGCCACTTCTCTAATGAGAGTGAGACATTTGAGACATTTACCTCTGGGGTAAAGGGAAAGGTGGCAGAGGGAAAAAAAACCCCAAAAACATGCTCCTTTAAAAAAAAAAATCTATATATATATATATATATATGCATGTTGGGAGCTCTTGGGGGGTACCATTCAAGTGCCCCCTCGATCCCCCATTGGTAATCACTGGTAATATACCTCTGTAGTGCTGGAGGCCTGTTCCCCTGCAGAGCCACTGTGACATCAGAGGACTTTCTCAGATGCCGGAGACCTCCCCTGGTATTCCCCCAAACAGCCCTTGTGGTCTAGTGAACTGGCAAACAACACTAATTGCAAGTTCACTTCCTGCTATAGTAAACCAGTGTTAAACTGAACACTTGCTTATTATAGTATTTGTGAATGGATCAAATTCATCCATTCAGAAATAGAACTTCCCTGGTGGTCCAGTGTAAGGTACTGAACTGCGATGTCCATTCAGATTGTGCCTGTGCCCCCATCTCCTTGTAAAGTTTGAATTTACCAAGTGTTTAGCCACAGCTACAACCAAAAGCCACACCCACATTTAGAAGCCACGTCAAACTCACCACGGTGGCTGCGAGTTACGTGCGCCACCTAATAGAGATTGGAAGCGCCCTTTAACAAAATTTGACTCAGGTGCCAAAAACCATAGAAGTGCCCCTGGGTAAGACCAAAGCAGCAATCACTTACTCTCCTAGTAAATTCTACTGAGGGTGCAGACCACCATTTAGGCATCCAGGACAAGAGATGGACACGACCAAAACCCAAACCCTGTTCTGAAATGGTTTTCCCGGATCTGTCAGAACTTGGATTTTGTGGATTTTGAACTTTTTCGATTTTTCTTGTTAGCTCTTGTTAGAAGGCTAATAGCTCAGAAGGGGGGCTCAGTGCTCAGTGCTTAATAGGAATAAAACTGCAAAGATTACTTTTTTTTGTATGAAAAGCAAAGGAATGTGCGGGAGAAGAGAAAATGTTTAATTAACAATTTTACACTGTTAAATGTATGTTCTGTGTCTGAGAGGCTGGATCTGCTGTTACATGTGACTAACGGCAGATCTGTATGTTGCTGCAAATTAATAGCAAAGGGAAACCTCTACACCTTTTTTTGCATCAGCCCCTAAGGGGCATATTTATAAAGCTTGTTAAGTTTTCGCGGCCGTTTTCCCTGACATTTCCGCATAAATCGCGTTTAATGCGATTTATTAATGTCGGGAAACGGGCGTGAAAAGTTAACAGGGCATTAACTCTTCGCGCCGATACTTACCTGTTACCGCCGCTTCTATTTCTAAAGCAGCGGTAACTGTTTCGCACTGCTAGTATCGACTGTTTTGCTTCGCCACCTTGAAGGTGGCGAAAGCAGCCGATGCTAGCCTCCCTGCGGCGGGGATGGGCAGGCAACCCACGGCAGGTGGTCTCACCCGCCCCGGGAGGCACGCCCACCCCGCCCTCAACCCCCTGCGGCGGTGGCAACCACCCGCCGCCACCGCTTCCCAGAAGCCCCTCCCAACCCCTTCTGCAATCTCAGAACAGTTGGCTAGGAGGGGCTGCTGGGAAGGGGCCGCAGAGGGTGGTCGCCCCTGCTTTACAATAACCAATCAGATTTTAGAACTTTCCAGAAATCTGATTGGTTAATGTAAAGCATGTAAACCAAGCATTAAAAAATTGACCAATCAGAAACGGATTATGGTTTTCTGCAAACTTATATAAAGAGGTGCACTCCGCTGCGGAACTCAGATACGGAAGTGGCTGGCAACATCGGCTCCGCTGAGGCCGGCGGTGCCAGCGGGCTCACTGGCGGCTGCAGTGAGTCTGCCTGGCATCAGTGACCTGAGTGGGGTTGGTGTCGCCAGCCCAAAGACTTTGCATCAGATCAAGATGCCGGCAAAATCCGCAGGGGTACCTCTTGGGGGTCGGCGGCCTCAGCGGAGCTGGTGTCGCCGGGACTGGAAGAAAGAAGACGCTGCCAAAGGGTTCTTTTAAGAGCCGCACACTGGGGTTGATCCCCGCCAAAGGCACTTGTCAGTGCCGCAAGATCCCTTATAAGGGCCGGGGAGGGGGTCCCGGTTTGAGCTGCGGGACCCCTTAAGCCCCAAAAGGCCCTTCTCAGGGCCCCGCTGGAGGGTGCCTCGTGACCACCCACTGCGGCCCCTTCCCAGCAGCCCCTCCTAGCCTCCTGTTCTGAGATTGCCGTGAGCGGGGAGTGGGTCGAGGGCGGGGTGGCCGTATGCCCCGCCCCCTTAGCGCCGGGAAGGGATTTTAAGTCCCTTCGCGGCGATATTGTACTTAGCGCATTGTGCTAAGTGCAGTATTGCTGGCAATAGCGTTCGCCGTTATAAATACGGCGATAGCGCTATTTTCGCGGCAGCGATGTACAGCGGTAAATTTTTTGCGGTAATAACGTTTTTTTATAAATATGCCCCTAAGACTCCCAACAAACCCAGAGAGATGAACTATAGGTTTATTTCATAAATCAACCATTAGCTACAGCAAAGGGAGGGATGAGACCCAGTTTGTCGTATCTTTGTGAATGTACTCAGCCTATTTGGACAATATTGTCTGCTGTCTTTAGTTCCTCTTTAAAAATAAAATTTAGATGACTGTGTCTGCTGGAATTTATCATATTGTATTTTTATACAATTTACAAGCAGCTTTTACCTTCTATGTTATATTTATGATGTACATGGCAACCATAAATTAAAGTTTTTAGTCACCTTATTTAACCATCATACTAGGTTGTCATAGAATGTCTACAAATACATGTCTGACTCAAGTATTGTCCAGCTGCCACTTTCTTCTTATATTCCTCCATTCTTTAGGGATTGAGGAGGTACCTAAACTTAACATCAAAAGGTCTGTACCATAAACCCCACAAGTACAGATGAATAAAACGGGTGAGTTTTGTTCAGCAAGCGGCTCAGTGGAACGTTTTGAAATTTCAAAAATCCAATTGAAATTTTTAAAAATTTTCAGCTATGATTTTTGCCCTCCGGCCATAATTTTTACTGGGTTTGTTTTTTAAATGGTTCAGTGCCACCCATGGTAAATTTTTCAGCACCCTTCAGGTGCCTATCTTAGCCACAAAGTGATAAAATTTACTGTTGGAGGTTCAGGGGATGACCTGTGTTGAACACCTGCTTACTATAATATTTGTGAATGAATCAAACAGATTTGGTCAGAAAGAAGACATTCACAAACATCAGATATCTTACCAATACCACTCTTCCAAATGATGACGGTTGCAAGCGCACAAACTCAAATAGAGCACCCAAACCTGTAAAGGAGACAGCAATTGTGGCGGGATTCTGGCAGACTTAAAGAAATTTGATGTTTTAAATTTTTTTTTGGGGGGGGGGGGTGAACATGCCCTTTAACTTTATATGATGTGTTAAAATATTTTGTATAAATTATTTTTATTGTATTATTTGTATTGTATATATTATTTGTGCCTTCCAATATAGAGATACCAGGAGAAATTTTCCCCAACAGGTTTAATATCTGTTTTGCGGCTGTGACTAAATTCCAAAAGGGATATAAGCTGGTGTTAAAAAGTCACGCTTTAGCTGTACTATTCTACTATCAAGAAAATTGTATATCTATTGAAAAAAAATTGTTCTTATGTATTGTACAAAGAATATGACAATCAAAGTAAAATAAAATATTTGAACATGTGAAGTGTCATAGGTTAAGAAATATGGGGCAAACGCACAGTTATTTTCCAATGAGAATCTTTGTTCTTGACTATGAAAACAACCATAAAGACATGGCCACACAGGGGCCTACTATACAAAGCAATGCATTACCTAATGAAAATTTAAAAGCTATGGTGCTAAGCCCCTGACACTCAAACCAACACGTTACACTGTCAACCTAGTAGTATATCATTGCAAAAAGACCAAAGAGACTGCATTGTGCAAAATGTTAATTTATTATTCACAGTTCTAATCCCTTTTTTTTAATTCCCTTATAGCTTTTGTTGTGATCATGTTTGTCTTCTGATCAGTTTGCAATTTTTGTACAGTCCTTTGTTATTGGATGCAATGTAAACACAGGTTTCCTCGATGCTGATATCATGCTGATGATCTTTCAAAAGATTATTGCAAATACTCTGTTCCCAATGCTAGTAACACCCTGTTTAACTGTTAAAACTAAAAAACGAAAAAAAAAAAAAACATTGGGGCATATTTATAAAAGAGCGAAAATTAGCGAAATATTTTCGCATTCGCTTTTCACATGGGTTTTCGCCAAAAAGACAGTTACGCTATTTATAAAGGTAGCGTTAACGATGGCGAAACCGTTTCCGCGAGCAATCGCTAAACCCTTACCCTTTTCGCCTAACTTCGCAATGGTAATTTTAGCAAAAGAGCAAAAAGGCATAACGCGATTTATAAAAGGAGAAAAGTTGGTTTTTGCGTTAAAAAGAGCGAAAGATTACGCGACCCTGAAGGGGGTGAAAAGTCTTGTTTAGCGAAAAGCATTCTAATAGGTAATATGCCTTGAAAAAGCGAACGCGCATTAGAAGGGCGATCGCGAATTAGAGTGTAATATGCCTTGGAAAAGCGATTAGAAAGGCGAACGCGCATTAGAATGTAATATGCCTTGGAAAAGCGACATTAGAAAGGCGATCGCGCATTAGAATGTAATAGCCTTGGAAAAGCGAACGCGCATCAGAAAGGCGAACGCATCATTAAGAAGGCGAACGCACATTGTAATGTAATATCCGTGGAAAGGCGAACGCACATTAGAAAGGCTAACGCACATTAGAAAGGCGAACGCGCATTAGAAAGGCGAATGTGCAGTGCAAAAGAAAATTGTATTGCAATTGAGAAATTCTAAGAATATTGACTAAATAAGACATGGCTGACTTCTTGGTAAATGTGAGGTGGCCATTTTGAACTTGACATCATTTTCTAGTGGGCTTTTCTTTTCTGGTTTCGAATGGTTTTCACAATGCAGTCTTCTTAGATGCGTTAAGTTTTCGCGGCAATACTTTTCGCTCTTTATCCCGCCCGTTCGCCTTTTTCAGCCGCGAAGTGTGTTTTTTCGCTTTTTTATAAATAAGGCGAAACATTTTCGCTGCGATGTGCTGCGCTAATTATTTGGCGAAAAAGACAATCCTTTATAAATATGCCCCTATGTGTTTGGGCGCGGAACTCCACTCCATTTACAAGTAAGAATGAAAGACTCCCAACAACCCAGAGAGATGAACTATAGGTTTATTTCATAAATCAACCATTAGCTACAGCAAAGGGAGGGATGAGACCCAGTTTGTCGTATTTGTGAATGTACTCAGCCTATTTTGACAATATTGTCTGCTGTCTTTAGTTCCTCTTAAAATAAAATTTAGATGACTGTGTCTGCTGGAATTTCATATTGTATTTTTATACAATTTACAAGCAGCTTTTACCTTCTATGTTATATTTATGATGTACATGGCAACCATAAATTAAAGTTTTTAGTCACCTTATTTAACCATCATACTAGGTTGTCATAGAATGTCTACAAATACATGTCTGACTCAAGTATTGTCCAGCTGCCACTTTCTTCTTATATTCTCCATTCTTTAGGGATTGAGGAGGTACCTAAACTTAACATCAAAAGGTCTGTACCATAAACTCCACAAGTACAGATGAATAAAACGGGTGAGTTTTGTTCAGCAAGCGGCTCAGTGGAACGTTTTGAAATTTCAAAAACCAATTGAAATTTTTAAATTTTCAGCTATGATTTTTGCCCTCCGGCCATAATTTTACTGGGTTTGTTTTTTTAAATGGTTCGTGCCACCCAGGTAAATTTTTCAGAACCCTTCAGGTGCCTATCTTAGCCACAAAGTGATAAAATTTACTGTTGGAGGTTCAGGGGATGACCTGTGTTGAACACCTGTTACTATAATATTTGTGAATGAATCAAACAGATTTGGTCAGAAAGAAGACATTCACAAACATCAGATATCTTACCAATACCACTCTTCCAAATGATGACGGTTGCAAGCGCACAAACTCAAATAGAGCACCCAACCTGTAAAGGAGACAGCAATGGTGGGGGATCTGGCAGACTTAAAGATATCTGATGTTTTAAAATTTTGTCTGGGGGGGGGTGAACATGCCCTTTAACTTTATATGATGTGTTAAAATATTTTGTATATATTATTTTTATTGTATTATTTGTATTGTATATATATTTGTGCCTTCCAATATAGAGATACCAGGAGAAATTTTCCCAACAGGTTTAATATCTGTTTTGCGGCTGTGACTAAATTCCAAAAGGGATATAAGCTGGTGTTAAAAAGTCACGCTTTAGCTGTACTATTCTACTATCAGAAAATTGTAATCTATTGAAAAAAAATTGTTCTTATGTATTGTACAAAGAATATGACAATCAAAGTAAAATAAAATATTTGAACATGTGAAGTGTCATAGGTTAAGAAATATGGGGCAAACGCACAGTTATTTTCCAATGAGAATCTTTG
Organism: Hymenochirus boettgeri; assembly: GCA_019447015.1. NCBI lineage: Eukaryota > Metazoa > Chordata > Amphibia > Anura > Pipidae > Hymenochirus > Hymenochirus boettgeri. Next base: position 94,900,592 of record CM033472.1, on the reverse strand, counting down.
TTCTTGACTATGAAAACAACCATAAAGACATGGCCACACAGGGGCTACTATACAAAGCAATGCATTACCTAATGAAAATTTAAAGCTATGGTGCTAAGCCCCTGACACTCAAACCAACACGTACACTGTCAACCTAGTAGTATATCATTGCAAAAAGACCAAGAGACTGCATTGTGCAAAATGTTAATTTATTTATTCACAGTTCTAATCCCTTTTTTTTAATTCCCTTATGCTTTTGTTGTGATCATGTTTGTCTTCTGATCAGTTTGCAATTTTTGTACAGTCCTTTGTTATTGGAGCAATGTAACACAGGTTTTCCGATGCTGTATCATGCTGATGATCTTTCAAAAGATTTGCAAATACTCTGTTCCCAATGCTATAACTACACTGTTGAACTTTAAAACGAAAAAAAAAAAAAAACATTGGGGCATATTAAAAAGAGCGAAAAGTAGAAATATTTTCGCATTCGCTTTTCACATGGGTTTTCGCCAAAAAGACAGTTAACGCTATTTATAAAGGTAGCGTTAACGATGGCGAAACCGTTTCCCGAGCTATCGCTAAACCCTTACCCTTTTCGCCTAACTTCGCAATGGTAATTTTAGCGAAAAAGGAGCAAAAAGGCATAACGCGATTTATAAAAGAGAGAAAGGTGGTTTTTGCGTTAAAAAGAGCGAAAGATTAGCGCGACCCTGAAGGTGGTGAAAAGTCATTGTTTGAGCGAAAAGGCATTTCTAATGGGTAATATGCCTTGAAAAAGCGAACGCGCATTAGAAGGGCGATCGCGCATTAGAGTGTAATATGCCTTGGAAAGCGACATTAGAAAGGCGAACGCGCATTAGAATGTAATATGCCTTGGAAAAGCGACATTAGAAAGGCGATCGCGCATTAGAATGTAATATGCCTTGGAAAAGCGAACGCGCATCAGAAAGCGAACGCACATTAGAAAGGCGAACGCACATTGTAATGGAATATGCCTTGGAAAGGCGAACGCACATTAGAAAGGCTAACGCAATTAGAAAGGCGAACGCGCATTAGAAGGCGAATGTGCAGTGCAAAAGAAAATTGTATGCAATTGAGAAATTCTAAGAATATTGACTAAATAAGACATGGCTGACTTCTTGGTAAATGTGAGGTGGCCATTTTGAACTGACATCATTTTCTAGTGGGCTTTTCTTTTCTGGTTTCGAATGGTTTTCACAATGCTGTCTTCTTAGATGCGTTAGTTTTCGCTGCAATACTTTTCGCTCTTTATCACACCCATTCGCCTTTTTCAGAACGCGAAGTGTGTTTTTTTCGCTTTTTTATAAATAAGGCGAAACGAAGCCCCAAATGGCGCTATTTTCGCTGCGATGTGCTGCGCTAATTATTTGGCGAAAAAGACAATCCTTTATAAATATGCCCCTTTGTTTTTTAATCTTTGGGAAACTTCTGGAAATAAGATTGCTGTTTGTTAGATTAAAAGCATTATAACTGCTATTTTTCTACAGTGATACAGTAACATCTAGGAATAAACAAACACAAACTTCATTCAAATCAGGGCTGAACAATAAAATTTTCTATGAACCACATCTAAGCCTTTTTATATAGTTCAAATAATGTAGCACATTTGTAATGTAGCAAATAATGTAGTGAAATTCCCCCCCCCCTCCAATATATCACCTCATTTGGTCACAACATACTAACAAAGGTTAGAATTATTTTAGTTTGTGAAGGTATCTTTGTAATTCGCTAATGATAGAATGTTATGAGTTCATGCTGAAAATTGTTGGTTTGCTGCATAATAAATATACAGTCTCATGCAGGATTTTTGAATAATAGTTTTTGTATAAGTTATTTCCTTCTCTAACATTGGCTCTCTAACATTGGCTTGATAATCTAATGGGAATTTAGCATTTAGAACAAAGATAATATTTCTATGATGAACCTTGATAAAATATTAATGTGTCACTGTAGTCTGGGTATGGTTTGTTTTAAAACCAGTTTAAGCCCACAAAGATACCAATTTCACTATTAACAAATGTTTCTTTCAGTACTTACAGAGCGTGATCTGTCTCTCAATGTCTCTCTCTTTATTAACTTAGACCATCAGCAATCATTCTTCTGCACAAGCCTGACTTTTTGGAAATATCTTCTCTATCAAACGCAGTCATGTGAGTTATTTGTACTTGTTGTTCCACACAAAACCTGAAGGAATAGCATGCAATAAAGATTTACAAACTCATCTAGGCTTGTTTTTACTTGCTGGTCCATGGAATCGGACATAATTTCAGTAGTTCTGCATCAAAATTCTGTTTAGTTTTGTCTGTCTGAAATTTGAAGTTTAAAAAAGAGGTCAGACACATTCCTAGTTTGCAATTGCAATCCAGCTGGGCAGTTCCTATATGTTTTGTTGAACCTAGTACAGGCCACTACTGGCCTTTCCCTTGTAATAAAAACAGTATGGTAATGTGGATACCAATATGGATTTCTTCTGAACTTTCACATTACGAGATGAACACTTATATCTGGACATGGACATTTTAGAGGCATTTACTTCGGAAGTTTGGATTTGAGATACTCTTATGGGGGAGAAGTTGATATGATGTCATATATGATATTAAATAGGTGGTGATTTGTTAAATTTCTTTACACTTGAAAAGGTCCTAGTTGTCCAAAATACGTACAGGGAGATGCAATATCCCGTGCCAACGAGAAAATAAGTGCTAAAATCACGCTAACCTATGTACTAACGTGTTAGCAAAGGTTTTGCACTGCCTGCACCATGTCGCAATTTTTTTTCTTTGCGCAGCGCCAATCGGTGCAATAAATTTTGCGCCAGTTTTTGAGCGACAATTAACGCCTCTTCAATGGTGTCTTTAAAATATGCGCAAAAGGTTGCAACTTACCGTTAGCGTTTTCACAATGTATTAACTGTCACAAGTGGTTAATACATTGTGGAAACGAGTGCACGTAGGTTGCGATAGCGAGATATATTGCATCTCCCCCGTAGTGTGTTGTTTTGTGCAAAAAAATTGGTGCATATGCAACTCCAAGTATAAGTGCCTGAGTCTTTCTGCAAATACAATGGTGTGTCACAGAGGCATCTACCAGAAAGGACCCGGAATCACTACCTGCATTTGCTTTAGTAAGGTGCCAGTGAGAGCTGCTCAAACATATATATCTGCATGCTGTGTGATCAACTAGTTCTCCAACCTTAAAATGAAAACCTATTAATTTAAAAACATGCTCAACCGGAGTTCAGTAGTGCAGCCAAAAAGATCAATATGCACAATTCTTTTCACACAATATACTCAATACTGTGTTGCACAAAACTTAATCCTTACTGCATTGAATGCGCTGCATGCAATTCATGCAAACATGCAGAAAATGAGTCTTAATAGTCCATATTACATCAGATAGCCTGAATATTTTTGCAGTGACAGACTTAACTGCATCTCTCCCTCAATGCTTAAAATTGTTTAAAAGATGGAGGTTTGTTTGGATTCCCTCCTACTTCTAGATCCCCCAAACCCTATGTCCTATGAGGGCTCTGGCCTAATTTACTGTAGATTCCAAGATATACTGTATATGTTAGGAGTACAGGGGAGAAAGGTAAGTATTGCAAAAATGAGGTTTGAGGATAGTCAAGTCTAAGGTAACAGTTTTGTTTGTGGGTAAACATGCCCATGAATTTTAAGACAATTTAAATGTTTATTTTGTGAACCTGGATTACTATAAGTTTTTACATCAACAAGACGCAGTTTAAAGAGATGAGTTCTACCACTGCTAGTTAATTGTATTAATCAGAAACTACTGAATGCAGACGTAATTATCAAACTGTATTATCAGCTGCATACAGAAAAGATCTTGTTCCCTTTTGAAAAGCAGATAGTTTGTATTAGCATTATTTGCTAATCTGTTTTCCTCTAATAGACTGAAACTTCATTAGGTTCCATATTACAAATGTACTAAAACTCTGGCTTGTCAAGAAAGCATTCCCTCTGGATCACTTAAAATTACACTGAATATTTTCTGCTAACCAATAAGTTGTTACTGATTATAATAATCAAATTTAATAATGTCAATCCTTCCCAATTAAATGCCATAGACTGTGTAATTCAATGGAAATAAATATACAGTATCTTTTAGCATGATGATTCCTCTGGGAAAATGTGGTAGACATCACTGTCTGTCGTTATTTAAATCTGCAGTAAAACTTATAACAATATTCCCATAATAAAGGTAAATATGATGCTGCAGCCAATAAAAGATTAATATAGAAGCAGTTTAATGAAAATTATTGTTTTGTTCAAGATTAAACAAAAGTAATAAATGTGCAGTCCATAAGATCAGTACCTGGTAGTGTTGGCAAATATCAGGACTCAATCTGACAGCCAACATCTTCCGTAACAATCTTCAATTACATTGACACATTCACATCAGGTCTGTTCCAAAGAGCTTACAATCTAAGAACATTATTTCACAATTACAACCAATAAATACTGTATGTCTTTGTGATAGTTGGGGAGACCAAAGTGCCTGGAAGAAACCCATATAAGCAAAGTGAGAGCACACAAACTCCTTTCAGATGTGTCAATGGGAGGAATAAAACCCAGGAGTACAAGGCATCAGTGCGAACCCCTGAGCCAATATGCTGTCCAAATCAATATAGACAGTTGCTGAGAAGCAGTGCTCCTACTTTCCTAACAGATTGAGCCCACCCCCTGGAGATAGGAGTGGAGTGGGGGGAACATTGAAAGGCTTGGGAGAGGATACTTTAGGAGCGACAGGAACTTAATCCAGAAGAGAAAAAAATGGGAGGGTGGGTGGGTGGTTGGTTAACGCTCTAAAATGAACAGCTGCTGCATCACATTCTGCCCTCCATAATTCCTATCATTAATGGTGTGTCAAATACAACAGTAAGGTGGCACCAGCACATGGAGATCTGAAAACCTTTACAAAAGCAGTTCAGTTGAAATAGATTCCCTTTTAAAGTGCTGGGCTTTTCTTGTATAGCAAAATAACAAAACCGAGAGATTTGCCTGTTCACAATTTTTACATTTGCAAACCAGTAAATACTAAATAGATACCTTTGCCACCCTTAGACATTAATTGCTATCTTTGTGCACAGTTTGCAGTGTGATAAAGCCTGAGGTGTAGCATTGCATGCACAACAAATATAGCTAGGAAAATCTCAAGATAGAAAAGGTTTATCATTTGTACATGGCATACTGGTTCGCATACCTCCCAACTATCTTGAATGTTTATGTCCATGTTTAAAGATGAACAAAACTTGGTTCTGCAGAACGTATTGAAATTCTGCAGGACTGAAAATCTGATTTAAACCCAATTGTGATTTTAGGTTTTTCTGCCTCAATTTATTAACTTTCGAGCAAGATTTTTGACCTTTCAACTGGGATTTTCACCAAGTTTTGTTTTTGAAAATTCCTGGATCTGATGGAATTTTCAAAACCAGCTGTTCCACTTGAAGGAATGAGGTTAAAAGTATACAAATTCAGCAGAACTAGTTAGTTCAATTGTGCAGTCAGTGCAGCCTGCATTATACATTAAAAGGCATTTGTAAAAGACAGGATTTTAAAAGTGCTTGTATACAATTAGATAAATCCACATTTTAGTTAAGTTAAAAATTAGTAAAGAATGTGGTGTCTGTTTTGCTATCCACAGTTAATTATGTGATCTGGATATGGATAGATGCAAAAGTATTTTGTTTAAAATCTATACCTCAACCCTTGGGTTTCAGTTCATTCACAATTAAGGATAGAAAGGTTTCCGGGGTGAACTCAATAGCAAAACTCGAAAAATTGCAAACCTTTAACTTGTTTTGTAGGAAAGCTCGCTGGCTAGCCTGCAGGATGGCAATACACCTTGCATGCTAGGATATGGCTACATGATGAATATGGCTGCAATAAAAAGCTTACAACTATCCTGGTTCCCCCTGATACAGGAAAGGCCCCAATAGACAGTTAAGGGAAAAAAAAATCTTATACTGAAGTGTGCAGCCATGGAACACCTGTGCAGTATGTCAGGTTGGATGAATAGTGAAAAAGTAAAGCTCAACATGAACCCAACTTAAATGTGAACCCAGTCCTATGTCCAAACCCCCCAAAAATGGCAAAAATTGATCATACCGGATCATTAACACTTTTTAAACATTGTTGTTTAAAGTAAGCAATTGAGAATAATATGTCCAAATTAGTTCAGACAACTTTAGTTTTATAAAAACATGCCTTGTGCTTTAGAATAAAAATGTGATAGTCATTTGTTTGTTATAACTAACAAGACAGTATACTCATGCAGTTACTAAATGCCCTCTGGGTTCTCCCTCCCCTGTTAGTTACTTACTCTCTTCTCATTCACGGATACTGGCAAGCATACTGTATGTTAATGAAGGGATGTTAGACTGAGGGAGGAACCTGAAATCTGTCAGTTGCTGTTGTGTTATAACTTTGAGTTTAATAATAAGTGTGTACCAAAATATTCCTTGTTTGTTTGGCACTCTCTAAGGCCCACTGCCCAAGCCATACACTTCCATTATTCAAAGTCCAAAAGATAAGAGAGGTCCAGACATTGTTTAGGTGCAAAAAGGTGAATATTTATTAAACCCCGACCATCCCCCGCACCCGCGTGTGTATGCATTCGGTCAATCCGGCTGGCGGATTGGCAAACGACCCGCAACCGAACGCATCCACACGTGCCACGTCGCGGGTGCGATTCATGATCGGTGGTCGGTTGGGGCTCGGAGGTCTGCTGAAGTGTGTACGAACCCTAAGTGTGAGCCCTTTATTAATATTTTTGCTCTAATGGAGCAATAAATATTCAACTAAACAATGTCAGGACCTCTCTTGTCTTTTGGACTTTTTATAACTTTGAGTTGCCAGATCAAGTTTTATAATTGAAAGTCTTTTGAATAATATCTAATGTAAAGTTGCATATTTAAATAATATAGTTCTTCTCCAACACTACCACTATCATCTCAACCTTTAATGGCACACTAAACATAAAACAATGGTGGGGTGTTTAACTTACTGGCATGCACTCACTCATTCTGATTAATGACCTGATCACCATTCTTCCCATCTTTACAATTGTTTTGCACATGCAGATGGAAGGAGGGGCTGTGAGACAAGCACAAGAACTCCACTCCACAGCTCTTAATTGGGCTATACTCATATTCTCTCCTACCTTTCTGTGAAATATAGTTTCCCCTTTTCCCCAAAACCTTACCCAACCCCCTTTTTAACATAAACTACTATTGTATCCCCCCATTAATAACAAAACCATGAGATACATATCATGTGAGTGAACTGTATATGGCAACCTTGATTAACTCTGGATTCTATGCAGCTAGCAGCCAATGTAACCATTTTATGTTTGGTTGTATAAAACTGTAATTGAAACATATTAAAATCAATATTTTTGTTATCTTTTCGGTCTAATTTTTTGTTACAATTTATCAAATAACTGTTGCACAAATAGTGTTATACACTATAATCTCAGTATCTTTTAAATCTCTTCAACATGAATTGCTCAAGATGAACCATGGGAAAACATTCACATACCATCAATATTAATATTTAAAGAGTGAACAGTTCTGATGGATTATTTTGAGCCACTTCAATGGCTGATCAGCTTGTTTTGTGTTCTGCTAGTATATTGATCAAAGCTTCATATTGAGCATTAAATCTCAATGTCTACCATCAATCAGAAACAATATGGTACTAACTGTTGAATTTTTAATTGCTTAGAAAAAAAAAATACTGTAATCAACATCCCACGACATGCAGAATGACTAGATTTTAATTTCCAGCATGCAATGTAAGGAAAAGCATTATGTTTGTAATTTTATGTAGAGCAAGGTTAGGTATTAAGATGGCTTTTCTGTAATACCCTAGATGTAGGACTGGAAACATAAATGAAACCTTCCAAGCTTTGTAAAACACAAATAGGGAACAAGTTCATCTAGGATCTAAAACCATATAAATCAATGGAATGTATTGAATATTATATCTGTAATTCCCCGTCCATAAAAAACCCAATGTAATACTCATAAAGATATTTGGTTTTATATGCCTTTTGGGGGCTAATATTGATAATTAACCATATATTGACACCTTTATGTTTATTAAAGATGAGACAGGAGCAAAGATTCTATTAAATATATTATCAGCACAGTGGCTATGTGGTTAGCACTGATGCCTTGCAGCACTGAGGTCCTGAGTTCGATTCCACCCTTGGACACATCTGCAAGGAGTTTGTAAGTTCTCCCCATGCTTGCGTGGGTTTCCTCTAGGCACTCCAGTTTTCCCCACAATCATAAAGACATACTGATAGGTTGTATGTGTCAAATAAATGTGCTTAGATTGTAAGCTATTCGGGAGAGGGCCTGATGTGACTGTATACATGTAATTGTAAAAGTGTTACGGAAGATGTTAGCGCTATATAAATCCACAATACTAATTGTTATATAATAATAATAATAATAGAGCCCATGAGATCAGCAATAGGGACAGAAGGTTTGTAATGTGTATTACAGATTGACCATTAAATTGTGATTGAAAGGCCCATTTTTCATATTTCATACACTCTATTGTTTACTAGAAAAAGGATCTTGTTTAGCATTTATTTATTTAGTGTTTATTTATGTTGGGCTCCCTCCTTACAGGTTCTTTCTGTATTATTCTGTTGTTGTTTTTTTAACCAATGGGAATTAAAAGTCTAATGTTAAAGGAGCACTAAAAACAGGAAACCATGATAATGACTTTAAATACTCCACCTTTTTAATTTTAGTTTTCTCCTTTGATCCTAGAGAGTATGTTATCAATATTTTATTGAAATTGAAGATACATCCGTCAATTCCAGCTTATTTTGTTTATTTAGTTTATTTTGTGTTTTTAGTGCAATAGAATGCAAAATAGAATGGGTCTTTTTCAGTTCTACCATGTTTTCGCCTATTGCAGTTTTAAGACTTTAAAAGATTTTAAAATGCAAATAATTAAAGATTCAAATATAAACTTACCAAAATATATTGTATCTGTAGGCAGAGCACATTTACATTAGTACAATAAGGAGCATGCCCCCTTCAGGTTTGCTGTGGCTGTTGACTGTTTTCTATTATTAATCTGTGGCTACTGTTGACAGTTGTCTGCTTGTACTGTAGATACTGGTATCCCACTAATTAAATATTTTTTAAATCTGAGCAGTAGATTCTGAGAAATCATCATTTGAAATCACAGCATTTACAGGGAAAGACCTTTCAATCCAAAAACAGAGATTACAATATGTTACCCATCCCTGACCTCTTACTAGGATCTTTGGCTGCCTGCCAGCACACTTTCTGCAACAATTAAGAGAATCAGCAGAGAAAAAGAAGAAGGGGGAGGGAGATGTGTAAGTAGAGCAGTGTCCATGGTGAGGCAGAACTTGTAAGTGTTGCAGACAAGCACAGATAAATATGTGACAAAGGACAATCAGGGCTAGGCCACACTATTGTGATTTCGGTGCGTTTGCGCTTGCGCATGCAAATTTATTTGTAACAGTGCAATTGCAGAAATGCACTCACGTTTTCGGGTGTGATGCAATTGCACATCTGTTTGTGAATCGCAAACGCATGCGATCTGCATTTTTATGCTCAATCGCATGCGTTTCCCTATCTCTAAAGAAAAAAACGCAAGTGCAAACACATCAAAATCGCACCGGAATCGCACACATAATTGCATGCGATTGCTTGTGCGGCGCAGTGTGGCCTTGTCCTCATACTCACCTTTACACTTTATAAGTCAACCCTTTTTAAAGTTAACACTTTATAATTTGCACTTTATAAGTCAAGTCAAATTTTCTTTCATACCCCCGGTGTAGCTCTGCCTTCCAGACTGTTCGTGATTCAGCCAATGGGAAGACGCACTTCTTACATTTTCCCATTGGTTCTGTCACTGACAGTGTATCCAGGGGTGAGGACTTAGTGATTTTATAATTTTCCTTTATGTTTGGTACCCTTCAAGCCTCTAACCTTCAATATAATGAAATAATGAAAATAAATAATACCAAACAACATAATAATGTAGAAAGAGAAAATTTTCTACATAATAATGTAGAAAGAAATAGATCATAAGACACACCAGGAACACAACCCAATTAGGGTTGATGTGCATATTACATGTGTGATTCCCCCCACACAAAGATTTTAACTTGTTATTGTATTTATATTATGCTGTTTTTAAATAATAACAATAATAAAAACAACAACAATAATACTATTTTTATAGACCTCACAGTCAGTTGCAGCAAAATATTATTGGTGTCTTTAAACACACTAGATGGCTGGCCAAATTGGGAGATTACAGTCTGTTTCAGCAACCAGCTACACTGATTAAAGGGACAGTTCAGTGGAAATGATCAATATTTTTGTTAAATTGTTAGTTTGTGTAATGCCTTCTTAGTTATTCTACATTTTCTCTCCCATTTTGAAAAATCAGTTGATTTTATACCCTTTGCTGTTCCCTGCTGTTGACATTAGTGAGCTGACATTTCAGGTTCTAACGGTCCTTCTTCTTCCCAGGATGCACCACTTCCTTGGAATGTTCCTAACAGTAATTTCTACTGATTGGCTGTTGGATGGGTCAAAGATGATCAGACCTCTACTGAGCAACTGAATCAACCCAGACGCTGGGTCAAGGGCAAAACCATAACGGTCTCTATTAGGGGTCCTGCAAACAGGAAGTCCGTATTTCAGTTATTTATACTCAGACAAAATGCTGAATGGGCAGATTAAGGTCATTGGGATGAAAAAATACTGCTCTTTTTTCTGAAAAGCATATGTATTTGCACTGAACTTCCCCTTTAACTTCTAGCTTTACTGTACATGCTGGTTCCAAAGTGCCAGACAAATCTATTTTGTCACATAAAACCTTGTCTAATTTTGTTTCCTTGGACCATTTCCACTGTTTACCTTTGGATTTTTGTCCAAATAGTGTCTGAAAGTGGTGCATGAGCATTTCCCTTAAAAAAAATTATATTATAATATATATATATAATATTTTTAAGTCTAATAGCAAAATTAGAAGTGTAAAATCTGCATTTGGGAAATGTTAAAGGGAATATATAGGGATGGACTAGAACTCGAACTCTAAATTCGAGCCGAAGTACGAGCCGGATTTTATGAGTTTGGACGAACTCGAACTATTCAAACTAGTTCGGGCTCGACTAGTTTGTTTTTCGGACTCGCGGCTGTATTTTCGATAATTATCGAAGATTCGATAATTAGAGAATTTATGGGCCGTTCGCTAATCCTAGAATGTACCATTCGTTTACGCTAACCCTCGAATGTACCGTTCGCTATCCCTAGGAAGGATCGTACATTTTCGCTAACCCTCAAATATACCTATCGCTAAGCCTAGGAAGGATCGTTCGCTAACCCTCAAATGTACTGTTTGCTAACCCAGGAAGGATTGTTCATTAGTTTTCGCAAGCCCTCGAATGTACCGTTCGCTAACCCTAGGAAGGATCATTGGTTTTCAATAATCCTCAAATGTACCGTTGAAAAACCAAACAATTGTCCACCTGTCTTCAGGAAGTGTTTTAACAAGTTTTGGTGACAGTGACATGTTCCCCAGACCATTTCCCAGGTGCCACAGCCATTTACAGTAAGTTACCATTGTTAGTTTAGCTGTAAATCACTCGGACTTTTCGAACTATCACTCTCCCATTGACTTTAATGGGTCCCAATTCGAACTTTCGATCTATCGAAATTTCTCTGAAGTTCGAAAGTTCAAAAACGGACCGAACTTTATATAGTTCAGCCATCTCTAGTCATACATTGCTTGGGATCTTGGGAAATGTTATGGGGGACTATGAATCAATATTGCATTGGGATTTGGAATAGTAAAATCACTATATATCAACAGGTAAAATAATTTAAAACACATTTTAACTAAAAAATCACAATAGAAATTTGAATTTCATGCTGGTAAAATCATCAATATTTTTGGAGGAAATTTTGCCCATACATTCACCAGTTTCCATGAAAACTTTGCAACAAACCTGCATCCAACTCTATTTAAAACTGGGACATTTGACTATCAATATTTATAGCACTGACATTTAGTTTTTATAAGTAGCTGGGAATCTAAGATTTATTATAATATTCTGACTTTTAGATATTGATATAAATCTTATAACATTATAGCACGTATTTTTAATATGAACTTAAGACATTTTTAAAGGCATTATTTACATGATTATGTTTTATTGTTTTTAAATATTTATATGCGTTTTCATTAGATATGCATCGCTTTATATTTTTGTGAATTTTTACACATAGAGAAATGGATATTTATTGTATTTTTTTGTTCTCATTATACTTGCATTGGCTGTAAATTCTCTTCTAACATTACATTTCGATTTTTCTTTGTTTCAATTTAATTCAGTTTCAATCTCCCCTACTTTTTGCTATTTAAAGCAGTACTCTTACTGATTCAAATTCTTATAATATTTTGTTAACTGCATTATTATATATATGTATGCATATATTTATTTATATAGTGCCACTTGGGGATGCAGCGCTGTAAAATATTACAATACAAAAGGCTGTAGGCTGAAGGGGGACAAAAAATATAAATAAATACATAAATATATAAATATGTATGAGCATCAAATGTATACAAGTGTTTGAACCATGTATCATGAAGAAATAAGGCCCTGCCCCGAAAAGCTTACAATCTAATTAGGTGGACAACATACAGATACATAGGGAAGGGTAAAAGTGTCATAGTAAGGACTTGTGTAGTGTCAATTTAACATTCCCATGCTAGGCTGTGTTATGAGAGGTAGGATATGGGATTAGATTTAAACCTGTTTATTGAGGTTTTTATGATTAAAAGAGGGGGGGGTAGAATTCCAAAGAATGGCAGCCACAAGAGGAAAAGGGTTGTGTGAGAGGAGGCAGTGTGAGTGGGGGGACTGTATAAAAGATGGTATTGTGATGAGTGGAGTGTATGGGCTGGGACATATGGGGACACTAGAGAAGAAATATAAGGAGCAGCAGAGCGAAGGAATTTAAATGTTAAAGGATAACTATTGTCTCAATGCATTTTTTAAAAATTGCTTTAAAAAGAGTAAAGGTATGCAACCCTCCCCATACATTTTTTCCTGATTTTGACCTTCTCTCTCCCTTCAATTAGCCGTTCTGTGAAGGGGGCGTAATGATTCTATCTGCCTCTAACTGTCACTCAAAGCAAGCAAGCGAGAAAACACTCCTCCACCCACCCTTGATCAGCTTGATTATGTAGGCTGTATGCTAGCAACAGCCAATGACAATTGTTATGTTAACCATAGCCCTGGGCCATCTAGGAGGCGGGCTTTTAGCACTCATGTTTGCTGTGTGATACAGTATCTAAGGGAGGGCAGCACGGTTGTAAATGTGAGTAAGTGATTCAGCTGTTGGAAGTGTGGATATGTAATGGGGGTGTTTTTTTTTATATATTGTTGTCCTTTAATAAAAGGATTTTGTAAACAATACTTTGTTTAATGGGAAGCCAGGTAGTTGTGTGGCACAAGGGACAATTAAGTTCCTGATTATTATTGAGCAAGACAATGCATGCAGCAGTGTTTAGTATCAACTGAATTGGAGAAATATGGGAAGCAGGAACACCAGAAGACCAAAAGTTACAATAGTCCAGGCGTGATAGGATAAGAGCATGGATAAGCATAGCAGTAGTTGGAAGAGAAAGAGGAAAACGATGGATTTTTTGTAATATGACAAAGAAAAAGGTAAAACGTTTTAGTAACATTGTTAACGCGGTTAGAAAAACAGAAAGAGAAATCAATAATAAACTCTAAGCAACTGCAACATGCTGAATAGGGTAAATGGTTTATTGTCAACAGAAATAAAAAAGGGTTAGCTAGGACAAGGTTTAGGTGGGAAAAATATTAGTTTACTTAGCGCCAGTTGATTGTCGCGCCATCAAGGAGGAGACGGCAAGGAGACATTTGAAGATGCATGATTGGATGTGATTGGGGGGTGGAAAAGTAGAAATGAGTATCATTGGCATACAAATTATAATTAAAAACAAATGATATAATGAAGTGTCTCATGGAAATCGTAAGGAGGCAAAACAACAGGGTTCCAAGAACAGAGCACGAGTAGGTTCTGTTAGAGAGATAGGATAGGAGCCAGGATTCTGCTTCATGAAGGTCATTCACATATCCATCTCTTTGGAGTGCACAGGACAAATTTCTGACTGCAAGTGGTCCAATAAAATATGACCATGAAGATAATTAGGGATACTGGAGAAGATAAGACATTGCAGTAATTTAGATAGAAGAGAGACCAGGCAGTATCTTGCAAGACTATTGGGGTCATTGGAGGCTTTGTAGTTTAAACTTGTAATTAAGAAAGTCAGCCTGCATACCAAATCCGCATCTGATCAGCAGTGTTTAACGGGTTGTGGGATTAAGCCAAGGGCAAGGAAAGGAGTGAAATGGGTGGGTCAGGAGAAAGTGTTGGGCAAGAAAAATAAAAAGATGGTGATCAGAAAGCGGGTAGGGGTTAATTCCAAAAGATAAGAGAGAGAGGTTTTTAGTGAAAACAACATCTAGTAAGTGCCCATCCTTATGAGTGCCATATTGGATCAAATGAGGATGTTAATTGTAGGAAACAAAAGGGCCAGGATAGAGCAGTTGTCAATGTAACAGTTAAAGTCACCCAGAATTAGAACAGTACAGTCAGTAAAGAGGAAAAGGGTAAGCCAAGTTTCAAAGTCTTAGAGGAATGTAGCTGGGGGAGCAGTGAAGGTGGTTCTGTATAACACAGCTACACATAGAGACAGAGGGTATGAAATTTGAACATCCTCAAAGGATGTAAATGGGAAGGTCAGTGGTGATGGGGGGTGGGGGAGGGGGGGGTGATCACAACTGAGAGGCAGCCAATCATAGATGTAGCTGTTTTCAATGGAGACAACAAAGGAGAGAAGGGGTTGTAAGTAGTGATATAATGTTGGTTTGAATAGAACCCAGTTTCGAATTGAATCTGAGGGTTTCAAAGTCCCGACAAAACTTTCGAAACACCCGAATTTCACGGAACTCGGATTTTTCAAATGTTCGATTTTTAGCGAAAATCGAAAGTAGACGATTTTTAGAAAATCTAAAGTAGACAATTTCGAAAATCGAAAGTAGACGATTTTTGAAAATTGAAAGTAGACGATTTTTGAAAATCGAAAGTCAAATTTTCACTTTCGAACTTTCCAAAACTTTTGAAAATTCGAAAACGGAAAGAAACTCAAGAGTTTCGAACATCTCTAGTTGTAAGTATCAATCTAAATTTTTTTTTGAAGAAGTGTTTTAGCGGTTGGGGGTGGACAAGGGGTACCTACCTTATGCTAAAGGTTTACATGCTAGGTGCCACAGCTGAAGAGAATGGATCCAGATGGTGTGAGGGAGGTGGGGAAAGGGCTCTGCTGTGCATGTCACAGTCCTTGTTGAGGTTAGGGAATAGCAGGGACAAGATGACTCACTGACAGCTTCCTCTCTTTACTTTCCTGGAATTTGAAAAGGCACTGCAGGAGAATAATTTGGAGCAGAGATGTAAAGTAAGGATTTTTTTTAAACTACACAATGGGGCAAGTATGGGGATAAAGTTAATTTTGGGGTGAACTTTAAACACCAAATATATACAACTAAATCAACAGGTCTAAGACAAAGAAATAAACCTTTAAAAGTGTGACATGATAGCAAGTAATAATGAGAAAAGAAAATGCAATACAAATCCAACTAATCAGAAGAATTAAAGGACAATTATACCCCACAGTACAACTCTATTAAAGCTACCCAGGGTGAGGACCTATATCACTAGGGGGTCTATTCTTGACATAAAAATCAAGGTTAAATACAACCAAATAATATATTTTTTTACAATAGAGTACCTTTATCTGTATGGTTCTCCTTAGTCTATGCTTATAAACAGTAACAAATATTTAACCTTTTAGAAACCTTATATAAATATAGACTCAACACAGGAACCATGATTATTGCCTTTAGACTCAGTATGAATAAGACATTTGTCAGGTCACCTATTGGCTGAACTGATAGCTGTGAATACAAAGTAATTGCTAATCCACATGAAGTGTGGGTATTCTACTTGAATACCCATGGAGATTTGTGCCTGCTTATAAAATATAGTAAGCTACATTCCGATGATATCCTTGTTTTTTGTATGAAAGTGCTTGCTATATATTTTCAGATTTTTAGCATCATAATTATGTTAAGTAAACCTTACGCAAAATATTTATGGATACTTTATGGATATTTAAAGATACTTTAGTCCAATATGTTAGAGAGGCATATCATTTCTTTGGGTTATTTCAATCAAAATATTTTTGTCTCTGTCAAATGTCTTCCCTGCAGTGCTTTATTGCCAGTGTCATTATCTTATAGCTGTGACTAGAGAGGAGCAAACCAATTTAATAAACACCCATTTAGATTTACAGTTGATAAAAAAAAGTGATCGCCTGAAATGCTTTTATTGAATTGCAACAATCAAAACCGAGGTTCCACCCCAATTTTATTAGAAATGGTACAAACAGAAGTTGTAAAGAATTATTTACCATGTCACAGATGTCATAGAATAGCGTTTGTTACTCTTAATCGGTCTTGTCTAATATTGTAATTATGTGGAACGTTAATATTTTAACCCTACATGGTAACAGGTCAGAGTGTTGTTCTGATTCCCTTAAAATGTCAAGATCTAATTAGGGTAGTTGAATATTATTAGGGCTATGCATGGAGAGCCAGTTTCGCTCTCTGTTGGTACATGGGTTAATGTGACTTTAAGACACAAAAAGTCGTAATATATAGATATTTTAATATATAGATATATGGACTATTGACGTATACCTCAACACACATATACTCATATCCTCATTCACCGGCGAGAAACTCCACTCTTGTTAATCAACTGCCCAGGTGCCGCTCACACAGTATACACAATGAGTATTTGGAATTGAGCACACTCATGGGACTTCAGGCAAATATCAAACGTGTTTATTCACAAACAGGTGGTTGACATGTTTCCGCCTAACCTTGTTCTGAAGACGGCCTAAGGTTGGGCGGAAACATGTCAACCACCTGTTTGTATATATATATAGTCGGAAAATGGAAAAGGAGCACTCCTAGGGTTTATCGAAATCCATTTATTAGTGCCTATCTACGCGTTTCGGTCCTACCCCGGACCGTTTTCAAGACAATCTGCCCTTACACACCATGTGTAAAAATACCAAAAACACAGTTCAAACATCCCGCCCCTGTGTGGCGTAACGTCCCCTCCCTCGATCCTCCTCCTTCCATGTCGTCCCCTCCATTATGGGGGGGGGCAAAGTCCAATATAGTTACTAATTTAGTATGAGGTCCCAGTAGAATGCAAAGTCCTGGAAGGCAATATTTCCACATGGGGGAGGAAGGAGGTCCAGAGGGATATCCAAAGTGCCAGTGCTATAAATAGTAACGAAATATGTCTAGAAACAAAAGTGCAATGTTCAGTAAATTTCAATAATCTCATAAAAATATTGGATAATAATAACAATAAAATGACATTGTTAAAAACAAGTATAATATACTGAAGTGCCTTATAATATAGTGTGACTGCAGGTCAAATGGCCTTACCAACACCTAAAATACTAACAAATGCTGAAATATATTAAAATCACAATCATGAATAAAGGAAACCTAATTGGATGGTCTGACAAGTACTAAAAAGTACTGATCTAAGTGTTCTATAAAATGCCAAAATAAAATAAATTTAAAAAACAAATAAATTTAAAAAACAACTAGATGTCATTATCAATATGGGGTTGTTTTCACAATGGATCACCACTAAAGAGTCCAAGTTCCTCACTACTACTCATCCCAAGTGCCCCGTTTTTTATATGGTGCCCAAGATACACAAGTCGCTATCTACTCCACCTGGCCGAC
The DNA here is from genome assembly GCA_019447015.1 of Hymenochirus boettgeri. Lineage (NCBI taxonomy): Eukaryota > Metazoa > Chordata > Amphibia > Anura > Pipidae > Hymenochirus > Hymenochirus boettgeri. The sequence continues at coordinate 94,882,634 of CM033472.1, read as the reverse complement.
CTATAGTGGCTTCCCACGGGTCTATCTTTAAGCCAGTACCTTAATTTGTAGATTACTATCTCCAGCCCATGGTAAAAGACATGAGGTCCTACCTAAAAGACAGTGGGGACCTTCGTGAGACATTGAACAATATCAATTATTATAACCAGACAATCACTTTGATGACATGTGATGTCCAAAGCCTATATACAGTCATCTCACAGGTGGAGGGGATTGAAGTTTGTAAGAAAGCATGGATTAAGCACAAACAACAAAAAAAACCCATTGAGTTCCTTACTCAATTACTAGGTATGGTACTTCAAAACAACTATTTCAGATTTGGATCTGAGGTATATTTACAGATCTCCGGCATGGCGATGGGCACCAATGTGGGTCCATCGTTTGCCAATTTATATATGGAGGCATACGAATCCACATATATTTACCCAAAATTTGGGGACAAGATCCTATTATACCGTCGCTACATTGACGATTTGTTTATGGTTTGGGGGGGGTACCCCGGACGAATGCATTAACTTTGTTGAATACCTTAATCACCTCCCAACTCACATTAAATTTACCATGGCATGCAGCACTAGCAGCATAGACTTTCTGGATTTACACATCTTCATAAAAAATGGCAGGTTTTAAAACCACCTTGTTTTCAAAAACTACAGACCGTAACACCATTCTACACGCAAAAAGTTATCATCCCACTCCCCTCAAGAAGGGAGTAATCTTCTCACAGCTACTAAGAGTATTTAGAAACAACTCTGACAAAAGTGAGGCAGAGATAAAAATACAAGAGATGGTGACAAAATTCCAAGAAAGGGGATATAAAGAGAAGACCATCCAAGATGAGTTGAAAAGATGTAGACTTCACACTGACCCGGATTTCTGTAAAAATACTCACCATACCAATATGGGAGAGGAACACAAAGAAACTATGCTATTTAGTTTGGAATACACACCGGGTAGCCAAACGATTAAAGATAGCGTAATAAAAAATTGGAACATTTTGACAACCGATGTACAATTGCCCTTTAAAAATATTAGACCCATATTTGCCAACCGTAGGGGGCCCAATTTACGCAACCTATTAATACGGTCTAGTATACCAAAAGAAATCCCTACTCAAACCCACTGGTTATCTACAAAAAACCAGGGTGTTACAGCTGTATAGGATGCCTCACATGCAGATACATGTTAAAGGGGGCACCAAAAACCCCATGTATAAGACAAAAACCAAAAAAAACAACCTCCATGCAGATACCAAAATTACTCACATCAGTACGTTAAAGCCTCTCACCCACATAAAGGGTACCGTTAAAAATTAAGCAAAGATTGTCTTGCCTTAGCAATTATGTTATATACATAATTACTTGCCCATGTGGCTTATACTATGTGGGTAAAACCACCACGATGTGGAGGGACAGAATGGCCAACCACCGACAAGCCATTAGGATGGCACTAACTAAAGATGAAAATAGGGATTAGAAAAGCCCCCTCAACAGTATGAACAATCATTGGCAAAACACTTCAAAGAGGCTAAACATATGTTGGCCAATTTCAGATGATGGTGATAGACCACTTAACCCAAAGAGAGGGGGTAGATAGAGAAAGGGCTTTATTACAACAAGAAGTCCGTTGGATAAAACGCCTAAACACTTATCCCCGAGGGATTAATGAACCATGTTCTCTATCATGTTTTTTATGACACTCCTCTATATGGTATATAGATTTAAACTCAGAATTGTGAGAATAGATCGAATGGTCCACTTATCCCCCATCTTGACATTTTTATAGAACACTTAGATCAGTACTTTTTACCCCGTGTCAGACCATCCAATTAGGTTTCCTTTATTCATGATTGTGATTTTAATATATTTCAGCATTTGTTAGTATTATTTAGGTGTTGGTAAGGCCATTTGACCTGCAGTCACACTATATTATAAGGCACTTTAGTATATTATACTTGTTTTTAACATTGTCATTTTATTGTTATGATTATCTAATATTTTTATGAGATTATTGAAATTTACTGAACATTGCACTTTTGTTTCTAGACATATTTCGTTACTATTTAAAGCACTGGCACTTTGGATATCCCTCTGGACCTCCTTCCTCCCCCATGTGGAAATATTGCCTTCCAGGACTTTGCATTCTACTGGGACCTCATACAAGATTAGTAACTATATTGGACTTTGGGCCCCGCCCCCCCATAATGGAGGGGACAACATGGAAGGAGGAGGATCGAGGGAGGGGACGTTACGTCACACAGGGGCGGGATGTTTGAACTGTGTTTTTGGTATTTTTACACATGGTGTGTAAGGGCAGATTGTCTTGAGAACGGTCTGGGGTAGGACCGAAACGCGTAGATAGCCACTAATAAATGGATTTCGATAAACCCTAGGAGTGCTCCTTTACCATTTTCCGACTGTATATATATATATATATATATATATATATATATATATATATATATATATCCTTTATTTCTAAATTATTAGAAAGTTTCTAATATATCATATTATCTGCACACTGGCATACTTTATAAACAAAGGGGTTTTAGTATAGATTATTGTGACCACATGAATGAAAAGCCTTCCTACCTTGTCAAGGTAACCCCAGCCTGGAAGATGCTAGCGTCTAACCTTTTTTTACTTCAATTACCATTAGCAAACTTTTGCATTTCTCATAGGGCTGGGGGGAAGTGAGAAAGTCTGTTAAATGGATTCAGTGCACAACTAGAAATGCAAAAAGTTTGCTAATGGTAACTGAATTAAAAAAGGATGTTAGGACCTTCCATACTAGGGTTACCTTGACGTGGTTGGAAGGCTTTTCATTCATTGTTATTGTATTTGGTTCAATAGATTCAGTACACACACACAGAAAAGTCTAATCAGTTGATTTTAAACCTTTGCTATTCCCTGCTGTTGACATTCGTAAGCTGACATTTTTGGTTATGTGATGGTTCTTATTCTTCCCAGAATGCACACTAACATGGAATCTTCCTAACAGTAATTTCTATTGATTGGCTGTTGGATGGGTCAAACATGCTCAGATCTCTACTAAGCAACTGAAATAACCCAGTCACTGGGTCAAGGGCAAGACCATAGGGGCCCTTTAAACAGGAAGTCAGTGTTTCAAAAGAATTTATTGATACATAGACAAAATGCTAAATGGGCAGGTTAAGGTCATTAGGATGGAAAAAAACTGCTCTTTTTTCTTGAAAGTATACTGTATGTAGTTGCACTGAACTTCCCCTTTAATAAAACTTCATGCTTTTTGTACCTACATAGCTTGATAGAGGCAGAATATATTTTAGTAAGCTCAGAATACTTAATTGCCTTTCACGTTATTTGAATTCTGAAAGGAATGTATCAATTTACCCTTTTTAGTATGTGATTTTGACTTGATTGATAATCATTCTTAGTCCATCTTATAAAACACTTCCACATTCTTATTAACCTGTGTCCCTTCTACAAAGATTACAATACAAGAACTCATTTCTTTTTAATACACTCATTTCCTAGACTGGAGAAATTATTAGCCCTTGATAAATTACTCCTTATGTCATTTTGATTTGTACACTGATTTTTTTTTAGCTCTGTTCCTTTGTGACCAATGCATACTAAATACATGTATTTCCTTCAAAATTAAGTGGGGGTCAATAATAGATGTATATTTGTGCATATTAGTAATATTTACACATCTATTTATATCTATAATGTATGTATATACACTTTATAAATAATATTTTTGTCTCAAATTTAACAAGCACATTATAATTTAATTGTTTTTCTAAATATCTGCTCTCCTCCAATATCTGCTCTCCTCCTTTTTACTCCCATCTGAAACCTCCACACTATGCCTGGTAGACCACAATAAGGTAGGGTATGTTGGTGATTGTTGATCAGCCAACTTCTGTTTTACTTTCCTATGGTGTGTTAAGGCAGTTTTGGGGACAATATACCACTATATAGTGTGTGGGGTTCAGCTGGGTTAGACAGTTCATTTTGGGTTTAAAAAAATGACTACAGTCCAAGTTCAATCCCTCCACAAAAATTTACCCCCTGCCACCACCACCCCCAAAAAAAGCAAAGTTTGCTCCATTTAAATGATACATGCCCCTAGACACTAGACAAGGATACAACCTAACACACATGGTCACACAAGATGCAGTCTGAAAATGTGTTGGCTGAATCTCTAAATGCATTAAAAGTATGCTTGGATGTTTTTTTGGACAGGCAAAATATCCAGACTTATAGCTGGAGACTGCATCTTGTATTGGCATGTTATTTTGGTTGTTTAATAATTTATTGGACCCTACAATCTGATTTCCATGAGGCCATTTTAAAGAGACAGCCCTCTGTAAGGCTACTAAAGACATCCAAACAGCTAAAGCTAACAGCCAATGTTTTAATTCTACTGCATCTATCAACTACTTTGATACTGTGGACCTGTCTTCATTCACTGTGCATCCAGAATCAAGCAAGTTTGATCTCAAATATGGTCAAAGATATAGTCACTATCTGCTCCTGGATGGCTCATCGCTGCCTCAATCTAAGACTGAAACAATAATTTTTACACATTTTTACACACACACTGAATGTCAACTAATCACAGATGCTGCTGCTGGCTATGCAGACAGCCGAGGGAACGAAGGAGCATAAGAATATTTTTTGTGCTTATTTTCAAAACTAACATGGCAGTTGGGGGTGGGCTGGGGTAAGCTACATTGCAGAAAAGTATTTTAATGCTAGGGGAAGAAGCAGCCATAAGGAGATCTGTAGGGTGGGAGGTGACAAGGAAGAAGCTACACTACAGAAAATGTATAATTAGGGTGGACAACACACCCTTTAATGTACAGCAACCCTAAACCCCTGTTTTACATTATAGATAATTCCCAAAGATGCCAATAACGGGACTTACCTGACCTGGTCCTCTGCTGCGCTTCTTTCTTGTCGAGGCTGTCAATCAGCTGTTGCTGTTTTTGTTTGAAACAAGCATGTAAGTCCCTTCAGGGGCATCTTTGAGAATTATCTATAATGCGAAACTAGGGTTTGGAGTGTTGCTGTACATTAATATAATTGTTTTTTAGGCTGGACATGCCCTTTTATTAATTTATTATGGGTAAATGGTTTTAAAGAATCTTTATGTTGCTTTGGAGCTAATGGTTGCATACTGTAGCTGTTGTGCAGTAAATTATATCTCTTTATAATTATTATAACTGACATTGAATAAAGAACTAAAAACTACTTCAATAAAAAAACTTGTTTAAACAGTCTAAGCAAAATGAACAGAAGAATGGAAATGGTCACAGATGGAGATTTGTACAATGATGTTGTAAAATAGTGTTAATAGAATGTTATCCATCATTCTCCTACTACAGTACTGATAGTAGTACGTATCATAAGCTTGATAAATATCTATAAACAGTTCTGAGTATACAATGTAACAAACAAAAAACAAAACTTTCTATGCTAATTAAAATCCTTCTTTTTGAGAAATGGGTAGTACAAAAATTTAACTCGATTAAAACGCTGAAAAATACACACAGCTATCATAGTATATCCCACCGACTCTTACCACATACATATGTATTAATAACATTGGTTTGAAATACATACAGAGGCACAATTATAAAGTAGTGATATTTTTGCAGTATCGCTTATGTTAGACTATGAAAATATATTAATTTACAATATATTTATAATACAAATCATTATTACCACAAACATTTTCACCATGCCACTTTTCGGTATTAATATGGACATATTTGTTGCGTTAAGTCCTGTATCGCATAGAAAAGAGAAATAGCACCAGAACATCTACCAACACCAGACTAGGCCTGTAACTGAGAATTAGGTATCATTACAGGGGCATCTTTAGCAAATAAAAAAACGCATGTATATGTGGAACAAATATCCCCATTCAGCTTGATTGTGAAATAGAAAATCTCGAAATTCGATAATCACAAAACATATTACACTGTATATCCAAAAAATACTTAATCTACTTTAAAAAAGCCATAGACACATCCAGCAGCATTGTGTAGATATCATCTGTAAATCTGGCAGTATTTATTGAGGATCAATATCTTTCATCTACGTTCCTTTTATACTGATTCTACAAGGTATTTTCCTACCCCACGGTATAGGACTATGATTAGAGTTATTTGATGCACAACCATCAAATAAAGAAGCGATCATAAATAACAATAGCATTTCAGTAATTTATGAATCTGATCATGAATTATATTATATTATAACAGCCATGTTGTAACATAATGACTGTTGTGGTAAAGGCTCAATATTGATCCTTAATCATCATCCTGGCATCTGCAACTTTATGGCATTTTCTTCTGCAGTTCTCCTTCATAGTGAATAACAATTGTTTTTCTGACTGTCTACATTCCAGAAATGTCTCAGGCAGGTCAACCAATAGTCATATAACAGCTCTGGCTAAGGGTAGGAGAGGGGCATTATAAAAATTCAATATGCACAGGGGTGTTTCTACACCTGGCACCTGAGTCAAATGTTTGAAAGCTGTCTTATATTTTACTTCGTAAAAAAAGTGAATGTGGCTTGTGGGGATGAGCATGGCTTGGGGCTGACTTGACTCTGGTTGGCAAACTGGAGAGCTGACTTAACACTGACTGGTCACTGTTAACTCTTTCTTTTGGGCCAAATTCAACATAGCAGTGTATCTCTATACTTATACAGGGAGATGCAATATTGGTGCTAAGGGGGAAAATAAGTGCAAAGCCCATGCGCGGTTGTATTTATTTTGCATTGCCTGCACCATTCCCAAAGACTTTTGGAAATAGCAAAGGTCAAGCGATGCAAAAAATTTATTTATTATTATTGCAATTGTGGCTTTAAAGCCATGCAAAAGATTGCAACTAGATTGCAAGAAAAGTGAAGGTCAGTTGCAATAGGGAAATTACTTGCATCTTCTTATTGCCTTTAAAACATTTTATAATAGCAGTATAACATTCTCTGCACCATTTGTGGGGCACCCTGTCAGCTTGTAATATAGACCAATTTATTTGTTTTACTTTTTTTGTTTACTTATGGCTAAACTGAGATATAACACAGTGTTACTAACTTCTGTCCATCTCAGTTACATCCAGGAATTGAGCAACTAACATACTCTTTTCATACCTATGTCTCTAAAATCTGTTCTTTAATATTCCAGCTATATATATTTAAAGGAACTGTACACTGAAAAATTACTTTTACTTATTTTAATCCATAAATGAATACTTGTAAGCAGCACTTACTCTGATGTCTTTGTGTTGCTGCATGACTTTAATTCAGAAAACTCCCTCATTCCCCCTGCCAAACTATCTGACTCTCTGTGAGGGCAAGCATGCTCTTTAATCCCTATGAAGCAGCATTGGAACAAAGAATTTCCTACCATGCAGATTACTTACCAACTGTAACTATTCCAGCTACAGAAAAACTAAACATACAGTAACAGAAGAATTTAGGATACTAATGCACTTGATTGACAGCTGAAATGTAAGATGTTTCAGAATGGATGTCTAAAGAAATAGGAGACAGATCAACAAAAAATGGTACAGTGATAGTTTGGAAGAATCATAGTTTCTAGTAATGAGCAATAATAATAATAAAAAAAAAAAAACTAAATTCCCAGTGTGCATATCCTTTAAGGCTTTTTCCATGCTATATACCCTCTTTGCTTTCATTAATTTACCATTTGGGATTGCTTTTATTACATTCGGGTTATAATACCATGATGCCAATAGGACATTTCATATGTACATTTTATTGTTTAATGTGCTACATTGGCATCTCAGCATTTTGTGCAGTAAGTTCGTATCCCTTTCTTAAAATATCAATATATATTCTATAAAATAATGCTTCTTCTGTCCTTGTGGGCAATTTAGATATACCAATTTGTGTGGGCAACTTAAACGCAACAGTCTGTGCGGGCAACTAATTTGTAGCAGACACTACGGGCAACTTATATGCACCAGTCAACGTGGGTGATTTAAATGTACCAGTAACTGCACTAGTCTGTTGGGGGGCGCATATTACCAGTCTCTGTTTGGCACATATATTACAACACTCCATGTGTGTCACAACTTATATATAGTAAATAATATATATTAATATAGATTATATATATATATATATATATATATATATATATAGATATAATATATATATATATATAAAGAGAAGAAGCAGGGCACTCCTGGGTCTTCCAAACAGCTTTATTCCATACAATGTGTAGGTAGACGAACCTACGCATTTCAGCCCATGTGCATCGGGCCGTCCTCAGGGTTACAGGTCCACTCGTAACAATGCAATAAATAGTAAAACGCCTCGCCCCTCCCCCCGCCCTCTCTTGTGTGACCAAAGTAGGTGCTTCCCAACTGATGTAGGATAAAGTTCGAGGATAGGTGAGTATTAACCCGTGTGCCAAGGGTCTCCTAACAAGGATACACTCCAAAACTAATAAGAATAGACAGGGAAATGCTAGGGTAGCTAGTACCGCCACCAGTCCTAAAAACATCAACAATGCTAACATCAAAAGTCGTCACCTTTAAATACGACGTAGTAAAACAGTAAAACCGTGTGCGATTAGGTTGTAAAAGTGTCACTAATCCCAACACCCGGAGGGTGACATATAGATGTCTAATAAAGTGCTATAAACAATAACAAAGTGACTGAAGTGCATAAAGTGTCACTAAAACACATAAGGGTATCATATATAAGACATATACATTATAACATATAAAATACAAAATGTATAATATAAAATACCAGGCTGTAGATCCATAAAGAGGATAAGGACCCATATATTAGGGAACCCATATAATAAATATTATAAATAATGGAGGCCCAGACTAGGCGATCAAGTGTGTGATTCCGACAGGGGACAGAACTTAGTCCATAATGCTCAATGAGTGTACCGCTCTAATATGCAATAAGGTATGTATCAAAAATAAAGCAATAATGAACGGGGGCTATAAAAAACATGACATGGCTAATTGTTCGTTTAAGCCCTTGGGGGACATAGTGTCCAATCTTTTAATCCAGCGGACCTCTTGTTGTAACAGGGCCCTTTTTCTATCCCCTCCCTCCCTAGGGGGTTCAAAGTCTATGGCCATCCATTTGAGCATAGCCAATGTGTGTGCCATCTGTTTAAAGTGCTTGGCTACTGATTGTTCACCAAACTTCTCCGTAGAACCATCTGGTTTAGACACCATGATGTTTCTAATGGCTGCTCTATGATTGGCAAGTCGCTCACGTAGCGAAGTGGTAGTCTTACCGATATAATATTTTCCACACGGGCATATTATGAAATATATTGTATACTGACTAAGACAATTAAGTTTATTTTGTATTTTAATGCGTTTTCCATTTAATGGGTGGGGAAAGTCTGGGCCAGTTAGGGCACTCCTACATGCCAGGCATCCAGAACATTTGAAAAAGCCCTTTTTATTTGTGGATAACCACGTGCTGGGGGTAGCATTGATGTTATTTCTAGGATCTGTTCGCACCAATAGGCTACGTAAATTCCTGCCACGTTTATAGGCAAACAAAGGGGTGGATTCTTCAAAAGGTAAGTTCTTATAGTTTTTTAATAATTCCCATCTAGTCCTGATACTCTTTTTCAGAAGATCACTGTAGGGGGAGAAATTGATGATAAAGGGGATGTCTCTATTAGGTGTGGCCCCTCCTTTAGTAGTGGGAAGGATAGAGATTTTGTACCACTCATCCATTGCTCAGTCAATTTGTTGTTTGACATCCTTCTGAGGGTACCCCAATCAATAAACTTTTTCTGTAGTTCCAATAGTTGGGTTTCCGTCCGCTGGACCTCGGAATTATTTCTCAGAACCCTCAGACTTTGGGAAAATATGATGCCCCTCTTTTGTGGTGTGGGGTAAAAGCTGCCAGTGTACATTAAAGTGTTCTGGTCTGTTTCCTTGGTATATAGTGTGGAGCCCCACTTGTTGTCAATCTTATAGATGCGGAGATCCAGAAAGTCAATAGTTTCACTGCTGATAGTCATAGTAAGTTTAACCGGGGACTCCAGTTTGTTAAGGTCCTCTACAAATAGGGTGGCCTCCTCAATCGTGCCCCCCACAAGAATATCAAATCATCAATGTATCGGCGATAATTGTCTCCCCCTCTTGGTAAAGTATATTTTAACTCATAGTCCTCCATGAATAAATTTGCGAATGAAGGTCCAATATTGGACCCCATAGCCGTACCATGTATTTGTTGGTAAAAGTCCTTATCAAGTCGGAAATAATTTTGCTCCAATGAAAATGACAGGAGGTCAATGATAAAGTCTATGGGCGGAAATTTGTGTCCTGCTCTCACCAAGGCTTGTCTGCATATGTCCACCCCCTGTTGCTTGTGGATAATGGTGTATAAATTCTTAACATCACATGTAATAAGTAGTACCCCTGACGTATGTATCCCCTGTTCCGCTAATATTTGTAATAAGTGTAGGCTATCTCGCAGGTATGAGGCCATTCCCTTAACAATAGGCTGAAAAAATTAATCCAGGAAGGTGGTTACCAGTTTAAATATTGATTCACAAGCCGCCACAATAAGTCTTCCCGGGGGGGCTTTGGTCGATTTATGGATCTTGGGAACCGTATATATATTAGGGGCCCTAGGAAATTTTTTGATAAGGTATCCCTTTTCTTCCTCCGTTATCCAACCGTTGTAGCATGCCATCTCAATTTTCTGATCCAAGGGACTTGGTAGGGTCCATGGGTATAGGTGTGTATGTCTTAGTATCTGATAATTGGGTCAGGAGTTCTTTTTTATAGTATTTAATATTCATCAACACAATGCCCCCCCCCCCCTTATCAGCAGGCCTGATGATAAGGTTTTCATCTTTTTGAAGGGAATGTAGGGCCATCTTTTCCTCGTGTGAAAGATTGCTCCACTTATATCGTTCACCATTGGATCTCTTAATCTCATTGGTTAAATCACTTTTGACCATATCCTCGAACACTTTGATGGTAGGTGGCTTATTTGGTGGGTCAAACCTGCTAATTGGTTTAAACTTGGAAACCTCCTTGTGGGAGGAGCTGAACATGTCCCTCAATTTAAGAGATCTTTGGAATTTAAAGAGGCTTATTTCATCATCCAGTGGATCATATATTGGGGTGGGGACAAATGAATAAACTTCAACTTATTCAATAAACTTCAGCTCTAGTAAGGGAATGGTCACTAAGGCTATAAATCACCTCCTCCTTGGTGGTTTGGGTGGACGACCTTTCCACTTTGCTCCAGCCTCCCCATCTGGTGACAGCCCATTTCCGACTCCTTTTATTTTGGTGGTAGAGGGGCTGCTCACCCCTAAAAGAGGTTTTACAGGTACTCTGGGCTGGTTGCTGTCAGAGTTGGGTAACTGCTGTTCCTTCTCACCATCCGATGCATTGGAGTCACCCGCATTTTTAGGTTTTAGAACCCTGATGACGGCCCAGTAGTTTCGGGCTGAAACGCGTAGGTTGCTTTGGCCTACTATTTTTACCTAATAAAGATTTGTTAAGTCCGTGGAGTGCTCCTGATTAACTATATTGTTGAATATTTCACTGGCAGCACCCAGGCATTCTACGTGAGACAGAGTGCATTGGATCCTGACATTATTATGTGTATATATATATATATATATATATATATATATATATATATCAGTCCTTCAGTTCCCCAGCCACTGTTAGGTCATCCCTCCAGTTCAGCAACCACCGTTGAGTAAAAACTAGCTGGAGAACTGAAGGGCTGATTTAACAGTGTATGATGAACTAGTGGGATAACGTAACAGTCGTTGGTGAACTTGAGGGATGACCTTACAGTGTCTGGTGAACTGAAGGGTTTACTAATGACCTAACTGTGTCTGGTGAACTAGAGGGCTTACCTAACAGAGTCTGATGAACTAGAGGGATAACCTAACAGTGTCTGGTGAGCTCAAGGTCTGGCATAAGAGCAGTTTTTTAAACTGGAGAGCTGACTTAACAGTGTCTGGTGAAATAAAGGGCTGATTTAACAGTGTCTGCAGATCTGAAGTGCTGACCTAACAGTGTCTGCTGAACTGCAGAGTTCAGCAGACACTAATAGGTAAGCCCCCCAGTTCACCAGGGTGTGAGTTAGCCCACCACACCCACCTCCAAAACCACACCAACCTTTTTTGCGGCTTTAAAACGTTTGGCTCAGGTACCAAAAGGTTGAGAATTGCACCTGCTCTCAAGCATACTGGGATGTGTTTCACTATTTCTTGAAGAAAACTATCCACAAAAAACTATAGTGGCTGGAGTGCAGATCCAATGCCTGGCACTATAAGCTGCCGTGGTGGATTTATCAGGGCTAACTGAAGAAAGTCACATGGGGAACACATCTTTGATAGATTTAATGATCAAATAGCTGTTTAGCAATCTAGACTGCAGAGAAGCCATATTCAGGGGAGGCAGGGATAAATCAGAAACACCCCCAACCCCATTCCCTATGCTTCTGTTTTGGGATTGCATGTGTAGGGGACCCTACAATATCATGGGTGTTATTGGCTCCCTGCTCCCTGGTAGCAAACAGTAAACAATAAACTTGACCAATGATGATGACCCATCAGATTCTGGATTAGTCATTTTTGAGGCATACACAAAGTAAAATTGGCTGAATTTTACAAGGAACAGTAAAAGTTATTTTGTTCCATAGTTTGAAAACGGACCCATTAGTCAATCAAAAGTCAATCAAAAAAAAAAAGTTTGAAAAGTTCTGCTAAAATACAGTTAAAATAGCAATGGTAACTTACTGTAAATGGTCTGGGGAACACGTACATATCACCAAAACTCTTTTAAACACCAACTTTCTTCATGATCAGGCAATTGTCCGGACTCCGCATCGATTTTTTGAGGGTTACCGCTGAATTTGAGGGTTATCAAACGTCACATTCATTATGGCCGAATTTGTACATTAGTGCATTTGAGGGTTTTCACCGAAATCCAGGGTTAGTAAACGCTACTTTCAAGGGTAATTTGTGAATTTGAGGGATATGGAGTGCTAAAGTCGAGGTTTATCAATTGGAAAATCCTCTAATTTTCGAGAATTATCGAAAATGTCAGTGGGTTCATAAAACTCAAAAGTTCGGAGCTCGAAACGTTCTAAAAATTCCAAGTTCGTACAAACTCATAAAATCTGGCTAGTCCATCCCTACTCTGTGGTCAGGGGGTGTATCTATTTAATAACTACATAAGCTGTGATTTGTACTGGCAAAAACATGGAAGCCTTCTTTGTTACATAGACTATTTTTTAAATGTACTAAATGCAACTTACTAGATTACAATCTTACAATGTATAGGTGTTTTGAGCATTAAGAAGCATTTACTGCATTTATGTTTAGTATAAAATTTTGCCTTGCTTAAGACCACATTATAACAAATTTTTTAGCGTCCTTTTTCTAGCTACGGCACGTATTCAAATGTGGCATTTTCTATTAATGGTCAGGGTGCACTGTTATTTTTATTTCATATTTTCTTCTAACTTAGCTATGCCTTGACACCAACTAATACATGTAACCTGTTTAAGCCAGAGAGGAACATCTGTCTCACACACAAAGAAAGCAAACAGGCTATTTCTCAAGCTTATGCGCATACATTGTAAGGGAGTCTGCAGAGGTGCATGACTGCCTGTTCTTGTCTGATTAATTGAAGAACAGGAGGTAAAACATGGCTCCTTTACTTTCCCATTTTCAATTAAAGGGAAAAAAGTAAAGCACTTTTTCCAGTGAAGATACCTTTTTAGTTTTAATTTATTTCAATTTTACTTTGATATAAAATTATGAAATATAGTAAATCAAGTAAACATGTAAAGGGTCAGTGCAAAGCATTTTGTTTATAGGTTAGTTTTAGCATTATCATGTCAGTCCTCTCAGTTCATTCGGTATATAGATTTGTTTCCTGGCTTGCCCATTATATGACTTTGTATTAACTGGATGTGTTTTGAATTGTTTCTGAGTGAATAAATGATATGCTTTATCATTTAGAAACTGCTACAATACATCAATTTACAGTTTGCATTCACACTATGTACTGAATACAGCTGTCCTTTACAAGGGGATTATAGTCTTTCTGTATGCTATGAATACCGGATGCTCCACAAAAGATTTAGCTGAATACCAAATAGATCCTTGTAATCTGCATACTGAGTTTTTAATAAAAACGGCAAAACATTTTTTTTTTCAAAAGATTGTTATGTATAGTTGTACTCAGCAGTAAAAAGTAAGTAAAGGAAAGTCCAGATTTGTTTCAAGGAATGTTACAAAAAAATATTCTGGCATAAGTCTCTAAGAAAAGGTCTCAAAACAGCACAATATCAATACCCATATTAAGTATAGAAACAAAACCATTTATTGATTATAATTACCGGTACACATATTACCACACTAGAGCTTGGAGCCTAAGTGGCCTTATCCATCTATTCATATATTATATACATATAGAATAAAGTGCAACTAGTAATAAATATATACATAAAAACACTATGGACAGAGATCATCAGTTAGGTAGAACGTGATTAATCCAAAATCCTGGTTCCAAAGCATGGACACATCCAAAAGGTAAGTTATTAATGTACAGACAAGGCTATGCTCCCCTACGCTGTTATCCAATCAGGGCCACTTCTACCATTAGGCAGAATGAGACAGTTGGCTCAGGCGGCACCCCTGCACTGAAGAAGAAAGGCGGTAGATGGGCAGTGGTGGGATTTTTTATTTTTTTTTTCTTAACCGGTCAAGGAAAAAACATTTTCCCCTATTAACAGAAATGATGTTAAAATCATTTTATATAGTAAGGTTAGTTTAGTTATTTTGTTAGACTTGGCTAGACTTGGTAAGGTTACTTAGTGCCCTGCTGAAAGAGTGAGTGTATAATTCCTCTCTATCGCTCCAGTTCGCTAAAGCATTCGGTCACAGTCATATGCATGTTAATCATAAGCTGTCATAAATTACCGCACCAAGCGATTTACTAGTAGTCTCGGTCCTGCAATAGTCCTGGATCCTTGACATGCTAGCCAAGCCTTGTGCTTTACAATTCAAACGGCCGCCATGTTATACCAACGATCCTCCCCATCACTGCCTACGTACGTTTCATCAAACATGTGACTTCTTCAGGGCGCCCTGAAGCATGCAACACAGAAATCCATTTTTGTACTATTCATACTATAATAGATTTTTTTTCTCATGGTATTGTATTTTGTTGGTTAAGCATTTTTAATACATTCTGCCAAAATCCTTTTAAAAGATTGTCATATCATTACACTGGGGGAAAAACTCCGGTATAATAAAATATTCAAGCAGAATATTTTGGATTATCTCTACACTAATAGCAACATTCTTGTTTATATTGCATTTTCTTGCTATTTTACTTATTGTACTGTAGTTCCATTACCGCCATCCTACCTTTTACTGCCATTTATCTTTATTACTTTGTTTGGCCAAGACTACCGTGTCAGATTTCACTGTATGAATTTCCCAATGATTAATCTAAGCATTGGAAATGTGTAAACCCAGTTCAGTAAAGAAGAGGATAGCAACCAGACATTTTGATGAAAATGATACCACAGAGAGCTTTGTTTATTTTAAACAGAATCTCTTATAGCAGGATCAAAATATCCATGCTAGTGTAAACCTCCCAGGGTTAAATGAAATCTTATGGTAATATGATGGTGTATTGATTTTGTAATATTGTTTTTTATTAATGGTAATTTCCTACTAATGCTGGAATAAGTTCAACATCACTTATCAAATGGGCATGTCAAACTCTTTAAAATCCAGTGGGATAGCTAAATCTATAATGTGCTGATACTGATAAAGACCACTCTTGGTGACCCCTATTATAAAATCACACGTTATATTAAGCATCATTATTTAGGTAGAAATACATCAAGAAAGCATGATAAATATTTTTATTTGAATGATTAGAACATTTAAGTGGTTTAAGTACATTTAATAGCAATATGTGCTGTAATCAATGTCCCAAGAGTCCCATTCTTAAAAATATGTATCTGAATGTGAGGGATACTCTAACTCACACTGTGACACAAACAGGCACATTTTTAAATATAGTAAAAGTCCTAAAAAAAGGACAATAATAAACATGACTTACTTCAATAAAACCTGCAGGAGCCAAGAACTTACCTGTTCTCGTTCTCCAACGCTGTTCTTCTGCATGCACATAAAGTGTACAGTATGAAGTTCCATTACCTTCTACGTTCCTGGCTACTGCAAGTTTTATTGAAAAATGGTAAGTAAGACTAAGACATTGCTCCTTTGCCACCCGTTCTTCAATAAAACTGAAAACCCGAAATTACTTTTCCCCAGTGGAGATACCCTTTAAAATTCTTTCTAGATTTAAAACTACTTAAAACTACTTTCTAGTTTTATAGGAAATTTGAGTGTCCTGCAAAATGAATCCACAACACTCAACTGATTCCCTGAATAGTTCACCCTTATCCCTCCCCCTTTTCTGTCAGTAAGTAGCAGTGGGGATGGATCATAATGGGAACCGATATATTGAAAACATTAAGCTACTGCACTGTTCAGAACGGCTGGCTTAACATGCAGATAGAAAATATTTCTATTTAGGGCTTGTTACTACAAGATATGGGATCAATGGCTATGTGGTAGGATATGTTATGTAAGTGAGTGGACCCAAAGAGGTCATACAAGCTAATATTAGTTGAAGAAAATGTGCAGAAACTGTTTTTTCATTGCTTACCATTTATTTTTTATTCCCAGTGGCTTAATATTAATTGTTAGTAACAGAGTGGCAGCAGGCCAATAGTTAATACATTACGTAATAGTCTCCACTAATTAAAACCCTAGAGCTCATTTGCCTGGTTATGAAGGGCTCTGGGGGACATGGAGAAAATATTTGGACAATGCATTGTTTAATGCAATTTGGCTGTAAGAGAGGAATGATTCTTTATCACTTGAAAATTAACCATTTTACAGCTTTGTTATCCATGTTTTCAAGCCTACGGAGTCTAAGAAACCTAGGAACATCAGCATATGATCATTCTGCAGAATTTTCCTGTTTGGTGACTCAACAAAAATCTTGTAATTGAGGTCTTAACATATTTGTTTTAAAAAAAATGTTGCAGCATTTTCTGTTCATATTTAGATACAGACAAAACAGATATATTCCTTAAAAATGATTTGATTTTATGTAATGAAATATTGTATATTTTAATTCAAAAAGTGATACAGTTTCTACAGGTTTTTTTCAGCCATTTCCCGGGACAATATATTTGCTTAGAAATATATGTTTTAAAGAAATTAATGTTTGTGTGGCCTCCCTTGGAAATAGTTTTTTTAATAAACATTTTTTTATTGTTTTTTCTAATGCAAAATACAATATTGTGTTTCACAAAACTAGAAGACTGTGTAGTATCAAGAGTTGAAATAATAACAATTTCATAAAATGATCTCTTATAATACTAAATCTTCATAAATAAATAAAAAAGTATTGTATAAGAAAAATAACTTTCATTTTCGTGTTTGGGTGTAATTACCAATAAACAATATACTTTATATTAAGCTAGTAAGCATTAGGGATGGCCGGTTTTACCAATAAACAATATACTTTATATTAAGCTAGTAAGCATTAGGGATGGCCACGGATTTATCCTGTTCGCGAACGGCGGATTTTTCTGGATTTTCCTCCTTCCGAACTTCCGATTCGCGGATTTTCGTATTTTCGAAAATTTTCGAAATTACGAGTTTCACGTATTTTCGGAATTTTCTAAAATACAAGGATTTCTCTTAATTCCTTACATACGTATTTTCGGAAATATTCAAAATTATGAGGATTACTTGTATTTTCAAAAATACATATCTTCGAAAATACATGAAAACTCGTAATTTCGAAAATTTTCGAAAATACGAAAAATCTCGTTATTTCAAGGGTATTTTTTATTTTAACGGGTCCGCTCGCGGATTTTTGAATTTTCGAATTTTTTTGAAAATTCGCGGATCCTCGAGCGGACCGGATTTTGCGAAGTTCGGACATCTCTAGTAAGCATTTCACACCACATGACAGTGGGCTCCACCACTGTCCATTCTTCTTGACTAGTGCTTGGTGGCTTCTACCTCGAGTAAAGTATTTCTTCACTCTTTATGAGGGATGAGATGTGTGTGCATGTCCCATTCTTAATTACAATTAATTTATTTCCCACTTATACTGGCACAAATGGCCAGGATAAATTCTTAATAAAGTCAAATGCTTAGATGTTTCTAGAAGGCCTAGTGTTCACTAGCTAGTTTTAGCTCTCAGGGTTATATTCAGGGCTGGATTTACCATTAGGCACATGCCTAGGGGATCCTGAGGTTGAAGGGGTGTCTCTCAATCTCCTCCCACCAACCCCTTTATATTCTATTTTCTTCCCCCCCAAAAAGAAATGGGTGTGGTTTAGGTGTGTGGTCTTTCTTTAAGGGTGGGCCTAAGGGCGCCAGGCTCTTTGGGCTTACAGGCTCCAGGGGTGTAAATCCGGCCCTGGTTATAGTTGCTATATGATGTTTTTTGTTTTTTTCCCCTCTTAGTTCTGCAGTAGTCATTCTGTGGGTATTTGTCATGGAATGGGGGTGCTGAGACCCATGGCTTTAAAATGTGGAAAACATTTCTCTTTTGTATTTTTGTTTTAACTGGGAGCCAAATTAAATTGTGCTGTTTTATTTTGTTTTTTTTGAAAAATGGGATTGGATTTAGGGATCACATGTCAATCTCACTCAGCAGCCTGATGGTTTCTTTTTGTGTGTCCTCTAGAACTCAAAACTACAAATGGAACCGCATGAGTTTGTATTTTATTAACTAGGCTTCTCAAATCAAAAATCAAACAAGGAAAACTGTCCACAAAGCAAATTTGTTCAATTACATGAGTCAATCAAACAATCAATCAAGTAATTGATTAATTCCGAACTGACAAATGCAGTCATCCTGATCAGACATCCACCATTTTCTTATTTGGTTGTATGAAAGGATTATTTTCTTATAATTTCATTGCATCTGCACTGTACAGGTCAGTAGGGATTTTTCTAATTTTTCCAGAGTCCAGTTAGAGACTAAACTTATAGTGCAGGAGTCTTCTGATTAGTAAATTAGATATTTTAAATTGCTTTATTAAACATCAGCTGAGCATGACTAGAAGAGGAGCTGAAAAAGCTTAAGCAGGAGCTGAAAAAGCTTAAGCAGGAGCTGAAAAAGCTTAAGCGGAGTGAAAAATTTGGAGGAGGCAGAACATTTCTTACTAAAAGACAGGCATGGAAATATAATATCATTGAAATAAGTGTAAAACCCATGCACCATTATGTAATATCAAGTTAACATGTGTTTTACGCTTACTTTAGGGCACAGTGCCAGCACATCCGATACAAGACCCTATATAGCGTAAAACTTAATGCAGGATTGCTCACATGGCCTTGTGGATTGAAAGGGCTAACCTCTACTCAGGATTTCGGTTGGGAAAATCTAAAAGTCAGGAACTGACCATAAAATGCAAGTACCCCCAGCCAAGTATATTTGTGTGAGCAGGATACCCAAGCATGGACAAACAGATACTATTGTCACAACTGGAACTTCAAAGGAGCCGCAAAATCTAAGAAACAAGAAGTAATTTCTTACTCCCAGGTACCCCAGAGTAAGGGGCAGAGATATGCATAAGCTAACGAACATAAAGGAGTATTTTGCATATCTCCGCCAATTATTCTGGGGAATCTGGGAGTAAGACATTACTTCTTGTTTCTTAGATTTGTGGGCAATGCTATTCATATAGCATGAGACTGCAAAATGCCTTCTGTTATAAGAAGGTGTTACTCTATTTTTATGCTCAGTGAAGGGCTTTTTGCTCCTTTTGGCCCCCCTCTCCCTAAGCTTTCTAGCTGCCTTGTCTACTGTACACCCAAGTCCTACACCATAGAGCCATGAATCTGTATCTTGACAGATTTATGACAAGATCAAAACATGTCATGTCTGCAGGTCAGATGTTTGGCTCTATATATTAGGCTATATTGCACGTTATTAAGCCAGTGGTTCTGGACCCATGTATAAGCTAAGGGGCATAAAGGAGTATTTTGCATATCTCCGCCCCTTACTCTGGGGAACCTGGGAGTAAGAAATGACTTCTTGTTTCTTAGATTTTGTGGGCAATGCTATTCATATAGTACGAGACTGCAAGATGCCTTCTGTTATAAGAAGGTGTTTCTCCAGGTTGAATTAAGACATACATCCATTCGGTCTAACCCATCTAGCAATATCCTTATTTCCTGCCTAACTGTTGATCCAGAGGAATGCAAAAAAAACCCACCAAATTTATGAAGGGGAAAAAACGTAATGCAGCAATATTTTTTTACGCCACTATTTAAAATAGCAATGTGATTTTATATATATATATATATAAAGGAAAGGACCAAGGGCAAGGAGGTAGGATTGATTTTTCCTACCTCATAATATTATTTTGTTGAGGAGCTACAGCACATACAGTTTTCGTAAAGCACACAGAAAGCCTGGCAGAAGAAGTTTTCTTTGTGCTTCCGCTCCTCAAAGAAATTATATTGGAAGGTAGAAAGTACCAATCCAACCTCCCTGTCCCAGGTAATTTTCTTTATCTATGTATCTATCGCTCTACTGAATAAATCAACTCCAACTTTCTAGTTGAGTTTACGTCTATGTGTGGTTAAAATGTCTTTTAATATTATTAATGTTAAACATAAACATCTGAGAAATGAAGCTATAAAAAAATCCAATTGAATTGGAATTTTTTAAATATTCAATCACATGAAATACTGTGGCTGAAAAACAACATCAGAAAAATGTCTGTTGCTAGCACTAGTTATTCAGATTGCTGTAAAGGTTCATTATCAGACATTACAAAATAACAAACTTTATACAGTTAATATGGTCCAAGATATCTGTTGCAGACCAGGGGTGTCCCAACTAAGGAATCACAAGCTGTCCCACAGAATATCGAATGTTATAAGCACTAACAGGGCTATGTACGGAGACCAGTTATTGGCTATTTGTGCCTTAAAGTCATGTTAACCGATGTACCGAGGGTTAACATGACTTTAAGACACAACTAACAGAAGTTGTGGTGGTATAGAAAAAGTGTTTCCCCCGCAAATGCCGCAACCAATGTACCAAGCCGATGACGGCTCTTTAAGTCGGAATCTTTAATGCCATCAGATTGCTGGTGTTAAAGATTTGCAATAGGTAAACCCTATGCGCAATGTACTTACTGAGAGACGTTATCAGCTCGGTGCATTGCCTAAAGGGGGTTATAGAGAGTAATAATGGATCTCCGTACATAGCCCTATAAATTTCTAGTTTTGAATCTAGTTTTGAATTTTGAAGTTGGAATTTTATGCCTCAATCCTAATTTACCAATAACGATCTGTAATTTGCAATATCATAATTTAGAAATATATCCCCTACTCTACGTCAACAGTTAAAGCTCTTTGACTTTGGATGGGTTTGCAACTACATCTGACGATCAGTTATTAAAGCCTAATTTGCTGTTTCTAGGTTCAAGTGCCAACATTTCTGTTTGCTGTGAGTATACAGTAGCCTATAGGACAGTAATGTTAGCTATTAGTATATTATAGTATAGTATTAGAGGTTAAAGGACAATTATACTCATGCAGTAACTGACTTCTTTCTGGCTCCTCCCACAATTATTGTCACTAACAATACCCCCATCCATGACACTGAGGAACATATGTTAATGAGGGATGGGGAGGGGCTTGAAAATTGTCAGTTACTGCTAGACAGCAGTCAGTTAATGCATGAGTATAATTCTCCTTTAAATAAAGCCAAATGTCCACTCAGCAATGCCCACATTTCCTGCCTAACTGTTGATGCAGAATTTTATGTCAACTAAGTAAAGTTTTATGTTAACTAATTAAGAGTTTTATGTAAACTAATTTGATTGTTGTTCTTGGTTTGTGAAAGATTTCTACACATAGACCCTCAGCAATGTTTTTTTTTTATTTGCCATGTGTTAATTTGTACAAGTCTTAAGAAATGAATTACTCTTGAGATAGTGAGAAAATTTTCACTTAGGTTAAAGGGGTTAAAGTCGCATTACAGATTTACGATACTTATGAACCCCTAGTTTGTGGTCGCTGTGCTGATAGTTAGCGTTAAATACTTACGTGCGGGTGAGATTCTCACAGAGCCGCACAGCATCTGCTTAATCTGCTACGGGAGATTTGCCTATAGCAAGTACTGATAGTTTAATATATTTAGGTAACATGTGGGTTTATTTAGTAGGTAGCGATGGGTGGACACAGCGCTGTTAAAGTGCAGTAACTGATTTATGATCGGTTAGCAAGACTTTTACCAGTGGCAGCGTGGATGTGCACATGTAATTATTTAACCCAGAGTCGTGCAGGCTTTGGTAAATATGCTACGGGAGATTGGCCCAGAACAAGTGTGGCTCAGGATGAATCTCTCTGATTGTGTTTTTGGTGTATTCTCTCTTTTGTTTATATTTTATAACGGAAGTGGTAATGGGTCTCTAAAGTGCAGAGTTTAAACATCTCTAACTGGTTTACACTTAAGATACTGTCCCAAAGGAATTGCTATTGCTTTTAGGTTACTGTAGTGCTTTTATCTATTGTGTAAACATGACCTTCTGAACCTCTATATTAAGTTTAATATTTTTCTTATAAAATTAGCATTCATAATTTAGTTTTAATAAAAATCACATATCATATATACTAATCGAGAGGTGTAAATAAGATCATGGACGCAGAAGCTCTAGCACCGCATCATCAATCCTCCTCCATTGTTCGTGCGCCACTGCCTTGGAGAAGGTGACCCCTACTTGCTCGCACGAGAGAGAGACATTTCCAGGAGGGGTAAGGGAGACAGAGTGAGAGAGGAGGGAGAGAAAGAGAAAGAGAAGGGGGAGAGAGAGAGAAAGGAGGAGAGAGTGAAAGGAGGGAGAAAGAGAGAAAGAGGGGGGGAGAGAGAAGGGGGAAAGGTCTTAAAATGCAGGGTTGAACAATACAAAGAATGGGGGGTTTGCTGGGACCCCACAATGGCCCTTTTTAGGGCCACAAGTGCTCAGTTAAGGCAGGACCCCTTAAACCCCAAA
The DNA here is from genome assembly GCA_019447015.1 of Hymenochirus boettgeri. Classification (NCBI taxonomy): domain Eukaryota; kingdom Metazoa; phylum Chordata; class Amphibia; order Anura; family Pipidae; genus Hymenochirus; species Hymenochirus boettgeri. The sequence continues at coordinate 94,859,511 of CM033472.1, read as the reverse complement.
AGGCACTTCTCAGTGCCACAAGGCCACTTATTAGTGCCAGGGAGGGGGGTCCCGGTTTTGAGCTATGGGACCACTAAAGCCCCTAGACAGGATGTGTTGTTGGTAATATCTAATAACCCTTAGCTCATTTTGGAGATGAAGGTAAAGGGAAGATTAGGAAATAGTGAACATGATATAGTGTCATCTTATATAGGTCGCAAAATACAAAAGTGCACTAAGTTAACAAACACTTTTAACTTTAGGAAAGCTAATGTTATGTTGTTAAAGGAATCACTCCTGCTCATACACTGGGGGATTTGTTCCTAGGTAAAGATATTGCCCAGTAGTGGACGGCTTTTAAAGTGGTACTAAACTATTACATTTCTAATTGTATACATTTAGGTAACAAGTGTAAAAAAATTAGGTCCACTCCTGCCTGGCTTAATACTCAGGAAATGGAAAAAAAAGCAAAAAAGCAATTAAACTAGCTAAAATGTTTTTTAAGTATATCAATAGTAAAAAGATAAGGTGGATGATTTACCCAGGCTGGGCAAATATATGGTGTTAGTGGTTCGTTATCGGTTAGTGCGACTTACTCCATATCAGCGTCGGATGCGCGGGTTACACAAAAATCACCCGCACAGCAGACGCTTGCGATTCAATATCATGCTTGCGCTAGTTGTAGCGCAGGATTTTAATGCAAGCAAATAGCTGCAGTTAAAATCCCTTACCGGGATTTACCCACATTCGCAAACACAATATTAATCAGGACATTAACCCAGATCTCTGGGTAAATGAGCCTGGAGGACTGAAATGTGGGACCATTTAATAATGTGTCTTAGATGGTTATAGAAGATGCCAAAATGGCTAATGTGCTAAACCATTTCCCCCCTTCATTATTCACTATAGAGTATCCTTATAGCAGGGAATGTAATAATATGAAGGGTATAATGAGGATATGGTAGAGAAACAATTAGACAAAGTTAATATCAATAAAACCCCAGGATCGAATGAAATACATCTCGGATCTTAAGAGAGTTAAGTCCAGTTTTATCTAGACCGCTGTTTCTTATCTTTTCAGATTCACTTTTGTCTGGTAATGTGCATCTGGTTTGGAAAATTGTAATGCCAATATTCAAAAAAGTTAATCATTGCCAGCCTGGTAACTATAGACCTGTAAGCCTAAAATCAGTGGTAGGGAAGGTACTGGAAACTTTGTTAAGGGATCATATCCTTGACTTTGTATGTATGTATATATGTATAATTTTATTTATAAAGCACCAAACAAGGGGATACAATTTAATACATCGGTTAAGAACGTGTGTATATACACTGGTGTCTTGAGAACGGCCTGTGTACGGGCCGAAACGCGTCGACCTACGCGTATGGAATAAAGTTTTTTGATATTCGCAAGATTCCCAGGAGTGCTCCGTTCTTCCCCAGTTATCGCTATGTTTTATACTTACAGCGGAAGCACCCGGGCAGCTGTCCATTGCAGTTGAGGAGTGCCGCTCTACCCTTGTTATCATATATATATATATATATATATATATATATATATATATATAATATATATATATATATATATATACAGATCGGAAGATATATACACAGACAAACACACAACGGCACCCGATCTTTGTGATAAAAATTTACTTTTATTAGCAACAAATAAAAACGCGTTTCAGCAATGAATCCGTCCTCAGGATATGACGTTTTCATTAAGTGGTAAGTATTTATACCAATCCCCACTGATGAGCCAGTGCTGAATAAATTACAAACATGTGCACAACTTAATCGTTGATGTATAAAAAACACATTAAAACCATCTCATAAACCTGCAGGTGGAGGAGAATATCTGGGTAAATGAACTCACAATCATAGCAACATTGTATGAAATAGATACATAATATAGCTAAAATAACATTTAATTTCCTAGTAAGGGTGGCCGTCAATTGAAAGACTATAAACAGGCAACAATAGGTACTGTAGGATATACAAGCTACAAAAAACATTGAAATGTGAGCTGCTTATTGAGTCGCTAAGGAGATAAGGTGTCTAGAGTATATATCCACTTACATTCTTTTTGCAAAAGCAATTTATCATGATCAATGTTGGCGGCCAGTTCAGATGTCGAGAGACCATCAAAGATCATACACTTTAAGGCTGAGAGGGAATGTCCAGCCTGTCTAAAATGTCTGGCAACCGAAAGGCCACCAAATTTGGTGCTAGAAGTCAGGGCAGAGCGTATGGATGAGCGATGATTCGCCATATGCTCCTTAAAGCTTGTACGGGTCTTGCCAATATAAAATAGCCCACAAGGGCATACAATATAATATATGACTCATTTGCTATCTCATGAGAACCTTTGGTTGATCCTTATACGTATGCCACTGTGGGGGTGGGCAAAATCCCTGCCGATAAGCATGGACCGACAAGTAGTACAGTCAGGGCATCTAAAACACCCCACTTTTTTAGCCCCCCACAATGGCAAGATATTGTCAGGCAACCGCTTTATGGCATCAGTGCACACCAAAATATCAGATAAATTACACCCACGTCTATATGTCATAGACGGGAATGACTAAATGGTAAATGTCTATCGTATTTTATCAGATCCCAATGCCTTCTGGTAACATCCCTCATTTCACAACTGTAGGGTGTATAAGTGGTACAAAAATCAATACTCTGTTGGTTGAGACTTTTTGTCTTAGGAGCCTCTATCATATTCTGATCAAACTTCTCCAGTGCTCTGCATAACTGTTGTTGTATTAAATGGGGGGATACCCCCTATTTTCTAACCTCTGTGACATCTCCATTAGTTGAGCCTGAGCCAAAGTAAAATCAGTATTGTTTTTCAAAATTCTAAGGAATTGACTGCAAATGATGTCCCTCTTAGTACTGTATGGATGACAGCTTGTTGCATACAAGATGGAATTTTTATTATAGTAACATAGTAACATAGTAATTAAGGTTGAATAAAGACATACGTCCATCAAGTCCAACCTATTCACCCTCTTTTTTTTTTTTTTTTTTTTATTAACCCTACCTAACAGTTGATCCAGAGGAAGGCAAAAAAAAAAAAAACAGCTAAAAGGGGGGGAAAAAAATTCCTTCCTGACTCCAAATGGCAATTGGAAAGTATCCCTGGATCAACCAGATCTATATTTATTAATACCAGTAATTCTCAATATTTTTTAGTTTTAGAAACTTATCCAGGCCTTTTTTAAAGCTATTCAATGAACTTGCTATTACCACATCTGCTGGAAGACAGTTCCACAGTTTCACCGTTCTCACTGTAAAGAAACCTTTCCTAACCTGAAGATGAAACTTCTTTTCTTCCATTCCAAGAATGTCCACGAGTCCTCTGATATGACCTATTAGTAAACAATGCACCAAAGAGTTCATTGTATGGCCCATTAATATATTTGTATAAGGTTTTCATGTCCCCACGCAAACTTCGCTTCTCCAATGTAAACAGCCCTAACTTGTCTAATCTGCCTGCATATTCAAGCCCCTCCATTCCCTTATTAATTTAGTTGCCCTTCTCTGAACTGCCTCAATTTCCAAGATGTCCCTTTTGTATCAGTGTCCTTCCTATGAAGCGTGGTGCCCAATTTGTTGCCTGTTTTAAAGATACAAAGATCCAAGAACTCCGCTGACTCATAGCTTAAACACATAGTGGGTTTTACTGGGGTAGGTAATGAGTTTAACTCATTAATGAATGCCTCAGCACTCTCTCTCGTGTGCCCCCCAAATAAAGAGCAAATCATTAATATACCTTTTGTAAAATATAACCTCTTTTCCAGTCCTTGAATTAATATTGAGGGTTTCAAACCACAACATGTATAAATTGGGCACAGAGGGCGCTACATTGGAACCCATGGCCACTCCAGTCTTCTGAAAATAACAATTTTGCTTGAATCTAAAATAATTGTTAGAAAGAATGAACCACAAAAGATCCAATAAAAATTTTATGGGTGGCCCCCTATAGGGACATCCACAATTAATTTGTGCACATGTTTTTAATTTATTCAGCACTGGCTCATCAGTGGGGATTGGTACAAATACTTACCACTTAATGAAAACGTCATATCCTGAGGACGGCTTCATTGCTGAAACGCGTAGATAGCGTTTTTATTTGTTGCTAATAAAAGTAAATTTTTATCACAAAGACCTGCGGGTGCCGTTGTATATTTGACTGTATCTAAAATTGATATAAGTGCAGCATGCCTTGACACAGGAATGAGATCCCTACCCTGAAGAGCTTACAATCTAAGTTGTCAGGAAAGTGTGTATTGACTTGGCAAGAATGGGTTAACTATTGGTATTAGTTCTTGCAAAAGACCAATAAAAATACCATTCCACCCTGGAACAGTCCTATTGTTTATATTACGATTAGTGAAGCATGGAACCAGATCTTCTTTTCCAGACAATGTGGGGCCGAACCGTGTATCTGGAATTCTCTTCAGCTAGGGGTCTGGTGAGTACTTTAAGAGGTCATTTTAAGGACAACCATACATGTAAAATAAATGTATTTCGGTATTGGAATATGTAAGACAGAAACCAATATTATACTTGTGAATGGAAAAGTACGCCCATTAAAATGATACCAAACATGGAGCCCTTATTCCCTTGCCAATGCGAGTTATTAATATCTTGGGAAATATGGATTACACACAGGTCATGTTTGGTATTGGAGGAATTGATAATTAATACAGGAGATGTGGTAAATATCCCAGTACAATGTACATATCTACATTTATATGGAATCTGCCTAACTGAGGGGGAATGAATGCTTTTGGCTAGTCGTAAATCTGGACATTCCTAGACACTCCCACCTCATGCATAGCCAGGAGGGGGGTGGTTCATCAAGGTGGTTCATCAAATGGTTTAAAAATCCTTGTAGCCCCTATAACTGTGTTCATACTGAGGGGACATGCTAAAACCGTGTGTATGGACCCAATGTTTCTTCCTGCCCCGGGATACAGGAATTCTTCTAGTGAGTAGGGTCTGTGAATATTTTTATCCTTTTTATTTTATGCACTGTCCACCTTTTGGAATATTAAATCTAAAATTTAATAAGTTTTGTCTTTGATGCTCTACAAGAACATATGTGGTTGAATGGAGTGTTTTGCAGTGTAAATGCTTGTGAAGGACTGATGCTAATTAACCAGTTAGTTGCTGGAGTGAATGGTGTAGTGTTAACCATTTAGTGTGCATAGACAGTGAGAGTCAAGAGTGTTTTTGGGGAGTCTTTAAGGCCATAACTTAAAGTGGTGGCAGTGAGTACCAATTGATTGGTCAGATCACATAAGTGATCAGACTTTGTCTCCAGAACTGATCCTATTAGTAGTAGTCAGCATGGATTCATTAGAAATAGATTGTGCCAGACAAATTGACTTGGTTTTTATAAAAAAGTGAGTAAGAATTTGAATTCAGGCACACCAGTGGATGTGGAATACTTGGATTTTGCTAAAGCTTTTGATACTGAGCCATATAGGCGACTAATGTATAAACTGAGGGCTGTTGACCAGGAAAAACATTTTTATATTGAGAATTGGTTATTGGTGGTCAATGGAGCTGTTTTGATCTGTTTAGAAATAAGGGGGCATTGAGAGCAAGGTCTCTGTATTTGCTGATGACACTATGAAACTATGCAGAGCTTTGGAAACTTCAAATATTGTGCAATTGCTGCAAAGTGACCTAGAGAGACTATCAAAATGGGCAGCAGAATGGCAGGTGAGATTCAATGTTGGTAAATGTAAGGTGATGCATTTGGGGTTTAACAATCCCTGTGCCACCTAAATCTTATTTAACTCTGTGTTAAGTGAATCTAGAAAAAGATTTGGGGGTTCCGGTAGATAACAGACTTAGCTGTAGCAAACAATGCCAGGCAGCAATGGCTAGAGCTAGCAAGATATTGTCTTGTATAAAGAGGGGAATAGATTCAAGAGAAAAAAACAGTATACTCCCTGTTTACAAGGCACTGGAAAGGCCTCATTTGGAATATACGGTGTAGTTATGGAATCCCATATACAAAGGGGACATCTTGGAAATGGAAGCAGTTCAGAAAAGGGCAACGGGAATGTAGGGGCTTGACTATGCAGGCAGATAGATAAGTTTACATTAGTGAAGCAATGTTTGTGTGAGGATATGATCACTTCATACAAATATATTAATGGGCCATACAATAAACTTTCTGGTGCATTGTTTACTAATCGGTAATATCAGAGGACTTGTGGACATCCTTTAAGACTAGGACAAAAGAAGTTCTTCAGGTTAGGAAAGATTTCTTTACAGTAAAAACGGTGAAACAGCAGATGTGGTAATGGCAAGTTCATTGAATAGCTTTAAAAGTGGGCTGGATAAATTCCTAAAACTAAAAAATATTGAGAATTACTGGTATTAATAAATATACTGCAGAGTCAAGAAGTTATTCCCCCCCTTTTTTATAGCTGGGATTGTTTGCCTTCCTCTGGATTAATTTAAGGTAGGGTTAAAACAGAGGGTAAAAAGGTTGGACTTGATGGACGTATGTCTATCTAAATTCAATCTCAATTACTATGTTACTAAAAGGCACCCATGGTGGGGATGGCACAAATGGGACCACCCCCTTCCCAGCAACCGCCAAAGAAAAATGTTTGACTCCTCACTTTCCTTCACATCAACAACATAACTGAGACATATTGTTTTCTCTTTTCCAGCATTGCCAAGATCTGTTCTTTCCTCTCTCTGTCAACTACTAAAATGCTAATGATAAAAAGGCAACAAATTAACATCATATTTAATTGAAACAATTTTAATATCATGTGAGTTGTTGTACCTGTATGATGTTAATTTGTTGCTGTTTGTCTAAAGAAGGGAGTGAGTCCACTGAAACACCCCTTTATATGACAGCAAGTTTTAATCTTCCTTGCATTATTATGTGTGCTTTGGATTTGGACTGCTGAGATTTTTACATGGGATTTAAAAAAATATATATTTTCAGGGATAGGCAAGGGACTCTCGTTTCTCATGTAATGTCAAACACTACAAAGATTTTACTTCGTGATATAAATTAAAAGGTTCAGTTCCCTTGTGTCTGTAGTCAGATTAATGTGGATATGTGCAATTGTCTTATGGATAAAGGCAAGTAATAATAGTTTTCTACACATTTTCTCTTTTTTCCCCATAATTTAAAATTTATAGCCCTATCCAATAAAGTGCTAGTTTAGAAAAATTAGCAGAGCAATAATGGCAATAAAGATAAGGTGGATAACAAAAAGCCCAAAGTTCTACTTTTCTGTATACAAAGCAGATCAGACACAAATCGTTTCTATTTTAGGTCTTTTAAAGGTTTTTTTAAATACCCAAATGTGGCAGCTTTTTTTTTTTTTTTAAAGGTAAATTATACAGAAAGATTACAAAAGTGACGTGGGAGAAAGGTATTGAAATAAATAAAAATCCCTGCCCTGCAGTACTTTTGATTCCTTGAAAAATGGAACTGGAAAAGAAAGCAGTTCAATCTTCTCTGCTAATCAGCATTTACAAAGGATGGTAAATGGAGGAGAGTTGTTTGGGTCCCGATTTCTGTGCTGTTTTAAATATTGCAGCTTGCCAGCTAAATAAGCTGACATTTCAGTCAATTAGGCCATTTGATTGGTCCAGGGGATCTGACATCTTGGTAAATGATAGCCAGTACTAATGTCTTCAATGGACCAATAAAATGAATTAAACTGAAATATCATTTTAAATAACAACAGGTTATCGATTGGTATATAGATTGGTATATCTGTATCCTAGTACCACAGCTTATAGAGGAAAAATGAATGAAAAAAAAATAAAAAAACCACAAGTAATAGAAAAAAAGAGCTACTGTAATGTTTTAAAGAAGGAGTGCTGCATAGGGCCTGCCCAGGTTGTCATTGCCCTAGCATTATGTTGGCATACAAATAGAATGAATAGTAAATTGATTTCTTACAAAGCACTTGCTCTTTAAGTATTTACAGTATAGATGACAGCTGTAGCATTTCCTAGTAAGTGAAAAAAAGAAAATTAATTATGGACATTTGCAACTATTCCTTAAATTGCAAGATTTCGGCCATTATCAGTTAATTAAGTGAATACTTTTGCATAGAAGGTTTTTTTTATGGGAAAACTTCTTCAACTGATTTAAGCACTTGTATTTATTGTCCAGTCTTTAAATCTGGCACATCATTTTATAACATTCACTTTCAAATACATCAATCAATCTATCACTTCTAGTTATCTGTTATCGCACCATTTAATAAAACACGTCAGATTCAACAAGATATGACTTGTTGTCAAAGCACAGTATGTCATCCACTAATGCCAAATAATTCTACAAGAGGAAAAAAAAGTCATAGTGTGTGAGAGTGTGCACAAAATAAATCAAGGAGAATATACAGTACAATAAGTTCTTCAAGGCTCTTACAGAAGAACATTAATGCTTTTCATTTGTAATTTAGGCTGTTTTTAGGTGATCTTGATGGCAGCCTGAATGGTTTCTCTAATGCATTAATTGTGGCCCACAATTAACAATACAATCCTTATGCACAAAAAATTCAAAACACCAGGGAGTGCTTTGAATTTTTCTTTAATATATATGCCTTACTGTTACTCATTGTGCAACCGTAAACAATGATTACAAGAACACGTATAACTCATAATCTTTATTAAGGCTTTTGGGCCACAGTGTATCAACTTATAAATCCAAAATACTTCCTTACATTTAAGGGCAATCCCTATCTAATGCTCTCTTTTGTATTTTTCCAATAGGTGAATCTGGTAACCCCTAACTCCAGCTTGGATATGAGGTAGACCAGCTGAAATTATCTTTATTTGAACAGGAGGGGAGACCCTCTGGGTAAACTAGTAAGGAAGTGGCCCTTAAACATGAGGGAAGCAATTTGGACTCATAAGTTGGAGCAAATGCCTTAGGCTGAGGCCCCCACTACAACGTACCAAAAATAATGTGATTCTGGTGTGTTGCTGAGTGTTGTTCCACGTTTGCACATGTGATTTTGCTATTTAACATTATGTAAACGCATGCAACAGTTTTTTTTTTTTTTACTTTGGAGTATTTGCTATAAAAATCAATTTGCTCCGGTGTTTAGTATCGAAGGTTGAAATTGAATCATGGAAGGGAGATTTACCTGGAGCGATAATGGCTCTGGGTAAATCTCCTCCATGGTCTTCAGTGAGGGCACTTATTATACCACTTTCTGTGTTAGGGGTACTTATTTTAAAATACTCTATGTGGGGCACTTATATTATTATTCTCTGTGTTGGGGTTATTTATATTATGATTATCTTCTTCTTTACGTACCTCATTATCCACTAATGTCTTTTCCCCAAGTATCCATCTGCCCTTTGACTGTTATTCATCAGACTTACATTTAATACTAAAACGTTAATATTGTTTCTTACATGCATGCTAGCTAAAATTACAAAGCAAAGATTATTTTTCTTTGTTTCTTTTGTGAAAAGCAAAGAAATATATAATTGTTAGGGACAGGAACATTTAAATGTGAAAGTCACACAATATTTCGGGAGCTATCTCAGAGCCAATTTCTCAGGCCAGGACACAACCATGTAAGGACATATGTTTAAAGATTGTAATGTCAACATCTTGTATAAATAACAGCATTGGTTTAAAGTGGCATCATGAATGCTATTAATATTACTCTAAAAAAGCGGGAGGGCACCAATTGTTTGCCATGTACAAAGGTGTTTTGATACCTTACCCTGGGAAGATTAATAAAACCTCTTAGCTAAAATGCAATCAAAACTTCGCATTCAGAACATCCCTGACACCTTACTGTTATATGCTGATTGAGAAGCATTTCAAGGTATTTATTGCCAACAAATTCTTGTTGTTCTGAATTGTACAAAATAGCTTCATATTGATTGCAGACTCTATTGTCCTCTTGTCCCAAAGTTGAGGCCTCTCTTTAAACCTCTATGAGCTCTTTATGAGCTTGCACATGCTAGTAAGGGGGCAGCACAGTATACAGGCACAGTAATAATTCACTGGCCGTGATGCTATCCACAGCTCTAATTGACTGCTATAACCAGAGAGAAGACAGAATGAAGTCACGGCCACTGAAGAGGACTCTAAAGGACCCCACTCAATATGAAGCATCAGGAATGTTGGACAGGTAAGTAAAGTTTGCAGTGGGAAAAAGTTTTGCAACCTATTTTTAATTTTCGACTTGTATAGTATCAGCTTATTGGTTCATAAATACTTTTGCATGACTTTAAAGTTTTTTGAGCTCTGCATTTACAATTAGTTTCATAATGGGAGACCAGTACCTGACTTTGGGTTTGTACTGACTTTAAAATGCTGTCCCTGTGATTACAACGAATTGGAGTGAAACCTGGTATTAAGTCATTCAGTATTAAAGGTGCTGAAAAGAAGGTATTTAAACAAGAAAGGTGTTTAAACAAGGTTGGTGTGTATTGGTGGTATTTTTTTTATTTAGAAGGGACAGTTTTGTTGTCACCATGCAATCTGCATCCTGACACACGTTTAGAAACTTGTAACAGTTGTTCCAGGGGACCCAAGTCAGTGTCAGGTGCAAGTGGGTTGCCTGGTTGGAATCTGAGGAGGAACATCTAAGCATCTTGCAGCATTGCAGGGCTTGGCAAACCAGGGGGAACAGCCGGCACTGGCTGGGGCTAGTATCAAGGGGGGTGGAAATGGGGCAGGGAAGGTTGATGGGTAGTTTTGTTGGAGTTACTAGGGAATGTAGGGCATGAAAAACTAGGGTCACTTCTTCCCAGCTAGTCCAGCCAACAGATTTGTCCTCTTAGGTGATGAAGCAGAGGAGGATAGCTCAGAACTAGCATGTATGGAGCAGGCTGATTAATTGTGAATCCAGGGGATGAGCCTCGTTAATACAAGGGGGGAGAACCAATTGCTAGGAAGGCTAGGCAGGTGGTAGAGGATTCAATTATTAAAAAGGTTGAAAGGATTATCTGCTGCCAAAACATGTTGAACAGTGTGTTGCCTACCTGGTGCTAGGATGCCACATGTGGTGAACCCTGTAGACATTATTGGGTGGGGCTGGGAAATACCCAATGGTCTTGGTTCACATTGATGCCAATGACAAAGAGGAGTAGGAGAGGTCTTTAAAAATTACTTCTGAGACATAGAGGCCAAGTTAAAAGGCAAGCACCTTCATGGTAGTATTTTCAGAAATACTACCTCAGCCACATGCTATGTTAAGGATCTTCGGAGTATTAATGCATGGCTAAGAGGTTGGGTAAGGAGGAGTGCTTGGGTTTTTTTTTTTTAAAGAACTGGGCAGAGTATTTGATTGTTTTATTTGCACTGCATACGTCTCACTCCAGCACTCATACCCATTCCCTTTTATCTGTGTGTTACCCACCTAACTAGATTGTAAGCTATGGGGCAGGGACCTCATTACCTCTTGTGGCAAAGCCCTAGCACTTCTATATATATAAGTCATATATTTATGTACTGAACTATCTATGTATTTATCCCCTTGTATGACCTTATTGTATTTTAATACTGTACAGCGCTGCGTCCCCAAGTGGCGCTATATAAATAAACATATACATACATACATACTTCTTCTGTGGGCTACAGGTTCTTTAGTGGATGGGTTTTTAAAATAGGTTTGAGTGGAGGGTCCTGAGCTCTCACTTGGGTAGATAAAACAGGGGTGCAGTTATGAGAAGAAAGGGGGAGGGGCTTGCATAGTGGATAGGGAGGTATGCATATTCGAGTGCGTAAAGAAATTACAGGTCATAATAATCAAAATGTTAAGACATGGGAGAAGACTGGCTAAAAAAAAAATAAGTAAATAGAAAAAGGGGCGGGTGTATGTATCTATGTTAAACAAGTGATTAAGCCAAATTTAAAGAAAGAGATTACTGTTAATATTGATGTTAAGGCGGATGCATTATGGTGGAATACGGTGGAATTGGGTAGCAGGAAGGGGAACAACAAAAAGCAATTGTTGTCTCCTGAAAGCCACCAAATACTAGTGAGAAAGAAGTGAGTCAGCTTCATATGCAGTTGGCAGGGGATGCAAGTTTGGAGCACTCTCTGAATTTCTGAATTTTAATTACCCTGAAATTGATTGGAGTAATGCAACTGCCAACACAGTAAAGAGAAATAGGTTCCTAAATATGCTATATGAACATTTTCTCTAGAAAAGAAGCTTTGTTGGATCTGGCAATATCTAATGGATATGGTAAATTCTAAATATCTGGTAATAGGTAACTATAGGCTTAGAGAATACTGAAAATGAAATATTTTCAGTTAATGTATGTTATAAAAAGTGTACTGGGTTAACAAAGGGGCATATTTATAAAGATTCCTTGAACTTTTCGCCTTCTTTAACACTGCCTTTTTGCCAAATTTGGACGTTTTGCTATTTATAAAGCATTGATTACCAGTGGCGAAAGGTCATTACCGCTACTTTTTGCTTTTCACCATTCATCGTTGCGATAACCGCTCAAGCATATTTATAAAATGGCGAAAAGTTTATTATTGCGTTATTCAGCTATTGCAATTCGGCAAGTCTGAGGTGGCAAAAACATATAAGTGCCCATTTATTTAGCCTGCCAACGGGTCCATTGAAGGTGTCAGTACAATGTGGGGTTTTTCCTCAATACTACTGTATAATAGTAATAGGATTTGTAATAGTAATACTGTAACAGGATTTGCGATTTTTTTTTCTTTAAAAGGTTCCAATTTTCTTTATTTACCAATAAAGTCAAATGGGGGTCTGAGGGACATATTTATAAAGGGGCATTATTTTTGCTTTTTTTCCCCACCAGCCTTTACCATCATTTTTTAAAGTTTCAACTTTTCATTTCATCAAAGTTATTAAAAAGGCGAATTTTCATCATAAGCGAAAATTATGCAGCAAAAAGTAGCACTAATAATGCTGAAAAAGCTCAGCACATATGATGGTAAATAGGTAATACTCCCTGGTGTTTTTTCAAAGTAGTATTAAATTGGTTAATACACACAGAACACCTATCTTTGTTATTTAAAAATAGCCTAACACATTTGGTGTTTTTTTTCAGCCAAAGATATGAATAGTGTAAAACTCAAAGGGCGAATTTTCTCTATTTCTTTAATATGATAATAATGTAAAACTCAAAAGGCGAATTTTCTCTATTTTATTAATAGGACATGGTAAATAGTGTAAAACTCAAAGGGCAAATTTTTATTTTATTAATAGGAGACATTTTTTAGTATTGCTTATTTTCAGCAAATTGCAGCTAATTATCAAACCAGTTCCATTAATATGGGAACATACCATAGTGCTGTGTAAGAAATAGTCATGTTAATGGAACATTCCAGTAAGTAATGATGTTTGGTGAAAATTCTGGTAACACTGCATAAAATGCAACAAAGGGATAAAATGTGTCAAAAAGGTGAAATTTCACCTATTTATAAATAGCTTTAAATAAAAAAAAAAAATGACAAAAATAGCTCTGAGAGCAATTTCTCTTTTCTCAATTGGGGGTCCCAATTGTAGATATTAAATTAACCCAATTTCCCCAAACCTTGTTAAATTTCTTCATACGCTTCTTATGTTTGTATAAAATTTTTATAAGTGGGAGTTCCTTATTAATTAGGTCCAGCCATTGTATTTTTGGTGGCTCTTTTGCCATCCATTTCATTATAATAATTTTTCTAGCATAGAATAGAATTTCACAGCATAGCTGTATCTCAGGCTTATTAAATTCCAAATTATTTCAGATACCAAACAAGCATAACTCTGGAGTTCTGAGGATTGAAATACCTAGGTGTATTAGGATAAATTCCCAAATTTTAGACCAATAAGTTTGGATTCTATTACAATATTAAGCACCCAAAGTCAGCTTCTAGGATGTTACATGTTGGGCAATCTGTCTTTCTTGTACTAATCATTTTTGACATTTCATTATTTTATTCAAGGGCCAATTTACTTTCAATTTTCTTTGGAAATAATTCTGTTTTGTATTGTAGTAATTTTTGATACAATTTGGCCATCAATTTCTTCTCTTCAAACTCACCCATTAATCCCATAATTGGGTAAGATGAAAATTCTATGCGCGTAACATACAGAGTCCATTGGGACCTGTCAGACTACGTGGCAGAGGAGCGAGTGATCGCAAAATTGTTAAATGACTCCACTATTGGTATTGAATATTGATATATGGGTCCTATATCATTACTCTATTTATCTAGAGGTATGATGCTTGACTTACTCCAGTTAATGCATATCCCCAAGAATTCACCAGACTGAAAAATATTTTCATTGTTTCTATCAAGGAGGCATCTAAAAACATAATAATATCATCAGCATACAAAGTAGGGACCCAACGTCCCTACTACTACTAGTGCCTCAATCCCTAATGTAAATAGCAATGGAGAGAGAGGACAGCCTTGTCTTGTTCCACTATAAAGTATAAAGGAATCAGACATACTATTGTGTATTGATATTCTCGCCCTCGGTTGGTTATATAATACTTTATCAAAGCTATAAACTGTGGACCAATGCCAAAACTCTTCATTAACTCCCACAAAACTCTTCCACTGTATCAAAGGCCTTCTGGGCATCTAATGATAATAGTACCTGCTGACCTGTGCTTAATCTGGTATTGAATTAATGCTTATATTCATTGAGGTAGTTTTCCCAGGCATAAACCCGGCTTGGTCCTCAAAAACCAAAGAGAGGATTACTTTTTGTAGTCTATTAGCCAAGACCTTAGCCAGCACTTTATGGGCCCTATTTATAAAAGATTGCTATCGTTATCGTAAAATACAGATCGTTATCGTAAAATAACGACCGGTATTTAAAGATAACGATCAGTATTTACCGATAACGACCAGTATTTATCGATAGCGATAGCGATCTTTTATAAATAGGGCCCTTTGATCCACATTTATTAATGAGATTGGGCAGTATGCTTCATGATTCGTTGGGACCTTCCCAGACTTAAGAAGGACATATATTAGCCTCACACATAGAAGACTTCCTATTTCATATGCATACAAATAAGTATCTAGCAAAGGAACACTTAGAATATTTATATATCTTTTAAATAGTTCAATTGTGATCCCAATCTAATCCTGCCAATTTCCCTGATGGTATAAGTAGGATGGCGATTTTAACTTCTTCCAATCCTGCAGGCTACTGTATTGTTAACTGATCAGTTGAGGAAATACAATTTTGCTTAGATATTGTCTAATCTCCTGCCGTGTGTATATTAGATGGGACCCATATAGGGTATAGTAATATTCTTTAAAACACTCAATAATTTCATCAGGACTATGCACAGCACCTTTCTGTGTATATTTTCTTGGTCATAAAACATAATAATTTAGCATATTGATTTCCCAGTTCAAATTGCTTTTCTTATTAAAAAAAAAAAATCCTTTCTTAGAGCTTTTTCATTCAAAAATATTGTGTATAATTTCTGCTTATTTTGCCAGATGTCAAATATGGCTATAGTAGGCTCTTTTATATAATCCTGCTCTGTAACTTTCATATCATTTTTAATTCCCTCTTCCTCTATTCTAGATCATTTCTTTACGTAAGAGACTGCCTTTTTCAAATTTCTCCTTAAAGGATAAGTGCACTGTAAAATCAAGTTATGTTCATTTGGGAGCTGCAGCTTTAAAAATATCGTTGCCATATTTTTTTTTTACTTATGCCCCTCCAGAGCCTTGCAAAAGGTTAAGCTCCACCCCTCTGAGATTTCCTCTGCTTTCTCCTGCTTGAGCCTCAAACAGTAATGCTTGTGAGTTCCGTGCACTCTCCTGCTTGAGCATCAAACAGTAATGCCTGTGAGTTCCATGCACGTGCGTGTGCACGGAACTCACAAGCATTACTGTTTGAGGCTCATGCAGGAGAAAGCAGAGGAAATCTCAGAGGGGCGGAGCTGAACATTCAGCAAACCAGTAACAAGATGTCAGCAACTTCCAAGGCACAAAGCTAGGCTCTGGAGGGGCATAGGTAAAAACAAATATGGCAACGGTATTTTTAAAGTTGCAGCTTCCAAATGAACATAACTTGATTTTACAGTGCACTTATCCTTTAAATATGCTTTTAATGTATCCCATCAGTAAAGATATGGGACCTTGGACTTTTGCTAAAAAGTTCTCTAATTCAGATTTTATTCGGCCTTTCCCTCTCTCAGGGAACAGAGAATACCAGACACTAATACCATTAATGTAGGGGTGTGATCTAAAGGTCCTTTTGGTAGCACCTCCACCTGAACCAACTTCTTAGTGAGAGAGTGAGATATAAAAATATAGTCAATATATGGCAGGTATATACCTTGGTTTCGGGGTGTAGGTAGTCCCAAGAGTCCACCCACCCCCATTCCATTATACTTTGTTTTAATCTAGTTAGAGTTGATTCTACACACAATTCATCTAATACATATTAAAGGGCTTGTCCACCCCCAAACCTATAATTCCCCTCACTACTAGCCCCGCTCTGTAGTGAATAAAAATCCTTACCTTACATCCCAGCTCCAAATGGTTCTCCTGTAGTCCCCCTCCCAAAGTCCCAAAAACTGCCGACCAGGAGGTTAGCAGAGTCCATATAGGACTCTGCCTCCTGTCTCCCCTCCGGGAGAAGTTTGGCATGCACACTGCAGCCCTTCTCTCCCTCCCTCCCTTTCCCTCCCATTTTGCGATCCCTCCCCTTAGTGTAATTTCCCTTTGCCAAATAATAGTTTACCTTCCCCCAGCCCCAACCACTATAAATGATTTCTTAGAAAGTGCTCCAATAGTTACTTACCTTCCCTCTATCCTCCGGCGTTCTGTGCAGCCGGCAGCCGCGTCCGTGATTGGCTGCTTCTCAGACAATCACAGACGTGGCTGCCGGTCCCGCCCCTGCTTGCAGTTCTATGCAAGCAGAGGGCCGGGACAGTGTGGCAGAGGATAGAGGGAAGGTAAGTAACTATCGGGGCACTTTTTAACAAATCATTTATAGCGGTTGGGGCTGAGGGAAGGTAAACTATTATTTGGCAAAAAGTTAGTGAAAGGGCTGGACATGCCCTTTAAAATCACCCATCACCACCAGATGTGCCGTGGGGTATTTTGCTATAAAATCAATTGTAAAGGAAATTACATTAACACTTGCAGATGGATGATTATATATACCAATATATATACAATATTATTACATATTGTATTGCAGCAATTTCTACCATTACATACACATTTCTGCCTAATAGATCAACTTTGAATCTAGAATTACCAGCCTCAGTGATTTTTTTAAAAGAATCAAGACTCCCAACGAGTAACTAGAATGGAAGCTGTGTGCTGAGTACCCTGTCCATTGCTGACAAACTTGTTTCTTATCTTATGTTAGATGCTTTTCTTGTAAACACACAATATCAGGGGCATTATTGTTTATAATATCAAACACCACCCTTCTCTTTTGTGCTTTACGTATGTCTCTTTTGTGCTTTACGTAAGTATTTCTATTTTATTTTTCCCCTATTTCTCTTCTGATAATCTACCGCCCACTTTACTATTTTCTTATCATCTGCCATTAAAAACTCAGAATATACATATGTACATTTAAATTTTACAACTCTTTTTAACCCCCCCCCCCCCCAAACCCAACAGGGATTGCATAAGCAATTACCATGCCCTGTCCTATGTGGGGTGTGAATAATAGGACTATTTTTTTAGTATTGCTTATTTTCAGTAAACTGCAGCTAATTATCAGACCCTGAGGGGATAAGACCCATCCGCTGATGTTAACACCTCTGAATAAACCTTTATCTCTTAATCTTATTCATAAAATGAAAGTATACACAGACAAGGTGTTTATGGATAAAAACAATTTGCCTCAGTTTATTTTCCATATTAACAATATTAGCCACGGCCTTTTTGGGCAACTTATATTTTTTTTATTGAGCAGCCTTGCGACTTCCATCATTGCTTGATGTTATTAAGCCAGCCGTAGATTGAATCTTGCATGCCAACCTCTGTGTTACCAGAGGGCATGAAACGGCTCCCACTAATCCACTTCCTGCAAGGATGCCCCCACCGCCAAACAGCTGTGACTCCAACTGAACAACCTAACCACTGGGGAGGGAGGGAGGGGAAAGCTGGTTCTTTGGTCACTGGCAAAGCACAAAATGGAGCCAGTGACCCTGAGGTAGGACTCTTTATAGATTTGCGGACGTCACATGCAACAACGTCATCACACACGTCTGAAATCCCGTTCTTGCGCAAGCTGGCTTGACCACTCCACCAAGTCTCGCTGCACCATGACCTGACGTAACTATGCATGTGACTACGAGGGAGAAAAGATGCTTCCCCCCAAGGTCAGTCACGCCGCAGGCTATATGGACTGGCGCTAAATAAACCAGTTACATTAATATGTGAACACACCATAGGGCTGTATAAGAAATAGTCATTTTAATGGAACATTCCAGTAAGTAATGATGTTTAGCGAAAATCTGGTAAAACTGCAAAAAAATGCAACAAAAGGCAGAAAAGGCTTTAAATAAAAAAATGACAAAAATAGCTCTGAAATGTCACCGTCTCTGGTCTGGTAATGGTCGACGCTAAAGAGCAATTTCTCTTTTTGCCACAATACCAGACTTAACAAAATTAATTAGGCGAAATAACCATTAAACATCGCTGCAGCATTACTTTTCCGTGAAAGCGAAAATGTGCTTTTTTATAAATACAGTGAAAATAGCGCTCTTTGCCATTGCAATGTCCTGCAATAGCGAAATTGTGAAAATAGCGATTGTTTATAAATATGCCGTTTAGAGTAAAAGTGCAAGAGTACATAAAAGAATATACAACCAAGGGTGTGGAGTAACCTATCCTAATGCCCCCCCCATCCCCAAAAGTGTCTAAGTGCTTACTAAAAGTGCTAACAGCTATTAAAACTAATAACCCCTAATCTCTCAGGATTCTCCCAGCTTTTAATTCACCTTGTTATCCCCTCTTGCCTTCCATAATCAATAAAACTAATTAAATGTTTACAAAAAAAAAATTACCTTAAATTATAAAGCTAAAACGCACTACCAAAAATTACACAATTCACTACAACAATTACACATTATTCTATTGTCCACTGTACTACAAAAAAATATCTATTTTAGGAAACCCTGTTAATGTCCAGCCAGTTCATTGCTTCTTCTGGGTCTGTAAATAAAAGTGTTTTTTCCTCCTTAATAATGCTCAGCTTTGCTGGGTAAATCATTGCATCAGCTTTTTTAACCTTTGCTTTACTGGAAAAAACACCGCTCTCTATTTCTGTAGCTCTACTGAAAAATCAGGATAGATTGCAATTGATGAACCTTTAAAAGACAAAGACCCTCTTTTCATTGCAAAATGTAATATTAAAGGTTATCTCCACTGGAGGGGGAAAATGGCATTTAATTGTATTGAAGAAAGGGAGGTAAAGGAGTGGTGTCTTACCTCCTGTTCTTCAATAAAGCCTACAGGAGCCAGGAGAGAAGGTAAGGCACTTACCCCATCGCTTGCTCCTCCGCAACGTAGTCTGACATATTCCGACAGACTCTGTCTTCTATATGGCATAAATTAACAAAATATCAATGTAAATGGTCCAGTGAAAAGGGCAAACAAAATATGATTTACTGTAAAAATACAATCATGACTTTATAAAAAAATCAAAAAATGTTTGATTAATATAATTTATTTCTTATTTGGAGATGCATCAATGTGTGCATTTTATTTCAGCAAAAATTGGATGTGTCTTTTCAGTGCTAGTCACAGAGTTAATAGAAATACTGAAGATTACTAATAATATATTGTAATAAAACAATTTGCAGTATAGAGATTGGGATACAAGTAAAATGTCACACAAGAACAAAAGAGGCCATGTGAAATGCTGACATATGGTCTATGTGTTTGGTGCTTTTACCCACAGTAGATTAATTCTTTTCTCACCTTCCTACACACACAGTTAAAAGATAACTTCAATGTTCCAATAACAGTTACTTTATATTTGAACAGCTCTGTACTCCTTCAAAACATCTGCCAATAGTTTATTCTAGCTGTTCGTTTTGATTCTAAGGTACTCAAAATGCATAAGAAACAAAAAAAAGTTTCTTTTGTTCCCACACAACACGATTTTATCACAATATTTAAATAAAACGTGGTAAATAAAAAATGTGACTTCACCTAGAGAGACTGTAGTTTTGTAGTTTAACCAATTTACTTCTGTCAGTACTTTAGCAATAAAATATGTTTTAGTTTTTGTGGTTAATATGCCCTTTTTAAACATGTTTAATTTCGAAATTGTGAACATTTTTGGGGTATGTAAATTTAGCAAACTTTGTTGGTTCCATATTTAAAATATTCTTATATAAAGATTATTCTTTGCATTCACATTGAACCAGAAGGCTTTCCTGTTTCTAGTAACCTCCGTACTTAACCTTGCTTGGCCTTAACATCTTCTGCATTTACAGAAGTAGATTCCCAGGAAAGTGATTTAATGGTGCAATTTATTTTTAAGACTAGTTGTTATGATAATCACCTGTGCCTAAATATGGAAAATCTAAAGTGATTTAAAAAAAGTGTTTCGATGCAGCAATACCCAGCTTTCTTCACTTCTATTAGAATTGATACAAAAGTTATACTAGTGATCAGAGAGATAGGCCTTCTAGCACATAAAAGATATAAGATAAATATGTTAATAAATATATGGTAACAGTTTATTACCCATTTTACATTACATATTTTTAGAAATGATTATAGGGTGGTCACTTTTATTTTTATTTATCCCATATAGATGTACAAAAGATGAAAAATCACCACTGGTAAAAAGTAAATTAAAGGGCATCTATAGTGAAATTTATACATTGCTCCAATTCATACATTTAAAAGGTTAGTATATTCTGCCTTATTCCCACCTTCCTCTATGGTTCCGTGTTTTCACACAGCCTGATTTCCTGCAGAGCTCCCCACTCCCCCTCCCCTCTCTGGTCATTCCCCTCTTCATATAATGTGGCTGTGAACCAAGCCACTCATGCATGTTAATACTCCTACCCCTTACTCTAACCTTTGTAACCTTTGTTCTTTTGGAGACACTTGGTATATAAGGAGTGGGAGGGGGCGAGTTAGGAGAGACTTGAGTCCTGCCTTATCACTGCAGCCCGAACTCACTTTGACAGACATAGATAAATTGGTGAAAACATGGGAGGAGGGGGAAACAGTCCTGCTCTTTCTGCTTCTATCTCCTTCCATTTACTTCAGTTTTTAACCAGGTATTTGCCAAGCATTTTAGCAAGCAGGAAGGAGTCTTAGGGAGACTTGCTGAAAAACTTGTGTAAGCCTACACAGCTCAAGCAAGAGTGGTGTATTGAAATCTTGAGCTCTATAACATATATCTCGGGACAGAGTAGAAAACTGAAAAAAATAAAGGTACTCTGGGTGTTGGGGGGAATTATAGAACACATAAAGAAAAAATTACAAAAGATGCCCTTTAAACAGTTGTTACAGTCATATGTAAAGGCTAGGCCCCACTCTAGGTTTTAATAAGCATTTTGTGTATGATTGCGTTCGCCTCTGCGCTTGCGGTTTCCTAGTGTAGAGTTTGTTATAGATGTGCTACAATGCTGGACTTCTTGAGACCAGTGATGGAACTTGTTGAATAAGTTTAATAATTACCAGTTTCATAGTAAGAACATTAGTTTTTAAACATGCATATTTATATTGTTTGTGTTCCATAGGTCTGAGGATAATATTGTTGTGGAGGATGTCCCAGAATCAGGGTGTCACAGTGTATCCGGGGAGGATTCCATTATTGATTCTGAAAATCTGGGCACAGACACTTCTGTTGCTGCAGATCCCACAGCTGAAACAGCAGAAGGACAAGATTCTGCAGATGCTGCTCCATTAATAACTGCTCCTAGCAAAGACCATGCTAGAGACCCTTCATCTTCAAACTCATCAGCCTCTTTCAGACCACCCAGGGCACCTTCCAGATTTGCATTAAAAAGAGGGCACAAAGGCAAAAAAAAGAAAGAAAGACCCATTGATTTCCATGATACATGATGTGATTACCTTCCTAGAAAATAAAGATCAAAAAAGGAAATAAAAGATTTTAAAGTGGTTAACAAAGATCTCAGACATTTGCCATGAGTTTGGTGCCACTACTTAATAAAGTACAGGATGAGAAGTATTTTACTTTAATATTTGCTGTGATGAATGCCATTATATCACACATGCCTTCTGGGTCAATTACACAGAAATCACCAGACAATTAGGTAGGGTTAAAAAGGAGGGTGATTCAGAGCATGATTCATTACCATCACCAGAGTATGAATCCCCACATCAGCAAACAATGCATTCTTCCTTCCATAGGTACACAAGATTACCTTCTGCTCCATGAATGAATCATACAAGACCACATGTACCAACAATGTCTTCCAATCATCCACAACATAAAGCACCAATGCAGTAAATACGATATAATGAACCAGAACAGAGCAGGCATCAAATATTGCCTATGCAGCCAAGACCACAGACACCAACGGCAAGGTACCCAGGATCAATGCAACATGCCATACAAAGACCACAGCAACCATATTTCTACCCCACCGCATTCTGAAAGTTCACAGTTCTTCCCATAAATATCATTCTTACCAAGCACCAGGCCTGTAAGTTTAACTTTAGTGGTGGGGAAGATCCTGGAAAGTTTAATAAGGGAACATGTTCTAGAGTATGTTTCAAGGACTAACACTATAAGTAGTAACCAGCATGGATTTAGGAGGAATAGATCTTGTCAAACTAACTTGCTTGGCTTTTATGAGGAAGTAAGTAGAAATTTAGACTCTGGCATAGCAGTAGATGTAGTTTACTTGGATTTTGCAAAGGCTTTTGATACAGTCCCCTATAGGCGACTAATGTATAAGCTAAGGTCTGTTGGTCTGGGGAGTCACATTTGTACATGGATAGAAAATTGGTTAATGAATAGGATGCAGAGAGTAGTTGTTAATGGGGCTTCATCACTAAGGACTAAAGTGCTAAGTGGGGTGCCACAGGGTTCTGTGCTGGGGCCGCTTCTATTTAATCTATTTATTAATGATTTGGAAGTGGGTATTGTCAGCAAGGTTTCTGTGTTTGCTGACGACACAAAACTTTGTCGACCATTAAAAACTTCAGAGGATTTGCAATCGTTGCAAGGGGATCTAGATAGATTATCACATTGGGCTGCTAAGTGGCAGATGAAATTCAATGTTGATAAATGTAAGGTGATGCATTTTGGACTTAAAAATACTTGTGCTACTTATACTATAAATGGCTCTGTGTTAAGTGAATCCCTGTTGGAAAGGGATCTTGGAGTTTTGGTGGATAACAAACTTAAAGGTAGCAAGCAGTGCCAGGCGGCAACAGCCAGAGCCAGCATGGTATTGTCTTGTATAAAGAGAGGAATGGATTCAAGGGAGGAAAATGTAATTCTCCCTCTTTACAAAGCATTGGTAAGGCCTCATTTGGAATATGCAGTGCAATTTTGGAATCCTGTGTACAAAAAGGACATCTTTGAAATGGAAAGGGTTCAGAGAAGGGCAACTAAATTAATAAGGGGATTGGGGGAGCTTGAATATGAAGAGAGACTGGAAAAGTTCAATTATGTATGCTGGAGAAAGGCGCTTGCGTGGGGATATGATTACTGTGTTATAAATACATTAACGGGCCATACAATAAACTATCTGGGGCATTGTTCACCAATAGAACATGTCAAAGGAACCAGGACATCCCTTAAGGACTTGAAGAAAAAAGGTTTAGACTTCAAGCTTGGAAAGGGTTTTTCACTGTGAGAAAGGTAAAGCTATGGAACTGTCTTCCAGTGGACGTTGTTATGGCAGGTTCATTGGTCAGTTTCAAAAAAAAGCTGTATGAGTTTCTGCAAACAAGGAATGTTGCAAGTTACTGGTATTGATACATAAAGTAGAGTTGATCCAGGGAAATTTCCGATTGCCACTTGGAGTCAGGAAGGAATTTTTTCCCCCTTCATAAATTTGGTGTTTTTTTTTTTTTTTCCTTCCTCTGGATCAACAGTTAGGCAGGAAATAAGGATATTGCTAGATGGGTTGAACTGGATGGACATATGACGTATGGTATTCAACCTCAAATACTATACTATACTATACTAATTGAAATTTGAATTTGTCGCTCAAACGGTCCTAGACCAAACAAAAGCAGTGAGGTATTGGCCAATACTGCCTCTGCCCCTCAACTGCTAGACAGCAAGCTAAGGGACAAAAAGGCAACCCGGCGGTTCGTGCGCGAAAGGCGAACAACACTAGCGAAAGTGAGTACGTTGCAAACGCGAAACTCCTGAGCGAGGAGGAGGATCGCCGCCGGAACGGGTGTCAGGTAAGTGAACACTGACATTACACCCCCCCCCCCCCTGAGGAGGGGCCTCTGGACCCTTAAAGCCAGGTTTTTGGGGATGTTCAAGGTGGAATTTCCTGAGAAATTCTGGAGCATGAATCCTGTGTGATGGTACCCAACTTCTTTCTTCAGGCCCATATCTTTTCCAATCAATTAAATATTGAAGGGACTTACGAATCCAACGGGAATCCAAAATCTTCTCCACTTCAAATTCGGCTTCACCAGAGACTTCAATAGGAGGTGGAGGCTCAGCAGTAAGAACAATATTAGCGGCTGGTTTAAGAAGAGAAACATGGAAGGAATTGTTAATTCTTAGGGACTGAGGTAGAGAAACTTTGTAAGCAACTTCATTTATTTTTTGGATGATTGGAAATGGACCAATAAATTTAGGACCGAGTTTAGCAGAGGGTTGGCGTAAAGGAATGTTACGAGTTGATATGAAAACCAAATCTCCCGGTAAGTATTCAATTTCTTTGGAACGATGACGGTCAGCAATTTTTTTCTGATGAAGAATGGCTTGTTTAAGGTTTTGTTGAATTTGTGTCCAGATAGTAGACATATGAGAGGACCAATCTTCCAAAGCTGGTAAATCAGAAGATGACTCTGAAAAAGAGGAAAACTTAGGGTTTCTGCCATAGACACGCTGGAAAGGAGATAGTTTGGTAGAAAAATGAAAAGAATTATTATATGCAAATTCTGCAAAAGACAAATATTCAGACCAGTTATGTTGAGAATCCGAGACAAAGCAACGAAGGTACTGCTCCAAAGTTTGATTAGTCCTTTCTGTTTGGCCATTAGTTTGCGGATGAAAACCGGAGGAAAAGGAAAGGGAAATCCCTATCTTGGAACAGAAAGACTGCCAAAACTGGGATATGAACTGGACTCCTCTGTCAGAAACTATGTTTTCGGGAATATCATGTAAACGAAATATATGATCAATGAATAAGTGGGAAAGATCCTTAGCAGATGGAAGTTTATATAAGGGAACAAAAATGAGCCATTTTAGTGAATCTACTACTACCCAGATAACTGAAATTTTGAGAATTGTGTAATTCTACAATAAAATCCATGGAAATACTCGACCAAGGGAATTTGGGGATGGGAAGGGGTTGAAGGGTTCCGACTGGTGACCTCCGGGGTGTTTTGCTGCGGGCACAAATGGAACAGGCTCTTACATATGCTTGAAGATCCACAGATATTGAAGACCACCAGACATGACAGGTGAGTAAAGCCAGAGTTTTCCTCTCTCCTGGGTGACCGGCTAATCTAGAATCATGGAACTGTTGAATTACCTGAAGGCGAAATTTTAGGGGTACAAAAAGACGACCACTAGGTTTCCCAGGAGGAGCTTCAGACTGGAAAGGGGGGGGGGGGGGGGGGGGAAAGTCAGAAAACATTTGGTTAGTAGTCAGAGCACCAAGAATACAATGAGTGGGAACAATAGGCTCAGGGGACAATTCAGAATATGACTTGGATTCTGGGAAACTACGAGAGAGGGCATCTGCTTTTACATTCCTAGAGCCGGGCCTATATGTAATCTGAAAATTAAATCTGGAAAAAAATAATGCCCAACGGGCTTATTTAGGATTTAAACGTTTAGCATTTCCTATGTACTCTGTAAATACTGTGATAGGATGTTTTGCCCCTTCTAACCAGTGTCTCCATTCTTCAAAGGCTAACTTAATAGCTAACAGTTCCCTGTTACCTATGTCATAGTTACATTGAGATGGAAATTTTTTTTTAGAAAAGAAAGCACAAGGATGCAAACGTTCAGGGACACCAGAATATTGTGACAATATAGCCCCCATACCAATTTCCGAAGCATCAACTTCAAGGATAAATAGGTGAGAAGGGTCGGGGTGGACCAGAATTGGAGCTGAACAAAACATCTCTTTTCATTTTTTAAAAGCTAGGTGGGCTTGTTCTGACCAATGAGAAGGATCTGCTCCCTTACGGGCTAAATCAGTGAGGGGAGCTACAATGGACGAGAAATTCTTAATGAATCTTCTATAGAAGTTAGCAAACCCTAAAAACCTTTGGAGAGCTTTCAAATTGGTGGGAGGAGACCAATTAAGAACAGCAGACAATTTGGTCGGATCCATAGCTAACCCTCTGTCGGAAATGATAAACCCTAGAAATGGAACCTGGCAAACTTCAAACTTGCATTTTTCTAATTTGGCAAACAAACTATTCTCTCTGAGTTTGTTAAGTACTGCTCAAACATGAAGGCGATGTTGCTGTAAAGAAGAAGAAAAGATTAAAATATACAACAACAAATTTGCCTAAGAAGTCCCTTAGGACGTCATTAATAAAATCTTGAAAAACCGCAGGGGCATTGGAAAGACCAAAGGGCATGACGGGGTATTCATAGTGCCAAGAATGCACAATGGCACACCACTGTTGGCTCCTTGGCCAGACAAATATGGTAGGTGCAATCCTCTCAGCCCCCTACCTCCAGGGCTTCAATATCCAAGCAAGGAAAAATGTAGAGGAGCACATTACTATGGTGAATGATTCTTTATTGGTGCAAAAACAACATACATGTATGTTGTTTTTGCACCAATAAAGAAGCATTCACCATAGTAGTGTGCTCCTCTACTTTTTTCCTTGCTTGGGTATTCATAGTGCCCATCTTTGGTATTAAATGCGGCCTTCCATTCGTCCCCCTGTTTGATTCTGCTCAGATTATAAGCCCCCCGTAAGTCTAACTTAGTAAATATCTTAGCATCAGCGAGCTGATTGAAAAGGTCGTCAATTAAAGGTAAAGGGTATCTATTTTTAATAGTGATTTTATTGAGGGATCTGTAATCGATACACGGCCTCAGGCCTCCATCTTTCTTTTCGACAAAGAAAAAACCCACACCTGCAGGAGAGGTGGAAGGGCGAATGAAGCCTTTTTCAAGATTCTCTTTTATGTATTGTTTAGTGGCAAGATTTTCAGGTCCCGTTAAATTATACAAATGTCCCCAAGTGGGCATGGTTCCAGGTAACAGCTGTATAGGACAATCATAGGGGCGATGAGGTGGTAATTCATCAGCAGCCTGAGGAGAAAAAAACATCAACATAACTTTTATAGGAGTAGGCACCAAAGCTAAAGAGGTGCTGGCAATTTGCTGCATAAGGCAGAGTTCCTGACACTGGGCACCCCACTTAAGGACTTGACCAGCTTTCCAGTCAATTACTGGGTTATGCCTATGTAACCAAGGCAGACCCAATATTATGGATGAAGAGGGCATGTGCAACAAGAGAAACTCTAAATTTTCCGAATGAAGAACCCCTATTTTAACTATGAGTTAAGGAGTTCTGGTTAGAGGATTACCTTGTTGTATCGATAAACCATCAACAGCCAGCAAACATAAGGGCTTGGACAATTCAGTAAAATAGTTTTAGCTAGGGAAATATCCATAAAATTACCAGTAGCCCCAGAATCTAAGAAAGCCTTCTCATAAAAGATTTTTCTCCCCAAGTTATAGAGACGGGCAAGAGAACACGATCAGACTTTAGAGGAATTACCTGTCTACCTAGGTGGGCTTCCTCAATACCACCTAGGCACTGGAGTTTACTGGCAGCTTACGAGGGCAAGTGTGTACCTGATGTCCAGAGTCACCTCAATATAAACAAAGGCCTTGGTTTCTCCTTCTAGATTTTTCAGCAAAAGACAACCTGGTGGTTCCCAGCTGCATGGGTTCCTCAGGAACTGTAGGGGAAGAAACAGTCAAAGGAACAACAGCATTTGAACTTACCTGAAAACCAGAGGAAGAGGTTTGTCTGTCTTGGCGGCATTTCCTTAACCTGCGATCAACTCTAATAGCCAAATCTATGGCTTCATCCCAAGTGGTGGAAGCTGCGTGTCCAACCATCATATCCTTGATTGTGTCGGACAGGCCTAGAGAAAACTGACTTTTGAGTGCCGGATCATTCCAGCGTGTATTTACTGCCAAAGCCAGACTATCTTGAGGCAGCCCAAAGGCCCAGGTTTGAGAATCTCCCTGCAACAGAGAAATAACAAGGCCTACCTTTTGGATCTCTGAACCAGAGCAGGAAGGTCTTAGACTGAAGTACAGCTTACAAGCATTCATGAAGTTTGAAAATTTTTGATGATCCCCGAGAACTTTTCTGGTAAAGGTACCTTAGGCTCTGTAACAGGAACCGATGGTAGAGGCAGTTGTCGAACTTCTTGTGCAGTGACTGTCGGTCAGTTGGTTCACTGTACCAGTAAGGAGAAAAAGTTGTTCCTGTAACTTCTCCATAGAAAAAGGTATATAGGCGGCCCGATATAATGTGATGCCCCGTAATCCCCAAGTATCCCTTCAGCACAGATACCCCAATCTAACCCCACTTGCTTCACCAATAACCAAGCCCCCGTTTGCCATGAGGCTAGTAGCGCCTCACCGGACACGCTTGCCCCCTGGACTTAAAGTGCAAGATATCTGTGCTGAGGCCGGGGATACTTAAGGAAACCAAGAGCACAACTAGCTCAGAGCTAGGAAGCGTGGAACAAAATCGGAACCCAAAAGCAGAAACAGGGACGGAGCCAGAAGTCGATACACAGGAGACAGACAACTAGTCGGAGTACAAGGGATAAGGCAAAAGAGTAGTCAAGGCAAGCAGTAGTCAGGGCAGGCAGCAGCGGATCAGGAATGAGAACAGGCAAAGATCAGGAACCGAGGAAACCGGACAATAATATCACACCACTAGTAAGGGAAACCACAAACTATATTGAGCAATGAGGCAGACAAGGACAGGAAGCTAAATAGGAGACAAGAGCCAATGAAATGACAAGAAAGAACTAGGCAAAATAGGATAGGATAATTGAAATTTGAATTTGCCGCTCAAACGGTCCTAGACCAATCAAAAGCAGTGAGGTATTGGCCAATACCGCCTCAAAAAAGGCAACCCGCCGGTTCGTGCGCGAAAGGCGAACAACACTAGCGAAAGCGAGTACGTTGCAAACACGTGCCCGGAAATGAAACACCCGAGCGAGGAGGAGGATCGCCGTCGGAACGGGTGTCAGATAAGTGAACACTGACACCACATTTTTATACACCAGAATCTATAAATATCTCGTCTAAAAACACCAATAAACTGCAAAATTTCACTACAATAAATAGCATTAAAGTAAATGTAACCCTCTGAAGAACTGTATAAAATAACTGTGTAAGTACAGAAACTGGCCACACACCGCCTAGCGGATCGCCGAACAAATCCGACTGAGCGCATACACACAAGCGACTATCGGCCGTTCCAACTGTTCATCGGGCAGGGGGGTCAGTCGGGGGGGGGGGGGGTGTCACCACTCGGGTGAAGTTTGCCAGGTGTGCACGAACCTTTAAAAAAATGCATCCTTGCCTAGAAACAGAATTGAAGCACACAAAAAAAGCAGTGAAATCAACTATTTGTATCCTCCGGAGAAGATGTCTGCAATGCATGCTTACTGGAAAATAAACTGCAGGGTTTCAAAGCTTTCAAAGTCTTATCAGGGACTTTAATTTTGGTGTTGCAATCTCTGTATAGAAAATATGTGCATAGAAACAGGGGGTGGCTTTTAGGGGCACATGCTCACAAGGCTCTTTGTTGAAGACTTTATAGGCTGTGAATCGTAAGCCTTCATAGTTATAGAACCTTCGTCTTGAATGTATGAAATGGCAACTTGCTAGAGAATAATCTTCAATGTATATGTGTTCTAGGGAGAAAGCTTTTACATTAGGATTTTTATAATTAACGATTTTTTGTTTTAAAAAACTGTCAGTATTGCTTTTCATATTAATTTTGTATTCACTTGGGATTATGTAAACAGAAGCACCAAAGCATCCATTTGCCTTTCATTATCAACAACAAATCTGATGTCAGATTCTTATTGTAACAAAACCACAATTGGCTGTGTTCCTCAGGCCTCACAAACGGAGGAACTGAATCATCCAATCCAAAAGGAGTCCACACTAAGCAGGATTTGGCATATCATAAGAATACATTCAGGGAGATTCAATAAAAGTTCTTATCGTTTAAAATGGTGCTAGTTTTGCCTCAACCAATCAGATCTTATTTAACATTTGAAAGCTAACATCTGATTGGTTGGGGCAAAATCAGCACCATTTTAAACGATAAGAACTTTTATTGAATAACCCTGATTGTATATGATTACATAAAGTGGGTATGTGTCGCATTTATAGTTACAAACATACACAGTCATGTCTTTTTAAAGGAAAGTAGACACTTCCTAATGGAACCAGACAGACAATAAAACACATTTCATCAATAATCATAAAAACTGATCATCCCATAGTTAGAGAATTAAAAACAGGGAGAAACAATAAAAAAGGCACATTCTCCTTATAATAATTTATATTGTATATTTAATAGGTAAATATTAAAACCAATTAATTGAGAGACATACATAAACTTATAATAAATAAATTAATTCATCCTAATACCATAAGAAATATCCAGCTCATAAGTAGGGATGGCATAGAACTCGAACTCGAACCAGTGTTCGAGCCGAACGCGGACTTTCGATATTTCCCGGACTTTCGATGATTTATCGAATGTTCGAATGTTCGAGTATCGAATCCGCGAGTAATATGTACATGGTATCTAGGCGCGAACATCGAATCTGCGAGTAAAGTCCCATTACAGCCTATACGCGAGTATCGAATCTGCGAGTAAAATGTCCATGTTACCTCGAACGTTCGAACGCGAAAGCTCGAAAGTAGCGCGCGTGAGAGTAAAATCGATTTTACTTAAGTCCTGGATATTGGAACATGCTCCCTAGACCATTTCCCAAGTCCCACAGCCATTTACATTAAGTTACCATTAATATTTTAGTTGTATTTGACTCGAACTTTTCGAACTATTTGCCTCCCATAGACTTTAATGGGTCCGTTTTCGAACTTTCGAACTTTTACAATAGTTCAAAGTTCGAAAACGGACCGAACTTTCAATAGTTCGACCATCTCTACTCATAAGCTTAAACATTAAATCAAATAAAATAAATCTAATAAACCTGGCAAATCCCATAGCTTACCTTAGTAATAACATAAAACTCTTTGTTTTATGTTATTAAAGTAAGCTATAGGATTTGTCGGATTCATTTGATTTATAGATGGGTGTCGATAGATGGATCAATATTATCTGGTGATTGCAGCCAATAATAAAGTCAGCTTAAATTTTAACTTATCCCAAAAATGAATACACCAAACATGGAGCAATAATCGCCTCCCCTTGCAGGCCCAACCTGGCGTCATCCCTTGCTTCCCCCATGACCCTTTCCCATGCAGCCATCTTGGCCATTTCCCTTGCAGCCTCCCACTGGTGGGTCCTGTGGCCACTCCCCCTCATGAGGCCCCCATAGCCCCTCCCCCACCCACACCTCAGACCAATACCCTCCTACCCCCTAAAGTAAACTGTGTAAAAACAGAAAGATTCAGCAGTTTTAAACTTTGTCTAATTCAGGACCCATGAGGGGGCTGCAAGGGAAAGGACCAGATTGAGTCTGCCATGGGAGGGGCCCACGAGTGGGAAGAGCAAACAAGTGGGAGGCTTTTAAAAAAGCAAACAATTTTACACCTTACACACTCCCTGCTATTGGCTGTGCTGGTCTTTCCCATTATTTTCCTAGCAAAAGCTAAACAAAGCGATGTTATAAAAGTTCTTGTTGAAAATAGTGCTAATTATTCCCCAACCAATCAGATATTAGCATGTTAGCGTCCATTTGAAAGCTAACATCTGGTTGTTTGGATCAAAATTGGCACAATTCTTTACTATAAGAACTTTTATTACACTGTCCTGAAAGTTCCTACATGCATTAGTTTGTCATATAGTATCTCTTTTTGGGCTAGGGGTATAATGCTTTGCTTTTAGCAAGACAGAGTATCGAAGGTTGCTGGATAAACTCCCGGGACTTACTTTTAATTTTGACTAAAATGTTAATATTCTGTTTCTTACATCCATGCTAGCTTAGAAATACACTGTACGTATTACTTTTGGCTGTCAGCTTCTATGAAGGAAGGCTGCAACTTCCTTGTTTTGATCTGTTGAACACTACAGTGCATGTACATTTAGCTGTGTTTACCATGCTAAGGTGTATTATGGAAGCTGACCCCTAGTACGCACACCCACCTTTCATAAATCACCCAGCAGCCTTTGCAAAGGGAGAGGTGAGACAGTTTGTTGTATGTTTATGAATGGCTCTGACTATTGGGACAATGTTGTCTGAAGACTTTTTTTTTCTCCTTTAAGAGTTCAGGTAAGCAACTCCCTATCTCTGCTAAATAAGAAGGCACTTGCCAGTTTTAACTGATCCAGAGTTAACCCTGGTATTGGAACTGGAGTCCAGATGTGTCTCCTAATGAGCACCCACACTGGGTAGTCATTTATCACCTAGCTTTTTTGTTCATCTATCAATGACACATGCAAACGTTTGAGCTACATATTACATAAACCCCATTGTCCTTTGTTAATTATAGTTAAGCCCATAATAAATTAAAGTTGTGGACCCTTTAAATGTTACCTGGATTTTGTCTTGCCATTTTTTATTGCTCCCATATATCTGCTTATTGTGTGCTGTTCTGTATATCCAGAATATTTGAATATTTAAAGCAACCCTAAACATTGCCATAATTTCCCATAACCCACATTAAAAACCTATATTTTATTGCAAAAGTTCCAGTCATTCTTATTTCATTAAATCTCCAAGCACTAGGTTGGTGGTTAGGACAGAAAAAAGTACTGTATGGTAAATCCTGTGATACTTAACAAGAACATATGGTAGGAAGTTGGGTTTGGAATTTAAAATTTTTTTTTTTTTTGGTAACATGATGGCAAGTTAAGTATTCCCTTGGAAAATTCTGCAAGAACAATTCAGAGATTAATGTTCCTTACAAATATTATGTTCTAGAAAAATATTCAAGTATGATACTAAAGAAATGAGCAATGGTTAGCAATTACAGTCTACTGAACCTTGAATGCTCTGGTGTGCATTCCCTCCTTCACACTGTGATATTAATTTACTCAAGTCACCTTATTTATAGGTCTAGAGGGGTAAGTTGGAGACTTTCTAAAATCATTAGAAAATATGAGTATGCAGGGTTGTGTAGGCTGAGAGTGAGAAGGACCAGTTGCACTCTTCCCTTCTTCCCCATTTTGTATAAACAGAGTATTGTAAAATATGAACTATTTTTTTAGCATGGAATGTGGTCAATTGTTACTGGTCTTTTGGTGTTTAAAGCAAGGGGTGGGGCCATGGGTCCCCATGAGTGGGAGGGGCAATGAGGCCCGTGAGTGGAAAGCGCCATAGGGATTAGCGAGGCATTAAAAAAAGACAAAACTTTACACACATCTTCCTGCTGTGGGCTGTGCTGTACTGTTCTTGAATGGGTATTATTAAGCCAGGGCAAAAGCTTTAAAAACAAAGCCATTACATCCTAATTAATACATGATAGCACAGCATCACAAAGTAATGTATACATGCATTATAGTCCATTTGCACAATTTTGTGTTATTGTAGCACATGATCGCATGTGCTTCCAAAACAGAACACAATGCATTGTATGCAATGGGGCTACCCACATTGACATGCTCTGCCATGCATTTCTCACATTTTGCATTGTGCAATGTAAGTGCATGAGAAATGCACTAGTGTGGCTTAACCATAAGAGAGAGTCAGTTCCATAAATACACAGCTCGGTGGCAGCATTGATATAGGGTCCCTTTTTGGTGGTGTGATTAAAGTATATCAAGTCACATTACATTATATATACCGTATATACTCGAGTATAAACCAAGTTTTTCAGGCTGTAAAATCAGCCTGAAAACTTGGACTCGGTTTATACTCGAGTCACTACTTACCTTAGCACTCCGGCAGCCGCACGACCATTCCCTGTACTGGCGCGCCGGCCGACGTCACTGCCCGGCGCCAATTAGTGACATCACCCGGCGAGCCAGTACAGGAATGAGCGCGCGGATGCCGGAGCTGTGTTTAATGTGTTTTGTTGAACATTTGTGTCCGATAGTAAGACATATGAGAGGACCAATCTTCCAAAGCTGGTAAATCAGAAGATGACTCTGAAAAAGAGGAAACTTAGGGTTTCTGCCATAGACACGCTGGAAGGAGAGTAGTTTGGTAGAAAATGAAAAGAATTATTATATGCAAATTCTGCAAAAAGCAAATATTCAGACCAGTTATGTTGAGAATCCGAGACAAGCAACGAGGTAGATGCTCCAAAGTTTGATTATCCTTTCTGTTTGGCCATTAGTTTGCGGATGAAAACGGGGGAAAAGGAAAGGAAATCCCTATCTTGGAACGAAAGACTGCCAAAACTGGGTATGATGAACTGGACTCCTCTGTCAGAAAACTATGTTTTCGGGAATATCATGTAAACGAAATATATGATCAATGAATAATGGGAAAGATCCTTAGCAATGGAAGTTTATATAATGGAACAAAAATGAGCCATTTTAGTGAATCTACTACTACCCAGATAACTGAAATTTTGAGATGTTGTAATTCTACAATAAAATCCATGGAATACTCGACCAAGGGAATTTGGGGATGGGAAGGGGTTTGAAGGGTTCCGACTGGTGACCCTCCGGGTGTTTTGCTGCGGGCACACAAATGGAACAGGCTCTTACATATGCTTGAAGATCCACAGATATTGAAGACCACCAGACATGACAGTAGAGTAAAGCCAGAGTTTTCCTCTTCCTGGGTGACCGGCTAATCTAGAATCATGGAACTGTTGAATTACCTTGAAGGCGAAATTTTAGGGGTACAAAAAAAGACCACTAGGTTTCCCAGGAGAGCTCAGACTGAATGGAGGAGGGAGGGGGAGAGGAGAAATCAGAAAACATTTGGTTAGTAGTCAGAGCACCAAGAATACAATGAGTGGTAACAATAGGCTCAGGGGACAATTCAGAATATGACTTGGATTCTGGGAAACTACGAGAGAGGCAGATCTGCTTTACATTCCTAGAGCCGGGCCTATATGTAATCTGAAAATTAAATCTGGAAAAAAATAATGCCAACGGGCTTATTTAGGATTATAAACGTTGAGCATTTCCTATGTACTCTGGAATACGATGTTGATAGGATGTTTTGCCCTTCTAAACCAGTGTCTCCATTCTTCAAAGGCTAACTTATAGTCAACAGTTCCCTGGTACCTATGTCATAGTTACATTGAGATGGAAATTTTTTTTTAGAAAAGAAAGCACAAGGATGCAAACGTTCAGGGAGAACCAGAATATTGTGACAATATAGCCCATACCAATTTCCGAAGCATCAACTCAAGGATAAATAGGTGAGAAGGGTCGGGGTGGACCGAAATTGGAGCTGAACAAAACATCTCTTTTCATTTTTAAAAGCTAGGTGGGCTTGTTCTGACCAATGAGAAGGATCTGCTCCCTACGGGCTAAATCAGAGGGGAGCTACAATGGACGAGAAATTCTTAATGAATCTTCATAGAAGTTAGCAAACCTAAAAACCTTTGGAGAGCTTTCAAATTGGTGGGGGAGACCAATAAGAACAGCAACATTTGGTCGGACCATAGCTAACCCTCTGTCGGAATGATATAAACCCTAGAAAGGAACCTGGCAACTTCAAACTTGCATTTTTCTAATTTGGCAAACAACTATTTCTCTTGAGTTGTGTAAGTACTGCTCAAACATGAAGGCGATGTTGCTGTAAGAAGAAGAAACAGATTAAAATATACAACAACAAATTTGGCCTAAGAAGTCCCTTAGGACTTCATTAATAAAATCTGAAAACCGCAGGGCATTGGAAAGACCAAAGGCATGACGGGTATCTCATAGTGCCAAGAATGCACAATGGCACACCACTGTTGGGCCTGGCCAGACAAAATGGTAGGTGCAATCCTCTCAGCCCCCTACCTCCAGGGCTTCAATATCCAAGCAGGAAAATGTAGAGGAGCACATTACTATGGTGAATGATTCTTTATTGGTGCAAAAAC
The DNA here is from genome assembly GCA_019447015.1 of Hymenochirus boettgeri. Taxonomy (NCBI): domain Eukaryota; kingdom Metazoa; phylum Chordata; class Amphibia; order Anura; family Pipidae; genus Hymenochirus; species Hymenochirus boettgeri. The sequence goes on along the minus strand of CM033472.1, from coordinate 94,823,190 downwards.
AACATACATGTATGTTGTTTTTTGACCAATAAAGAAAGCATTCACCATAGTAGTGTGCTCCTCTACTTTTTTCCTTGCTTGGGTATTCATAGGGCCCATCTTTGGTATTAAATGCGGCCTTCCATTCGTCCCCCTGTTTGATTCTGCTCAGATTATAAGCCCCCCGTAAGTCTAACTAGTAAATACTTAGCATCAGCGAGCTGATTGAAAAGGTGTCATTAAAGTAAAGGGTATCTATTTTTAATAGTGATTTTATTAGGGATCTGTAATCGATAAACGGCCTCAGGCCTCCATCTTTTCGACAAAGAAAAAACCCACACCTGCAGGAGAGGTGGAAGGGCGAATGAAGCTTTTCAAGATTCTCTTTTATGTATTGTTTAGTGGCAAGATTTTCAGGTCCCGATTAATTATACAAATGTCCCCAGTGGGCATGTTCCAGGTAACAGCTGTATAGGACAATCATAGGGGGGATGGGTGGTAATTATCAGCAGCCTGGGAGAAAAAAACATCCAACATAACTTTTATAGGAGTAGGCACCAAAGCTAAAGAGGTGCTGGCAATTTGCGTTAAGGCAGAGTTCCTGACACTGGGCACCCCACTTAAGGACTTGACCAGCTTTCCAGTCAATTACTGGGTTATGCCATGTAACCAATGGCAGACCAATATTATGGTGAAGAGGGGCCTGTGCAAAAGAGAAACTCTAAATTTTCCGAATGAAGAACCCTATTTTAATATGAGTAAGGAGTTCTGGTTAGAGGTATTACCTTGTTGTATCGATAAACCATCAACAGCCAGCAAACAAGGGCTTGGACAATTCAGAAAAATAGTTTTAGCTAGGGAAATATCCATAAAATACCAGTAGCCCCAGATCTAAGAGCCTTCTCATAAAAGATTTTTCTCCCCAAGTTATAGAGAAGGGCAAGAGAAACACGATCAGACTTAGGGAATACCTGTCTACCTAGGGGGCTTCCTCAATACCACTAGGCACTGGAGTTTACTGGCAGCTTACGAGGGCAAGTGTGTACCTGATGTCCAGAGTCACCTCAATATAAACAAAGGCCTTGGTTCTCCTTCTAGATTTTTCAGCAAAAGACAACCTGGTGGTTCCCAGCTGCATGGGTTCCTCAGGAACTGTAGGGGAAGAAACAGTCAAGGAAAAACAGCATTTGAACTTACCTGAAAACCAGAGGAAGAGGTTTGTTGTCTTGGCGGCATTTCCTTACCTGCGATCAACTCTAATAGCCAAATCTATGGCTTCATCCCAAGTGGTGGAAGCTGCGTGTCCAACCATCATATCCTTGATTGTGTCGGACAGGCTGAGAAAACGACTTTGAGGGCCGGATCATTCCAGCGTGTATTTACTGCCAAAGCCAGACTATCTTGAGGCAGCCAAAGGCCCAGGTTTGAGAAATCTCCCTGCAACAGAGAAATAACAAGGCCTACCTTTTGGATCTCTGAACCAGAGCAGGAAGGTCTAGACTGAAGTACAGCTTACAGCATTCATGAAGTTTGAAAATTTTTGATGATCCCCGAGAACTTTCTGGTAAAGGTACCTTAGGCTCTGTAACAGGAACCGATGGTAGGCAGTTGTGCGACTTCTTGTGCAGTGATGTCGGTCAGTTGGTTCACTGTACCAGTAAGGAGAAAAAGGTGTTCCTGTAACTTCTCCATAGAAAAAGGTAATAGGCGGCCCGCATATATAATGTGATGCCCCGTAATCCCAAGTATCCCTTCGCACAGATACCCCAATCTAACCCACTTGCTTCACCAATAACCAAGCCCCCGGTTGCCATGAGGCTAGTAGCGCCTCACCGGACACGCTTGCCCCCTGGACTTAAGTGCAAGATATCTGTGCTGAGGCGGGGATACTTAGGAAACCAAGAGCACAACTAGCTCAGGCTGGAGAAGCGTGGAACAAAACGGAACCCAAAAGCAGAAACAGGGACGGAGCCAGAAGTCGATACACAGGAGACAGACAACTAGTCGGGAGTACAAGGGATAAGGCAAAAGAGTAGTCAAGGCAAGCAGTAGTCAGGGCAGGCAGCAGCGGATCAGGAATGAGAACAGGCAAAGATCAGGAACCGAGGAAACCGGACATATAATTCACAACACTAGTAAGGGAAACCACAAACTATATTGAGCATGAGGCAGACAAGGACAGGAAGCTAAATAGGAGACAAGAGCCAATGAAATGACAAGAAAGAACTAGGCAAAATAGGATAGGATAATTGAAATTTGAATTTGCCGCCAAAGGTCCTAGACCAATCAAAGCAGTGAGGTTATTGGCCAATACCGCCTCAAAAAAGGCAACCGCGGTTCGTGCGCGAAAGGCGAACAACACTAGCGAAAGCGAGTACGTTGCAAACACGTGCCCGGAATGAACACACGAGCGAGAGGAGGAGGATCGCCGTCGGAACGGGTGTCAGATAAGTGAACACTGACACCACATTTTATACACAGAATCTATAAATATCTCGTCTAAAACACCAATAAACGCAAAATTTCACTACATAAATAGCATTAAAGAATGTACCCTTGAAGAACTGATAAAAATAACTGTGTAAGTACAGAAACTGCCACACACCGCCTAGCGGATCGCCGAACAAATCCGACTGAGCGCCATACACACAAGCGACTATCGGCCGTTCCAACTGTTCATCGGGCAGGGGGTCAGTCGGGGGGGGGGGTGTCACCACTCGGGTGAAGTTTGCCGGTGTGCAGAACCTTTAAAAAAATCTCTTGCCTAGAAACAGAATTGAAGACACACAAAAAAAGCAGTGAAATCAACTATTTGTATCCTCCGGAGAAGATGTCTGCAATGCATGCTTACTGGAAAATAAACTGCAGGGTTTCAAAGCTTTCAAAGTCTTATCAGGGACTTTAATTTTGGTGTTGCAATCTCTGTATAGAAATATGTGCATAGAAAAGGGGGTGGCTTTTAGGGGCACATGCTCACAAGGCTCTTTGTTGAAGACTTTATAGGCTGTGAATCGTAAGCCTCATAGTTTATAGAACCTTCGTCTTGAATTTATGAAATGGCAACTTGCTAGAGAAAATCTTCAATGATATGTGTTCTAGGGAGAAAGCTTTTACATTAGGATTTTATAATTAACGATTTTTTGTTTTAAAAAAACTGTCAGTATTGCTTTTCATATTAATTTTGTATTCACTTGGGATTATGTAACAGAAGCACCAAAGCATCCATTTGCCTTTCATTATCAACAACAAATCTGATGTCAGTTCTATTGTAACAAAACCACAATTGGCTGTGTTCCTCAGGCCTCACAAACGGAGGAAACTGAATCATCCATCCAAAAGGAGTCCACACTAAGCAGGATTTGGCATAATCATAAGAATACATTCAGGGAGATCAATAAAAGTTCTTATCGTTTAAAATGGTGCTAGTTTTGCCCAACCAATCAGATCTTATTTAACATTTGAATAAGCTAACATCTGATTGGTTGGGGCAAAATTCACACCATTTTAAACGATAAGAACTTTTATTGAATAACCCTGATTGTATATGATACATAAAGTGGGTATGTGTCGCATTTATAGTTACAAACATACACAGTCATGTCTTTTTTAAGGAAAGTAGACACTTCCTAATGGAACCAGACAGACAATAAAACACATTTCATCATAATCATAAAAAACTGATCATCCCATAGTTAGAGAATTAAAAACAGGAGAAACAAATAAAAAAGGCACATTCTCCTTATAATAATTTTATTGTATATTTAATAGTAATATTAAAACAATTAATTGAGAGACATACATAAACTTATAATAAATAAATTAATTCCACCTATACCATAAGAATATCCAGCTCATAAGTAGGGGATGGCATAGAACTCGAACTCGAACCAGTGTTCGAGCCGAACGCGGACTTTCGATATTTCCCGGCTTTCGATGATTTATCGAAGTTTCGAATGTTGAAGTATCGATCCGCGAGTAATATGTACATGGTATCTAGGACGGGCGAACATCGAATCTGCGAGTGTAAAGTCCCATTACAGCCTATACGCCGAGTATCGAATCTGCGAGTAAAAGTCCAGTTAGTTACCTCGAACGTTCGAACGCGACAAGCTCGAAAGTAGCCGCGCGTGATGCTTAGTAAAATCGATTTTACTTAAGTCCTGGATATTGGAACATGCTCCCTAGACCATTTCCCAAGTCCCACAGCCATTACATTAAGTTACCATTAATATTAGTTGTATTTGACTCGAACTTTTCGAACTATTTGCCTCCCATAGAACTTTAATGGGTCCGTTTTCGAACTTTCGAACTGTACAATAGTTCAAAGTTCGAAAACGGACCGAACTTTCAATAGTTCGACCTCTCTACTCATAAGCTAAACATATAATCAAATAAAATAAACTAATAACCTGGCAATCCCATAGACTTACCTTAGTAAAACATAAAACTCTTTGTTTTATGTATTAAGTAAAGCATAGGATTGTCGAGGATTCATTTGATTTATAGATGGGTGTCGATAGATGGATCAATATTATATCGGGATTTGCAGCAATAATAAGTCAGCTTAAATTTTAAGTTACCAAAATGAATACACCAAACATGGAGCATAATCGCCTCCCCTTGCAGGCCCAACCTGCGTCATCCCTTGCTTCCCCCATGACCCTTTCCCATGCAGCCATCTTGGCCATTCCCTTGCAGCCTCCCACTGGGGGTCCTGTGGCCACTCCCCCTATGAGCCCGCCATAGCCCCCCCCCACCCACACCTCAGACCCAATACCCTCCTACCCCCTAAAGTAAACTGTGTAAAAACAGAAAGATTCAGCAGTTTTAAACTTTGTCTAATTCGGACCCATTAGGGGGCTGCAAGGGAAAGGACCAGATTGAGTCTGCCTGGGAGGGGCCCACGAGTGGGAAGAGAAACAAGTGGGAGGCTTTAAAAAAAGCAAACAATTTAACACGTTACAACACTCCCTGCCATTGGCTGTGCTGGTCTTTTCCCATTATTTTCCTAGCAAAAGCTAACAAAGCGATGTTATAAAAGTTCTTGTTGAAAATAGTGCTAATTATTCCCCAACCAATCAGATATTAGCATGTTAGCGTCATTTGAAAGCTAACATCTGGTTGTTTGGATCAAAATTGGCACAATTCTTTACTATAAGAACTTTTATTACACTGTCTGAAAGTTCCTACATGCATTAGTTTGTCATATTAGTACTCCTCTTTTTGGGCTAGGGTATAATGCTTTGCTTTAGCAAGACAGAGTATCGAAGGTTGCTGATAAACTCCCGGGACTTACTTTAATTTGACATAAATGTTTAATATTCTGTTTCTTACAGCCATGCTAGCTTAGAAATACACTGTACGTATTAACTTTTGGCTGTCAGCTTCTATGAAGAAGGCTGCAAACTTCCTTGTTTTGATCTGTTGAACACTACAGTGCATGACATTTGCTGTGTTTACCATGCTAAGGTGTATTATGGAAGCGACCCCTAGTACGCACACCCACCTTTCATAAATCACCCAGCAGCCTTTGCAAAGGGAGAGGTGAGACAGTTTGTTGTATAGTTTATGAATGGCTCTGACTATTGGGACAATGTTGTCTGGAAGACTTTTTTTTTCTCCTTTAGAGTTCAGGTAAGCAACTCCCTATCTCTTGCTAAATAAGAAGGCACGTGCCAGTTTTAACTGATCCAGAGTTAACCCGGTATTGGAACTGGAGTCCAGATGTGTCTCCTAATGAGCACCCACACTGGGTAGTCATTTATCACCTAGCTTTTTTGTTCATCTAATCAATGACACATGCAAAGTTTTGAGCACATATTACATAAACCCCATTGTCCTTTGTTAATTATTTAAGACCCTAATAATTAAAGTTGTGGACCCTTTAATGTTCACCCTGGATTTTGTCTTGCCATTTTTTATTGCCTCCCATATATCTGCTTTTGTGTGCTGTTCTGATATCAGAATATTTGAATATTTAAACAAACCCTAAACATTGCCATAATTTCCCATAAACCCACATTAAAAACCTATTATTTATTGCAAAAGTTCCAGGTCATCTTTATTTCATAAATCTCCAAGCACTAGGTTGGTGTTAGGACAGAAAAAGTTAACTGTATGGAAACTCCTGTGATACTTAACAAGAAACATATGGTAGGAAGTTTGTGTTGGAATCTAAAGTTTTTTTTTTTTTGGTAACATGATGGCAAGTGTTATATTCCTTGGAAAATTCTGCAAGAACAATTCAGAGATTAATGTTCCTTACAAATATTTGTTCTAGAAAAATATTGCAAGTATGATACTAAAGAATGAGCAATGGTTAGAAATTACAGTACTGAACCTTGAATCTTGGTTGGGCATTCCCTCCTTCACATGTCGAATTAAGCGTAATTTACTCAAGTACACCTATTTCATAGGCTAGAGGGTAACTTGGAGACTTTCTAAAATCATTAGAAAATATGAGATGCAGGGTTGTGTAGGCTGGAGTGAGAGACGATTGAACTCTCCTGTCGCCCCATTTGTATATAACAGAGATTGAAAAATGAACTATTTTTTTAGCATGGAATGTGGTCAATGGTTATGGTCTTTGTTGTTGTTGTTTAAAGCAAGGGGTGGGCCTGGTCCCCATGAGTGGAGGGGCAATGAGGCCCTGAGTGGAAAGCCGCCATAGGGATTAGCGAGGCATTAAAAAAAAGACAAAAACTTACACACATCTTCCTGCTGTGCTGTGCTGTACTGTTCTTGAATGGTATTATTAAAGCCAGGGCAAAAGTTAAAAACAAAGCCATTAAATCCTAATTAAATACATGATAGCCACAGCTCACAAAGTAAGTAATTACATGCATTAATAGTCCATTTGCACAAGTTTGTGTTATTGTGAGCACATGATCGCATGTGTTCCAAAACAGAACACAGCATTGTAGCAATGGGGCTACCCAACATTGACATGCTCTGCCATGCATTTCTCAATTGCATGTGTGCATGTATGTAAGCTGCATGAGAAATGCACTAGGTGGCCTAACCATAGAGAGAGTCCAGTCCATAAATACACAGCTCCGGTGGCAGCATTGATATAGGGTCCCTTTTGTGGTTGGTGGATTAAAGTATATCAAGTCACATTACATTATATATACCGATATACCGCGTATAAACAAGTTTTTCAGGCGGTAAAATCAGCCTGAAAACTTGACTCGGTTTTATACTCGCGTCACTACTTACCTTAGCACTCGGCAGCCGCACGCACCATTCCCGGTACTGGCGCGCCGGCCGACGTCACTGCCCGCGCCAATTAGTGACATCACCCGGCGAGCCAGTAAGGAAGATGACGCGCGGATGCCGGAAATGGAGAGACGCTTACCTTCAATGCTGGCACACAGTCCCAACAGAAGCCCTTGGATGGAGGAGAGCCACAGTTCCGGGATGGAGAGAGCCACAGGTACAAACTGACTGGGTGGAGGGGAGGTGAGTGGCATCAGAGTTTTTGAAACTACAACTCCCAGCATGCTTTTAGGTGGGAGTTGTGTTTCCAACATCTTGAATGCCAAGTGAGGGTGGCATTCAAGAGTTTGGAAAACTACAACTCCCGACTAATAAAGCATGGGCGGAGTTGTAGTTTCAAAACATCTTAAATGCCAAGTGAGGGTGGGTTGTTTGGGAGGAAAGATAAAAAAGGTTTTTATATTCTGGATAGTAGTAAACATGCCGTACCTAAGCCACTAGAATTAAATGGTTTAATTTTGGTCCGTCACATGTTTGTATTTATTAATTCTCTAGTGGCTGAAGCATACTAATTAAAAGGCAGATTAGCCTGTTTTGAGGGTAAAATTTGAACATGCAGGAGCCGTGGTCTGCAAGCAGGCAGACAAGAGACACTGTGTGTCAGAGGGGTAGAGCCCATGGGAGACTTGATGCAAAGGCATTTTTTCCATTGAGAGTTGTGTTTTGCTGGGCTATACTTTTCTGTTGAGGGCACTTTCCCAATGCGCCTGTGTTACAGTTGTGGGAAACTCATGTTGTATTAGTTAGGCTAGAGTGGCATAGGATTTGTGTTTTTTGTAAGCTAAATCAGTATTATAAACCTGACTAAGGCCTATTTAGCAAAAATTGGGTGCAGATATTTTTCTGACTGGATTTCGAATACTGGGTTTAGGGAATTGGGTGTTATTTACCTATCTACAATTTTCATTTGAGGGGTAGATTTTCCTTTAAGAAGAACATATGTAAAAGTGATGAAATAGAAGACTGTTTTAGCATACTTCCTATTATATTTAAATTTCCATCATTTTTATCATTACACTTCTTTTCATTAACCTTTACCTTTTATACTGGCCCAACTGTAACTAAAAAACTTTGTACTTGTGAACCCAAGAGAAAACGACATAGCAGTTAAGGACACTTACCCTTGAAAACTTTTTTTTGGAAAGTGATGGGTTGAAATGGTTTTATTGTGCTTTAAACCTTCAAAATGAAAATTGCTTCATGTGAAGTTCATGAAAGAAATCCAATCACTTCACTCTAATATTCTGTTTTTTCCTCCATAATAAAACCATGAACGACTTTAAAGACATAACAAGTAGTTTCACCAAGACACTCATGATAGAGCATGCACTATAATCACATACAACAAAGCTATGTTTTTATATCTGCATTAGCAAGACCAAACGGTTTATCTGCCAGAACTGAAATCTGGAAACACGGAGATTTTCTCCTTAATTGCATTTTTAACACTTTATAGTGGTAGTGTGATTGTTTAAAAAGATATAATTGAAAGACACCAATGTATTGTTATTTCTTGACAAGAATTATTATGCTATAGTTTTCTGTCTTGTGTAAAATGTTGTTGGTTACATGTTTTTTGGTGCTATTCTACCTTCATATTTCATTAATACTTACAGTATCATAGAATGATATTGTGGTATTCATTGAGACTATTGAGGGTGAGGCCACACTGCAAGGCACAGGAATACGCGCACTAAAATCGCGAAGGTTATCGCACGTGCGATTGTGCGCGGATTCCTGCCGCTGTTTGCGCTCGCGTTCGCGTTGCGCGAGCGGGTCGATGTTTTCGCGCGGGGATTTATGCCAAAAATCTTTACCAAGCTCGAAGGACGCAGCAAACGCATAGCGCATCGGAAATCGGGGGATTTTGGTTCCCGCGCGTTCCATTTAGCGCAAAGCGAGCGAGGCGAAACGGTGAAAAACGCGCTGGTGTGGCCTAGCCCTAACTGGACTTGAAGTTCTTGAAGAGGTTTCGCATAATCCCAAATGGTTTCACAATTAAGAATGCTTGTACAAGAATCCTATGACACTAAATACACCTTTACTACTACTACTTTTTCTTTTTCTAAATAGAAGAAATCCGGCAGGGGAAAAGAACAGTGGGCAAATTGGTGTGTGGGCAAGGTCTTCATGCTGTAGTAAAGCAATAGGAATGGTGCATGTCTTAACCTTAAACTTTCAGTATAAACAAATAGCAAACAGTGTGTGTTCACGATGTCCATGTAAGTGTCAGAGTTTAGTAAATGTCACTTTGAACCATTATATCTACCTATGATGTGGTGCAAAATAACCAAAAGGTCAGATGTGTATAGTGGAACAGAGCATTTTCTTTTGATGGCTTCTGTAGCTGTTGCTTGGGTTAAGAAATGTTTATTATAATATATAGTATACAAATACAGTTTGTGCCGCACTCCGGATAATTCAACAAAATATGAACATGGGTGCCAGTGTTCAAACAGGAATGTGCTGTCCATCTCCCAAATTACAAAGAAAGGAATACGCACACTCCAATGTGCATCGATGATTATTGTTGGTTCTAGGGCCAACTGCAATATAAAGCGACAGTTCGGGTGCACATCCCTTTTCTCAGCCTATCACCATGAATTGCATCACCAATGACATCACATTAATAGACCTCTATGTCCCACCCCCTAGCTTATTCTTTAGTTAAGGGGTGATGTAATTACAATTTACTACAATGGTAACATTATAAAATATAGACACATATACAGTGTGGTAACCTCATAGAGGAAACGCGGAACCAAACCCATGTAAATGTACATCACAGATATATATGAAGTGTCACTAATCTTTATGAGACATATGGGTGAGGTGCAATGATTTCAGTTCGGTGAATCCACCAAACTTTCCTTTTACGTAGTGCCAATATAGAGCTGCACAATGGAGTGCGGTGTATTCCTTCCTTGTATGTGTGTGTGTGTGTGTATAAAGGATAGGTGCACTCTTCCCTCGCCTTTCTCTATATCCGGCCTGGTGCTGTGTCTTCCAATAGAATAAACGGTAGTGGAAGTTAGGAGCACTCCATGGACTTAAAAAAGATATTTAATTAGAAATAATTTTTTAATTAAATTTTTTTTTTTGTTGTTTTGTGTTGGTTGACAGCCATGTGTTGGCTTGACGTTTAAAACGCAATCTCTGTTATTTCTAATTAAATATCTTTTTTAAGTCCATGGAGTGCTTCCTAACTTCCACTATTATTATACAATTATATATATATATCTAATATATATATATTAATCTATTGTAAAGGGGTCTTCGCCAAAAGGTACAGTTTTTGGGGGTTGCGTAGATTGCAAGGGACCAGCAGAATGATCTCCAGACAAAAGAAAAGAACAGTTTGTTGAAACATACAGTTCCAGTTTGTTAAGCGTGACTGCAATCAGTCATATTTTTTTATTTTTCACCGTCCATAAGGCACAGGGAACAATCCCATAAACAAAACATAAAAATAACTCCTAGCCTGTTCGGCCTAACTAACATTCAGGTAATTCCCGTCTCTATGTGAGAGAAGAGAGCCTGATATACACAACTCTGAAATAACACATCAACAGTTGTTCCCGCATGTGTCTGGCTCTCTTCTTCTACTTAGAGTCCCCTTCCAGACAGTTCCTGAGTAGAAGTGGGAGAGAAAAAAAACCCTCCAGTATCGCTTTATTCAAAGGGTTATCTCCCCTGCAGCCTAATGAGGCTAGTTAATAGCAGGATCACCAAAAAGCTGGAGTAGTCGTATTTGAGTGAGGAAGTCCACCCGCTCACTTCATTCGCTCCAGGCCCTTTATACCTTAACCGCTTTTCCAAAAAGCCAAAGCAGTGAAAGAACACCACTTGTCACTACTGAGTCTCTTGCTCCTGTGAGCTCAATCATTAAGAAAGAACTCTGGGGAAATTACGACACAACTTCCACCACTTATTCCCAGCATTTCTGTCTCACAACTTATGATATTTATATATTAGAATAGATCTTTTTGTACATGCTCGAATCAGCTAGACACTAGGGGATTGGCCTGTTCGCGGATCCGAACCGATTCTGCGCGGTTTCTTTAATCGCCGTTCTTAGTCGAACGGCGGATTGTTGTTCTGTCTTTCCTCCTTCCCGACTTCCGATTCGGATATTTTCGAATATTTTTCAGAATATACTGTGGGACAAAACATGTATTTTTCAGAAATAACACAAGATTTCTCTTAATTCCTTACATGTATTTTCGTAAAATATTCGAAATTACGAGGATGTACTTGTATTTTTCTTGGTTGAAATAATCTTGTTATTTCAAAGGTATTTTATTTAACTGGGTCCTCCACGGAATTTTTCGAATTTTTTCGAAAATTCGGGATCTCGAGCGGAAAGTCCGGATTTGCAAAGTTCGGACATCTCTACTAGCACACCCCAGTCCTAATTCACATTAACTAAAGTTATGACCGTTGATTTCCTAGATCTCCGTATGTTTTTAAAAACTGAGGCAGGTACCTGGGGACTACTCATATATCAGAAAGGCTACTTTAAGAAAGACTCACTCCTTTATGGCCAGTCTCCAGCTGTCATCCACACCAGGACCATAGGTGGCTTGATGTTTAGCCATTCTTGTGGGTTTTTGCATTTTTGGCATAATACAGACCATCTCAGCATAAACACAGTTGGATGAATGTACCAATAGTTTGTCACTAGGGTATACTCCACCAAAACTCTATGACCAAGGATTAGGGCCAGAAGGATATATACAGAACAGGGTGGTGGTTGGAAGTACAGAACATGGTAGAATCCATTATTGATTTTTGCACCACTTACCACCCCCCAGAGTAAACGTACGGGACCATCACCAATAATTATTGGGAACATATTATTAAGGAAAACATCTCCTTTTCAGAATACTCGTTTGAGACAACTTACAGAAGGGACGTATTTGGCCAGCTACCTGGTTCCATGATACCAGACCAATGGTGAGTTGGAGGGAGGGGTATGAGCTTTCTTGCAAGGCAAATTTGAAATGAGGTGCTATCGCTGCCCCAATTGTTAACTGCCGGTCAATGCTATCAGGAAAATATTTTGCCCACCACACAATGGGAGGAGGATACCCATTATGGACAAAAATTCATCGTGGAGAGTAAATGATCGTATTTCATAGTATGCCCATGTGGGTTGTATTACATTGGTAAGACCAAAACAATGTTTAAAGAAAGGATGGCTAACCACCGTTCATTCATACGTTCATACGATTAGTTTCAGTACGGCCAAACCGGTTCAACCAATTCAAAATTCTGGGATATACGGTCGTCCGACATTTTAAGAAAATCGCCCATCCACTTTCTTCCTTGAAGTGTATGGTGTTTGATGTCTGACTGCAAGCGAAATTAAATCTAAATCGACCATGACAAAACTGCTTCTCCAAAGGAGGCGCGTTGGATATACGGCTAGATACCTTAAGGCCAAGAGGGTTTGAACGAGCTATTGTCTTTGAATTGTATTAATAAGTACGGATCTTTTCAGGTATATGGGTGTCAGATCCCATACAATGGAATCATATGTGTACAGAACTGCTGTATCATGTTTGCAGGGGATTGGCTACTTAATGGTAACATTTTCTCCTTAGTCTTAGTTTGATATAAGTTATGTCTATAACTGTTTGATATTGTATATCTGCATTATTAACTGTTGTATTGTACATATTTGAGTGTTTTTAATGGTTTTTAACAATTTAAATCTCCTCATCATGTGGGACCTGGGGAATAGGGTATAAAATCATGTCTCAAGCATAGTGCGCCATTAACTGAGGACGGCTGTGTCTAGGCGAAATGTGTAGATATAGCACTTTTAGTATGAGTGCCTTCGTTACATATATCAGGGAGATTCAATAAAAGTTCTTATCATTTAAATGGTGCTAATTCTCCAGCCAATCAGAATTTATGTAACACTGTTGAAAGCAACATTGATTGGTGGGCAAATTTAGCCCCATTTTAAACGGTAAGGACTTTTATTGAATAACCCCCATTGTCTTTAGTGGTCAAACCAGATAATTGCACCTTTACATAACAAGTAATGTGACACATCTTTCTTTTGGAAAACAGCCAGAAGGTTATTGAGCTGAGAGCGGGAACAGGAATCACTGAAGAAAAGCAGTGAATAAAAGCGGATTATAATATCTCCTCCTGTAGGATTGATAGGTTAAGTATCTCTCCAAAAAATAATAAATTATTACTTAATCAACAGAATAGTTACAGTATGTTCCAAACTAACACTGTGGAAGTCCCAAATGGCAGGCGATTATCCCATTGCTCCTGGTGACATATTATTATTATTATTATAATATGTGGATTTATATAGCGCCAACATCTTCCATAGCGCTTTTCAGGCCCTGTCCGAAGAGCTTACAATATAAACACATTTATTTGACACATACAACCTATCAGTAGTACTTTATGATGTGGGGGAAACCGGACAGTGCCGGAGGAACAACCATGAAGCACGGTTGGAACAAACTCCATGCAGTTGTGTCCAAGGGGGAATCGGACAATGCATCAGTGCTAACCACTGAGCCACTGTGTAAGGATCAAACTGCCTTTGCCTTTGCTACCAACCTAGATGTCAATATTCCTTGTTTATTTAGTCCACTAAGTGTCGCTGTTTTGTGGTTCCGGATATCACCTCTAGGTCATGTTTTGTTATTCCACTTCCACCAGCAGCAGCCATTTCACCTTTGGACAATATTAATCATCATGTTCACCTGATTGCCGTCTCCCAGTTATTTAAGGACTCCACCCCTTCTGTTTCATTTCCAGATCGTCGTTTTGTGGCCGCTCCTCCCGTTTCCAGTCCTGTCCAGCCTTCATCATTGCCGCAGCCGTTTCCAGTCCTGTCAGACCTTCATTGCCGCAGCCTGTTTTCCGTCCTGTCCAGACTTCCATTCGCAGCCTGTTTCTATTCCTGTCCTTCTGCTTCCCTAAAGTTGCCTTCAGCACTAAAGACTCTGTTAAAAATCCTCATTCTCCTATTATCTATTTGTGCGGGGGGTCCCTCCATCCAGTGGATAGACTGTTATCTGTTAAAAGTCATTCCCAAAACGTATACCCTTAAATAACTTGCCTTTAATGTCACGTCTGCAGTTCCCCTGAACCCACAGTCTGCAGTTTCCCCTGAACCAACTACCTTTGAATCCTCAGTTTACCGATCCTGTAAAAACTGCCTTGAATCTTCAGTCTGCAGATCCCTTAATGAAATTTTTTGAACTGTTTCAGTGCCTGTCAGCCTTCATTGCCGCAGGCTGTTTCCAGTCCTGTCTCCGCCTTCATTGCCGCAGCCTGTTCCAGTCCTGTCCAGCCTGTCATTGCCGCAGCCTGTTTTCCAGTCTTCCCAGCCTTCATTGCTGCAGCCTGTTTCCAGTCCTGTCCAGCCTTCATTGCCACAACCTGTTTCCAGTCCTGTCCGCCTTCATTGCCGCAGCCTGCTTCCAGTCCTGTCAGCCTGCTTCCCTAAAGTCTGCCTTTCAAGCTAAAGACTGTTAAAATCCTCATTCTCCTTATTATCCATTTCTGCAGGGGCCCTCCATCCAAGTGGATGAGATGTTTCTGTTAAAGGTCATTCCCAAAATGTATACCCTCAATAACTTGCCTTTATGCAACAGTCTGCAGTTCCACTGAACCCACAGTCTGCAGTTCCCCGAACCAACTACCTTTGAATCCACAGTTTACCAATCCCTGTAACAATTGCCTTTGAATTCCTCAGTTTGCAGATCCCTTTAATGACTTCTTTGAACTCAGTTGCCGAGATGCTTCTTCGGTCTGCCCAGTATCCAGTCTGCCGAGCGAGAGACTTTCGGTCTGCCCAGTATCCAGTCTGCCGAGATGACTTCTTCGGTCCTTGCCCAGTATCCAGTCTCTACCGAGATGACTTCTTCGGTCCTGCCCAAGTATCCAGTCTGCCGAGATGACTTCTTCGGTCCTGCCCAGTATCCAGTCTGCCGAGTGACTTCTTCGGTCCTGCCCAGTATCCAGTCGCGAGATATCTTGGTTCCTGTCCAGGATCCAGCCTGCGAGTACTGTTGCTGCCTGCCAGCCACAGTGTTCTGAGATGACTTCAGTTGCTCGCCTGCCCAGTGTTCTGAGGTGACATCAGTTGTTCAGCCTGCCCAGTGTCCTCAGATCTCTGGTTGCTTAGGTCCTGCCCAGTGTCCCGATTATTTGTTCTCAGCTGCCCCGTCCTGAGATGTCCATTGCTCAGCCTGCCCCAGTGTTTGAGTGACATCAGTTGCTCAGCCTGCCCAGTGTCCTGAGATGTCTTTGCTGCTCAGCCATTCCATGTTCTGAGGTGACATCGTTGCTCAGTCTGCTCAGTGTCCTGAGGTGAAATCAGTTGCTCAGCCTGCCCAGTGTCCTGAGAGTCTTTGTTGCTCAGCCTGCCCAGTGTTCTGAAGGTGACATCAGTTGCTCAGTCTGGCCCAGTGTTCCTGAGGTGACGTCAGTTGCTCTGCCTGCCTCAGTGTTTTGAGATGACCTTAATTACCCAAGTCCTATCTAGGCTCTGTCTGCCGAGATGACGGCCACGTCTGTCTGCTTTCCAGTCTGCTGCGATGACTACACCTGGTCCAGCTCCGTATCCAGTCTGCTGTGTCGACCCTTCTTCCCAGAGACTCTTTGCTACCTGACCCTGGGGTGAGTGTAGTCTGTGTAGGATTCATTTCCTTCTGGGTAAACTTACATGTACAGGTCAATGATAAAGACCATGACAAGGTTGCAAGTGTCCTATGGAGCCTGGGTTGTTGCACGCTTCTATCCCATAGTCAAAGCCTAACAACCCCACTTCGATCAAAGTAGTACCACCTAAAACAGCGCCATTATGTTGTCGACTCGGGTGATGGCGCTGGGGTTTTGGCGTGAAGCGTGGCTCGGGGAGATCCCGGGGGGGGGGGTTCTTGTCTGGTTGGAACTACCCTCTTCTAGTCTCTTTAGTGGTTGTTGACCATTGTGGGCATCCGGAGTTGCCCTCCGAAGAGGGGGGTAAGTAAGGTCAACTGATTTGCCTTTCTTAGATGTCATATTCCTTGTTCTATTTAGTCCACTAAGTGTCGCTGTTTTGTGTACGGATATCACCTAGTTGTCACTGTTTTGTGAATTCCACTTCCCACCAGCAGAAGGCCATTCACCTTTGGACACATATTAATCATCATGTTCACCTGATTGCCTCGGTTATTTAGACGTCAACCCCTTCAGTTCATTGCAAGCATCGTCGTTTTTTATGGCGCTCTCCCATCATCTGCCTTGCTTCCGTTCCAGACCTCGTTCTTGTCTATCCTAGTGCCTGTTCTAGTTCCTATTTCCATTTCCCTTCATTCTCTTGTCTTTTGTATATAGTCATGTTAGTATTCTTATCATGTTCACTGTGTTTAATAAACAGGTTACCTTGACCACTGCTGCACTTCGATCTCTTTGTACTTTCTTAGCTGCTTTACAGCAGCGCTCATCAAGGGAGCGTAACACACTGTGCTGCCCTACATCTACATGTTTTTCTTTTGTTTTAAATGCAGAATTGAATTGTTCTACATCTATGATTTTACAAATTCCTTAATATCTCTATAATCTTGTTGAAGATTTTGCAAAAACACCTTGGTATATTTAAAGGTTATGTCCACCCCCCAAATTATAATGTATCCTTAAACAAATGAACCCCCAAAACGTATACCTTTCTAGATTAAAATTTGTTTATGTGGCTGAGACATTATCTTGTGTAGTCAATAACACATCAACCAGTCTGGCCCCTTCTGCTGCTACCCTTGTATGGGAAAGGCATGGAGGAGCATTTAGGGAGCCTCGGAATTTTTTTTACATTTTAATTTAGGGTACACATGCCCTTTAAAGGAGAACAAAACCCAAAATAAAAAGACAGCTCCTCAGATATTAGAATTTTTAGCTAGTAAAACCGTATGCCTCTCACCTCAGAATTCAGCCTCTCTCTTAGTGTAGAAATCATTTATAGAACATTTTAGGTTACTGGTAATCTGTGATGTCACTGCTGCTTTCTAGTGTTGCCTCTTTGTGGTGGTCTCAGATCCAAAACTCCTTCTAAACCAGGTTCCTTGTGTTTGTATCCCCCCCCCCCCCCCTTAATGCTTTGCTGCATGAACCAAAAGTCCCCACCTGCTGGTGTTTCTATGACAATCATCAGAAACTGTTTTAGGAGACTGTGCTTAACTGTGTGGGATAGATATGTATTTATGAGGCAGCCATTTGTTAAAGGGCATCTATAGTGAAAAAAAACACATTGCCCCTTTGCAAAGTTAAATTCATGTACTCTGTGCTGCCTTAATCCTATATCTGTCACTGACTCTGTTTAACCACGGTGTCAGATCTATGTGCAGCACTCCCCCCTTCTCCCTCCCCTCTGTTACCTCCTCCATGTCTCAGCTCCGGCTAACCGACAAGCTTTTTATGTGCAGTAGGAGTTAAAAGTTCAACATCCTGAAAAACACACCCACGCACAGTGGCCAATAGAAAGTAAGCTGTCCTGGAGACACGGAAGAAGGAGATCAGTACAGTTTACGATCTCTCACTTTGTGACCCATCATCAATCAGTGAAAGCTATTAAGAAGGGGGGTCAAGTGCAGCCTTATATCTAACATCAAAGCTACCTTTCTCCCCCTGCTAATGCTGTTATCTCTATGTTTATTACAGAGCAGGGAGGGGGGATCACATCACAGGGATTTGATTGACAGTACAAGTAGGAGTAGAGGAATGCAATCACGTATTCTTCTAACTGGTGTATCTCAGGACAGAGAGGGAATCTGAAAAAAGTGAAGACACTCTGGGGGTTGTAGGGAATTATAGAACACATGGAAAGAAAGAAAAAAAAGTTCATTTTCCCACTATAGATGCCCTTTAAGCCCATTTCTATGTTTACACTTTATATATTTCCAGACTCCTTTTCAATAACTACTGAGGTATGGGCAGTGAATTATTGCAGTAATCAATGTGCAACAGTTTCTGAATCTTGGGGGCATGGAAAGGTAAGCAGCTTCAGGGAGTGACCTCACCCCATAAGAGCAATGTACTAACAGGGCTATTCAATAAAGGTTCTTATCGTTTAAAATGGTGCTAATTTTGCCCCAACCAATCAGATGTTAGCTTTCAAATGTTAAATAAGTTCTGATAGGCTGGGGCAAATGTAGCACCAATTTAAACGATAAGAACTTATATTGAATAACCCTGTAAGAGTTATATTAATGCAATTACTATTAATACTAAACTTCTTATACTGTATAGATAAAACACATTTTTAAAAAAAAAAAAAAAAATTCATGCAACATCTGCCCTATTACATCCTTAATTGCACTTTCCCACCACTTGTAGTTTCACAGATTCTATCCCTTCTTAGTTCACTGTCTGCCAGTGTATAAATATTTCCTCCATCATCAGTGTTTATCACTAGCCTAGTGTTAATCTGGTTGGACCTAACAAGGAGTTTTCTGTGGAGTGAAACGGCACAACTGATTTTTAACTAGGATTCATACCATTCTGTTTTTGAGATATCCCTTTGTGTTTTTTGTGTTTTGTCCTACACTCTACGGAAGTTTTCTCTGTAAGTTTTGCAACAAAAGACGGAACTAGTGAGTGCTCACACCTATCTCTTTCAAGGACCTTTGTGCTCGTCACAGGACTTATCGAAAAATGAACGAACATTTGGATCGAACCATTGGCGACAAGAGCACAATTAAAAAGTGTTTGTGCTCACTATTGCTGTGTGTTGGCTGATGAGATGTACACTAAGAGGGGAACAGTTAACTGTGTCATAGCACATTGCAAGTTGCATTCGTGCCTACTGTTAGGTGAACCTGGAGCAGCCTTCCAGGGAAACTATGTTCTGTGCAAGGTGTGAGTGGGTTTGACCCGTATCATGTGAAGCTGAGGTGGAGAGTCTAAGGGGCAGCGTGCAGCCTTGCCGTATTGGCAGTAACTGGGGGGTCTGCAGGCACTGGCTGGTGCCAGTATATGAGGTGGGGTGGAAGATGGAACCAAGGGATGTTTATGAATGGCGGTATTTTGTTATGGTTACAGGGGAATAGGGGACAGAGACAAGAAGGATCAGGTGGGGCTTCTTCCCCTAGATGGTGTGTCCCAGTCCCACAGATTTGCCGTGCCTTATGGTAATGAATGTAGGGGACACCTCAAGAATTGGGGTGTATGGAGGGGGCTAGTCCCTTGACCCCCCGGGGACTTGCCATCTCTGATACAAAGGGATGAGAACGAATGGTCATGAATGCAAGGCAAGGTGTATTGTAGGGGGACCTTCCATTTATAAGGAGGTAGATTGGGTAATCTGCTGCCAAGACCCATACATCGTCGCGAACTGTGTGCTTGTCCTGGCCGGTGCTAGGGTTCGGCATTTGGGTGGATTCGTTGAGACATGATTATTGGGTGGGGCCGGGTGTGACCCGGTTTGGTCTTGGTTCACATTGGTGCCAATGACAAAGTTATTTGGAGGTCTCGTAAATGGTTAGAGGTGGAGGTGAGGTCCTTAACTGATTTCCTAAGCTAGGGGCCAAGATAAAAGCAAGGACCTTCCAGGGTATGTTTCTGAATACTAAACCCGGCAGCCACGTGCTAAGCCATGGAGACAGCGGGAGCTTCGGAGGCAGGTCAATCCCATGAGCAAGGGAGTGGTGTAGAGGAAGAAGGGTTTTTGGGTTTAGTGAGAACTGGGCAGGATTTGCTGTCGGGCTACAGGCTTCTTTAGTAGGGATGGTTTGCACCTCCACTGATGGTTGGTGCAGCGGTTTTGTAGGGGAGAAGATGGCTAGAGGGTTGGAGGAAGATTTAAACTAGGTTGGTTGGGGAGGGTATTAACATTCCCACTGGGATAGTAGTCCAGGAGGAAAGCAGGGTGTAGATATGCCAGTGGTTGGCGGAAATGGGGGTGTGGCTAAGCATTAGGGATAGGGAGGCATGTGTAATTAAAGTGTACGAATAAATTACCAGGATCATAAATCTAAAATGTATTTTTGCAATGCAAGAACCAAATGGGTGAATTGGAAATGATGGCATTGAATGAAAAGTATGAATGTAACAGGTTAGCACAAAACGTGGTTAAACAGTTCTGCGACGATGGGCTGTAAATATCGAAGGATAGGCCTTTTTTAGGGCAGGATAAAAAAAAAGGAACGGGGAGGATATGTGTTTATTTAAAAAAGAATTAAAGCCAAATTTAAAAGAAAAACTAACTGGTGATATGGAAAATGATAAGTTGAGGCAATATGGTGGAATTAGGCAACAGGAAAGAGGTAAATGTTCATTTTTGGTGTCTGTATAAGCCGCCAAATGCGAGCAGAGAGGAGTGAGTCAACTTCCATATGCAGTTTGGCAAGGGCTGCAAGTTTGGGGATGTTGCGCATTCTATGGGGGACTTCCATTACCCTGACATTTGTTGGTGTGGGGGAACTGCCATCAAAGAAAAAGGCGCTGAGTTTCCTGATTTGCTGCAGGATTAATTTTCTCTCACATGTGGTTGAGGTTTCCTACTAGAAAAGGAGCTCTGTTGGATCTGGTAATACCTAACATTGTGGAGCGCATTATAGATATAAAGGTTACCTGGATGGCTTAGGGAATATGACCATGAAATAGTGGCATTTGGACTTGTTTATCGAAAGGCAAAGGGCGCTGGGTTCCAAAGCACATTTATTTCAAGGTAAGCAATCTTCCCAGGTGTTAAAAGGGCAGTCTCTTCAGAATGTCAACTGGATATGTATTATCAGGTAAATGTACGAACGAATGGACTGATGTGTTCACGGGGATTTTAGCCAGTTCACATCTATAATTTATACCCTTGGGAAATAAATGTAAAAAAAAAAATACATCCGCGCCATGTGGCTGAAATTTCTGGATGTAACGAGGCAAATGGAAAGGAAGAAAAGGCATTTAAACTTTTAAGGCAGAGTGAAATGGAAAGGGCCTTCGGGATTAATAAAAAACTGTAACAGAGTGTAAGAAGCAATCACACTAGCCTAAAATTAATAATGAGTTAGGATACGAAGAAAGCATCATAAGCCTTAAAAATATTTTTTAAGTATATTAATCGTACGAAGATGATGACGGTATAATGTGGCACCATTAATTTTAAATGGGGATAGTTAGTTTACGGAGGATGCGATCATCAAAAGTCTTTAATAATTTTGTTTATCCTTTGTATACTATAGAGTATAGTAGCAATAATGGTATAAAAGATTCAAGTGCACTTTGGTTTAACCGACGATATTGGGTACAGAAAGAACGAAAGAAAGGTTACTATTAATAATCTCCTGGACCGTGATAAAATACATCCTCCGGGTACTTAAGGCCATCTAGGCCATTGTTTATTCTTATTTTTGCTGATTCCCTCATGTCCGGTGGTGTGCCTCTGGATTGGAAAAAAGGCGATGTTCTTCAATCTTCAAAAAGGGTAGTCTTTTCACAGCCGGGTAATTCACACGGCCTGTAAGTGTTAACTTAGTGGTGGGGATCCTGGAAAGTTTAATAAGAACATGTTTTCTCGAGAGTATGTTTCACAGGACTGGGAACTTAGAATAGTAACCAGCATGGATTAGGAGGAATGATCTTGTCAACTACTTTGCTTGGCTTTTAGTGAGGAAGTAAGTACGAATTTAGACTCTGGCATACATAGATGTAAGTTTACGTGTTTGCAACAGGCTTTTGATACAGTCCCCCTATAGGCGACTAATGTATAAGCTTAGAGGTCTGTTGTTCTGGGGTAGATCACATTTGATACATGGATAGAAACTTGGTTAATGAATAGGATGCAGGAGTAAGTTGTTAATGGGCTTCATATAAGACTAACGTGCTAAGTGGGGGTGCCCAGGGTTCTGTTGCTGGGGGCGCTTCTATTTATCTATGTATATTAATGATTTGGAAGATGGGTATGTCAGCAAGGTTTCTGTTGTTTTGCTGACGACACAAAACTTTGTCGACCATTAAAACCTTCAGAGGATGTGCAAATCGTTTGCAAGGGGATCTAGATATTTACTCACAATTGGGCCTGCTGAGTGGCAGATGAAATTCAATGTTGATAAATGTAAGGTGAATGCTTTTGGACTTAAAATCACTTGTGCTACTTATACTATAAATGGCTCTGTTTTAAGTGAATCCCTGTTGTAAAGGGATCTTGAGTTTTGGGGTGGATAACAAACTTAAAGGTAGCAAGCAGTGCCAGGCGGCAACAGCCAGAGCAGCATGGTATTGTTCTTGTCTAACGAGGGAATGGATTCAATGAGGAAAATGTAAATTCTCCCTCTTTACAAAGCATTGGTAAGGCCTCATTTGGAATATGCAGTGCAATTTTGGATCACTGTGTACAAAAAGGACATCTTTGAAATGGAAAGGTTCAGAGAAGGGCAAACTAAATTAATAGGGGGATTGGGGGAGCTTGAATATGAAGAGAGACTGGAAAAGTTACAATTATGTAGCTGGAGAAAAGGCGCTTGCGTGGGGATATGATTACTGTGTATAAATACATTAACGGGCCATCACAATAAACTATCTTGGGATTGTTCACCAATAGAACAGTCACAAGGACACGTAGGACATCCCTTAAGACTTGAAGAAAAAGGTTTAGACTTCAAGCTTGGAAAGGTTTTTTCACTGTGAGAAAGGTAAAGCTATGGAACTGTCTTCCAGTGGACGTTGTATTGGCAGGTTCATTGGTCAGTTTATCAAAAAAAGCTGATGAGTTTCTGCAAACAAGGAATGTTGCAAGTTACTGGTATTGATACATAAAGTAGAGTTTGATCCAGGGAATTTCCGATGCCACTTGGAAGTCAGGAGGAATTTTTCCCCCTTCATAATTTGGTGTTTTTTTTTTTTTTTCCTTTCCTCTGGATCAACAGTAGGCAGGAAATGAAGGATATTGCTGATGGGTTTGGAACTGGAGGACGATATGTGCGTTTATTCAACCTCAATACTCTACATACTAAGTCAGTCCTCTCCCTCCACCAGACAGTGTAAAGTCTACCATGATAATATTAAGGCTACCTTGATTAAAGAGCACGGGAGATACTTCAATAAATACTTGAAAGGAGGGTCTGTCTAACACTGGCTAATGACTGGAGTGACCCAGCAAATGAACTGGAGGGCTGAACATTACTGGATATGAACTGGAGGGCCCAGGTTAATAAACACCGAAGGCTGATGTAACATTGGCTACTGAAATGGAGGGCTGACTAATATAAATGCATTAATAACCCTGGGGAATCTTGAAATATGAGACAGATTGGATAAGTTTACAATTATGCACACGTTGAGGAAGGTGCCTTGGGTGGCACTATGAGCAACTGTATGAACATATTAATGGGTCGGAACAATAATACGGGAGGCATTGGTTCACCAATAGAAAAGTTGAGGACACGCGACTTCCCTTACGTTGGGGGGAAAAGTCGTTTTAGTCTTATGTTCAAAGGGGTTTTTGCACTGTGAACCCGGGAAAACTATGGAACGGCTTCCATGGGAAGTGGTAACGGCAGTTTATTGGATGTTTAAAAAAAAGCTGGATGAGTTTTCTAAAAATAGAATGTTTTGCATGTACTGGAATTGATACATAAAGTTTTATTCTGACTGTCGCAATTGTTTTTTAAGAGGTCCCTCAGCAGCATAGCAAACATTAGTTTTGGTCCAAATGTTTTAAAGAATTTGGGTGGGGCATTTGATAAGCCTCATTATGGATTTCCAGATTGTACAGTCTCCTGCTAGGACTGAACGACAAACTCCAAAAAACATCAAGCAAACTTGTGAATTTGCTATTGCTACCTGATGTAATGGCATGTTTGATTAATTTGCCCATACTTGTAGTTGCCCTCCGACTGATCCACAACTTCATTAATATACCAAAACAAGATTCTATACATATAACACTCCAATAAATTCGAAAAAAAGAGTTTAAGCATTAAACAATTGGTGGTCTTTTGGTGTGTTCTTGCGTTTTCATGCCATGGATGGTATGAATTAAACAAAGTACAGCATTAACGTAGCTGAAGGTGTGTAACTTCCAGAAATAATATGTTTGGGGGGTATTTCTTAGTTACAAGGATGTTAGTGTAAAAAAAAAACAGACTGTTCAAATATAGAGCTGGTTAATTTTTTTGGTTACTGCCATTTGACATTGGTCCCCCTTTGGGTTAATTGGTAGCCATGTCTCTGGGTACAGGTATGGCATACCTTTTTATTCAGGAGGGGTTAGGCTTTCATATTTGAGATGCTTTTTAAACTTTCCTTTTTAGTTAAAATTCGCATTTGATATTGTCTCTGAAAGGAAAATGTGAGAAAAAAACTTACAATTGGGGCGTATCTGCATTGGACCAAAACTTACCTCACTTCTAAATTGTGTATACTTGGGAGTATCAGAGCTTTTAGAAACAGTAAGATTTTTGTAATCTTACTTTTTGTAATCTTACCTTAAGATAACATTTTGCCCAAAAATCCAGTAAAATCTTCAGAAAAGTTACACATTCTCTTACCATGTTAAAGTACAATTTGTGCTGACAAAAACAATGTATAATTTTCTACTGTAAACTTTGACTGAACCAAAACGTCTAAAATCCCGAAATGTTTCGGCACAGAATGCACACAAAGTCATTATCGTACGCGATTGTGGGCCCAATTCTTGTGCGTTTTGTGTTTGCGCATGCAATTTTGCCATTTTTTTGTTATGGAAATGCAGCGTTAACGCACCAAAATCGCATGCGCATCGGAAACGCAATAGCAAGCGCAAGACACATGCGCAAACACGCGCAAAAACGCTAGTGTGGCCTAGTCCTAAGTCTTTAATAAATGCATTAAGGTATAGTTCACTTTTGCAGTTGCGCATTGCACAGCTGTGCACACTAGTAAATCTCAATGAAGCTGTTTGCACCTCCCAGCATGTTTCTGCAATTTTAATATTTTATTAATATATCATGGATAATAGGGGCTTGCTATTATGTTTGCAGGTCACCCACTCACGGTATCCTAAGTATTATTGTTGGAGAATTACACACCATCCTTTCTTGCCTCTAACTAATAATAACCTCTGTGATTTTGCCTTGTTGTTACTATTTATGTCAACTAATAGCTGGCATTAATAGTAGCACATGTCCAGCCACTGGCCATTAATGAATAGCTTGTGGCGGCTGTAACAGTGTCTCTAGTGATGCTCACGCAGATGCCGCAAGCAAGGGGTTATATAGTAGTATTTACTATATATATTCAATTATAACTAATAATTATATTATACTTTTATTCTCAATAGATGAAAAGGGCAGTTTTCTGTAATATATTCTTTTTTATGTTGTTTCGTAGGCTCATCTTTGAAATTAGAAATATGTTTAGAGATTTATCAAAGGTCAGGTAGATATTAGTGTAACAGCTGTTTAAAGGTCAATGTAGAAACAGGTCAAAAGTCAAATAACAAAGTTTTCACAGAATTGTCTAGAAAATGCAAGGATTACATGTTGTAGGTTCCCCTGCTACGTTCAATAAGAATAAGCTCCACAATAAATTAATACCTCAAGAAACTCATTATTATGAAGATAGAGGTGTGTGCACTTTAATATCTACACAGTCTGTCAAACACAGGCTAAAAAACATAAACCCTGACTCCTGCAGAGATTAATTTAAATAATTGCAAAATGTACTTTTATAAGATAGAATTCCAAATCTGTTTTTTGTTTATGTATGAAACAAAGACCAGAGTTGGGGATTAATGATGCTCATTGGGCTAATCCTAGTTAATTAGCTAAATGGCACATATAAAAATATAGCAGACACCATTATCGTTAACATACATGTTTTCATGATCCCTATCCTTACGGTGTATTTTGTGGCTTGTACCAGCTGTTTGCAGAAGTTTGGGATTTCTGTGTAGAACAGGAAAT
Organism: Hymenochirus boettgeri; assembly: GCA_019447015.1. NCBI lineage: Eukaryota > Metazoa > Chordata > Amphibia > Anura > Pipidae > Hymenochirus > Hymenochirus boettgeri. The sequence goes on along the minus strand of CM033472.1, from coordinate 94,797,040 downwards.
CTGAAAGCATTCAAAAAATTCATGCAACATCTGCCCTATTACATCCTTAATTGCACTTTGAATGCTTTCAGATTTCCTGTTCTACCCACAGAAATCCCAAACTTCTGCAAACAGCTGGTACACAGCCACAAAATACACCGTAAGGATAGGGATCATGAAAACATGTATTGTTAACGATAATGGTGTCTGCTATATTTTTATATGTGCCATTTAGCTAATTAACTAGGATTAGCCCAATGAGCCATCATTAATCCCCAACTCTGGTCTTTGTTTCATACAATAAACAAAAAACAGATTTGGAATTCTATTCTTATAAAAAGTACATTTTGCAATTATTTAAATTAATCTCTGCAGGAGTCAGGGTTTATGTTTTTATTAGCCTGTGTTTGACAGACTGTGTAGATATTAAAGTGCACACACCTCTATATTAATAATAATGAGTTTCTTGTAGGTTATAATTTATTGTGGAGCTTAATATCTTATTGAACGTAGCCAGGGGAACCTACAACATGTAATCCTTGCATTTTCTAGACATATTCTGTGAAAACTTTGTTATTTGACTTTTGACTCTTTCTACATTGACCTTTAACAGCTGTTACACTACATATCTACCTGACCTTTGATAAATCTCTAAACATATTTCTAATTTCAAAGATGAGCCTACGAAACAACATAAAAAAGAATATATTACAGAAAACTGCCCTTTTCATCTATTGAGAATAAAAGTATAATATAATTATTAGTTATAATTGAATATATATAGTAAATACTACTATATAACCCCTTGCTTGCGGCATCTGCGTGAGCATCACTAGAGACACTTGTACAGCCGCCACAAGCTATTCATTAATGGCCACGTGGCTGGACATGTGCTACTATTTAATGCCAGCTATTAGTTGACATTAAATAGTAACACAAGGCAAAATCACAGAGGTTATATTAGTTAGAGGCAAAGAAAGATGGTGTGTAATTCTCCAACAAATAATACTTAGGATACCGTGAGTGGGTGACCTGCAAACATAATAGCAAGCCCCTATTATCCATGAATATATTAAATAAAATATTAAAATTGCAGAACATGCTGGGAGGTGCAAACAGCTTCATTGAGATTTACTAGTGTGCACAGCTCTGTGCAATGCGCAACTGCAAAAGTGAACTATACCTTAATGCATTTATTAAAGACTTAGGACTAGGCCACACTAGCGTGTTTTGCGCGTGTTTGCGCATGTGTCTTGCGCTTGCTATTGCGTTTCCGATGCGCATGCGATTTTGGTGCGTTAACGCATGCATTTCCATAACAAAAAAATGGCAAAATTGCATGCGCAAACACAAAACGCACAAGAATTGGGCCCACAATCGCGTACGATAATGCACTTTGTGTGCATTCTGTGCCAGAAACATTTCGGGATTTTAGACTTGTTTGGTTCAGTCAAAGTTTACAGTAGGAAAATTATACATTGTTTTTGTCAGCACAAATTGTACTTTAACATGGTAAGAGAATGTGTAACTTTTCTGAAGATTTTACTGGATTTTTGGGCAAAATATGTTATCTTAAGGTAAGATTACAAAAAGTAAGATTACAAAAATCTTACTGTTTCTAAAAGCTCTGATACTCCCAAGTACAACAATTTAGAAGTGAGGTAAGTTTTGGTCACAATGCAGATACCGCCCAATTGTAAGTTTTTTTCTCACATTTTCCTTTCAGAGACAATATCAAATGCGAATTTTAACTAAAAAGGAAAGTTAAAAAGCATCTCAAATATGAAAGCCTAACCCCTCCTGAATAAAAAGGTATGCCATACCTGTACCCAGAGACATGGCTACCAATTAACCCAAAGGGGGACCAATGTCAAATGGCAGTAACCAAAAAAATCAACCAGCTCTATATTTGAACAGTCTGTTTTTTTTTTACACTAAACATCCTTGTAACTAAGAAATACCCCCACAAACTATATTATTTCTGGAAGTTACACACCTTCAGCTACGTAATGCTGTACTTTGTTTATTCATACCATCCATGGCATGGACGCAGTTCTTTGCAGAATTTCGCACTTTTAGCAGATTATTGGAAAAAAATTAACAAAAATAATTTAAAAGGTAGAAATCATGCCGAAACCTGATGGAATAAAAAAAAATTACTAAATATCAATGTGCCAAATATCCTGAATCAAACGGTATGCCATATGCATGGTTACACATGTGGACATGGAAGTGAAAAGCCACGAAGTGAGACAATGCACGATGGCTCAGAAAAAGCAAAAATATTTAGCCAACTCCGAATTTGAAAAGTCTTCACTTTTTTTCACAAAACACCCCCATAACTCAGAAATACCCCCACAAACTATATATTCCTGAAATCTACACACCTTCAGCTATGTAACGCTATGGTTTGTTCATTAAAACCATCAATGGTGTGGGCGCAGTTCGTCATAGAAGGTTGCACTTTTCTGAAACAATGAACAAAAAACAACTTCAAAAGGTAGAATTCATTCCAAAACCCCATGGAAATTCTGAATATCAATCTTCCAAACTCAAAAATACACTTCAAAACTATGTAATCTACACACCTTCAGCTACACAACGGTGCCATTCTTTCTTGCATACCACTAAAGGCGTGGGCACGTTTCAAGTTTCAAAGTTAAAAATCATGCCGAAACCTGATGGAATAAAAAAAAAAAAACTAAATATCAATGTGCCAAATATCCTGAATCAAACGGTATGCCATATGCGTGGGTGCACACAGAGACATGGCCACCAACTAACTCAAATGGGACACATGCACAAGTGCAATTACAAGAAAAAAAATCAAAGTGCTCTGTAATTTGAACAGCCTATTATTTTTCAGAAAACAGCCCCGAAACTTGGAAATACCCTCCACATACTATATATTTTTGGAATCAACACAACTTGTAACGGTCATGCTTTCATACATGAAGAATTCCAGATGCTGTAATCCACAGAGCTCTGTGCTTTTAGGAGATTTTGTGAAAAAATAAGATGATTCAAAAGTTAAAATCCTATCTAAAAGTAAAAGTAAAAAAAAACACTGACTGTCAATTTCCATATGTCCTGAATCAAACGGTATGCCATATGCGTGGGTGTAAACAAAGATGGGAGCTAAAATGGGATGCATACACTTTTGAAAATATTATAGGCCAGGGTCCGGAAGACACATGTTTGCTCCCCCGGAAAAGCAGCTCAGGACACGATGGACTGTATCTCACATAACAACTGAGGGTGTTGACAGTTATTATATACCACGAGGCTGTTTGTTGGATAATAACATACCGATTATATGGTACAAAAATCACTGATGATTAACTTACCACTAACCTGTGGACTAGGCGTACCCGTAGTAGGAATTTTGGAAATTAATGACAGGAATTGCTGAGGGAAAGGAGACGCATAGCTGATTCAGTGTTTGGCTGATTACATCACAGATTCCAAGATTTACAAGGAATGACTGACTTGGACATAGTCATTATGAAATGTGAGAAACTATGGATCTGAACTTAGGACATGTGGGATACAGCCATGTTTAGAAAAATAGCTAGAGTGTAAACGGGATACCAAGGGGGTACGTTAGTTGAGGATTCCGACTTTTCAGATATTGACAGATCTTTTATGGAATGCATGGAATGACATTTATCAGAGAATTCGTTTAATTTAAAATGCAATTAAGTTTTGGTTCATCATAAACAGAAACATAAGTGATCAACGGGATCTGTATCAAATACAGGACCTATTAGCTGTCAGGACACGGATGTCTCATACAACGATAGTATGGACTTAAAAATCAAAAAAACATTGCCAAATGGAGACGAGATTGAAATCTGTTAAACGTAAGTAAATTCAAAGGGATAAAACTGGATGTATGGTTAAACCATGATTACTTGGAACGGTGATCAATATTTCCCAAAGTCTAGGTCCGTCCGTCGACTAAAATCACTAAAACCTCAGAATGGAAGGAAGAGGGAGGAGGACCTGAATGGATAGAACGGAGTTCAGACTGACATCTGAGACACCAAAAGACGTCTAGACGGATGCCAGAAAAGGAGAGTCATCGGAACGGAATCAACTATATCTATTTTATAGTCCGAGACATATCATGAGCGAAAACAGAGGACAACCACAATGGAAGGGGTTCAAAGAATCACAGGGATTACACGCGAACGTCAACGCAACAAGAAGGGCATTAAGAGAGGTAGAAGGAGAAGCTCCAAGATTACAGACGATCCGGTTACCACAGCGTTATCAGAAAGGAAACAGATAGGACAACACATATGTCCACTCAAGGTACTTTAGATACAAGATGACAGTGATACTAAAATGTCATTCAATTATCCTCAACAGCTTTGTCAACAGTGCGAATCAGGTACAAATAAGGATGTTAACCTTTTGGTCCCCTCTATCTCGTATGGAACACAAGTTGCGACTTAGTGGGACATTCAGTTAAATTTGTTAGGAAACTAAATTTAAGAGACATTTTGAAATCAAAGTCTCGACTGAAGATACGTCTAATTATTACTAATACTGAATGTGTTTTGGGAGAAAACTTTCCTTTTCAGGCATGCAACAGACGGAGGTTTTGTTAGCACATCCCCGGCTTGAACCACAACCATACAGATGTCTCCCGTGGAGCATATATTGATCGTTACTTAGATACAAACTGATTCTTATGGATATGAAACATTGTGTGTTATTAAGGGGCCTAGTATATTCTATGTGAAGACTTCAGGGTTTAAAGAAAAAATCAACTTGTTACCGCTTTTCATAGTAAAAGCTCACATATTGATAAATTTTTAAGACTAGTGGTGAGGAGAACTAGACTCTTGAACTATCTAATAACCAAAAATAATATCGCATGCCTAGAACGTAGAGCCATGAAGGATTTACCAACAATAGAATATGTCATACGGACCCTCAGAAAGGGGGGATCTATAGTTGATTGGACTCTCATATAGGTCTCTGAAGCATAAAAGACAGATTAGGAGATCCTACCACATATTACATTAAAAAATGATCCCACTCCATAGTTTCTGATAAAATATGAGGGAATTTAGCGAATGGATACGTAATACTATTCATTAACAGATGAATTTGAGTATCTAATGTCAATACAACCGAGTTTACCTATTTTCCATTGGTGCCCTAAGGTACACAAAGTATCGACAACGTCAACGGGTTAGACCATAGTGTGCAGGTATGGTGCCCTCAACGAACATCGAGTGAATAGTTGACACATTATTGATCCTTTTGTTTTAGAACTACCCAGCTATTAAGAGACATACGATTATTAAAGTAAATTGAGTGTGTGACCTGGAGCCCACATAAAATGGCTCTGATGGGATGATCTTCTTGTACTCATCCAGACAAAACCCCCCCCCCCCCCAATAAAGGAGTGAAGCCATTAAATTCTGGCTATATCTTTTGGAATATCCAAATTACAAAACGAATTGTAATTCTTTATCTAGTTTGGGTAGTATGTATTATGACCACTAACTAGTTTTTCATGTTCGATAGTCATTTTACATACATCAAAGGGGCTGCGAGGGGGCGAATTCCCATCGTACTGCCAAACCTATACATGGGTCTTTGGGAAAATCAACTATATCTCCATGAGGATAATCCTTATTGCACAACATAGTGAAATAATTTTCGCGTATATTGATGACCATCATCATAAATTGGGAAGACTCAACGAACTAAATTAGATACCTGTTGGGTACTTAGCGTAAACAATCAGGATTCCGTTATAAATTGTTACATGATTTAATTATAATGCATACGAACAGAATTTCTGTAATGTCATTACAGCTAACAAGCAAAATGGTGATAGATACTAGACTATATCGTAAACCATTTCTCGTAACACTCTTGTTAACAACTACCTCTGTTCATCCAACGACCACGAGTCAGGGGGGGAATTCCATTAGCAATTGTTAGAGAACTTCGCCGTTTAGGTACTACATGGGATAATTTCATACAGAGCCTGGATCATGGGATCGTAGAATTGTTGTCTCGAGGGCTATCAGAATTCCAGAAATATCCTCACCTTACATGACATTAATCTTGGATACACAAACGTCATAAGTAAAGACTAAAATTGTGTCCAAATTGGTGGCATCTTTTGGAGACCCCTATTTTGGGTCGTATCTATCGAGAGACCCAATTCTCATTCCCATAAGCTCGAGGCATTTGGGCTCCATAGTATCTCCCAGTATGTTTGATCTCACACATCAGCAATACATGGCTATTCACTATTGGGATGTTTAGAGAAACATGTCTCAGATGTGTAATGCATGTAAATGTTATGAAACCGTCTAAAACAGTTTAAAAGTAACACCAATGGAGAGGACGTGAGATACAAGAATTTTTGCAAATGCAAAAACCCAAAGGGTATTTAAATAGTATACTTGGCACTTTGTTCTTGTGGCCTACAATATATTGGCAAAAGAATATTAGAACCTTGGCCACGTATTACAAGAAACACATGAAATGCCTTACCAAAATGGACTTAAGGTCCGCCATAGCAAAATGTGGTATAGACCACTATATGGCAATGACCGGACATCTTCCTTTCAGGCTATTGATTATGTAAGACGAGACATTAAAAAGGGATATTGACAGACAAGATTCTAAGAAGGAGCTAAGTGGATATTATACCGTAATGAAAACCACATTCCCCTCAGGGGTGTCAATAGAGATTTTGAATTAAGCCTTCTTAGTAATACTTCTATGAATGCAGTCATCCCTCACCTATTTTTGCTTTTTTTTTTAATACTATACTGCATATTTATATCAGATCTAAGCAGCACATCTACATCTTATATATCTACATCTTATATTGCCTAAAGTAATATCCTAACATTGGTAGTGTCTTTATTATATTTGTATACTATGTATACTTATTTCGTTACTATTATCCACACTACCACTATTGTATGAAATTATACATGTCCATCATGTTTCCATTGTACTTAAGATTACAATGGATAGACCTGTATTCCGAGTCTCTTATATTAACATTCACATTTATATCTAGGGGTCTCATTACGCTTCCGACTACCTCTTGCATATCTTGTAACTGTGTTGATGATGGCCTTCAGTTTTTCATGGGTATATATACTATGTACATATGGATTTATGTTGGTTTTTTGCGATTATTCATAAGAAACATTTATTGGTGGTATCATTATCTATTTAGTCACTGTAGCATTGTAGTCTCTAATGAGCTATTAGGTGTTCGCCTTTTTCCCTACTTCTTCCCCCCCCCTCGTTTGTCAGTTTATATGACATAAGATATTGAGTGGCGTTATTATAATGAGCCCCTACTGTAGGTATTGGATAGTAAGTCTCTCCATATATCTCTTTTGCACGATGTGCCCTGTTCTTTTTAGCAATACATGTGATGTTTTTAACATTGTTTGAGTGGCTCACAGGTTCCACATTTTAGCTCCTCCTTGGTCTAGTCTTTTAATAGTGACTTAACTCCATGGTGATTTGCCTCTGATGTAAGGGACGGGACGTCACGAAACCGCGTCAGGCATACCAGTGTCTCTTTCGAGTATGCCTTGTGGGTTGGTACCCAGCACTACGTGTTTAACGGATTGTTAACAATAAAATGATGCTTTTACATGACTGAGTAGCGAGCAGCCTACTTCAGTTTTTGTTACACTTTTGGAATTGCATTGGCAGCAAGCTGTGATACGACCAGGGTCATTTCATTCATAGTTGCCAACCATACCTTTTTTTGCAGGACAGTCCCTCATTTTATCATTTTGTAACACTCTCTTTTTTGTCAGACTGGATTGGTCAAAGAGCAGACCAATGGTGAAATTTTCCAGGGCCCTAGATATTTAGTGAACCCAGCAGACCTTTAAATTTTTATCACTGCTCTAGCTGCTACTACCAAAGAACCGATGACACCCACCCACCCACAAATACCTTTACTGCTGTAAATAAAGTATACTTAAGGGGGGCATGGTATTAAAGAGGTCATGTCTAAAACGTGCGGCGGTGAAATATTTCAGAAATGTTGCCATCTGCTTTATTATCTTCCACCTCCACTATGTTGTTTCTACAAGTAGAACTATAAAATTGGTAATTTGGAGGGTATACCACTTGCAGGTCTGCACAATGTTTGTTCTATACAGTATGTTTACCAATCAAAAAAGTACTGTCCTAGAGTATGCATATATATTCTATAAAACTAATGCAGCAGTAGAGCTGCCTGTGAGAAATTGTGCATAAATAAAAACACACTTTTCCTACACTTCAACCTGGGTTACCAGATCATCTAATAGGGACATACTTGATAAATGAAAATATCAGGGCTGCTTTGCTAATTGCAAAATTGCATGGTTGCGCTGAATGCAAAGTGACTGCAATCAAACAGCATTAATTCAAACTCAGCCGTGCTATAGGTATTTTTAAAAGGTGTTTATACATGCTTCTCACTGATTTGACAACTCTGCTTACCACCCACCACCCTCAAAGGTTCTTAATTCATTACCTATAGTTAGTGGAAAGAAGCCTGGAAAAACAGTGCAAACATAAAAATATAAAAGTATTAGCAGATAGATCAGCAATAAACACACTTCTCTAAATAGTGCAGCTAGGTGTAAAAAGAAACACAGAAAAACACATCCAGAAAAGCTTACAAATATAATGGGGTTAACAGGTGGTTGCTGCATAAATACACATGCAAAGGGTTAATAGCATAGTCTCCCAAACCACCTGATCATATTCACTGCCCATTCTCGGATGATTGGCTGGGAGACACTGGCTGGTGGAGAATTACACAGCTTAGCATGAAGGGATGCAAACACAAGGAACCTAGGGCCATATTTATAAAGACATACAGGGAGATTCAATAAAAGTTCTTATCATTTAAAATGGTGCTAATTTTGCCCCATCCAATCAGATCTTATTGAACATTTGAAAGCTAACATCTGATTGGTTGGGGCAAAATTAGCACCATTTTAAAAGAACTTTTATTAAATAACCCTGATAATATCTCTATTTCATCATCGACTGAGCCTGTACTTTTACAAAAAGCATGTGCAGAAGGAGAGGCAGCACTAGAAAGCTGCATTGACATTACAGATACCCAGTAACCAGAAATATTCTAAAAATTACTACACTCAGAGGCTGAATTCCGAGGTGAAAGTCATAAGATTTTAATAAGTGCTAATTATAGGATCTTAGTAGCTGCCTTTGTATTTTAGGTTTTGTTCTCCTTTTTAAAAGTCTAGAAGTCTCTATGTTAGTTTCTAACCTTGCCAAAGAAAACAAAGCAAAAAAACATCAAAACATTAATGGGAAATAGAAGTCTATCCATTTGGTCTCAATATTTTGTTAAATAAATATTTTAAGAAAATACTTATTTATCAAATTAGAGTTTTGAAAACATGATAGATTTCCATAAAGATGCCTATTGAAAACCTAAAGCATTTTCCTGGGTATAATCAGACTTTTGTATAGCGAAGTAACACAATCTTGAAAAAAAAATGAGTTTGCTCTGTAAACACTAACATTATGAGACTATACATCATTCAGAGAAAAATATAATATGTATGTATCTGATGTATATGTATTTAATGTTTCTATGTATTCAAGAGGAAATCCACTTTGAGAAAATGTCACATAGAGTTTGAGCTTAAAGAGCATATGAAATAGATTTAAACGTACTTATGCAGTTAATCATGGTTTTTGAAAGTCTATTACTATTTCAATTTCAAGCAAACATCTGTGAAATGACTGATGTCTTGAAAATCATCAGAACTCTTCCTTTCTACATTTTTCTACAAATTTTTCTTCAAGTTCAGTCTGACCTTCAATACAGTACTGATTTCAAAGTAATATTTTAACAAAGAAAAAACGTCAGATTTCTTGACATATATACATATATGTGGTAATACTATATATATATATATAGAATAATATATAATATATATAGATAATATATAGATAGTTATAGAATATATATAGATATATATAATAATAATATTATATAATATATATATATATACAAACATAGAAAGGATAATCAATGCACATTCTAGGCCCATACAATATCATATTATCTGCACATTGGCATATTTATAAACAAAGGGGCTTTGAGTATACATTACTGTGATCACATGAATGGAAAAGCCTTCCAACCACGTCAAGGTAACACCCAGTCTGGAAGGTCCTAACGTCTTAACCTTTTCAATTTATTACTTCAATTACGATTAGAAACTTTTGCATTCTCATTCTTACACACGATGGATCCATATATCAGGCATCTCTCCCTCCCCTCAGCCCTTGGCTTTTTAAAATGAGGGAAGAGGCCATCCAGTTGCTTATATTAAAGGTATAGGACCTCCCATTAAAGGGCGTGTGTGGGGGTGCTATACCACATGGAGGCTTGACCAAGCCTCCCAATAAATACATTACCATACAAGAATGTGGAAAGCACTTACCCTTGTTTATAAGAGTATGCCAGTGTGCAGATAATATGATATTGTATGGGGGCCTAGGACTGTGCATGATTATCCTTTCTATGTTGGATAAAGGGGACCAGATCAGTAGCACTTCCGCTAAATGTAGTTGTAAATTAGCCATTGGAGGTGCTTCCAAATTCTTGTATTGTATGATTATATATAAATTATATAACTCATTTATAAGTAATAAGCTACAAATTGACATGATTTATACAAGTTTTTTCGCTCTATGAGACTCAAGGTTTCTATGCCACATAACCTGATTGTATCAAGTCCCCAAATTGAACGAACTGTGACTCATTACGGGTTAGTGACTTTGGTTCAATAAGAAGAGCACTTTTGTTCCCTACTTCATCGGGCTCGGTTGAGACACTTCATACAACAAGTTTTGAAATGAAGAAACTAATAAATTAATATTGCAGATTTAAAAAATAATTTGTTAATATCTCTAACAGGGAGAGGGAAGCTCTGAATGATCTGGCCAATGATAGCAGGATAGTCATTGCCCCTCCGATAAGGGCGGGTTGCCATGTCATTTTTGACACCAGCTATTATGTGGACGGAGATCAAACAGCAGCTGCTGATCCCAATGTTTACTGTAAGTTATCCTCTGATCCATTGCCACGTATCAAAAAATCTATTAATGATGTCTTCATATATATGTTGAAAAGGTGTGTTAAAACATTGATGATAAGGAGAAACTGTGTGTCCCATTTCCAGGACCCCAGTGCTGTATACTCTACCAAAAATACATAAGACCCGGCTAGGCCACCGGGTCGCCCCATTGTATCGGGGGTGGTCGGTCTTTTGCCATTGGCTATATTGGTGGATAAAGCACTGGGGCCAATGGTCCAGGGAACTCCCCTCGTATGTGAGGGACAAGCAATGAATTTGAGGAAATTATCTGAGGTTCAGATTACCCAGAAGATTCATGATACTGGCCACACTGGATGTGGCTAGTCTGTACACGGCCATTCCACATGATGATGGGATAGAGAGCGGTTCCGTTGGCTATTTGAAAGTCGGGAAGTCTCCTATCCAGCTCAGAGAAATAATTTGAGTGTGGTTAGAGATTATACTCACTCAGAATTATTTTGCGTTTATGGGTGAGTTCTATTTGCAGTTGCGTGGGACCGCGATGGGTTCTAATGCGGCCGCCCGCCTATGCCAAACCTTTATGGTTTGGTTTGAGGACGTGAACGTACTATCGTAGTGATCTCTACCGGGACCACTGTGTGGCATGGTGGAGATACATAGATGATGTGTTCGTCCTCTGGGGGGCGACGCTGAGTCCCTATCGCGGTTCCACGCGACGCTTAATGGGGCTCACCCAAATATTAAGTTTGATATGACTTGTGATGATAAATCATAAATTTTTGATATATTGGTAACACGAGAAGGACAATTTTTACATACACAGATATACCAAAAACCAACGGATAGGAATCAAATATAATGTATACTAGTCAAACATCCAGACCATGTTAAACGGTCGATACCGTACAGTCAATTGAAACGGGTGGATCGAATTAGAGTAAACATGATGAGAGAGAAAGGGCTTTGACTCCATGTGAGGAGATTTGCAGAAAGGGGATACCCAAGTCAGTAATGAGGGATGCTCGATTGAAAATTGATACCCATAAAAGAGTCACGCCTATTAGGGGTGACAAAGAAAGGAGGATGCCCTTTGTGACCTCTATGACCCTTATGGCCATCAGGTCGCAGGGATTGTACGGAAACATTGGCCTCAGTGCAGGACACCCTGATAACATGTTGAATTTCTCAACCACTCTTATTTCTATAGGGGTGTAAAACCATTAAGTCTATGGTCTCGTCCAACACAATCAGGGCCCCTGACAAAGAAAGGGGATCGTGGCCGAGGAGTGAAATAAGGGGATGTTCCCTTGTATGGGGGGCATCTGTTGTAAAATGGGGATTGAGGGGTAATGAATTTATCATCCCGGAACAGGGAAGTCTTTAAAAAACATGGACATTATACAGGTGAATCACGGTATGTGGTTGGTTGTCTTGGTTTGCCCATGTGCCTCCTCTATGTGGGGAGACCACGCAAAAAAATGAAAATGAGGCTCACACAGCATAGGTCCTCTATCCAAACTCGGCAGCTAACTTTACCTGTACCGGTCATTATGTGGAAAAAGGTCATTCAGCAGACCAAATTAAATTTACTATTCTGAGCAGATCAAATTGGGACCCCTTTAAGGGAGGAGACTCCAGACGTGCCCCTCAAAAGGAGGGAAGTGGTGGATTGATAGATTAAAAAGCTTAGCCCATCAGTTGAACAGGGATACGATTTATATGTGTTTGTATAATAGGTGTGTTTCCTTTTCCCAGATATACCACAGGGGGTCACTGTAACTTTGATTGTATCCACTTCTAGTGACACATTGTAATTGTATTGATGGTATCAATTTCCTGTTTTAACTATATAATGCCATTCATGTGTGATTAAATTCAAGGCTTGTTTGATGCTTGATAAAGGATACTTTCCGAAACGTGCATTATGTCTGACAAAGAATAAAGTCTTTTATGCATCTTACTAGCTGGAGTTATATGTTGATGCTGCTGCATACACGGTTTTATTTGGATTTACCTGCAGCTGTCGGATCCTGATTGGCTATTGAGGGTGCTGCCGACCTGTTTGCATTGGAATTTCTATATATATATATTTATATATCTATAATATATTATTATATATATATATATCCCTTATATTATATAATATTTTCTATCTCCATAGGAGATTGCATTGAGTTTTTAGGATCTACCAATGTGGTGGGGGTATATGATATTACATATAGGAAATTTGTATATATATGTGTGTACTCACTATTACCATTTAAATGACCATCAGTAAATGTATATAAAGAATAGCACTGACTTATATTAGTTATAACACAAAATATACAAAATACATTAACTCACTTACAGAGCTGAGATCCCTATTTGAACATGGAATGGTCAAAATGGAAGGTTAAACCACAACCCTTGGTCTGCTACATATGAAAGGAAGAGTAAACCAAAACAAGTTTCTGCCTGCTACACAGGATGTGATGTGTATTGTAATGGACATATACACCAAGGCTCCTTATATACCACTTCTAGCCTGCAGGTGGTGTCAGTGAGTGATAAAAGACAAGACATCCCTGCTCTCTATGGCTTGGAGAATAGAAAGTGAAAGAAGATTGTGGTGTGTGCTTTGGAGAGATATTGACTCACTGCAACACAATATCCTGTGTATAAGATCCTGTGTATAAGACCCTTTGTATAAGATCCTGTGTATAAGACCCTGTGTATAAGATCCTGTGTATAAGACCCTGTATATAAGACGCTGTGTATACTATTCTGTTACCACCTGTTGGGAGGACAGATTATTGGACAGACAATTTACCTTATTGGATACAAGCTCTGAGGCAACAGATAAGTGTACACTAACTTACAAGGACACAGAATATACAGGCCTGGTTCATATATAAAGTGGTGCACCATAGACAGGGACACCCCTGATTACTGCATATGTTGTGTGGGGAACCTGTTTATGTGCACTGTCTGCACTGACCACCAGAGTACCACACTGTGTGCCATGCTACCCATAATCCTTCCATAAAGCAGTGATCTGGTACAAATTGGTGGCAGCGGTACTGGTAATAATGTTGTCTGTATTATGCTATAGAGGCTGCTACCTATTTTTAAACCTGATCCATTTGATAGAGTAACTAGGGAGTGGACTGATTGGCTAGAACAATTTGAATTTGCAGCCACTATTAATGGTTGGGATGAAGGTGCTCGCTGGCAAATCCTTAGCCTTTTGCTTAGTGGTAAAGCCAGGCAGGTATACCAAGGATTTACTGTAATACTGTAATAAAAAGCAGTTATCAGTTATTAAAAATTGCTCTGAAGTAAATAAAGTACACTAATGCTCGGTCATAAATGAATGCGCGCATAAGATACGCTTGCGCAATGATAAACACATAAGATACGCTTGTGCAATGATAAATAGCCAACGCCTTGTAATGTGTATATACCAGAGGGGATTTCCACAGGAGAGTGGGACTTAAATTGTTTTCTGGAAGCAACAGACGTGTCTGCAGTCTCCCGGATCCCGGATCCTCCTCTGATTGTGGAAGTCCCCCAGTCACGGAATGATGCTGCAATATCCGGTGATGTATTGATGCTTACTCTATCACTGTATAGTGTAATACTAATGTGTGACATAGATAATTCATACTAAATGCACAAAAAAATGGTTAGTTATAATTAATTGATATACGTCTCTAGTTCATTGTATTGCCTATTTAGTATAATAGTGAGCGAGCTGAGGTAAACATTAGCGAACTAGCAAGACAACCGTGACCCCCCCCTCCTCGGCACTTACAAGGGCCCTTGCAGCCCTGATAAGGGCTTTTTGGGGCTTAAGGGGTCCCGCATCCCTACCAGGACCACCCTCCCTGGCAAGTGCCTTTGTTGGGGTTCCTGCAGCTCAAAACAGGACCCCCCACTGGATCAAGACGCCGACAATATCAGCTCTGTTGATGTCGCCAGAGCCGGAGCTGTCACTGGCGGCCACATGGAAATTGCCTGATGTTAGCCACAACAGCGGAGTGTTACCGGATGGAAGAAAGAAGACACGCACAAGGGCCCTTCTAAGAGCCAATGGGGGTCCTGTTTCTAGCTGCAGGACAACCAACAAAGACACTTGTCAGTGCCAGGGAGGGGGGTCCCGGTATGGACTGTGGGACCGATTAAGCCACAAATAGTTAGTTAAATTATAAGTGCCCTTGTGGTGCCTTGTGGCACTTATAAGTGCCGGGAAAGGGGGGCCCTGGTGTGAGCTGTGGGACACCCTAAGCCCAAAAAGGCTTCTTAGTACCCCACCAGTGGTGGGCCCTCCCCCCACAGGCCCCTCCCCATGAGCATACGGGGCAGGGGGCAGGAAGGGGCTGCTGGGAAGGGGTTGTGCGGCGGGTGGCCTCCGCCACAGGGGGGCGAGGGTGGGGTTGGCATACACCCCACCCTCAGATCAGTGGGGGACTTCAGAATTCTTCAATATTGGGATATACCCTTTGGAGCATATATATATAATATATATAATATATAAATCGGCCATATAATAAACTATCTGGTGCACTGTTCACCAATAGATCATTTCATTCTTTAAGATTAGAAGAAAAAAAGTTTTAAATTCAGGTAAAGAAATGTTTCTTCCCAGTGAGAACGGTACAACTGTAGAACTGTCTTCCAGCAAATGTGGTAATGACAAGTTTATTAAATAGCTTCAAAAGTGGTCTGGATACTTTTTTGGGAGGATGTCTCTAGCTTTTCTGGATCTTAAGTTATAGTTTTGTAAAGTTCATTTCCTGGTATGTCTTGTCTGTCTGAGTATCTGTGCCTATCACATAATGGTACTGTGTTAGAAGCACCACCTCCAAAAATCAATCTTTTCTGAAGCTAGCTACAGACCTCCCTGGCCTGTGGCTAGCTTTAAAAATTATTTACAAGTTTGGGGATGGAACTTACGATAAAACTGATAATGCTCTGTCCTAGCAGTGGACGTGCTCCAACCTTAAACTTGAAGGAAGACCCCAAAATTCTGGTGTTGTCACAGATCACAGAACTAGCAAAAAAAAAAAAAAGAAATACCCTTTAGGCTGAGGCCACACTAAACCGCACCAGAACATGCACATTTTTCCAGGGCGATCTTGCGCGTTGTTGTGCGTTTGCCCTGCGATTGCGTGTGTTATCTGTACCAGAAAGAGAAAGAGTAGTTGGGAGTAGTTACAACAAATTAATATTATAATTAATTATTACATTGTCAGAAATGTTTACATTGCAATAGTTTAAAGATCAAGTAAATGTCACTTAAAGGGCATGTCCAACCTCAATAAAAAAAATGGTGACTGTCAGTATCTGCCCTGCAACCCCAACTGCTCTTTTTTACCAGTTTACTAAATGCATTTGTAACCTGATATTAATCATAAGTTGTTATTCCCATTATGGAAAGGGTATCTGGCTCCTTCTCTGGCTCACAGAGCTTTTTAGAAGCTTGAGCATTTGCAGAGGAGGCAGCAGCAGAATCAGCAGTCAATCATTGGTTGTGATGCCAGCTGTCACAGCCTTGATTGACTGCAGGGAGGGAGGTAGCAGACATGTCTGCAGTTTTTTTAAGGGTGAACATGCCCTTTAAAAATCTGCTGAGACAAAGTGTTCCTACCTTTAATGCATTTCTGTATACATTAAAAAAAAACATTATTTGTAGGTACATAAATATTGCTCTGAATGTCTTCTGTATATAAGATATATAATATTATTGTCAAAGGTGAAACAAATGCTGATGAGAAAAATAGCAAAATGTGTAATATATATTTCCATCTATACTTGATGTTGAGCAGAAAATTCTGTGGGCATACATTCAATTATTTATTTTTGGCTCTATGAAATGCCCTACAGCAACAACAGGTAAATATTATCTGAGACATTCATTACTTAGGTAATATTTAAAATTCCCACAAGACATAGTAAAAGTGCTGAATCGTTTTCTGTGATGATATACGGTATTGAATATTTTTCTTTCAATAACAGTAATTCTAATAGGTTTGTTTCAGAGACTATGGCAAATGTTTTTTAAGGTCTAACACAGTACAACATTTGCGATATTCTGAGGCTTTGGTGATAGTATTTTAAGGCTTTCAATTTTCTGCCCAGTAGCTGGGGCCTCTTGTTCTGATGTGCTCATTTCTGCCTGTTACCGAGTAGGTGAAAGTAGCATAAAAAATTCTCCTTAATTTAGAGAAATGTGTTTAATGATGGCACAGAACTTTATAGAGCTTTGAAAACTTTGTAGAGCTTTGAATAGAGTGCAATTGCTGCAGGTGGGCCTAGATTGATTGGCAGAATGTAAGGTGTAGGGTGATACATTTGGGCTTTAACATTCCTTTTTCTGCGTATACTTTAAATGGTCCAGTGCTAAGTGAATCTCTGCTGAAAAAAGATTTGGGTGTTCTATTAGATAACAGACTTAAGCTGGGTAAACACACTAGCGATAAAGCCCCGATACCGCCGGATCCGACGGTATCGGGGCTTTATCGTTATGTGTGTACGCTCATTTCCCAAATGATCGGGTTGGACGAACGCTCGTTCGAAAATTTCCATCGGCCACGCCAGACTCCCTATAGAGGAGTCTAGTGCGGCCGATGGAAACACACAGTCCCGAGCGTTCTCCTTATGAAGTTCATAGGGAGAACGCTCGGTACTGTGTGTATGCAGATCTTTGAAAGATGACAGACATCTGTCATCTTTCAGAAATCTGGACTGTGTGTACCTAGCTTTAGCTGTAGAAAAAGATACAATGATATGAAAATATCTGCAAAGTATAGTGGCACCTTAAGATCAGTGGGACAATTTCTTAAAGTGTAAATAAAATAAACTAATCATTAAAAGCATAATCTTGTACTTAAATCTAAAGTATAGTGAAATGTAAGGGTATGTTCACTGAGAAATTGAACATTCCATTTTTCACATTAATTTAAAAATGGGATGTAAAGAAGCTATGTCTTAGGCCGAGGTCCCACTACATTGTGATTGCCTGCATGTTTCCATATGCTGCTATTGTGCAATGTTGCGCAATAGAATGCGGATAGCATTAGCGGATCACACAACTAAATTTCCCACCATTCTTCAATTAATCAAACAAGAACCAACAGCCAAACTTTTAAACTGACCCATATTGATGCTCATCCGCTGATTCCTCTGATATTCCTCCTTGACATTCTGCATCGTATATTCAGTCCGGAAATGAGCTTTTATTTATTAAATATTACTCAAGCATGTTGGTAAATTGGCATAGGGATCTGTTTAAAGATTTTGCTTAGCTCCTTATTTCTATAAAATATGTTTATTTGTAATTTGTATAACCACTTTTCATGCAAAATTCTCTCCTTTATCATTATGCCAAATGCAGTAAAATGGATGGTGTACACAGTGTACTGTAAAATGTAAATCCTATATACCCCTTTATATATAAATATATATTTACCTATGGGATCTACATAGACAGAAGGTATTGCTCACAAACACCACAGCAGTATATCATACTTGTCAGCTTTTGCCACATTGATAAATGGTACATTAGTAAATACCCTAATACTGAAACATTGACTGGAGCAGGGCTTATAAAACGAGACTTGGTCATATGTTACCAACCTAGTTCTGTCATGTCTCTCTCTCTCCCTCTCTCTCTCTCTCTGTCTGTATAATATAGTCTTACATATTAAATCAAAAAAAAATGCAAGAATGCAAGTAAACAATAAAAAAAAAAAGGATAACTAAATTAATGTTTTAATGTAACTTGCAAATTGAATGTAAATATAGCTCAGAAATGCTGTTCAGCTAAACTTGTGAATTTATTTCCAATTCATGTATTGTAACGGTTTAAGTATGTGAGAAGTTAAATTACAGATATTATTGTGGCATTATTTAAGAGAAGCTCATTCAACTGAAACTCTGCGTTATCTCAAATAATTTTCTGCTCCCTACAGAGAACTGCAAAATGGATGTCAGTTAAAGTAATTTGCTGCTGAATTCTCATCTGCGAATATCTTTTCCTCTGTATCTTATCTGTTAATAGGCTTAATTAACCTCAATTGTCCTAGATTGTCCTTAACTGTAGTCCAACAAAATGTTTCACAAAAAAAAACTTTTGAGAGTTTATATTGGTACAATGTGCCCTTAATTGCAAATTCTGCATTCATTATGAATAATCAATAAGGGACAACTAATTTCAGGACATTAATTATTAATATTAAAATGATAATTCTTTATGAAAACCTATAGATTTGGATAAAACAATTATGCACATTCCTCCTTACCCTTGAAAAAGCCTTAAGCTGGGTACACACAGTAACGATAAAGCCCCGATAATGTCGGATCCGACGATATCAGGGCTTTTTCGGTACTGTGTGTGCCTTTGTTTCCGAATGTTTCAGTTTCCGAAAATTTCCATCGGCCACGCTAGACTCTTTTATAAGGATTTGGAATCCCCAACACAGTTCCCGAGCATCTCCCTATGAGTTTCATAGAAGAAGCTTAGGACAGGTGTGTAGGCAGAAATCTTCTCTCTCTTCTTCTTTCTTCCTCTTCTTTTGTCCTTTTGATTTGAAAGATTGGCAGATAGGATCTTTTGTAGATCCTGTCTGTAATCTTTCACGATCTGTACTGTGTTAAAAAACCTAGCTTTTAGCAAGGAAAAGTTTTTCTGGGCGGTTTTGGCTGGAGCATTTATAGTACAAAAATGTTCTTGCTAGTGTGATTTCATTTTTAGGTAGGTTGCTGTTGATCCAAGGGACATAGAGATTAATTAAAGTTGCTACTGTTGTGCTAACTTCTTGTTTTTGATTTTTTACTTGAATATTGTATACATAAAACAAAGATAGAATAAAAAAAAAGGGTGGATAATACATAAGGGGCAGAAAACGAAAACAGAGAGAGATTCAATCAATTCACTGCATCATCCAATTTTTTAGGCGGGGTAATCAAAAAAAAATTTAGAGGGGTAAAATCTGCACCTTTTAGATACATAATGGGGCAGAAAATAAAAACAATAAGGACCTGAAAGGGTATGTCCAACCCCCAAACTAAAATGGAGATTTAAGCTAATAATCCCCCAAACCTAGACCTCGCAATATTCAATTCTATGTGAGAAACCACTAAATATACATCCCACCACTTGGCTGTCCTCTGCTGCTGCTTTGTGTCTTTGCCGTGCATCTCAGCCAATTACTGATGCTCCTGCTGGTCCGGATGAGCAGCAATTACAATTGAATCAATTTTAGATGCTTGTGGGTGTTTTGCGTTGCAAATATGCAATTAGGGACTTCCTTACATGGAAAAAGTGCCCATACATGGCACAATTATGGGCCGAAACAGACATTTGTATACATCGTGCATCGCATGTGTGTACGAACCTTAACACAGACAGCAGCTAACTGCAATATTGGATGTTAGCTGCAGCCACATAAACAGCCTTTCCGGATTTTTTTTTTTTTTTTATTTTTTTTTATTTTTTTTTTAAATGATTACCCACTGTAACAAATGGCCGGGCGGCGGGTATCACAGTACGCTTTAGGAGGGGGCTGATAGTCCAGAAGGTGCAGGATACAGAGGATGCTGGGAACTGTAGGCTGGAAACAGGAGCAAGGTGCTGTGCGGGAACTGAAGGCTGGATACCGGATACAGGAGGTAGGTAACTGGATACAGATGAGGTGAGTAGACGGAAACTGGATACAGGCAAGGTAGTCACTGGAGACCGGCAAGGTAAGTGCAAGATACTGGCAAGGTAAGTACTGGATACTGGCAAGGTGGTCACTGGAGGCAGGCAAGGTAAGTACTGGATACTGGCAAGGTAAGTACAGGATACTGGCTTGGTAAGTACTGGATACTGGCAAGGTAAGTACAGGATACAGGTAAGGTGGTCTCTGGAGGCAGGCAGTGAAGTACTGGATACTGGTAAGGTAAGTACAGGATACAGGAACTATGGTCTCTGGAGGCAGGCAAGGTAAGTACTGGATACTGGTAAGGTAAGTACAGGATACAGGAACTATGGTCTCTGGAGGCAGGCAAGGTAAGTACTGGATACTGGCAAGGTAAGTACAGGATACAGGTATGGAGCAGGATCCAAGGAGGTGAGTAAGGAGCCAGGGTAGCTAATGCTTCTATCGGGCTCCGGGTCCTGGAGGACGCTGGCTTTTCAAACCTCGCGCCGCCCGGCGGGTCGGCGTCGTGACGTCATGACGTCCGCAACGCCGCCCACCCGGAAGTGCCGAGCGGCGCGGGACCGGAGCAGCAGGTAAGTCCGTGACAGTACCCCCACCTTACGGGGGGCCACAGGACTCCACGGGCCAGGTTTCCCTGGAAAACTCTTATGGAAAGCTCTGACTAGACGAGGAGCGTGCACATCAGCATGTTTATCCAAGCTCTTTCTTCGGACCGAAACCTTTCCAGTGGACCAAATATTGAAGAGACCTCCTCCAAATCTAGAGTCCAAGATTTTTTCGACCTCAAACTCCTGTTGACCATCAACAGAAATTGGAACCGGAGGTAGTACGGATGTGGAATATTGATTAGAGCGTACTGGCTTGATGAGGGAAATATGAAACACATTAGGAATCCGCATGCTGGAAGGAAGTTGGAGGCGAACAGCCACTGGACCGATTAATTCCAGGATAGGAAAGGACCAATAAATTTGGGTCCCAGTTTGGGGAAGGAACCCGTAGGTTAATATGAGCAGAGGAGAGCCACACTTTATCTCCAACAGAATAAGCGGGGGTTCTCTAGGTCTCCTATCTGCTGCAGTCTTTTGTACCAAAGCAGATTTCTGAAGGCTGATTTCCGTAGCATGCCAGATAGCTGTCATCTGGGCCGCCGAGTCATTGGCAGCGGGTACTTGTGTGAAAAAAAAATCCTGAGGAAAACATCTAGGATTCGTCCCAAAGACACATAAAAAAGGAGATTTCCCAGTAGAAGCGTGAGGTGAATTGTTATGGCGAACTCAGCCCAAGGCAGCAGGTCAGCCCAATCATCCTGATTATAGGAAATGTAACAACAAAGATATTGTTCCAAAGACTGGTTAGTGCGTTCCGTAGATCCATTGGACTGTGGGTGGTAAGCCGAGGAGAATTGTAACTTGATGTTCATGTACTTACAAAGTGCCCTCCAAAATTTGGAAACAAATTGAGAACCCCTGTCAGATACAATTTCACAAGGGAGTCCATGAAAGGGAAGATATGGGAAAAAATAGTTGAGCCAACTCCATTGAGGATGGTAGTTTGGGGAGGGGTACAAAATGGGCCATTTTGCTGTGAAGCGGTCTACTGTCACCCATATAACCGTGTTTTTCTTGGAAGGCGGAAGTTCAACAATAAAGTCCATGGATAGATGGGTCCACGGTCTGGACGGAATGGGGAGGGGTTGAAGAAGACCACAGGGGAGGGTTCTAGAAGACTTGGATTGAGCACAGCTGGTACACACTTGAACAAAGTCTTTAACATCCTTTCTCATTTGGGCCACCAAAGGGAACGGGCAAGAATATTAAAAGTCTTGTTAACACCGGGATGCCCGGCTTGCTTGGAACAGTGGGTATGAAGAGGATAGCTTTCCGAAGTGAAACAGGAACAAAGATTTTGCCAGGGGTGTGTGCAGGAGGAGCAGAGTCTTGTGCGGCTTGGATCTTGGAACAAAGTTGAGGAGATATAGCGGCCAAGATTTTCGTGGTTGGAATAATGGAGCCTTTATCTTCTTTACTACAGTCGGAAGCAACAAATGATCTGGACAGGGCATCAGCTTTCTTGTTTTTAGAACCAGGTTGGTAGTGATGACAAAGTTGAATCGGGAAAAGAATAAAGACCATCGTGCTTGATGGGGATTTAATCTTTTGAGGTTCTGGATGTATTCGAGATTTTTATGGTCGGTAAGGATGGTGATATAGGTACCGATGTGCCTTCCAACAGATAACGCCACTCCTCGAGGGCCAGTTTGTGGCAAGAAGTTCCTATTTCCAACATCATAGTTACGCTCGTTGGTTAGAAACTTCTTAGAGAATAAGCACAGGGATGGAGTTTCCTTTTAGGCCCTTGTCTTTGGGAAAGGACAGCTCCAGCCCCAAGTCCGAGGCATCAACTTCGATGTAGAAGGGAAGACTAAGTGGATGGACTAGAACAGGAGCATCAGCAAGGCCTCCTTGAGACGTTTTGAGCTCGAGGCTGCAGGAGTCATGAATGGGGTTACCACCTTTACTGATGAGGGCTAATATCGGAGAAATTATTGAAGAGAACCCTGAATGAATTGTCTGTAGTAATTGGTGAACCCAATGAACCTTTGAATAGCTTTGGTTCCCATAGGAAGAGACCAATCTTGAATGGCCGAAACTTTAACAGGGTCCATCTGGAACCCTTGCGCAGATACGATGTAGCCTAGGAAGGGTACTTGTGGACACTCAAACAGACACTTTTCCAGTTTGGCATATAGGCTATTCTCTCTCAGACATAGCAACACCTGTTTAACATGGATGCGGTGTGAGGGCAGATCTTGAGAAAAGATTAAAATGTCTCGAGAACACTACTACAGAGATAACCAACATATCCGGAAAATGTCGTTGACGAATTCTTGGAACACCGCTGGAGCATTACAAAGGCCAAAGGGCATTATGAGATATTCGTAGTGACCGTCCCTAGTTTAAAGGCGGTCTTCCATTCGTCACCTTGGCGTATACGGATCAGATTGTATGCCCCCCGAAGATCTAGTTTAGTAAATATTTTAGCCCCTTTTATCTGGTCAAACAGCTCAGAGATGAGAGGGAGCGGATACTGATTCTTTATAGTGATTTTATTTAACCCATGGTAGTCGATGCAGGGGCGTAAACCTCCGTCTTTTTTTTCAACAAAAAAGAACCCAGCTCCCGCAGGGGAAGTGGAAGGCCATATGAAACTCCTAGACAAATGTTCCGTAATGTACTCTTTCATGGCTAGAGTTTCTGAGGGAGACAGTGGGTATGTGTGTCCCCGAGGAGGCATAGTACCAGAAAGAAGGTCGATGGGGCAATCGTAGGAACGGTGCGGTGGTAGCTTCTCAGCTCGTTTTTTACAGAACACATCAGAGAAATCATGATAGCATTCAGGGAGGTTTTTCTCTGATTTATTTTCACAGGAATGGTAGAGCAATGAGTATAAAGGCAATTTTTGAAACAGAGGGGCTCCAAGACTTGAGTTCATTGTTAGATCAATCATAACAGGGTGTGTGTGTAGTCTGAGCCATGGAAGTCCGAGAATTAGGGGAGCAGAAGGGCTTTGGATGACAAGAAAAGATAATGTTCTTGGTGAAATATGCTAATGCGGAGATAGGACTTTGTAGGTAGTTTTGGAGATGAATTCTGAAGCCAATGGGTTTTGTCAATAGCCAGAATTTGAAGGGGTTGCTGCAAGTGAAGGAGAGGAAGCCCAATTGTGCTGCATAGGTAGAATCGATGAAGTTTCCAGCGGCACCAGAATCGACAAAGGCCTGGGAGGAAAAAGTTTTACCATTACAGTGTGATAGTAGCTGTAGAAAGAGTTTTCAGTGGTTCATATTTGGCAGGAGACTTAATGTTACCTAGAAGGAGCTCCTCCTTAACTTCTAGGTCATGGAGTTTCCCGACTTCTGGGGACAATTTCTTACAAAGTGTCCTTGCCCAGCACAAATAGAGACAAAGTCCATTGGTACGTCTGCGTGATTTTTCCTCAGGGGATAGATGAGTGCCGCCAATTTGCATCGGCTCTTCACCCGAAGATATGGGTTGCGGGAAGGGCTGAGCAGGCCTAGGAAAGGTCTTAGGAGGTTGGAACGAGCTGCATACCTTTCCACCTGCCGTTCACGGAAGCGGGTATCAATTTGTATGCATAGTGAAATCAAGTCCTCCAATGGGACAGGTAATTCCCTAGAGACTAATTCGTCCTTGAGGCGGTCAGAGAGTCCCTGCCAGAAGGCTGCAGTAAGTGCCTCATGTTCCAAGAAGTCTCCGCAGCAAGGGTACGAAATTCGATAGCATATAGACCCACGGAACGTGACCCTTGGCGGAGCTGCATCAAACGGAGGAGGGCAGCAGAGGTTCTTCCCGGAGCATCGAAGACCTTGCGAAACATACTCAGGAAGTCAGCAACATTATAGACCAGAGGATCGTCTCTTTCCCATAAAGGAGAAGCCCAGGCCAGCGCATTACCCTCCAACAAGGCGATGATGTACCCCACCTTTGCACGATCTGATGCAAAATGAGATGGTTGAAGTTCGAATTGGATTCTGCACTGATTAATGAACCCACGGCAGGCTTGGGCATCACCATCAAACCGCGAGGGTGGAGGTATGCGGGGCTCTCTCCAGAAGAGAAGGATCACCGGATCCGGCCATCGAAGGAGGTGGCGTAGAACCTGGAGCAGCGGCAGCAGCTGGGGGTAGCCGGACAGCTAGGGAATCCAGAACTGAGCCAACTGGCCCTGGTGATGTTCAAACAGGTCCATGCATTTGGACAAAGCTTGAAGAGTCTTATTCAACTCGGCCATACCCCTCAGGCGTTTCCATGGCCCGATAGTACTGTACAAATGGCCGGACGGCCGGGTACTCACAGTTTAGGAGGAGGCTGATAGTCCAGAAGGTGCGGATACAGAGGCTGCTGGGAACTGTAGGCTGGAAACAGGAGCAAGGTGCTGCTGGGAACTGAAGGCTGGATACCGGATACAGGAGGGAGGTAACTGCATACAGATGAGGTGAGTAGACGGAAAGGATACAGGCAAGGTAGTCACTGGAGACCGGCAAGGTAAGTACAAGATACTGGCAAGGTAAGTACTGGATACTGGCAAGGTGGTCACTGGAGGAGGCAAGGTAAGTACTGGATACTGGCAAGGTAAGTACAGGATACTGGCTTTGGTAAGTACTGGATACTGGCAAGGTAAGTACAGGATACAGGTAAGGTGGTCTCTGGAGGCAGGCAAGGTAGTACTGGATACTGGTAAGGTAAGTACAGGATACAGGAACTATGGTCTCTGGGGCAGGCAAGGTAATACTGGATACTGGTAAGGTAAGTACAGGATACAGGAACTATGGTCTCTGGAGGCAGGCAAGGTAAGTACTGGATACTGGCAAGGTAAGTACAGGATACAGTGTAGGAGCAGGATCCAAGGCAGGTGAGAAGGAGCCAGGGTAGCTAATGCTACATTGGGCCGGGTCCTGGAGGACGCCGGTTTTCAAACCTCGCACCGCCCGGCGGGTCGGCGTCGTGACGTCATGACGTCCGCGACGCCGCCCACCCGGAAGTGCCGAGCGGCGCGGGACGAGCGGCAGGTAAGTCCGTGACACCAACTAGCCATGCAGTGAGAGAAATAAGTTTTACTTTTATAGAATGGATAGTTTCTACATGTAGTGTATCAGGGGGAGGGGCTGGGTGATTGATTGTTCTTTACTGATTAGCTGTGCCCTGCCCCCTTTAAAAAGTAAAACTCCCAAAACTAAAAAAAAAAAAAATGAAGGTCAGAAGAAAGGAAAAAAATTAAAGCAGATTAAAGATTAGTGGTAATTAATCCTAATTACTGTGTGATTAGTTAAAAATTAATTTGACACAGTTTACATTCATATGCACCTCCCATTAAAAACCCAGAGCTTTATGTATTATATAGTTATTCAGATTCCTTTTTCCATACTTCAGTGTGATGCAGTAAAAGTTGCTATAATAAACTTAGTTTCCTTTCTTCTATTATACAGCATGTTTTAATGCCTTTTATTGCATAATCATGTCTGTTTTTCCTTTGCATTTGTTTTACACCTGCTCCTATTTAGCAATATTTTTGCTGCAAAAATGACCAATGAAAAATCCAGTCTTGTTTATTGATTTGCTTGCCCCACAGCTGCTGCTATTTTAGTTTTAAACCCCAGTTAACTGCTGGTTCAGAGATCACACGAGGCCTCGCAATCCTATAAAAAAAAAACCCAACCTTTTCACACACTTATACCATGTACGTTTATTACCACACTCCTATCATGCAGGAGAATATTATTTTAAGTTGCAAATTATGGGAGGTCACTTTACTATTACAAACAACACATATGTACAATATTAGAGTCCCCTAGTAACCCAAATGTGGTCCACCTCCCCCGTGCTTAAATGGTATTGCTTTGGCTTTCTTAACCCCAATCCTTTTTCTTCTTTTTCAGCCGAGTCTGCCTGCACATCAGCTGGCATACTTTTCGTCCTTGCCAGCTGAGTTCCCCTTTTACACAGCTGGTGTAAATAGCACCCCATTAGCTGAGCATCAGCTACCTTAAATCACGCCCTCATCAGCTGATTCCCCCTGCACATCAGTTAGCTTTACTCGTGCCCCCACCAGCTGAGTCCCCCTGCACATAAGCTGGTGTTACTTGTGCCCTCACCAGCTGAGTCTTCCTGCACATCAGTTGGCGTAACTCATGCCCCCACCAGCTGAGTCCCCCTGCATATAAGCTGGTGTAACTCGTGCCCTTACCTGCTGAGTCCCCCTGCACATCAGTTGGCATAAACTACCCCCTCACCAGCCGAGTACCCAGAGGTGTATCCACCTTCTAGCAACCTGAACGCTTGGCTCAGTGTTGCAGGTATGGCACCATAAGCGTGATTACTGCTTTTTTTTTTACTGCTGTGGGGGAGACTCCTGAAGCCATCACCTCACATAGCCACTTTCTCAAAGTAATCCTGAAAAACGTGTCTAAAAATTGCCAAACCCACATCGGACAAATATACCACATCAGATCTGAATAGTCCTTTCCATTTAAAGTCTATGTCAATATGGTCTAGAAATCCCCCACCCACATCCATAAGGGAGCACAAAGCCTAATTAACCTTTCTTCTTGCTTTTTCTATTGCCACCAGTGACCTGGCACCCCTCCAGTCTAATCGTGGGGTTATACATGACCATACAATTATAATAACTATAATAATGACTTTCCATCTGGCCATTTCCGCTTGCATGCCTCAGATTTCTCTTCTGCCAATTCATTTCCCCCTGCATGTATAAGCAATATGTCGGTCTGTCCCCATTTTAACAGCTGCTCCTTCTATTAATGATCTTAGCTGTTTCCAGTTCAGTGCACTTTCATAGAATCCTTCCTGAAGCCCAGCTGAGGACCATGTGGTCCTTTTTCCGGGCCATCTATTGGCCAAATGAATGAATGAGGGATCGACGATAAAAATTCTCAGCATGTGCTTCAGTTTTCTAATCTTTGTAAGAAATATTATTTATGATTAGAAACTGGGAGTCGTATGTAGGATTTGTATGCTGTAGATTGCCACCTACCCAATGACTTTATCTCTTCCCTGTCCAACCTTCCCTGGCTGCCACTGTTGCTGCCCCAATGCGGGGTGAATATTGGGTTCTGTAGCTGTTAGAAAGCACGCTGTGCAGAATGTCTTTCCTAATACTGCTTTGAATTGGAATTGAGCCTACTGAGCTAGGACAAAGGAGAGAAGCTCTAACTGGACAAATTGACTTGTGACTTTTAGTTATATAATTCCAAGTACCTTTACCCACCTGATCGGTCTTAGATCTTTGTATAAACAGGCCACCTTATCTCTGCTCACTACTAGGGATGGCCGGTTCGCGGATCCGAACCCGGATCCGCCGCGGATTTATCCCGTTCGCGAACGGCGGATTTTTCCGGATTTTCCACCTTCCGAACTTCCGATTCGCGGATTTTTCGTATTTTCGAAATAACGAGTTTTCACGTATTTTTGAAAATTTTCGAAAATACGAGAAAACATGTAATTTCGAAAATTTTCGAAAATACAAGGATTTATCTTATTTTCATTAATACGTATTTTCGAAAATTTTCGAAATTACGAGGATTACTCGTATTTTTGAAAAATACATATTTTTGAAGATACTAGGTTTTTCTCGAAAATACGGGAAAACTCGTAATTTTGAGGGTATTTTTCATTTTAGTTTTTTTAGAAGCTGCTACTAACTCCATAAGCCTAAATGCGCCAACAAATGCAAATATTAATACAGTTCTAAAGCTCGAATTAACTTAACTAGCTCAATTTCAATTATAGGGAGCTGCCTATTCTTCTTTGGAGGGAGTGACCTTCCAGGGGAGGACTGGGACCTTTTGGCCTGGGGGGGCAAATACAAACAAGTGACCCTTTCAAAGTATTTTACATTGTTACCTGCAACATTTTTAAGTGTATGAAGTGGTTAAAGGACAGTAATAGTCTTCACCCTCCCCCTTACAAGTACCTGGGGTGAGATCCTGAATCACTAAGACCTCATCCCTGGGTACACTTTCTAAGGCAAGTTAATCTTACCCAAAGTTTCCTTTGTTTCTTATGAACTATAGGGCTGACTAACTGAATAATAAACCATGGGGCTGACTAACACTGGCTAATGAAGTGGAGGGCTGACAACACTGCTAATGAACTGGAGGGCTGACAAAACTTGCTAATGAATTGAAGGGATGACGATACTGGTTAACAATCTTAAGGACTGACAACACTGGCTCATGATCTCGGGGGCTGAGAACACTGGTTAATCAACTGGGGGGCTGACAACAATGGCTAATGACCTGAAGGGCTTATGACACTGGTTATTGAACTGGAGGGCTGCCTAACAATGCTAATGAACTGGAGGGTGGACTAACAATGCTAATGAACTGGAGGGCTGACTGGAAAACAGTAGGAGGAGTTTTCTGGTCCTAGCACATGTTAGAACTAGAGGCATGCACTGTGCCTTTCATGCACATAACCCAATAATAGCCTTTTACAGCCCAAGTTTTTCATTGGACACCAGCCCAGGGGGCATTTGCCCCTTATCCTAATGGGCCAGTCCTCCCCTGTGACCTTCTCCACCCTTACATTATCATTCGAACTGTAAAAGTACTGGTAGGGTCCTGCAACTTGTATAATTTATTAAAAAAATGCTATCCTGTACCTGCTTTTGCTCTGGACTCACCCCCATCCTCATTCTGTTGAATAGGTGCAAGATTGGATCCCTTGGATAATCATTTGCTGTAAGTTCAGTCCAGATTTCCCATGCCCGCTTGTAAGCGCCCCACATCTTGGGTGCCAATGAGTTCTTAATGAGACCTTTTAAACAGGGGAGAT
Organism: Hymenochirus boettgeri; assembly: GCA_019447015.1. Taxonomy (NCBI): domain Eukaryota; kingdom Metazoa; phylum Chordata; class Amphibia; order Anura; family Pipidae; genus Hymenochirus; species Hymenochirus boettgeri. The sequence continues at coordinate 94,766,890 of CM033472.1, read as the reverse complement.
GAGCTGCCAAAGGTAACGAGGACAAATAAAAACCTTGCTAATTTGCTGAAGGAACTAGTTTAAAGAATGTGTCCCTTTTCACCCTTGACAGTGCATCCGCCACTGAGTTACAAATTCCTGGCTTGTTTAGCTTTAAAAGAAATATTGTACTGCATACACCTTAAAAACAGTTTTCTTAACAGTGTAATTATGAGAGGAAACATTGATGATAAATTGTTGATAACAATAGCATAGATCACACTCACATTGTCTGTCCAAAAAATCACAGCCTGGTTAGCAAGTTGATGAGCCCACACTTCCAGAGCTACCACTATTGGAAAAAGCTCCAAAAGTGCTAGGCTCTTAATGAAAGAGCCAAAACCTACTGACCCTGATGCATCGGTAAACTTGTTGGATTTAGGGGGAGGTAAAACATTCTATACAGCTTCTAATATACAAAAAAACTGAGATGAAAAAGAAAGGTAGTGCTTTTTCCTGCATCTCCATGATGGTTTTGTGTAGCATTTTTACATTTTTATCTCAAAGTTCTAATTTCTTTACAGACTACTACCCAAGTTACAGAATAGCTACAAATGAATACAACATCATTGCAGTTGTGAGCAGCTGCAAAATGCTTTTAACAGTCTCTCTGCAGGCATAATGACACCCCCCCCCCCCAAAAAAAAAAAAAAAAAAAAAAGATTCTAGTGAGAGCTAATTGCCACTGGCTATAATCCTCATTTCCTGGGCTTCATCCCCTCTCAATTTCTAGGTATTCAATCTGCTGTGGCAGAAAACAATTTGGATAAACAAGCAATAACCGTTTACGTCAAGTCGTTTTTTTTCCTCTGCTTCTTTTTATACAGTACAAACAGCTGAGCAGAGATTCTAGACGCATGCTGCTTTATAATAATGAATGTTATCATATAACATTATGCATTTTATATCATTACACAATTCATGACAGTCACCTCTGCAACAATATACGGCTATCATAGACGAAGCTGGTAAATATGCTAACCGAGAGTTTTATTGAGTTTAACTCAAGTATATATATATATATATATATATATACTGTATATTGTGTTTCGGCTATACCATTAGCCGTCCTGATATACCCTTGCCAGTATTGGGAGGATCAAAAGCATGGTAGAATCAGAGAACTTGTGTCATCTTCCACATCACTCATGTTCCTCCCCACCACCAAGTTTAACCCCCACCTTGCAGGAGGCATTTGAACCTTATGATCAATCATCTAAGGCTAATATTTTATTGTCTCTGGGGTTACCAATCCATCAGAATATGCTTGCTAGGGTATCCCCTCTATAAGGTCATATCCACTTAACCCCAACACCAACACCACCACCACCAGGACGGTAGGACTTATCGGTGGATAAACGATGGTTAGTCATCCATTCTCAGAGGTTAGTACTAGTCTTTCCTAAATAGTAGATGATGCAGGGACATGTGATGAAATATGCTGCATTGTTGCTTAAGCCCAATAACCTATACTTAATTATGTACCAACAGCCAGTATGTGGGTGGGGAAAGTCAGTTAGCATAAAGCTGCAGGTTTGGCAGCCTAAATATTTATAGCACCCCTCCTTTTTATGAGATAACCACATAGCAGGGGTAGCTGTCTTTTTTGATGTTAGGTCAGTTTACCATAGGACTGGTATCATTGTATGGTAGGGAGCTATATGTTAAGAGGTCCCAATGTTTTACAATGTTCTGTTTTATAGTTAAGCTATGGGCAGCAAACTTTAGGCTGTAAGGCATTCATTTACTGTCCTTGCAGGTTTTAATCTCTCTGTCTGGGGTACCCTTGTGCTTTTGTATGGCTCTATTTTTTTGGGCCGTCTATAAGTTTGTGATTATAGCCCCTCTCAATTAACTTATCAGACATCTGCTTAAGTAATGACTTGAGACCAAAGCCCAATCATCCTTCAGGGCCACTAGTAAGTGTGAACCATCAAACACAGCTCAAGCTATAAAGGTGTTCTTGACCAAGGTCAAAGGTAAAATGGAAAAATGATATAATAGCTCGAGCGTATTAAATACATAAATTCACAAAAGATGAACAGCAAGCACTTTAATCATTAAAAGAAGACCAAAATCTTATTATGAGGCCTACTGACAAGGGAGGAGCTATAGTGTTGTTGGATCTACAATATTATAGATCCGAATTTCTATCGCAATTGGGAGACTCGAAAACCTACTTGAAATTACCAGGCAACCCTACCAAAATTTAATTCTATCATCAGCATAGCCCAGGTAAATAGATGGATAAGTGAACAAGAGGCTACATTTTTAACCACAGAGATGCCCAAGATCCCAAATATATACAATCCAAATATCTTTAAAAGGACAACCAGGACACCCAATAGTATCATCCCTTGGGTCCATCTTAAAACCCATAGCAAAATTTGTGGACTACTATCCTCAGCCGCTAGAACAGCATCTTTCGAGATTTTTCAAACAAAACACCCTTCTAACTCTAAAATTCTCCCCTTAAACTATATATTCTCAGAATCTACGCACCTTCAGCTAAGCAACAGTTTTTCCTTCATATCATCAATGGTGTGGGTGCAAATCTTCGTAGAATTTTGCACTTTTAGCAAATGTTTTAAATAAATAAAGGGAAAAAAAGTTAAAAATCATGCCAAAACCTCAAGTAGTGAAAAAAAAGTTACCAAATATGAATCTCCCAAATGTTCTAAATCAAACAATAAGCCATATGCATGGGTGCACACAGAGACATGGCCACTAATTAACTCAAATGGGACACATTCACAAGTGTTATTATATGTGTAAGGTGATAGTAAAATGGGGGTACTTAATTGCTCTAGAGACTGTCAGCCCTGCCCAAATTCTAAGACTTATTTATCAGAAGTGGGCCCTCACATATGTTGGAGGCAGGGTGTTGATATGTTGGAGGCAGGGTGTTGCTGAACTACCACTCTAGGTAGAATGCAATAAATGGGTGCCAGTGGTTCTTGAACTTAAACTGTACAGTATCGTATTTAATAACAGAACAATATTAATAAGGCATTGCAGTTAGCATAATATAGATGGCATAGCATGGCACAGATATAACATGAATACTCACAAACCAGAGGAATTGGAAACAGCATGAATAACAATCAGCTTGTAAATGCCACCCCAGCTTTCAGGTCACTGTAGTGGAATCTTCTATCCCTATGTCTGGCACTATGTTCTATTCTTGGGTGGTATACCCAAGACTCTAATCCTTACTAAATCTCCTTGTTGGAGCTCAGGCTGCTCACTAGCTACCCTACTGCTATCTATCACTCCTAGAGTGACCTATAACAGAATCCAATCTCACATTAACTGGGCCTACCTGTTATCTAGGTCCCCATGGCTATTCCCCTATCCTCTGGGGAAACTCCAGGAAGTAGAAAGAGGCTGAGCACAAGGCTGCTCTCCCTTTTATACTTTTACACAGTGGCCAATACTGGTCAAATCCTGTCAGAACAAGAAGACTAAAGGGTAACTAGTTTATAGTTCTCTACATTAGAAAAAAATCAAAAAAAGTTCTCTACATTAGAAAAAATGTGAACAGCATACTCTTTTTTAAAGAAAACTGCTCAGAAACATGGAAATACCCCGCACAAATAACCCCCCCATGTCAATCTCCCACATATCCTGAATTAAACGGTATGCCATATGCATGGGTGCACACAGAGACATGGCTACCAACTAGCTCAAATTGGACATATGCATAAGTGCAATTACAAGAAAAATATCAAAGTACTCTGTTATTTGAACAGCCTAGCCTTTTTCAAGAGAAACATCTCCGAAACATGAAAATATCCCCACAAACTATATATTTTTGTAATCTAGACACCTTCAGCTACATACCAGTGCTATGGTTTCATACAATTTATACATAAAGAATTCCAGACGGTGTAATCCATAGAACTTTGCTTTTAGGAGATTTTGTGAAAAAATAAAATAAGATTATTGAAAGGTTGAAATCCTACCTAAACCCGATTGACAAGTAAAAAACCCACTAAAAGTCAATCTCCCACATATCCTGAATCAAACTGTATGCCATATGCAAGGGTGCACACAGAAACATGGCCACCAATTAGCTCAAATGGGACTCATGCACAAGTGCAATTAAAAGAAACAATCAAAGTGCTCTGTAATTTGAACAGCCTAAAAATTTTCAAAGAAAACAGCCCCACACAAACTATATATTGTTGGACTCTACACACCTTCATCTACGTAACAATGTCATGTTTTCACAAATACATGCAGAATTGTGCACGTAGTTCTTTTTTAGAAAGATGAAACGTAGAAAACTTGAACAAACCCCTAGTAAAAATATAACAGCCCTCTAAATATTGTTCTCCCCCATGTCCACTGTGATTTGCAATCACTGCCAAACCCTCAAACAATCTTTTTTATTTTGTAAATCTATATTAGTTATGAAATATCATAGTGTCAAATTTTTTGACATTCCCCACACACACCCCTTTTTAGTAGTATTTGTTGAAAACCGTTTGGTACTGAGAGATGCACAAGATTTTGCCTACTTTACTGATCCTGAAAATTCTATTCTGTTTCTTTTTGGTACCTCTGCAAAATAGTATACCTTGAAATCAGTGGAATAATAATCTATGGTGGTTATTCAATAAAAGTTCTTATTGTTTAAAATGTTGCTAATTTTGCCCCAACCAATCAGATGTTAGCTTTCAAATGTTACATAAGTTCTGATTGGTTGGGGCAAAATTAGCACCATTTTTAACGATAAGAACATTTATTGAATTTCCCTGTATGTTTACTATGCCGATACCACCAGGGACATTGGGCTGCTTGGAGAAGACTGATTTTTTTTTTTATCATTCCCAAAGATTATCATCAGATCATCTTAGGGAATGATAACAAACTTGGAATATGGCCATAAATGCCTGTTTTCCAAGTTAAAATCTGATTGGAAAAATCACTTACCAGAAATCATTTTACAGGAAGTGATTTTTCATTCATTGGCAAAGATCAATAATTAGGTGATTAGAAGCGATCACCTAAACTTGATCTCTGTTCCCATTTTTTTTCTAAGGGGCATATTTATAAACAACCGCTATTTTCACATTTCTCTATCGCAGGACATCGCAATGACAAAAATTGCTATTTTTGCCTTATTTATAAAACGCTCATTTTCGCTTTCACCTTTGCGGAAAAGTATCGCTGAGGCAGTGTGGCGATAGTTTTCGCCTTATTCATTGCGTTAAGTGTGGTATCACTGCGAAAAAAGAGATTCTCGCCTTTTGCCCCTTTTCTCCCTTTTGTTGCATTTTTTGCAGTTACCAGAATTTTCGCCAAACATCATTACTTACCGGAATGTTCCATTAACATGACTATTTCTTACACAGCACTATGGTATGTTCCCATATTAATGGAACTGGTTTGATAATTAGCTGCAGTTTGCTGAAAATAAGCAATACTAAAAAATGTGTCCTATCAATAAAATAGAGAAAATTCGCCTTTTGAGTTTTACACTATTTACCATGTCCTATTAACAAAATTGAGAAATTTTTTTGAGTTTTACACTATTTATCATCCTATTAATGAAACAGTGAAAATTCGCCATTTGAGTTTTACACTATCATCCTATTAAAGAAATAGAGAAAATTAGTCTTTTGAGTTTTACACTATTTACCATGTCCTATTAATAAAATTGAGAAAATTCGCCTTTTTGAGTTTAGTTTTACACTATTTATCATCCTATTAATGAAATAGAGAGGTTTGCCCCAACCAATCAGATCTTATTTAACATTTGTAAGCTTACGTCTGATTGGTTGGGTCAAAATTCACACCATTTTAAACTATAAGAGCTTTTATTGAATAGCCCTGCAAATGTACAAAGATAGGTGTTCATTGCGTATTAACCAATTTAATACTACTTTGAAAAACCACCAGGGAGTATTAACAATTTACCATCACATGTGCTGAGATTTTTCAGCATTATTAGTGCTACTTTTTGCTAGATAATTTTCGCTTTTGATGTAAATTCGCCTTTTTAATAACTATGATAAAAGGAAAAGGTGAAAGTTTAAAAAATTATGGTAAAGGCTGGTGGGCAAAAAAAGCAAAAATAATGCCCCTTTATAAATATGTTCCTTAGACCCCCATTTGACTTTATTGGTAAATAAAAAACCTTAAAGGAATGGTTCACTCTCAAAGTGAACTATTCCTTTAATATATTGATTGAAGCCTGGGAGGTTAAGGAGCTATGCCTTACCTCCCGATCTTCAATCAATTTTGCAGGGTCCGGGAACGAAGATACCAAAGACCTTACCTTTTACGTGATCCACCGCAGCCCAGCTGGAATCTCCGACCTCTTCACGACATATACAACTATAGCGAAATCTCAGATCGTATTACAGTAAATGCTGGAAAAGTCTAACACCCCCGCCCCGAGTACTTATTAGTATTGAGAAACACTCCACAATGTACTGACACCTCCATAGACCCATTGGCAGGCTAAATAAATGGCCACTTATAGGTTTTCGCCACCTCAGACTTGGCGAATTGGAATGGCTGACCTTAGCGCAAAAATACACTTTTGCCATGTTATAAATATGCTTGAGCAGTTACCGCAGTGATGTATGGTGAAAAGCGAAAAAAGTGAAATGTAGCGGTAATGACCTTTCGCCACTGGTTATCACTACTTTATAAATAGCGAAAAGTCCAAATTAGTGAAAAAGTTGCATTAAAGAAGGTGAAAAGTTTAACAAACCCTTATAAATATGCCCCTAAGTCTCCTTTCACAAATAATCTAGCAAGCTGTCACACACTGACATCTTGCTATATCAGATAAACACATACCAGGGTCCGGGCCAGGAGCGCTCACCGACGGCGTCCGTGTACACAGCTACTCTGTGCTGTGTCCTGCTCGCGCTGATCCTGTTCGTGCAGGTCCGCCTTCCCAAAATGAGGCCTCAGCAAGGTCTCACGATATTTCCGACTGGATACACACATCAGGGAGCGGACCGCTCCCGGAACACAAGATTCAGATACGGCAGGTGAAATGATCGTAAACTTTTATTGCAAACTCCATATAAACATCAACAGGCAGTGCTAAAAAAAACATTTCAAAGGTGCAACCAAAAAGGGTTTGTTCCAAGGGAGAGCCGTATCTGAGTCCTGTGTTCCGGAGCGGTCCGCTCCCTGATGTGTGTATCCAATCTTGCTATATCAGATACTGCACTGCAAGAACATTGGCATTGCAGGAGAACCATAAGGAGAAGAGATGTAATGTAAGGATTTTTTTTTTTTTAATGGGGGGCAGTATGGGATTAAATTTTAATTTTGGGGTGGACATGCCCTTTAAGCTCCTTGGATGTAATATTCTAACTTTCCTGTTGAATACATATATGAGGGCCAGCACATGTAACTCTGCTGTTAATATATTTTTATTGGGGGCCTGTAAATGCTGGCGTAAATGTATAGGAGGCCAGTAATACTGTCACCAATATATACAAAGGGCCAGTAAATGTTACTATATCTGTTTAAGGGTCCAGTAACTCTGCAGTAAATATATATTAGGGTCAATAAATGTTACTGTATATGTACAGGGGTACAGTAACTCTACTGTCAATTTATATTGGGGGTAAATAAGTAAATACTGCTGTAAATGCAAAGGAGGCCAATAACTGTGGCATCAATATATATTGGGGGTCAGTAAATGTTACCGCTATTGCCATATTTATAATGGCAAGCGGCATCGCATCGAAAAGGTTTGCGTCTGCAATGTGCGGAGGTAATTTGATCTATCTTTGCGGCGATACTGCACTTAGCGCAATGCGCTAAGTACAATATCACTGTGAATCCTGAGGCGGAGTAGGGGGTCTGGGAGGGGCTGCTGGGAAGAGGTCAGGGCAGGTGGTCGCATCTGCAGCTACAGGGGGCGGACAGGGTGTACATCCACCCCGCTCTTGCCCCCCATGGTGGATGCAACCACCCGCCACAACCCCTTCCCAGAAGCCCCTCCCAGACCCCTGCCCCGTACTCTTGCGGGGAGGGGAAGAGAGGGACCCGCCGAGAGGGGCGGAGGGATCCTCCTGGTGGGGACACGGAAAAGTGCCTTTTGGGGCTTAGGGGGTCCCACAACTCAAACCGGGACCCCTCTCCCCGGCCCTATGAGGGCCCTTGCGGCACTGACAAAAGCCCTTTGGGGCTTAGGGGTCCCGCAGCTCGAACTGGGACGTCCTTCCCCGGCCCTATCAGTGCCCTTGCAGAACTGAGAAGTGCCCTTGCGGCCCTGAGAAGGGCCTTTGGGACTTAAGGGGTCCCGCAGCTCGAACCTGGACCCCCCTCCCTGGCCCTTGTAAGGGCCCTTGCACCACTGAGAAGTGCCTTTGGTGGGGGTCCCGCAGCTCAAACCGGGACCCCCAGCAAGCGGCTCTAAAAAGAGCCTTTGGGCGATGTCTTCTTTCTTCCATCCGGTGACACCAGCTCCGAGAGGCCACCGACCCCGAGAAGTACCCTTGCACTTGCAGCCGCCAGAGGTACCTCCAGCACTGGTGGCTTCGACGAGGCTGATGTTACCAGCATCTTGATCCAATGCAACGTCTTCGGGCTAGCGACACCAACAACACTGAGGTCGCCAATGCCAGGCAGGCTCACTGTGGCCAACAGTGTGCCCGCTGGCACTGCTGGCCTTAGCAAAGCCGATGTTTCTAGCCACATCTTTTCTTCATAAGCCATCAACTGCGATGGCTTATGAGCTCCTCAGAGGTTTGCACTCTAATCCAATTCTGATTGGTCAATTTTTCAATGCTTGGTTTACATGGTTTACATTAACCAATCAGTGAAATGGACGAGATTAACGCGGCATCAGTTACCGGCGCTTTAAAAATAGAAGTGAGCGGTAACTGATGCAAAGTTAATGAAGCGTTAACTTTTTTGCGGCTGGGTTTCGCGCATTTATAAATCACGTTAAAGTTAACTATCTTTTAGAAATATGCCTCATAGTGTTGATCTGCAGTCCAAAAAGGAATGCTATTTAGGGTAGCTTTACCTGGACACTGACTAGTTTTTAATTTATACCTACATATACAATTCCCTTAGCCCCAGCTCACACAGACTAAGTTATAAATAAGATGTGCCCAGCACTGCCCACACAGAGTCACTTACCCTATGATGAATAGAGCAGGCTGCATGAACTCACTACTAAGGTGACAGAGTAGTCAATTCTTGCAAAAGCCATACCCATATCTAGCACAATCTAACATAGTGCATCATAAAAATTATTTGTGTTTTATTTTATTTTATTTTTTCTAGATGCAAAGATCAATTTACAAATTCAATTTTGTGTCACTCTGTTACCACATGTTCTGAGGTATGTTTTTCACTAGATATTCAAGATATACAATTCTTATATAAGCTTCCCCTCAGCATAGATTCAAGAGATGAAACACTTTTTAAATAGAATCAAGGTAAATATATATGATTTTAATCCATGGGAAGTAGAACGTTATCTGTAATTAAATCCACGTTTTATTTATGTTTATATTTTGTGAATGATGCATTTGCATTTAACTAAACTACTGAACTTTTTTAACCCCCGTTTTTCATGGGGCATTTTATTAGGTTTTTTTCATGTTTAAATTGTTCATCTAATTTGGATCACAAAATAAATACTTTAATTAGCTCATTCCATTTCAGTAAAAGAAAACATATGCACTGCAAAGATACGAAAGGTTACTTTTTTGTCGAAATTTTGTGCAATGGTTGAGTAGTAGACATCTTTGATTGATAGGCAGAAGGGGGACCCCATGTCTTTTCCCAGTGGCATTAACTACCGTATATACTCGAGTATAAACCGACCCAGTAAAACCAGGTACCCAATTTCAGCTAAAAATCCTAAAAAGTTATTGACCCGAGTATAAACCGAGGGTGTAGAAACTTGGCACTCAAGATGTTGGAAACTACAACTCCAGCTAATAAACATGCTGGGTTGTAGTTTCCAAAACATCTTGAATGCCAAGTGAGGGTGGCATTCAAGATGTTTGGGAACTACAACTCCCAGCATGCTTTATTAGCTGGGGTTGTAGTTTCCAACATCTTGAATGCCACCCTCACTTGGCATTCAAGATGTTTGGAACTACAACTCCCAGCTAATAAAGCATGCTGGGAGTTTGTAGTTCCCAAACATCTTGAATGCCCCCCCTCCCCCTAGTTCAGTTTGTACCTGTGGCTCTTCTCCCTGTGCCTTCTCCCTGTGGACTCCTTGGACTCTTCTCTTCTCCCTGTGACTCTTCTCCTGTGGACTCTTCTCCCTGTGGACTCTTCTCCTGGACTCTTCTCCCTGTGGACTCTTCTCCTGACTCTTCTCCTGGACTCTCTCCTGGACTCTTCACTCTTCTCCGTGGACGACTCTCTTCTTCTATCTTCCTCCATCCATCCCGGCAGGTACGGTATCAGCATTCCGGCAGCCGCACGCCCATTCCTGTACCGCGGCCCGGCTGACGTCACTGCCCGGCGCCGGGCTTGGCGCCGGGCAGTGACGTCTAGGCCGGCGCGCCAGTGCAGAAAGGATTGGCGGCTGCCGGAATGCCCAGTAAGTGGTTGACTCGAGTATAAACCGAGTCCAGTTTTTCAGCTGATTTTTCAGCCTGAAAAACTCGGTTTATACTCGAGTATATACGGTAGTTGGTTTAAGTATACCTCTGCTTAGCTCAAGTGGTCCCAGAAGAACCTCTGCTACAGCTCTCACTGAGTTTTCACTAAGCTTTGGGGGTCCTGACACTTTGCTGGAGTGTGTGAGGAATATTTTAAAAGAGAAAATATATATTCCGAGATATTAAGAGGTTGTATTTCAGATGACTGGCCTAAGAAACTATATGGGCTAGGCCACCCTATTGTGTTTCTCATGGTTTATGGTTGTGATTTTCAATGTGTGGAAACATGACAGTGCATGTCAATGTGGGAAGCCTAATCATATGTGCTGTGCTACATTCCATTTTTGGAGCACATGGGATCAACTTTTTTTTAGCAATTCACATGCACTTTGATTTCAGGATATTGTGCAAACCACTGCACAAATAGACTGTAAAACATGCTTTTCACGCATGATACCTTCCGATCCAGTGTAGCATCAGCCTTAGTCTTTTCTTAAAGACTGAAACATAGAAACAAGTCATGATATTTTAAAAAGTCACACCAAATATGATACATCAACTAAAATGACTACCGTATATACTCGAGTATAAACCGAGTTTTTCAGGCTGAAAAATCAGCCTGAAAACTTGGACTCCCTGAGCCTGAGCAATTAGTGTATTGAATGCAGTGACACACAAACCTCGGAGTATGTGCTACTTACATGTATTAATTTATAGATTAAGATGAGTAATTTTTCACTATAGTTGCCCTTTAAGATTCCTGAGTACCATGATCTAGTATATAGCTCTGCAAAGTGTATATTATCCGTGTTGGGGGTACCATAGTTAGTCAATGATCAGCAGGGTGGGGAGAGGGGGCTGCGACAGTTGTAGAGGTCCCTTACAGAGAGAATAAAGCCACAGAAAGAGATGACAGTACTCTTATTGGTAATCATAGGAAATAACTTGTATTTCCAATTATAAAGAATTTATTTGGGGGGAGGGGGTTAAATTATCTTTTAAAATTTAGGCATCCCTATTTGGGCTGCATTGTCCCAACTGAAGGGACAAAATCCTGAGTCCCACAGTCAGGGCAGAAATCCCCCCCCCAAATACCCACTCCAGCCCCGGCAAACCCTAAAACCCGCCTCCCATCCAATCTCTGCCTCCACCCTGCCTACTCTCCACCCTCACCGAACCTCCCACTCAGAGGCAAGGAATATCTTGAAACGCTGGTCTGGATATACATTATTTAACACCAATTGGATTAATGCCAGGTACTCTGTCCACTGCATCTTAAGGACCAGATAAAATATAGTGAGGCAAGCAAGGTTTATTTGATTCAGAAAAACATGGTCATTATAAAAAAAATGTTTTAAGATATCATGATCATTTTTTAAATCTTTAAAATATAGCAAGCACATACCACATACTCACTAAAGATAGTGAGAAAGAGGAACATTAAGATAATAAAGATCTATCTGTAAATTAAACATTTAAGCTAATTAGTAAAAAAGGCATCTGGTTTTATTGATCAGAAGATGTTTAAACTTTTATGAAAATTTTAACTTTTTAAATGTATTTTGGGAAGTAATGAATTCATCCTTCTCTGGATTAGCAAAGAAAAATAACAGACAAAATTGCAATCAACAAAACTGCAAAATCAATTGAAGAATGATTTCTATTTTCAGAGACTACACCTGTTTATTTGTCAGGGCAGAGTCTTGAATTCCTAAGTTCATTTTCCAAATATTTTATATATCATGATAAAAGGAAATGTATGACAGAAGAAGGCTGTTAAGGTAAGATAAGATATGCTGCATTAAAAATGCAATAAACATATAAACAGGGAAAAGCAAAATCAGTATGGAGGAAAGTTCCCACTGTGGTTCTTACAGCTGGCAGGTCCACTGACCAGGAGAAAGGTTTCTCTTATAACTTTGACCTTCGAGACTAAATTTCTGTGCCAAAACTAGAGATGTCCGAACTTCGAAAAATCCGGTCCCGAGCACCAACTAGCCCCCCGGGCTCTCCATTGCCCCCACCGGGCAGTCCATTGCCCTCTCCGGGCAGCCCATCGCCCACTCCGGGCTCTCCATTGCCCACTGCGGGCTCTCCATTGCCCCCACCGGGCAGTCCACCGCCCGAAGTGGAGGCACCTGGCACCAGCCAGACACGTAAGTGCATCCTAAGCAATTTTTTTATCTTTTTATTGACCTTGATTGTCAGCAAATAATTAGTGAAATTATCAGTCATAATTAAGTGCGAACCGGCCATCTCTAGCCAAAACTATAAATTTTGACTTTAAAACCAGGTTTTGACAGTCAAAATATTGATGGTTCTGCTCCATAATTCTGTCCATAGTTTGACTGATTAAATTTTAATAGAGGAACTGGGAATTCCTACCCGAAACTAGGTTAGTGTTGAAATTCTGGCACAGAATGGAGGTCGAGGTGGTTCCATGTTTTACAGTGGCTGTTTGCATTGAGTCTTGAATTGAATCTTGTTTGCACCTTTACTGCCTGTTTTGTTAATCTGTCTAGATCTGAAAAAACAGTTTTGTTCTCCCCACACAATCAAAAACAAAAGTAATCTTTGCAGTTTATTTCCTATCAAACTTTAAAAAATGAATTAGTATGTCAGAGGATTTGAACCCGTGACCTGTGAACCTCATGGGTGGTATGTTTCTAAAAGAAGGGCTTTAGACTGCTGAGAGACCACAACATACACATTTAGAAAATTTTGGGGCAATGCAATATCGGCCCCTAACTAGCGTAGCGTATTCTGGGCTGCTCTTACCATGAAGCAATCTGAAATTCTCTGGGATTGCTAGAAAGGCTAGAAAGGCGGCAGTCTGTGAGACTTTTTTCCCCCATTCGTGTTGTGCTGCGCATCGCTTTACCTTGGCTGGTGGCCAGAGGATGAGGATGAAGCAGCAGTGGACTTCCTGATTGGTCCCATTGAGCTCTGGTCCCATTGAACTCCAGTACGTGAACTGTAACACTTACGCACAGGCATAAGTGCTACGTCACTTACATGACCGGAACTCAATGGGACCAATCAGCCGGGGGGATGAGTCCGCTGCCGGTTCTTCCTCATCCTCTGGGCGACAACCAAGGTAAAACGCTGCGCCCTGTGGGAGGTCGTACCAGAGCAGCTGCAGCCCAGAGGATGAGGAAGAAGCGGCAGCGGACTCATCCCCCCGGCTGATTGGTTACTATTCACGGTCACTGATTGGTTACACTCTGGTCACGTGACTCCTCCAACTATAGTGAGCTCCTTTGTGTTGAAGTTCCTTGGCCCTGGGAATCAAGTGTGATCAATCTGTTTCTACTTTGGTTTTGTTTCATGGCTTTAAAAGGTTCTAATCAGAAAATGTAACTAAAAGACTGTAGTCCCCACAAATATGATGGGGACTACAGATTTTACCAGATTGATCTACCAAACATATATTTTGCTTCAGGTGTTGTTTAAATAATTTTCTTTTACTAAAGATGTGTTGGATTTTGTTAAAAGGCATTTCATATGGTTAGGCTAGCTTTAGATAGTTTGTTAGGCTAGGTAAGGTTAGACTAATAATGTTAGGGCCCAGCTAAAGAGTCTACCTTGATGTAGTAGACATCTTTTATTCTAGGGGATTTCTAATGTAATGTACCAGTTGCACCTAACATATGTATGTTTTTATGTGTTGTAACAATGGAAAACTGTGTAAATATATATTCCTTATCATCCCAAGGCCGCAGTAATACTGAGATGTTAGTCCCGCCCACCCAATGGTAGGACCAGCCCCCAAAGCTTTAAAAAAGCTGATGTACAGAAGTGCTGTTCCTGGGAAGCGCTTGTGCAGTTTGTTGTTTTGTGCCTAATCCAGAGGGTTAGCCAGTTGGTTCAGGTATTAACCTGTGGGTGTGGAGATCCGGCAGCAGATCTTGCCTAAGGACTCCAGGACCATTCCCGTCCTTGGTCTGACTTGCTGGTGCCTGCCTCCTTCAAAATGGCAGCTACCGGCAGGTATGCGCGCTACGTAAGTGCATGACATCATCGTGTATGCGTGATGCCGTCATGGAAGCGCAACGAACGGCAGGGGATTCAAATAACTTCCTAACTTCAGTGAATCCGCTGCTCTGGATACCGGCTCCCAATAGTTGCCTGGTAGGAGTCTCTCCCACTCTCCTTCTTTCCATCTAGCAATAAAAGAAAGTAGTACTCTGCTAGTGATACACATAAATACAACACTTAACACATTCTCTGAATAATATATATTTAATATCCTAAATATCACAAATATCACAAGTATAAAATACCACATATAAAATAACCTCTGTATAAATCACTATATAGCTGGCCAGCCGTGATAAGTATAATGTACCTAAATAATATCAGAAGAAAATATGCAGAAAAAATACAATAACTACTAAAAGTCCTACATATAAATACTAAAATCCGGAATAAAAAGATATCTAATGACCATGTGTAGAAGTCCCAGAGTCAAAAGGATATATAAAATATAAAACAAGTGTCTATATCCACAGGATGGTCACTTCTAATAGCAAGTGAAGCCGATCCAAATAGGGATGTATGGATGTATAGAATATTAAAGTCCCATTCGTGTGCGCACACTTAATCAATAGGTAATCAGGAAAGGTGGAGCTGGAGATACAAACAAATCATACTACACCGTCCTTCTGGTAGTGGCTGGAGGGTAAATGGCCTCTTCCTTCTGGTCCCCCGGACTAAGCAGGCCCGTGGCTTACAGAGCAACTTGGGATCCAGTAGCGTGTGTTGGTAAGTAGGTCGATCTATTTGCGTCCCTCCAAATCCACATATACCGCTAGGGGTGATTTGAATTCTCTCCGGTCTCAGCCGGTCTCTTGGGCAAGCAAGCCCTAATCCTTTCCAGCTCTTACCGAACCCCGGGATAACACGTCACTTCCGCTACGCGTTTCGCTATCTCAGGCGTGACGTGCTAATTGTGTTTCTACTCTTTTATAGGCTATGAGCTAGTTAACTGTTTAAAGTCCATAGTCCATGCATCCTCATATAATCAAGATGTATAGTTCTCTACACATGGCCATAAGGAAAGATCTACGTATACAGGTCATACAGCATGACATTATCAATAAAATTTACACTTATAAACAAGGGAAATATTTCTCATCTATCATCTATGTATCTCTGTCATTAAGGTAAGTAGTTGTACATATATGTTTAATCTATTGGTACAATCAATAACAGGATCTATATATCCCAAAGTATCCTGAATATACCATGATCCATAGCCATATATACTTCTGAATTTTTATTATTATTATTCTTAATCTGAATTTTATCTAGATTTTTTGTTTATTTTTTTTCTGGGGGGTTTAAATAGGTGTATTTCTATATATCAGAGGGAACAATCACAAAAAAGGGGCCAGCTCCAATTGGTTGTTCAAACCTGTTGGCTGTAAACTGGAGTAGGTGAATATCAGGCGCTGCTCCAATTTTAGCAGCTCCCTATCTCCATCGCCCCCCCTTATAGAAAAATTCCTATTTAAACCCCCCAGTGCCATATATATCGTGCCTTCAAAGGATGATTTATGTTTAATCCTAAAGTGTTCATAAATATATGGAGAGTGTCCTATATTACTTAGAGTGCTACCTATATAATTCTCATTAGTGATCAGATTCTTTTGGGAGATGATAGCTCTCCTGTGCTCCCCTATTCTCACTGTGAGTTTCCTACATGTTTTTCCTATATACCATTTGTTGCATGGGCATCTAATCCCGTAAACAACATTCTGTGATTGGCAGTTATAAAACATAAGCCATTTGTGTTCTATTTTATTAATATAAATGTGATCCCTTACTAACTAAGAAGGAGTTTGAGTTTTTGTGGATACCTAAACCCAAATTACCTGTGTTTTACCATCTACCCAAAATACATAAAAGTTTGGAGGACCCCCCAGGAAGACCTATTATATCGGGAAAAGGTTCCGCTACGGAAAATTTATCTAAATTTGTAGACTTCTTTCTTGCCCCAGTGGTTAGGAAACTACCTTTGTACTTAAGGGATACAATGGAAGTCATCACCACGTTAAATGATATAGTATGGGTACCCGGATATACTTTAGTCACGTTGGACATAACATCTTTATATTCGGTTATCCCCCATGAAGAGGGAAAGGAGGCCTCTAAATATTTACTACTACAAGATGGAGAACTTAACGAAACAATGATAGATTTTCTGATTACTTGTATTGATTTCATTTTATGCAATAACTGTTTCGGCTTTGAGGGTAACCACTATGTCAGACAGCGGACTGGGACTGCAATGGGTACGATTTTTGCTCCCAGTTACACTGGACTGTATGTGGGGCTCTGGGAGGATAGATGCATCTGGGGTGCAAATAAACATCCTAATTGCCTTTATTGGAAAAGGTATATAGATGACATACTCCTCATTTGGAGTGGCACCCCAGATGCACTAGAAGAATACCTCACATTTATAAATGAGTCTAATATATCCCTTAAATTCCAAAGTAGCCACAGTCAAGAGAGTATTATTTTTCTTGACCTTAAGATAGAGGCAGGAAATGGGAGATTATCGACTAGTACCTCCTTTAAAGAAGTCGATAACAACACTTATATAGACTTTGACAGTGCCCATAAGAAGTCATGGTTGGAGGGGATACCGGTACGACAGATGCTTAGGTTAAGAAGGAACTGCTCTAAAAAGGAGATGGCCTTGGAACAAGCAAACTTTGTTGGTAATAGATTTAAGGATAAAGGATACCCTGATTCTTGTGTGGACCAAGCTATTGAAAGGGCAAATAAAATAGATAGGGCTAAGTTACTGGAACCCAAAAAGAAAAAAGAGAAAATTAGATATCTTTTTATTCCGGATTTTAGTATCTATATGTAGTTCTTTTAGTAGTTATTGGGCACAGTCAAGAGAGTATTATTTTTCTGACCTTAAGATAGAGGCAGGAATGGGAGATTATCGACTAGTACCTCCTTAAAGAAGTCGATAACAACACTTATATAGACTTTGACAGTGCCCATAGAAGTCATGGTTGGAGGGGATACCGGTACGACAGATGCTTAGGTTAAGAAGGAACTGCTCTAAAGGAGATGGCCTTGGAACAAGCAAACTTTGTTGTAATAGATTTAAGGATAAAGGATACCCTGATTCTTGTGTGGACCAAGCTATTGAAAGGGCAAATAAAATAGATAGGGCTAGTTACTGGAACCCAAAAGAAAAAGAGAAAATTAGATATCTTTTTATCCGGATTTTAGTATCTATATAGTTCTTTTAGTTTTATTGTATTTTTTCTGCATATTTTCATCTGATATTATATGGTATTTTATACTTGTGATATTTGTGATATTTAGATATTCAATCACAAGTGGCGCTATATAAATAAACTTATACATACATACTGTATAATCTGTATTGTTATAATGTACTGTATGTCTAGGTATGTCTTTGAGATGTTCTGGTTGTGTTAAGGTATAGTCACTATATTATAAAACCCAATCTATAATACATATGTAGGGATCTAGGTACTGTATATACTCGAGTATAAACCGAGTTTTTCAGGCTGTAAAATCAGCCTGAAAAACTTGGACTCGGTTTATACTCGAGTCACTTCTTACCTTAGCACTCCGGCAGCCGCACGATCATTCCCTGTACTGGTGCGCCGGCCAACGTTGCTGCCCGGCGCCAATTAGTGCCGTCAGCCGGCGCGCCAGTACAGGAATTAGAGCGCGGATGCCGGAATGGAGAGGACGCTTACCTTCAATGCTGGCACACAGTCCCAACAGGAAGCCCTTGGATGGAGGAGAGCCCACAGTTCCTGGATGGAGGAGAGCCCACAGGTAAAAAAATTAAAAGGATACTCGGGTGGGTTGGGGGGGAAAACTTATAGAAAAACACATTTAAAAGAAAAAAAAAAAAAAAAATTACAAAAAAAAAAAAAAAGGGATGGGCCCTTTAAAAATTAAAAAAAAAAACCAAGTTGTGTACAAGGGTTTACATTATTGTAAAAAAACGGGGCCCTAAGGGGCCCCCCCCAACCTGTTCTAGGGGTTTTTTAATAAAGGCCACATTTTTTGTGTATGGACTTTGCGTTCGGCCCCTCCTGGCGGGGCCCTTGACGGTGTTTCCCTAAAGTGTGTTTAAGGAGGTTTGTTATAAGATGTGCTAAACCAATTTGGCTGGAAACTTTTCTTTTGTGAAAGGGGAAAAACCAAGTGGATGGGAAACTTGTTTTGAAAATATAAAAGTTTACAATTAAAAAATTACCAGTGGTCTTTTCATAGTGTTGCAAAAGGAAAAAAAAACATTTTAGTTTTTTAACCAAACAATGGCCCAATATTTTTTCTAATTGTGTTTGGTGGTTTTTCCATAGGTTTCTATTGGAAGGGGGGGATAAAATTATTTGTTGTTGGGGGGAAGGGGATGTCCCCAAAAAGGGGAAACGCAAGGGTGGGTTCCCACAGTTGTATTCCGGGGGGGGGACGGGGATTTGCCATTATGATTCTGAAAAAAAAAAAAAAAAAAATTTCCTGGGCCGACAGGGGGGGGAACCCCCCCAACTTCTGTTTGCTTTGCAAGGAATTCCCCACCCCCCGGCTTGGGGAATTTTTAAAAAAAACAGCAAGGAAGCGGGGACCCCCCAAAAACGATTCTGCCAGATTTTCTGTTTGCTTTGCTCCATTAATGAAAAAACTGGCCCCCATAAAGGGGCCAAAAAAGGGGAAAAAACCATTGCTGAGAAGTGGACCCCCTTTTTCAATCTTCAAAAAACCTAATTTTCAGGTGGCCTTCTTTCAGGGGGAACCACCACCCCCAGTGGGGGCCAACCCTTCCCATAATTTGCATTAAAAAAAAAGGGAGGGGGGGGCAAAAAAAAAAACAAACAAAAGGCAAAAAAACAAAAAAAAAAAAAAAAAAGGAAAAAAAAAAGAAAAGGGGGAAAAAGGACCCAATTGATTTTCCCATTGGGATTACATGATGTTGATTTAACCCTCCTAGGGAAAAAAAAATAACGATTTTTCAAAAAAAGGGAAAAAATTGAAAAAAAAAAAGGATTTTTTAAAGGGGTTAACAAAAACCAAAAAAGGGAATTCTTTGTCCAAGACAGTTTTTGGGCCATTTGAGTTTTGGTTTGGGGCCACTAAACTTAAAAATTAAAAAGTAACCACGGGGAGAAGGGGAAAAAAAGTTGATTTACTTTTTTAATTTATTTGCTGTGTGGGTTGGGGAATGGCCATCATATTATCCAAACAAACCATTTTTTTGGGCCCTTTTTCTGGGGTTTCAAAATTAAAACAAACCAGGCAAAAATCACCAGGGAACAAAATTTCGGGGGTAGGTTTAAAGGGTTTAAAAAAGGAGGGTTTTGGGTTGATTTCAAAGACGCAATGTGTCCAATTTAAAACCATCCCCCAAAGGAGTTGTATTTGAATCCCACAAAACATTCAAAAAAAAGGGACCAAAAAAAAAAAAACAAATTTTGGGCCCATTTTCTTTCCTTTCCCATTTTGGTACCCCCCCAACCAAGGGATTAACCTTCTGGGCTTTCCATGGGAAATTTGGAATCCATAACAAAGGAAACCCCAAATGGTTTAACCCCGAAAAACAAAAAAAACAAATGCGTTTTCCCAATGTCCACTCCCAACCAACATTTTTTAAAAAAAGGGCACCCACCAATTTTTGCAGTAGTAAAATACCGATATAATGGAAAACAACCCAAGGAAAAAACAGAAAGGGGGGGGGGAGGGGGCAGGGCATTGTTCAAAAAATATTTGGGGGCCTATGCAAAAAAGCCCAAAGGGTAACCAACAAGGAGGGGGAACCACACAAACGGGGGGCAAAAAAAAAGGTTTTTTACCCAGGGAATCCCAAAAATTTTGTGCAAATAACAATTTTTGCGAATTAACCAACAAAGACCCACAGCAAAAAAAAAACCCACAAGACAACTGTTATTGTTGGGGGGTGTAACCCCCCACCGCATTTTTCTGGGGGAAAGTAACAGGGGGGTTCTTTCCCATAAAACAAAATAAAAATATCATTTTTTTCTACACAAAAAAAACAGCAACCAGGGGGGCCTGGTGAAGTTTTTAACTTTAGTGGTGGGGGAAACGGAATCCTGGGGAAAGGTTTTAAATAAAGGGAACACAATGTTCTAGAGGTTTGTTTCAAGGGGGGACGTAAAACAAAACATTAAAAGGTTAGTAAAACAGGCATGGGGGGGAATTTTAGGGGGGGGGAGGGATTTAAAAAGGGGATTTTCTTGGGTTTTTTAAAAAAACTTAAAAACACTGCTTTGGGGCTTGTTTTATGAGGGGGAAGTAAAAAAGTAAGGAAAACAGGGGGGGAAAAAAATTTTTAAAGGGGGGGACTCTCGCACCCGCCCTAGGGCAGTAGATGTAAAAGTTTACTTGGATTTTTTTGGCAAAGGGCTGTTGATTTTTAACCAAAGGTTTCCCCTTTAATAGGGCGGACTAATGTATAAAGCTAAAAGGGTTATGTTGGTTTTTTTTCTGTGGGAGTTCCCCAACAGTGTGGTACGCAGGGGATGGAGGAAAAAACAAAAAATTGGGTTAAATTGGGAAAAAATTTAGGGGAGTGGCAGGGAAAGAGTAGGTTGGGTTTTAATTTTGGGGGGGTCGTTTAAATTCCACTTAAAGGGACTTAAAGTTGCCTTACAAAGTGGGGTTTCGGGGGGGGCCACCCCCCAGGGGTTTCTTGTGTGATGGGGCCCGCTTCTATCATTTAATATCTATTATTAATGATTTGGGAAAAAGTGGGTGATTGGTGCCAGCAAGGGGTTTTTATGTTGTTTTGCTGGGGAAGGGGGGGACCAAAACAAATAACCCTGTGTTCGGGGGACCATTAAAAAAAAAAAAAAACAAAAAAAACTTTCAGAGGATTGAAATCGTTGACCCAAGGGGGGGGGAATTTAAGGATAACAAGATTATCCCAAAAAAAAAAACAGTGGGCTGCTTAAAAAGTGGGGGGGGGGGCAATTTTGAAAGATTGCAAATTGCAAATGTTGGTTTAACATTGTAAAAGGTGATTGGGGGCCAATTTTTTGGACCCTTTAAAAAATAACTGTGTTGCTTTTTAACTATTAACCTTTGCTTTTTATAAAATGGGCTCTTGTGTTAATGGTTGCATCCCTGTTTGGAACAAAAAAAGGGGGGGGGATTCTTGGAGGGAAACCGTTTTGGTGGATAAAAAAAAACATAAAAAAAAAAAACAAAAAAAAACCTTTAAAAAGGTAGCCAAAGGGGGCCAAGTGCCCTAAGGGGCCGGGGGGGGCAACAAAACCAGGCCAAAAGGGGAAAAAAGGCCCAGGCATTGGGGTATTGGGGGTTTCCTTTGTATTTTTAAAAAAAAGGGGAGTGAAAGAAAAGGAGGAAAATTGGATTTTTCAAGGGGAGGGAGGGAAAATGTAATTTCTTCCCTCTTTAAACAAAAAAAAAAGGGGCATTTGGTAAAGGGGGGGGGGGCCCCCCTTCCATTTGGGGAAAGATTGCCAGTTGTGCCAAAATTTTGGGGGGGAAGACTGTGTAACAAAAAAAGGGGGACCCCCCACATTTTCTTTGTGGGAAAAATGGGGGAAACAAAAAAAAAAGGGGGTTCCAGTGAGGAAAGGGCACAAAAAAAAAACCTGAAAATTAATTAGGGGGATTGGGGGAGCTTGAATATGAGGGAGGAGAGACTGGGAAAAGTTACAATTATGTTATGCTGGAGAAAGGCGCTTGCGTGGGGATATGATTACTGTGTATAAATACATTAACGGGCCATACAATAAACTACTGGGGCATTGTTCACAATAGAACAAGGACACAAGGACATCCCTTAAGACTTGAAGAAAAAAGGTTAGACTTCAAGCTTGGAAAGGGTTTTTCACTGTGAGAAAGGTAAAGCTATGGAACTGTCTTCCAGTGGACGTTGTTATGGCAGGTTCATTGGTCAGTTTCAAAAAAAAGCTGTATGTAGTTTCTGCAAACAAGGAATGTGTTGCAAGTTACTGGTATTGATACATAAAGTAGAGTTGATCCAGGGAAATTTCCGATTGCCACTTGGAGTCAGGAAGGAATTTTTTCCCCCTCATAAATTTGGTGTTTTTTTTTTTTTTTCCTTCCTCTGGATCAACAGTTAGGCAGGAAATAAGGATATTGCTAGATGGGTTGAACTGGATGGACATATGACGTATGGTATTCAACCTCAAATACTATACTAACTATACTAATTGAAATTTGAATTGTGTCGCTCAAACGGTCCTAGACCAACAAAAAGCAGTGAGGTATTGGCCAATACTGCCTCTGCCCCTCAACTGCTAGACAGCAAGCTAAGGGACAAAAAGGCAACCGGCGGTTCGTGCGCGAAAGGCGAACAACACTAGCGAAAGTGAGTACGTTGCAAACGCGAAACTCCTGAGCGAGGAGGAGGATCGCCGCCGGAACGGTGTCAGGTAAGTGAAAAACTGACATTACCCCCCCCCCCCCTGAGGAGGGCCTCTGGACCCTTAAAGCCAGGTTTTTGGGGATGTTCAAGGTGGAATTTCCTGAGAAATTGGAGCATGAATCCTGTGTGATGGTACCCAACTTCTTTCTTCAGGCCCATATCTTTTCCAATCAATTAAATATTGAAGGGACTTACGATCCAACGGGAATCCAAAATCTTCTCCACTTCAAATTCGGCTTCACCAGAGAATTCATAGGAGGTGGAGGCTCAGCAGTAAGAACAAATTAGCGGCTGGTTTAAGAAGAGAAACATGGAGGAAGGAATGTTATTCTTAGGGATGAGGTAGAGAAACTTTGTAAGCAACTTCATTTATTTTTTTGATGATTGGAAATGGACCAATAATTTAGGACCGAGTTAGCAGAGGGTTGGCGTAAAGGAATGTTACGAGTTGATATGAAAACCAAATCTCCCGGTAAGTATTCAATTTCTTTGGAACGATGACGGTCAGCAATTTTTTTTGATGAAGAATGGCTGTTTAAGGTTTTGTTGAATTTGTGTCCAGATAGTAGACAATGAGAGGACCAATCTTCCAAAGCTGGTAAATCAGAAGATGACTCTGAAAAAGAGGAAAAACTTAGGGTTTCTGCCATAGACACGCTGGAAAGGAGATAGTTTGGTGAAAAATGAAAAGAATTATTATATGCAAATTCTGCAAAAGACAAATATTCAGCCAGTTATGTTGAGAATCCGAGACAAAGCAACGAAGGTACTGCTCCAAAGTTTGATTAGTCCTTTCTGTTTGGCCATTAGTTTGCGGATGAAAAACGGAGGAAAAGGAAAGGGAAATCCCTATCTTGGAACAGAAAGACTGCCAAAAACTGGGATATGAACTGGACTCCTCTGTCAGAAACTATGTTTTCGGGAATATCATGTAAACGAAAATATGATCAATGAATAAGTGGGAAAGATCCTTAGCAATGGAAGTTTATATAAGGGAACAAAAATGAGCCATTTTAGTGAATCTACTACTACCCAGATAACTGTGAAATTTTGAGAATTGTGTAATTCTACAATAAAATCCATGGAATACTCGACCAAGGGAATTTGGGGATGGGAAGGGTTGAAGGGTTCCGACTGGTGACCTCGGGTGTTTTGCTGCGGGCACAAATGGAACAGGCTCTTACATATGCTTGAAGATCCACAGATATTGAAGACCACCAGACATGACAAGGTGGAGTAAAGCCAGAGTTTCCTCTCTCCTGGGTGACCGGCTAATCTAGAATCATGGAACTGTTGAATTACTGAAGGCGAAATTTTAGGGGTACAAAAGACGACCACTAGGTTTCCCAGGAGGAGCTTCAGACTGGAAAGGGGGGGGGGGGGGGAGAGAGGAAAAGTCAGAAAAACATTTGGTTAGTAGTCAGAGCACCAAGAATACAATGAGTGGGAACAATAGGCTCAGGGGACAATTCAGAATATGACTTGGATTCTGGGAAACTACGAGAGAGGGCATCTGCTTTTACATTCCTAGAGCCGGGCCTATATGTAATCTGAAAATTAAATCTGGAAAAAATAATGCCCAACGGGCTTATTTAGGATTTAAACGTTAGCATTTCCTATGTACTCTGTAAATACTGTGATAGGATGTTTTGCCCCTTCTAACCAGTGTCTCCATTCTTCAAGGCTAACTTAATAGCTAACAGTTCCCTGTACCTATGTCATAGTTACATTGAGATGGAAATTTTTTTTTAGAAAAGAAAGCACAAGGATGCAAACGTTCAGGGACACCAGAATTGTGACAATATAGCCCCCACCAATTTCCGAAGCATCAACTTCAAGGAAAATGGTGAGAAGGGTCGGGGTGGACCGCAATTGGAGCTGAACAAAACATCTCTTTTCATTTTTTAAAAGTAGGTGGGCTTGTTCTGACCAATGAGAAGATCTGTCCTTACGGGCTAAATCAGTGAGGGGAGTACAATGGACGAGAAATTCTTAATGAATCTTCTATAGAAGTTAGCCAACCCTAAAAACCTTTGGAGAGCTTTCAAATTGGTGGGAGGAGACCAATTAAGAACAGCCGACAATTTGGTCGGATCCATAGCTAACCCTCTGTCGGAAATGATAAACCCTAGAAATGGAACCTGGCAAACTTCAACAATTGCATTTTTCTAATTTGGCAAACAAACTATTCTCTCTGAGTTTGTTAAGTACTGCTCAAACATGAAGGCGATGTTGCTGTAAGAAGAAGAAAGATTAAAAATACAACAACAAATTTGCCTAGAAGTCCCTAGGACTCATTAATAAAATTTGAAAAACCGCAGGGGCATTGGAAAGACCAAAGGGCATGACGGGGTATTCATAGTGCCAAGAATGCACAATGGCACACCACTGTTGCTCCTTGGCCAGACAAATATGGTAGGTGCATCCTCTCAGCCCCCTACCTCCAGGGCTTCAATATCCAAGCAAGGAAAAATGTAGAGGAGCACATTACTATGGTGAATGATTCTTTATTGGTGCAAAAACAACATACATGTATGTTGTTTTGCACCAATAAAGAAGCATTCACCATAGTAGTGTGCTCCTCTACTTTTTTCCTTGCTGGGTATTCATAGTGCCCATCTTTGGTATTAAATGCGGCCTTCCATTCGTCCCCCTGTTTGATTCTGCTCAGATTATAAGCCCCCCGTAAGTCTAACTTAGGAAATATCTTAGCATCAGCGAGCTGATTGAAAAGGTCGTCAATTAAAGGTAAAGGGTATCTATTTTTAATAGTGTTTATTGGGATCTGTAATCGATACACGGCCTCAGGCCTCCATCTTTCTTTTCGACAAAGAAAAAACCCACACCTGCAGGAGAGGTGGAAGGGCGAATGAAGCCTTTTTCAAGATTCTCTTTTATGTATTGTTTAGTGGCAAGATTTTCAGGTCCCGTTAAATTATACAAGTCCCCAAGTGGGCATGGTTCCAGGTAACAGCGTGATAGGACAATCATAGGGGCGATGAGGTGGTAATTCATCAGCAGCTGAGGAGAAAAAAAACATCAACATAACTTTTATAGGAGTAGGCACCAAAGCTAAAGAGGTGCTGGCAATTTGCTGCATAAGGCAGAGTTCCTGACACTGGGCACCCCACTTAAGGACTTGACACACTTTCCAGTCAATTACTGGGTTATGCCTATGTAACCAAGGCAGACCAATATTAGGATGAAGAGGGCATGTGCAACAGAGAAACTCTAAATTTTCCGAATGAAGAACCCCTATTTTAACTATGAGTTAAGGAGGTTCTGGTTGAGGATTCCTTGTTGTATCGATAAACCATCAACAGCCAGCAAACATAAGGGCTTGGACAATTCAGTAAAATAGTTTTAGCTAGGGAAATATCCATAAAATTACCAGTAGCCCCAGAATCTAAGAAAGCCTTTCATAAAAGATTTTTCTCCCCAAGTTATAGAGACGGGCAAGAGAACACGATCAGACTTTAGAGGAATTACCTGTCTACCTAGGTGGGCTTCCTCCATACCACCTAGGCACTGGAGTTTACTGGCAGCTTACGAGGGCAAGTGTGTACCTGATGTCCAGAGTCACCTCAATATAAACAAAGGCCTTGGTTTCTCCTTCTAGATTTTTCAGCAAAAGACAACCTGGTGGTTCCCAGCTGCATGGGTTCCTCAGGAACTGTAGGGGAAGAAACAGTCAAAGGAACAACAGCATTTGAACTTACCTGAAAACAGAGGAAGAGGTTTGTCTGTCTTGGCGGCATTTCCTTAACCTGCGATCAACTCTAATAGCCAAATCTATGGCTTCATCCCAAGTGGTGGAAGCTGCGTGTCCACAACATATCCTTGATTGTGTCGGACAGGCTGAGAAAACTGACTTTTGAGTGCCGGATCATTCCAGCGTGTATTTACTGCAAAGCCAGACTATCTTGAGGCAGCCCAAAGGCCCAGGTTTGAGAATTCCCTGCAACAGAGAAATAACAAGGCCTACCTTTGGATCTCTGAACCAGCGAGGAAGGTCTTAGACTGAAGTACAGCTTACAAGCATTCATGAAGTTTGAAAATTTTTGATGATCCCCGAGAATTTTCTGGTAAAGGTACCTAGGCTCTGTAACAGGAACCGATGGTAGAGGCAGTTGTCGAACTTTTGTGCAGTGACTGTCGGCAGTTGGTTCACTGTACCAGTAAGGAGAAAAAAGTTGTTCCTGTAACTTCTCCATAGAAAAGGTATATAGGCGGCCCGATTATAATGGATGCCCCGTAATCCCAAGTATCCCTTCAGCACAGATACCCAATCTAACCCCACTTGCTTCACCATAACCAAGCCCCGTTTGCCATGAGGCTAGTAGCGCCTCACCGGACACGCTTGCCCCCTGGACTTAAAGTGCAAGATATCTGTGCTGAGGCCGGGGATACTTAAGGAAACCAAGAGCACACTAGCTCAGAGCTAGGAGCGTGGAACAAAATCGGAACCCAAAAGCAGAAACAGGGACGGAGCCAGAAGTCGATACACAGGAGACAGAAAACTAGTCGGAGTACAAGGGATAAGGCAAAAGAGTAGTAAGGCAAGCAGTAGTCAGGGCAGGCAGCAGCGGATCAGGAATGAGAACAGGCAAAGATCAGGAACCGAGGAAACCGGACAATAATATCACACCACTAGTAAGGGAAACCACAAACTATATTGAGCAATGAGGCAGACAAGGACAGGAAGCTAAATAGGAGACAAGAGCCAATGAAATGACAAGAAAGAACTAGGCAAAATAGGATGGATAATTGAAATTTGAATTTGCCGCTCAAATGGTCCTAGACCAATCAAAAGCAGTGAGGTATTGGCCAATACGCCCTCAAAAAAGGCAACCCGCCGGTTCGTGCGCGAAAGGCGAACAAACACTAGCGAAAGCGAGTACGTTGCAAACACGTGCCCGGAAATGAAACACCCGAGCGAGGAGGGGATCGCCGTCGGAACGGGTGTCAGATAAGTGAACACTGACACCACATTTTTATACACCAGAATCTATAAATATCTCGTCTAAAACACCAATAAACTGCAAAATTTCACACAATAAATAGCATTAAGTAAATGTAACCCTCTGAAGAACTGTATAAAAATAACTGTGTAAGTACAGAAACTGGCCACACACCGCCTGGGGATCGCCGAACAAATCCGACTGAGCGCATACACACAAGCGACTATGGCCGTTCCAACTGTTCATCGGGCAGGGGGGTCAGTCGGGGGGGGGGGGTGTCCACCACTCGGGTGAAGTTTGCCAGGTGTGCACGAAACCTTTAAAAAAATGCATCCTTGCCTAGAAACAGAATGAAGCACACAAAAAAAGCAGTGAAATCAACTATTTGTATCCTCCGGAGAAGATGTCTGCAATGCATGCTTACTGGAAAATAAACTGCAGGGTTTCAAAGCTTTCAAAGTCTTATCAGGGACTTTAATTTTGGTGTTGCAATCTCTGTATAGAAAATATGTGTGAAGAAACAGGGGGTGGCTTTTAGGGGCAATGCCTCACAGGCTCTTTGTTGAAGACTTTATAGGCTGTGAATCGTAAGCCTTCATAGTTATAGAAAATTCGTCTTGAATGTATGAAATGGCAACTTGTAGAGAAAATCTTCAATGTATATGTGTTCTAGGGAGAAAGCTTTTACATTAGGATTTTTATAATTAACGATTTTTTGTTTAAAAACTGTCAGTATTGCTTTTCATATTAATTTTGTATTCACTTGGGATTTTGAAACAGAAGCACCAAAGCATCCATTTGCCTTTCATATCAACAACAAATCTGATGTCAGATTCTTATTGTAACAAAACCACAATTGGCTGGGTCCTCAGGCTCACAAACGGAGGAACTGAATCATCCAATCCAAAAGGAGTCCACACTAAGCAGGATTTGGATAACATAAGAATACATTCAGGGAGATTCAATAAAGTTCTTATCGTTAAAATGGTGCTAGTTTTCCTCAACCAATCAGATCTTATTTAACATTTGAAAGCTAACATCTGATTGGTTGGGGCAAAATCAGCACATTTTAAACGATAAGAACTTTTATTGAATAACCCTGATTGTATATGATTACATAAAGTGGGTATGTGTCGCATTTATAGTTACAAACATACACAGTCATGTCTTTTAAAGGAAAGTAGACACTTCCTAATGGAACCAGACAGACAAAAAACACATTTCATCAATAATCATAAAAAACTGATCATCCCATAGTTAGAGAATTAAAAACAGGGAAGAAACAATAAAAAAGGCACATTCTCCTTAAATAATTATATAGTGATATTAATAGGTAAATATTAAACAAATTAATTGAGAGACATACATAAACTTATAATAAATAAATTAATTCATCCTAATACCATAAGAAATATCCAGCTCATAAGTAGGGATGGCATAGAACTCGAACTCGAACCAGTGTTCGAGCCGAACGCGGACTTTCGATATTTCCCGACTTTCGATGATTATCGAATGTTGAATGTTCGAGTATCGAATCCGCGAGTAATATGTACATGGTATTAGGCGGAACATCGAATCTGCGAGTAAAGTCTCCATTACAGCCTATACGCGAGTATCGAATCTGCGAGTAAAATGTCCATGTTACCTCGAACGTTCGAACGCGAAAGCTCGAAAGTAGCGCGGTGAGAGTAAAATCGATTTTACTTAAGTCCTGGATATTGGAACAGCTCTTAGACCATTTCCCAAGTCCCACAGCCATTTACATTAAGTTACCATTAATATTTTAGTTGTATTTGACTCGAACTTTTCGAACTATTTGCCTCCCATAGACTTTAATGGGTCCGTTTTCGAACTTTCGAACTTTTACAATAGTTCAAAGTTCGAAAACGGACCGAACTTTCAATAGTTCGACCACTCCTCTACTCATAAGCTTAAACATTAAATCAAATAAAATAAATCTAATAAACCTGGCAAACCCATAGACTTACCTTAGTAATAACATAAAACTCTTTGTTTTATGTATTAAAGTAAGCTATAGGATTTGTCGGATTCATTTGATTTATAGATGGGTGTCGATAGATGGATCAATATTATCTGGTGATTGCAGCAATAATAAAGTCAGCTTAAATTTTAATTATCCCAAAATGATACACCAACATGGAGCAATAATCGCCTCCCCTTGCAGGCCCAACCTGGCGTCATCCCTTGCTTCCCCCATGACCCTTTCCCATGCAGCCATCTTGGCCATTTCCTTGCAGCCTCCCACTGGTGGGTCCTGTGGCCACTCCCCTCATGAGGCCCCCATAGCCCCTCCCCCACCCACACCTCAGACCAATACCCTCACACCCCTAAATAAGTAAACTGTGTAAAAACAGAAAGATTCAGCAGTTTTAAACTTTGTCTAATTCAGGACCCATGAGGGGGCTGCAAGGGAAAGGACCAGATTGAGTCTGCCATGGGAGGGGCCCACGAGTGGGAAGAGCAAACAAGTGGGAGGCTTTTAAAAAAGCAAACAATTTTACACCTTACACACTCCCTGCTATTGGCTGTGCTGGTCTTTCCCATTATTTTCCTAGCAAAAGCTAAACAAGCGATGTTATAAAAGTTCTTGTTGAAAATAGTGCTAATTATTCCCCAACCAATCAGATATTAGCATGTTAGCGTCCATTTGAAAGCTAACATCTGGTTGTTTGGATCAAAATTGCACAATTCTTTACTATAAGAACTTTTATTACAACTGTCCTGAAAGTTCCTACATGCATTAGTTTGTCATATAGTATCTCTTTTTGGGCTAGGGGTATAAGCTTTGCTTTTAGCAAGACAGAGTATCGAAGGTTGCTGGATAAACTCCCGGACTTACTTTTAATTTGACTAAAATGTTAATATTCTGTTTCTTACATCCATGCTAGCTTAGAAATACACTGTACGTATTACTTTTGGCTGTCAGCTTCTATGAAGGAAGGGCTGCAACTTCCTTGTTTTGATCTGTTGAACACTACAGTGCATGTACATTTAGCTGTGTTTACCATGCTAAGGTGTATTATGGAAGCTGACCCTAGTAGCACACCCACCTTTCATAAATCACCCAGCAGCCTTTGCAAAGGGAGAGGTGAGACAGTTTGTTGTATGTTTATGAATGGCTCTGACTATTGGGACAATGTGTCTGAAGACTTTTTTTTCTCCTTTAAGAGTTCAGGTAAGCAACTCCCTATCTCTGCTAAATAAGAAGGCACTTGCCAGTTTTAACTGATCCAGAGTTAACCCTGGTATTGGAACTGGAGTCCAGATGTGTCTCCTAATGAGCACCCACCACTGGGTAGTCATTTATCACCTAGCTTTTTGTTCATCTATCAATGACACATGCAAACGTTTGAGCTACATATTACATAAACCCCATTGTCCTTTGTTAATTATAGTTAAGCCCATAATAAATTAAAGTTGTGGACCCTTTAAATGTTACCTGGATTTTGTCTTGCCATTTTTTATTGCTCCCATAATCTGCTTATTGTGTGCTGTTCTGTATATCCAGAATATTGAATATTTAAAGCAACCCTAAACATTGCCTAATTTCCCATAACCCACATTAAAAACCTATATTTTATTGCAAAAGTTCCAGTCATTCTTATTTCATTAAATCTCCAAGCACTAGGTTGGTGGTTAGGACAGAAAAAAGTACTGTATGGTAAATCCTGTGATACTTAACAAGAACATATGGTAGGAAGTGTGTGTTGGAACTATAAAGTTTTTTTTTTGGTAACATGATGGCAAGTTAAGTATTCCCTTGGAAAATTCTGCAGAAACAATTCAGAGATTAATGTTCCTTACAAATATTATGTTCTAGAAAAATATTCAAGTATGATAACTAAGAAATGAGCAATGGTTAGCAATTACAGTCTACTGAACCTTGAATGCTCTGGTGTGCATTCCCTCATTCACAATGTGATATTAATTTACTCAAGTCACCTATTTATAGGTCTAGAGGGGTAAGTTGGAGACTTTCTAAAATCATTAGAAAATATGAGTATGCAGGGTTGTGTAGGCTGAGAGTGAGAAGGACCAGGTTGCACTCTTCCCTTCTTCCCCATTTTGTATAAACAGAGTATTGTAAAATATGAACTTTTTTTTAGCATGGAATGTGGTCAATTGTTACTGGTCTTTTGGGTGTTTAAAGCAAGGGGTGGGGCCATGGGTCCCATGGTGGGAGGGCAATGAGGCCCGTGAGTGGAAAGCGCCATAGGGATTAGCGAGGCATTAAAAAAAGACAAAACTTTACACACATCTTCCTGCTGTGGGCTGTGCTGTACTGTTCTTGAATGGGTATTATTAAGCCAGGGCAAAAGCTTTAAAAACAAAGCAATTACATCCTAATTAATACATGATAGCACAGCATCACAAAGTAATGTATACATGCATTATGTCCTTTGCACAATTTTGTTTATTGTAGCACATGATCGCATGTGCTTCCAAAACAGAACACAATGCATTGTATGCAATGGGGCTACCCACATTGACATGCTCTGCCATGCATTTCTCACATTTTGCATTGTGCAATGTAGTGCATGAGAAATGCACTAGGTGGCTAACCATAAGAGAGAGTCAGTCCATAAAT
Organism: Hymenochirus boettgeri; assembly: GCA_019447015.1. NCBI lineage: Eukaryota > Metazoa > Chordata > Amphibia > Anura > Pipidae > Hymenochirus > Hymenochirus boettgeri. The sequence continues at coordinate 94,734,247 of CM033472.1, read as the reverse complement.
ACACAGCTCGGTGGCAGCATTGATATAGGGTCCCTTTTTGGTGGTGTGATTAAAGTATATCAAGTCACATTACATTAATATACCGTATATACTCGAGTATAACCAAGTTTTTCAGGCTGTAAAATCAGCCTGAAAACTTGGACTCGGTTTATACTCGAGTCACTACTTACCTTAGCACTCGCGCAGCCGCACGACCATTCCCTGTACTGGCGCGCCGGCCGACGTCACGCCCGGCGCCAATTAGTGACATCACCCGGCGAGCCAGTACAGGAATGAGCGCGCGGATGCCGGAATGGAGAGGACGCTTACCTTCAATGCTGGCACACAGTCCCAACAGGAAGCCCTTGGATGGAGGAGAGCCCACAGTTCCTGGATGGAGGAGAGCCCACAGGTACAAACTGAAAACTGGGTGGGAGGGTGAGGGTGGCATTCAAGATGTTTTGAAACTACAAAACTCCAGCAGCTTTATAGCTGGGGTTGTAGTTTCCAAACAGCTTGAATGCCAAGTGAGGGTGGCATTCAAGATGTTTGGAAACTACAACTCCCAGCTAATAAAGCATGCTGCGAGTTGTAGTTTCAAAACATCTTAAATGCCAAGTGAGGGTGGGTTGTTTGGGAGGAAAGATAAAAAGGTTTATATTCTGATATAGTAAACATGCCGTGACCTAAGCCACTAGAATTAAATGGTTTAATTTTTGGTCCAGTCCAGTGTTTGTATTTATTAATTCTCTATGGCTGGAGCATACTAATTAAAAAGGCAGATGTAGCCTGTTTTGAGGGTAAAAATTTGAACATGCAAGGAGCCTGTGGCTCTGCAAGCAGGCAGACAAGAGACACTGTGTGTCAGAGGGGTAGAGCCCAGTGGGAGACTTGATGCAAATGGCATTTTTTCCATTGAGAGTTGTGTTTGCTGGGCTATACTTTTCTGTGAGGGCATTTCCCAATGGCCTGTGTTACAGTTGTGGGAAACTCATGTTGTATTAGTTAGGCTAGAGTGGCATAGGATTTGTTGTTTTTTGTAAGCTAAATCAGTATTAATAAACCTGACTAAGGCCTATTTAGCAAAAATTGGGTGCAGATATTTTTCTGACTGGATTTCGAATTACTGGGGTTTAGGGAATTGGGGGTTATTTACCTATCTACAATTTTTCATTTGAGGGGTAGATTTTCCCTTTAAGAAGAACATATGGTAAAAAGTGATGAAACTAGAAAGACTTTTTAGCATTACTTCCTATTATATTTAAATTTCCCATCATTTTTTATCCATTACACTTCTTTTCATTTATACCTTTACCTTTTATACTTGCCCAACTGTAACTAAAAAACTTTGTATACTTGTGAACCCAAGAGCAAACGACATAGCAGTTAAGGACCTTACCCTTGAAACTTTTTTTTGGAAAGTGATGGGTTGAAATGGTTTTATTGTGCTTTAAACCTTCAAAATGAAATTGCTTCATGTGAAGTTGCATGAAAGAAATCCAATCACTTCACTCTAATATTCTGTTTTTTCCTCCATAAATAAAACCATGAACGACTTTAAAGACATAACAAGTAGTTTCACCCAAGACACTCATGATAGAGCATGCACTATAATTCACATACAACAAAGCTATGTTTTTATATCTGCATTAAGCAAGACTCAAACGGTTTATCTGCCAGACTGAAATCTGGAAAAATGGAGATTTTTCTCCTTAATTGCATTTTTACACTTATAGTGGTAGTGTGATTGTTAAAAAGATATAATTGAAAGACACCAATGTATTGTTATGTCTTGAACAAGATTCATATGCTATAGTTTTCTGTCTTTGTGTAGAAATGTTGTTGGTTACATGTTTTTTAGTGTGCTTTATCTACCTTTCATATTTCATTAATACTTACAGTATCATAGAATGATATCTGTGGTATTCATTGAGACTTAGGGTGAGGCCACACTGCAATGCACAGGAATCGCGCACAAAATCGCGAGCGTTATCGCACGCGATTGTGTGCGCGATTCCTGCGCGTTTCGCGCTCGCGTTCGCGTTTTGCGCATGCGGTTTCGCCTTTTCGCGTTATGCACCAAAAATCCATTACCAAAACGCGAACGGACGCGCAAACGCATGCGCATCGGAAATCGCGGGAATTTTTGCGTTCCCGCGATTTCCATTTTAGCGCAAACGCGAGCGCGAAACGCGTGAAAAACGCGCTGGTGTGGCCTAGCCCTAACTGGACTTGAAGTTCTTGAAGAGGTTTCGCTATTAATCCAAATGGTTTCACAATTAAGAATGACTTGTACAAGAATCCTATGACACTAAATACCCTTTACTACTACTACTTTTTCTTTTTCTAAATAGAAGAAATCCGTGCAGGGGAAAAAGAAACAGTGGGGCAAATTGGTGTGCTGTGCAAAGGTCTTCATGCTGTAGTAAAGCAATAGGAATGGTGCATGTCTTAACCTCTAAACTTTCAGTATAAACAATAATAGCAAACAGTGTGTTTTCACATGGATTGTCCATGTAAGTGTCAGAGTTTAGTAAATGTCACATTCTGAACCATTATATCTAAACTATTGATATGGTGCAAAATAACCAAAAGGTCAATGTGTATATGTGAACAGAGCATTTTCTTTTATGGCTTCTGTAGCTGTTGCTGGGTTAAGAAAATGTTTATTATAATATATATATATACAAATACAGTTTGTGCCGCACTCCGGATCAATTCAAAAATTATGAACATGGGTGCCAGTGTTCAAACAGGAATGTAGCTGTCCATCTCCCAAATATACAAAGAAAGGAATACCGCACTCCAATGTGCATCATGATTATTTGTTCAGGCCAACTGCATATATAAGCGACAGTTCGGGGTAGCACATCCCTTTTCTCAAGCCATCACCATGAATTGCATCACCAATGACATCACATTTAATAGCCTCTATGTCCCACCCCCTACTTATTCGTTAAAGGGGTGATGTAATTAACAATTATACTTACAATGGTAACATATAAATATAGACACATATACAGTGTGGTAACGCTCATGAGGAAACGCAGGAACCAAACCCATGTTAAATTACATCACAGATATATATGAAGGTCATAATCTTTATTGAGACCATATGGGTGCAATGATTTCAGTCGGTGAATCCACCAAACTTTCCTTTTACGTAGTGCCAAATGATGATGCACAATGGAGTGCGGTGTATTCCTTTCCTTGTATGTGTGTGTGTGTGTGTATAAAAGGATAGGTGCACTCTTCCCTCGCCTTTTCTCATATCCGGCCTGGGTGCTTCCAATAGAATAAACGGTAGTGGAAGTTAGGAGCACTCCATGGACTTAAAAAAGATATTTAATTAGAAATAATTTTTTAAATTAAATTTTTTTTTTTTTTGTTGTTGTTGTTGGTTGACAGCCATGTGTTGGCTGAAACACGGCAATCTCTGTTATTTCTAATTAAATATCTTTTTTAAGTCCATGGAGTGCTCCTAACTTCCACTAATATATATATATATATTTATATATAAAGAAAGCTTTGTACATGCTCTGAATCAGCTAGACACTAGGGATGGCCGGTTCGCGGATCCGAACCCGGATCCACCGCGGATTTATCCCGTTCGCGAACGGCGGATTTTTCCGGATTTTACGCCTTCCGAACTTCCGATTCGCGGAATATTTTCGAAAATACGGGAAAACATGTATTTTCGAAAATACAAGGATTTCTCTTAATTCCTTACATACGTATTTTCGAAAATATTCGAAATTACGAGGATTACTTGTATTTTCTTGAAATAATCTTGTTATTTCAAAGGTATTTTTAATTTTAACGGGTCCACTCGCGGATTTTCGAATTTTTTCGAAAATTCGCGGATCCTCGAGCGGACCGGATTTTGCAAAGTTCGGACATCTCTACTAGACACCCCAGTCTAATTCACATGTAACTTAAGTTATGAGTCCGTTGATTTCCTAGATCTCCGTATTTTTTTAAAACTGAGGCAGGTCTGGGGACTACTCTATATAGGAAGGCTACTATAAGAACTCTCTCCTTTATGCATCCAGCTGTCATCCACACAGGACCATATGTGGCTTGATGTTTAGCCAGTTCTTGTGGGTTTTTTGCAATAATACAGACCAGTCTCAGGCAGAGACACAGTTGGATGACATGTACAATAGGTTTGTAACTAGAGGATACTCCCAAAACCTATTGACCAAGGATAGGGCCAGATGATATATAACAGAACAGGGTGGTGGTTTGGAAGTAACAGAACATGGTAAAGAATCCATTATTGATTTTTGCACCACCTACACCCCCCAGAGTAAACGTACGAGGACCATCACCAATAATTATTGGGAACATATTAATAAGGATAAACATCTCCCTTTTCAGAATACTCGTTTGAGACATACTTACAGAAGGGACGTAATTTGGCCAGCTACCTGGTTCACACTGATACCAGACCAATGTCTGAGTTGGATGGAGGGGTATTGAGCTTTCTTGCAAAGGCAAATTTGAAATTGAGGTGCTATCGCTGCCCCAATTGTATAACCTGCCGGTCAATGCTATCAGGAAAATATTTTGCCCACCACACAATGGGAGGAGAATACCCATTAGACAAAAATTCTCATGTGAAAGTAAATTCATCGTATATTTCATAGTATGCCCATGTGGGTTGTATTACATTGGTAAGACCAAAACAATGTTTAAAGAACGGATGGCTAACCACCGTTCATTCATACGTTCATATGATTAGTTCTCAGTACGGCCAAACCGGTTACAACCAATTCAAAATTCTGGGATTTATCGGTCGCCCGACATTTTAAGAAAATGGCCCATCCACTTTCTTCCTTGAAGTGTATGGTGTTTGATGGTCTGACTGCAAGCAAAATTAAATCTAACATCGACCATGACAAACTGCTCCTCCAAAAGGAGGCGCGTTGGATATACCGGCTAGATACCTTAAGGCCAAGAGGGTTGAACGAGCTATTGTCTTTGAATTGCTATTAATAAGTACGGACTCTTTCTCACGGTATATGGGTGTCAGATCCCATACAATGGAATCCATATGTAGTATAGAACTGCTGTATCATGTTTGCAGGTATTGGCTACTTAATTGGTAACATTTCCTCCCTTAGTCTTAGTTTGATATAAGTTATGTCTATAACTTGTTATATTGTATATCTGCATTATTAACTGTTGCTATTGTACATATTTGAGTGTTTTTAATGTTTTTTAACAATTTTAAGTCTCCTCATCATGTGGGACCTGGGGAATAGGGTATAAAATCCTGTCTCAAGCATAGTGCACCATATACTGAGGACGGCTTGTGTCTAGGCTGAAATGTGTAGATATAGCACTTTTACTATGAGTGCCTTCGTTACATATATTCAGGGAGATTCAATAAAAGTTCTTATCATTTAAAATGGTGCTAATTTTGCCCCAGCCAATCAGAATTTATGTAACATTTGAAAGCTAACATCTGATTGGTAGGGGCAAAATTAGCACCATTTTAAACGGTAAGGACTTTTATTGAATAACCCCCATTGTCTTTAGTGGTCAAACCAGATAATTGCACCTTTACATAACAAGTTAATGTGACCACATCTTTCTTTTGGAAAACAGCCAGAAGGTTATTGAGCTGAGAGCGGAACAGTAATCACTGAAGAAAAGCAGTGAAATAAAAGGATTATAATATCCTCCTCCTGTAGGATTTGATAGGTTAAGTAGTCTCTCCAAAATATAATAAATTACTTAATCAACAGAATATGTACAGTATGTTCCAAATAACACTGTGGAAGTCCCCAAATGGCAGGAGATTATCCCATTGCTCCTTGTGACTATATTATTATTATTATTATTAATATTGTGGATTTATATAGCGCCAACATCTTCCATAGCGCTTTTCAGGCCCTGTCCCGAAGAGCTTACAATATAAACACATTTATTTGACACATACAACCTATCAGTATGTCTTTATGATTGTGGGGGAAACCGGAGTGCCCGGAGGAAACCCATGCAAGCACGGTTGGAACAAACTCCATGCAGTTGTGTCCAAGGGTGGAATCGAACAATGCATCAGTGCTAACCACTGAGCCACTGTGTAAGGATCAACTGCTTTGCCTTGCTACACCTAGATGTCACTATTCCTTGTTCCTATTTAGTCCACTAAGTGTCGCTGTTTTGTGTTCCGGATATCACCTCTAGTGTCACTGTTTTGTTATTCCACTTCCCACCAGCAGCAGGCCATTTCACCTTTGGACAATTATTAATCATCATGTTCACCTGATTGCCGTCTCCAGTTATTTAAGGACTCCACCCCTTCTGTTCATTTCCAGATCGTCGTTTTGTGGCCGCTCTCCCGTTTCCAGTCCTGTCCAGCCTTCATCATTGCCGCAGCCTGTTTCCAGTCCTGTCCAGCCTTCATTGCCGCAGCCTGTTTCCAGTCCTGTCCAGCCTTCATTGCCGCAGCCTGTTTCTATTCCTGTCCTTCTGCTTCCCTAAAGTCTGCCTTTCAAGCTAAAGACTCTGTTAAAAATCCTCATTCTCCTTATTATCTATTTGTGCGGGGGTCCCTCCATCCAGTGGATAGACTGTTATCTGTTAAAAGGTCATTCCCAAAACGTATACCCTTAAATAACTTGCCTTTAATGTCACTGTCTGCAGTTCCCCTGAACCCACAGTCTGCAGTTCCCCTGAACCAACTACCTTTGAATCCTCAGTTTACCGATCCCTGTAAAAAACTGCCTTTGAATCCTCAGTCTGCAGATCCCTTTAATGAACTTCTTTTGAACTTCAGTCTGCCGAGATGACTTCTTCGGTCCTGCCCAGTATCCAGTCTGCCGAGATGACTTCTTCGGTCCTGCCCAGTATCCAGTCTGCCGAGATGACTTCTTCGGTCCTGCCCAGTATCCAGTCTGCCGAGATGACTTCTTCGGTCCTGCCCAGTATCCAGTCTGAGATGTCTTTGTTTGCTCAGCCTGCCCAGTGTTCTGAGGTGACATCAGTTGCTCAGTCTGCCCAGTGTCCTGAGGTGACGTCAGTTGCTCTGCCTGCCCAGTGTTTTGAGATGACCTTAATTACCCAAGTCCTATCTAGCGCTCTGTCTGCCGAGATGACGGCCCAAGTCCTGTCTGCTTTCCAGTCTGCTGCGATGACTACACCTGTCCAGCTCCGTATCCAGTCTGCTGTGTCGACCATTCTTCCCAGAGACTCTTTGCTACCTGACCCTGGGGTGAGTGTAGTCTGTGTAGGATTTCATTTCCTTCTGGGTAAACTTACCATGTACCAGGTCAATGATAAAGACCATGACAAGGTTGCAAGTGTCCTATTGGGGGCCAGATGATATATAACAGAACAGGGTGGTGGTTTGGAAGTAACAGAACATGGTAAAGAATCCATTATTGATTTTGCACCACCTACCACCCCGAGAGTAAAACGTACGAGGACCATCACCAATAATTATTGGGAACATATTATTAAGGATAAACATCTCCCTTTTCAGAATACTCGTTTGAGACATACTTACAGAAGGGACGTTATTTGGCCAGCTACCTGGTTCACACTGATACCAGACCAATGTTGAGTTGGATGGAGGGGTATTGAGCCTTCTTGCAAAGGCAAATTTGAAATTGAGGTGCTATCGCTGCCCCAATTGTATAAACTGCCGGTCAATGCTATCAGGAAAATATTTTGCCCACCACACAATGGGAGGAGAATACCCATTAGACAAAAATCTCATGTGAGAGTTAATATCGTATATTTCATAGTATGCCCTGTGGGTTGTATTACATTGGTAAGACCAAAACAATGTTTAAAAGAACGGATGGCTAACCACCGTTCATTATACGTTCATACGATTAGTTCTCAGTACGGCCAAACCGGTTACAACCAATTCAAAATTCTGGGATTTATCGGTCGCCCGACATTTTAAGAAAATGCCCATCCACTTTTCCTTGAAGTGTATGGTGTTTGATGGTCTGACTGCAAGCAAATTAAATCTAACATCGACCATGACAAAACTGCTCCTCCAAAAGGAGGCGCGTTGGATATACCGGCTAGATACCTTAAGGCAAAAGGGTTGAACGAGCTATGTCTTTGAATTGCTATTAATAAGTACGGACTCTTTCTCACGGTATAGGGTGTCAGATCCCATACAATGGAATCCATATGTAGTATGAACTGCGTATCATGTTTGCAGGTATTGGCTACTTAATTGGTAACATTTTCTCCTTAGTCTTAGTTTGATATAAGTTATGTCTATAACTTGTTTATATTGTATATCTATTATTAACTGGCTATTGTACATATTTGAGTTGTTTAATGTTTTTTAACAATTTAAAGTCTCCTCATCATGTGGGACCTGGGGAATAGGGTATAAAATCATGTCTCAAGCATAGTGCGCCATTAATGAGGACGGCTTGTGTCTAGGCGAAATGTGTAGATATAGCACTTTTACATGAGTGCCTTCGTTACTATATTCAGGGAGATTCAATAAAAGTTCTATCATTTAAAATGGTGCTAATTTTGCCCCACCAATCAGAATTTATGTAACATTTGAAAGCAACATCTGATTGGTAGGGAAAATTAGCACCATTTTAAACGGGTAAGGACTTTTATGAATAACCCCCATTGTCTTAGTGGTCAACAAGATAATTGCACCTTTACCTAACAAGTTAATGTGACCACAATTTTCTTTTGAAAAAAACGCCAGAAGTTATTGAGCTGAGAGCGAACAGTAACACTGAAGAAAAGCAGTGAAATAAAAGGTTATAAATCCTCTCCTGTAGTTGATAGGTTAAGTAGTCTCTCCAAATATAATAAATTAACTTAATCAACAGAATATGTACAGTATGTTCCAAATAACACTGTGGAAGTCCCCAAATGGCAGGGGTTATCCCATTGCTCCTTGTGACTATTATTATTATTATTATATATTGGATTTATATAGCGCCAACATCTCCATAGCGCTTTTCAGGCCCTGTCCGAAGAGCTTACAATATAAAAACATTTATTTGACACATACAACTATCAGATGTCTTTTGATGTGGGGGACCGGAGTGCCCGGAGGAACCCATGCAAGCACGGTTGGAACAAACTCCATGCAGTTGTGTCCAAGGGTGGAATCGAACAATGCATCAGTGCAACCACTGAGCCACTGTGTAAGGATCAAATGTTTGCCTTGCTACACTAGATGTCACTATTCCTGTTCCTATTTAGTCCACTAAGTGTCGCTGTTTTGTGTTCCGGATATCACCTCTAGGGTCACTGTTTTGTTATTCCACTTCCCCAGCAGCAGGCCATTTCACCTTTGGACAATATTAATCATCATGTTCACCTGATTGCCGTCTCCAGTTATAAGGACTCCACCCCTTCTGTTCATTTCCAGATCGTCGTTTTGTGGCCGCTCTCCCGTTTCCAGTCCTGGCCAGCCTCATCATTGCCGCAGCCTGTTTCCAGTCCTGTCCAGCCTTCATTGCCGCAGCCTGTTTCCAGTCCTGTCCAGCCTTCATTGCCGCAGCCTGTTTCTATTCCTGTCCTTCTGCTTCCCTAAAGTCGCCTTTCAAGCTAAAGACTCTGTTAAAAATCCTCATTCTCCTATTATCTATTTGTGCGGGGGTCCCTCCATCCAGTGGATAGACTGTTATCTGTTAAAAGGTCATTTCCCAAAACGATACCCTTAAATAACTTGCCTAATGTCACTGTCTGCAGTTCCCCTGAACCCACAGTCTGCAGTTTCCCCTGAACCAACTACCTTTGAATCCTCAGTTTACCGCATCCTGTAAAAAACTGCTTTGAATCCTCAGTCTGCAGATCCCTTTAATGAACTTCTTTTGAACTGTTTTCAGTCCTGTCCAGCCTTCATTGCCGCAGCCTGTTTCCAGTCCTGTCCAGCCTTCATTGCCGCAGCTGTTCCAGTCCTGTCCAGCCTTCATTGCCGCAGCCTGTTTCCAGTCCTGTCCAGCCTTCATTGCTGCAGCCTGGTCCAGTCCTGTCCAGCTTCATGCCACAACCTGTTTCCAGTCCTGTCCGCCTTCATTGCCGCAGCCTGTTTCCAGTCCTGTCAGCCTGCTTCCCTAAGTCTGCCTTTCAAGCTAAAGACTGTTTTAAATCCTCATTCTCCTTATTATCCATTTCTGCAGGGGCCCCTCCATCCAGTGGATAGACTGTTTCTGTTAAAAGGTCATTCCCAAAATGTATACCCTCAAATAACTTGCCTTTAATGCCACAGTCTGCAGTTCCACTGAACCCACAGTCTGCAGTTCCCCTGAACCAACTACTTTGAATCCACAGTTTACCATCCCTGTAACAAATTGCCTTTGAATCCTCAGTCTGCAGATCCCTTTAATGAACTTCTTTTGAACTTCAGTCTGCCGAGAGACTTCTTCGGTCCTGCCCAGTATCCAGTCTGCCGAGATGACTTCTTCGGTCCTGCCCAGTATCAGTCTGGCAGATGATTCTTCTTCGGTCCTGCCCAGTATCCAGTCTCCGAGATGACTTCTTCGGTCCTGCCCAGTATCCAGTCTGCCGAGATGACTTCTTCGGTTCCTGCCCAGTATCCAGTCTGCCGAGAGACTTCTTCGGTCCTGCCCAGTATCCAGTCTGCCGAGATGACTTCTTGGTCTGTCCAGTATCCAGCTGCCGAGACTTTGTTTGCTCGCAGCCCAGTGTTCTGAGATGATTCAGTTGCTCAGGCCTGCCCAGTGTTCTGAGGTGACATCAGTTGTTCAGCCTGCCCAGTGTCCTAGATCTCTGTTTGCTCAGCCTGCCCAGTGTCCTGAGCTGATTTTGTTGCTCAGCCTGCCCACGTGTCCTGAGATGTCCATTGCTCAGCTGCCAGTGTTTGATGGACATCAGTTGTCAGCCTGCCCAGTGTCCTGAGATGTCTTTGCTGCTCAGCCTTCCCAGTGTTTCTGAGGTGACATCAGTTGCTCAGTCTGCTCAGTGTCCTGAGGTGGACATCAGTTGCTCAGCCTGCCCAGTGTCCTGAGAGTCTTGTTTGCTCAGCCTGCCCAGTGTTCTGAGGTGACATCAGTTGCTCAGTCTGCCCAGTGTCTGAGGTGACGTACATTGTATGCCTGCCCCAGTGTTTTGAGATGACCTTAATTACCCAAGTCCTATCTAGCGCTCTGTCTGCCGAGATGGGCCCAAGTCTGTCTGCTTTCCAGTCTGCTGCGATGATACACCTGTCCAGCTCCGTATCCAGTTCTGTTGTCGACATTCTTCCCCGAGACTCTTTGCTACCTGACCCTGGGGTGAGTGAGTCTGTGTAGGATTCATTTCCTTCTGGGTAAACTTACCATGTACCAGGTCAATGATAAAGACCATGACAAGGTTGCAAGTGTCCTATTGGAGCCTGGGTTGTTGCACGCTTCTTATCCCATAAGTCAAAGGCCTAACAACCTCACTTCGATCAAAGTACCACCTAAAACAGCCATTATTTGTTTCTTCAGACTCTGGGTGATGGCGCTGGGGTTTTGGCGTGAGTGTGGCTCGGGAGATCCCGGGGGGGGGGTTCTTGTCTGGTTGGTAACTACCCTCTTCTAGTCTCTTTTAGTTGGTTGGACCATTGTGGAGCATCCGGAGTCTGCTCCTGAAGAGGGGGGTAATGTAAGGATCAACTGATTTGCCTTTCTTAGATGTCACTATTCCTTGTTCCTATTTAGTCCACTAAGTGTCGCTGTTTTGTGTTACGGATATCACCTAGTTGTCACTGTTTTGTTATTCCACTTCCCACCAGCAGCAGGCCATTTCACCTTTGGACAATTATTAATCATCATGTTCACCTGATTGCCGTCTCCGGTTATTTAAGGACTCAACCCCTTCAGTTCATTGCCAGATCGTCGTTTTATGGCCGCTCTCCCCATCCATCTGCCTTGCTCCTGTTCCAGACCTCGTTCTTGTTCCTAGTCCTAGTGCCTGTTCTAGTTCCCTATTTCCCTTCATTCTCTTGTCTTTTGTATATAGTCATGTTAGTATTCTGAGGGTTACCCAGTAACCCAGTGTTTTTTTTTTTTTGTATATAGTTGTAAAAAAAAGAAAAAATTATATATATATATATAAAACTGTTAAAAAAATTGTTTTTGGGCTTATTTTTCGATATATCAAATTTCAGATAGATTCTATCAATTTTTATTTGAAAAATTAAAATACACATATCTATTTAGCTGCTATATGTCTGGTACTTATAATTGTATATACCTTTCATTAATGCCATTACACACACACACATTGGCCACATTCCCCTATTAGTAGTTTGCACACAACGGGAAAGAAGGCGATGGGGGTACTGGGTTACTAATGTCCACTGCAGTTTGCCACCATTGTTGTGGGCCAGGCAGGCTTGGCCCCACTGGACATACCCCTCACCCCCATTGGCTTCTCTCCCTCAGAGTATGCTTCGTGCAAGGGAAAGCAGGTGAATGGGTAGGAACAGCACCCTTGATTACCGCAGGCCCACACTTTGTATATGGAGTACTGCTCTCGGGCTAGGCAGGATGACCCAGAGCTGAAAACATTAGCCACAGAGTAGCTGTTGCGGCTGTATGAGATGGTGACACCACAAATGTGCCTCATGGAGAGAGAAGAAGAACGATATGGAGTACTGCTCTCAGGCCAGGCAGGATTGAACCAGGGCTGAAAACATTAGCCACAGAGTAGCACTGTCAGCTAAACAAACACACAACACGGACACACAGATACAAGAAAAACAACAAAAAACAGGACACCTAGACCTCTAAAAGGTCTAACACAAATTTTGTTCAAAGGACTTATAAGGAAGGTTATCCTTAAAAGGACTGTTGGGTCTCAAGATGTGTGAATACAGGGTGGGTAACAACAAGTGCTAACCACCACACTGAAATCCACACACAGAAAGCTCAAAAAGCGCAAAAATCTCTCTCCAACTCCTACACTGTCAGGTCTCCACTAAACACACTCCAACACACTGACAAATGTCGCCTGTGAAGCAGCCTTTTATACCCAGGGGCTGGCAATAATCATGTTAGCTGCCATTGGCTAATTTAGTCATGTGGCTTGCTCCGTCTTGAAAATAATCCCCAAAAATTCGAATTTACAAGAATTTCTCGTTTTTACAAAAATTCTCGTAATTACGAGAATCCGCGTAATTACGAGGATCTTCGTTTTTTTCCGGGTCCCGAAAGATCGTAGATTCTCGTAATTACGGGGATATCGTAAAAAAAAATCCGCGTTCGGAAGTTCGAAGGGGGAAAATCCGGAAAATCCGGAATAATCCGCCGTTCGCGGACGTGATAAATCCACGGCGGACCCAGGTTCGGGTCCAGCACCGGCCATCTCTAGCCAAAACTATAAATTTTGACTTTAAAACCAGGTTTTGACAGTCAAAATATTGATGGTTCTGCTCCATAATTCTGTCCATAGTTTGACTGATTAAATTTTAATAGAGGAACTGGGAATTCCTACCCGAAACTAGGTTAGTGTTGAAATTCTGGCACAGAATGGAGGTCGAGGTGGTTCCATGTTTTTACAGTGGCTGTTTGCATTGAGTCTTGAATTGAATCTTGTTTGCACCTTTACTGCCTGTTTTGTTAATCTGTCTAGATCTGAAAAAACAGTTTTGTTCTCCCCACACAATCAAAACAAAAGTAATCTTTGCAGTTTATTTCCTATCAAACTTTAAAAAATGAATTAGTATGTCAGAGGATTTGAACCCGTGACCTGTGAACCTCATGGGTGGTATGTTTCTAAAGAAGGGCTTTAGACTGCTGGAGACCACAACATACACATTTAGAAAATTTTGGGGCAATGCAATATCGGCCCCTAACTAGCGTAGCGTATTCTGGGCTGCTCTTACCATGAAGCAATCTGAAATTCTCTGGGATTGCTAGAAAGGCTAGAAAGCGGCAGTTTTGTGAGACTTTTTTTCCCCATTCGTGTTGTGCTGCGCATCGCTTTACCTTGGCTGGTGGCCAGAGGATGAGGATGAAGCAGCATGGACTCCTGATTGGTCCCATTGCTCTGGTCCCATTGAACTCCATTACGTGAACTGTAACACTTACGCACAGCCATAAGTGCTATTCACTTACATGACCGGAACTCAATGGGACCAATCAGCCGGGGGGATGAGTCTGCTGCCGGTCTTCCTCATCCTCTGGCGACAACCAGGTAAAACGCTGCGCCCTGTGGGAGGTCGTACCAGAGCAGCTGCAGCCCAGAGGATGAGGAAGAAGCGCAGCGGACTCATCCCCCCGGCTGATTGGTTACTATTCACGGTCACTGATTGGTTACACTCTGGTCACGTGACTCCTCCAACTATAGTGAGCTCCTTTGTGTTGAAGTTCCTTGGCCCTGGGAATCAAGTGTGATCAATCTGTTTCTACTTTGGTTTTGTTTCATGGCTTTAAAGGTTCTAATCAAAAAATGTAACTAAAAGACTGTATCCCCACAAATATGATGGGGACTACAGATTTTACCAGATTGATCTACCAAACATATATTTTGCTTCAGGTGTTTGTTTAAATAATTTTTCTTTTACTAAAGATGTGTTGGATTTTGTTAAAAGGCATTTCATATGGTTAGGCTAGCTTTAGATAGTTTGTTAGGCTAGGTAAGGTTAGACTAATAATGTTAGGGCCAGCTAAAGAGTCTACCTTGATGTAGTAGACATCTTTTATTCTAGGGGATTTCTAATGTAATGTACCAGTTGCACCTAACATATGTATGTTTTTATGTGTGTAACAATGGAAAACTGTGTAAATATATATTCCTTATCTCCCAAGGCCGCAGTAATACTAGATGTTAGTCCCGCCCACCCAATGGTAGGACCAGCCCCCAAAGCTTTAAAAAAGCTGATGTACAGAAGCTGTTTCCTGGAAGCGCTTGTGCAGTTTGTTGTTTTGTGCCTAATCCAGAGGGTTAGCCATTTTGTTCAGGTATTAACCTGTGGGTGTGGAGATCCGCAGCAGATCTTGCCTAAGGACTCCAGGACCATTCCCGTCCTTGGTCTGACTTGCTGGTGCCTGCCTCCTTCAAAATGGCAGCTACCGGCAGGTATGCGCGCTACGTAAGTGCATGACATCATCGTGTATGCGTGATGCCGTCATGGAAGCGCAACGAACGGCAGGGATTCAAATAACTTCCTAACTTCATGAATCCGCTGCTCTGGATACCGCTCCCAATAGTGCCTGGTAGGAGTCTCTCCCACTCTCCTTCTTTCCATCTAGCAATAAAAGAAAGTAGTACTCTGCTAGTGATACACATAAATACAACACTTAACACATTCTCTGATAATATATATTTAATATCCTAAATATCACACAATATCACAATATAAATACCACATATAAAATAACCCTGTATAATCACTATATAGCTGGCCAGCCGTGATAAGTATAATGTACCTAAATAATATCAGAAGAAATATGCAGAAAAAATACAATAACTACTAAAGTCCTACATATAAATACTAAAATCCGGAATAAAAAGATATCTAATGACCATGTGTGAAGTCCCAGAGTCAAAAGTATATAAAATAAAAACAAGTGTCTATATCCACAGGATGGTCACTTCTAATAGCAAGTGAAGCCGATCCAAATAGGGATGTATGGATGTATAGAATATTAAAGTCCCATTCGTGTGCGCACACTTAATCAATAGGTAATCAGGAAAGGTGGAGCTGGAGATACAAACAATCATACTACACCGTCCTTCTGGTAGTGGCTGGAGGGTAAAGGCCTCTTCCTTCTGGTCCCCCGGACTAAGCAGGCCCGTGGCTTACAGAGCAACTTGGGATCCAGTAGCGTGTGTTGGTAAGTAGGTCGATCTATTTGCTCCCTCCAAATCCACATATACCGCTAGGGGTGATTTGAATTCCTCCGTCTCAGCCGTCTCTCGGGCAAGCAAGCCCTAATCCTTTCCAGCTCTTACCGAACCCCGGATAACACGTCACTTCCGCTACGCGTTTCGCTATCTCAGGCGTGACGTGCTAATTGTGTTTCTACTCTTTTATAGGCTATGAGCTAGTTAACTGTTTAAAGTCCATATCCATGCATCCTCATATAATCAAGATTATAGTTCTCTACACATGGCCATAAGGAAAGATCTACGTATACAGGTCATACAGCATGACATTATCAATAAAATTTACACTTATAACAAGGGAAATATTCTCATCTATCATCTATGTATCTCTGTCATTAAGGTAAGTAGTTGTACATATATGTTTAATCTATTGGTACAATCAATAACAGGATCTATATATCCCAAAGTATCCTGAATATACCATGATCCATAACCATATTACTTCTGAATTTTTATTATTATTATTCTTAATCTGAATTTTATCTAGATTTTTTATTTTTTATTTTTTATCTGGATTTTCATATCTGAATTTCTATATCAGAGGGAACAATCACAAAAAGGGGCCAGCTCCAATTGGTTGTTCAAACCTGTTGGCTGTAAACTGGAGTAGGTGAATATCAGGCGCTGCTCCAATTTTAGCAGCTCCCTATCTCCATCGCCCCCCGTTATAGAAAAATTCCTATTTAAACCCCCAGTGCCATATATATCGTGCCTTCAAAGGATGATTTATGTTTAATCCTAAAGTGTTCATAATATATGGAGAGTGTCCTATATACTTAGAGTGCTACCTATAATTCTCATTAGTGTCAGATTCTTTGGGAGATGATAGCTCCCTGTGCTCCCCTATTCTCACTGTGAGTTTCCTACATGTTTTTCCTATATACCATTTGTTGCATGGGCATCTAATCCCGTAAACAACATTCTGTGATTGGCATTATAAAACATAGCCATTTGTGTTCTATTTTATTAATATAAATGTGATCCCTCCTACCTAGAAGGAGTTTGAGTTTTTGTGGATACCTAAACCCAAATTACCTGTGTTTTACCATCTACCCAAATACATACAAGTTTGGAGGACCCCCCAGGAAGACCTATTATATCGGGAAAAGGTTCCGCTACGGAAAATTTATCTAAATTTGTAGACTTCTTCTTTGCCCCAGTGTTAGGAAACTACCTTTGTACTTAGGGATACAATGGAAGTCATCACCACGTTAAATGATATAGTATGGGTACCCGGATTACTTTAGTCACGTTGGACATAACATCTTTATATTCGGTTATCCCCCATGAAGAGGGAAAGGAGGCCTCTAATATTTTACTACTACAAGATGAGAACTTAACGAAACAATGATAGATTTTCTGATTACTTGTATTGATTTTCATTTTATGCAATAACTGTTTCGGCTTTGAGGGTAACCACTATGTCAGACAGCGGACTGGGACTGCAATGGGTACATTTTTGCTCCCAGTTACACTGGACTGTATGTGGGCTCTGGGAGGATAGATGCATCTGGGGTGCAAATAAACATCCTAATTGCCTTTATTGGAAAAGGTATATAGATGACATACTCCTCATTTGGAGTGGCACCCCAGATGCACTGAAGAATACCTACATTTATAAATGAGTCTAATATATCCCTTAAATTCCAAAGTAGCCACAGTCAAGAGAGTATTATTTTTCTTGACCTTAAGATAGAGGCAGGAAATGGGAGATTATCGACTAGTACCTCCTTTAAAGAAGTCGATAACAACACTTATATAGACTTTGACAGTGCCCATAGAAGTCTGGTTGGAGGGGATACCGGTACGACAGATGCTTAGTGTTAGAAGGAACTGCTCTAAAAAGGAGATGGCCTTGGAACAAGCAAACTTTGTTGGTAATAGATTTAGGATAAAGGATCCCCTGATTCTTGTGTGGACCAAGCTATTGAAAGGGCAAATAAAATAGATAGGGCTAAGTTACTGGAACCCAAAAAGAAAAAAGAGAAAATTAGATATCTTTTTATTCCGGATTTTAGTATCTATATGTTCTTTTAGTAGTTATTGTATTTTTCTGCATATTTTCATCTGATATTATATGGTATTTTATACTTGTGATATTTGTGATATTAGAATATTAATATATTATTTCAGAGTGTGTTAATGTTTTATTTATGTGTATCACTAGCAGAGTACTACTTCTTTTATTGCTTATAAGGTTTTACTCCATTTGGGGTTCTTCCTGTGTTTCTGAGTGGGGGACTCAAAGGTATCTGTTCGAGTGTGTCTGCCAGGCGACTACTCCTAGTCTACTCAAAGTATGTTCTGTGTCCCCAGCGCAGAATACTGATTTCCTTTTTTTTTGTTTTGTCGGTGCTTGCAGTAGAATGTCTGCCTCTGAGCACCTATTCAGTCTCCTCCTCCATCTGGCAAGCGCAAACCACTGCCAAGTCAAGTTTTTGTCCCGGATGTGACATTAGGCTACCCAAGGATTATAAGGACAAGTTATGTGTTTCATGTATGGGAAAGATAAAAGCTCCTGAAACCCCTGAAAAAACTCCAATTATGCAAGAATTTTTTTCCTTTTTTAAAAGTGCATTTGAGTCCTTCCAAACTATGGGTCTTCAAAACCTGACAACGGAAGGATCCTCTTCTGTAGATATTCAGACGTCCTCAGGTAATGAGTTAACTCCAGATATAGAACGACTCCAAACACGGGAACCAGGGCCGTCCTCTCCTCCACGTGAACTGTTTCCCTCTGCCGAAGAAGGAGAAATACAGAGGAAGAGGATTTTTTACCGGCTGCAGTTATAGAGCCTTTTCTCAAAATAGTGATTGATACCCTGGAGGCTGAAGATCCGCAGGAGCCCCCAGGAAGGTATCCTGGTTATTTTCAGGGGCAATCAAAAACAGTATTTTTCTTCCTATCCATGAGGCCATTAAAGACATAATTAAGGAAGAGTGGAAGGTCCCTGATAAACGTTTTCTTTGCCTAAATGTTTCTCTAACTTCTTCCCCTTCGACCCAGAAGAGACAAGATTGGGACACTGCCCCCAAGGTTGATTCTCCCTATGGCTCTGACAATTAAGAGAACCAAAATACCTCTCGAAGATAGTTCTTGATGAAGGATCCAATGGACAGAAAGGCTGAAGCAGCATTAAAGAAAACCTTTTTTCCTCAGGTACGGCCATTAAAGCTACAGTAGCCACAGCCTCGGTAGCTAAAGCCCTTAGGCTTTGGCTGTCTGAATTAGAAGCTAGCCTAAAAAAGGGGATGCTCTCGACCAGGTCATAAGGACCTTCCAATACTATTAAGAGCAGATTACTTATGCCATGCGGCCTTATCTCCACTTAGACATTCTGCTAGATCAGAGTTTTTTCCTCTGTGGCAAGAAGGGCCATTTGGTTGAAGTTGTGGGCTGCCGACTGTGCTTCCAAAAAAAGTTATGTGGTTTACCTTTTGAAGGGGCAGACTTTTTGGTTCGCATTGGACCCCTTGGTGAACAAAAGGGGGGATACAAGATTGGAGTCCTTCCCCTAAATAAAAGACCCTTTCGTAAGCCCTTTTGTCTTTCTCATACCAGTCCAGATTCAGAGGGGCCAGATTCCTAGGGACAGAGAGAGGCAACCATTTTTTCGACCAAGACAGCCTAGAGGCAGAGGGCGCATGGTGTTTCAAAGACCCCTGTCACAATGACGCCATGTGCGGGGAGGACATTTATTACACTTCAGAAAGGCCTGGGAAAAAATTACAACGACAAGTGGGTCCTAGAGACTGTCAATATGGCTACTCCATAAAATTTCTTCATCATCCACTAGACCATTTTGTCACTCCCCCGGACTGTGGAAGGACAGCAAAGTCTCTCACAAGCCATTCAACTTCATGCAGCAAAAGGTCTTAATACCAGTTCCTGTAGGAGAAAAGGGATTAGGAGTTGACTCTCCAGTTATTTTAATTCCCAAGCCGTCAGGAAAATTCCAGACAATTATAGATCTAAGATACCTAAACACTCATATAAAGAAACACATTTCAAGATGGAAACAATCAAATTGGCAATCAACTCCATCTTACCAGGAGATTATTGGCAACCCGGACCTGCAGAGCCTATCTCCATGTCCCTATAAGACCATGCCATCAGAGGTTCTTAAGGGTGGCAGTACAGTCCCATCTGCTTCATCTTCAGTTTACTGCCCTTCCGTTCGGCATCTCCAGTGCGCCAAGGGTCTTCACAAATTATGATAGTGATTGCAGCACATCTTCGTCACCTGGGAATAGAGATTATTCCATATTTAGGATTGGCTTCTCCGAGCGCATCGGAAGTAACCTTAACACAAAATCCAGACCACACTCCCAACCCCCCAGAACCTAGGCTGGATAATACATTACAAATAACAAGACTTATTTACAAGGTCAAAACATTGAAAAACCTCTTCCACAGTTCCACTAAGAGGGATTTTGGAAGTTTTGGGTCTGTTCCAGCTCCCCATAGAAGGGATTCCTTGGGCCAAAGCCCACATAAGAGACCTGCCAAGGTTTTTTCTATTAGTTGGGACAAAGATCCAGACTCCCTAGACACCACAGTGTCAATTCCCCCTGCGGTACTACAGTCCCTACATGGTGGACGCTTCCGACCCATCTGGCGGTAGGGCAGCCACTAGTACGGCAACCTCCGATAATTGTAATGACAGACACCAGTGGTCTAGGGTGGGGAGCCCATTTTTAGGAGATCCAGCAAGGAGTATGGACAACCAGAGAAAGATTATGCTCTTCAAATTTCAGAAAACTGAAAGCCATTTTCTATGCTCTTCCGCTCTTTTTAGCAAGCATCAAAAACCAGAGTGTTCAGATTCATACGGACAACGCTACCACGGCAGCTTATATAAACCACCAGGGTGGGACAAAAAGTCAAAAACTACTTCAATTGTCTCTAGCCATAATGTCCTGGCAGAGACTCACCTTCAAAGTCTGTCTGCCACCTACATCAGTGGTACAGAGACCAATGGCAGATTGTCTAAGCCAACATTTTTTAGACCCCAACAAATGGTCACTGAATCAAGAAACCTTCAAATTGATTTGTCAAAGTGGGGTACACCCAGTATAGACTTATGGCATCAAGGAAAACAGAAAACTGAATATATTATTCAGAGAATGTGTTAAGTGTTGTATTTATGTGTATCACTAGCAGAGTACTACTTTCTTTTATTGCTTATAAGGTTTTACTCCATTTGGGGTTCTTCCTGTGTTTCTGAGTAGGGGGACTCAAAGGTATCTGTTCGAGTGTGTCTGCCAGGCTGACTACTCCTAGTCTACTCAAAGGTATGTTCTGTGTCCCCAGCGCAGAATACTGATGTTCCTTTTTTTTTGTTTTGTCTGTGCTTGCAGGTAGAATGTCTGCCTCTGAAGCACCTATTCAGTCTCCTCCTCCATCTGGCAAGCGCAAAGCCACTGCCAAGTCAAGTTTTTGTCCCGGATGTGACATTAGGCTACCCAAGGATTATAAGGACAAGTTATGTGTTTCATGTATGGGAAAGATAAAAGCTCCTGAAACCCCTGAAAAAACTCCAATTATGCAAGAATTTTTTTCCTTTTTTAAAAGTGCATTTGAGTCCTTCCAAACTATGGGTCTTCAAAACCTGACAACGGAAGGATCCTCTTCTGTAGATATTCAGACGTCCTCAGGTAATGAGTTAACTCCAGATATAGAACGACTCCAAACACGGGAACCAGGGCCGTCCTCTCCTCCACGTGAACGTGTTCCCTCAGCCGAAGAAGGAGAAATATCAGAGGAAGAGGATTTTTTACCGGCTGCAGTTATAGAGCCTTTTCTCAAAATAGTGATTGAGACCCTGGAGGCTGAAGATCCGCAGGAGCCCCCTAGGAAGGTATCCTGGTTATTTTCAGGGGCAATCAAAAACAGTATTTTTCTTCCTATCCATGAGGCCATTAAAGACATAATTAAGGAAGAGTGGAAGGTCCCTGATAAGACGTTTTCTTTGCCTAAATGTTTCTCTAACTTCTTCCCCTTCGACCCAGAAGAGACAAAAGATTGGGACACTGCCCCCAAGGTTGATTCTCCTTGTATTTATGTGTATCACTAGCAGAGTACTACTTTCTTTTATTGCTTATAAGGTTTTACTCCATTTGGGGTTCTTCCTGTGTTTCTGAGTAGGGGGACTCAAAGGAACCTGTTCGAGTGTGTCTGCCAGGCTCATTACTCCTAGTCTACTCAAAGGTATGTTCTGTGTCCCCAGCGCAGAATACTGATGTTCCTTTTTTTTTGTTTTGTCTGTGCTTGCAGGTAGAATGTCTGCCTCTGAAGCACCTATTCAGTCTCCTCCTCCATCTGGCAAGCGCAAAGCCACTGCCAAGTCAAGTTTTTGTCCCGGATGGGACATTAGGCTACCCAAGGATTATAAGGACAAGTTATGTGTTTCATGTATGGGAAAGATAAAAGCTCCTGAACCCCCTGAAAAAACTCCAATTATGCAAGAATTTTTTTCCTTTTTTAAGAGTGTATTTGAGTCCTTCCAAACTATGGGTCTGCAAAACCTGACAACGGAAGGATCCTCTTCTGTAGATATTCAGACGTCCTCAGGTAATGAGTTAACTCCAGATATAGAACGACTCCAAACACGGGAACCAGGGCCGTCCTCTCCTCCACGTGAACGTGTTCCCTCTGCCGAAGAAGGAGAAATATCAGAGGAAGAGGATTTTTTACCGGCTGCAGTTATAGAGCCTTTTCTCAAAATAGTGATTGATACCCTGGAGGCTGAAGATCCGCAGGAGCCCCCTAGGAAGGTATCCTGGTTATTTTCAGGGGCAATCAAAAACAGTATTTTTCTTCCTATCCATGAGGCCATTAAAGACATAATTAAGGAAGAGTGGAAGGTCCCTGATAAGACGTTTTCTTTGCCTAAATGTTTCTCTAACTTCTTCCCCTTCGACCCAGAAGAGACAAAAGATTGGGACACTGCCCCCAAGGTTGATTCTCCCATGGCTCTGACAATTAAGAGAACCAAAATACCTCTCGAGGATAGTTCTTCGATGAAGGATCCAATGGACAGAAAGGCTGAAGCAGCATTAAAGAAAACCTTTTTGTCCTCAGGTACGGCCATTAAAGCTACAGTAGCCACAGCCTCGGTAGCTAAAGCCCTTAGGCTTTGGCTGTCTGAATTAGAAGCTAGCCAAAAAAGGGGATGCTCTCGACCAGGTCATAAAGGACCTTCCAATACTATTAAGAGGAGCAGATTACTTATGCCATGCGGCCTTATCTCCACTTAGACATTCTGCTAGATCAGAAGTTTTTTCCTCTGTGGCAAGAAGGGCCATTTGGTTGAAGTTGTGGGCTGCCGACTGTGCTTCCAAAAAAAAGTTATGTGGTTTACCTTTTGAAGGTAGCAGACTTTTTGGTTCTGCATTGGACCCCTTGGTGAACAAAAGGGGGGATGACAAGATTGGAGTCCTTCCCCTAAATAAAAGACCCTTTCGTAAGCCCTTTTGGTCTTTCTCATACCAGTCCAGATTCAGAGGGGCCAGATTCCCTAGGGACAGAGAGAGGCAACCATTTTTTCGACCAAGACAGCCTAGGCAGAGGGCGCATGGTGTTTCAAAGACCCCTGTCACAATGACGCCAGGTTTCGGGGAGGGCGTTTATTACACTTCAGCAAGGCCTGGGAAAAAATTACAACGGACAAGTGGGTCCTAGAGACTGTCAAATATGGCTACTCCATAAAATTTCTTCATCATCCACTAGACCATTTTGTCACTCCCCCGGACTGTGGAAGGACAGCAAAGTCTCTCACAAGCCATTCAGGTCTTAATACCAGTTCCTGTAGGAGAAAAGGGATTAGGAGTTTACTCCCCAGTATTTTTAATTCCCAAGCCGTCAGGAAAATTCCAGACATCGATCTAAGATACCTAAACACTCATATAAAGAAACAACATTTCAAGATGGAAACAATCAAATTGGCAATCAACTCCATCTTACCAGGAGATTATTTGGCAACCCGGGACCTGCAGGACGCCTATCTCCATGTCCCTATAAGACCATGCCATCAGAGGTTCTTAAGGGTGGCAGTACAGTCCCATCTGCTTCATCTTCAGTTTACTGCCCTTCCGTTCGGCATCTCCAGTGCGCCAAGGGTCTTCACAAATTATGATAGTGATTGCAGCACATCTTCGTCACCTGGGAATAGAGATTATTCCATATTTAGACGATTGGCTTCTCCGAGCAGCATCGGAAGTAACCTTAACACAAAATATCCAGACCACACTCCCAACCCTCCAGAACCTAGGCTGGATAATACATTACAAATAACAAGACTTATTTACAAGGTCAAAACATTGATAACCTCTTCCACAGTTCCACTAAGAGGGATTTTGGAAGTTTTGGGTCTGTTCAGCTCCTCCATAGAAGGGATTCCTTGGGCCAAAGCCCACATAAGAGACCTGCCAAGGTTTTTTCTATTAAGTTGGGACAAAGATCCAGACTCCCTAGACACCACAGTGTCAATTCCCCCTGCGGTACTACAGTCCCTAACATGGTGGACGCTTCCGACCCATCTGGCGGTAGGGCAGCCACTAGTACGGCAACCTCCGATAATTGTAATGACAGACACCAGTGGTCTAGGGTGGGGAGCCCATTGTTTAGGAGATTCCAGACAAGGAGTATGGACAACCAGAGAAAGATTATGCTCTTCAAATTTCAGAGAACTGAAAGCCATGTTCTATGCTCTTCCGCTCTTTTTAGCAAGCATCAAAAACCAGAGTGTTCAGATTCATACGGACAACGCTACCACAGCAGCTTATATAAACCACCAGGGTGGGACAAAAAGTCAAAAACTACTTCAATTGTCTCTAGCCATAATGTCCTGGGCAGAGACTCACCTTCAAAGTCTGTCTGCCACCTACATCAGTGGTACAGAGAACCAATGGGCAGATTGTCTAAGCCAACATTTTTTAGACCCCAACAAATGGTCACTGAATCAAGAAACCTTCAAATTGATTTGTCAAAGATGGGGTACACCCAGTATAGACTTAATGGCATCAAGGAAAAACAGAAAACTGCCAGTCTACTATTCACTCGGAAGAGATCCTCAGGCAGCTGGAAGGGATGCAATGACCATAACTTGGGGCTTTCATCTATCGTACATTTTTTTCCCATTCCAGTTGATCCCCAGGGTGTTGAAAAAGGTCCGCAACGACAATGCCTTGCGATTTTGAAACCTCCATGGCCTCTACCTTTTCAGGACAACCTTGTGTCGCAAGGACCAGTCTTGCATCCGAATACCAAAGACCTAAAACTTTCAGCATGGCTACTGAAAGGGAAATAATGCAAAAGTTTGGGTTCTCTGAGGAGGTCATAGGTACCCTTATGAAGAGCCGTAAGGCAGTTACAAATGAAATATATCAAAGGGTTTGGAACACCTTTCAAACTTGGTGCCATAAGAGACAAATTTGGGAAGAGCTACCCAAGATTTCCTTGATTCTGGAATTCCTGGTGGAAGGATTAAATAAAGGACTAGCCCCTAGTACTCTCAAGGTACAAGTTGCTGCGCTGGGAGCCTTTTATAGTGCAGATATTGCAGGAGACCCTTTCATCAGGAGGTTTTTTAAAGCAGCCCTAGTCTTAAGACCAAAGGTCAGATCCTTTATTCCAAGATGGGATTTGTTAGTAGTTTTAAAGTGGTTAAGTTTACAACCCTTTAAACCTCTTACCGATATATCGATCCAATTCCTCACTTAGAAAACAGCCTTGTTGATAGCCCTATGCTCTGCTAGAAGAATCAGTGAACTTCAAGCGTTATCATGCAGGTAACCATATCTCCGAATTCTGGAAGAAGGGATCCATCTAAAACTAGATCCGGCCTTCATCCCTAAAGTATCTTCAGATTTCCACAGGGAGCAGGAAATCTTTCTGCCGGCCGTCCATCCGAACGCAGGTAACGCAGAGGGAGACCCCATGACCCCAGTGGATGTCAAAAGGTGTTTATTAAATTACCTTTCCAGCTCCCTAATGGTCTTGTATGCAGGTGCTAACAAGGGTAAAACTGCCTCGAAAGCTACCATCACCAGGTGGTTGAAGGTAGCCATCTCCGCAACTTATCAAAGCCTGAATCTTCCAGCTCCAGAACGAGTGAAGTCTCTACCTCTTGGGCAGCCTATGCAGGTGCCACTCCAGAGAAAATCTGCAAGGCAGCCACCTGGGCCTCATATCATACCTTTGTGAGGCATTACAGATTGGACATTCTCCATGAGAAGCGGCTTTCAATAATAATGTTCTGCAAGTTAAAGATCCTCAAAATTCCCTCCCTTAATTCCCTCACTGCTTTGTGACATCTCCGTATTATTGCTGCCTTGGGATGAAAAGGAAAGTCCAAATTTATACTTACGTAAATTTGTTTTCCTTGAATACCAAAGGCAGCATATATTTAACCCTACCCTATTAAACTTTTCTTTCTAAGCATATTACTGGGATTCTTTACTGCTTTGGAATAATTTTACTATAGGAGGTATGCATGTTTTTTTTTTTAAAGCTTTGGGGGCTGGTCCTACCATTGGGTGGGCGGGACTAACATCTCAGTATTACTGCTGCCTTTGGGATTCAAGGAAAAAAATGTACGTAAGTATAAATTTAGACTTTTAAAGGATAAGTGTACTGTAAAATCAAGTTATGTTCATTTGGAAGCTGCAGCTTTAAAAATACCGTTGCCATGGTTTTCTTTTACCTATGCCCCTCCAGAGCCTAGCTTTGTGTCTTGAAAGTTGCTGACATCTTGTTACTGGTTTGCTGAATGTTAAGCGCCGCCCCTCTGAGATTTCCTCTGCTTTCTCCTGCTTGAGCCTCAAACAGTAATGCCTGTGAGTTCCGTGCACTCTCCTGCTTGAGCCTCAAACAGTAATGTCTGTGAGTTCCGTGCACTCTCCTGCTTGAGCCTCAAACAGTAATGCCTGTGAGTTCCGTGCATGTGCGTGAAAACAGAGGAGATCTCAGAGGGGAGGAGCTTAACATTCAGCAAACCAGTAACAAGATGTCAGCAACTTCCAAGGCACAAAGCTAGGCTCTGGAGGGGCATAAGTAAAAAAAAAATATTGCAACGGTATTTTTAAAGCTGCAGCTCCAAATGAACATAACTTTAAATACAAAATTATTAAAAGTTTTGCCACATCTAGCAAACAAGCCACGCCCACACACAAAGCGACACACACAAAGCCACTTCCCCTCTCAGAGGCGGCGCGCAAAGCATCCGCCTACAGGTGGCATTCAAAAGTTGTTTCAGGTGCCAAAAGACCAAGGGACACCCACTCTACAAAATGCATTATCAGGTTTGTATGAGCTTTACATTATTTTGGGTGGCTGCACCATTTCCAAAAACTTTTGAAATAGCACGAACATAAGCACAATTTTAAAAACTGAACTTGAGTTTGAGCTGAACTTATCAAGTTCGAACGTACTCTAACTTCTCGAACTCTCTTGGATGCTGATTTCTCGGACTTTCGAACGTTCCATACTTTTGATAATTATCGAATTTGAAAATCGAGTGATCTTCGAATCATTTATGGGATAATTATCGAATATTCGAATTGATTATGGGATAATTATTGAATGTTCAAATCGTTTATGGAATAATTATTGAAAATAATATTGAAACACGGGAGCTCGAAAGTACCGCATGTGAGAATAAAATAGATTTTTTGAAAGTTCTGGATATTCAAAATTTTTCCCCAGACCATTTCCCAGGTCCCAGAACCATTTACATTAAGTTACCATTGATATTTTAACTGTATTTCATTCAAACTTTATAAACTATTTGACTCCCATTGACTTTAATGGGTCCGTTTAGTTAGAAAGTTTGAAAACGGACCAAACTTTCGGAAGTTCAGCCACCTCTAGCCCCTATTAAGAACCCTGTGGCACACCATTAAGAACTTATACCACATAGACTAATCCCCTTTGACAACTACTTTATGTATAAAATCTATCAACCAATTCTCCTTCCATGTACAAATGTGTTAAAGGCAGACAGGCCTTAGTTTATATGCAAGTGGCCTATGCTTAGCAGTTTAAAAAGCCTTAGCAAAATTTAAGTATACCACATCTAGTGGTATGAAACTAATCAAATTACTACTCTGTTTCTTATAAATTTTTGACAATATATAAATCCAAACTGATTGATAAATCTAAGGCCAGTCCGTGAGACTTTATTCAGAATATAATTTTATATATTTTTATGGTCTTTTAACAAACATTTCAGTATATTCACCACCAATGATGTTAAATTTATGGTCTATAATTATAAGGCTGTGAAGAAAAGCTTTTAGGAAAACTGGTATTACATAAGCTTTTTATTAATCCACAGGAATTTCTCTAGAGAAAAGTGAATCTAAAGGTTCATACACACGTGCGATTGTGGGACCAACCTGTGACAGATGCAAGTGTCTCCCATGGAAGAATAGAAATGATTTACAGTAAATGGGGTATCTTTGGGGAGTTTAGTGTCACTGTAAAGAACATTTTATTGCTTTGTTCACTTATCCTTGCTTAATTTTCAAGTTAATTTCAATTAATTCAATTCAAGTTAAATGTCTTTGATAACTCAGTACATGTCTATTGTACTGTAACATACATTAAATGACAATATATCATGGTCACTATTTCCTAATTTTACCCCCTATTACTTGTTTCATGCATTGTTATCCTTTGTTAGACATGATTATATATTTATATATATATATATATAAATATCTGGGAGAATATTGCTTTTAGAAACACGTCTATTGTGCCATATGTGAGGAATAAAAGGGAAACAGCTGATATGAGCCTTGGCTGATTCTTTTACACAATACATTTTACTCAGGTTAAAAGTGTACAAATAATTTTTTACTCAAGCGATAATTATTGACACAAATTATTAATAATATTAATTTGTAGTTATTTATTATATTTATTATTACTTTATTTTCACCATCAGTGTCCATGCTACTGTATCTTATGTACCACAGCACAGTGGCTCATTGGTTAGCACTGATGCCTTGCAGCACTGAAGTCCTAAGTTCGAATCCACACTTGGACACAACTGCAAGGAGTTTGGATGTTCTCCCCGTGCTTGCGTGGGTTTCCCCCACAATCATAAAGACATACTGATAGGTTTTATGTGTCAAATAAATGTGCTTAGATTGTAAGCTCTTTGAGGTAAGGCTTGATGTGAATGTATACATGTAATTGTAAAGTGCTACAGAAGATGTTGGCGCTATATAAATCCACAATAATAATATATACCCCAAGTAGAGGAGTGAAATTTGAGCTAATATAATAAAATAAAATAAGGTTCTAGTCATGTCAGACAAGATATGCATGCCCAAACTGTGCCAAAGATGCTCAAAAGGTCTATATGGCCCTTTGTGGGAAACACATTTTGGCACACAGGATAGTACACAATCAGGGAGATGCAATAAAAGTTCTAATCGTTAAAAATGGTGCTAGATTTTAATTAAAATTTTAAATATAACATCTGATTGGTTGGGGCAAAATTAGTACAATATTTAACGATAAGAACTTTTATCCCTGAATGAGTCATATATTTAATGAATAATTTTGCAAGCCTTATAGAACCATGCTGGAAAAAATTGTGTTCCCTATGGGTAACTCATTCAATCAGAATCAGAATCAATTTATTTGGTCAAGTTTGCACTTACATGGAATTTGACTTGGCAATTGCTTAACAGACACCAACAAAAAAACAATACAAGTTCAGACAGGATGAATCTTACAAGTCATGTGCTGCATGCTTTCAAGTTCTAGCAGCTCTAGCGTAATTCTGCATTAGCATAATTCTGCATTAAGCTGTTCCTGTGTCTAGAGGTTTTAGTTGTGATTGCTCGGAATCTTACTCCTGAAGGCATGAGCTGGAAGATGAAGTGAGCAAGGTGAGAGGGGTCAGAGGTAATCCTGGTCGCTCTCTTTCTGCACCTGCTAGCATAAAGATCCTTCAGGGAAGGTAAGCTTCAGCCAATTATCCTTTCCGCTGTTCAGGTGATGCACTGCAGCCTCCCCTTGTCTATTGCTGAGCAGGAGCAGAACCATACAGTCAAAGATGATGTCATGGTGGATTCGATGATTGCAGTGTAGAACTGCACCATTAATTTTTGAGGAAGACCAAACTTTTTCAGCTGTCGTAAGTAGTACATCCTTTGTTGTGCTTTCTTGATGATAGTGGCAGTATTGTTGTCCCATTTTAGGTTTTTGAGATTGTGGACCCAAGGGCCCTATTTATAAAAGATCGGTATCGTTATCGTAAAATACCGATCGTTATCGTAAAATAACGACCGGGTTTTTACCGATAACGATCATTATTTACCGATAACGACCGTTATGTAACGATATCATTAAAAACCGGTCGTTATCGGTAAATACCGGTCGTTATTTACCGATAATGACCGTTATTTTCCGATATCGGTAAATACCGGTCGTTATCGGTAAATAACGACCGTTATTTACCGATAACGGTCGTTATCGGTAAATAACGGTCGTTATCGGTAAAAACCCGGTCGTTATTTTACGATAACGATCGGTATTTTACGATAACGATACCGATCTTTTATAAATAGGGCCCCAAGAAACTTGAATGACTCTACCTGGGTTATTGTAGATTCATTTATGGTTAAGGTGAGGTGCTGGGGGGGAGATCTCTTAGAGTCTATTATCATCTCCATGGTTTTGAGAGTAATTAGTTCCAGATTGTTGCTGCTGTACCAGGAGGAAAGATGACCCACCACATGCCTGTATGCTGTCTCGTCCACATTTTGTACACCCCATTGGTGTAGAGTGAGTAGAGCAATGGGAAGAGCACACAGCCCTGGGGTGCAAGCCAGTGAAGGATTAGGACATGCTGAAGACCAAACAGAACCAGCATGTTGTAAATTTGTCTGGATAGTATAGTATATTATAGTATTTGAGGTTGAATAAAGACATATGTCCATCCAGTTCAACCTACTCACCAATACCCACATTTCCTGCCTAACTGTTAAACCAGAGTAAGGCGGAAAAAAAACACCAGAATTGTGAGCGGGGAAAAATTCCTTCCTGAATCCAAGTGGCAATTTGAAATATGCCTGAATCAACTGTACTTTATATATCAATACCAGTAACCTGCAACATTCCTTGTTTTCAAAAAACAAGGAATGGTCAGACAAATATTGTTTTGTTCTTGGTGACAAAATATTATGTCTAAAAATATGAGTGAAATAACTAGAAAAGGGTTAAAAGGATTTAAAATTTAAAATGTGATAGGTCATATACAGTAGCTAAGATACAAAATAGAAAGATAATAATTACTGTATTTTACAGGATTAGTATGCCCTTCATGGAGTTAATTAAAAACAAACATTTGAATGTAGGTGACACTTGGCTAATACTATGTATTAATGAGAAATGTAAAAAGGATCTGTAGTTACCTAATCCTGCCTCATTCTTGGCAAGATGCTAAATCAGTATTTAAAGGTATAATATTTATTGGGTGCTATATATATAATACATTATTCATATTGCTATCACCTTGTAGTTGCAAATTAAATTAAAGGAAAACTAAACTCACATTTTTACTCTCCAGAATCTGAAAATATCCCCTCTAAAAACAACTATAAACTGTAAAATCCCACTACAGTAAATAGCATTTAAGTAAATGTAACCCCCTGTAGAACTGTATGAAATAACTGTTGATATATACAGTGACTGGCCACACCCCTGACCTCATTCACATGCTCCCTTGCCTAACCTGTCCTGTAAAAGGATTGGCTAGAAGTTACTAGTAAACAAATAACAATTTCTTGCAGTATTTTAGGATTGAGCATGTTTAAATAAGATAATGGTCAGTGGATGTTGAGAAATAAAATACAAACCCATGTTAGAATGGTAAATTTCCCAAAATCCTTAACAAAATGAGAGGTGAGACACAGATGACTACTTTTATTTTAACATACTTTTCCTTTTGAAGGAGTGTTGTTTTGAAGCTTTAATTGTCCTTTAACTATATTTGTATAATATTTAATGCATAATGTCACACATTAGCTGTACTTAAATTCCCTGTCATTTTCAAAGGCCTATGTACAGCACCATAAATAAAACATTTTTAGAACTTTGGTAAAGTGATTAATTAAAAAAAAAATTCACACTTGATAACTTAATCTTCTGTGTTTAAAGACTAACCCTTGTGAATTCCAATGTGAAGTTTACCCTTTCTGACCTTATGTTTCAGTAATAAAATAAATGATGTAAAAACGTGAAGGCTGGAGCAAGACATGTTATAGGTCTCAATTCACTTGACAGGCTTGGTCAGTGACCAAATTATTTTCTCTTCCCTATCATTCCCTAAATGTATCCAGTACTAATACTAATTTCCCTTTTCAAGGACACCTTTACAAATAGGCCAGAAACATTGAAAATGAGCTTTAAATAAACGGTGTATGCACCTTTCTCCTACAGTAGG
Source organism: Hymenochirus boettgeri (assembly GCA_019447015.1). Lineage (NCBI taxonomy): Eukaryota > Metazoa > Chordata > Amphibia > Anura > Pipidae > Hymenochirus > Hymenochirus boettgeri. Next base: position 94,701,977 of record CM033472.1, on the reverse strand, counting down.
GATAAATAGATTGTACATTTTTTCTTCAAGTAAATTGTCTGCTGATTATAATGCGAATATTTAAATGATGAGTACCACAAGAAAAAATACTTTTTTTGAAAACATAAAGAATTATTATTGGCCTCAATCCTTGTCATTATGTTGTACATAAAAGCACAATGTATCAAACAAATAAATTAATACAGTAGGCAGATTAACAAATTTCAAATCAGTAGTTTAATACATGTATTTTAACATCATTGTAAACGCTTCAACTATTTCAAAATATTATTGGGATAATGGCTAAATATGGGTTGATGATAGAAATACAGGTTGATTTGAGCAGGGATGTTGAACCTTTGGACCTTCAGATGCTTGCAAACAACTCCCAGCATTCCCTGATCTGCAGCATAATGCTGGGAGTTGTACTTTGCAAACATCTGTAGTGCCCTGATTTTAAAAGTGAATAATGTGCTTACTATTGAAAAAATGTTAGGGATTTTCAAAATGTAGTTACTAAATGTTAAATGTGAATTCTAACTGAAACTGTAGGTAGGTTTACAAAACAACCAAAAAAAATAATATTATTAAAGGTTTCCTAAATTTTAGTTACCAAAATGATGCTATTTCATAGCAGAAATATATACTGTGTCACCAGGGCTGGCCTTAGCATTAATAGCACCCTGTGCAAGATTAGTTACTGATGCCTAGCACTCCTTCCAAAACACCCCCCTGGGCATACTGCTTAATGCTGCTTGCCTTGACCTGCTTCAAATGAAGTCTGCCACCTGCACTTACTGTCTAACAGTATTTGCAATGTGTGCTTGTATATATCGTGCGTACATCATTACGTAAAACGTAACGCACTAAATGCACAGACAGAACAGCACAGCATACAGAAAACTTATGTAAAGCTTACATGTGTTGGGGCTTTGTCTGTGGGGTGGTTGCTGAATCTGCTGATACATTTGATCTGCAGCACTGTAACTGTGGGGGCTGTGGCACTGATGCACAACTTTTACCTACAGGTCCGTGACCTAACACTTCCTGCTGGCGCCCCCCTGGTAGTGCAACCTGTGTGGCTGCACAGGTCGCCCATATCAAAGGCCGGCTCTGTGTGTCACCAAACTAAAAATGAATTTCACAAATAGTCAAGATTATTTTTTTTATTATTATTATCATCCTTATTTGTTTGACACTGTGAAACCTGTGGGATTTGAGAATATGCAATACTATTGCCAATTTTTAATGAAACAGAAAGGGACACATTTAATCAGTGCCAGTTAGCAATACCATTGTAAATGCAGTGCAATATGGCTGTAAAAAGTAATGGCTAAAAAAATCCCTTTAAGATAAAAAATGTTAATGACTAATAATACAATTTTTTTTTTTAATGCAAAATGTTCCAGTTAGAACAAGGATGTTAATTGCAGTGAAATATTAAAGCACTTCATTTGTTCTCTGGAAGATCTTAGATTTAATGAAACCACATTTCAGAACAATCAAACCAAACATATTGCACAGGTGCAAAATACAGCAGGAAGCTGTGACACTTTAGGTCAGTCTGGATCAGTCAATAGGCTTCGTAAATAAAAAAAAAGAAAACTTTTTGCAAGGTTTAAATTGGGCATTATGTGTTCTTAGTGCCAGGACCAGCATGCAGTGGTTCCCATGATGCTGCAAATAATATAAGCAAGACTGTTAAAATGTCCATCTGTTCTGGCTGAGTTGGATTTAAACTAGCATTTGCCAGTGGTGTATTTACAATTAGGAATGAAGTTATGTAGATTTGCATATAAAAAGTAAAATGTAACACTATTCATTTCAATAGTTCATACAAACAATAGAATTCTAGCGCACAAACAATTCTAATTGCATATTGGCTACCTCCATAAGGCTGCGACTACAAACAGCCTGCTAAACCCTGGATAAATAAAAGCAATTAGTTCAGTAAATTGGTTAAATTATTTTAAGCCCAGTCACCACGTCAGGTTGCTTCCTTTAACTGGGTCCTACCCTACTGGTACTTGCCTTTTTGGCTACATGGGCTGACAGCTTCTCCTGTGTTGCCTGGTGCTTGAAGCTGACTCTCTAGTTAAGTATTTTGCTCAACTAGCACATGACCTAAGTCTGGGTGATACAATTTCCCAGAAGGCTTGGTCAAATCTTCAATGTAAACACAATATATAGAAAATTGGGCTGTTGTAATCCATATTAAAGTGCAACTAGAGACCAAAATAATACATACAAAAAATTTAATTCTAGTGCACAAACAATTCTAATTGCATATTGGTTACCTCCTAAGGGGGGGGGGGGGGGGGGTGGGGGTAGTTTCTTATTCTCTTTGAATGGGCAGAAAACGTCCAGCTTCTTGGAATATTAGATTTATTATCTTGTCTTAAAAAAAACAACAACATTTTGTAGAGCATTTTCCTTTGAAAAGCTGGAAGCCAATTATTCAATTTTACACTTTTGTGGGATTAAAATGTGAAAGAAACATCTCTTCCTTATTCTCTTATTCCTTCCGCACATCGCGGCCGCAAAAATAGCGCTATCGCCGTATTTATAATGGCGAGCGCCATCGCCGCATTATGTATCGTGACCGCGATGTCCTGCAGTAATTTTAAGACACTTCTCGGCGATACTGCACTTACCGCATTGCCCCAAGTACAATATCGCCGCGAAGGGACTTAAAATCCCTTCCCGGCGCCTCCGCTCCCCGCCCTCGCCCCCTGCAGCGACGGCGGCGACCACCCGCCGCGCACCCCCTCCCCAGCAGCCCCTCCAAGCCCCCTGCCCTGCCGCTGGTGGGAGGGGAAGGGCCCGCGAAGGGCCTTTTGGGGCTTAAGGGGTCCCAGTTCGAACCGGGACCCCCCTCCCTGGCCCTATCAGGGCCTTTGCAGCACTTACAAGTGCCCTTGCGGCTCTGACAAGAGCCCTTTGGGGCTTAGGGGTCCCGCAGCTTGAACCAGGACCCCCTCCCCGGCCCTTATAAGGGCCCTTGCGGCACTGACAAGAGCCTTTGGCGGGGGTCCCGCAGCTCGAACCGGGACCCCCAGTGAGCGGCTCTTAAAAGAGCCCTTGGGCAGCGTCTTCTTTCTTCCAGTCCCGGCAACACCATCTCCGCTGAGGCCGCGGACCCCCGAGAGGTACCCCTGCAGCCGCCAGGGGTACCCCCAGCGGGCGCCGGCGACCTCAACGAGGCTGATGTTGCTGGCATCTTGATCCGTCGCGACGTCTTCGGGCTGGTGACACCAACCCCACTGAGGTCGCCGATGCCAGGCAGGCTCACCGAGGCCCCCAGTAAGCCCGCTGGCACCACCGGCCTCAGCGGAGCCGATGTTACCAGCCGCTTCTTTCTTCAGCCATCTACTGCGAGTTCCGCGGCGGAGTGCACCTCTTTATATAGGTTTGCAGAAAACCCTAACCCGTTTCTGATTGGTCAATTTTTTAATGCTTGGTTTACAATGCATCTGGTGGTCTGTCCCACCACTAATTCATTGGAAAAAGTAAGCTAAACATTGTTTAGCATTGGAGGAAATATGTTTTAAAAGAGATGATAAATACTTAATTGAAAGTGTAAATAATCATGTCAAAGTGCTGCTACTGTGTTTATTTACAGTATGTTGTTATAATAGCATCAGTTTTTCAAAGCTAAAAGAGATATTCCTGTTCCAGATTCTCCATGTACACGCTTATATACATTAAAACAGGATTCAGGCCAATTGAGAATGCATTATAAAAGCATGGTAAATTATTTTGCGAACCTTAGCTCAGCTAAGTTAAAGGGCCGGCATTAATAGATATACTGTGTCCTTCTGGTATTTCTGTGGCAGAACAAGTGTTTAAGAAAAACTTATTTGTAATTGCTAACTTTTAAAGTTCTAACTTTTGGTATTTTTAAGACAGCAATCAAGGGAGCTAAATTGTTGTGTTACCTTCCACAGAAAGTTTAGATTTTAACTGGCACCATTTTGTTACTATTAGTATTGAAAGCTATTACAGCTATAGAATAAAAAATAGTGAGTGTTTAACCTTTAGGTTGGGTACACACGGAGGGACTTTTTGTCCTGACTGAGCGCTCGCTCAAGCGAGCACTTGGCCGGGACAAATGTCCGTCGGTCGCGGCAAATTCAGCTGAGGCCGAATTCGCAAACGATCGATCGTGCCTTCCCATGGCTGGGTACACATGGAGGGACAATTTGTCCCGACCGAGGACTCGCTAAGAGCTGGGACAAATGTCCATCAGTCGCGGCAAATTCGTCTGCGGCCAAATTTGCGAGCAATCACCCATTCGGCTCCATAGCCCAATAACCGCACGATCAATCATGATTTTCCAACACGTCCGATCAAGGTCGGTCACGGCCGCCCGCCCCACATCAGACAATATTTTCGGCCGATCAACCGAAAGTGCCATGAATCGGTCGATCGGCGAAAATATTGGCTGGTGTATACCCAGCCATAGGAAACTGCACGATCAGATTTTCCAGCATGCCCGATCGTTCATTCGTCCAATCCGAAAGTGCCGTGAATCGGACGGTCGGTCGGCCGAAAATATTGGCTGGTATGTACCCAGCCTTAGATTTACAGCAATTATTGTACATTTCGTTAAGTTTATTTTATGCTGCATACATCTTATCATTTTTATTTTTACATATAAAACAAGGCTTGCAGGGTTTTGATAATTAAAAACTTTGTTCCAACATTCCTTTGAATGCATGAATTTAAATTCTAATGTAATTAGCATTAACACTTTTAAATAATATGCAAGTTTCCATCAATGAAATGCTAATCATACAATGAGTTATAATGTTTTATGATCCTTAGTACAGTGTAGACATGAACAAAACTGCCAAGTGGTTTCGTTAACAGTTCCACACAATTCGGCTGAACCAAAAATTAATTTTAACCTAATTGAAGTGGATTTTTTAAATTTTCCACATCACATTTTTACACCGAATTTCAAATATTTGACACCAAACCAGAGGCAATACAATAATCTGCGTCTCTGAAGGTCTTGTGCTTCAGATACCACTAATTTATTGTGGCATGGTGAGCAACTAATTTGAAATTGTTAATGTGCGTTGTTGCTACTGGTTATTAGAGATGTACTTTGGGTTCTATTAGAACCCAGTTTCGATTCGAATCCGGCGGTTTCGAAGTCCCAACAAAACTTTCGGAACTCCCAGATTTTTCGAAACTCAAATTTTCCGGGTTTTCGATTTTTATCGTAAATTCGATATTTATCGAAATCGAAAGTAGATGACTATCGAAATCGAAAGTAGATGATTATCGAAAATGGAATCGAAAACGCAATAATCATCGAATTTATGGAAATGACTCTGCCACATGACCTAAATTCACCAACCACAGTGGTGCCAACCCCCTGGGTATAAAAGGAAACCTCAGACACATTTGTCAGTGTGTTGGAGAGTTGTAGTTGGAGGATGATGTGTTGGAGTTTGGAGAGATTTTTTCGTTTTTTGAGCGAACTTGAGCTTTGATTGTGTGGATTTCAGTGTGGTGGGTTAACACTTGCTGTTATCCCCCCCCTGTGTTCACACATTGATAAAACCAAAAGTCCTTTTAAGGACTACTGTGAAACCAAAAGTCCTTTAAGGATACTGTTGGCAACAAAAAAGTCCTTTTAAGGACTAACCCATCCTTTTAAGTCCTTTGGACAATTTTCTGTGAGTCCTTTTAGAGGGCTTTGTGTGTTTTATTTCTCTCTGTCTGTATTAGTGTATACAGTATACAGTATATATACATACAGATATATAGGGAGAGCAAAATGCCAGGCAGGGCAAGAGGACGAGGCAGAGGCAGAGGAAGAGGAAGAAGTGCCTCTGCACGTGATGTTAGAGGCAGAGGTGGGCCCATGCAGTCTGCTGCTGCTGGGCAGGAGCCACCTGGCCCTTCACAGGGCAGGGCAACATTGCCTGATATGTTCTGGGGTAGCCGGGCTAGGGCTATCAATCCTGATCAAGGAAGGCAGGTAGTCGACTGGATTATTTGACCACATGGTCCAAACCTTCGGGGATCCGGAGGAGGAGTCAGAGGAAATGTTTTCCCACACCATGTGTGGCGCTAGTGTGGTCGAGGAGGAGCTTTGCACTGACGCACAGTCCTTCCTGATGCCTGTGGCAGAGGAAGAAAGTGTTCAGTGCACAGGGGGACAGGAGGCTAAGCTTATCACGCAGCAGTCCAGAGATAGCAGCCCGGGAACTAATATAGGGGGTGAGGTTCCAGCTGAAGCTGCTCATTTTAGTGACACAGCCTCCAGTGATGAGGAGGTGATCGTGGACGATGATGTCACGGACCGTTCATGGGTGCCACAAGTGGGAGAGGAGGAGGAGGAGAGTGTGTCTGAGGGAGAGCGCTCAGAGCATGAGCCTGTACCCAGAGGCAGGACTGGGGTCAGGGGCAGAGGCAGCAGCAGCAGTGCACCTAGTACTGCGCGTGGAGGCAGGACACCATTAGCATCTGGTGCCAGTGCTCCACAACAGCAGGTGACCTCTGCTCCAAGGCGGACCAGTGGCTCAGCAGTGTGGGAATTTTTCACCTTGGCTCCAGGTGATGCCATGGTTGCAGTGTGCAGTCTTTTCCTGCAACGTGTTAGCCGTGGGAAGACCACCTCTAACTTGGGCACGACATCTATGAGGAAGCGTATGGTGCTGCACCACAGAGCTCGGTGGGAGCAACATACAAAGAATGTACAGGCCCCTGCTTGTTCCCTTCCTCATGCCCAAGGAGCCACCTCTCCTCCCCCTCCAGCTTCATCAGATGCTTCACCAGTGGAAGTTAGGGAGGAGAGACAGCCTTTGGCCCCAGCAGGCGGTGTTAAGAGGCGCCTTGACACAGCTGCTGGTTCGTCCACTAAAAGGCAGGTCTCTCTTCCCCAGTTATTGGAGCGAAGACAGAAGCTATCCCCCAGTCACCCCCAAGCACAGCGTCTCACTGCCAGCTTAGCAAAACTTCTGGCGGTGCAGCTGCTACCATTCAGCCTGGTAGACAGTGCAGCATTCAGAGAGTTTGTGGCTATTGGCACACCACAGTGGCAAGTCCCTGGCTGTAATTATTTTGCCAAGAAGGCAGTACCAGCCCTGCACGAACACCTGCAGGGCAATATAGCTGCTTCGCTGGACCACAGTGTGGGCAAGTGTGTCCACCTTACTATGGAGTCGTGGTCCAGCAAGTATGGTCAGGGGCGGTATTTGTCTTTTACTGCCCAGTGGGTCACGCTGCTAGCCGGCAGAGACGCAGCACGGGGCACAAGTGGGGAGATGGGGTACCACCACGTATTGGTGATATGCCAGTCTCCACCTCCTCCTCCTCCTCATCTGGTGAGTCCTCTCGGAGAGGCCTGTGCCCCCCTAGAGCCTATTCTTTCTGCCAGGTGAGAAGGTGCCATGCAGTTTTGCAGCTTCTGTGCCTTGGTGATAGGAGCCACACTGGGCCAGAGTTGCTGGCAGCACTGCAAGGGCAAGCTGAGAGGTGGCTGACCCCATGTTCTCAACCTGATTGTCCAGCGGTTCCTTAGCAAGTACCCTGGCCTGCAGGATGTATTGAGGCATGCTAGGAGGGTGTCGAGCCACTTCAGACGGTCATACACTGCCACAGCTCGTCTGTCAGAGTTCCAGCAGCAGCACCAGCTGCCGCAGAACCGCTTGATATGCGACACCCCCACCCGCTGGAACTCTAGTCTCATGATGATGCTGAGGTTGCTCCAGCAAAGGCGAGCCATCATGGACTATTTGTACCATTACAGTACAAGATCAGGCTCTGGGGACCTGGGTTTCCTGTTACCCAGGCAGTGGCGGCTGCTTAGGGATGCTTGTTGTGTGCTTGCGCCTTTTGAGGAGGCCACCAGGATGGTAAGCCGTGATGATGCCACCATCTCGGATACCATCCCTCTGGTGTTCCTCCTCGAACACACGCTACGCGGCACCCTTGACAGGGCACTAGCCGCAGAGCAGCAGCTACATGACGAGGAGGATGACGATACCGTGGCTCTTTCTGAGCCCAGGGATCACGGTACAGAGCAGCCGTCTGATGATGAGGAGGAGGATTTTGTTGACCTGGAACCAGTGGAAATGGGGCATTCTTCTAGGGGGACACTTCCACCCTCCCAAGTACCACATGTCATCCATGGTTGGGGAGAGGTTGAATCCGACACTGCAGTCCTCAGTGACACAGAGGACATGGGGTCCTCTGAAGCAGGCAATTTGCATCAGATGTGCTCCTTTATGTTGCAATGCCTGCTCAAGGCCATCAAGGAGAAGGATCATTACTGGGTGGCCACCCTTGTAGATCCCCGCTACAAGGGTAAAATGTCTGAGTTCATCCCCGCATCTCAGAGGGAAGGGAGAATGCAGAACTATGAGGCGTTGCTGTTGTGTCACCTCTGTTCTGCCTTCCCAAGTGCTAGCAGGCCGACAGCACCTGATGTTGGGGATGCACAGGGCTCACGTCCCCCTGTGCCTGAGAGGAGGAGCAGTACTGGAGGCGGTCTCGCAGCCAACTTCCGACTATTCTTCCAGCCGCAGTTGCCAGGACCATCTACTGGCAGCTCCAACAGGCAATACCTCAGTCACCAGGTCACTGACTACATCGGATCCAGGGCCGGTGTAGACTCTTTAGAGACTGAGGATCCACTGGACTATTGGGTGGCGAGGCTTGATATCTGGCCGGAGTTGGCACAGCATGCCATTGAGGTCCTGTCCTGCCCGGCATCAAGTGTCCTTTCGGAGAGGACCTTCAGTGCAGCAGGGGGTGTTGTTACGGAGAGGAGGACTCGTCTCTCTACTGAGAATGTGGACTGTCTGACATTCATTAAGATGAATGAGGCGTGGATCACATCTCAGTACAGCATCCCTGTTGCTGATGTCTGTGACTGAAGGCCTGTTGCCCCTTGCTACCCATACTGCTCCTTCCCACTACCTCAATGTTCACCTTGAGGCCTAGCTAATGCCAGCTCAGCTGGCAAGTCGCTAATTTTTCTATTTGGTAGGGTCATGTATGGTCCTACCTCGCTCTACCTCATTCAAGCTGTGTAACGGCTAATTTTTCCAGTGTAGGGTCAGTTATGTGTGGCTCTATTATCATGGCAGACTAAGCTATACTAAAGCTAATCTTTCATGGTCACTAAGTTAAGAACAGCTGCTCTGTGGCTAATGTTTCTTACCTGTGGGTCAGTCCGCTGGCCCATGCCAAATGTTTACACCCTTGTGGTGTCACCTGTTTTGACTAACTAACTATATTGGCCCAGCTCCTGTACTACAGTGTGCCTGGGATGGATATAATTATGTGTGCAGTAAATTATAAAGACAACATTTTAAAGGTAGAATAAAGAATATATATATAATAAATATAAAATATATATATATATATTATATATAATCGACCACAGTCCCGCACTCGCTTCCTATTCAAATGCCCCGGTGCCTCTGTGAGTTACAGATACTATTACCAATGGACAGAGCACTCGCGGGTCTTTCTCACCAACATATCTTATTAATACATCAACGCGTTTCGGCTGTCACAGCAGCCGTCCTCAGGATGTGAATACAATACAGGTAAGTGAAATATAAAACCTCGGTAACAGCCCAACCCGCCCTTTGTGCTCCTCCACCATTAGTTAACCCTATGCGTGCCGACAATAGTCATAAAACTTAACATCATGCTCAGACAGCCCTAATGGCTCAGGGCTCATATATTAATTAGTGATAAATACATAAGACCATAAAACCCTCCTGTGTAACTCACAAAAAATCTTAATACATAAATAAATAAATAAGAAAATAGACCCCTCATGTTCTATAAAATCTGTGTGCTCCATACATATATAAATTAAAAAGTTACAAGTTTAGATACATATAATTAAAAACATAGCATACTGAAACATAGTAGCAGCAGTCTCTGTAGTAATTATTCTAGCAGATCCCTTAGTTCCAAAATAAACAAATGCATGACTGGACCTACTCCCAGCCTATTTACCAAATATTTTCATAAAGGATAACCCTCCTATTTAACCTTAATGCCCATGTTTAAAGAACAACTATTCGCCTACCCAGAGGCCACTCATTTAAACAAATCTTAGTGTTCAACATTTACATATCGATTTAAAGCTAATTACTGTTCCCTGCCAAAGGATGGGTCCCTATTATTAGTTCATTTGTCCACTTCATAATGAACCAATCTAACTCATGTATCCTAGGGCTTCAGTCTCCTCCCTTATAGGAAACATGCAAGTCCATATTGTTCATTTAGACCCCTAGGGGACAACGTGCCCAGTTTTTTAATCCAGAAGGCTTCCCTTTGTAATAACCTTTTACCTCGTTCCATGGGGTTGTTTATACCTACCACCTGATCAATCGCCATCCACCTAAAAGTAGCTAGTGAATGGCCCCTTTCCCTGAAGTGGCGTGCAACCGATTGTTCCCCATATTTCTTTTCCTTAGTGGGGTCAGTGATATTACTAGTGTGACCACTTGCAAGGGCTGCCCGGATGGAGGAGCGATGGTTTGCCATCCTTTCCCTAAGCGACGTGGTGGTTTTACCCACGTAGTACATCCCACATGGGCATACAATGATATAAATGGCATCAGTACTAAGACATGTCAAGTTAAATTTAATTTTAAATCTGCGGCCAGTATGTGGGTGGGGAAAATCCCCCCCCGAAATCATATGGCTGCAAGCTTGGCAGCCAATACATTTAAAGCAACCTTCCTTCCTGAGTGGAAGCCATGTTGCAACTGACTTACATTTTGGAGGTGCCATATCTGTCCTAACTAATAAGCTTCTTAAATTCCTACCCCGTCTATGTGCAAATATGGGATATGACTCTTTGAACGGAAGGGAACTATCCCTCTTTAATAGCTCCCAATGTTTTCTAACACTCCGTTTAATCCCATTAGTGTAGGGGGAATATTGCATGGAATAAGGAATACTATTCTGTCCTGCCTTATCCACCCTAATGTTTTTATTCTTATCTACATCAGCTACCTGCTCTAATGCCCTCTTTTTCTGAGCTTCAATTTCCTTAGGGTGATATCCACGATCTCTGAACTTATTGGCCATATGCTGCAATTGCTCATTGGCCATTGATTTATCAGAATTATTTGTCAATACCCTAAGGAATTGGGAAAACATAACCCCTCGTTTCTGATGTGGGGGATGGAAACTCCGGGCGTGCAGTAGCGTATTCCTGTCAGTAGGTTTGGAGAATAGGCAGGTTTTGAAACCCCCTTCGTCCTTGGTGATTCTGATGTCCAAATAGTCAATGGACACCTCATGTGCCACCATAGTGAATTTTACTGTAGATTCATGCGAGTTTAGTCTATCCACCATGGGCTGGCATTCTCCCATAGGGCCGTCCCATAGAACGAACACATCATCGATATAGCGTCTGTAGATCAATAATTTATCCCCAAATGCCGGAAAAATATAACGATGTTCAAACTCCTCCATATAAAGATTAGCGAAGGAGGGTCCAACATGGCAGTCCCAGTGACTTGGTTATAATACTCCCCTTCAAATCTAAAATAATTATTCTGGAGGATGAAAGTTAAAAGATCCATCAGAAATTCAATGGGGGGACCCCTATGACCACCCTTGATCAACGCCTGTCTACAGACTTCAACTCCTTCAGCCTGAGGTATAATAGTGTATAGACTTTGGACATCCAAGGTCATCAAAGTGGTATTCAAAAGAGGACCCTCATAAGCCTTAAGGATCTCCAGTAATTGTCTACTGTCCCGGAGATAGGACTGCATATTAGATACCAGTGGTTGTAGGTAGAAATCCACAAACTTGGCCACGGGCTTTAATATGGACCCCAATGATGACACAATAGGCCGCCCCGGGGGTTTCTTTGGATTTTTATGGATTTTGGGGACGCTGTAGATGATTGGTACCTTAGGTACTTCAGTGATGAGAAATTTATTTTCAGATTCACTTATCCATCCATTGGAACAAGCCATGCCAATCAGACTGTCCAGTTTTGATTTCAAAGATGTAGTAGGATCACCCTCAAGTCGCACATATGTGTTAGTGTCCCTCAATTGGGACAATAGTTCCAAAGTGTAATATTGGCGGTCCAAAAGGACTATGGCCCCGCCCTTATCAGCTGGACGGATTACTAGATTGGGATCATCCCTCAATGTTTGGATGGCCTTCCTTTCCCCTTGCGTAAGGTTATGTCTATGTCTACTTATGGCTTTGTATATCTCTTGTTCCATGTCAGTTTTTACCATGTTAGAGAAAACTTTAATGGCTGCTGCCGTGTTCGGTGGTTCATATTTACTAGGTACTCGGAATGGTGTAGGTTCCGAGGTACCATTACGAAACTGGTTCTTCAGGTTCAGTAAGCGCTGGAACCTAAACAAATCAACATCATCAACAAGTTGGTCATGCTTAGGCATTTGCACAAAGGATAATCCTTTACTTAAAAGGTTAAATTCATTATTATTTAGAGCATGATGGCTTAAATTATAGATTGCATTTAATTGCGGGGATGTCTGGGCGGTTTGCCCCTTGTTCTTATACCCTCCCCTCCTGGTGGCCCTCCTTGGTGGTCCCTTCGTGTGCCCGACCGTGTGTTTACCCCTAAAAAAAGCTGTTCAGGGGCTTGGGTAGGTATAATTACGGCTTCCATTCCTGGAGTATTGTCACTTTCAGAGGGAGATTCATCAGAGCTATCACATGTGCGTAGAGCCCTTCTACGCAACGGTCTACGGCGAGTCATGGGTCTGCCATTGCCACTTAGCCACCCATAGACTCGCTTTTGCGTATAATCCTCAACCACTTTAGACAAATTTTTCTTTTTAAATATTAAAACTTCCTCACTAGACATAACCACATGTATGGAAGCCGTAATTATACTTTGACCATTGTGTACAGCTGCACCAGCTACTCTGTGGCTAATGTTTGTACCTGTTGGTCAACCCTGCCTGGCCCATGCCAAATGTTTACACCCTTGTGGTGTCACCTGTTTTGTCTAACTAACTAAAGTGGTCCAGCTCCTGTACTACAGTGTGCCTGGGATGGTATAATTATATGTGCAGTAAATTATAAAGACAACATTTTAAAGGTAGAATAAAGATAAAGAATATATATTATTAATATATATATATATGTGTATATATAAAAAACTATTTACAAAAAAAGAAAAAAACAATTTTTACAGCTTTCTTTTAATATAAGCAACATCCCGCTGCAGCCTCCAGATGTTGCGTGCCATACACTGTATGGCCCTCTCCATACGGGCCATATGGCCATCATCATGCACCATGGATGGTGGTGCTGGTGGCGATGGTGTTGGTGCAGGGGATGGGCCGGGCTCCTGTGCTTCCATTTCTGTAAGATTATATAAAAATATAAAGTATATATTAATATGACGGTACAAACAGCTTTGCTGCACTTTTAATGCTTTTTAACATTTTATATAACAATCAGGGTAGGACACACTAACTCGTTTTTTACGTGTTTACGCACTCAATTTCACTCGCATTTTAAATACCATGGAAATCACGGGAATGCACAAATTCTTGTGATTTCCGAAGCACATGCGATTGCACATGCCTGTCCATTTTGGTAACACATGCGATCACCATTTTTTTTGCACAATTGCTTGCATTAATATTGAAATTGCGTGTGCAAATGCAAGACAATGCACCGGAATTGCGTGCACGCTTCAATGCGTTGCAGTGTGGCCTCAGCCTCAAGGTCGAAAAAAAATGCTAAAACTGTGATACTTGCCTTGTGGTGGTGCCGGAGGCTGAAGAGGCGAAGGAGGAGGAGTGGGTGGCGTGGACCCTTCAGTCTCTGTATCATCCTCTTCTGTAAGATTATAAAAAAAATAAAATCAATTAATATGATGGTGGCGACAGCTTTGCTGGGCTTTTTAATGCCCCACCAGTTTATTCATTAACAATAATTAACATTTAGGGTGAGGCCACACTGCAACGCACAGGGATCGCGCACCAAATCACGAGCATTATCGCACGCAATTGTGTGCGCTATTCTTGTGCGTTTTGCGTTCGCGTTTTGCGCATGCGTTTTCACCTTTTTGCATCATGGAAATGCATGCATTAACGCACCAAAAACGGTGAACGCATGCGTTACCAAAACGCGAACGTGTGCAATCGCATCGGAAATCGCTGGAATTTTCGCATTCCCGAGATTTCCATTTTAGCCAAAATAGCGGGTGCAAACGCGAAGCGCGTGCGCAAACGCGCGAAAAACGCGCTAGTGTGGCCTAGCCCTAACTAACATTTATAGCTAATGGCTGGCATGCAATAAACTTTTAAAATAACAAAAAGTTTCTCTGACAATTATTAATGTGATGTACAAAAAAGTACAAATAAATGATATAATATTTTATATAAACATTTTATATAACAATCAAAGCAGAAAAAAATGTCTAAAACTGTGATACTTGCCTTCCGCTCTGTTGGCATGTCAGTCACATAGCTTGTCAGTCACATAGCTTAACCGCTGCCTCTTTAGGTCAGACCATCTTCTCTGCAGCTGGAAGATGGTCTGTGAAATATTAAATTTTCTTTGCAGCTTCCGCTGCAAACTGCGCATGATGCGCAATTTGCGCAACTTAATATGTGGGGTGCCTGCCGGCATCCCATCATAGTTTTTCTTGGCCAGGTAGGCCACCATATACCTTTGCCACTCCATACTAGGCATCCTGGCTCAAAGTAAGGCTGTGATGCAGATTCTTATATAGTGGGGCAAACAGGAACAAGCTGCCGAAAACAGGAAGTAGATTCCGAAAGCAGATCGTCCGCTTTCGGTAATCCGCGGAAGCAGAACGGCCGCTTTCGGTAATCCGTGAAACCGCACGCCGATTTCGGTAATATCCGAATGTATATCGATCATAACCTGGGAAAGTAGCTATCGATTTCGGTAACCCTCGAAAGCATGGATCGATTTCGGTAAACATCGTAAGTGGGAATCGATTTGGGTAACCCTCGATAATTGTACGAATCCAGGTAACCCTCGTAATCGTAAGTCCATCAACCCTCAAAAAGTAGCGATCGATTTTAGTAACCCTCGAATATTTGTGCCGATTTCGCCAACCTTCGAATGTACAAGCTGATTTCGGTAACCCTCGTATTTGTGATATCGGTAACCCTCGAAAGTAGTGTTCGATTTCGGTAACCCTCGAAAATAGCCCACAAAAGCTCAAAAAAAGCCCGATCGTGAGGAAAGATAGATTTTAAATGAGTTTTACTTATATTTACGGGTTCCCCAGACCATTCCCCAGGTCGCTTTATTATTACCAGTAACCTGCTATTACTATTTAACCCTTAAAATTGCTAGAAACTTTCGATTTTTTTTCCCCCATAGACTTCTATGGGTCCATTTTCGGATTTTCAAATTTTCCCGAAAAATCGAAAATCCGAAAACGGGACGAAACTCATCAGTTTCGGCCATCTCTATTTAAGGTAAAAAGATTGTTTGCATTATTTGAATGCCCTACAGATATGTAAGAGGTTCCCTTTGGTTTCATTTAGTCAACTGTCTATAATGCAGAATAGAATGCTTATCTACTGAAAAATTGGATTGCCACTGCATTATCTCTCTCATTTAAAGAAAAGTTGCGTGAGAGCCTGAAGCAGGATTATACTGCAAAAAAAACCAACGTTTTATTAAGCACAACATGTTTCGGAGCAACGCGCTCCTTTATCAAGCCAATCTCTCATACCTTACACTACATACATGCTCCCCACAATAAAAAAATACACCTTTTGTCATGTGGGGAAATGTACTAGACTTATGCTAGTCAAACATTATTTAGATATTAGATAGATTCAAAGATCACAAAATAATTGGGCCAGCCCATTGTATGGGCTGCATAACACAGAGGGTCATATTAATATGGCCCTCCGAATTACGCCCACATTAATACATTAACGATAACCCGCAACATCGCAAACTTGCGATCCAACGGGTTTTTAAATATGGCCCTTGGCGTTCCATAAATGTCATAATCATTAACCCTTTAAGTGCTGCAGATCGTACGGTGTACAATCACCACTTTATATGACCAAAGTGCCACAGATTGTACACCGTATATTCTGCAGCAATTTGCAGTTTGCAGCAAAAAAATGGGGCCAGGAAAGATTGGAGGGCACCATTCAAGTCCAAAACCAATGAGGGGATCCTGAGAAATACACCCCCAAAGTGCTGGATCATATAGGCAATCCCTCCCTGGTCCCGACACTTACTTGTAAGCAGAGGCACAGCAGAAAGGGAAACACTGTTTTTGTCATTGGACATCTGGGGCTTCCCTTTAGTCTTCCCCCACTTCCTCCCTGGTGGTCTAGTGCAGTAGTAAACTTGTTCCGATCACAGTTTACTACTCAGCTATAGCTTGCTATAGTATTTAAAGGAAGATATTGTGCGAATAGCGTTTTTTAAAAAACAGTTAAAATAAAAAGTACGTGAGGCAGGGAGGTAGGATTGGTGCTTTTTACCTCCCAATATCATTTCTATGAGGAGCAGCAGGAAGAAGAAAACTGCTTTTGCCAGTCTTCCTGTATGCTTCAGTACTATCTTTAATGTAGAATGACCCAGGGCCATAACCTGGCAGATGAAAACTGTATGTACTGTAGCTCCTCAATGAAACAATATTGGGAGGTTGAAATAATCAATTCTATCTCTTTGCCCCAGGTGCCTTTCATTTTTAAAAAGTAAATTTTTGCATTGTAGTTGTCCTTTAAGAATGTTCAAGGATTCATTAACAAAGACTTAGAAATAAAATGGGGGCAGAGAGCAATACTTGGTGATCACTTCTGACCACCAAATTATTGACCTTTGCCAATGAATGAAAAATCACAAATTCCGGAAAGTGATTTTTTTCGATTGGATTTGAAAATGGAAAATGGGTATTTATGCCCTTATTCCAAGTTTGTTACCATTCACAAAGATGATCTGATTAACATTTTTAACATGTTAAAAAATATTAAAGTGAAACACACACATAAAAAAATTTAAGTGATACACCCCCTTGACCCCCCACCCCCCTTTACCCTAAATATAAAATCAGCAGCAAAAATCTGCATTCTCCAAGATGGGGCAAGTTCCAAGAAGAAGGCTAAAAGTAAAGTTTGATTAGTAGTCCACCAATTTCAAGGGAAACTTAGCCTCAATTACACATGCAAGGAATTTGTTTTCATTGACTGCATTTTGAGTTGGTTTGCTGGCCATGTCTTAGTGTACACCCACGCATATAGCATACCACTTGATTCAGGACCCTTGAAAGATTGATATTTAGTATTTTTTAACTTCTCGTTTGGGCTTGTGCAAGGTTTTCTAACTTTGAATTGTTTTTTTTGTTAATTTCTCCAGAAAATCTGCTAAAAGCATGATGTTCTGTGAAGGACTGTGTCTGGAATTTTCCATGTATGTATGAAAGCATGGAACCATTATGTAGCTGAATTTGTGTAGATTCCAAAAATATATATTTTGTGTGTGTGTGGGGTGGCCCATGCCAAATGTTTACACCCTTGTGGTGTCACCTGTTTTGACTAACTAACTATAGTGGCCCAGCTCCTGTACTACAGTGTGCCTGGGATAGTATAATTATGTGTGCAGTAAATTATAAAGACAACATTTTAAAGGTAGAATAAAGAATATATATTTTTAATAAATAATATGACGGTACAAACAGCTTTGCCGCACTTTTAATGCTTTTTAACACTTTATATAACAATCAGGGTAGGCCACACTAACTCGTTTTTTACGTGTTTATGCACTCAATTTCACTCGCAATTTTAAATACCATGGAAATCACAGGAATGCACAAATTCTTGTGATTTCCGAAGCACATGCGATTGCACATGCCTGTCCATTTTGGTAACACATGCGATCACAATTGCACAATTGCTTGCGTTAATATTGAAATTGCGTGTGCAAATGCGAGACAATGCACCCGAATTGCGTGCACACTTCAATGCGTTGCAGTGTGGCCTCAGCCTCAAGGTCGAAAAAAATGGCTAAAACTGTGATACTTGCCTTGTGGTGGTGCCGGAGGCTGAGGAGGCGAAGGGGGAGGAGGAGGAGTGGGTGGCGTGGACCCTTCAGTCTCTGTATCATCCTCTTCTGTAAGATTATAAAAAAAATAAAATCAATTAATATGACGGTGGCGACAGCTTTGCTGGGCTTTTTAATGCCCCTCCAATGTATTCATTAACAATAATTAACATTTAGGGTGAGGCCACACTGCAACGCACAGGAATCGCGCACCAAGCCGCGAGCGTTATCGCACACGATTGTGTGCGCGATTCTTGTGTGTTTTGCGTTCGCGTTTTGCGCATGTGTTTTCGCCTTTTTGCATTATGGAAATGCATGCGTTAACGCACCAAAACCGGTGAACGCATGCGTTACCGAAACGCGAACGGACGCGCAATCGTATGCGCATCGGAAATCGCTGGAATTTTCGCATTCCCGCGATTTCCATTTTAGCGAAAATTGCGGGTGCATACGCGAAGCGCGTGTGCAAACGCGCGAAAAACGCGCTAGTGTGGCCTAGCCCTAACTAACATTTATAGCTAATGGCTGGCATGCAATAAACTTTTAAAATAACAAAAAGTTTCTCTGACAATTATTTATGTGATGTACAAAAAAGTACAAATAAATGAGATAATATTTTATATAAACATTTTATATAACAATCAAAGCAGAAAAAAATGTCTAAAACTGTGATACTTGCCTTCCGCTCTGTTGGCTATGTCAGTCACATAGCTTGACCACTGCCTCTTTAGGTCAGACCATCTTCTCTGCAGCTGGAAGATAGTCTGCGAAATATTAAATTTTCTTTGCAGCTTCCGCTGCAAACTGCGCATGATGCGCAATTTGCGCAATTTAATATGTGGGGTGCCAGCCGGCATCCCGTCATAGTTTTTCTTGGCCAGGTAGGCCACCATATACCTCTGCCACTCCATACTAGGCATCCTGGCTCAAAGTGAGGCTGTGATGCAGATTCTTATATAGTGGGGCAAACAGGAGCAAGTTGCCGAGAACAGGAAGTAGATTCCGAAAACAGATCGGTCGCTTTCGGTAATCCGCGGAAGCCGAACGGCCGATTTCGGTAATCCTTGAAACCGCACGCCGATTTCGGTAATATCCGAAAGTATTGCGATCGTAACCCTCGAAAGCATGGATCGATTTCGGTACACATCGAAAAAGTGTATCGTAAGTGGGGATCGATTTTGGTAACCCTCGAATGTTTGTGCCGATTTCGCCAACCCTCGAATGTGCAAGCTGATTTCGGTAACCCTCGTATTTGTGATATCGGTAACCCTCGAAAATAGTGTTCGATTTCGGTAACCCTCGAAAATGGTCCGCGAAAGCTCGAAAAAAGCACGATCGTGAGGAAAGATAGATTTTAAATGACTTTTACTTATATTTACGGGTTCCCCAGACCATTCCCCATGTCCCTTTGTTATTAACAGTAACCTGCTATTACTATTTAACCCTTAAAATTGCTAGAAACTTTCGAATTTTTTTCTCCCATAGACTTCTATGGGTCCGTTTTTGGATTTTCGGATTTTCGGATTTTTTCGAAAATTCGGAAATCCGAAAACGGGACGAAACTCATCAGTTTCGGCCATCTCTGCTGGTTATAGTGATTGGTTTGCAGCTGGGCCTCAATGGGGAAAATACTCAAAGGGCCTCAAAGGGGTAATACACTAGAAAACACTAAACATGCATGAGCTGTATTTCACGTGAAATGCTAATTTGAAAGAATTTTTTTTAGTAGCAGCATTGCCTCATTTATTGTCTATACTTTGGTCTCCATGGTTTGAGTATGATCTCTATAATGATTTTAGTTCCTTATGGGCTAGTCTAAAGTTTTATATAAAAAGATGCAATCTGGTTTGCAATATTTCTTGACTTCTCCAGCTCTCAGTTCTTTCAACTTCTGTTTCAGTACCTCATCTTGTTCCTGCACCTCTCCAGCTTTAATATCTATCCACTTCACATGCCTCTTAAAACCTCATATTTCCTGCTCCAGTGCCTTATTCAGTTCCTGTGAATTTGCAGTTTCCTGTGCCTCATCCTTGCTTCTGGACCTCATATATCTCCTGTGCCTGTTTTGTTTCTGAGCCCTAGTTCTTTATATACTTATCTTTACCCCTTGAATTGATCTCTCGTTGCTTACAGTACCTTTAATTTGGGCTTGACCTTCAAACCTGCTTTCTGCCCAAATCTCTTGCTTGTGCCTGGAATTCTTTTGATTTGACCCACTATGGAACTTTGCATTGAACTTTATCTGCTTTACCCTGAGGGCTGACTAAAATTAATTGACTTTATGTCCCAAGAGCTGTTCTTGTTACAATATGAATACATCCAAACCATTTTTGCAACTTTTTTAATGCTTTTTTTTTTACTTTGGTACACTATTGTATAAAAATGGCACAACTGCCTTTGCATTATGAATGCTGTTATTGTATCCCCCAAAGATTTAGAATAGTCTGCACTAAATAAACCAACTCAGAAGTCTTACCCAATTCCTCAAATGAGAAGAATTATATTTTGGAAACTTTTTTCGATAAAGAAAGCTGGTTTCATTTCCAATTTTTCTATGTTCATCTTTATCTTTTTCCTCGGTTTACATTTAATTTTAAAAATGATTTCTTGCATACTTTTATTCCTGACCTATCTTACCTAAGCATTTCTTGATAAATAGATACACCCCAGGGAGTCTGCTGTATCCTGTTATAATAGCAGGAGATGAGAACAGGTTATTCCACCAGGTATCCCTCTGCAAGATAAATAACTCAGCGACACATTGAATTCATATCCTTTCTACTAGGTCCATGCAGAGCATTATTATCATAAATTATTCAAGGCAAAAGCAAAAAAAATCCAATAGTCTTTATCTGCAACCATTAATATAACAAATTTAAATTGTGTTTGAGCCAATATTTGTCCCTTTCATTTGTACTTTTTTTAGTAGTAGGACTAGGGAGTCATTTGTGAATTGTTGCTCAGGTGCTAGTAATACAACAGATTACCACCTGATCCTTCAAAAATATTTATTAGTTACAACAAATCACAACAAACAAGTTAATATGGAAATATGTTGATTAGTCACATTAAATTTTGATTTGCTATTTAAAATTATTGTTGCAGTTAAGCAATAACTAATTTTTGTGTTGTATTGACCAAATTATGCCCCCCCCCCCCAAACAAATGTAATTTAGTTAAAATGTACTTGCAATCATAAGTGTACACTGAACGACAGCGGGTTTAGGACAAAGAGAATAGCACATTAGACATCATCACTCAAAATATACAAGTAATATATTGTAACAGTTTGACACATAAAAGCTATCACTGGCTTGTAAGGAAAAACCTGTGCCAGTACTGAAATTATTAGTCTTATTATTAGTATTAGTCTTCTGTCCTACAGGTAAGAAAAAACACAATGTGTGGGCTAATGACATAGAAGTTACCAAAGTTTTTCTGTGCTATATTTCTATAGCAACCACTATGGCCTTGAATGGGGAACAAACATATGTAGCAGAATGGTTGAGGGCCTACCTCCATGGCAAGCACTTCCTATGGCCACACAATTTTGAAAACGCAATCATGCCACTGTAGAAATATATTGTCTGGAGTACTGGAGCACTGAGCAGTAAAAAGCTAACATTTCATTGGTTACTGCAAAGTAATAGCACAGATAAACCTGCACCTCTTATTGCAGCAGCCCCTAAAGGCCACTTACTGGGCCGATATTACGATCAATTCAACATGTGAGTAAACATTTCCATTGATTGGCCCAAAAATTGTACATTTTCACGATCTTGTTCTGCTGACATGAGATCATAATATTGATTGTAATACGACAGGGAAAGGCTTTTTTTTTTTTAAAGTCAATCAGTTAAATGGTCGTAGTGCCTTCTGAAGTTCCAAAGAAATGGAAATAAAACCTCACAATAGACAACTTTAGTCATTACGATAATAAACTAATTATATGGCAAATATATAGGGTACATCTAGGTACATTGGTACATTTTTCTATAATTTTTCTATTATTATTATTATTGTTATTGTATTGTATTATTATTATTATTATGGATTTATATAGTGACTACATCTTCCGTAGTCTATATATTCACATCAGGCCTTGCCATGAAGAGCTTACAATCTAAGCACATTTAATTGACACATATGATTGTGGAGGAAACCGGAGTGCCCAGATGAAACCCACGCAAGCAAGGAGAGAACATACAAATTCCTTGCAGATTTGTCCATGGGTAGATACGAACTTGGGTTTTCAACGCTGCAAGGTATAAGTGCTAGCCACTGAACCAACATGCTTAGTAGCTAGCACTAATCAAAGGATTAGTCAGTGTTACAATCACAATAACCTTTTGTAGTGTATGGCCACCGTTAATGTTATATTTCAAGGCAAATATGTAAAATCTTTCCAAATAATGTGCACTATTAGTAGTTCTTTTATGGTCATGGTGCAAAATACAGAAAACATTTTAAATACCAATCATCAGTATTTTACAATGCTGGTAAAGGCTTGCTAACACAAAGTTACGGTATTGCACATTTTGTCTGTAAAATACTCCCAATAAACTATTAGTGTTGTAAAATGGATAGCTATTTTGGGTTTCCATCCAGGGGCATCGCTGTCATGAGGCAATGTGAAAATTCTGCTCATGGCATGACCCGATGGTCCACTAAAAAGACAATAATTAGTGCAGAGCAGGAAAGGAAAAATGTGTGTCCTGTGATCCCCCCACCCCTTGCTCTGCACTTACTGCCGCCTTTGTAGTGAGTTCATACAGTCATTCTTGCCCAGCTCTGCTCATCATAGGGTAAGAGACTTTGTGTGGGCAGTGCTGGGCACATATTTTTTACAACTTAATCTGTGTAAGCTGGGCATGAGGGCATCTTACATGTAGGTATAAATTAAAAACTAGTCAGTGTCCATGTAAATCTACCTTAAATAACATTCCTTTTTGGACTGCTGATCAACTATGACCCAATACTACCAATATATATACATTGTACACTTATTTGTAGTTACAAACTGTGACTACCAGAATAAATAATTTTATGGAAGGTTTGAAGAGGATGGGCTTTTCAAATTGTGGTGGATATTTTTGTAGTGTGTGCAAGTAACACTTAACATTTTAAAGGATATGTCCATCCACTGAAAAAAATCTATTGTTGTACCCCCCTCCAACTCCAAGATCTTTCTAGTCCTCCACGTGGTCACTGAGACCCATAATATTTACCTTTCCCTGCCACAGGAAAGCCAGCATCTATGTGAGTTGCCAGATTTCTTATAAAATACAGAAGTCAGCCTGACTCTGCATTCCAGCATGCCTTCTGAGTCCTGTGAGCCAATTTCTGCCACATTGCTGCCCACCTACAAAACCGACTGCCAGAATTTGCTTGCTCCGTAGCAGGTGTTTGTGTTCTATTGGCATGTGGGTTTAAATAACCTCTTTGTAGGGGTGTGGTGGATTAGTTTCTGCTTCAACTTCATTGGTGGTTTATTGTCCCCTCATCTAAGGCATGGACCCATGCATGCATATTGTTAAGACTGTCCTGTCCTGCTGGACATGCAATGTGCATTGATATCATGATATTTAATTGATACATTAATTCATAAATTTAGCGTAATAATTTAAACAAGTTCAATTGGAGGGGCTTCAGAGGCATAGTAGTGCTGGATTGGGGCATCTGGAAGGAACCCTGGTGCATTGATTATGGGGGAAGTTTCACAAAGAACTGCATCTGGAATTCTATATTTATAAAAAAATTAGATTATTATGTAACTAGGTTGAAAACGAATGGGGAGTTATACTCACCACAACCATGATCCTCTACTTCGTCCATTTGAAACAGGGTGAGAACCTAAACTGGTAGGTCCATCCCTGGGTTCAGCTTCTAACTTGTGTACTTACCTGTTTAAGCCAGTGTGCTGCTCTTCACTTCTTTCCTCAGCTGACCAAAAGAAAGACACGCTGAGATGCATGTCTGGTAAAGTGCGCTTGCAATCGCAACCTTCAATGGGTAAGTACAGAAGTTAGAAGCTGAACCCAGGTGTGAGGATCTAGTGGTTTAGGTCCTCACCCGTCGTTGTTTTAAAGGTGAGGGGTTATTCCATTCACTATTGTTGTCCTTTAATTTGAAAAACTGAAAACTTAAATACTGCATTGGCTGAATTGTTTTTGGTTTATTCTTTACACTGTGCTTGTGAAGGTTTTCATTCATCATGGTATATCTGTTGTATTCAGATAGATCAACTGGACTTAAAGTTTAGATCTTGAAAACGTTTCACTAGTCATCTGTCTGGCTTTATTAATTCAGGCTGAGTCCTGACCCAAGGCATTGGCTATTCTATGCTGGGCTATACGTTGGCGCAGTTGCTGTTTGGTGTCCCCCACATACAAATCAGAGAGCACTCTTCACTGTACTGCATTGTATATATGATGTCACTTTTCTTGTGTTTCGGTATTGGGTCTTTCGGATGTACCAATTGCTTCCTCTGTGTATTGTTTGGTTTATAGCAGACAGAAATACAGTGTTTTGTTTTTTGTTTTTTTTTAAATTCTTCTTTATTTATTGGAGTACCCTGCTACATATGGGATGACCATGTTCTTTCTGCTGTCCTGCTTCTTCACTGTTGGTATTTGTAGAAGGAAAGAAAAGAACACAAATATCAACAGTGAAGTGAGGAAGGTTGTGTGTTTATATATACATTATTTTGTTTTAAAATATAAAAAAAAATATGTATATATATATTTTATATTTACCCTTTACATATGCATGGGTATTTATCTGTGTGTTGTATACACTTTTAAAGGGCAACTATAGTAAAAAAAATAACTTTTCCTCATCTTAATCTATAAATTAATACATGCAAGTAGCACATACTCTGAGGTTTGTGTGTCGCTGCATTCCTTCAATACAGTAATTGATTTGCTCCGGCTCAGTATCTCACCTTACTTTCTTAACTGACACCTCCTTCCATCTGACCTGAATATCTATAAGAGCAAGCATGCTCAGTAATTACAATGAGGCAGCATTGGAAGAAGGAATTTCCCATCATGCAAATTACATGATTTGCATGAGCAATGTTTCCATTTCAGTTATAGCAAAACTGCACATAGCAGAAGATGTTTCAGGTCGGATATCTAAAGCTAACTATTGTTTCAGTATAGAGGTCCTTTTATACCTGTTACCTTAAACCAAATGTGTAGAAAGTGCTTGATATTTTGATAAAATTTGATATTTGCTGCAGCATTTGAAAGGTATTTTTACTTATGTGCTTCCTGATTTTGCATTTGATAGCATATTTTTTATTTTATAATAAGCTTGCCGTATATTGTAAGTGGATATATATTTAGTTATCATATCATCCCATAATTGGGGAAATGTATAATTGTATAATAATGCATAATTAATGCAGGACTGCAATTATTTCAACCTGATTGTATTTACACTGCATTGATTCTGACAGCCTTGTTGCATGTTTTTAATATACAACTCATAACATTCCCTAATGGCTCTCTGCTGTTTGAGAGTGCTTGTGAAGGAATGGTGGAAGCAGTAATGCAACTACATATGTACTTGAGTTGCTCACAATTTTTGCAGGCTATTTGGTAAAGCAAATTCAAACTATGTAATTAATAATCTATTATTATCATTTATCTGTTATATGAACATATACAGTATGTGCTGTTTATGGACTGCTACACAATGACACTATAGGTAAGAAACCCAGGAGCTAGAAAATATTAATTTCTGCAGTCCAGGCCTAGTTCTGTTTTAGTACTTGTGGTATATACAAGTATAGCAACTGTCAGATGTTTGGTGTCTAACCGAGCTGTCTGAAAGTGCTGGTTTTGGTGCCTGGTAGTTGATGTGTGGAGACTCTCTTTTTCACTAGACATCATTTTTGTGTTTGATGCTCAGTGTCTAGAAAAAGATTTCATATAGTTATTTCAGCATTTAGTTGAAGCCCGAGTTTTCCTCAGTCTGATTAAATACACTGTACATGCTTTGTACAAAATTATTGTTGGTGTAGTTGAATTACATCTACGACCATTTCCCCTAAATACACTCTCTAATAGCAGAGGGGCAGTCAGGGAATGGTTGGAGTTGTATATTGAAAACATATGGAGAGCCAGAGGTTAATCAGGTAAAACACATGTTGCCAGGTTAAGTCAGAATGCTCACAGTATAAAATGCAATCAATTTACAATAATTCAGGCCTGTTAATTAAATTATCTGTCAGTCTTTGTATAATACAATGTTTGTTACCATATAACTTTTACCTATGAGATTATTTTCAGTATTCCCAATTCTAATTATATAATTGTAATGTGGGACTAGTAGAGACATCTTGGAACTTTCTTCTTGATCTGCCATGACACGTGTGTCCTGCTTACTCTTACACATGGTGGCAGCATCTGTACTGTTTATAGTTAGAGGGAAATGGCAATTTACTTCATAGGGAGGACCGTGGATATGGTAATTCACAGCAGTAGGAGGGCGTGACTTTACATGTCATTCACTTTGATTGACAGTCCCTCCCTCTAAATTGTTAAAACTTATAAATCTAATATCTACAAAACAGGTGGACAGATTGGAAAAAGAAAACACGTTGGGGGGTATAGTTTAATAGAATGAGGTTTTTGAATTTGGACACTATAGTTGCCCTTTAAGTCTAATAAAATGTGGATTTTCCACTTGTATACATGCCTGTTTGTTTGCAGGCACACTTGAAAACACCTTTTGCACCACCCAACCCCTCCCATATTAAAACTCCACCAGCTCCACCCAAGCCCTCTCTAGATCCACCCAAAATCCCTCTCTGCAATTGACAGAGACCACCCCAAAATCTGTGAGACTCCCACGACTGCTGGAAGGGGTGGGATACCTGCATGCAGCCTGTGTGCCTGCTAGTTGTAGCTTCTTCTTTGCTGATCAGGGGAGGGTGCTGCTGTATGAGATATATATCCCTTTCTTCTGCCTAGCAAACAGACATGCTGCCAATCGGACAGGGGCTCCATTGGAGGTGACCTCCTGTGAGGTGTGTAATGTTGATGTGAGACATGCAGCAAACCTGGCTTGCACCAAGTAATTGGGGCCCACCAAGTAATAAAGGACCAAGGGCCCATAAGGAAACATTAAGTGGCCCATTCAACTTTTATTTCTTCTTTTCTCACTCTTTTCATTGGTATGTTGTTTGATGTGTAAATATTGGGATTTTCTCTGTAATGCATTATATAAAAAGAAAAGCATGGGCCTATTAGGTTTCAGAAATTATTCTATAGAACCTTTTTATTTTAGGAGGCTTGTAAACCGTATATTACATTGGTACTACAGCATTGTACATGTAGCTACATGAGGGCCATAAATAGGGATGGCCATTCGAGGATCCGAACCCGGATCCGCCGAGGATTTATCCCGTTCGCGAATGGCAGATTTTTCCGAACTTCCGATTCGCGGATTTTTCGTATTTTCGAAAATACGAGAAAACACATAATTTCGAAGATTTTCGAAAATACAAGGATTCACAAATACGTTTTTTCAAAAATTTTCGAAATTACGAGGATTACTCGTATTTTTGAAAATACATATTTTCAAAAATACTAGTTTTCTCGTATTTTCGAAAATTTTCGAAAATACGCGAAAACCCGTAATTTAAAAAATTTTAGAAAATACGAAAAATCTCGTAATTTCGAGGGTATTTTTCATTTTGATGGGTCCGCTCGCGGATTTTCTAATTTTTACGAAAATTCGCGGATCCTCGAGCGGACCGGATTTTGCGAAGTTCGGACATCTCTAGCCATAAACTCTATGGCCAGGCCATTGTTATTTGACAAAAGACAACACATAATGTATTTTTGTTTGCTGGAAGGGTCATATTCATTAGCTTACTGTGTGGGCAATGTTCCCTCTAACCTCAAATTGGCTGTGTGCGCTCCATACCGCAGCACTTATATTTCAGAAGATTTTTGTGTGCGCACTACTTTAATCTGTGTGCACGCACACAAGTGTACAGCTTAGAGGAAGTGTACAGCTTTTTGGAAACCCAGGTAGCTACTGCAAATCCTGCCTTAAATTCATGCTAACTCAGTGAAAATTGGCTCACAAATCAGCCGTTTTCTTTCTTGTTTCATTGATCTTTAGATGTGTATCTTTAGATGTTGGGCTTCATATTCTGTACCAGAAAAATCAGCAGTACTGTAGATCATTACACAAGTGCATTCTGCTTGAAAAAAAATTACCTAGACAGCATGATCCCCTCTGCCGGCTCTCCTCTTTATGCTGCTTTTTCCAGGTTGTGGCCATCACTCAAGGCTATCGCAGCTTATTAGGAGTTTACAAAGCCAGCAGAGGAGGTGGCCAGCAGAGGGGATTGTATTGGTAAATTTAGGATCATCTTGGAAAAGGGTAAGTATTGCCACTCCTAGATTTGAGGGGTGTTCTCTGCTCGTTTACTAATTATAGATATAGACATACCCATAAAAATAATAAAAATATATAATATAATAAAACAATATAAAATAATATAATAATAAAATAATAATACTATAATAAAATAATAATAATGTTCAAACAGTTATTAAATATATTAAGTGTACATTTTTTTATTTAAAATAAAAGTTTATGTATCAAGCTGACATTGAAATCTGGTTTGTTGAAGTGGTTTGATGTAAAAATAAAATAATAATAAACATTTTAATCTCTTAATGTACTAAAGTAATCTATCACTTTTTTTATGATAGCAACACAATTGGTTGAATTCCCTGTCAGGGACATAATTTGCACCAGTCCTCATGTGCCATTCATGCCTGCTGGGGAAGCCGAATTTGATGACATGTGATACTATCACAATAGTTACATCTATTGTACAAAATAATAAGCAAATTCATTTATAATACATCTAGGTTTCCTAACATTTTAAGTATGGGATCTAATGGGATCTAATAATTGTGAATAGAGGAAATGTAAATTGTATAAGTAAGGGGAGCCATTGCAAGAAAAGTTTATTTGGTGCTTGAATAACCAACAAAATAAAATGTGCTTACAGTCCTGTTTTTGTTGCCTTGTTTTTCTACACATAACAAATAAAGTTTTATATAAAGGTTTACATACATTTGATTAGTCTGCAAAAGTGCTGCCTTTTTATAGAAACCAATGAGTTAGGTTTGACATACGTTAAACTGACCTTCACACATTTTTACTGATAAATCCGTTAGCCTTCCCCTTTTCCTCCATTTAAATGGCCAATTGGGAAATCAGTGCATATGACACATCAAGAAGGTGCTGTCACATATCAGGCTCTTACCCATCACTCAAAAACAAATCAAACACAAATTAATAATAAAAAAGAATGCCAAAGGTGGAAGGGAATACAACATAGCTGTCAAGAGCTCTAACAACTCTAAAATAAGTTATATTTTAAGAAAAGAAAATGTGCTTTGTCAGTACTGTTTTATCTACCTTGCAGGTAGAATAAACTGTCTTTATTTCCCTAAGGGTTAGATGGTGTTAGCTGTTTTTCTTGTAAGCATACGGGAGGAAATAACTGCTCACTCGTTGTATTCAGTTATATTTTTTGCATTTGGGGAAAAAGTATCTGAATGGACATAAACATTATGGGATGAAAATAAATATTAGCTGATCACGGTTTTACATATTTACCCTTACACCTCCACTGCTAATGGTGTAATTTTTATTTAATATATGGATTTTGCATTTATTGATTATATGATATTTCTATTCTGCCTTAGTATTCAAAGAACAAGAAGCTGTAGTTTAGTACAAATACATTTTTTTCCCAGATAAAACATGGAAAGATCTAGATAAAGTAGAAATAAATTCTGATATACCCATGCATATCACATGTAAGCTTCATAGGAGACAGAAACATGTATTAGTAAAACATATGCATTTCTTGCAGGATTCTACAGTAGGTGAATGGATAAGAGATTTTAAAGGAATTTCGCATTGTTGTCTGGTTTAACAAACCTTACTGACTTACTATAATACTGGACATAAAATAGTATAATTTTGGAGACATGCAGCTTTGATGCCACTGCTTTCAAATCAAGTATGGGCTTTAGCTGAATGTAAAGGTGGCCTGTGCTAAATGGTAATATGATTACAGTGGCACATACAGTTCCATACCACCAAAATAATGAACCCATTTCCTTCCTATTGACCACCCTTGTACTGAGGTAAACCTAAATAATTGCAAATCCGTTAAATATCAAATATTTTCCACACTGTAAACTTTAGTGGTGCAAAGCAGAAACGCTTCCTGTCACAGCTAACCTGACTGCACTCCCGCAAAGCCATAGTCATGCAGCTAAATGACATGGATCATGTCAATGTAAACCTTACTGCATTGGACATGCTGTGTAATATCCAAAAAAGTTTGAACTTTTGTAAATAAGACTAAAACCCACACTAAGGCTGAGAACACACTACAGCATACCAAATCGCGCATGCAATCACACGCGATTTCTGTGCATTTGCGTGTGTTGTTTCACATTTGCGCAGGCATTTTTGCTATTTTCAAAGAAAAAATGTATGCGATTTCGTGAAAAAATGTTTGACGCATAACGCTAATGGACGCACAATCGCATGCGCATAGGAAATCGCAAGCGAAATCATGGGCGTAATCGCAAGCTCAAACGAGTGCTCAAACAACGAGATATTACATTGGGTAGCATGCATCTCCCCCTAGGTTGGGAAAAACTTAAAAACGATTTGAAGGTGCTTCTAGTGCATACATTGAGTGTATAAATATTGTAGAAGGTGTTAGGAATATGTAAAGACTAGTTGTGGGTCTTGCTTAAGGACTCTTGGGACTCAAAGTCCACATCACATTTTTCTTATTTGTCATCAAAGTAGGCCATCGATGATTGAACAGATGGGTTTTCTTGTGTAAATAATTTATAGTATAGTAATGTTGTACAGAAATATAGTGATTTTAGACCTACAAGAAAAGATTTAGAGGTTATGCCAAACTAAAAACCATTAATGCACAATTATATTTAAAAGATAAGTCACTAGGTTACAGCATCTAAACTGTGAAGAATAATATCAATTTCTACATATTATTGCAAAGGTGAAGGCCAGCCTTTGGTATATACAGAATAGGAGAGAGAAAAAGAGAAAAATATAGGAATATGACATTTCATGAGAAAGGCAAATTAGAGATACTAAAGGATGAGAAAAACTGTCACCAAGTGGGAAATGAAAGGGAAGATAATTATGGAAAATGTATTCAAGGTATAAAAGCATAAAAAGTAATGAGGAAATAATAAAATATCATAATGGGAATCTTTTTTCCTGGCCTCCACACCATTTTTTATGCCATAGGAAATGTACCAAAGGCAGAAAAAGAACAGATACCAGGATACTAGCAAAAGGTCAGGGAAGGCAGCAAGTAATCAGAGTCCAAAACCCAAACCTAAAGACATGCTAGCTCACTGTAACATGTCTTTATAACCATTAATTTCTTCCTTTAGTGAGGTTCCCAGCTTTGCACATCTTCATTTTAATTTACAGGGCCATTTCACGCCCCCACCCACCCCCAGCTGGGTATCCCTACTCAATTCCTTCTAACAGACAGTCCCTGCTGCTGTGGATGTTTCTTTAAAGTGGGACCACTTTAGTAGGAAGCACACACTGTACCTGGTTGGGCAAGCGGGTATACGTATGTTTGTACGTACACAGTATCACTGGCCACCAATGAAATACAGATTGGAAGGACAGGGAAATTTGATGAGATTTCAGATGTTTATCTCTTTCAGTGCCAGAACGCTTTCCAAAAGTATTGGTATTAGCACGCAGAGTTTTACCTTTAAAGGTATACTCACTACTACCCTGTTCCACAGGACTCAGCTGTCACTTTCCACCACCTGATTATATTCAAAAACAAAAATCCACAGTAAACCTTATGAAAGAAACAAAATAATAATAAACATTGCCTATATGTAATGTAGCCAATTACAGGCATTTTTTCATGAAATCCCTATGTGTGCACTGGACTTTGTTTCATGCAATATATGGGGGGAAAAGTGTGTTATGAATAGTGACTATCCCTTTAACTCTAACCACCTCTTAACGATACCTGACAAATGTAAAATCTTCTACAATGGTGTCCCAAGATGAACCTTGCAAATGGACACTCCCAGCTGGATTGAAATAGAAAAATATCTCCCAATAAGCTGTTAAGGCTCCTCACAGAAGAAACGCTTTGTTAGCCTCTTTGTAGCTATGGATAGTTAGGACAGTAGATGTTACTTGTTGGTAACCCTCCCTGGACATCCGGCTGTGGGTGGTGTAAGGATCCAGATGAAATATGAGCTTAGCAGGCCAGACCTGTAGGAAGAGAAAGCGTAGTGCTGAAAACTACAATGGGACAAATTCCAATATTATTTTTATTTGTATTATTATTCTTGGGAACTACTGTTAGGTAGAGATGGGATCCGGGTCCGACTCAGACCCGGATCTGAGATGGAACCCCTCGGTTCCACGGATCATTCGGATTTCGGGACTTTGGAATGAGTTTTCGATTTTTATTGAACGTTTGAGCTAAAAATAGCCTTGAACGTTCGATAATCCTCGAAAATACAATCGGAAACTCGAAAATTAAAAACTCGTTAAGAAGTCCCGATTTTAAGTTCCGTTTTCGGATCTTCGGGATTTTTCTGAGATCCGAAAACCCGAAAATGGAATGAAACCCGGAAGTTTCGGCCATCTCTACTGTTAGGTAGCATTCCAGTTTTGGTGCAGGGTGTTGGGGCCCACCCTGTTATATTGGTAGAGCTAAATCTAATTTTGTTAGATACAACTAAATCATGTGAAAAGTATTGTATGGGATTTGTCTCAAGGAACAACATCAAAGCCAGAAAATATATAGAAATGGGCTGTAATTTAACCTGAAATCTGGTTTTGGGATTAAATTATTGGTTTGGACAATTACATTTCCCCAGCAAAATGGAAAAATGTTAACACTAAAACTGAAATTCTACAGTGGAATTTTAGATTTGGAGAAAAAAAAAAACTTTTTAAAGCAAATTTATATATAATATCGTCATTTTGCAAAACCCACTAGGTTTGGCAATCTCTAAAAGTGAAAATAATGTGAAATAATGTATTTGTAGCAAAGTATTTTATGTATCAATCTGAATATTTAAAAGCAGCTATAACTCTAGTGATGTGACTCTAATTTGAAATACTGCCCAATGTTCTGTTACCTATCTGCTTCCTGGTTCTTCCTATTAGCACCTGTTAGCTATGTAACAGATGACATCACAGCCAATGACTGAAAGCCATTTTCCCCAAAATGCCTCTTCTTTGGATGTAAAAGTCTGTAAAACACTTGGCGAGAGGCATAGGGAAGGAAAAGAACACAATTGTTCTGCATAACAGATTAGCCCTACCTCTATATTCAGCTTTCTAACTATTGAAGTTTTGGGGTTTGAGCAGTGTGGACTGGACTGTTGGGGCCCACCAGGAAATCTAACACCAGGGGCCCACAAGGATGAGTTTAAGGGCCCACCTGACATTTATTTAAATGTCTTTTTTACTCCTACTGATTCCTATTGTTTATTAAAATGCATTACATACTGTCCGCTTGGCTCTGCATTTAGGATCTTAGAAGTTTTCTCTGTTCTTCTCTTGGGGAATTCCCCTGTGGGCCAGTCTGACACTGGATTTTATGGGTAATATACCTATATATAATTTTTACTGTGAGGGTTGAACATTTAAAGAGTAATGGTGGAAAGACATTTTTATTATCTTTAAAACAGTTCCATAGGGAGGCTTCTAATTGCAAATTCCATGATCTGGAGGAGCCTCATGCGACTTATCCTGGCTTCCAGACAATGAGTGACTCGGTAAGTAACTTTTTTTACTGTTTGTGTGGGCACATCTTACTTAAAGGAGAAGTCCCTGAAAAGCTGCTTGTTACTTTGCAATTTATTTAGTTGTACTGTTTCAGTTAAATAAACTGCAGCTTTCAAATTCTTATCAGGGACTTTCATATTCCATTTTTTTATTCTTTTCCTAGCAAAAGATAAAGCTTCCAAGGTATAAAAATACATAGTTCCGAAGGTCACAAGTTCAATATCCCAGACTTCCCCTTTTTTGTTTCTATAATGTTCCAAGCAAAAGATAAAGCTTCTAAATATACTTACATTTTCATCTTATTCAGTGGTGGCTCACCTGGTAAGACACCAGTAGGAGTAAGAGTTCTGCTTTTAGCAAGACAGCAAGACAGAGTAAATGTACAAGATGCATGTTCTATTCCCCAGACTTACTTTTATTTTTTTATTTTTGCTGAAATGTTAAAATTCTGTTTCTTACAGCCATGCAGCCATACAGCCATCTATTAAATAAACTGCAAAGATTACTTTTCTTTTTGTATGAAAAGTAAAGGATTATATCATTGTTAGGACAGAAGCATTGAATGTGTTTGAAAACAAAAAACTGAAATCCCTTTTCTGTGTCAGGGAGATGTAGGATCTCTGTGCTTCTAGGAAGCAAGGCTGCAACTTCCTTGTTTTGATCTGTTGAGCACTACAGAGCATGTGCCTCTATGCAGACACTAAACGGGGGGTTACCCAGCTAAGGTGGATTAAAGGAGCTGACCCCTAGTACTCACAGGTTATTTTTATAAATCACCAAATGGTCACAGCAAAAAGAGAGGTGAGACACGGCTTGTTATATGTTTGTGAATCTGCTCTGTCTGTTGGGACAATATTGTCTGGAGACTTTAGTTCTCCTTTAAAATTCTGTGTGTGCTGGGCATGGGGCATATTATATTTTCAAGTCTGTGTGGGCTGCGCATGGTGGCATCTTATATTTACAAGTTTGTGTGGCTGGGCATGGGGGAAATCTTATATTTACAAGTCTGTGTGGGCTGGGCATGGGGGCATCTTATATTTACAAGATTGTGTGGCTGGGCATGGGAAAATCTTATACTTATAAGTCTGTGAGGGCTGGGCATGGAGGCATTTTATATTTACAAGTCTGTGTATGTAGAGAATGGGGCACCTTATATTCATAAGTCTGTCTGCTGGTCATGGGGACATCTTATATTTACAAGTCTGTTGTGGGCTAGGCATGGGAGCATCCTATATTAACAAGTTTGTGTGGGTTGAGCACGGGGGCATCTTATATTTATTTATGCTGGACATGGGCAGAAAGAGGAACCAGAACGCTACACGGATTAGCAGGTGATAAATAGGGATGGCCGGTTCGCGGATCCGAACCCGGATCCGCCGCAGATTTATCCTGTTTGCGAACGGCGGATTTTTCGCCTTCCGAACTTCCGAACCGCGGATTTCTCGTATTTTCGAAAATTTTCAAAA
This sequence comes from Hymenochirus boettgeri, assembly GCA_019447015.1. Taxonomy (NCBI): domain Eukaryota; kingdom Metazoa; phylum Chordata; class Amphibia; order Anura; family Pipidae; genus Hymenochirus; species Hymenochirus boettgeri. Next base: position 94,666,605 of record CM033472.1, on the reverse strand, counting down.
TTACGAGGATTTCTCGTATTTTCGAGGATATTTTTCATTTTAATGGGTCCGCTCGCAGATTTTAAAATTTTCTAATTTCGAGCGGACCGGATTTTACGAAGTTCGGAAATCTCTTGTGATAAAAGGGGAGAACCCCTATAGTTTATTCAGACATAAAGCAATCCAATGTTTCAGGGGGATGTTTCCACCCTTCCTCAGGGATAGCAAGTAAAGCAGCAGCTATATCATAACAGTGGTAGAAGTCTAAACTTACTCACTTATTTAACCATTTCCATACAGGAAAGTAAAGTGCCACAACCAGTGCCACAAAACGGGCATTTATGCCCGTATTCCAAGTTCATTATCATTCCCTAAGATGATTTGATGATCATCTTTGGGAATGATCCCAAAAAAAAGGGAAAATGCACACAAAAAAAATTCTTAAAGTGATACACACCTCCCTTTTTTTTTTTACCCTAAAACTATAAATTAGCAAAACACTTTGTCTTCTCCTAGCTTCCCAATGTCCCAGGTGATATTGGTAAAGTACACGCAGGTCCTTATTTGTTCAACTTCAAGGGAAACTAAGCCTATTTTAGTACTTGTGTGACTCTCCGTACTAACCAGTTTTCAATAAAATACCACTAAAAGGGGTGGTGGGGGTGGGGGCGGGTTGTAGCGTTTTCTTTGATTTTTTCTTGTAATTGCAATTGTGCAAGCATCCAATTTGAGCTAGTTGGTGGCCCCGTCTCTGTTTGCACCCACCCATATGGCATACCGTTTGATTCAAGACATGTTGGAGATTGCTATTTAGTGGTTTTTTTTTACTTGCCAAGTGGGTTTAGGTAGGATTTCAACCTTTGAGTCCTCTTATTTTATTTTTTCAAAATCTCCTAAAAGCACGGAGTTCTATGAATAACAGCGTCTGGAATTCTTCATGTATATACGAAAGCATGACACCGTTACGTAGCTGAAGGTGTGTGGATTCCAAAAATATATAGTTTGTGGGGGGTATTTCCAAGTTGAATAGGCTGTTTAAATTACAGGGCACTGATTTTTTCTTGTAATTGCACTTGTGCTTGCGTCCCATTTGAGCTAGTTGGTGGCAACACCTCTGTGTGCACCCAAGCATATGGCATACCGCTTGATTCAAGACATGTGGGAGATTGACATTTAGTCGGTTTTTTTGCTTGTCAAGTGGGTTTAGGTAGGATTTCAACCTTTGAATCACCTTATTTTATTTTTCACAAAATCTTCTAAAAACACAGAATTCATTGGATTACTGCGTCTGGAATTCTTCATGTATGTATGAAAGCTTTGCACCTTAACATAGCTGAAGGTGTGTAGATTCCATACATATACAGTTTGTTGGGGTATTTCCAAGTTTCAGGGCTGTTTCCTTTGAAAAACTGTAGACTGTTAAAATTAGAGAGCACTTTGATTTTTTCTTTTAATTGCACTTGTGCAAGCATCCCTTTTGAGCGAGTTGGGGGCCATGTGTCTGTGTGCACCCATACATATGGCATACCATTTGATTCAGGATATGTGGGAGATTGATATTTAGTGGGGGGGGTTATTTATGGGGGGCATTTCCATGTTTCGGGGCTGTTTGAAATTACAGAGCACTTTGATTTTTTTCTTGTAATTGCACTTATGCATGCTTCCCATTTGAGTAAGTTGGTGACCATGTCTCTGTGTGCACCCATGCATATGGCATACCGTTTGATTCAGGACATTTGGGAGATTGATATTTGGTAACTTTTTTTTCATTACTTGGGGTTTTGGCAGGGTTTTAACTTTGAAACTTGTTCTTTCTTTATTTTTTTTTTTTTTAGAAAATATGCTAAAAGTGTGAAATTCTACGAAGATCTGCACACACACAATTGATGGTATGAATGAAAAAATGCCACCGTTGCTTAGCTGAATCTATGTAGATTCTGAGAATATATATTTTTGGAAGGTATTTTTGAGTTAGAGGGGTGTTTAGATTGTAAAATCTTAAAAGTTGCTGTTATTGGGCCACTACACATTGGTTAACTTTGTGACTAGTGGCTTTCATGTCCGTGTGTGTAACCATGCATATGGCATACCGTTTCATTCAGGGCATTTGGAAGATTGATGATTGAGAAGTTTTTTTTACATGACATGGAAATTTGCCGTGATTTTTTAACTTTGAATTGTATTTTTCTAAATTTTCCCTGAAAATCTGATAAAAAAGCGAAATTCTACACAAAACTGCACCCACACCATTGGTGGTATGCATAAAAGAATCATACCATTGTGTAGCTGAAGGTGTGTAGATTCCAAGAATATATAGTTGTGGGGGTATTTCTAATATAGAGGGGTGTTTAGTCTGATAAATCTGAAAAATTGCTGTAATTGAGCCACTGTTCATTGGCTCACTTTGTGGCTAGTTGATTCCACGTCTGCGTGTGTAACCATACATATGGCATACTGTTTGATTCAGGACATTTGGGAGATTGATATTTGTGGGGGGTTTTTTAAATTTTTTTAGAAAATCTGTTAAAACTGCGAACTTCTACGAAGAACTGCGCCCACACCATTGATTGTATGAATGAACAAACTACAGAATTACGTAGATAAAGGCAGATTCGAGAAATATATGGTTTGTGGGGGATGTTTTGTGGGGAAAAACTGCAGACTGTTCAAATTCAAAGTTGGCTGAATATTTTTGCTGTTTCTGAGCCTTTGTGCATTGTCTCACTTCGTGGCCATTCGCTTCCACGTCCACATGTGTAACCATGAATATGGCATACTGTTTGATTTAGGACATTATGACATTTGGGAGATTGATATTTAGTAAAAAATTTTTACATTCCATCAGGTTTTAGCATGATTTCTACCTTTTGAAGTTGTTTTTTGTTAATTTTTTCAGACAAATGCGAAATTCTACGAAGAACTGCGCCCACACCATTAATGGTATGAATGAACAAACTACAGTGTTACATAGCTGAAGGTGTGTAGATTTCAGGAATATATAGTTTATGGGGGTTATTTCTAAGTTACGGGGGTGTTTTGTTGAAAAAACTGCAGACTGTTCAAATTCGGAGTTGGCTAAATATTTTAGCTTATTGTGAGCCATCGTGCATTGTCTCACTTTTCGCTTCCACGTCCGCGTGTGTAACCACACATATGGCATACCGTTTGATTCAGGACATTTGGGAGATTGATATTTAGTAAATTTTTTTTTACATTCCATGAGGTTTTGGCATGATTCCTACCTTTTGAGGTTGTTTTTTGTTCATTTTTTCAGACAAATGAAAACTTCTACGAAGAACTGCACCCACACCATTGATGGTATGAATGAACAAACTACAGCATTAGATATCTGAAGGTGTGTAGATTTCAGGAATATATAGTTTGTGGGGGGTATTTCTAAATTTAAACTGCAGACTGTTTAAATACAAAACTAGCGAAAATTTACTAAATATCAATCTCCCAAATGTCCTGAATCAAACGGTATGCCATATGTGTGGTTACACACGCGGACGTGGAAGCGAAAGTGAGACAATGCACGATGGCTCACAATAAGCTAAAATATTTAGCCAACTCCGAATTTGAACAGTCTGCAGTTTTTTCAACAAAACACCCCCGTAACTTAGAAATAACCCCCATAAACTATATCTCCTGAAATCTACACACCTTCAGCTATGTAACACTGTAGTTTGTTCATTCAATACCATTAATGGTGTGGGCGCAGTTCTTCGTAGAATTTCGCATTTGTCTGAAAAAATTACAAAAAACAACTTCAAAAGGTAGAAATCATGCTAAAACCTGATGGAATGTAAAAATTTTTACTAAATATCAATCTCCCAAATGCATAATGTCCTAAATCAAACAGTATGCCATATTCATGGTTACACATGTGGACGTGGAAGCGAATGGCCACGAAGTGAGACAATGCACAAGGCTCAGAAACAGCAAAAATATTCAGCCAACTTTGAATTTGAACAGTCTGCAGTTTTTCCCCACAAAACATCCCCCACAACCATATATTTTCTCGAATCTGCCTTTATCTACGTATTCTGTAGTTTGTTCATTCATACAATCAATGGTGTGGGCGCAGTTCTTCGTAGAAGTTCGCAGTTTTAACAGATTTTCTAAAAAAATTTAAAACCCCCACAAATATCAATCTCCCAAATGTCCTGAATCAAACAGTATGCCATATTGTATGGTTACACAGCCAACTGAATCAACTAGCCACAAAGTGAGCCAATGAACAGTGGCTCAATTACAGCAACTTTTCAGATTTATCAGACTAAACACCCCTCTATATTAGAAATACCCCCACAACTATATATTCTTGGAATCTACACACCTTCTACACAATGGTATGATTCTTTTATGCATACCACCAATGGTGTGGGTGCAGTTTTGTGTAGAATTTCGCTTTTTTATCAGTTTTCAGGGAAATTTAGAAAATACAATTCAAAGTTAAAAAATCACGGCAAATTTCCATGTCATGTAAAAAAAACTTCCTCAATCATCAATCTCCAATGCCCTGAATGAACGGTATGCCATATGCATGGTTACACACACGGACATGAAAGCCACTAGTCACAAAGTTACCATGTGTAGTGGCCCAATAACAGCAACTTTTAGATTTTACAATCTAAACACCCCTCTAACTCAAAAATACCTTCCAAAAATATATATTCTCAGAATCTACATAGATTCAGCTAAGCAACGGTGGCATTTTTTCATCATACCATCAATTGTGTGTGTGCAGATCTTCGTAGAATTTCACACTTTTAGCATATTTTCTAAAAAAAAAAAAATAAAGAAAGAACAAGTTCAAAGTTAAAACCCTGCCAAAACCCAAGTAATGAAAAAAAGTTACCAAATATCAATCTCCCAAATGTCCTGAATCAAACGGTATCATATGCATGGGTGCACACAGAACATGGTCACCAACTTACTCAAATGGAGCATGCATAAGTGGCAATTACAAGAAAAAAATCAAAGTGCTCTGTAATTTCAAACAGCCCCGAAACATGGAAATGCCCCCCATAAATAACCCCCCCCACTAAATATCAATCTCCCACATATCCTGAATCAAATGGTATGCCATATGTAGGGTGCACACAGACACATGGCCCCCAACTCGCTCAAAGGGATGCTTGCACAAGTGCAATTAAAAAGAAAAATCAAAGTGCTCTCTAATTTTAACAGTCTACAGTTTTTCAAAGGAACACAGCCTGAAACTTGGAAATACCCCAACAAACTGTATATGTATGGAATCTCACACCTTCAGCTATGTTAAGGTGCAAAGCTTTCATACATACATGAAGAATTCCAGACGCAGTAATCCAATGAATTCTGTGTTTTTAGAAGATTTTGTGAAAAATAAAATAAGGTGATTCAAAGGTTGAAATCCTACTAAACCCACGACAAGCAAAAAAACCGACTAAATGTCAATCTCCCACATGTCTTGAATCAAGCGGTATGCCCATATGCTTGGGTGCACACAGAGGTGTTGCCACCAACTAGCTCAAATGGGACGCAAGCACAAGTGCAATACAAGAAAAAATCAGTGCCCTGTAATTTAAACAGCCTATTCAACTTGGAAATACCCCCCACAAACTATATATTTTTGGAATCCACACCCTCAGCTACGTAACGGTGTCATGCTTTCGTATATACATGAAGAATTCCAGAGGCTGTTATTCAAGAACTCCGTGTCTTTAGGAGATTTTGAAAAAATAAAATAAGAGGACTCAAAGGTTGAAATCCTACCTAAACCCACTTGGCAAGTAAAAAAAAACACCACTAATAGCATCTCCAACATGTCTTGAATCAAACGGTATGCCATATGGGTGGGTGCAAACAGAGACGGGGCCACCAACTAGCTCAAATTGGATGCTTGCACATTGCAATTACAAGACCTCCCTGATTGGGTGTTCGGATTCATTCGTAATCTGTTCTGATTTCTTTTTCTTTTCCCTTCTTGTTCTGACTGGCTTCCTTCGTCTAAAAAAGAACTTGCTTCGCTATCTGAGGTGTCAATGTCTGAGATGACTAGATCTTTTATTTTACGACTATAAGTTCTAGTTCTTCTATTCAGATCTATGTTTCCACCCTATATACCTTTCCAGTATCAAAATTGTTTGTCTCGTTCCAACTTACTTTTTTTAGTTTTTAAGATATCTCTTTCTAAGTTATTAAGATATTGTTTTAATTCATCTCGAATCTGTAATAGCTTGCTTGGATAGTTCTTTTTAAACCTCTTAGTGAGCATTTGATTTCTATGCTAATAGTGCCTAATTGATCATAATCATGTTCCATAAGAAATTTCATTAAATGCAGGGCAATATCAGTTAGTGCTGCTCCCAACTTTTTTGAAATCTTGTGAAGGTTCCCAAGAAGGGAACTGCGTAATCCTTAGACCTCTAGGTGTAATTTAAGGGATATGTACCTCTCCAGACTGTTAACGTTCCACCATATTCCTTGCTATATTTGCATGTAAATTTTTAAGTTGATTTTCACTGTGTGGTTTTAGTTCGAGTTAATCTATTTGTACTCTCAGTATTACTGATAAACAATTGTTGACTGTGTGAATTCCTCTCTTTATCTAACTTAAAGTTAACTCATCTCATTTAGCTCACAATGTCACACCCAATTATCGTAAAAAAAAAAATCCCTGTCATTAGTTGCAGCAGACAGACACCAGGAGGCATAACAAACTGTGACATATTAGTGACATGCGGTGTTTAAAAACTGTGATCCTGCCCTCAATCGAATAGTACAATCCCCCTGCCCGCTCAGTGCTAGACAAGTACAATCATATATAACTTAATATATATCAGAGAGTCATATAATATGTTGATTAATAGAAACATGCTAAAAAGATGTAAAAATATAATAGTTTTCTTTGTGTAAAAACCACTTCAAGTGATAGTGATAAAAAACAGGTATAAAAATTAACAATTAAAAAAGTTAATAATAACAACACTCGGGCCCACGTAATGCTCAGCTATATAACTGCAGCTACTTTGTTACTTTTATCATACTGTATAGCACTCTAGTGGGCACAGGGTTGGTACTATTCGATTGAGGGTGGGATCACAGTTTTAAAATACTGCATCACTAATACGTTACATCCTGATGACGACTGTAACTACAGCCAAAAGCATAGATTTAACTACTGCACTGAATAAATGTTTCATTGGATGAAAGACCCTGAGTGCCCTATCATTTCGTATTGTGTATGAGACTTAAGTAGCACCGGGGCAGTTGAATGCTGAAGGAGTGAGTGTGAACGCCATATACAAGATTAATATAGGTATATATATATATATACAATTCTAAATATAGAAGATGGTGCACTTTAGGACTTTTTAGAAAGTTTTTTTATTAAAACTCCATTGCAGGCAACGTTTGGTTCCCTTCTAGGAACCTTATCAAGCCATCTCATAGAGGCTTGATAAAGGTTCCTAGAAGGAACTGAAATGGAATGTTAATAAAAAACTTTCTAAAAAGTCCTAAAGTGCACCATCTTTCTTGAAATTGTATATCTGGTATCTGTGTGGTAGCACCTGGGCAACCTTCAAGTTTATAAAGACAGAGTGCCTGCTCTTCATCGGTCATGGCAATAGTGGCCACGGCCGAAAGTACGACGACTGAACATGCAGTGCCATAGGAACTCAAGATCAGCCATGATTTACCGACAGTCAATTGCGTGTTTGTCCGATATGGATGAACAGGGACTGAGCTTGGTCGCCAAAACCATCAGATGTTTCCAGCGACCAACCGATATACGGCACTATTGGTCAGTTGGCTGGAAATATCTGCTGGTATGTATCCATCAAGGCTAGATTCAGATGAACGGCTGTGCACCATTCCTGCAGTGTTTTTACTAGCGGTCCCAGATGTTTGCCGCTAGGAAAATGTTGATGCAGCATTTTCCTACCACAATTCTACGAAACCGATGTGACTACGCTGCACGAACGGCACACAGATGTTTGTCTGAATATAGCCCAATACTTTCTCTCATACAGAAACTATTGGGTCATTTGCCAGCTGTTTGCTGCGGCCCACACAGTGCTTTTAAGGCTCTTGAAGTCACACAGTGCTTTTTTAGGCTCTTGAAGTCACATTAGCACGACTTTTAGCTGGTTTGCGGTGGCGTGTGAATACTGTAAAAGACATTGTGCAGCTGGCACAAGTCTATTTACCAGAGGCTCTGACGGCTGTGCGCATATAAGTATTTATAGAGCCGGGCAGATCTTTAAATGAGTGGCTGTTTTGCCCCAAGAATGTGCCCATTACACTGCACAATTAGAGGCTGAAATGGCGTTCATTCACATGTGCATCGCAGGTCAGCACCATGCAATTACAACAAGAAAAAAAAATAAAATGCTCTGTAATTTGAACAGCCTAGCTAAGATTTTCAAAGAAAACAGCCCCAAAACTTGCAAATACCCCCCACAAAACTATATTTTTGGAATCTACACACCTTTAGCTACATACTGGTGCCATGGTTTCAACATACATGAAGAATTTCAGGTGTGTTCATCCATAGAACTCCATGCTTTTATGAGATTTTGTGAAAAATGAAAACAAGATGATTCAAAGGTGAAATCCTACCTAAACCCACTTGACAAATAAAAAAAACTCACTAAATGTCAATCTCCCACATGCCCTGAATCAAACGGTGTATCCATATGCGTGGCCACCAACTAGCTCAAATGGGACGCATGTACTGCTGAAAAAATGCCACAACCCACCCCCCATGCACACACTCTGCCTCTTTTAGTGGTATTTTAGTGAAAACCGGTTGGTATTCAGAGACACACAAGCTTTTGCACACTTTACTGATCCCAAAAATTTGATTCTGCCTTTTTTTTTTGGTACCTCTGCAAGATTTCTAATGAAATAGGCTTAGTTCCCTTGAAAATGGAGGAAGAATACTTTACTGCGCTTACTTACGATTACCACTGGGGTTATTGGGAAGCTTGAAGAAGATTTTTGTGTGTGTATCACTTTAAGAATTTTTGTATGTACATTTCACTTTTGTTATCATTCCCAAAGATAATCATCAGATCATTTAGGGAATGATAACTAACTTGGAATATGGGTAAAAAATGCCCGTTTTCCAAGATGAAATCAATCGAAAAACCTCTTCCCGGAAATCGTGTCCAGGAAGTGATTTTTCATTCATTGGCAAAGATCAATAATTAGGTGATCAGAACTGATCCCCTAATATTGATCTCTGGCCCCAATTTATTTCTAAGTCTTTGCACAGTAGCACATAGACCACCATTGTACCTCTGAAAGGGAAGACCTGGTGAAGGAGGAAGTGGGTCACTGGGATCTCCCTTTGTGCCAACCAGGAAGTGAGGGAGCCGGCACCATTTCCCTGTAAGGTCACTGCATTTTAGGAGGTAAATCTAGGCATCCCCGCATCGGTTTCAGACAAAAACGATGGGGGATTGTGGAAAAAGGAGGGCACTTGAATGCCCTCACTAGCTGGAAACACACTTTTCTGGCTGGAATCAAAAAGTGCTGCAGAATGTACGGAGTACGTGGAACTTTGCAGGGCATAACTACCACCCCCGCGACCTCCCACAACAATAGTAGGGTCTGCACAAGCCCAAAAACCCTCGGCGATCAGCTGTTTTAAACAGTTGTCCTGCGTATGAATGACACTTAGGATTAGTTGGATTAGTATTAAAGGCTAATCCAATGCAAGTCAGGGAGACAACTTCCCCTGAAAATGCACCAAGCAGGGAGTGTCAGCCCAGATAAATGACCCAAGGTAAACTGTTAGGACCTTCCATACTGGGGTTATCTGACGGGTTGGAAGGCTTTTCACTTTTATGCATAAAATTGTAACTAAACACCCCATGTTTTTACTGTTAGAACTAGCACAGCTATTATGATAGTATATGGGGCCCAGGAATGTGCATGTGATCATCTCTTTTCTTGTATGTTCTATGTTTTGGTCAGATCAGTAGCACTTTGACTATAGTTATAATAATGTTGCCAAGGAGTGCTACCACAGCCCCCCTTTCTGTTATAATGTAGAAGAGTTTCTTGCAGGAAGATTGGCCAAGCTTCCATGTGGTAGTAGCACCCCCACACGTCCCTTTAATGGAGGTCTTATGTCTGAATACTAAGCCTTGGATGAAAGGCCTCTTCCCTCCTTGTTAAAAGCCAGTAGGCAGGGGGAAGTGATAGCCTTCAATACTAATCTAATGCAAGGCCAGGGAGACAATCTTCCATGAAAATGCAACCAAGCAGGGAGGGCAGCCCAAATAAATTACCCCAGGTAAATTGTTAGGACCTCCATACTGGGGTCACTTGAAGTGATTGGAAGGCTTTTCAATTTTATGCATAAACTTGTAACTAAAAAACTCCCATGTTATTACTGTTTGCAATAGCACGATATTATGGTAGTATATGGGGGCCAGGAACGTGCATTGATCATCTCTTTCTTTGTAAGATCAGGTTCTTTCATAATCCTTGACACTCTGCCACTTTGTTCATTATAAGTGTACTGATTAAGGGTGAGGCCACACTACAGAGGATGGCACTGCACATGTTACCGTTCACTTGTGCAGCAATCTGCACAGTGTTGCACAATTGGAACACATGCAAAACAAGTGGTGATCGCAAGCACTCTGAAAAATGGTGTGGCCAGTGCACACCAATTAGCCAGCACTAGCGTGTGCTTTTTCACATGCAATGGATTACAGGTTACAGCAAGTATATATGTATGTATAATTTTATTTATAAAGCACCACTTGGGTACACAGAGCTGAACATTAAAAAAATACAGTATACAGAGGGGGACAAGTGCATGCCATTATATAGATAAAAATTAAATTAAATACAATTTCATACACCGGTTAAGAAAGCAATATATAAAATTATGTAAAATTAATATAAGGCAACAAGTAATGACACATTAGGAATGAGATCCTGCTCTGAAGAGCTACAATCTAAGTGGAGAGACAACATACAGATACAAGTGGGGGTGGGTACAAAGTACTTAAAAGGGCCAACATCATTGTTCCTGATGCTCAGAATGGTAGTGATAATGTTGGTGTAATGTTGGAGAGTTTGTGATTGGAATTAAACAGCATTAATTCTAAGGCCTCAAACACATGAACCATATGGTGCATTACTAACAATACTCAACCGGCTTCACATGTGCAAATTGTACTAAATGGCCATTCACCACTCAGGTGTGCTGTTGTATTGTAGATTGTAGAAGTGTAAGGCTGAGTACACACTGTAGTGCATACGAGCGTTCTGGAAAGGACACGCAAGTGTGTGCATTTCCAGTGCATTCGTGGACGTTGTGCAATTGGAGCCCATGTGATGCACAAAAAAGTGGGTCCCAGCACATAGTGGCGCACCTAGTTGGCCACACTGATGTGTGCTTTTAACATGCAATGTTAAAAGGGCTGGTTAGCCATACTTAAAGTGTTTTTAATAGGTCTCCCTAAGGGCATGGCCACACTGCAACGCATGCGATTTCATGTGTGATTTTGTTGCGTTTGCACATGCGTTTTTTCCATTAGGTATAGAAAAACGCATGCGATTTAAAATGCGGAACGCAAATCGCAATGGCAACGCACCTAAAAATGCGCGTTTTCTGTGCGTTGCGCGTTTTCAATGATATGAAAAAACACAAACGCATGCGCAAACGCAACATTTTAAAGGGCATTACACTCTAATGACAAGTTTGGCTTATTGTATTTTTGTGCCTTTAAATATACAGTGGTGGTAGGGTTTTTTTTGCGCTGATGTCAGGGTGTACGCTCGCTGCAACGTCACCACGACGCACGCTCATTAACGTCACACCATGCACGGTTCACATAGCCACGGTGTTCTCTGACTAACAAACTGTTGGAGATTTGCAAATCTCAAAGCGGTGGAGCTAAAAACGTGAAGTGGAAGGGGGAGGACAGCCAAATCCAGTAAAAAGGGTGGTATAAAAAAACACCACCAACTTATATTTAAGGCACACATATACAAGTCAAACTTGTCTTTACAGTGTACATGCCCTTTAAGAAGGCACACTTTTTACTAATATTGCTGCAATTGACAGAGAGAGCTAGAGACCTTGAAACTACAACAACTGCCACTAGGAGTATTTATCAGTGATCTGCACCATCCGACACTTCTGCAAATTGAATATTGATGATTTAAAGGGCATATCCCACCTAAAATAAACTTTTGATAGAAATGAACACCGCCACCCTAAACCCAGGTTTATGCCAAAGATGCCCCTGAAGTGACTTACCTAACCTGGTTCCTTGCAGATCGCGGCTGTCGCTTAAGGCGTGACGTGACATATGCCCAATTACTTACAGCTCGGACTAGAAGTAGAGCGGCTGTCGGCGCAGAGACGCATTTTACTGTTTTTCCTTAAACAGCAGCAGGGGGCAGCGCTAAGGTGGCAGGGACCGGTAAGTCACATTAGGGGCATCTTTGGGATGTATGCATAATGTAAAACCTGGGTTTGGGGTGGGGTGTGTAAATTTCTATTAAAAGGTTTTTTTAGGTAGAAGCAAAATTCACATGTGCCGAAAAATGTAATGAATACAATGAAATGATTCCTTTAGGTGTAAGGAGCCCACCTTTAGAATACGATAGATTTATAGAAAGAGAAAAAGCCCAGAGGATAGTAGGCTAAAGTGATCTGCATTTAGCCAGGTGCCCCCCCCCTCTTTTTTGCCGATCACCGCTTATGTAATAATTTATAGGGCCTATAACTCACGGCCCTGATACTCAGTCAACTATACTGTCCGTGCACAGACGGACCTGACCTTATTAGGAGTGATAAGTATAGACGAGGGTGAAAGTTGGGGATAGATGTACTACCATGTATAGATGGGGGAAATAAAGCTTTTCTAGCTGATAACATTGATATTGCACACTTATTTGCTAAATATTTTTGATACTTTATATACTTGTATATATACTTATTTGTTTACATTGATACTTTTCGACATCATTTAAATATATTAGAATAAAGTGCTGTTCTTATCCTTTAGCCTACTATCCTTGGGCTTTTTCTCTTTTCTATAAATGCAGTAATGTAATGAATGCAAGGGAAAATGTCAGCTTAGCTTTTTGGAACAAACAGAACATAAGTGACTCATAGATGAAAAGGAATGGCACCTGAGTGGAAACCTTCCATGCTGAGAAGATTGTTGAGGCAAGTACTTTCTAGCTCGAACTTTGTTTTTTTGGGTTTCATTCTACTTAAACACTATTAAAAAATGTGAAATAAGAAGTCGCACCAAGAGCAATGCTATTTGGGTCAAAATTCAAATCAATGCAAAATTATGATGCCATGTTGATGTCATCGTGACATCACAAAAAATGTGTCCAGACAAATTTAAACACGCTTTAATGATATAGAATAAGAAGTCGCACCATTGCAATGGTTTTTTTGGGTCAAAATTCAAATCTATGGAAAATTAAGATGTTACGCTGATATCATTGTGACTCATTAAAAAATGCACCCTGACACATTTGAAAATGGGTAAAGAAAATATAGAATAAGAAGTCGCCACCAAGAATAATACTTTTTGGGGTCAAATCAAATCAGTGCAAAAGATTTCACAGTAACATTACAAAAATGCACCCAGACACATTTAAACACCATTAAAAGATACAGAAATAGAAGACGCACTAAGTGCAATTTTTTGGGTCAGCAGAAGGAAGCTAAAGACAGGGGGAGCAGAAAGCATATTTTCATTACTAAAATGCACTTAGACACTTTTAAACACTATTTAAAGATATAGAATATGTGGCACCTGCAAATAAAAACACCTAAACATTATCAGGCTAATTTACCCAGATGCTGGGTAAATAAGCAGACCACAGATAACTACCGTATATACTCGAGTATAAACCGAGTTTTCAGGCTGAAAAATCAGCCTGAAAACTGGACTCGGTTATACTCAGAGTCAGTAGTTACCTGAGCATTCCGGCAGCCGCACGATTTTCTGTGTACTGGCGCGCCGGCCTGACGTCACTGCCCGGCGCCAAGCCCGGCGCCGGGCGTGACGTCAGCCGGCGCGCCAGTACATCCAGCACCTGCCAGGAAGCCCTTGGATGTAGCAGAGCCCTTGGATGTAGCAGAGCCCTTAGATGAGCAGAGCCCTTGGATGGAGGAGAGGGGAGAAGAGCCCACAGGTAAAAATGAACTGGGTGAGGGGGGCATTCAAGATGTTTGGGAACTACAACTCCCAGCATGTTTATAGGGAGGTGTAGTTTCCAAACATCTGAATGCCAAGTGAGGATGCATTCAAGATGTTTGGAAACTACAACTCCAGCTAATAAAGCATGCTGGAGTTGTAGTTTCCAAACATCTTGAATGCCACCCTCCTCGCATTCAAGATGTTTGGAAACTACAACCCAGCATGCTTTATAGTGGGAGTTGTAGTTTCCAAACATCTTGAATGCCAAGTTTCAACCCTCCGTTTATACTCGGGTCAACAACTTTTATGGATTTTTAGCTGAAATTGGTACCTCGGTTTATACTCGGGTCGGTTTATACTGAGTATATACGGCGTATATACTCGAGTATAAACCGACCTGAATATAAACCAGCGGGTACTTACTTTTAACTGATAAACTAGAAAACTGCTTGACTCGAGATAAACCGAGGGTTGACTTATCCCATAGGCAGCCCCATAGATAGTTCGCAGACAGTCCTATAGAAAGTCCAATACACAGTCCCATAAAAAGTCCCATACACAGCCCCACAGAAAGTCCAATAAACAGCCCCATAGATAGTTCCACAGACAGTCCTATAGAAAGTCCAACACACAGCCCCTAGAAAGTCCCATAAGTAGTCCCATAGAAAGTCCAATACACAGCCCCATAGAAAGTCCCATATACAGTCCCATAGAAAGTCCATACACAGCCCCATAGAAAGTCCCATACACAGTCCTATAGAAAGTCCAATACACAGCACCAAGAAAGTCCCATACAGTCCCATAAAAAGTCCCATACACAGTCCCATAGAACTTCTACTTATAATTAGAGATGTCCGAACTTCGCAAAATCCGGTCCGCTCGAGGATCCGTGAATTTTCGAGAAAATTTTAAAATTCGAAAATCCTCAAGCGACCCATTAAAATGAAAATATACTCAAATACAAGTAATCCTCGTAATTTCAAAAAATTTTGAAAATACGTATTTTCGAAAAATTTCGAAAATACGAGAAATTCTCGTAATTTCAAAAATTTTCGAAAATACGTATTTCGAAAATATTGTAATCCTCGTAATTTCGAAACTTTCGAAAATACTATTTTCGCAAATTTTTTAAAATAGCTTGAACACTCGATAAAAATCGAAACTTGCTCCGAAGTCCCGATTTTAAGTTCCATTTTCAGATTTCGGGTCTTCGAGATTTTCCCGAGATCGGAAAACCTAAAAAAGGAACAAGTCATTTCAGCCATCTCTATTACAAAGTAACATTACAGAATGAACATGGCATTCATTTGCAAGGTGCTCTGTCCTGAGCATGCTCGTAACCAGCTTGCAACAGAGGAGGAGGGACAGCAGAAGAGGAGGTGACGAGGGTCATTTTCAGTAAGTTTTAATAACTCACTGTGGGAGCGTTTGATGAACATAATAATTTGAGGTTGAATAAAGATATACGTTCATCAAGTCCAACCTTTTACCTCTTTTTTTTAACCCTACCTAACAGTTAATCCAGAGGAAGGCAAAAAAAAAAAAAAAAAAAAACAGCTAAAAAGGGGGATTACTTCCTGACTCCAAATGGCAATAGGAAAATTTCCGGACTGCAGTATATGTAGAATACCAGTAATCTCAATATTTTTATTTTTAGAAACTAAAGTGGGCTAGATTTTTAGAATCTAGCCCACTTTTAAACCTATCAGTGAATTTGCGATTACCACTGCTAGAAGACAGTTTCACACTTTCACCGTTCTCACTGTAAAGAAACCTTTCCTAGCCTAAGATGAATTTCTTTTCTTCCAATCTTAAAGGTAAATGCAACCTAGGATTTAACCCTTTCAGTGGCAGAAAGAATTTATTTTTTTGCGTTAAAGGGTATGTCCACCCAAAAATAAACTTTTATATGTTCTTATATAATAGCACCAACCTCAAAAAGTCATGTTCTTTTTCTCAAAATCATTTGCTTTGCCTGATATTTAATGAGATATATATCAGGCTGCACTTCCTCTCCACTTCCATTTAGATGACCCCGAGCTGCAGCTTAGAAAAAAAATTCTTGCCTGTGTTTGTGTGTGTGTCTCTCTCTCTATCCTCTCTCTTGGGCTGGCTGGCTGCAGCTGTTGATCCTGGATTTCTTCAGTACACATAACTTTACAGCTGTGATTGGTTGAGAGGGAAAATCCAGGGATCCAGAGGTCAGACCATTACTGATGCAACTTCCTCTATTCTCATGGCTGGATGCTAACAGACATGCTCAAGAACATGAAAAGAACAGAGGCAAGGTAATGTAACCTGTCTTGTTCATCGCTGTATTGGTCCATGCTGCAGGATTAAGCCAGCCACAAAGGTCTGTAAATTTTGAACCACTGGACCGATTTACATGCTGTAAAGTTTTTTTGGAGCACTTATTTGGGCCAAATAAATATAAAAGTTAGTTTGGGGGTGGACTTGCCCTTTAAGTGCCAGAGAATTTTCAGGATTTTGCCCTTAATTGCTTTAGACTAATTAACAGTAGGAAACCTTGCAGTAAACGGAATTTTACATTGTTTTTTTCAGCACAAGTGTACTTTAAGACAGTAACAGAATTGTATAACTTTTCTGGAAATTTTACTGGAATTATGGGTAAAATATGTAAAAAAATTAAACATTTGCAAATTTTCATGGATTTTTCCCATTTTCTTATAGTTATCTTAAGGTACGCACAAAAATCTTACTGTTTCTAAAAGCTCTGATACTTCTGAGTACAATGTACCAGATATATGGAGGTACCCGACTTCGTACAGGAGACCCCCCAAACTAAAAAATGCACCTTAAGAATATTACACCAAATTGAAATGTATAACCACTACTGACCGTTAATATAGAATATCTACCAAATTAACTAAAATATCCCCACAAGTGAGATATTTTAGAAACACACACCCGCAGGATATTATGAGTATCAAATGCAGATACCCGGGTGCAGCTCTTCATCCAATTGTAAGTTATTTTCTCACATTTTCCTTTTTTTCCTCAACTGTAAAATCAGAGACAAAATCAAATGTGCATTTCAGCTAAAAACTGTGGAGGAAAGTTCAAACGCATCTCAAATATGAAAGCCTAACCCCTCCCGAATAAACGGTATGCCACATTCATGGGTATACCCAGAGACATGGCTACAACTAACCCAAAGCAAGACCAGTGCCAAATGTCAGTAGCAGCAAAAAAAAAAATAGCTAGTTTTGTATTTAAACAGTCTGCAGTTTTTCCACAAAACACCCCCCCAATTTAGAAATACCCCCACAAACTATATATTTCTGAAATCTACACGCTTGTAGTTTGTAGTCGTTCATTGATACTACAATGGTGTGGGTGCAGTAGAAGTTTGCATTTTACCAGATTTCAAAAAAAATTAACATCAAACAACATTCAAAAAGGTGTAAGAAATCATGTCAAATATGTCAAATCCCATGGAATTGTAAAAAAGTTACCAAATATCAATCTCCCAAATGCCTGAATCAAACAGTATGCCATATGTGTGGTTACACACGCAGACGTGGAAGCGAATAGCCACGAAGTGAGAACAATGCACATGGGTCACAATAAGCTAAAATATTTAGCCAACTCCGAATTTTGAACAGTCTGCAGTTTTTTTCCACAAAACCCCTCTGTAACTCAGAAATACCCCACACAAACTTATATTCCATATTCTTCAGTAGCAGCAAAAAAAAATTAGATTTTTTTTTACATTCCATGAGGTTTTGGCATGATTCCTACCTTTTGAGGTTGTTTTTTGTTCATTTTTTCAGACAAATGAAAACTTCTACGAAGAACTGCACCCACACCATTGATGGTATGAATGAACAAACTACAGCATTAGATATCTGAAGGTGTGTAGATTTCAGGAATATATAGTTTGTGGGGGGTATTTCTAAATTTAAACTGCAGACTGTTTAAATACAAAACTAGCAAAAATTTTTTTGCTGCTACTGAAGGAATATAGGAATATATAGTTTGTGTGGGGTATTTCTGAGTTACAGAGGGGTTTTGTGGAAAAAACTGCAGACTGTTCAAATTCGGAGTTGGCTAAATATTTTAGCTTATTGTGACCCATCGTGCATTGTCTCACTTCGTGGCTATTCGCTTCCACGTCTGCGTGTGTAACCACACATATGGCATACTGTTTGATTCAGGACATTTGGGAGATTGATATTTGGTAACTTTTTTTACATTCCATGGGATTTTGACATGATTTGACATGATTTCTACCTTTTTGAATGTTGTTTGATGTTAATTTTTTTTTAAAATCTGGTAAAAGTGCAAACTTCTACTGCACCCACACCATTGATAGTATCAATGAACGAACTACAGCGTTAGATTTCAGGAATATATAGTTTGTGGGGGTATTTCTAAATTGGGGGGGTGTTTTGTGGAAAAACTGCAGACTGTTTAAATACAAAACTAGCTAATTTTTTTTTTCTGCTACTGACATTTGGCACTGGTCTTGCTTTGGGTTAGTTGGTAGCCATGTCTCTGGGTATACCCATGAATGTGGCATACCGTTTTATTCGGGAGGGGTTAGGCTTTCATATTTGAGATGCGTTTGAACTTTCCTCCACAGTTTTTAGCTGAAATGCACATTTGATTTTGTCTCTGATTTTACAGTTGAGGAAAAAAAGGAAAATGTGAGAAAATAACTTACAATTGGATGAAGAGCTGCACCCGGGTATCTGCATTTTGATACTCATAATATCCTGCGGGTGTGTAGTTTCTAAAAATATCTCACTTGTGGGGATATTTTAGTTAATTTGGTAGATATTCTATATTAACGGTCAGTAGTGGTTATACATTTCAATTTGGTGTAATATTCTTGAAGGTGCAGTTTTAGTTTGGGGGGTCTCCTGTACAGGAAAAGTCGGGTACCTCCATATATCTGGTATCATTGTACTCAGAAGTATCAGAGCTTTTAGAAACAGTAAGATTTTTGTGCGTTACCTTAAGATAACTATAAAGAAAAATGGGGAAAAATCCATGAAAATTTGCAAATGTTTAATTTTTTTTACATATTTTACCCATAATTCCAGTAAAATTTCCAGAAAAGTTATACAATTCTGTTACTGTCTTAAAGTACACTTTGTGCTGAAAAAAACAATGTATAATATTCCTGATTTACTGCAAGGTTTCCTACTGTTAAATTAGTCTAAAGCAATTAAGGGCAAAATCCTGAAAATTCTTCTGGCACTTAAAGGGCAAGTCCACCCCCAAAACTAACTTTTATATTTATTTGGCCCAAATAAGTGCTCCAAAACAAACTTTACAGCATGTAAATCGGTCCAGTGGTTCAAAAGTTACAGACCTTTGTAGCTGGCTTAATCCTGCAGCATGGACCAATACAGCGATGAACAGAGACAGGTTACAGGTTACCTTGTCTCTGTTCTTTTCATGTTCTTGAGCATGTCTGTTAGCATCCAGCAGTGAGAATAGAGGAAGTTGCATCAGTAATGGTCTGACCTCTGGATCCCTGGATTTTCCCTCTCAACCAATCACAGCTGTAAAGTTATGTGTACTGAAGAAATCCAGGATCAACAGCTGCAGCCAGCCAGCCCAGAGAGAGAGATAGAGAGAGAGAGACACACACACAAACACAGGCAAGAAATTTTTTTTTTCTAAGCTGCAGCTCGGGGTCATCTAAAGTGGAAGTGGAGAGGAAGTGCAGCCTGATATATATCTCATTAAATATCAGGCAAAGCAAATGATTTTGAGAAAAATGAACATGACGTTTGAGGTTGGTGCTATTATATAAAGAACATATAAAAAGTTTATTTTTGGGTGGACATACCCTTTAACGCAAAAAAATTAAATTCTTCTGCCACTGAAAGGGTTAAATCCTAGGTTGCATTTACCTTTAAGATTGGAAGAAAAGAAATTTCATCTTAAGGCTAGGAAAGGTTTCTTTACAGTGAGAACGGTGAAAGTGTGAAACTGTCTTCTAGCAGTGGTAATCGCAAATTCACTGAATAGGTTTAAAAGTGGGCTAGATTCTAAAAATCTAGCCCACTTTAGTTTCTAAAAATAAAAAATATTGAGAATTACTGGTATTACTACATATACTGCAGTCCAGGGAAATTTTCCTATTGCCATTTGGAGTCAGGAAGTAATCCCCCCTTTTTAGCTGTTTTTTTTTTTTTTTTTTTGCCTTCCTCTGGATTAACTGTTAGGTAGGGTTAAAAAAAAGAGGGTGAAAAGGTTGGACTTGATGAACGTATATCTTTATTCAACCTCAAATTATTATGTTCATCAAACGCTCCCACAGTGAGTTATTAAAACTTACTGAAAGATGATCCCTCGTCACCTCTCTTCTGCTGTCCCTCCTCCTCTGTTGCAAGCTGGTTACGAGCATGCTCAGGAGCGAGCACACTTGCAAATGAATGCCAGTGTTCATTCTGTAATGTTACTTTGTAATAGAGATGGCTGAAATTGACTTGTTCCTTTTTTAGGTTTTCCGATCTCGGGAAAATCTCGAAGACCCGAAATCTGAAAATGGAACTTAAAATCGGGACTTCGGAGCAAGTTTTCGATTTTTATCGAGTGTTCAAGCTATTTTAAAAAAATTTCGGAAAATAAGTATTTTCGAAAGTTTTCGAAATTACGAGGATTACTAATATTTTCGAAATACGTATTTTCGAAAATTTTTGAAATTACGAGAATTTCTCGTATTTTCGAAAATTTTCGAAAATACGTATTTTCAAAATTTTTTGAAATTACGAGGATTACTTGTATTTGAGTATATTTTTCATTTTAATGGGTCTGCTTGAGGATTTTCGAATTTTAAAATTTTCTCGAAAATTCACGGATCCTCGAGCGGACCGGATTTTGCGAAGTTCGGACATCTCTAATTATAAGTAGAAGTTCTATGGGACTGTGTATGGGACTTTTTATGGGACTGTGTATGGGACTTTCTATGGTGCTGTGTATTGGACTTTCTATAGGACTGTGTATGGGACTTTCTATGGGGCTGTGTATGGGACTTTCTATGGGACTGTATATGGGACTTTCTATGGGGCTGTGTATTGGACTTTCTATGGGACTACGTATGGGACTTTCTATGGGGCTGTGTGTTGGACTTTCTATAGGACTGTCTGTGGAACTATCTATGGGGCTGTTTATTGGACTTTCTGTGGGGCTGTGTATGGGACTTTTTATGGGACTGTGTATTGGACTTTCTATAGGACTGTCTGCGGAACTATCTATGGGGCTGCCTATGGGATAAAGTCAACCCTCGGTTTATACTCGAGTCAAGCAGTTTTTCTAGTTTATCAGTTAAAAGTAAGTACCTCGGTTTATATTCAGGTCGGTTTATACTCGAGTATATACGCCGTATATACTCGAGTATAAACCGACCCGAGTATAAACCGAGGTACCCAATTTCAGCTAAAAATCCTAATAAAAGTTGTTGACCCGAGTATAAACGGAGGGTTGAAACTTGGCATTCAAGATGTTTGGAAACTACAACTCCCAGCTAATAAAGCATGCTGGGAGTTGTAGTTTCCAAACATCTTGAATGCAGAGTGAGGGTGGCATTCAAGATGTTTGGAAACTACAACTCCCAGCATGCTTTATTAGCTGGAGTTGTAGTTTCCAAACATCTTGAATGCCATCCTCACTTGGCATTCAAGATGTTTGGAAACTACACTCCCTCTATAAATCATGCTGGGAGTTGTAGTTCCCAAACACTCTTGAATGCCCCCCTCACCCAGTTCAGTTTTTACCTGTGGGCTCTTCTCCCCTCTCCTCCATCCAAGGGCTCTGCTACATCTAAGGGCTCTGCTACATCCAAGGGCTCTGCTACATCCAAGGGCTTCCTGGCAGGTGCTTGGATGTACTGGCGCGCCGGCTGACGTCACTGCCCGGCGCCGGGCTTGGCGCCGGGCAGTGACGTCAGGCCGGCGCGCCAGTACACAGAAAGATCGTGCGGCTGCCGGAATGCTCAGGTAACTACTGACTCGAGTATAAACCGAGTCCAAGTTTTCAGGCTGATTTTTCAGCCTGAAAAACTCGGTTTATACTCGAGTATATACGGTAGTTATCTGTGGTACTGCTTATTTACCCAGCAAGTCTGGGTAAATTAGCCTGATAATGTTTAGGTGTTTTTATTTGCAGGTGCCACATATTCTATATCTTTAAATAGTGTTTAAAAGTGTCTAAGTGCATTTTTAGTAATGAAAATATGCTTCTGCTCCCCCTGTCTTTAGCTTCCTTCTGCTGACCCAAAAAATTGCACTTAGTGCGTCTTCTTATTCTGTATCTTTTAATGGTGTTTAAATGTGTCTGGGTGCATTTTTGTAATGTTACTGTGAAATCTTTTGCACTGATTTTGAATTTGACCCCAAAAAAGTATTATTCTTGGTGCGACTTCTTATTCTATATTTTCTTTACCCATTTTCAAATGTGTCAGGGTGCATTTTTTAATGAAGTCACAATGATATCAGCGTAACATCTTAATTTTCCATAGATTTGAATTTTGACCCAAAAAACCATTGCAATGGTGCGACTTCTTATTCTATATCATTAAAGCGTGTTTAAATTTGTCTGGACACATTTTTTGTGATGTCACGATGACATCAACATGGCATCATAATTTTGCATTGATTTGAATTTTGACCCAAAATAGCATTGCTCTTGGTGCGACTTCTTATTTCACACTTTTTTAATAGTGTTTAAAGTAGAATGAAACCCAAAAAAACAAAGTTCGAGCTAGAAAGTACTTGCCTCAACAATCTTCTCAGCATGGAAGGTTTCCACTCAGGTGCCATTCCTTTTCATCTATGAGCTCATTTATGTTCTGTTTGTTCCAAAAAGCTGAAGCTGACATTTTCCCTTGCATTCATTACATTTCCTGCATTTATAGAAAAGAGAAAAAGCCCAGAGGATAGTAGGCTAAAGGATAAGAACAGCACTTTATTCTAATATATTTAAATGATGTCGAAAAGTATCAATGTAACAAATAAGTATATATACAAGTATATAAAGTATCAAAAATATTTAGCAAATAAGTGTGCAAATATCAATGTTATACAGCTAGAAAAGCTATTTATTTCCCCCATCTATACATGGTAGTACATCTATCCCCAACTTTCACCCTCGTCTATACTTATCACTCCGTAATAAGGTCAGGTCCAGTCTGTGCACGGACAGTATAGTTGACTGAGTATCAGGGCCGTGAGTTATAGGCCCTATTAAATTATTACATAAGCGGTGATCGGCAAAAAAGAGGGGGGGGGGCACCTGGCTAAAATGCAGATCACTTTAGCCTACTATCCTCTGGGCTTTTTCTCTTTTCTATAAATACTATCGTATTCTAAAGGTGGGCTCCTTACAGCCTAAAGGAATCATTTCATTGTATTCATTACATTTTCTGCACATGTGAATTTTGCTTCTACCTAAAAAAACCTTTTAATAGAAATTTACACCACCACCCCAAACCCAGGTTTTACATTATGCATACATGCCAAAGATGCCCCTAATGTGACTTACCGGTCCCTTGCCACCTTAGCGCTGCCCCCTGCTGCTGTTTTAAGGAAAAACAGGTAAAATGCGTCTCTGCGCCGACAGCCGCTCTACTTCCTAGTCCGAGCTGTAAGGTAATTGGGCATAATGTCACGTCACGCCTTAAGCGACAGCCGCGATCTGCAAGGAACCAGGTTAGGTAAGTCACTTCAGGGGCATCTTTGGCATGAAACCTGGGTTTAGGGGTGGCGGTGTTCATTTCTATCAAAAGTTTATTTTAGGTGGGATATGCCCTTTAAATCATCAATATTCAATTTGCAGAAGTGTCTGGATGGTGCAGAGTCACTGATAAATACTCCTAGTGGCAGTGTTGTAGTTTCAAGGTCTCTAGCTCTCTCTGTCAATTGCAGCAATATTAGTAAAAAGTGTGCCTTCTTAAAGGGCATGTACACTGTAAAGACAAGTTTGACTTGTATATGTGTGCCTTTAAATATAAGTTGGTGGTGTTTTTTTATACCACCCTTTTTACTGGGATCTTGTTGGCCTCCCCCTTCCACTTCACGTTTTTAGCTCCACCGCTTTGAGATTTGCAAATCTCCAACAGTTTGTTAGTCAGAGAACACCGTGGCTATGTGAACCGTGCATGTGTGTGACGTTAATGAGCGTGCGTCGTGGTGACGTTGCAGCGAGCGTACACCCGTGACATCAGCGCAAAAAAAACCCTACCACCACTGTATATTTAAAGGCACAAAAATACAATAAGCCAAACTTGTCATTAGAGTGTAATGCCCTTTAAAATGTTTGCGTTTGCGCATGCGTTTGTGTTTTTTCATATCATTGAAAACGCAGCAACGCACAGAAAACGCGCATTTTTAGGTGCGTTGCCATTGCGATTTGCGTTCCGCATTTTAAATCGCATGCGTTTTTCTATACCTAATGGAAAAAACGCATGTGCAAACGCAACAAAATCACACATGAAATCGCATGCGTTGCAGTGTGGCCATGCCCTTAGGGAGACCTATTAAAAACACTTTAAGTATGGCTAACCAGCCCATTTTAACATTGCATGTTAAAAAGCACACATCAGTGTGGCCAAACTAGGTGCGCCACTATGTGCTGGGATCCACATTTTTTGTGCAATCACATGGGCTCCAATTGCACAACGTCCACGAATGCACTGGAAATGCACACACTTGCGTGTCCTTTCCCAGAACGCTCGTATGCACTACAGTGTGTACTCAGCCTTACACTTCTACAATCATACAATACAGCACACCTGAGTGGTGAATGGCCATTTAGTACAATAATTGCACATGTGAAGCCGGTTGAGTATTGTTAGTAATGCACCATATGGTTCATGTGTTTGAGGCCTTAGAATTAATGCTGTTTAATTCCAATCACAAACTCTCCAACATTACACCAACATTATCCTACCATTCTGAGCATCAGCAGAACAAATGATTGTTGGCCCTTTTAAGTACTTTGTACCCACCCCCACTTGTATCTGTATGTTGTCTCTCCCACTTAGATTGTAAGCTCTTCAGAGCAGGGATCTCATTCCTAATGTGTCATTACTTGTTGCACTTATATTAATTTATACATAATTTATATATATGCTTTCTTAACCGGTGTATGAAATTGTATTTAATTTAATTTTTATCTATATAATGGCATGCACTTGTCCCCCTCTGTATACTGTATTTTTTTAATGTTCAGCTCTGTGTACCCAAGTGGTGCTTTATAAATAAAATTATACATACATATATACTTTGCTGTAACCTGTAATCCGATTGCATGTGAAAAAGCACACGCTAGTGCTGGCTAATTGGTGTGGCCACTGGCCACACCATTTTTCAGAGTGCTTGCGATCACCACTTTGTTTTGCATGTGTTCCAATTGTGCAACACTGTGCAGATTGCTGCACAAGTGAACGGTAACATGTGCAGTGCCATCCTCTGTAGTGTGGCCTCACCCTTAATCAGTACACTTATAGAATGCAACATAGTGCAGAGTGTCAGAGGATTATGAAAGAAACCTGATCTTACAAGAAAAGAGATGATCAATGCACGTTCCTGGGCCCCATATACTACCATAATATCTGTGCTAGTGCAAACAGTAATAACATGGGAGTTTTTAGTTACAAGTTTATGCATAAAATTGAAAAGCCTTCCAATCACGTCAAGGTAACCCCAGTATGGAAGGTCCTAACAATTTACCTGGGGTAATTTATTTGGGCTGCCACTCCCTGCTTGGTTGCATTTTCATGGAAGATTGTCTCCCTGGCCTTGCATTAGATTAGTATTGAAGGCTATCACTTCCCCCTGCCTACTGGCTTTTAACAAGGAGGGAAGAGGCCTTTCATCCAATGCTTAGTATTCAAGACATAAGACCTCCAATTAAAGGGACGTGTTGGGGGTGCTACTACCACATGGAAGCTTGGCCAATCTTCCTGCAGAGAAACTCTGCTACATTACATAAACAGAAAGGGGGGCTGTGGTAGCACTCCTATGGCAACATTATTATAACATATAGTCAAAGTGCTACTGATCTGACCAAAACATTAGAACATACAAGAAAAGAGATGATCAATGCACATTCCTGGGCCCCATATACTATCATAATAGCTGTGCTAGTTCTAACAGTAAAAACATGGGGGGTTTAGTTACAATTTTATGCATAAAAGTGAAAAGCCTTCCAACCACGTCAAGATAACCCCAGTATGGAAGGTCCTAACAGTTTACCTTGGGTCATTTATCTGGGCTGACACTCCCTGCTTGGTTGCATTTTCATGGGAAGTTGTCTCCCTGACCTTGCATTGGATTAGCCTTTAATACTAATCCAACTAATCCTAAGTGTCATTCATACGCAGGATCAACTGTTTAAAAACAGCTGATCGCCGAAGGGTTTTTGGGCTTGTGGCAGACCCTACTATTGTTGTGGGAGGTAGCGGGGGTGGTAGTTATGCCACTGCAAAGTTCCACGTACTCCGTACATTCTGCAGCACTTTAGTGATTCCAGCCAAGAAAAGTGTGTTTCCAGCTATTGGAGGGCATTCAAGTGCCCTCCTTTTTCCCACAATCCCCCATCGGTTTTGTCTGAAACCGATGCGGGGATGCCTAGATTTACCTCCTAAAATGCAGTGACCTTACAGGGAAATGGTGCCGGCTCCCTCACTTCCTGGTTTGCACAAAGGGAGATCCCAGTGACGCCACTTCCTCCTTCACCAGGGTCTTCCCTTTCAGAGGTACAATGGTGGTCTATTGTGCTACTGTGCAAAGACTTAGAAATAAATTGGGGCCAGAGATCAATATTAGGGGATCAGTTCTGATCACCTAATTATTGATCTTTGCCAATGAATGAAAAATCACTTCCTGGAAAACGATTTCCGGGAAGAGGTTTTTTCGATTGATTTCATCTTGGAAAACGGGCATTTTTTACCCATATTCCAAGTTAGTTATCATTCCCTAAGATGATCTGATGATTATCTTTGGGAATGATAACAAAAGTGAAATGTACATACAAAAATTCTTAAAGTGATACACACACAAAAATCTTCTTCAAGCTTCCCAATAACCCCAGTGGTATCGGTAAAGTAAGCGCAGTAAAGTATTCTTCCTCCATTTTCAAGGGAAACTAAGCCTATTTCATTAGAAAATCTTGCAGAGGTACCAAAAAAAAGGCAGAATCAAATTTTTGGGATCAGTAAAGTGTGCAAAAGCTTGTGTGTCTCTGAATACCAACCGGTTTTCACTAAAATACCACTAAAAGAGGCAGAGTGTGTGCATGGGGGGTGGGTTGTGGCATTTTTTCAGCAGTACATGCGTCCCATTTGAGCTAGTTGGTGGCCACGCATATGGCATACCGTTTGATTCAGGGCATGTGGGAGATTGACATTTAGTGAGTTTTTTTTATTTGTCAAGTGGGTTTAGGTATGATTTCAACCTTTGAATCATCTTGTTTTCATTTTTCACAAAATCTCATAAAAGCATGGAGTTCTATGGATGACAGCACCTGAAATTCTTCATGTATGTATGAAACCATGGCACCAGTATGTAGCTAAAGGTGTGTAGATTCCAAAAATATGTAGTTTGTGGGGGGTATTTGCAAGTTTTGGGGCTGTTTTCTTTGAAAATCTTAGGCTGTTCAAATTACAGAGCATTTTGATTTTTTTCTTGTAATTGCATGGGTGCTGACCTGCGATGCACATGTGAATGAACGGCCATTTCAGCCTCTAATTGTGCAGTGTATGGGCACATTCTTGGGGCAAAACAGCCACTCATTTAAAGATCTGCCCGGCTCTATTAAATACTTATATGCGCACAGCCAGTCAGCCTCTGGTAAATAGACTTGTGCCAGCTGCACAAGTGTCTTTTACAGTATTCACACAGCCACCGCAAACCAAGGCTTAAAGTCGTGCTAATGTGACTTCAAGAGCCTAAAAAAGCACTGTGTGACTTCAAGAGCCTTAAAAAGCACTGTGTGGCCGCAGCAACAGCTGGCAAATGAGCCCAATAGTTTCTGTGATGAGAGAAAGTATTGGGCTATATTCAGACAAACATCTGTGTGCCGTTCGTGCAGCGTAGTCACAATCGGTTTCTGAGAATTGCTGGTAGGAAAATGCTGCATGCAACATTTTCCTAGCGGCAAACATCTGGGACCGCTAGTAAAAACACTGCAGGAATGGTGCACAGCCGTTCATCTGAATCTAGCCTTAGAATGGATACATACCAGCAGATATTTCCAGCCAACTGACCAATAGTGCCGTATATCGGTTGGTCGGCTGGAAACATCTGATGGTTTTGGGCGACCAAGCTCAGTCGCCTGTTCATCCATATCGGACAAACACGCAATTGGGACTGTCGGTAAATCATGGCTGATCTTGAGGTTCCTATGGCACTGCATGTTCAGTCGTGCGTACTGTCGGCCGTGGCCACTATTGCCATGACCGATGAAGATGCAGGCACTCTGTCTTTATAAACTTGAAGGTTGCCCAGGTGCTACCACACAGATACCAGATATACAATTTCAAATAGAGAAGATGGTGCACTTTAGGACTTTTTAGAAAGTTTTTTTATTAACATTCCATTTCAGTTCCCTTCTAGGAACCTTTATCAAGCCATCTATGAAGATGGCTTGATAAAGGTTCCTAGAAGGGAACCAAAACGTTGCCTGCACAATGGAGTGTTAATAAAAAAACTTTCTAAAAAGTCCTAAAGTGCACCATCTTCATATGTGAATTTGTATATATCATATATACATATATATAATCTTGTATATGGCGTTCACACTCACTCCTTCAGCATTCAACTGCCCCGGTGCTACTTAAGTCCATACACAATAACGAAATAGATAGGGCACTCAGGGGTCTTTCATCCAATGAAACATTTATTAGTGCAGTAGTTAAATCTATGCATTTTGGCTGTAGGTTACAGTCGTCATCAGGATGTAACGTATTAGTGACATGCAGGTATTTTAAAACTGTGATCCCACCCTCAATCGAATAGTACCACCCTGTGCCCACTCAGTGCTATACAAGTATGATAAAAGTAACAAAGTAGCTGCAGTATATAGCTGAGCATTACGTGGGCCCGAGTTTGTATCTTATTAACTTTTTTTAATTGTTAATTTTTATACCCTGTTTTTTTATCACTATCACTTGAAGGTGGTTTTTACACAAAGGAAAAACTATTATATTTTTAGCATCTTTTTTAGCATGTTTCTATTAATCAACATATTTATATGACTCTCTGATATATATTAAGTTATATATGATTGTACTTGTCTAGCACTGAGCGGGCAGGGGGATTGTACTATTCGATTGAGGGCAGGATCACAGTTTTTAAACACCTGCATGTCACTAATATGTCACAGTTTGTTATGCCTCCTGGTGTCTGTCTGCTGCAACTAAATGACAGGGATTTTTTTTTTCTTACGATAATTGGGTGTGACATTGTGAGCTAAATGAGATGAGTTAACTTTAAGTTAGATAAAGAGAGGAATTCACAGTCAGAACAATTGTTTATCAGTAATACTGAGAGTACAAATAGATTAACTCGAACTAAAACCACCAGTGAAAATCAACTTAAAAATTTACATGCAAAATATGCAAGGAATATGGTGGAACGTTAACAGTCTGGAGAGGTACATATCCCTTAAAATTACACCTAGAGGTCTAAGGAGTACGCAGTTCCCTTCTTGGGAACCTTCACAAGATTTCAAAAAAGTTTGGGAGCAAGCACTAACTGATAGTGCCCTGCATTTAATGAAATTTCTTATGGAACATGATTATGATCAATTAGGCACTATTAGCATAGAAATCCAAATGCTCACTAAAGAGGTTTAAAAAGAACTATCCAAGCAAGCTATTACAGAATTCGAGATAGAATTAAAACAATATCTGAATAACTTAGAAAGAGATATCTTAAAAACTAAAAAAAGTAAGTTGGAACGAGACCAACAAGATTTTGATACTGGAAAGGTATATAGGTGGAAACATAGATCTAATAGAAGAACTAGAACTTATAGTCGTAAAAATAAAAGATCTAGTCAAATCTCAGACATTGACACCTCAGATAGCGAAGCAAGTTCTTTTTTAGACGAAGGAAGCCAGTCAGAACAAGAAGGGAAAAGAAAAAGAAATCAGAACAGATTACGAATGAATCCGAACACCCAATCAGGGGAGAATCGAATCAGGCTGCAGAACAGGAAACAATAGGTAAAGACACCCTTCAAATTATAAATCTGACTGACTATCCTTTAACTAGTGCACAAATGGAGGTGCTCTCCAAGGGGTTAAGCTTTGTTCCCTCTACACATGTTAACAATTTCACTTCAGTAAAAGATGGACATCTTTTTTGCAGGAAACTTGCCCTTAGAGCTTATTTCAGAGATCAGGATTCTAAGACATGCGACAATTTGGATAGAATGAATATTGAAACGCTAGAGAGTCTCATGAACATGGATTCAGACGATATAGGTACACAAAGTGGCGTATCTGACGATATCTCAAACAATGTAACTAGCTTTAAAATGAAATCTAAATTCTGTCCCTCCTTTACAGACTATCCAAGCTTGAACGTCTTTTTTTAACTGTATATACAAAGAACTTAGTAAGATCAAACCGAAAAACACTCCTTCTAATCTTTCACGGAAAGAATATCAAGCTTTAAAGGAACTTTAGAGTCTTAAAGGTACGATCATAAAAAGATCAGATAAAGGAGGCAATATAGTTCTGTGGCCAGAAGTTATGTACTTACAAGAGGCACACAAACAGTTAAATAATACATCTAACTATTCTATTCTTTTGAAAGATCCAACGGAACTCTTTAAAAGACGATTATCCCATATATTAGATGAAGGTGTTGATAACAATATGATTAATGTCCAGGAGGCAAAATTTCTATTTAAGGATCAACCAACGACAGCAACATTTTATATGTTGCCGAAAGTGCACAAAAATGTACAAAGACCTCCAGGCAGGCCGATAATATCTGGCAACAATAGCCTCAGCGAGAATATCTGTGAGTACATCGACTCTATATTGCAGCCATATATTTTGAATTTAGATTCATATATACAAGATACCTCTGACTTGCTGAGAAAGATATCGCTTACACCAGTAGATGAAGAGGTTCTGCTAATTACTTGTGATGTTGAATCACTGTATTCAAACATTGCACATGATATAGGCATTGAGGCCGTTAAATACTTTCTCGAAAGCGATATGAACAAGTCTAAAAAGAAAGTAAATTTTGTACTATCTTTGCTGAATTTTGTGCTCAATCACAATTACTTTCTTTTCGACGGTATTTATTATCTCCAAAAGAAAGGCACTTTCATGGGTGCGAAATGTGCTCCCTCTTACGCCAACCTGTTTTTGGGCTGGTGGGAGAGGGAGCACGTTTTTACTGACAACAATAAAAGATATACTAATTCCGTCGATATGTGGTGGCGTTACATAGACGATATCTTGAGTCTAAAGCGTGAGGCAGAAGCCTTTATGAGAATGCTTAATATCAATAAATTTAATATCCACTTAACATGTGACATTTCCCATACTGATATGGACTTCCTAGATGTAAACATAAGGAAAGAGCAGGGTTATTTAGTATCTAAATTATTTAGGAAAAGTACAGCGACCAATTCTCTGCTCCATTATTGTAGTTCACACCCTAGATCTCTGGTAAAAGGGATGCGAAAAGGTCAATTCCTGAGAATACGCAGGAATTGCACGCTTAAAACTGATTTTGATAGTGCAGCACAAGACCTGGAGAACCGGTTCTTAAATCGGGGCTATCCTAGACAACTTTTGACTTCTAATAAAAAAATAGTGTCTAATTTGACTCAGGATGTACTTTTAAAACCTAAGAATAAGAGGTTTACACAAGCATCTAATGAGATTTGTTTTATTACTAGTCATAATCAGGGATGGCCGGTTCGCGGATCCGAACCCGGATCTGCCGCGGATTTATCCCGTTCGCGAATTTTCGAAAATTCTTGAAAATACATATTTTCGAAAATTTGCGAAAATACAAGGATGTCTCTTATTTTCATTAATATGTATTTTCGAAAATTTTCGAAATTACGAGGACTGCTCGTATTTTCGAAAATTGCGTTTTCGCAAATTTTCGAAAAT
Source organism: Hymenochirus boettgeri (assembly GCA_019447015.1). Classification (NCBI taxonomy): domain Eukaryota; kingdom Metazoa; phylum Chordata; class Amphibia; order Anura; family Pipidae; genus Hymenochirus; species Hymenochirus boettgeri. The sequence goes on along the minus strand of CM033472.1, from coordinate 94,634,316 downwards.
ACGTGAAAATTCGTAATTTCGAGAATTTTCGAAAATACAAGAAATCTTGTAATTTTCGAGAATATTTTCCATTTTAACGAGTCCGCTTGCGGATTTTCGAATTTGCGGATCCTCGAGCAGACCGGATTTTGCGAAGTTCGGACATCTCTAGTCATCATGACGAAATTGAAGCAGTGAGGGATGTGTTAAAAAAGAACTGGCACAAACTAATGATAGAATTTTTTCTGGGTTTTTAGGTGAAAATCCACAGCTGACCTTTAAAAGAACACAAAGTATAGGTGATAAACTGACCAAGAGTCATTTTCGACGTAGTACAATGGCACCTATGAAGATCCCACGAACTACAGGCACTTTACCATGTGGAAGATGTTGCTTCTGCAAATATATGGTACAGCAAACAGAGGTATTGGGATATGCATAAGATAACCAGATATAATATTCATAGTTACTTTAACTGTAATACAATTAACTTGATTTATGCCATCAAATGCCCTTGTGAAATGCTGTATGTGGGCATGACCACTCAAAAATTTAAATCTAGACTATCTAGCCACTTGTCGAATATTGGAAACGGGATAAGGAGAATGGTAAAACACTTTCTAGTGTAGCAAACCATTTCCTCTTAATGCATAATGGCAAAGTGGATGGCCTTAAATGTTTTGGTTTGGAGCACATCAGGTATAATGCAAGAGGGGGTGATACTGTACAGAAGCTATTGCAAAGTGAGGCTAGGTGGATTTATAATTTAAATACACTGTCACCTAGTGGCTTAAATGAAGACTTAGATTTCACAGTATTTATATGACTTCTATGTTCTTTCTTTAATAAGGATTATCGTGCTACAAACCAATGGACATTAAGATTAAGTTCCTTCTTCATACTACATATGAGAAAAATAGATATCCATGCCGAGTGGGATGTACTTCGAGATATTTCAGTATTACATTAAGTGATCGATGGATATATGACATTTTCCGGCAAACTTTGTACCTAATGGTACTTTGGAAACCTGCATCATAATATCCTTCCATTTTGACCACTAAGAATTTGGGACTTACCTAACTAACGGCCATCGGAACCATATTTATCTCTTTTTCTGCCTAGTAAAGCATCGGGTCTGATTGGATATGTTTCTTCGATAAAGGACAAAATCCTGCATTATCACTCTAAGAAATGGACTAATATGTGGAACCATTTAGGATTTCTATGAGCTTTATTCTGGTGATCTCAACATACTATTGTTATTATGGGAAGTTTACCTGCATAATTATACTATTCATTTATATATTATGGGACCGTTTGTTTCTATGCAATGCAATTCTGTACCTAAGAGGCGCCTCTTAGGATTGAACAGTGCATATTCCCGATGAAGGCATTCGGGATTAGCATCTGTGTCAATTCCTAATTACTATGGTTACATCTTTTGACCTTTCATAAGATGTTCCAATATGTTACAATATTTGTTTGTACTCACTGTAAAACCTTTTCCTCTCTATATATGGATATTGGGATTAAGTGTTTTTTAATATCCTGTCAAGGGAGCAGCTCGATATTTATAGTTTATTTAGAGGGTGGTGGGTGGTTTAAAGAGATAGGGTTTAGGCTCTATCACTGTTTGACATCCTGGATATCGTTTATTTATATGTGCTTTATTATTTACGTCCCCTTTATGCTTGGGAACAGACCAGTTTAAAGAAGGCACCTTACTACTCATTTCGAGCGTCCGTTTCCATGTAGATATGATATCACCCTATTTTTATCTACTGGGTGGCGATGGAGTAGGGGGTGATGTTTATATTGTTTATATTCTTTTGATACCTTGTATCTCTGTGATATTGTCACTGTGGCAAGTTAAGCGTAAACTATAGGGCTGATTTGGTGATGTCAGCCATATAACTTGGTATGCCCCTCCCTCTACTTACCACTAATGTGACGCTATAAAAGAGCACTCACTTGAGCTAACGGCAGCCAACGAGAAAGTCTGTTGTGGACAAAACGCGTGTGGCATTTTAGCTTTATGTGCTCAAGCATAGATTACCTGCCCACTCGATACTTAAAGTTCTTCTGTTGGTAAAGTATCATTTATTTACTCTTGCTGTAATATCATGATGAGATGCTCCAAACCATTTGATGTATAAATTTGGCATATGTTAGTGCTGTAACGCTGACCTTGCATCATGGGATATTCATCCCATTAGATCACTTACCTTGTTATACAGGATACTTTGCCGTAAAAGAGTACATACTGTTGATTTTAATAGTTTTTATCAGCTTTCCCCGTTGTTTAATAAAGGATTCTTATTATAATTGTGCTATGGTTTCTGTTTCTCTCTGTTCCATTTTTATAGCTAGTTAACCCATTTAGCACCGGGCCCACTGAGGCAATTATTCTGTGCTAGTGCTGTTTCCAATATATTTTATTTAGAAGAGTTAACTCAGTTTGGCTCAGGGTTTTTTTTGTGATCTCACAATCCAAGCTTTACCCATCTGTATGACATTTCTGCTGTTGCAGTTTGCAAAGTCTTTAAGCGGAATGTTATGTCCCCAAAAAGAGTGGGTAATAGATGTTCCTCTGATGATCCCATTACAATGAGAACAATTTGAGCAGGGGAATGTACCTTTTGGTTTCTGTCCTGAAATTGTGGTCTGTGTTCTATTATCTTGTATGTCATATTTCACCAATCTTTTACTGATAGAGGCACAGTTCCAGTATGAAATCAAGGTGTATGTGTGTGTGTGTGTGTGTGTGTGTGTGTCTCTCTCTTAATATTGTTGGATCAACAGTCATTTGTACTAACAAATGGGATAAGATCACTTTTAATCACTTAAAGGAGAACTAAACCCAAAATACAAAGGCAGCTCCACAGACTCTATAACTGTCACTTAGTAAAACCATTTGTTTCTCACCTCTGAATTCAGCCTCTTAGTGTAGAAATCATTTATAGAACATTTCTGAGTACTGGCAATCTATGATGTCAAGGCTGGCTTCTAGTGTTGCCTCTTCCTGATAGTCCAGGTACCAAAATTCCTTCTGCACATGCTAACTAGCTAGCTGCATGTAACAGTTGAACTCAGAGTCCCCACCTGCCAGTGTCTCCCAGCCACTCATCAGAGATAGCAGTAAATATTATTAGCAGATTTTCCTGTTCAGACAGAGTTGGGGAAGGTGTTAACCCTTTTCATATGTATTTAGGAAGCAACTTTTTAACCCTTTATATTTGTGAGTATTTCTGCAAGAGACCATCAGGCTCATTTGGAGTTAAAGTCTTGCTAGCCGGTTCGCTAGCATGACTTTAGTGCAACTTTAACTCCATATAACTTCGGTTAGTGCGACTTTAACTCCATATTAGCTTTGGATGCGGGGGTTATGCAAAAATCAGCGGCGCATCCAACGCTCGTGTTTGTTTTGTTGGCGTTAAAATCCCGCAGTGGGTAAATCCCTTACCAGGATTTGCCCACATTCTCAAACGTGATATTGCGAACAGGACATTTACCCACAGTGATATCGGCTCTGGGTAAATGAGCCTGTGTGTCTTTGTATGTGTATTTCTGCACTCTTTTATATTACATGTTTGAATCCCTCTAACAATAATTCGTATTAATATGTACATTTATAGAAACAACATGGTGCAGAGCTGCAAGTGGCATACCCTCCAACATTCCCCTTTAATACGTCCACTTATAGAACATGGTGCAGTGCTGCAGGTGGAGGATAATATAATGACCTCGATCTTAGCACAGCTCTGTTCAATGCATTTCTCTGTGTAATGCATTTCTTAGCTTAGCTCTGTAATACAGTTTGTAAATCTATGACCGCCCATAGAATATCATTACGGTAGTTTACAGCATGGTATACTACTGCCATGGTCGTACAATAACGAAAATCCACATATTCGCAAGTTTTTAAATATGGCCCTCACTTAAACAATACATTGCAGGTGAAACATACAAAGACACAGGTCTGTACCATCTGTAACTGTGAATAGTGCAGGTTTATTGTAAAACATACGTGCTACATGTTTCTGACCCACTTGTCCTTCTTGAGTGGTTTGAAAGTGCTTGAGTGGGTCTGAAACATGTAGCACGCATGTTTTGCAATAAACGTGCAATATTCACAGCTATAGACCTGTGTCTTTGTATGTTTCACCTGCAATTTATTGTTTATATATTGGATTTGGTGGAGTGAAAGCCGTAGATGAGACATACATTATTTCAGATCCGGACATCCTAGATACCCAGACCTTTATACATCACACTACAACACTGCTACTAGGAAAGGGTTAATCAGCTGCAAATGTCAGCTTCAGATTTGGGGAACAAACAGAACCTAAAATGAGCTCATAGTGGTAAAGAAAAGGCCCCTGAGTGGGATCTTCCATGCTGAGAAGGATGTTGAGGCAAGTACTTTCTAACTTAAACTTTGATTTTTTGGGGGTTTACCTTATATACTCAAGTTTTTCAGGCTGTAAAATCAGCCTGAAAAACCGAACTCGTTTTATATTCGAGTCAGTTACCATTGAGCAGAAATCAGGCAGCGTGTGAGCGGCTGCCCGATTTCTTCTATAACTTACCGGAACATACAGAAGCTGCCAGGAAGGATCCAGGAATGCCACAGAAGAATGCCACAGAAGCATGCACACAAAAGGTACACACTTAAGTGGGTGGAAGGGTGAGGGTTCAGATGTTTGGAAACTACAACTCCCAGCTACTAAAGCATGCTGGAAGTTGTAGTTTGAAAACATCTGGAGTGCCAAGACTTTAGTAGTCTTTTAAATGGACAGCAGAATTCTCTTACAGTAATAGCCATATCCAGTATGGTGTCCATTTAAAGGGCAACTAAAAAAACAATACAGAATCTGAAGGAGAATGTTATCTATTGTTGCCTTCTGATTCTGTATTGTTCTGAGGCTTTAGTTGCCCTTTAAATGGACAGCAGAATTCCCATATTTTAGTCCCATACAGTAATAGCCATACTGGATTTAGCTATTACTGTATGGGACTACTATATTGGAATTTTGCTGTCATTTAAAGGGAAACTAAAGCCTCAAAACATCACAGAATCAGAAGGCAGTAATGGTAATAAGTTCTACCCTCGGTGTATACTCGAGTCAATCATTTTAATTTGTTTTTCCTGGTAAAAGTAGGTACCTCGGTTTATACTCGAATATATATGGTAGTTCTATAAGCCTACTTATGACAGAAGATACCTCACAGCCATATGCTATTATCATAGCTATTATCATAGTATTGCCCTAATAATCTTACATAAAAACACATACGAAGTATGTAATTTATAGCCTGTTGCAAAGACATGCGTCTAGATAATAATATAGTAATAAAGCTTAATGGTATAGAGCAGGATGTTAAACTTGTGACCTTTCATATGCTTCAAAAGTACTACTCCCAGCATTCCCTGTCTGCACAGAATGCTGGCAAATTTAGTTTTCATACATCTGGAAAACCGTTTTCATACATCCTGGAATAAAGCCATTTTTCTGACTTAAAGAGCAGGGGTGTTGACCTTTCACATGTTTTGAAAACTACAACCCTCTCCATTCTCTGTTAGCAGTAAGTTTCTTCTTTATGTCCATTGGCTACTGAATTCATACAGAAAAAAATACAGCCTAATGATATAGAGCATGGGTGTTGAACTTTTCAAATGTTTAAAAACTACAACTCCCAGCATTCCCTTGCTACACAGAATGCTGGAAAATTTAGTTTTTATACATCCTGGAATAAAGCCATTTTTATGACTTACAGACATTGAAAGCTTATGGTCGTGTTTTAGCATTTCTTACCAAAGGGCTTGAACATGCAATGGTCCCTCTGCCATTCCCTTACATCCATAGGTATTACACTAGGGAAGGATTATATAGGCAGTAAAAGTAAAAGCCATGAACCTTACCAAATTTGTCCTCCTTTTCCTATTACAACCACCTGCCAGCAAGTATCCAGGGGTCTAAGTGGAATAAACCTGCAGGTCTGAGAATAGCCCCAGGCAACCCTGCTACATTGTGTGGTTCAAACTAAACAGCACCATTGGCCAATCTGAGACCCTAAAAAGGATCCAGATAAACATGATATAGTCATACTTATTAGTATTCACCACAGCAAGTTTCAGATTTACAGTTGCTATGGGTTAGGACTTGGGAGCATAGGATACTGATTAGCATTATAGGTTAAGGTGAGGTGGGGTTAAAAGCTCCCCACAGAATATAAAATGAAATAGAGCCTTCTTACAACAGAAGGTACCTCACATCCTCATGTTATTATAATAGCATTGCCCAAATAATCTATCCATATAAACACATATTTCTCACTCCCAGCATTCCTAGAGAAATGGGCAGGGGCATGCAAAGTATCATCCTTTATATCCTTTTTCCTTCATACACATCAGTTTTGTATACAGAATTTTTTGATTGGCAGTCACGTTTTACAAACAGCACATCATTGGATTTTATACTGACATTGCCACTTCCTTTTAGTAACCACATGGAGACCCATTAGCAGTCACAGGGCTGTGGTTTAACCTCCCATTTGGACTATCTAGTATTAAAATATAAGAATCTCAGCTCTGTAAGTTGTATATTTTGTCTTATACCTTATATACACCAGTGCTATAATAGTGAGATAGTACACTGGGCCTTTCCCCCCACTTTAGTTCCCCTCTATGGATATCCAAGGTTTCTTCACACACACACGCACACAAAAAAAAACACACAAAAGCTCCCTAAAGTGCTATGTAATTGCATTTATACTGTGTATTTCTTTTTCTGGTATTAATTGCAATGTATAATTTATTAAGTGGTTTACTTTCCAAATTACTTTGCATTGTTTGCTTGCATTTAATTCACATGACCTTTACAGATTTCACAAACAAGAACATTGAAGCTGAATAAGCTTGTAAAACATTTCAGTATTCATTCTGTTTCCACAGTCATGACATTTTTGCCCTTTTTCAAATCACTTATGTCACATAAATCATAATTCTCAATCTATACTTTGCGCCATCACTTGACTGACTAAATGACTCTGAAGGTTAAATACAAAAGTCCTCATCAAAAATGTTACTATATAAATAAACCAGAAAAAAACCTCTTCATCAGAAATCAGAATTTAAAATGCCATGTTTAAACATACAGTATAAGTCCCTATATTTAATTAGATATCTTTCCAAAAAAATCTTACATTTTTTATAGTCATTTCAAAGTCAGGGGACAAATACATTCCATGCTGAATCAAAGTTATGGGAACCAAACTTTAGGGAGCGGAGCGCTCTGAAACCAGGAATCAGTCACAATGGGTGTTAACCAACTTCAGTTTATTCAAACCACACACATATTCATCAAAAGGCAGTGCCCAAACAACGGAGGTGCAACCAAGCAGTGGTCTTACGCGTTTCACGGCAATCCTGCCGCTTCATCAGAGACTCACTGGGGGAGAGGGTTTTCCCATAATTCCTACTCCCTTGTGTTAACCCTTACAGTGGCAAAATGGACGAAACACAAATAATATAAAATACAATATATAAGATAAGATAAAATAAGACAAAATAACATAATAACATATTTATACCCAGAATGAGACCGGTGTTCAAACAATGACAGGGAACATAACTATTTCCCCACATACCTCACACATATATATGGTAAATGACATATTAAAGTGTATAATGTATCCACAAATGTTGTATTAACTATTTCTCTATAGTGCAAAAAGTGTTATATCCAAACATAGATCGGGTTGTCCAAGGTGGTCTCTACTAGACCCAATTTTTGACTAAAACAGTGTGTTGCGTGATTAAGATAGTGAATATATATATGGTGATTAATCTAAAAACAACTTCTAATCTGTTATTATAATGTGTTTGGGTGTAATCCAAACCTAAAATGTTTTTAAACTTTTTTTGTCTAAAGTCTATAGACCACATAAACATTCAATAAAAAATATATGTATATATATCATAGGGACATTATAAGAAAGGTCTATCCTTTGAGTTACTTCCGTCTAAAACACAATTTTGCCTCCATGTAATACGTATCACTAATAAGACATCCTTATCCATAATGTATAAGTGTCAAAACATCAAATCTTCAAAACTGTCAAACAGTGTTATTTCGAAAATATTAACATCAATGAGGATATCATTAAAAATACAAGAAATACAGTAGAGGGTATATTACAATATGTGTCAACCATACATTATAATATATATCAACCATATATGGTCACATAGTTTTAAATAGTATTAAATAGTTTCAAATAGTTTTAAATAGTTTTAAATAACTTTAAATGATCTTAAATGGTTTAAAATGGTTTCAAATGGTTTTAAATGGTTTTAAATAGCATGGATTGTATGAAATACTTCATAATTTAGAGTAAAGAAAGGGAGAGAAAGGGGGGAAAGATGGAAGGGAAGACCAGATAGAGGAAGTGAGATATTCAGAGCAAATAAGAGGTAAGAAAACGGATAATGTGACATAAACATGAAGAATATAAGAAATATATATAGATATATGATAGAGGAGAGATAGATAGTTATATATAAATAACCAACACATTTATAAACAATAATGCATATATTCCATAAATTTGTATCAGTCTAATCCAGTCTAGAGGTTACATGGCTGCGATAGTCACATAAGTTACTAAATAGTATCGATGTAAGGTAACAGTAAGTAGACTATTCCTATTCAATCCATATAGCTGCTGAGTTCAATTTCCAGGTTAAGGCCTTGTGGGATTAGTGTTTGTAATTTAAATATCCAGAAGGCTTCTTTTCTTAATAGCCTCTTATGCAGATCACCTTTCCGTATAGTATGCCGTACTTTATCTATCTGGAATTTTATATTATTACTACTCCCATGTTCCTGTATCATATGGGCTGAAATAGCCGACTTCCTATCCCTCTTCTTAATCGCGTTAACATGTTCCATAATTGTTTTACCCACATATTGTTTATAGCATATTTGACAAGTAGCCATATAAAACACAAAATTGGATTTGCAATTCAAATATTGTGTTATGTCAAACATTTCCCCTGTAGTATTACTCTTAAAGTTTTTGGATACCTTTAAGTATTACATTGATTGCATCTAATGTGTCCACATACATAGCACCCTTTTTCCATAAGCCATGGTTTATTTGTATTATCATTATTTTGTTTTATGAAGATACTGGGGGAGACTATGGAACCTATGCTTCTACCCCTTCTATATGTAAATTTGGGGTTAGAGCCTATACAGTCTTTAAGTTTATGGTCCATTTTAAGTATACCCCAATGTTTTCTAATAATCTTACGAACAAGGGCACTATGTCTGTTGTATGTACTAATAAAATATGGTGATTCCTTGGAATTCCTCTTATTTCTGTTTTTTTTGACATGTCCTAACAATTTGTTATGTTTCAATAGTACCGCCCTATCATATGCTTTTTTGATAATATGAGTATCATAACCCCTTTCCTTGTGTCTATCCCATAATATCATTGCTTGTGTGTTAAATCTATCCCACTCATTACAGATTCTCCTTAGTCTCAAAAATTTTCCATAAGGTATACTGTTAATGGTATAATAACGTCGTGTGTTGGTGTACTGCAATAAAGAGGGATTACCCCTTGAAAAATATAAACAACTGGACAGCCCTACTTTCCTTTATTTCTTAATACTGTTAATGGTAGAGGTATTATGTGCAGATGTTGCTAGTAAGAGGGTGTTGCGTGAGATGGGCTTCCTATATAGATCAGTACTGATTCTTCCATTTTCGGCTATGAGTTTTACATCCGAAATTCTATAGAATTTTCTTCTATTTGATATGTTATTATGTTATTTTGTTTTATTTTATCTTATCTTATATATTGTATTTTATATTATTTGTGTTTTCGTCCATTTTGCCACTTTTTGGGTATTTAAGGGAGTAGGAATTATGGGAAAACCCTCTCCCCCAGTGAGTCTCTGATGAAGGGGCAGGATAGCCGCGAAACGCGTAAGACCACTGCTTGGTTGCACCTCCGTTGTTTGGGCACTGCCTTTTGATGAATATGTGTGTGGTTTGAATAAACTGAAGTTGGTTAACACCCGTTGTGACTGATTCCTGGTTTTGGAGCGGTCCGCTCCCTGATGTTTGGTTCCCGTTCCTAGTATCGTGAGACTCCACTGAAGTCTCGTTCTGGGAGATAGGATCTGCACGCCGGGATACAGCCAAATGTGGTTGCCGCACGGACATTGTTCGGTGAGCACTCCTGGTCCGGTCCCTGGTATGTGATATCTAAATCAAAGTTATACTTTGTAAAAGACTTTTTTTCCAAAGATTTCACTTGTAAAAGTTGCTCGCTGCTGTCAAACTGTCAGCACTGACTTCACTTCAGATACATTTGCAAACGCATGTCCTATTCTGGGCATATACAAGCTACGTGTGCACGCAAGTGAGGGGAAACTTTTAAAAGTACAGAGGACAACAATTTAACATGTGCAAGTGCTTGCTAAACATTGGCAGTGTTGAGGGGCCCTTTTAAAGCTTTGTGGGCTTGAGGTAGTCATTAGAGTTGGAATCCGGGACTGATTCAGACCCGGATACAACACGGAACCCCTCGGATCGTTCAGATTTCAGGACTCTGGTGCGCATTTGCCATGATTATCGAACATTCGAGGCCTTGAAGGTTCGATAATCCTCAAAAATATGATTGGAAACTCGAAAGTAGTTTTCCATCGCATTTTCGAGAATTATAGATTGTTACAGGTTATTTTTGAGGTGATATCGAAAATAGCTTTGAACGTTTGATAACCATCGAAAATGTGCTCCAAAGTCCCGAAAGTACTTTACGTTTTCAGATCTTCTGGATTTTGCAGAGATCCGTATATCCGGAAAAATAGAATGAAACTGGTAAGTTTTAGACATGTCTAGCGGTGATCACTAGGGTGATGTCCCATCAACAAACTTTATTTTACCCAGTAATACATATTTATATTGTGTGGGGGTGATGGTTTGTTTTGCTATTAACATACCTTTTTGCATACATGAACATTGGTTCTGCAATGTTCATATTATTCTGCTGCATTTAGATTTATTATTTTATTTGTTAGCCTTGTGGTGTTTTTTGCCGTTGATAACATGCTTTTAAATAGCGACAAGATTCAATTTAGTGCAAAAAGTGTAAATAAATTAATTATGATTTCTGAAAGAAGTAAATGTGTTTGTTTCTCTGATGGTTTTGTCACAAGTATAGGGAGTAAGGTTTTCATCTTATATTATAATCTTACTTATGAAGAATTGTTGGCATGTTCACCCCCTGAATACTTTCTACTACCAAATAATATATTTAACTTGAAGACTAATGGTCCCTTTCCCTTGTTCCGCCACCCTTAATGGCTGTGACATCACAACCAGTGACTTACAATGGCTACATGAGCTTCCTTAACCTTAATTATAGTTGCACAAGCTTGTGAAGAGCTTATAAAGCTGTGAAAAGAGGCGGATGCAGTGTGGCAAGGGACCAGCGAACTTGAAGCTAAATATCTTCTTTCAGGAATGCTGGGGAGCAAGTTAAGTATTGCAAAAGTAGGGTTTTGGCATCCTGATTGTGGGGTAGTAATTAAGAATTCCCTTTAACCAGCCCTCTGTTCTAATAGAGAGAACTGTTTTTGTTTTTTAGATTGTTTGTAATAAAGTACCTTGTCTTTGGAAGCATATGCCTTCCAGCGGATTATTTTCAATTCACAAAGACACATTTTTCTCGAGTTCAACCTTTTACCTTGGGAAAATCCTTGTGTCAACTTGAAATCTTATGGGTTTATACTAATAATGTTGAATTTCCTTGATTATTTAAAGGTGTCCAGTAATTCCTTACCTGACATCCTGTTTTTAATTAGTACTACAGTATTAGTCATTAGTACTGCAAATTAGTACTATAACAACCATTACTATTAAAAATTAAACCTCCGTTAATTAAAGATGCCCATACACCTTTTGACATTCAAGCAAAGGTGCCCATATACCTTTTAACATTCAAACAATGTAAGTCCATACAACTGCCTGGCTGTCCTGCTTTTCTTAGACGTTTGATAGATTCAACAAATACTGAAATTATTAAACTTAACGCATGTAAAATGCGCAATCTGATTTACATAAGAGATCACAGAAAACAGATCGCAGCACACACAGTGTGGCCACCACATGGTGATGTACTGCCCTGTGATTCTCACACGCTAATTGTTCACAAGACGTGATTGTAAGCGCGTGAGAAACATGCCAGTGTGGCCTAGACCTTAGTGTATTGCCAACTTTAGTGCTGGTTAATTCATCCTCATTCAAGTCTAAAAGAGTTTTCAGTGTCTATCTAGCCATAGGTAGCCCGGATGAGGCAGACCACTTTCTATAACAACACTTAGGGGCATAGTTATAAAATGACCTTTTCCTCTATTCCTTTGTGTGCATAATCATTCTATACTTATATTTCACACCTATTTTATTTCACTATTATGATATTAAATACAGAACTTTCAGCTTTTGAGTGCAGGTTTAAAAGGAACTTGTCCAGAATGAATGAATGATATTTTATCAAATGTTTGTACTCAAAGCATAGCAACAGCAACAATGATTTGACATGAAATATTTAAATATTTACAATGTTTCATAAGATATTCATTAGATTGTATTATGTAGTTAGAATTAAATATTCATGTAATTGATAACTAGAGGTTGTTATCTCTTTTTTATTCAAAGAAGAAATAAACACAAATAATAAGTTCTGGCAATTCCTCATGCAATGGAAACCAGAACAACATTATAAAGCATTATACCAAGCATTGATGAAAATGGAAATATGGTATTTTATAGTAATATAAATTAAAAAATCTGTACTATTTTAAAATACATTTTACAGTTAATTATGAGGTAGGTACCATAACCCCTTCCTCCCATTTTTACTTAAATGGGCAGAGAACAGAAAAACAAAGCACTCATGGAGTACTATCACCTTTTCATAGGAAAACCTATCCAGGGTTAACAGACCACGATTTTTGCTACTTTTGCTCCTTATGCTTAGGTATCCCATTATGATTACTCATTATCAGGGCTATGTACCAAGAGCTGCTAATGCTTTATTTTGCCCCTTTAAGGCAATGCACCAAGCCAATAGAGGCTCTCGGTGCATAGCGAATGGGTTTACCTATTCCCAATCTTTAATGACATCTATCAGCTGGCATTAAAGATTTCATCCTAAAGAGCTGTTATTGGCTCCGTACGGTGGTTGCACAACTTAGTTTTTGCGAACAGACGCAACCACTTAAGTCATGTCTTAAAGTCTTGTTAAACTTTGGTACATCAGTTAATGTGTCTTTAAGACACAAATAGCTAATAATGGATCTCCATTCATAACACCACATGGGTTTGTGCATGATAGGCCTATTTGCATTTATTGCATTCATATGTTCTGACTTTCTAATATACTTTACATGGATTCCTTCTGCATATCTGTCTATTGTTTCAAGATATATAATAAAAGACTTTTATACATTTAGGAGTGTTACACCCTTTCCTCTTCATGTTTGCCCTAATGGAGCAGCTGACAGCTCCTCCCTCCAACACCCCCAGACCTCTGTTTCAAATAAAGCATGTACATATATGTGGTGGGGAAGAGGAATCTGAAAACTTCCCATGTACGTAGAAGTGAGAGGTAAGAGTGATGGCATATTTTACAACTGATTTAAAAAAATTTAAAAAAAAACATCCTTTTCAGAGGATGATCTGGTAATAATGAAATTATCTTAAAGTAATCTTTTTGAAGGGCTATTTTTACCAGTTTTGTATGTGCATCTGTGACCAAATATTTAATGATAAGTTCTCTCCATTTCTGGCAAAGGTATCTGCTTCCTCCCTCTGTTCCTTTATAAGCTTAAGCACATGAAGGGGAAGCAGCAGGGGAAACAAAAGTCAATCATTGGTTGTGGTGTCAGCAGTCACAACTTTGACTGTATGGAGGGAGGAGCCAACTTAATAAAGTGCTGAATATATCAGTTGGAGTTGGTGGCAGGTAACTGTCAAGTGATCAGTTTTTTGCTTTAAGGAAGGACATGCCTTTTAAGAAGCACATCATGCTTATAACTTTGGATTCAAAGCCACTAGAGACACCATCCCAGGCTTGTGTAAAAGGTTTACTAGAGCTCTTTTGGTTGGTTCCTGGTGGCACTTTTACATAGACCACATATCCCCTTAAAGCTCAGATAGACGGATTAAATTAAACTAGTATAAGACAACATCTTAGAAGGCACATCACCTATCTAAATAATAAATACATTTCTTAAAACTCTTAAAGGGCATGTCCACCCCCAAAACTATATTCCCCCCACTACTGGCCCCACTCTGTAATGTAATAAAATAGAAGTAGTGTAAAAAAAACCTTACATCCCAGATCCAAATGGTTCTCCAGTAATCCCCCCCCCCAAAGTCCCAAAAACTGCCCACCAGGAGTCTCCTGTCTCCCCTCCGGGAGATGTTTGGCATGCACACTGCAGGCCCCCCCCCCCCCCTCCCTCTCCCTCCAGTTTCAAGATCCCTCCCCCTACCATAAAAACCCTTGGCAATATATTAGTATTCCTTCTCCCAGCCCTAACAACTGTAAAACATTTTTAAGAAAGTCCCCCATACTTACCTTCCCTCTCTCCCCTGGCGTTTTGAGCAGCCGGCAGTGATTGGCTGCCTCTCAGCCAATCATGTAGAGATTCTATCAAACATCAAAGACAGACCTTACATGCATGAATGCTGCAGAAGTGTCAGAATATTTACATTATATATTCAGCATAATAGGTGTCCCTTGATTTCTCATTAATCTGGCAACTCTGAGAAAGGTACAATAATATAAAATTTTAGTCAATACACCCTCTTCCTTTTTTTTGCTCAGTTCCATCAATAAAATTAACTTCCCAAAAATGCTGTATACTGCAAATGACCAGAAAATGTGAATGTATGTAGAAATATTGTAACAAACAAGTTTAATGTTAATTGTGTATATATTGCTACACTAATTGTTCCCTGGAAGCCATTAATTATTTAATCGCCAAATGATTTTTAATTCCTTTGCCTAATTTATTTTGTACTTATTGATTTCTCACAATAGAGAACTGTTGGCAGAGTTCTGTGTAAATCTGTTATTTATTGAGATTCTAAATTGATTTAAATACAAATTATATTAATTTCTACAAAACAAAACAACAGACAATGAAAATAACATTGTTCTAGAGTCTGGAAGTGCTTCCACAGCAAAAAAACATCTAGTGTATGATTAGAAAGTAATCAATTGCACTGTGGTATTGCTCAATACAGTATGTATCTCACCTTAAGGGCATCAACAAAGTTAACCTTGGGATAAGCCAATGAAGATCTGTAGAAGCCTGGTTAATATATGCAATATTATTAATATTCTTAAAGTGTCCATAGTAAATGTGTGCAGTGATTAACTATTTTAAGACAAAAACATATGTACAGTACTTAAGACTGGACACACAGTAAAGGAAGGATACTGGCAGACACTTACCTAGACATTAAGGTTGTTTGGTGCAACTGCCCCAAACCTCTTATTGGACTCAGTCTCAGTGAGACGCACAGCTCCTTTAAAGAACTTAAATAAGACAAAACAATAAGTCGTATATATTAAATTTCCTCTAAGTATATCTTTGTAACAAACAGGTTGAGGACCCAAACACATGCATGTTTGTTAATGCCATTTGTTCTAATTTTTTTTTTTTTTTTATTTGGCCTCTGGCAAGTAACAACATGTTAAAGCCCAAAAGTCTCTAAAACAATCACACTGATTTTAAGATATAATGTTGTAATATGCTGTTACTTTTTATTCAAAAGCTATTGACACTTTAGAAACATTTAGGCATTTTACTAATATTTAGCACAGGCTAATTAAAATAGCAATATAATTAACTCAGTTAATTGTTTTTTGATTACATTTGCATAAGAGTGTCATTTTAGTAATCATTTTTAATGATGATTCACTCAACTATTCAAAAAAGATGCTGGTAAAAATAAAGGGTCTTATAACTTTCTATGCTTGCTTAACTTGCAATACTATGATATTGCAGAGAGTTGTACAATAAATAAATAAAGTATCCCAATATAAAATGTACTTTTCTTTTTTGCTGAAAATGTCAATTTGGCTTTATTGACTGTAAAACCACCCAGTTTCTTTGTTTTTGCCATTTAGCCATAGACATTTACTGTTTTTGAGACATTGTCAGAATATCAGATAAGTATGTTCACTCTCAGCACTCATGGATTAAAGTGGGGTTCTATCGCTGCAAACCAGGGGATGGGCCACTCTTAGAAAGAAGGTTTTGTACTGTGATCTGGTTGCGCTATACAACTCAGGCAGTGAGTAGCATTAAAAAGAAAAAATAAGAGACAAAAGAAAGATATGGCTTCCAATTAGAATCAAGAGCAGTAACTATTAAAATCAGTTTTTAAAAGATACCCATATATAAGAAAAGAACTTACATTAGTCTCCTTGTAATTCTTCTCAATGAGGAGGCTGTTGGTGATTCACCCTTCTGTGCTTTTCTTCTGTGTAATCCACAGTAACAGGCAAAAAAGGGTTTTATTAAAGCAGGTATAAGATAAAAATTTACTGTTGCTTTAAAAATATTTATTCTGATTTTTGATCCTGAGGAAGCCATACAAGGTTAAACGGGTTGATCAGACAATCTTTATGATTATAAGTCTGTCTACCCTGCAAATGCACTTTATTTTTCTTTTTAAAGGAACAGTATACATATTTTTAAAGCATAAAACTAATGTATCAAAACTGTAGAAGTAGCACAATGTTCCATGGCATCTATGCTTTTAAGGATGGTCTATATTTATTATATTATATATTTTTATTTTTGCTTGCACTCTTTGTTATTCAGATTGTTTAGCTTACAGTAATGGAAAACTTTTTTTCACATCTGCCATTAAAACCCAGTGCAATCAGCAGCAGTTACTTTGTCTCGGAAATGTGAATATTCATGTACATTTCTATGCAAATTACTGTCTGTCTGCCTTAAGAAGGAATCATTTTAAAATCCTAGATAATTGTACATATGAACACCAAACTTACTGCTAATGAGAGAGAAATATTTACATAAAGTATATATAACATAAACACTCCACCATATTGGTACATCTTACATTTTTGAAAAATAATTATGCATAGGCACATGAGTCTTTCATCTGGAATACTAAATGTATTGCCTAGAGCAGATGCTTTTTAGTTTTATCCAGTTATTGAAAATATTAGAATACATTTGGGTTATGTTGTTTTACAATTTTCAAAACTGTATTTCTTCCAACATTCTGCATGAACTACCCAAATGTTACCCAAAAGAGAAGGAGAGGATCTGTTGGGTGCAAAAGAAGTTGATTGATTGATTTATTGGCTGGCTGTCCCAACAGTAAGAATCTAAAATAATTTTTGAAAAAAAGATTTGTTTATTGCGTACATTGTAAAATATGTCCTGTGATTTATACTTTATAAATGGTTACTCCTCTTTTGGTTTTTGATTAAAGCTACCACATGTACAATCTTGGCACAGACCTACGACCATGATGCAAACCCATGACGAACACCCATTTCGGATGATAATCGCACATGTGTATGCATTCAGCCAGGGGTCATTTGTTGATCCTCCATAGCAGATTAATGAACGACCCCTGACTGAATGCATACACACGTGCGATTATCAGGCAAAATAGCCATTTGTTGCGTACTTGAATGCCCTTGGTCGTGGGTTGGAGTCAACATCATACATGTGTATGAGGCTTAACACTTGGATATCTTTGTATATACAATGAAGAATAGGAAGGAACTGGTGGACTACAAGAAAACAAAAAAATTGTCAAAAGTGCTCTTTATTGTGCTATTCACACAACACTTGATAAAGGATCATTAAAGATCCGAAACGTGTTGTGTTGTGTGTAGCACAATAAAGAGCACTTTTTGACTTGGCTATCTTTATCTGTTGAAGTTAAGTTGAAATGCTGCATTCCACTTTATCTCAATGTCTGAGTGTCCCTTATCTATGTAATGCTTATGGACAGGTACATTTAAGGCTGGGTACACACAAGGCGATATTTTGGGCAAACCAACTGATATTTTCCTATATATTGGTCACCCTGAAAAGTTGCCAGCGTGTGTGATGGATGACTGTCACCAGTTCGCCCTGGTTCGGGCAAAAAGGCGATCGGATGTGTCGATAAATCATGGGCGATCTTGCAGATGCCTATGGACCATGCGACATCCCACAGTGATTCATTTCCGGCCGACCACTATCCCAAGGCACGCCCGACAGTGATTCGTCCCGGCAGACCACATGCCCGTGTGTACACTGCCTGTGTTTAGTGTCACTGTCAGCACTACTCACTTTCAATCTACAATAAAAGTATTAAAAAAGCAGATAATGGCCTAAAATAATTACCCTACAACGTGCAGTATTGTTATCCTCGAATCCACTGCAGTGTGCACACCACCTGCGTTGTGCACTCGCCCATGTGCCACATGCACATACCTCCCCCTCTGTGCACGCACACACCTGCCACGGCAGGCTTCCCGGACCCACCTGTGGGCGATCGTTAGAAGATGTCACTTGCCCAGCATGAGCAGGTAGGACCAGCGTCCATGCATATCGACAACCTTTTAGTCTATAGGATAATGTAAAAAAAAAAAAACAATAAAATCAAATACGGTACTAAAATCTCAGTGTAAGATGATTTTAATTTTAATCTGACAGAAGTATTTCCAAAATATCATACTAAGATGCACTAAGAGATATTTTAGAATAGGCTGTGTAGCCTTGAATGTATGTTATATATTTTGCCATCCCATATCAATTATCCAGCAATTTAGTCTAAACAGGTTACAAAAAAGTAGATTATGGCATACCTGTTAAAGCTAAAATCTCCTGACACTTACTTCTCACAAGAGATCATCCTATTTATTTTTCATGCCTTTCTGTCTGAAGAATCTGATCATGTAGTTCAAATCTCTGCAAAGGTGACAAATGTGATGAATATGAGGTCATTTTTCATCAATCGTATCAGGCAGGAAATGGAATTCTTTAAAGATTCTGAGCTGATAACACAGAAAACCATGATTCACTCCTACCCGTAAGCAATGTGATCTTTTTTTCCCCTCTATTGCTGATTTATCTCTTTTTTTGGCATTTTTCTGCCTGTTAAAATTACGTTCTTAGCGAGATTAGAAAAGAAACAATATTCATATCAAACAAATCCATAAAAGATGACACATTATTAACATAAACTAATGAAGATTTTTTTTTGTGTGTGAAATAAGTCATTCTCTCTAAAGACACCATTTTCTTGACATGATCCTTAGCCAATCGTTCTAATATGCTAAATAATTTGTAATATCTGTTCTGAATATTGTGTGCATGTTTGACTGTGTATAGAATTTTAGGAGTGTGCTTTAAGAAAGGTCTGACATTTTCAAGAATGATCTTTGTCGCATTATAGAGATTCACATTTTTTATTCTGTGTCCTATAAGCTTGCACTCAAAACTAAGTAGCTATTGTATCTCAAAAACTAATGTTATCTGTATTGCATCAAGAGCCAGGGCCGTTAACAGAAAATTGTGCAGATCCCAGAAAAAGGGTGTTCACCTTTAATAATTAATGCTTTGTTAAGGGATAGAATGTTCCATATTTTAATAAATAATACAACATTGTTTTATCCACGCACCATCTCAGGAAACCCCAACAGCAGCAAACAAATTGTCCCCCAGAGAGTGGAGCCCCAGAGCAGAGCCGGATTAAGACCATATGGGGCCCAAGGCACAAGTCAGATTTTTGGGGGCCCCCCATTCATTCCATTTAATGATAAAAGTAGATTTTTCTGGTGCCACTAGCACATCCCCAGGCACCACCAGAACATCCTGTCTGGCACCACCAGCACTCCCTCTGGCACCACCAGCACACCCCCTGGCACCACCAGCACATCCCCTGGCACCACCAGCACACCCCCTCTGGTATCACCAGCACATTCCCTCTGGCACCATCAGCACATCTCCCCCTGGCACCACCAGCACATCACCCTGCCCTGGCACAACCAGCACACCCCCTGGCACCACCAGCACATCACCCTTCCCCTCCCCAATTCCCCCTGGGCCCCCATGGTCTGATTGATTGCACTCTGAGTCTTCTCCCCCCCATCATCCCTGCAGTGGAAACAACTTTTATTCTTGGAAAAATTATCAGCACTGCAGCAGAGATCATCGTGGGTTGGATTTGAAAAAGTTGGTTGGAAGTACTTACTTAGAACTTGGAATGACTGCGGCACGCCTCTTCTACTTCTTTTCTCACCCAGCCCAGCAGTGGCAGCAGAAAATGTACCCATATGACCAATCATACGAACACAGTGATGCGCTGCGCGCCGACGTTCAGGGACTGAACCACCAATGATTGATGATTACTTCTGCCAGAGTGTTGATTGGAAGTCATGGCCGGGCCCCCCACCGGACTCCTGTGGCCTGTGGCAGCGCTACATACTAATCATGCCCACTGCCCAAAATGTATGCATAGATACTGGGGCCCTGGACAGCCCCCAACGGGCCCCCCTGGCACCCAGGGACTACATCACAGGGACAGTGCTTGCTTTGTAGGATAAGGTTTTGGTACATCATGAAAAAGCTCCTCAAATTGCAAAAGAGCTTGTGTTGTCTGGTTTACCTTATTCCCCACAACCTCACAAAGGGAGCAAAGGAGCAAAATAAGTAGTCCCGAGTACCAAGCATGCCATGTCCACTTAAGGCAGTTGCCCTGTGTGGGAATACTACAATCACTGATATTAACTGAAGGTAAGCAGAGAGGATTTTGTGGACAGTCTAGCATGGGAAGCCATACCAAGCTCTGTATCTACCAGGGGCTCTAACAGCTCTAGTATAAATTTAAAGAAGTAAAGCCAAGCTATGGAAAGCATCTTTTTGCCCAGCCATACCAAAGCCTTGATTAATGAAAAGTTATCCATTCTGGGTGATTGCACACTGTTGGGAATATGCAGCCTGTTTACCACAAGATGGCTACAAGATGGCTGTATGGGGAAAAAAATCTTAGTGTTGTCTGTCATAAAGGAATTGGTCCAAGTTGTTATAGCCTGAACCAGTTTGAGAGAAGTTAATTATTGTTTGGTCTGCTGTTCAATGCTCCTGATGATTGGATGCTGCACATTTGCATTTCAAAGGGAATGTGGAAATAAATAGAGCAGTTAAATACTACATAGCAGGCACAATGATATAAACAAAAGGAGAGCTAGGATACATGTTTAGGAAGTATTCTGTAACTGTGGGGCCGATTTACCCAGATTTGCTGAGCAAATATATGGTGTTAAAGTCACGCTAACCGTTTCTCTAATGGTTAGCATGACTTTAACTCCATATTAGCGTTGGATGCGCTGGTTACACAAAAATCACCCGCGCATCCAACGCTCGTGATTCAATATTGCATTTGCGCTATTGAAAATAGCTGGCAAATAGCTGGCGTTAAAATCCCGCGGCGAGTAAATCCCGCAATTTACCCACATTCCCAAATGCGATATTGAATCGCGAAAGGAGCATTTAACCAAAGCGATAGCAGCTCTGGGTAAATGAGTCCATAAGAGTTGATAAACGCTACCCTGGCCATTAATTTAAAGGGATCCAGGAGATAAGTTTGCATTAGGAAGCAGACCAGGACTTGCCAGGAGAGAAAGCTGAATGAAAGAAAACACAGCTAGGACAAATTATTAGGCAGTGTCCCTCAGCTCAGAGCTGTTAAACATTACCCTGTACCTTGGCTTAAGAGCAAGGGATTCAGGAGGCAAGGAGGAGGAAGCAAACCTTGAAACCCCAGCAGCAACAGACTAGCCAATTGGACTCCAGAGATCAAAGGAACTGTACCCAGGGACAATGTTTGCTTTGTAGAAAAAGGTTTTTTTTTGGTATTGGTTATAATAAATTTCCTCAACTAAAGCATGTTGGGAGTTGCAGTTTCCAAACATCTGTATGGGAATTTTGCTGTCAATTTTAAGGGCAACTTAAGCCTCAAAACAATACAGAATTAGAGATAGCTGAAACTACATAGTTTTGTTCGTTTTTGGTTCTGGATCTCAGGAAAATCCTGAAGATCTGAAAGCGTGACAAATTTTTGAAGATTTTTGAATGTACAAAGCTATTTTTTCGGAAATATCTTTGAACGTTTGAAAATACTATCGGAGACCACTTTCGAGTTTCCGAAAGTTCGAGGCTATTTTCGCTAATTATCGAAAATAGCCTTGAATGTTTGACTTCGAAAAATATGATAGGAAAATACTTTCTTAATATATAAGGTCTTATGTACAGCCTTAAAATGACTCAATGTTCTGAACAATTCGAACACTTCTAACATTGGCAACATTTCTAATGGAACTTTTTCAGTGTTACTCGCCTACATCATAATCGAAGCAACTGAAGCAAATCAAAAAAATCTGTATTAAATCGCTAGGAATTTTTTTTTTTAATTCTCCAAGGAAATAGAATCTTTCTCATAGACTGTATATTCTACAGCATTTTTCATTTCAACTACACAGCTTGACAACAGTTTCACCTGCAAGGCATTGTAAAATACTTTCATACGGAATAGTCTGACCTTTGTAGTGTGTTTTATGATATAAATATGTACTGTGTGTAACAAAACACTATTTTTTGCATTAGCTCCTTTTGTTTGTGTGACTCTCCTTGGAGATTTTCCTTGTTTTGTGAAAGCTCCACAGAAGTAATAGAAAAGTAGCAGGAGCCATTTAAGGGGGTGATTTACTGTGAACATCTACAGTACTCTTATGTGATGTTGAATGTGTTAGTCTTATTAAAATGCTTGATCTAACATAAAATATATTCTGACACATTTTATGCCAAGCCCGGAAAGATCTCAATTTAGGAAATATTAAGTATAGTTCTCTATTACTTTTTTTTTTAGCTTTGGTTTTAATAAACCACTCATTAACATACATTCCACGTTTTTCTTTTCTATATTTTTAAGCACATTTGTCTTTAAAGAGCTCCCCACAGAACATCTATCAGACCTATGGCTGTTAATCACTTTTGATTACTTCATTTTTGATCTTGTCGAGATGTGTTTGATCCCAAGCTGTGAAGAAAAACTAGGTTTAAAGCTTAAAATGATTTTATCAGTCATTATATACTGCTAGGATTTATCATACTGCAAAGGGTCTTCCCAGTGGTTTGTTCAATGCAATGATTTTTTTTATCTTGAAGATGTGACACTCCGGATTCCCCCGTATTTTTTCAGTCCAAATTCCCCAATCTATAACCACTATCTTCGCCAATAGACAAGCCCCCTTTTGCTGGGAGGCTATGTAAGGTAGGTATAGTAACGTTCTTGTTGTCAAAGTATTCTTAAAGGAGAGTAAACATGTTTACTTTACTTGTTCGTTGGGTCCTCAGCGTTGGCAGACATTTCAGAGATAGCCCTTTTCCGGGGGGCCGTGGAGGGGAGACAATTGGTGGCCCAAATGGGGGGGGGGGGGGCAGTCCCAGGTCCCTTCAGACTCACTGACTAAACCTTTGGGGATATATTCTTGTTCAGGCTTGTGGGTTCTGATTAGGGGGATCTATGGCCAATGTCCATGCGTCCCAAACAAAAGTTTGTTTCTAGCAATATATACCGTTTTTTTCATTGAAATAGACAGTCCAGGTTTTAGAGATGAAGAGAGATATGGGGGGTGCTAGGAATTTCCTGGATGAGGCAATTAATAAACGAGCAACAGCACAGATGATATGGTATAGTTTGTTTCCGGTGGAATTCCGGGTGTGAGTGTTCTTGTTGAATAGAGCTTCCCAGGGGTTTGGGGAGAGCCCAACGTGGAGGGTTTTGTTTAGCAGGGTATAGCATTTGTTTTGGATTTCGGAACAGGACCACCAACAGTGGGGGAGGTCTGCAACTCTTTGGCAGTTCCTGTAGCAGATGGGTGATACCTGTGGGAATATTTTGTGAATGTGTGTTGGTGAGCGGTACCAGCCATGCAGGATTTTAAAAGCTTTTACTTATAATATTGTGTTATTGATACATTTGTTAAGGTTTGAGCCTATCGTAGACCATTCATCTTGTGATAACTTAGCGCCAAACCATGTTTCCCATTTTTCTTGCATTGGGAGTTTCTGTTGACCCTTGAGGGAGATCAGTTGATGGTAGATTTTGGTGATTTTGTGGGGGCCCGTTGGGTTATGGTATGCTAGTTCTTCTAATGGGGTCAGTGAGGGAGGATCTGTGCAGGTTTGTAATGACTTGGTGAACGGTGCCAGTTGCTGGTATCTGAGCCATTCTTTGGGTGGGATTTTCCAAGTTGACTTTAATATTTCCCAGGGTATAATTTGTCTTTGTGGTGCGATCTGGAACATCCAGACGATCCCTCTGTCGGACCATTCCTTCCAGTCGAGAGGTTGCAGTCCTGGGGTGAAGGCTGGGTTGTTGGTTATAGGTGAGGGTGTCTCAGATTATGATTTTGTGTGGCCTGTTTCCAGGTTTTCAGGGTAGTAGAAATAATTAAATTGTTTGGTGATTTCAGGGGAGGTGGTAGGGTCCATAGTAGGTTGTAGATTGGTTTACAGTCTGTCAATTCTTGTTCTAGTTCTAACCATCTAGTTTTTCCAGGTGGGGAGTGCCACGAGAGGGTTTGGGCCGTTCTCGCTGCTAGATAGTAAAGAAAGAGATCTGGGAGGGCCGCCCGGCCCTGGGTCAGCAAAGGGTCACCTCTCTGATTCGGGGTTTTTGGTTATTCCAGATAATTCTGGAGATTGATTTTTGAATAGGGGTCAGATTCTTCCTGGATATGGATAGGGGGAGGGCTCTGAAGAGGTATAGGATTTTGGGTAAGACCATCATTTTGATGGCGTGGATCTTGCCGTATAAAGAGATATGGTATGGGGACCATTTGACAAGTAGATTTTTGATTAGGTTGAATTTTGGGGGGAAGTTAGGTTGTAGAGTTGTTGGGTATCGTGGGTCAGTTCTACCCCCAGATACTTTAGTGAGGTTGTTGTCCACTTTAGTTCCCAGTGGGTTGAAATATGTTGTTGGTCTTGTATGGGGAGAGCAACTGGGAATGCTTGTGACTTAGTGTTGTTTACTTTGAACCCTGATAATTGACCAAATTGGTGTAGGAGAGAGAAGATATGGGGGAGAGATGTGAGTGGGTCACTGATAGAAAGCAGTGTGTCATCCGCAAATAGGGCTACTGTATAGGTATGGGGGCCGACTGGTATGCCTTTTATATCTGTGTGAAGTCGGCTTGGACCATGGGTTCTATGCAAAGGGCAAAGAGGAGGGGGGACAGCCCTGTCTGGTGCCGTTTAGGATGGGGAAGTATTGGGAGGAGAAGCCCATGTTGTGGACTGAAGCTGTGGGCTGTGAGTATAAATTATTAATCATTTGTGTGAAGGGGGGGAGCCTAAGTAGGTAAGGACCACCCCCATGTATCTCCAGTCCACTCTGTTTCAAATGCCTTCTCGGAGGAGAGTGCTGAAATTTGCATGAGTTGGAGAGTGCGTCTGATGTTGTCCGTAGTTTGTCTGCCTTTAATAAAGCCAGTTTGGTCCGTGTGGATAAGGTTTGGTAAGATGTCGTTTAGGCTGTCGGCTAGGAATTTTGTCAGGAGTTAAATGTCGGTATTAATTAAAGAGATGAGTCTAAAGTTTTTGCAGCAAGTGGAGTCCTTGTCCTGTTTGGGTATTACTGTAATAGTGGCTTTCAGTAAATCTGGGTGGATGTGAGTATTGTTTTGAAGGGACAGATTAAATAAGGATGAAAGATGGAGTATTAAGATTTTTTGAAAAGATTTATAGTACCCTGCTGTGTACCCATCTGGGCCCGGGGCCTTCCCTAGTTTCAAATTCTGGATAGCCTTTTTTATTTCTTGCTGGGATATATTGGCGGAGAGGGCATCTTTGTCTTGGGTGGTAAGTTTTGGTAACTGTAGGGGGGCTAGGAAGCTAATAAGATCGTCTTTCCAGTCGTCGTCGGAATATTGTCTGCTTTTTGGGTGGGTGAGGCACCAGGCATCCCACAGGTTGAGGTTTTGAGTGAAAGTTTTAAGGGGTTTGGATGAAGAGGTGGGATGTGTTGCTGAGGAGGGAATGGATCTGTCTAGTTTGGGGTTGATACTTGTATTGAAGTCTCCTCCAATTATTAGGTGACCTGAAGATTGTATGGTGAGTTTGGTTTCGAGGTCGATCTAGAATTGTTTATGGGCGGTGTTGGGGGCGTATATGTTTACTAGCGTGACTTTGAAGTGGCCCATGGAACCGGTCAGGACAAGGTAGCGGACCTCCAGATCCCTGTCAAACCCCTCTTTCCTGAACAGCAGACGTTTGTGAAGCAAAATAGCCACACCACCTTTCTTAGCGTCGCCTGATGAGAAGAATGGTTATATTTTTTGCTGAGTAATTTTGGCTCTTTGTGTTTTAAGAAATGTGTTTCTTGGAGAAAAAGTATACCTGTCTTCTCTTTTTGTAGTAATTAATGGCCATTCTCCTTTTAGTGGGGTTGTTAAGTCCCTTAGTGTTATGTGTGAGAAGGCGGATATTTAAGTCTTTAGTAGGTGGCATTATGGTGTGGTTTAGGTGGGTGGAACGTAGGCGTCGCCAGTCTAGGTGGAGGGCTTACCTTGTATACCTTGGAGCACAGTATTCTATTTGATATGTTGTAGTCTGGAGGAGCCTGGGAAATTACAGAAACTTACAGAAATTTCTTACAGAAAAAAAGAGTTTTGCCCACAACCCCCCCCTCACTTCTTTCTACTTTACTGTAAATGCATGAACACACAGTAACGTTAAATTGTGTTAGTGGGTTTTGTAAGGATTGCATATAATTGAGACCACTTTTGTGGGAGCTTAATGGCAAATTTAAATCTCCAGACTTTGTCCCAAAAGACAGAGCTCATTAAGGAAGTTACAACAAGTTGTGTCTTCCCTCTCCCTTTGCTGTGGCAGTTTGTTGATTTGTGAAATTAACCTGTGGGTACTAGAGGTCCACTCCCATTATCCACCTGTAACGAAATGGCCTGTAGGCTGGGGTACTTACAAGGTACACTTTCAGGAAGAGGTCAAAGTCCCTAAAAAGGTAGCGGCGGAAGCAGGTAGGTAGATTGGATACTGGATGCAGGTTGGTAAGTAGCTGCATACAGGCAAGGTGAGTAGCTCGATGGTGAATAACTGGAGACTACATACAGATGATGCAAGCAGCTGGATACTGGCAAGGTAAGAAACTGGATACTGGCAAGGTAAGAAACTTGGATACTGGATACAGATGGTACAGTAAGTAACAGGATACTGAATACAGGAGGTAAGACAGGATGCAGGAGGTAAGGCAGGATACATGGTGCAGGCTTGGCAAGGAGCTGGTCACTGAAACAGATAGACAACTTCACATGCTTCCCAGTGCACAAAAGATCTAAACATAGCTTCCTAGAAGTTGATATCCAAACATATTACAGCATAGAGACCCACTTCAATTCACTCTTCTCAGACATAGAACAGAGATATGATAGTGTGGAAAACATAGTGTTGAGATTAATTTCCACACATTCCGTTGTATTTCATACAGAACAAGTAACAAGTAATATTTGCAGTTTATTTCCTAGCAAACTTTGAGTAAAAAAAGAAAACAAGAAATTCAAAACGACAAGTTATTCTGGAGAATTGAACCTGTGAACTCATAGACTGTGTGTTTCTAAAAATTTTTTTTAGAATGCTGGGCCACCACAGCCTACATATTGAGAACTGATATATTAACAAATGTTTTCTTTCACAAGGAAATTGATGTAAGCAAAACATTTTTTTAAAATGGAATTAAAATCAGCTGACTATTTTGCATTGCTATCTGCAATGCATGCTGGCTGGAAAATGAAGGGTAACAATTAGAGATGGCCGAAACTGACTAGTTTTGTTCCGTTTTCGGATCTCAGGAAAATCCCGAAGATCCAAAAATCTGAAAACGGAACTTAAAATCGGGACTTTGAGTTTTTCAATTTTTATCGAACGTTTAACATATTTTTGAAAATTCATACTTAATTCATACACCCAAAAAACCCAAAAAACACCCATTACCTCATATATCAATAATCACAAGCTCTAATATAAAGAGGCGAAGTTCCATGTGAGTCTCTGGTCCAACCGAGTAGTAGTAAAATTCATTGCAGCGTCAATTCTCATAAACAGTTTCTGTTTGTGTAAAAAGTACTATTATCACTTATCAGCTATATTTTAGGTTGTTTCACAATACATAACCGTGGCTATTTGTGGATACAGTAGATATAAAAACTCTACTTGTTTAATAAAAAAAAGAACTTGGCTGGGGAACTGATGGGCTGACTTTTCATTGGCTGGTGAACTGGAGGGCTGACATAACACTGGTTGGTGGATGGGAAGGCTGACTCAACACTTGCTGGTGAACTGGAGGGCTAACTTTTTACTGATTGGTGAACTGGAGGGCTGGCTTAACATTGTCTAATGAACTGGACAAACGAATGGATATATCCCCATGTACAACGTACCACTCACCTTTCATAATCCCAAGATAGCATTTTTCTGGAGCACTCTAACAGTTACACTTTGCAAGGAATGGGAGTGGGAAATGTAAACTAAAATACCAAGAAAAAATGCTTGTCACTTTAGTGGCGAGAAATGCAAATCAGAACAATTCTATAGAAAAAATAATAAAATAAAATCTCACCATAAAAGGCTTGAGTTAATGCTTATCTCTCTGCCGCTCAGCCAATCACAGACGCGACTGCCGGTCCCGCCCCTCTGCTTGCATTCTCGCAAGCAGAGGGCCGGCAGTGCGGCGGAGGATCGAGGGGAGGTAAGTAAGAGTTTGGGGAGCTTTTTGAAAAGAAGAAACATGCGGTTGGGGCTGGGGACATGGGGGAGCAGAATATTAAAAACCTATTTTAGGGGTGGACATACAGTTTATTTAGATTCTTTCGACTTTAGGGCAAAAGAGGCAGCTGACATTTCTTTTAGAAATTTGTTTTATTTTATACCAATATAATTTCAGGAAGGATTTGTTCAGTACATTTCAGATATCACAAGTATACATAGATTGTAACATATATAGCACTGATTACCTACATTTATATTGGTTATGTATCACGGTATTAATGAAAAATAAAGAAACAAAACTTTCAAACATGCTGTTAGTTGTTTTATTTATTACCTTTGCTGTGCTTGTGTCCAGATTATGTTCCAACTGGTTGCCCGGACCCCACGCCACGACGCCCCACCATTGCGCATTTTCTCTAGGAGATCAGAGTATCTGGGAATTCTATCCACGGTGTCCATATTTTCGTGAATTTGTTTTCGCATCCCCTGTGCTTATATATTATCTTAAGTAATGGGGGGTCTTCATTAACCAATCTAATCCATGTTCTCGCCCTTAGGTTCTTTTGAGAGAGCCAACGGAGAACAATCGTTTTCTGAGCATAAAAGAGGGCTGCCTGCAGGAGCTATAATTAATGGCTAAACCATATATCTATGTCTGTCACCCGAAAGAGACATAAGGTGGGTGAGCACCTGTTTTGTATTAGGCAGTTATACAATTTAGAAATCAGTCCCCGAGGGCCTTGGGTACATACCATGCCAATTATTGGGTGCTTGGTGATGGAGGGAGTGGGATGTCTAAGAGATGATCGTAATGCGTGACATATCTGTAAGAATCTGTAATGCATACTGTTTGGGACGTGATATGACTTTTGTAAGTCCGCAAAAGAGATCAGGGTTTCATTCTGAATCAGAAGTCCCAATGTGGTTATCCCATGGTTCTCCTATTGTGTTACTCTGGGGAGTCCGGCAATAATTTATCGTTCCATAAAGGGGTGTGTTCCCAATACCCATTTATATCTAGTATTCTGTTTGTGAGGTGCCATATTTTATATGCTTGCTTATGTAGCGTGGTGCCTTTTCCAGTGATGTTACGTTTTGGCGCATCAGGATAAGCCATAAAAGGACCGGGGAGATATTTGGACATTATTTGGTCTGATTCATTTGGTGGAGTAGATAAATGTGTCCAGCACTGTAAATATTGTGACGCCCAATAGTAGAGTTGGATATTTAGCAGAGCAAGCCCCCCATATGTTTGGGTGCTTGCAGCTTGGTTAGGTTAATTCTGTTTTTTTTTTTTACTGTTCCATATAAAAGGAAAATATTATGCTATTGAGCTTTTTAAAAAAGGAGAAGGGTATATATGTTAGTGAATGTTGTATAATGCAGAGAATCTTTGGAAGTAGGAAGGTTTTAATCAATTCAATTGTATCCTACCCCAAAAGATTAAGGGGGACATATCTCCATGCTTGGGTTTTGTTACAGGCTTAGTCTAGTAGTGGAGACGTGATAGGATGAGAGCATGGAAGCATAGCAGTAGTTGGAAGAGAAAGGAATCTACGGATCTTCGCAATGTTACGAAGAAAAAATCTACAGGTTTTAGCAACATACTTAATGTGATTAGAAAAGGAGAGAGGAGTCAATAATAACCCCAAACCAATGGGCCGACTGAATAGTGCAAATGGGGGTGTTGTCCACAGAAATTAAAAAAGGTGGCATAGGACCAGGTTTAGGTGGTAAAATGATTAGTTTGGTTTTAATCAGGTTTAATTTGAGGCATTGTTGTGCCATCCATGAGGCACACCAGTGTGCCATCCATGAGACAACACGGAGACAGTCGGAGATGCGTGATTAGGTGTCAGGACTAGGGATGGCCGGTTCGCGGATCCGAACCCGGATCCGCCGCGGATTTATCCCATTCGCGAACGGCAGATTTTTCCGGATTTTCCGCCTTCCGATCTTCCGATTAGCGGATTTTTAGTATTTTCGAAAATCTATGAACTGTTGGATTGGGATGGCAGGTTCATTGGATAGGGTTTTTTTTTTTTTTTTTTTTTAAGCTGGTTGATCAGGAATATTTCCAATTGCCACTTGAAGTCAGGAAGGTTTTTTTTCCCCCCTTCATACTTTTGTTGGGGTGGGGGTGTGTGGGGGCTCCTCTAGATCAACTGTTATGAAATTGGAGAGTCTTGCTACATAACTATTCAATGGCAAAATTACTTTGATGGCCAGATTTTATAGATAGATTGTCACATTTGGCTGCTAAGTGGCAGATGAGATTCACTGTTGATAAATGTAAAGTCATGCATTTTAGGCGTAAAAATCCTTGTGCTGCTTATACTATAAATGGCTCTGTGTTAAGGTAATCTCTGTTGGAAAAGGATCTTTAGTGGATAACAAATTTAAACGTACTGTGGCAACAGCTTAAGCTGCCAGGATAGTATCTTATATAAAGTGGGGTATACATTCAAGGGAGAAAAATATAATTTTACCTCTTTACTGGTACTGGTGAGGCCTCATTTGAAATATGCAGTGCAGTTTTGAAATCCTTGGAAATATTGGAAATGCAAAGAGTTCAGAGAAGGGCAACTAATTAAATGAGGGGACTAGGGGGAATTGAATATGAATACAGATTGGATAAGTTACAACTATGCACACTAAAAGAAAATTTAGTCTTCAAGATCGGAAGAGGTTTATCACTGTGAGAACAGTAA
Source organism: Hymenochirus boettgeri (assembly GCA_019447015.1). Lineage (NCBI taxonomy): Eukaryota > Metazoa > Chordata > Amphibia > Anura > Pipidae > Hymenochirus > Hymenochirus boettgeri. The sequence goes on along the minus strand of CM033472.1, from coordinate 94,602,705 downwards.
ATCTATGGAAACAAAACTTTTATTCTTGGAAAATTATCAGCACTGCAGCAGAGTATCGTGGGTTGGATTTGAAAAAGTGGTTGGAAGTACTTAATTGAAACTTGGAATGACTGTAGCACGCCTCATTCATTCTTTTCTCACCAGCCCAGCAGTGGGCAGCAGGAATAGTACCCCATATGACCAATCATACGAAACACAGTGATGCGATGCGCCGCGAGTTCAGGGACTGAACCACCAATGATTGATGATTACTTTGCCAGAGTGTTGATTGGAAGTCATGGCCGGGCGCCCCCACCGGACTCCTGTGGCCTGTGGCAGCGCTACATACTAATCATGCCCATGCCCAAAATGTATGCATAGATACTGGGGCCCTGGACAGCCCCCAACGGGCCCCCCTGGCACCAGGGACTACATACAGGGACAGTGCTTGCTTTGTAGGATAAGGTTTGGTTTACATCATGAAAAAGCTCCTCAAATGCAAAAGAGCTGTGTGTGTCTGGTTTACCTTATTCCCACAACCTCAACAAAGGGAGCAAAGGAGCAAAAATAAGTAGTCCCGAGTACCAAGCATGCCAGGCACTGTAAGGCAGTTGCCCTGTGGGGATACTACAATCACGGATTATCAGGCTTTAAAAAGCATTGAAACTGATATAGGTAAGCAGAGAGGATTTTGTGGACAGTCTAGCATGGGAAGCCATACCCAGTCTGTTATCTACCAGGGGCTCTAACAGCTCTAGTATAAATTTAAAGAGTAAAGCCAACTATGGAAAGATCTTTTTGCCCAGCCATACCAAAGCCTGATTAATGAAAAGTTATCCATTCTGGGTGATTGCACACTGTTGGGGAATATGCAGCCTGTTACCACAAGACTAAGATGGCGGTCGTATGGGGAAAAAAATCTTGTGTCTGTCATAAAGGAATTGGTCCAAGTGTTATAGCCTGAACCAGTTTGAGAGAAGTAGTTAATTATTGTTTGGTCTGCCTGTTCAATGCTCCTGATGATGGATGCTGCACATTTGCATTCAAAGGGAATGTGGAAAATAAATAGAGCAGTTAAATACTACATAGCAGGCACAATGATATAAACAAAGGAGAGCTAGGATACAGTTTAGGAAGTATTCTGAACGTGGGCCCGATTTACCCAGATTGCTGAGCAAATATATGCGTGTTAAAGTCACGCGCTAACCGTTTCTCTAATGGTTAGCATGACTTTCAACTCCAATTACCTTGGAGGTGGTTACACAAAAATTCACCCGCGCATCCAACGCTCGTGATTCCATATGCATTTGCGCTATTGAAAAATAGCTGGCAAATAGCTGGCATTAAAATCCCGCGGCGAGTAAATCCGCAATTTACCACTTCCCAAATGCGATATTGAATCGCGAAAGGAGCATTTAACCCAAGCGATAGCAGCTCTGGGTAAAGAGTTCATAAGAGTTGATAAACGCTACCTGGCCATTAATTTAAAGGGATCCAGGAGATAAGTTTGCATTAGGAAGCAGACCAGGACTTGCAGGGAGAGAAAGCTGAATGAAAGAAAACACAGCTAGGACAAAGTATTAGGCAGTTGTCCCTCAGCTCAGAGCTGTTTAAACATTACCTGACCTTGGTTAAGAGCAAGGGATTCAGGAGGCAAAGGAGGAGGAAGCAAACCTTGAAACCCCAGCAGCAACAGACTAGCCAATGGACTCCACGAGATCAAAGGAAACTGTACCCAGGGACAATGTTTTGCTTTGTAGAAAAAGGTTGTGTTTTTTTGGTATTGGTTATAATAATTTCCTCAACTAAAGCATGTTGGGAGTTGCAGTTTCCAAACATCTGTATGGGAATTTGCTGTCAATTTAAGGGCAACTTAAAGCCTCAAAACAATACGAATTAGAGATAGCTGAAACTACATAGTTTTGTTTGTTTTTTTTTGGATGTCCGGATCTCAGGAAAATCCTGAAGATCTGAAAGCGTGACAAATTTTGAAGATTTTTTGAATGTACAAAGATATTTTTTCGGCGGAAATATCTTTGAACGTTTGAAAATTTGAAATACTATCGGAGACCACTTTGCGGTTTCCCAAAGTTGAGGATATTTCGCTAATTATCGAAAATAGCCTTGAATGTTGACTTCGAAAAAATATGATAGGAAAATACTCTTAATATATAAGGTCTTATGTACAGCCTTTAAAATGCTCAATGTTCTGAACAATTCGAACACTTCTACATTGGCAACATTTCGAATGGAACTTTTTCAGGGTTACTCGCATACATCATAATCGAAGCAACTGAAGCAAATCAAAAAAATCGGTATTAAATCAGCTAGGATTTTTTTTTTAATTCTCCAAGGAAATAGAATCTTTCTCATAGACTGTATATTTACAGCATTTTTCATTTCAACTACACAGCTGGACAACAGTTTCACCTGCAAGGCATTGTAAAATACTTTCATACGGAATAGTCTGACCTTTGTAGTGTGTTTTATGATATAAATATGTACTTGTGGTAACAAAACCACTATTTTTGCATTAGCTCCTTTTTTGTGTGACTCTCCTTGGAGATTTTCCTTGTTTCTGTGAAAGCTCCACAGAAGTAATAGAAAAGTAGCAGGAGCCATTTAAGGGGGGTGATTTACTGTGAACATGTACAGTACTCTTATGTGAGTGAATGTGTTAGTCTTATTAAAATGCTTGAATCTACATAAATATATTCTGACACATTTTTATGCCAAGCCCGGAAAGATCTCAATTTAGGAATATTAAGTATAGTTCTCTATTACTTTTTTTTTTTTTTAGCTTTGGTTTTAATTAAACCCAATCATTAACATACATTCCACGTTTTCTTTTCTATATTTTAAGAAATTGTCTTTAAAGAGCTCCCCACAGAAACATCTCTCAGACCTATTGCTGTAATCACTTTTGATTACTCATTTTTGATCTTGTCGAGATGTGTTTGATCCCAAGCTGTGAAGAAAAAATAGGTTTAAAGCTAAAATGATTTTATCAGTCATTATATACTGCTAGGATTTATCATACTGCAAAGGGTCTTCCCAAGGGTTTGTTCAATGCAATGATTTTTTTATCTTGAAGATGTGACACTCGGATTCCCCCGTATTTTTCAGTCCAAAAATCCCCAATCTATAACCACTATTTCGCCAATTAGACAAGCCCCTTTTGCTGGGGAGGCTATGTAAGGTAGGTATAGTAACGGTTCTGTTGTCAAAGTATCTTAAAGGAGAGTAAACATGGTTACTTACTTGTTCGGTGGGTCCTCAGCGTTGGCAGAGACATTTCAGAGATAGCCCTTTTCCAGGAGGCCCTAGATGGGAGACAATATGTTGCCCAACATAAGGGGGGGGGGGGCAGTCCAAGGTCCCTTCAGACTCATGACTAAACCTTTGGGGGATATATTCTGTTCAGGCTTGTGGGTTCTGATTAGGGGGGATCTATGGCCAATGTCCATGCGTCCCAAACAAAAGTTTGTTTCTAGCAATATATCGTTTTTTCATTGAAATAGGACAGTCCAGGTTTTAGAGATGAAGAGAGGATTATGGGGGGTGGATTTCCTGGATGAGGCAATTAATAAAGAGACAACAGCACAGATGATATGGTATAGTTTTTTCCGGTGGAATTCGGGGGTGTGAGTTTTGTTGAATAGAGCTTCCCAGGGGTTTGGGGAGAGACCCAAGGTGGAGGGTTTTGTTTAGCAGGGTATAGCATTTGTTTGGATTTCGGAACAGGACCACCAACAGTGGGGGGAGGTCTGCAACTCTTGGCAGTTCCTGTAGCAGAGGGGTGATACCTGGGAATATTTTGTGAAGTGTGTGTGGTGAGCGGGTGGTACCAGCCATGCAGGATTTTAAAAGCTTTTACTTATAATATTGTGGTATTGGTACATTTGTTAAGGTTTGAGGCCTATCGTAGACCATTTCACTTGTGATAACTTAGCGCCAAACCATGTTTCCATTTGTCTTGCATTGGGAGTTTCTGTTGACCTTGAGGAGATAGTGATGGTAGGTAGATTTGGTGATTTTGTGGGGGCCGTTGGGTTATGGTATGCTAGTTCTTCTAATGGGGTCAGTGATGGGAGGCATCTGTGCATGTTTGTAATGGACTTGGGAACCGGTGCCAGTGCTGGTATCTGAGCCATTCTTTGGGTGGGATTTTCCAAGTTGAGTTTAATATTTCCCAGGGTATAATTTGTCTTGTGGTGCGATCTGGAACATCCAGACGATCCCTCTGTCGGACCATTCCTTCAGTGAGAGGTTGCAGTCCTGGGGTGAGGCTGGCTGGGTTGTTGGTATAGGTGAGGGGTGTCTCAGCTTATGATTTTGTGTGGCCTGTTCCGGTTTTCGGGTAGTAGAAAATATTAAACATTGTTGGTGATTTCAGGGGAGGTGGGTAGGGTCCATAGTAGGTTGTAGATTGGTTTACAGTTTTCAATTCTTGTTTAGTTCTAACATCTAGTTTTTTCCAGGTGGGGAGGGCCACGGAGGGTTGGGCCGCTCTCGGGATAGATAGTAAAGAAGAGATCTGGGAGGGCCGCCCGGCCTGGGTCAGCAAAGGTCACCTCTATGATTCGGGGTTTTGGTTATTCCAGATAATTCTGGAGATGATTTTGAATAGGGGTCAGATTCTTCCTGGATAGGATAGGGGAGGGCTCTGAAGAGGTATAGGATTTTGGGTAAGACATTATTTGATGGCGTGGATTCTTGCCGTGTAAAGAGATATGGTATGGGGACCATTTGACAAGTAGATTTTGATTATAGGTTGAATTTTGGGGGGAAGTTAGGTTTGTAGAGTGTTGGGTATCGTGGGTCAGTTCTACCCCAGATACTCTTAGTGCGGTTGTTGCTCCATCTTTAGTTCCAGTGGTTGAAATATGTTGTTGTGTCTGTATGGGTGAGAGCAACTGGGAATGCTTGTGAAACTTAGTGTTGTTTACTTTGAACCTGATAATTGACCAAAATTTTGTAGGAGAGAGAAGATAGCGGGAGAGTGTGATGTGGGTCACTGTAGAAAGCGTGTGTCATCGCAAAAAATAGGGGCTAATGTATAGGTTGGGGGGCCGACTGGTATGCCTTTATATCTGTGTGAGTAGCGATCTTGGACCATGGGTTCTATTGCAAGGGCAAAGAGGAGGGGGGACCAGCCGTCTGGTGGCCGTTGTTTTAGGATGGGGGAAGTCGTATGGGAGGAGAAGAGCCATGTTGTGGACTGAAGCTTGTGGGCCTGTGAGTTATAAATATTAATCATTTGTGTGAAGGGGGGGAGCCGAAGAGGTTAAGGACCACCCCAGTGTATTCCAGTCCAGCTCGTCGTTAAATGCCTTCTCGGGAGGAGAGTGCTGAAATTTGCAGAGTTGAGGAGAGTGCAGTCTGATGTTGTCCGTAGTTAGTTTGTCTGCCTTTAATAAGCCAGTTTGGTCCGTTTGGATTAACGGTTTGGTAGATGTCGTTTAGGCGGTCGGCATAGGAATTTGTCAGGAGTTAATGGCGGTATTAATTAAAGAGATGAGTCAAGTTTTTGCAAGCAAGTGGAGTCCTTGTCCGTTTGGGATATGTAATAGGTGGCCTTTCAGTAAATCGGGTGGTGTGAGTATTGTTTGAAGGGACAGTATAAATAAGGATTGAAAGATGGAGTATAAGATTTTTTGAAAAGATTTATAGTACCCTGCTGTGTACCCATTGGGCCCGGGGCCTCCCTGTTTCAAAGTCTGGATAGCCTTTTTTCTTGCTGGGATCTATTGGCGGAGAGGGCCTTCTTGCTTGGGTGGTAATGGTTTAGGGGTAGGAAGCTCGATGTGTAGCGAGTCGGAATATTCTTGGGGGGGCACAAGGCGCAGTTATTAGTATGAAAGTTTAAGTCTGATGAGATGGGAGTTCTGAGGGAAATGGACTGTCTAGTTGGGTTGTCTTGTGGGCTTCCTATAGGTCCAAAAATTGGTGGTTCGAAGTTCGATCAGATGAATGCTGGTATTGTTACTGCGTGCATTTGAGTGCCATGACCGGTCAGGAAGGGTTAGGGCAGACCCTGTACCTTCAAGCACTTAGCAATAGCCACACCTTCTTAGCGCTGGAAAGTGGTATTTTTGTAGATTGGCTGTGTTTTAAGAATGTTGTGAAAAGTAACGTTTTTGTAATCACTTATGGTGAGTTATGTATGTGAACGTTAGTTTGTAGGGGCTTAGTGTGTTAGTGGGTGAAGGAGCGTCTGCGAAGGTAGGGATACTGTATAACGTTGGGACGTATGATCTTTTGAATGTCTAGTCAATGGAGTGAAATTCAGAAACTTAACGAAGATTCTTCAAAAAGTTATCGGACCCACCTCACTTTTTTCTGATGGTATCAGAACACATCTAACGTTAATTGTGTTAGTGGGTTGTTGGGGTGCATAGTTAAATCTGAGACCGTGACTTTTGAGTGAGGCATAAAAAGCCAAGTTCAGAACGCAGGATTTGTCAGCAGTAGACTCACAGAGTTCCCGGGTGCTGCCATCCCTTTGCTATGAAGTGCGATTGAATTAACTGTGTGTACTGAGCACAATAATTAAGCCAGGCGTACTAGTACCTTCTAGAAGCGTCAAAGCCTGGATGAGGGAAAGAGAGTAGTTGATACTTGCGGTTGTATCGCTGAGTACATTGGCGTGATATATGTGATTATAAATAAGGCTGGAGAGAAAAGTGGATACTCAGTAATGAATTGGGTACCTTTTGATAGTAATAATGGATTTCATTTGTGGCCAGTGTATACGACCTTACGTGAATGAGGAGGTGAAGCGAGGCTATCTTAGGTGGCATGTGTTAGTGTGGAGAGGGCAGCTAGTAGGGTACCGTTACGGAGCACAGACTTAATGTTGTAGTTGGAAGGAGCTTGGACGAAAGTTCAGAAACTTCAAATTGCTTCCAGCAAAAAGATCTAAAGCCAAAAGAGTTTAATCCAACAAAAAACTCGACCCCACTATTCTTCTACTTTACGTAACATGAACAAGTAGTATTGTGGTAGTGGGTTTGAAAATAGGATTAGATTAATATAACACTTTCGTTGGATCTAAACAAGTATTTGGCCAAGTTATTACTAGGAAAACTTGAGTAAAAAAGAAGAACAAGATAAAAGAATATTCGAGGAATTGACTGAAACAAGATTGTGTATTCACAATTGATGCTGCCTCACCTCCTCTATGGACCGTTTTTCATTTTTTAAGGAATTGAATTAAGCAACATTGTTAAATGGAGTTAAATGCATGAAGTCATTGTCTTCCAATCATGCTCGAATAGGTGGTATACAATTATCGTGCCTGTAGAAGCTGTTGTGTTGTTCGGATCTTACAAACACTCAGGAAGAGTACAGTCCTAAAATAGTGGTAGGGCGGAATTGCGTAATAATGGGACTACTTGAGTTTGTCAAGTTAGTGCTTATCAGGAAGGTGAATATTGTCATTGAATCTAACTGGAGACTCATTAACCAAAGACTGCAAAACGCATGGATACCGCAAGTCAAACACAAGTCTGGATATAAGGGCAAGTATAATGTGATACTTGGGTCAACGGTAGTAGAATTCATCAGTCAATTCTCAGTTTTTGGTAAGAATTACTTTCGTATTAGGGTCCAAACTACGGGATGGGTACTAGAATAAAATCTACTGAAAAGAACTGCCGGGGCATGGATCATCGTGATGCACCTGGAGGCTGACATAAAGTGGGGATAGGTGATAATGGGCGTGATTTAATTGTTAGCAGGCTTGAAGGGTGGCACTGGGAACGGAGACGGCTTCACATGGTCTCATGCTGTGACAAAGATATTAAAACTATATTACCGGGTATGCCTAGAAGTGCCTATCCCAGTGACATGTTTTACCCCACCTTCAGTCAAGAACATTTGTCGGGGCACTCTAACAGATCACTTTGCAGGATAGCTGCCGGACATTAGAACAAAATACCTAAGTGAAAAACAATAGCTGTCTTGTGGGAGAATGCAATTCCAAACATCTATATAGAAAAATAATTTAATTCCATAAAAGACCTGAAGTAAAGCAATGGCATAAATATGGCATCTCAGATCATGTTATAGGTTCATTCTTCTAGAAACCTTTGTTGTTGGTGAAAAAATGGTAGCAAAACTTAGAAATTAACTTAAGACATTATTTGGTTATGATTGAACATAGCAATGAAAAAATTCGGTTCTATTGAGGTATTTATGAGGACTAAGAACCTATTACTAACGACTATTTGCACTTTTAAATTACAGGGTTATGCTGGGACACGAGCACATTGAGATGATTATATATGAGTAAAAGGTCGTTCAATTAGTCAAAGGATATGATGTAAAAAGCATTATTAAGAAAGTATGCGAATATGATATAATCAGCGCTATTTTGCAATGTGACTTCTGCATATGACAAATGATGGTGTCAAAAAATGGGAACTACATAGGTTCATATCTTTAAATGTTTGACGGAAAAAACACTACGTCCTAGGATAATTGGTTTATCCAGACAGATCCTTTATGTGATCAGACATTTCTTAACGGCTTGACTTGAAAAGTGAGTGGATTTAGACTGTTACAGTGTCTAATGATTTTAATTTTTCGATACAGTTCCTCATAGGTTCATATTTTTGAAATAATGTTCTACTAAGTTGATACCAAATGAATTAATCTCAAAAAAATTGCATGGTGCCTTCATCAATTGATCAAAATCTAGGTTTGCACATATGCTCTAATATAATGATTGGGAAGAAGTTCATGATGAGGTTCTTGTGTTTCAAACACCCCAAGATTGTGACTTAGTAAAAATTCATGCAAGGCTTAGATAATTTCACATTTGGCTGCTATGGCAGTGGACGTGTACATAAAGTATGCATTAAGTATATCACTGATGCTGGCTATATATATTAGGTTGTTTAGGTACAATCTAACCGTAAGGACATTTGATGTGGATAACAAGAATTAAAAACGTACTTGCAAAAAAGCTAAATTGGCTGGGGACTGATCTAATTATATGGGTGTGACTAGAGGAGCGAACAAATTATCTAGGTTTGGGGCTATTGAGGAATGCATCCAGTTCTGAAACCTTGAAATGGTGCAAAATAGGAAGGGCAACTTTAGCTGATGGTGGAAGGGGGAGCTGACTTATAAAATTGCTAATAAACTGCACATAAAAGTATACCATGTCAGTACAAGCCCTTCCTATCCAATAAGATTCTGGAAGCACAGGTTATCATTGCAAGTGGGGTGGGAACAGCATATAAAAAATCTTGGACACGTTTGTGGGCGAGAGCAATCGGAAGGTTACAATTATAGTTAGTTTTATTAATAATATCTCAATAAAAGGCTTGGTTACAGATATTTCTGCCACTGACGTCAAGAGGTTCCCATCCGACTTTTGGAGAGCGACTGGCGGATTGTGGCCCTGATCATCTTGTCTTGAGTATCTGCACACATGGGCAAGGTCACGTGGGGCAGTTATTAGGAGTAAAGTGGTTGACAGCAGTTTGAGTAGGAGCTTATTTGATAGAAGATAGAAACATGCGGTGTGGGACGGAAGAATTAAAAACTATTGGGTAAACAGTTTATTTAGATTTTGTGACTTTAGGGGCCAAAAGAGGGCAGCGGCATTCTTTTAGAAATTTGTTTATATTTATCACCAAAATTATAATTCAGAAGGATTGTTCAGTACATTTCAGATATCACACTTAGCTATAATAGATTTTGTAACATTATATAGCACTGATTACTACATTTATATTGGTTTATGTATCACGGTTTATTAATGAAAAATAACAGAGAGAAACAAACTACTTTCAACATGCTGTGTAGTTGTTTATTTTACCTGTGCTGTGCTTGGGTCCAGATATGTTCCAAATGGTTTCCTCGGACCCAAACGCACGACGCCCCACCATGACGCATGTTTCTCTAGGAGATAACGTATCGGTAATTCATATCACGGGTCCAATATTTTGTGAATTTGTTTCGCATCATGTGCTTATATATTATCTTAAGAATGGGGGAGGTCTTCATAAACCAATCTAACTCTGTTCTCGCCCTTAGGTTATTTTGAGAGAGGCCAACGGCAGAACAATCGTTTCGCTGAGCTAAAAAGAGGGCTGCCTGCAAGGAGCGTTAATTAATGGATAACCATAATTCTGTCTGTCACCCGAAAGAGACATTAAGGTGGGTTGAGCACCTGTTTTTGTATAGGGCAGTTATACAATTTTAGAAATCAAGTCCCGAGGGCCTGGGTTACATTACATGGCCAATATTGGGTGCTGTGGTGATGAGGGCGTGGGATGTATAAGAGATGATCGATCGTGCATGACATAATCTGTAAGACTCTGTAATTGCCATACTGTTGGGACGTGATAGACTTTGTAAGTCCGCAAAAGACGATCAGGGTTTCATTCTGAATAGAGTCCCAATGTGGTATCACCATGTTATCTATTGTGTTACTCTGGGGACAGGTCCGGCATATTTATAGTTCCATAAGGGGTGTGTTCCCAATACCCATTTATATTAGTATTCTTGTTTGTGAGGTGCCATATTTTTTATGCTGCTTATGAGCGTGGTGCCTTTTCAGTGATGTTATCGTTTGGAGCTGGCAGCGATAAGCCATTAAAAGGGATCCGAGGGGAGATCATTTGGACATCATTTGGTTGATTCATTTGGCTGGAGTAGATAATGTTGTCCAGCACTGTAAATATGGGGTGACCCCAATAGTGTAGAGTTGGAATTTAGCAGAGCAAGCCCCCTAGTTATGGGGTGCTTGCAGACTTGGTTAGGTTAATTCTGTTTTTTTTTTACTGGTTCATATAAGGAAAATCTTATGTATTGAGGCTTTTTAAAAAAGGAGAAAGGGTAATAGAGTTAGTGATGTTGGATAATGCAACGAATCTTTGGAAGTAGGAAGGTTTTTCAATTCCAATTTGATCCATACCCAAAAGATTAAGGGGGACATATCTCCATGCTTGGGTTTTGTTACAGGCTTAGTCTAGTAGTGGAGACGTGGATAGGATGAGAGCATGGAAGCATGCAGTAGTTGGAGAGAAGGAAATCTACGGATCTTCGCAATGTTACGAAGAAAAATCTACAGGTTTTAGCAACCTACTTAATGTGATTAGAAAAGAGAGAGGAGTCAATAATAACCCCAACCATGGCCGATGAATAGTTGCAATGGGGGGTGTTGTCCACAGAAATAAAAAAAGTGGCATAGGACCAGGTTTAGGTGGTAAAAATGATTTATTTGGTTTTAATCAGGTTTAATTTGAGGCATTGTGCCATCCATGAGGCACACCAGTGTGCCATCCATGAGACAACACGGAGACAGTCGGAGAGGAGATGCGTGATTAGGTGTCAGGACTAGGGATGGCCGGTTCGCGGGATCCGAACCCGGATCCGGCGCGGATTTTTTCCTCGCGAACGGCGATTTTTCCGCGATTTTCCGCCTTCCGATCTTCCGATTAGCGGATTTTAGTATTTTCGAAAAATTTTCGAAAATACGAGAAAAACCGAAATTTCGAAAATTTTCGAAAATTCCAAGGATTTACTTCTTATTTCCATAAATCGTATTTTCGAAAATTTCAAAATTACGAGGATTACTGTATTTTCCAAAATACATATTTTGAAAATACTAGGTTTCTCGTATTTTCGAAAAATACGCAAAACCCGTAATTTCAACAACAATTTGCGAAATGGGAAAACTCGGAAATTCGATGGTGATTTTTCATTTGAATGGGGTCGCTCCGGCTCCGAATTTCCGAATTTTCCCAAAATTCACGGATCCTCGAGCGGACCGGATTTTGCAGAAGTTCGAATTCTCTAGTCAGGGACTAATCGCGGGGGGGGGGGGGGGGAAATCTATTGCATGCGTATCATCGGCAGAAAGATGGTAGTTAAAACCAAATGAACTGATGACTTCACACAGGGAAATGGTATAGAGGGAGAACAGCAGGGATCCAAGAACAGAACCCACAGAACCCTGCAGAACCCCAACATTAAGAGTAATCGGAGAGGATGTTTTATTATCATATGACACAGAGTAGGTTCTGTTCGAGAGGTAGGACTGTAGCCAGGATGCCGCTTCATTCCGGATGCCTAAGAAGTGAAGAATTTTCATTAGGAGGGAATGATCAACTGTGTCGAAAGCAGATGAGAGGTCAAGAAGGATGAGAACAGAAAAGTGGCCTTTGGCTTTGGCAGCCTGAAGGTCATTCACAATTTTGCACAGGGCTGTCTCCATGGAGTGCCCAGGATGAAACCCTGATTGCAAGGGGCCCAGTAAGTTAATAAAATTAAAATAATAAGCAATATGGGAAAAGACAAGATGTTCCAGTAACTTGGAGACTATTGGTAGAAGAGAGACCAGGCGGTAGTTAGCAAGGCAATTAGGGTCAAGGGAGGCTTTTTTGATAATGGGTTTTACGTGTGCGTGCCTAAAGGAGGAACGGAAAATACTAGATGTCAAGGAGGCGTTGAATATGTGGGTTAGTATAGGGGTGACTGCCTGATTACAGTGCTTCCGTAGGAAAGAGGGCATGGTATCGAGGGGACATGTAGTGAGTGGGCATGGCTGAAGCAGAGACGAGGCCTCTGACTGAATCACAGGACTAAAATATTCAAGAGCAGTAGAAGGGGGTGTGGGTAAAAAATTTTAAGAGCTATGGTGAGGGTTAGGAATCTGCATACGAATGGACTCTATTTTATTTATTAAATAGTCAGCAAAGTCTTGGGGGGAGTGTGGAGAGAGAAGAGAGTCAGTCTGCAAGGGATAATGAAGGGAGTTAAAGATGGAGAACAGGCGGAGTGGGTTTGATTTGTTATTATTTATAAGCGTCTTATATTATTTTTGTTTTGCTCCCCAAAGTAGGGTGTTTAAGCATTATAGCATAAACTTGTAATGAAGAAAGTCAGCCTGGGTACGAGACTTTCTCCATATTCCGCTCAGCAGCAAGTGTGCACCTACGTATAAAATGGGTTGTGGGACTGAGCCAGGGGTGACAATTCGAGAGACATCGATTACGGGGTTGCAAGGGGGCAAGGGAATCAATAACATCAGCCAGGACATAGTTATAGGAGTTAGGAAACAAGTCAGGGTCAGAGTCGCACATAGGGGTAGAGAGACTAGAGGAGAGAGAAGAAGCCAGCACTGGAAGATCTATGGCCTGGGTATTACGGACATACACACAAGAAGGAGGGTCAAGAGAAACAGGAGAATGTTAAGCAAGAAAAGTAATCTGAAAGTAGGTAGGGGTTACTTTCAAAACATGAGGCAGAGAGGTTTTTAGTGAAGACAAGATCCAAGAAGTGGCCATCCTTATGCGTACCGGTAGTTGTCCACTGATGAAGATTAAAAGAGGATGTTAAGTGATGAAAATGAGAGGGCCAGGATAGAGCAGAGTTGTCAATGTGACAGTTGAAGTCACCCAGAATTAGAATAGGACCGTCAATAGAGAGGAATAAGGTAAGCCAGATCTCAAAGTCTGAGAGGAATGTAGCTGGGGGAGTCATGGATGGGGGCTTGTATACCACAGGTACACGTAGCGACAGAGGGTAGGAAATTTGTACAGTGTGAACCTCAAAGGATGTAAATGAAATGGCTGGTGTGGGGGGATAATGACATTAAAACGACAGAAAAGAAGGAGGCCAACACCTCAGCCACGTGTATGGGAGAGGCGGAGACCTCCTGTAGTAACGGAGGCCTCAATAGCAGAGTCGTGTTGGGAGAGCCAGGTTTTAGTAACAGCAAGAAGTTGAAAATTCTTAGAAGAGAAAAGGTTGTGAATATTAGTGGATTTGTTAGAAAGGGACCGAACATTAAGCAAAGCACAGGAGAAGGGCAGATATTAAGAGGGTAATAAAGGAATGGATAAAAGGTTAGAGGGCGTAGATCCACGAAAAGGGGGGAGTAAGGGGAGAGTAGGGCGAGGACAATAGGAAACTGAAATATTGCAGGGGCCAGGATTAGGTGATACATCCCTAGCAACAAGGAGTAGCAGTGTGTTGTCTGCCTGGTGCTTGGGTTTGACATGTGGTGGATCGTGTAGACAGATTATTGGGTGGTGCTGGGAGTGACACGGTGGTCTTGGTTCACATTGGTGCCAATGACAAAGTTAGAGGTGGAGGTAATGTCCTTAAAAATGATTTCTGAGATTTAGGGGCAAAGTTAAAACGATATAGCAGAAACAATATGGGTAGAGCTGTGTACAGGAAGCAAGATGGGTAAATTAATTGTTGGGGTATGTTTTAAGCCACCAAATGCTGGGGAGGAGGTGGAAATGCATCTCCATATGCAGTTGGCGAAGGCTGCTGGTATGTTTTGGTTATGGGGGATTTTAACTACCCTGACATAGATTGGAGTAAGGGAACTGCCAGCACCTCAAAAGGTATAAAGTTCTTAAATTTCCTATATGAGCATTTTCTTTGACAGATTGTAGAAGTTCCTACTAGACAAAATGTGTTGTTGGATCTAGTGATATCTAATAACCCTGAGCTCATTTTGGGGATGAAGTTAATGGGAAGCTTAGGGAACAGTGACCATGGTATTAATATAGGTTGCAAGAAACTAAAGTACACTGGGTTAACAAAAACTTTAAACTTTAGGAAAGATAATTTTGTGCTGTTAAAGGAATCACTCCTGCTCATAGACTGGGGGAATTGTTTCTAGGTAAAGATACTGAGCAGATGTGGACCACTTTTAAAGGGATATTAAACTATTACATTTCTAAATTTGGACCTTTAGGGAACAAGTTTAAAAAAAGTAGGTCCTCTCCTGCATGGCTTAATGCTCAGGTAAAAAGGGAAATGGAAAAAAAGAAAAAGGCTTTTAAAATTTTGAAATCAGAGGGAACAGAACAGTCTTACAGGGAGTATAAAAGCTGTAATAAAGAGTGCAAGAAAGCAATTAAATTAGCTAAAATAGTAAATGAAATACAGATTGCCGAAAAAAAAATCCAACCCCAAAATGTTTTTTAAGTATATAAATGTTAAAAAGATGAGGACTGAGAATGTGGGACCATTAAATAATGGGGCTGAGATGGTTGTAGAGGATGCCAAAAAGGTTAATCTGCTAAAACGTTTTTTTACATCAGTTTTCACTGTTAAGAATCCTAGTCCTTACAGCAGGGATTGTAATAATACGCAGGGGAGAAATGAGGAGTATTCACATTGAGTGAAGGAGGATATGGTACGGAAACAATTAGACAATTAGTTAATATGCTGGGCTTAAAATAATTTGTCCAAGTTATTGAACTAATTGCTTTAATTTATCCAGAAAGAAGGGCAGGCTTTTTAAGTTTCAATACAATGGTAAAGTAAAATATAAGCAAATTAATTGGATGTGCACTAGGCTTCAATTTTTTGCATGTATTGAATGAGAACCTTCACAAGAATGAGAGAAACTTTGTCACAAAATAAATGAGTTTCCCAGGGATAAGATCAGATCACAATGAATACAAATAAAGGTGACTACACTAAATCCTCACTACTGACTCAAACTTGGAACTATGACCCTCGACCTGTCACTTTTCCCAGCACATAACTAAATTATCTTTATTTCTTCACACCCATTATTTTCTTCAAACTCAGAAATGCAAATTGTCCTTCAAAAGGCTTAGAGGGACACTATACTGAAAAAATGACTTTGCCTCATCTTAATCTATAATTGAATACATGTAAGTAGCACTTACTCTGATTTGCGTGTGTTGCTGCATGCCTTCAATCCAGCACACATTTGGTTTAGGAGCAGTATCCCCCCTCCCTCTTTTAACCACTCCCACTTCCTTCCGACCTGACTTTTTCCCCACAAACCAACTGTCAAGCCTGCACACAGCATACAGCATTCCAACTGTCAAAACTCTGTCACCATTCCAGCTACAGTAAAACTACTCACAGAAGAATAGTTTTTGAGAGTAAGGCACTTGATTGACAGCTGAAATATAATAAGTTTTAGATTGGATATCTAAAGAAATAGGGGGCAGATCAACAAAAAAATGATACAGTGGTGGTTGGGAAGAATTATAGTTTCCAGTTATGGTCAAGTTAATATAACCTATTTGTCGGTATAGATGCCCTTTAACATACCCAACACCAGATTGTTGGGATAATTGATCAGATTACACTAAGCACATAGAAGGTCAGATCAAGCCAGACTGTCAGGGTTTGCTTGTTTTCATGCCTAACTGATTAATATCTATTGTTTCCTCCATTGTATCCAACTGCGCACTAGGTTCGTACACACGTGCGATCGCAGCTGTCTGCTGAAATGACACTGTAATGTTTGACCTGCAGATGCTTACGATCTAATCAATTAAAAGAAAAAACAACATTTGACACATACCAGTATGTATTATACCACTATGGCAATATCAGTATGTTTATATGATCTCCAAGCTTTAGGAGGTGGAGTCCACACTACAGATAAGTAAGGAGGAGACTACCAATCATAAAGGTTAGGTCCCCATCATAGGCCATTCCCCCATTAACAAAAACTAAGGCCCACACTGTATGTCCTCATCCCTAGGATCTCGCTTTGCATTCCATCAATCCCTTGGAAAACACAAGTGCAAAAATTGATACAAATGGACACAAGCGTTTGACAAAAGTGCACAGTTGGGCCTAGATCTAGGGTGCCTGCAGTGGGGCATGTCTCATGCAACAGTGCAAGACCAATTTCCAGCTATTGTTGGTGGCGTCTCAAATGCCATTGCGATTGCTTCTCTTTTGCGTTCATTTTTTACCCAATAAAATAGTTGGCTTTAAAAGTCACAAAAGATTATAGACAGATTTGTGATTTAGTGATAGCCCCAATGTCTCCACCTTGTCTTCAGGCTTCTTTCCTTCACATGCCAACCAAACCTTAATGCCTTCTCTTCTGGGCACATGGGTGAAAATGTCGGGGACACCAGCACTTATTTTTGATGTTTAGACTCTAGATCGAGGATGTCCTGTTCCACACTGTTTGGTCAATGACCATTATGTTCTTTACACATGCTCACTTTACTACACCTTACTACTGCAGAAAC
The DNA here is from genome assembly GCA_019447015.1 of Hymenochirus boettgeri. Taxonomy (NCBI): domain Eukaryota; kingdom Metazoa; phylum Chordata; class Amphibia; order Anura; family Pipidae; genus Hymenochirus; species Hymenochirus boettgeri. Next base: position 94,585,711 of record CM033472.1, on the reverse strand, counting down.
TTATTACAGATGGCTACGCCCCACCCAGTAGTCTGTAGCCAATCCCTAAAAAGCACAAATTAGGAAAGGGAACATGTGACTAAGATCAGGGGGTGTGACCAGACATTTCATATACACAGTTATTCCATCCAGATCTTCAGGAACTTACATTTACGCCAAAGCCATTTGCAGTGGTTTTGTACACTAGATTGGTGTTTTGGGACCATGCTTTGAGATTCCGGAGTGTGTCTAGCCCGTTCTTTCATGCAATCAATTTGAGATCACAAAATGAATGGGTCAGATAGGAACATCTCAAGATAAAAAATGTGGCCTTTGGACATTAGATAGATATCTCAAATCTATCTAATGTCTGCCTGTGTATGGCCAGCTTAACAAAGACATCTACAGTATTGAGACATCTACTGTAAAAAGAATCATTCTGATCCATGGTCATTCACTAGATGAAAGCCACATACACATATAGTGTTATATATTACGGTGATCTAGCCAGCTGACTATTATAACCATCAGGATACGGGGAAGGATATTTTATCCATTAGGTACGTCTAGAACACTAAAATAATGCCAACCTGCTCTCCATTTTTTTGTTCCAAAATTCTGGACAAAAGCAAAGTAGCTTCCATTAAACACTATCTGGGCGGTATGTTAGATCGGTTAGCGTGACTTAAACGCCTACACTGTGGCGGCAGTGTGTTATATGAGGAAAGCAGCATTATAGTGCGGCACTAAACACCATCTAATAGCTGGAGTTAAAAGTGCCAAAATAGATACTGGCACTTAGCGATGCACCGAGATCCGCATACAGCATCACCAGCGTTTGCACCGGGTTGACGATGGATCTCGGTGCATCGGGCTGTATTACGTGTAGTGGTTTATTAACATGTCTTTTTTCAGCAGTGTTATAGTTAATTCTCTCTCCTGTGACCATAAACCTTTAACAGGAAATAAACCCTCTATGTAAATAGAGAGACAAGTCAGGCAGTTACAATGGGACCACAACACCTGTCCGGAATGTAGTTTAAAGATCTAGTCACATAAAATCAGAAAGTATTTACCGTAACAAGCACCAGACAGGAATTTTTGACTAAGTTTGTCTTCAGGATTAATATTGAATATCCTAGAGAGTTGTTTTGAATATTCTACCAGCCACAGTTTTAAATATGAATTACATTCTTTATTTTATTCTAACTACAGTGTTTTCATTTTAACATCTGAATTCAATAGTATAGCCTGCTAAAACAGACTCAACTGTGTAAGCTGAGAAATCAGCCAATGACCTAACATGCAGATGCAAATTGGGTGGTTACCGGTAGTCTGTGAGCAATGATTTCAATTGGCTACTATCAGTACATTTATTAAAGCGGACTATAGCTTTTGTCTAGCCTGAACAATTTCTCTTTACATATTATAGGAAAAATGGATGTGTATTTGCAGATTTGTAGCATATAACAGAGGGATTCCAATGCAATCTAATGTCTCTATTACAAAGCTCCGGTACCCACCTTAAAGGAAATCTTATGATCACATTTTACAGGCATCATGCCAACCTCCAGCGTGTGATCACCAATACAAAGTACATTCTTAGAGTTTTTACTTCAAACAATTGCAGTGTAATGTCTTGCCAGAAACACACCCACGGGTGACAAATCTCCACATGACAACCCAAGCCTGATGAACTAGATCAAAGGCAGAGAGGCTCCTACTGTTTTCTGCACACAGATAAAATCCTTCCCCCGTCACAACAATGAACAATCAAGCAAAATAAGTCACAATATATATATTTGTACTTGTGGACCAGATGGGCTGGGAGCCTTGACCTCATAGACATGATATAATCTAGATTTTCATCCATGCTAATGATGTGAGACATTTTATATCCGTCTGATGATACATTTACATTAGCATCTAAAGACATCAAATTCCTGGCTTAGAAATGAAACCATAATTACTGAGCAGGACATGGAGTGTGTGTAGGGGAAAGTTCACATTTATTTTTCAGCTTGAAGGCTACCAGACCAATATCAAGGGCTGCATGGAGTAAAATATTAATAGGTTGTAGGTTTAGGTCACACAGAGAGTTGGAAGCGTTTGGTCTAAAGGACTAACATACATATATTTTTGTAAATCGCCTACCAGACTATGATGGGATTCGTCTGGAAGCCAGCCAATGAACGTATTTTTAGGAGACAGTTGTGCCATAGCAGGCTTTTAGCAAAGTTAATTATCGGGAGTCGCAGAGACTAAATGGTTCAAATGGCTGCCAAGTGACAACAGAAAACAGTCTAAAGCCCCCACCTGTACAGATACAATCACAATTATTGCATTGCTCCAAAAGTCAAAACCAGATTTTGGTTTATCGGAAAAACAAAGATCGAGCCAGGTGGATAATTTTCCTCTGACCCCATCTCTCCTCCTATTTCAAGTGAAAATCTGAAGAAAGATCAGAGCCTCTAGGTGGGAGGATTCGAACGGTTCTTCCGATTGAATTCAGATTGTTGAACTCCATCAGAAATCCGATTGGAAGAACATTTTGCCGTGTATGGTCAGTATTTACTCACACAATCTATCACTTTGTCAAAAAAAAAAAGGAGACAATCTACCAACCAATCGGAAAACAATATTTTCTTCCCGTCATTTATTTCAATATTAGGAGCGTCAAATCTTTATTTTCTGTGTAATTTTGTCACATATTTCACATTCTATTTGCAATCTCAAACTTGTTCCAAGTTATTTCAGGTTCCAAAAAAATGTATCTGACTGTACTACACAGGAATTTTCACAAAGAAATGTTCAGTCCAAGACAGGGAGCGGTCAGGGAGCGAGGGGGATATTACTTGGTTGTTCAGACTATTTATCTACCATTTTACAAAATATCAAGAAAAACAGTCCAGAAATATATTAACCACACATGGGAAACAAACAGTAAAGTGCAAATATCTGTTACAATCAAATGATGGCTTGGGGATATTTTCCCACTGATTTTAATAACCTGATATCTCCTGTTCCCAAGTACACAGTCTTTACATTTCTGGTTGTAGTCGGCGTTGTCTATTTCCTACTAAAACATCAGCCCGTGTACAGGTGATCAGGCGATGATTGTACGAGAATTTTTCCTATTGGAAAAGTTGTACTTTTTTTTGCCCTATCCAATCGTACGATCCCGTGGTTCACCAACGACCACCTTGAATCTTGAATCTTTTTACTCCAATCGGTAAACGGACATATTGGCATGGTCCATTGATGACCACATGATCAGGACAAAGGTCGGTCAATTGTGACAACATTTTCAGTGAATATTTCAGCCTGATTCAGTAAAGTATTGCTTCAGCTGGCTGATCAGGGTGATATCTCTCCAACGTATCTGCAAGGGAGGCACACTCAAAAAGTGCTTTACAGCAAAAATAATTTATTAAGTGCCGAGTAATCCAAATACACACAACGTTTCGGGGGTTTACCCCCTTCCTCAGGTGTGGACACCTTACCTCCCTACTCCCTACATTCCAACAACTGCCGGTTTGTTATTGATTGTATGCCTTTTATGTGGATTGCAAATAATGACCTAACCGGAAAATTTAACATCTAGTTTAATGTAATGTTGAGCCAGTGTATGGCCAGCAAAGGACTTTACCCAAAGTCCACCCAAAATCGCCCTTTATTTAAAGATATTCTAACAGAGACCGGCTGAATTAATTCTGCCACAATGAACAACGAAGAGTTAAATCTAACAATCCCAGTTAGTTGGGAAAAAAAGAGAAACCGCCTACCTGCTTGGCCAATTTCCTTACTCAGCAAGAACATTTTTCAAAATGTCTGAAACATTTAGAATGTTGTTTTAACTGAAGGTGAACAATAGGACATTTGTTGACTCTACTGAACTGTAACATACTCCACACTGGATATGAAGCCTGGAATCTCTCTAACCACTGGAATAACATTACCCTTAATCTTATCTAGTCTACAACCTCCTAGACCTATTTATTTTAACTGTACCAACTTGTCTTAAAGATTTACTAGCTGTTACAAAGGCATACTATCTTTAAACTGGTATCCTTGTAAATGAGTCACTTAGTAATAAAGAAACTTTCTCCAAACTAGAATTTATAATAAGTCTGCATACCGCCAGCTATGTTTTCACTGTCTGCTGCTCCCGGTGTGTACCCCCCCCTCACCCCAAAGCAGTATGTGGATTGGTTGGCTGTGCGCCCATATACAGGCCAACCATATAGGCTCCCTCTAAAGGAAATAGATATAGACAGACTGAATTTTTTCAGTTGCCCTGACCGACCGTGACACAGACGGCATTTTCAAATCCCACACCTTTGTGATATTCAGCAATTTTTTTAGATATTGGCCACATGTATTGCAGGAAAGGGTTTCTCTGAAGATTCTACAACCAGATTGCATGGTGTGTAGCCAGCTCTGTCTGCCAGCACATCAGATTAAAGATAATTGTAGGAATTATCTTAATTTTTGCTTAATTATCTTCTTTAAATTTAAACAGACGCTGTTGTACATATTTGCATATTCTATTTCAGACACCTGTATATTAAGATAATGATTTTAAATGGAGCATTGTCACTAACAAGAGGGGCGTGTACACTTTGCTGTCTTTAATCCGTCGCTCATGTTGACTTAAACCAGAGAAAATCTAGTCTTGCCAGCTGCCAGATATTCATTCCAGAAATAGGTCACATCCTGGGTGTAATTGAAAATGTGTGTCCATTAATTGCATCATTTTCTCACAGATCCAAATTGTGAGGTTAACACCTGGTAGATCTGCACCAAGCACACATCCTGTGAAATCATTACTGATGACTAATGCAGTGATGTATGCGAGACCCTAGACCAATCACTGAAGGGAAAGGCACTTTCGTGACTCACCTTGATAAGCAATATGAAAATGTAAAGTGTCTTGCTTTTACAACACATTGAACCCCCCTGGTGGGATCTGATGAAACAGAAACCGATAAATTTCTTTAATTTGACTTGATGAGTCTACAGGTCAATCAGCAGAATATTGCGCACTAAGGTCATATACACATGGAAATTCAGATAGTATTAAGGCACATAATTACATCACAGGCTGATATGTCACATGATCTACAATGTGACAGGAAGTAGAATCCCTCATGAGCTCAGAGTTGAACATTTTGAACAATGAAGCCTCCAAAAAGTTAAATTGCCCATATTGACTGTTAGTGGTAGCACCCAAACAACATCAGCCTATGCAAAAAAGTATGGGCACCTGCCTGGAATACAGAAGGGCATGTGTTATGTGTGGAAACAGTTTTCACTCCCTCCTAGCCAGTTTCAATTATGTAGCTCGTTGTAGTTCAACACCAAGGTGCAGATCCTGAATGATATGCCTTCTTTATTGCACAACCATGGCAGACGACACAGCAGGAAGACAAATTGATAAATACATAGGAAGTATCACCAAATTAACCCTACTGGGAAGTTCCCTTTTCCTCCAATCTCATTCCCTTTTACATAACTACGAAACTGCAGAATTCATTAGCAATGATTACAATAGGGTGGATCCATAAACATGTATAAACACTATGAACTTGGAAATTACATATGAATCCTCAATATGAGAATTTATATAAAAAGTTTACATGCAACTGTAAATTATTTAATATGAATATTTAGAGGATATATCCAAGCAAGAAATGTTTACATAGTGCCAACACCTATTTATATGGCTGTAATGCTAGTGCCTAATGGGGTTAGGTTTATATGTATGTACTTATTGCCCAGGGCAATAAGGGCTCTCAATCCAAAGGCTTGGAACGGTTCAGGTCCTTAACATCAGATATGGCCCAGGGACCCTAGCAGGCTTTAAAAGCCTTGTAGCGGATATTTAAGTTCCCTCTCCTGTAGTAGCCCTTATGTAGTATAGCCACAGCTCCCATCTCCTGTAGTGAGACTCAGTTTATAATGTAGTTTAACAATTTGGAATATGCGGTGCAGTTTTGGATTCCCATATACAAAAACGGACATCTTGGAAATAGAATCAGTTCAGAGAAGGGCAACTATAATAATAAGGGGAATGGAGGGGCTTGACTATGCAGGCAGATTAAAGTTAGGGCTGTTTACATTGGAGAAGCGATGTTTGCGTGGGGATATGATCACTTTATACAAATATATTAATGGGCCATACAATGAACTCTCTGGTGGATTCTTTACTAATCGGTCATATCAGAGGATATGTGGACATCCTTTAAAGGGTATGTCCACCCCTCAAACTAAAATTTTGTATCCTTCAGAAAATAGCTATAAACCTCGACCTCGCTAGGCTCCAATTTCTCCGCAGGTTTTTACTTGTGGAGAGATGAAGACTGAAAATGGGGTCAGCGGGAAAATTTCTGCCTGGCTGATCTTCGTTTTTCTGATAAACCACTCGAAATTTTGAAAATCTTTATAAATCTATAAACCTAGCGAGGTTTCAAAGATTTTCAAAATATTGAGCGGTTTATCAGAAAAACGAAGATCTGACGAAGATTTTCCGCTGACTCCATTTTTAGTCTTCATCTTTCCACAAGTAATAACCTGCGGAGAAATTGGAGCCTCAAAGTGGTAGACTTTGAGCAGTTATTTCCAGTCGGATTTCTGATTGTTGCACTCAATATGAAATCTGCCCGGAGGAACATCTGCCGGCATTCCAGCTACATTACAAAAACCGCCACTTAGGATCCATATAACAATTGCGATGTTGATTGCAACCCAGCAAGGAAACATCACAGGATATCGATAAACAAAATCGATATCAAACCACGATCCAGCAAGGAAACATCACTGGATATCGATAAACAAAATCGATATCAAACCACGATCCAGCAAGGAAACATCACTGGATATCGGTAAACAGTATCAATATCAAACCATGATCCACAAGGAAACATCACTGGATATTGATAAACAATATTGATATCAAACCACGATCCAGCAAGGAAACATCACTGGATATCGATAAACAATATCGATATCGAACCACGACCCAGCAAGAAAACATCACTGGATATCGATAAACAATATCGATATCACACACAATATCAAACCACGATCCAGCAAGGAAACATCACTGGATATCGATAAACAATATCGATAACGAACCATGACCCAGCAAGGAAACATCACTGGATATCGATAAACAATATCGATATCAAACCACGACCCAGCAAGGAAACATCACTGGATATCGATAAACAATATCGATATCACACACAATATCAAACCACGATCCAGCAAGGAAACATCAATGGATATCGATAAACAATATTGATATCACACACATTATATCAAACCACGATCCAGCAAGGAAACATCACTGGATACCGATAAACAATATCGATATCACACACAATATCAAACCACGATCCAGCAAGGAAACATCACTGGATACTGATAAACAATATCGATATCACACACAATATCAAACCATGATCCAGCAAGGAAACATCACTGGATACTGATAAACAATATCGATATCAAACCACAACCCAGCAAGGAAACATCACTGGATATCGATAAACAATATCGATATCACACACACGATATCAAACCACGATCCAGCAAGGAAACATCAAAATAAAAATAGGTTGAATAGGTTGGATTTGATGGACTTGATGTCTTTATTCAACCTCAATTACTGTGTTATTATGTTACAATGTAAATAGAAACAGGATATGTGAGATGGATTTGAGGTGATGATGTTTATTTGTGTCAGACCGATAATGGAGTGTGGTGTTGGTAAAGAGCTGGTATAGTGCATGGGAGCAGTGATCAGAGATAGAGAGAAGAGATGGTAATGTCACAAACTTACCTGTTGCTCCAATCCACCGCCGATCTGGTCTCAGCCGGGCGCTTCTGTCGGCGTGATGACGTCACGACGCCGATGCATCTCCAGGTGTGAACTTTGAAAAGCTGGCATCTCTCTCCTCCTATTGCCTGATTGTAGCTCTGCTACCACTGGCTTCCATGAGTATCAGCAACCAGTTACTTACCTTGCCTGTATTAAGCTACTTACCTTACCTTGCCTATATCCAGCTACCTACCTTACGCTACCTGTATCCAGCTACTTACCTTGTCTCCAGAATCCAGCCTACAGTTCCCAGCATTACCTTGTCTACAGAAACCAGCCTACAGTTCCCAGCAGCACCTTGTCTCCAGAATCCAGCCTACAGTTCTAATAGCCTCAGTGTTCCTGTATCTTCCGGACCATCAGCCTCCTCCTAAAAACATACTTGTGAGTACCCCGGCAGTCAAGGCCACATTCATTACAGGTGAGATATGAATAGAATAAGGACAGTGGGATGGAGGAGAGAGAGATGAAGTGATCTTAGGGAATAGAGTAAAAATGACAGTGAGACACAGCCACAATAAAGACAAGCAAGGAGATTCGATAAAAGTTCTTATCATTTAAAATGGTGCTAATTTTGCCCCAACCAATCAGATCTTATTTAACATTTGAAAGCTAACATCTGATTGGTTGGAGCAAAATTAGCACCATTTTTAATGATAAGAACTTTTATTGAATAATCCTGATAATAATCTGTTAAACGGGAAAAGATCTCGTTGAAGTTGATGGAAGTTGTTTGAAGTTGATCTAGAATTGCAGAGAGAGTGTTGCTCTCCTTGTTGAACTCCTTTGTTAAACTCCTCTTTTCACTTAGCCCAAGATTCACTTTGCACTGCTCTAACCCCCAGCAATGCTCTCCCCCTTAGAAAGAGCTCAATTTAAAGCAACAGGACTGGGAAATTAACTAATAAGCCAATCAACATGTTGATAAATAACTGTCTGTGTCTGGGGGGAGGAGACTAGTACAAAGTGAAGAGAACAAAGTGTTACAACAAAAGGTAAATTACAGAAAATGATATATGCTAAACAATATAATACAGTTTACAGACGAAGGTTGGTATAAATTGAAAAATAGTATAGAACCCGTACTAGATATATGATTAATACTGGTCCCAGGAGAAATAATTGCAGGGAAGGTTGGTATAAATTGAAAAAAAGTATAGAATCCGTACCAGATATATGATTAATGCTGGTTCGAGGAGAGAATATTGCAGGGAAGGTTGGTATAAATTGTAAAATAGTATAGAACCCATACCAGATATATGATTAAGCTTTGATTTTAATTCACTGTATGCAGGACATAATTCATTTACATTGCTATGGGCAAATCAAAAGAATTAATATATGAGGAAATGTAGAGACCCGATGTTTCCAAAGCAACACTACCTGTTAGGTGCTAAATGCTCAAGACTGCACACTCTCGGGTAGCCACATGTATTTGTTATTGTGTGTGGCTCTGTCATTATACTGTGGGTGGAGCCAGAGATGTATTGTGATCATATGGGGCCCTAGGCAGGGCCATCATTTAGGGCCCCCTTTTTTGGTACATATATTATATAGACTATAATATTGTTACTGCTTTTGAAGCTGGGCCCCCAGAAATTTCCTGGGCCCTAGGCAGGTACCTAGGGTTGCCTTGAGGATAATCCTGCTCTGGGCAGAGCTAAGTATGATAATCCGAGGGCCGGTTTTTCCAGCGTGAGACTAGGAGCGTGCAAAGCGTGATTACGCCATGCCATTGACAGCTGCATGGACACAGAGACGGCCTTAGGCTGCAGATTTACAGAGGCTCAGAACATTTGATCTAAATCGATTTGGGTAAAACTAATATGGCATTTCAGGTAGGGCACCTCAATACTACATTATGGGAAAAGTTCATTTTGGGGGACGGACATACCCTTTAAGAAAGAGGTTTTATTGCGAGTTCTTTTTTAAAATAAGGTTTGTTCCCCTTAAAACAATGTTTGTTCTCTATTATAATTATGATATACTCCAATATATAGGAATATATAATCTATTTATATAATCATATCACAACACTAGCTGAAATTCCGTATCCTCACTGACAGAGGGACAAAAGTAGAAAACTGTAATGAAAACAATAAGAAATAAAATGTCATCTATCAAGAAATCCCAAATAGCAAAAAAATTCATGTTTTTAATTAATTTTAAGATTGTAGGAGACCTAAAAAAGTCAGCTCCGTTTTAAAGATGGCAGCAGAACGCAAAATCACTAGAAATGACCATCACGTTGCAAGCAATACCAGGAAGTGTTGTGCGGACCCACAAAAAATGGATATATAACATAGAGAAAAGCTAAAGAAACACTATACATCATTGAAAAAGCTGTCTAGGCACAGCAAAATGAGTTGATTTTAGAGATGGACCATATTGTGGATCCGAACCTGGTTCCACTGCAGATTTCCATGATCCGTCGATCACACATTTGGGCGGATTTTCAAGAATTCCGGTGTTTGGGTTTTCCTGAACTTCTTTCAAAAATTTTTGATAATTAAAGGACTTTGCTTTTTCTGGGGTTTTTTTGTGAATTTTTGAAAATGATCCAGCCACATACTGTACTGCAAATTCACCAATGGCAGCTATTTTTATCAGTGCTAAACCCTGGGTATACAAGTCGGCTCAACAGACACAATTTTGACAATGTGTTGGAGAGAGTTTAGTGGAGACCTGACAGTGTAGGAGTTGGAGTGGTTGATCAAGATTTCATTTTTTTACTTAAGTTGCCTTTTAAATAGGGCTGTCTTGGAAATGGAAAGGTGGGTCAGTAGGTGATATTGATATTACTTTGATATTACTGGCTTTAAAAATCTATAATACCCTAATTCTTTCCCTTCTACTTTTACATATGGGCCTTCTTTACCATCTGCCATCTCTCTACTTATCCTCAGGAGTTTTCTTTTCTTTTTTGTTCATAATTGTTTCCATTAATATACTAGTATGAAACAGAGGGCCCTATTTATAAAAGATCGGTATCGTTATCGTAAAATACCGATCGTTATCGTAAAATAACGACCGAGTTTTTATCGTTATTTTACGATAACAATCGGTATTTTATGATAACGATACCGATCTTTTATAAATAGGGCCCAGAATTTGCTTTGTTGCGTGATTATAATTTATTACTGCCATTAAGTATCCATTTTTAATATATATATATTAATACTTATTTACTAATTGATTAATAGCTGCTATCTCTATAATATAGGTTTATACATATATTGACAGGATGTTTTGTATGTGTTTTTTTGGGTGTAATGTATATCTTTTAACAATTGGGTTTTTATTGGTTATATCTTCTTTCACTATATTTGTGTGTGTTCCTTATACTTGATATAACAGCTATTTCTTGAAAATTGGGTGATTCCCCTTTAAGGGGGTGGGATCCATCCAATCAGGTGACCCACCTATACTTACCCATTTAAGCTGTATTCATATCAGTGTTTATATGTCTCTGATGAAGTGCTAGCTGAGGCACGAAACGCGTTAGACATGTATCCGTCTGTTTCGATATATGTGTGAATAAAGAAAGCTTTTTACCCACTACCTTCGTGTGAGATCTGTTCATAGGACTGCTGCAGCCCGTTCCTGATTGTATTGCCGGTGTGTTTAACTGTGTCTGTGTGGGTATTAGTTTGCATTTTTAATAATTTCATTTATGTAATAACCAGTGAATGAGAAATAAAAATAATATTTTTTAACAAAATATTTAAGAATAAGTATATTTTTTTAAAATAATTTTAGCAGAATAAAATAATTTAAATTATTTTACCACTTATTTCAATACAGTAATAATATAAAGATTCTTGCCTTCCATCATTTGCCTGATAGAGGCACAGTGGTCTGGCTGCCAAAATGACGTGCCAGCCAGTGCTGTAGTCCCTCCATTATAGTGTGCTAGTGGCACTGTACATGCATTGAGCCCCATTGGGAAGGGATCATATCACTTGACCAGGTGATACTGGGTCATATAATGCTGTCTTCCAAAATTCACCATTTTGACAAAAACTACATTTTCAGGACTCTGAAATCTGTAGAACCTTTACACAGGAGGCAGGAAAAAGTAATATGTCGTTGAAAATCCAGTTGTTATTTTGATTGTTACCAGCATCTGCAAGCAACTATAATTGGTTGTCAAGGTAAAATAATATACATTCAAATATATGTCAGTCACTAGGCCCAAATATCACATATATCACAGCTGTGAGAGAACAGAACACAAGACACTGGAGTCTCTTGAGATAGAACTGTTCTGGTTTATTGTTACATTGTAAGATTATTTATACCATTTGCAATAACTAGCATATGTCATTATTAATTAGTTACATATTTAGTCATGTGATTACATTTACCCAATCAATGGTTAGAATTTAGCTCCAGATCACTGAGAGTTAAAACGCTGTTTCCCTTATTCATCAGTTCCAACTTGGACTTTGGTGGACTTGTCCAACTTATGTTATCTTATTTTTTATTGTGGTCATATATGACTATTACGGTTACTCTTATCAAACTTGACAACTCACAAATGTCACTACAACCTGCTAAACAGGGTCAGGGAAACCTTATTCTTTAATTAACTGCTTAGTAATAATGAATCTTGTATTGAACTTATTTACTATATATTGAAAGAATTAACTATAATTATAAGACCACCTTATCATGATGAATCCCAGTTTTGATTTCAACCTAATATAGATTCTAAACAGCAGGTTTTGAAAATCAGTAAACCTGACAAATTTTTCAAAACTCAGAAATCAAAAATGGAAAGCTTGAAAATTCCATATGAAAATTTTAAAATGTGAAAACATCAAATACTTTGTATTTGGCGTGCTACCCTAATTTATTATTCTTTTGTGAATGATGTTTTGTGAATTATTCTTTTGTGAATGATTATTCTTGTGAATGGGATGGAATAAGTGCACCCTTCATTGGATAAAAGAGTGATCTAGCTTGTATATATTTTGTTTTACTATACTTTAAACAGTAAAATGTGTGTAAAATTTGTGTATGTCTTTAAATATATTTTAGACTTATGAATAGAGATGGACTAGAATTCGAACCCAAGTTTGAGCCGAACATATCAAGTTCAAACGAACTCGGACTTCTTGAACTATCATGGACCCGGATATCTCGGACTTTCGAACATTCGATAATTATCCCATAAACGATTCGAACATACAATAATTATTGAATTCGAAAATCAAAAGATCTTCCAATTGTTTATAGGATAGTTATCGAATGTTTGAATTGTTTATGAGATAATTATCGAATGTTTGAATAGTTTATGGGATAATTATCAAAAATCGAATGCGGAAGCTCGGAAGTACTGCGCGTGAGAATAAAATAGATTTTTTGAAAGTTCTGGATATTCAAACGTGCTCCCCAGACCATTTCCCAGGTCCCAGAGCCATTTACATTAAGTTACCATTGATATTTTAGTTGTATTTCATTAGAACGTTTCAAACTATTTGACTCCCATTGACTTTAATGGGTCCGTTTCCGCACTGTCAAACTTTCCAAAAGTGCGAAAACGGACTGAACTTTCGGAAGTTCGGCCATCTCTACTTATGAATTGAAATGTGCATTTTTGATCCTTAGTTTTCTTTACTAATATAACTAATATTATTAATATTTACTAAAAGTTAGTACCCTTCCAATGAAATATGATTGATTTGAATGTTCTAGTGCACTTTGAAAAGGGTATTTCATATATAATGCTTTCATATCACAGCATTATGTCCAACCCTCGCTATGTCTTTCTAGTTTTGAGGTTTTAATGAAAGTAAATCAACCTAATCACTTGTATGTTTGGTAATCTTGATATGATTATAGTTAGTTACTGAATAAAAATGGAAAGAAACTATTTGCATTGCTAATTGGTTTAAATGAAGACATGTCATCATGGCTTTTGAAATTCATCATGCACTGTAATTCTTTTAATTTTGCTAGTCATAAATGAGTAAAATTTTAAGAAATATATTTTAGTCCATTTTTAGCACTGTCCAGAATAACTGAACATAATTACTAATACCGTATATACTCGAGTATAAGTCGATTTTTTCAGGCTTTAAAATTAGCCTGAAAACCTAACCTCGACTTATACTTAGGGTTAAGTCCTAATTTACATCCAAATTCTGCAATTGTGGATAGTAACCAGTAGGTGGCACTGTGTAAACCTGCGAAGAAAGTTACAGGAGCTGATCTTCCTTTACACTTCCTGCTTCCTGTAGTCTGGCTGCTGGATTCACTCAGCACTGTCACTGCTCATCTGGATGCTGTAAATCTGATGGGTCTCCTCAGTTTGGGGCAAAAAACTGCAAAGCTGCTAGTACAGTGCAAATGACAGCTTGAAACTGCAACTCTCAGGTGACATTTTTAACTATTGCGGTCAGAGAGTCCTTTTCTATATGGGGTCAGAGGGCCCTTTACAATATGGGGTTCAGGAGAACTGTAAATGATGATAAGCTTAATTAAAAGTTTACTGAACCTTGCCACTCCACATGTTTAGAAACTGAAACTCCCAGCAACAAAGCATGCTTAATTTCTACCCTCAACAAATTTTTCAGGTGAAAATAGCTACATCGACTTATACTCGAGTATATACGGTAATACGTATTTTGGGGAAAGCTTAAGATTATTCTTAGATTAGAACATAAAATTGTGCATATTGAAAGGATTCTCATTTTGTATTTAAAAATGTGGGTTGATATATAGAATGAAACATTAGTGCAGTTGGAAATTCAGAGAATAGAAGTAAAATAGAGAATTGCAAATAGTTTGGCCTGAAAAAAGCTTATTCATTGTATCATCCCCTCCACCTAATCCTTCACTAGTCAGTAGAAGGATCACAGCCACCCCTACAATGACTGCAAGAATAGTATAATTATAGTCAGTATGTCTTTTGCACATTACATTGTATGGATACCAAATTTATAAATACATGTTTTGCAAAGCCTAAACCTTTTTTTCCCAATGTATGTTGCCATGTTAAACTAAATAAAATGATACATCATTTAAACTTAGAAAAAAAATGTTCTAGTGGAAGGATCCTAATACAGATGAAGAAAGGCTAAACCCTACATATTATAGGACTGCACTATAAAAAAGATTTTATGACCACATGGTTCATGTGATTCACAAATGAAACATTATTTGAAAGATTTAACCAGAGCTGTACAGCTGCTGGTAAATATTGTAAGAGAGAATGGAAACTAAAGTCTGCAGACAACATTGTACCAAATAGACAGTTTATATATATATATATATATATATATATATATATATATGTGTGTGGTAAGGTTAGGCACTCAATTAGCAAGTTAATATGCTTGTACTCTGATGAGAAATTCTTAATATGATTGTTGATCCAGTGCACACATGAGGACTTCTGTCTGCACTGATATGTGTGAATAAAAAGTTTTTTAAAAATAAAAGCAAAGTCCTCATGTGTGCACATAGTATATATATATATATATATATATATTATATATATATATAATATATATATATATATATATATATATAGTTCAAGGGTAAAGAGGTAGGTGCACACAAGGGGTCTTATATATATATATATTGAATTAAGTATGTAATTAATTAATTAATCTTCTCTTGATTAATTGGGGGTGATAATCACCTTTCAATAAAAGAAGCTGCAGCTCTTCTTCTATTATATCACAAACAGTTTATTGAGGCTTTCCTTCACACATATATAAAGATATAAAAATATAGTTTTGGCTTACATATAGTATCTTAGTCCATCAAGCCTGGAGAGAGAGTAATATGAAGTTTAGCATTAAGGTTGATCTTGGTTCTTTTCTTCTCCTCCTTCCTCTCGTCTTCTCCTTTCTCTCTCGTCGTCCTTTTGTTTCCAAATCTGCACCTCTTAATATACTCTGCAGACCCTCACCATGTGTCACGTGGACACTACCCTTACCATTAAATGACTATTCTGTCCCCTCCTAGGTCCAAGAAACCAGTTCAAACCAGAAAACCGCATCACAGGCCCATTACCATACCATCTCACGCCTAGTGGGCGCAGTTAAAGATGAACTTTCACCCAATTAAGGGGAAATCTCCTCATATCAAAGCACAGCACGCATGTGCAGGGTAGCACCCCCCTTGGACTCAATTAGCCTCACATTACAATGCCTGTTGCACAGCTGTCTTTCATCAAGGCCTTGAGAGTATGGTCATTGTATGGTGTCTAGCCTTGGTAATTCTGGCTGGACCCAGGGGAGCGACAATATATAAACATCACATTCCTTTGTAGCTGGACTTAACTAACTAAAAAGATATTAACCCTTTCTTACATATATATATATATATATATATATATATATATATATATATACATATACAGGGGATTTGGACCTGTGCCCTGATTGGCTGTGTGTTTCTAAAATGAATCCTTTAGACTGCTAAGCCAACACAGCATACACATACACAAAGGCAGTAAAATCAGCTGCCTACTTTGTATTGTTACTGTTCCTGAATTGCTGTCAGCAATATACACTGGCTCTCTCACGCACATCTTCTCTGCATGCGCATCTTGGCTAAACAAGTGTCCATACAGATTTTTTTTTTAAAAAGGCAAGAAGAAGCTGGCAAGGAAGTCTACAAGTGGTTCTTCTGGGACAGTCGCTGCTCTATGCGAGTCTGCGACCTCTTTTGTTGTTAAAAGAAAAGGTACACATTCTGGTCTGGTTTAGTATTTGTTATATCAACTTACTAGTGCTGTGCTACTGTGCTTACTTTTAATGTGCCTTCCTTCCTTCCTTCCTTCCTCAAAGCACATGCAAAAACTTAAAAAGAAACTTCCTTCCTTTCTTCCTTCCTTCCTCAAAGCACATGCAAAAACTTAAAAAGAAACTATACCGGATATTTTACTTTTTCTAATTTAAATCAAAGTTTTAGTTGGGTGGCATATTCTTCTAACCTCTCTCTTACCACTGCAAACTGAGCAATTAACAGTAGGACCAGATCAAGGACTGCTCTCTCAGCTGTGCAAGGACAATAGTGACTATCAAAGTTGATTGCTTTATTTTGCAGTGGGAAAAGTGAGTGTCACTGACAGATGTAGGGGGGTAGCACAGGAAGTACAAGTTAGCTGGCCTATAGGAGAAAAAACTATAAATCCGGCCCTGGGTGTTTTGGGAAGATATTAGGATTTTAACAATGTAAGTTTAGTTCTTTTTTTAAACATGGATCTGACCAGCTGTTTTTCTACTGTTCATCCTTTTTCTATTAGATCAAAGGGAGCCATTTAAAATCCTCTACTGATGAATAGCCTTTCTCTAAATTATGCCAATGTCGCCTTACAACATCATCTTATTGAAACCCACACTGTGTAATTTATTACTTGCAGAATTCTGCATTGTTTAGCACTCCAAAACACCTCTAGGGAAACCACTTTTTTGAATAATTAGAGGGGACCCCCACCCTCAATAAGGGCTAAGATCTATACAAATTTTTATAAATACTACCGTAAGCCCTTCTATTAGTAACAACGATGATGTCTTTTCCTGATGTGATTGATAAATAGTAGGTAGAGTTTATATATTTCTATATTTTTTGTCTATTTGATGGCTTAAGGTGTTATTTAATTATAAAACATGTAAATACAGTACATTAGCATTTAATTATCCTATCATAATTAATTCAATATTGCTTAATTATTAATACATTTTTTATCATTATATATTATAATTAGTCTTAAATGATTCATTTATTATTGCATAATATCATTGTATAATTATCATAATTTCATAATTATTCCTCATCGAACAATCATCTATTATCAAATAGATGTATTTTAGTGTATAATTCCATATTGACTTCCCTAATATTTAGCTATTGTATGGATATTATTATATATAGTGTTTGTGCAGATATAGAGATAAACTAAACCAGAAGTTAATGTAAAGTCAAGTCCTGAAATTTAAAAAATTTCAATTTTGTAGCTAATATCATTCTTACCTTTTTACAAAATTGTTTAGAAACCTGGGAAATAATCTGCGGAACATGTATCAATACCCACAACCTTTAAAAAAAAAATCAGCTACTCATTGATATTATAAGAAAATGTTTCAATGCAGCTCCCATATCCTTCTGGCAATCCACTGTTCCAACCCATAATGTTTTTATAAAGGTATAAACTGACATTTTAAAGGGGTTCAGAAATGAAAGTTAACCAGTTAAAGGGCATGTCCACCCCTTTTAACAAATTTTGCTGTAGTGTAGGACTCCCTCACCCACCCCCAACCGCCATATTTATTTGCAGAAAAACTTACTTTGCCTCTTTCCCCCGACGATCTGACACTAAATGAATGACACCGACACAATCGGCATGATCTGACACTGAATGAATGGCATGAAACTGCAAGCAGGGACCTGGACCGGCAGCCAATCACAGATGCAGCTTCCGGCTGTACAGAACGCCAGGGGAAACAGGCAGTGTAAGTTTAGATCGGCTAAGTTTTTCTGCAAATAACTATGGCAGTTGGTGGTGGGTGAGGGAGCTCTACAATACAGAAAAGGGGTTTGGAGCTAGAGGGAGGGAGAGGAAAATGGGAGGGAGAGGTAAGGGGGGAGGGCTGCACTGTTCATGTAATTTTTCTCCTGAAAGGAAAGACAGGAGGCAGACACTATTTAGGAAACAGGCAGGCTCCTGCTCTAAGTTTTTTGGGACTTTGAAGAGCCATTGCAGGGCAGCCATTTGCAGCAGGGATGTAAGGTAAGGATTTAACAGCGCTACACAGTGGGGCCAGTAGTCGGTTAAAATGTAGTTTTGGGGTGGACATGCCCTTTAATCAGTTTATAACTGTTTTTAAGCTGTACACAGCCTTAAAGGGCATGTCCACCCCCAAAACTATAATCCCCCCAACTACTGGCCCTACCATGTAGTGTAGTTTAATCTTTACCTCACATCCCAGCTCCATCTTGTTCTCCTGTAGTCCCCCCCCCCCCAAAGTCCCAAAAACTGCCCACCAGGAGGATAGCAGAGTCCATTTAGGACTCTGCCTCCTACCTGGCCTCCGGGAGAAGTTTGGCATGCGTACTGCAGCCCTTCTCCCCCCTCCCTCCCTCTCCCTCCCTCTCCCGATTCCCTCCCCCTAGTGTGAAATCCTTCATGTATAAGATTCCCCCTGGGCTCCCAGCCCCAACCGCTATATTTTTATCTTTAGAAAGCTCCCCAAACTTTACTTAGCTCTCCTCTTTCCTCCACCGAAGTGAGCTGCCGGCAGCCGCGTCCGTGATTGGCTGCCGCTCAGCCGATCACAGACGCGGCTGCCGGTCCCGCCCCTCTGCTTGCATTTTCTCGCAAGCAGAGGGCCGGGAGCGTGGCGGAGGAAAGAGGGGAGGTAAGTAGAGTTTGGGGGGCTTTCTAAAGATAAAAATATAGCGGTTGGGGTTGGGAGCCCAGGGGGAATCTTATATCAAAAACTTTATTTTAGGGTGGACATACCCTTTAAGGCAAAAGGCATGTCCACCCTAATAAACATTTTTTTGTTAAAGTTTGGCACCCCTGCCCACCCCAAACCGACATGTTGGAATGTTTAAAAAAAAAAGATTTAGAACATTACTTACGCCCCTTTGATCCTCTGGCACATTGATCCGGCTCCCTGCTTGCCGGAACTTGCAAGCAGGGGCCGGACCGGCATCCGCTTTTGTGATTGGCCGAGAAGCAGCCTATCACAGACGTGGCTGCCATCAATGGAGAGCGCCGCAGGAACAAAGGGCTGTAAGTAGTGCTATATTTTTTTTTTTTAAATAACATGGCGGTTGGGGCGGACAGGGATGCCCTACACTACAGGAAAAAAGGATAAAACGCTAGGTGGATGGCAAACTATGGATGGATCTGTATGGTGGGAGGGAGAGGGGAAAGTACTCCACTGCACTTGCTACTGTCCTCAGTGGCGTAGCTAGATATCACAGGGCCCCATAGCAAGATTTCAGATGGGGCCTCCCATATTGAAACCAGTTTGGTGCAGTTAAACCTAACCTGGCCAAACTGCAGCAAGTTTTTTTAAAGGACATGTGCACCCTACTAAAAAAAAGTTTTAACCTGTGCAATTCAACCCCACAAACCCCATTTTCATCTTAATTAAACCTGGGTGCATCTTTGAAAGGTTTAATTTAAACAAAAATGGGGTTTGTGGGGTATGTGAGGTAACATTTTTCTTAGGAGGGTGGACAAGCCTGCAGTGGATCTGGATGGGGCCCCAATGGTTGCTATAGTGATTCCTATGCCCCTGACTGTCCTCTTTGGACTTTGGATAATCACTGCAGGAGAACCATAAGGCATAGAGATATAAGGTAAAGATTTTTTAAAACTATAAAGTAGGGTTAGAAGTGGTTTAAATTTTAGTTTGGGCGGTGGATATGCCCTTTAAATATATAAAGTTTATGTATTATAAAGAACCAATGAACACCTTCACGTATAATTTAAGAACATTAAGTCAGTTTGGAGTTCCCTGTGCTTTTATGTGGTCAGGAACTCCTTAATGATGTAATGTCCTTATTTCAATTGCAGAAGTTATGTTGACTTAATACATTGAGATGGCAAAATAGAGCTGTTGTTTTTACTTCTCTAATCTCCAGAAATAAATTCTCGATTCAAATATTTGACATGATTTTAAGCCCCAAACTTCTGAATAAAATGAGGTATTACTAGTCTATGCAAGTTATCCCAAAATAAATATACTGTAACTTTCAGCTATTTTATTTAGGGGGATACATACAGTACTTACAGAGTTGGAGAATTTCTCTCTTTCTTGCTTCCTGGTTAAATCACACAGAGCTTGCTAGGACATGTTAGCACATTTTTTGGAGATTTTAGTGTGGGTTTTTTATTTGGGTATCTCCTGCACACCTATTCCATAATATCAAATCATGCTGGGTGCAGCTGGAACATGTAGCTAACATGCATGTAAACAAAAACAGCAAAAGTCCAACGCACTCCAGTATTGATCAAAAATGTTTTATTAGCATCCAAACATGCTGTTTGGATGCTAATAAACACTTTATGATC
Source organism: Hymenochirus boettgeri (assembly GCA_019447015.1). NCBI lineage: Eukaryota > Metazoa > Chordata > Amphibia > Anura > Pipidae > Hymenochirus > Hymenochirus boettgeri. The sequence goes on along the minus strand of CM033472.1, from coordinate 94,564,799 downwards.
AAGAATGGAGTGTGTTGGATTTTTACTGCTTTAATTTTTGGTTTGGACTCTTAACATTTAATCAGCAGTTTATAAATTGTGTATAATTACACAATTGTGTGTGTGTATGTGTGTGTGTGTGCGTTTGTATAATTACACAATTCAAAAATATATCTTATTGTAAAACTGATTTTAATAAACCTGCTGGAACATAGTTTGGGCTCAGAACTTTGGCCCTTGAAGCAGAATTTCCAAACAAAAACTAGAATAAAGTCCATAGCGCACTCCAGTCTTAAGGTGTCCATAAATATGTACGATATTACTTACCCGACCGAGCTCTCATGCAAAGTTTGTGTGTTCCTGCTGGAATCGTCTCCCCCGATCTTATATGCGACCGACATGCAATCACAAAATGAATGGGATTTTGCTATTGCATGTCAGTCACATATAAGATTGGGAGAGACGGTTCCAGCAGGAACACACAAACGTTGCGTGAGCACTTGGTCGGGTAAGTAATATTGAACATAAATGGCCACCTTTAAAGGAATATTTCAAACTAAAAGTGAAAAAAAAACTAGTCCTTTAATGTATTGATTATAAGTTAAATATCTTTAACATAAACCCATACTCCTCCCCCTTTCCTTTTTTCTCTGTCCTGCCTAAACAAGGAGTATCCTTCTAAACTTACAGCCCAGTTGTGAAAACTGTTCAGCCACGTTTCTGCTATACCTATTACATCATACATTTCATTCAACGCCATAATCTCCAATTCATCAATTTTATCAGCCAGGCTTCTCGCATTTGCAAACATACATTTTAGATTATGATCCTGTAATTTATTCATACACTTATTTCTTTGTTTTTTCTTGTTATTTCTTTGCTCCTGGTCAATTGATTGAAAAACGGGAGGTAAAGCATAGCTCCTTAAAGGGGAACTGAAATGAAAGGCCAGTTTCCTACCTTTAAAACAAGCCATCAACCACCTCTATACGTGCTCCACAGCCCAAGATATACAGAAATGACTGACCAGAAAGTTAATGGGTGGGAGGTTGACATGTGACATTCCTGAGGCTTCTCCTGCACAGTGCCCCCGGCGAGCACAGCCTCAGACTCCCTCAGTGTGTGGGTCCCTCCTCTCTGCTGTGTGAAGTCCTGACAGAGAAGGTAAGGGAATCTACAGCCCTTCTCTTTCACTGTGGGAAAACAGCCTTTTCAGGCAGAGTTCTCACTCTGCCTGAAAAGGCTGTTTCCACAGAGTTTTCTGTAGGGGGGGGGTCTGAGTAACCCATGGCACCCACGGGTGGGCGGGGCTTAGACATCTGTGAGTGGGTGTGGCTTAGGCACCCATGAATGGGCGGGGCTTAGGCATTCACAAGTGGGCGGGGCCACATTGGGCTGTAAGATAATGGGCCATGGGGGGCCTGCAACTGGAGGGACCATGGGGTCCATGAGTGGGAGGGACCAGGGGGGAGGAGGAGACACAGGACAGATTGCCGGACAGTTTCAGAGCAGGAAGCAGGAAGTGCAGGGGACCTGGTGATGCGGCTGCCATTTCACACACAAAAATTTAAATATCTTCAAAACTGCAAACTCAGCTGCAAAGCACAGTCTTCAATCGATACATTAAAGGAATAGTTCACTTGAAAAGTAAATTTACTCCTTTAAGAAAACTCAGTCAGGGAGATTCAATAAAAGTTCTTATTTAAAATGATGCTAATTTGTGCCCCAAACAATTAGATCTTACTTGAAAGCTAACATCTGATTGGTCGGGGCAAAATTAGCATTTTTAATGGTAAGAACTTTGAATCTCGCTGAGTGTTTATTGAAACTTTGATAGTTCTGCATTGAACTTCCAGGTAAGTTCTGGTCACAACTCTGGCACATCCCTATTGTTTCAAATTTGTTTTGTAGTTTCAGCTTTATTTGGGTAAAAGTTTAACATGAATATTTAGAACAGACTTTTAAAGGATATGTAGTGTAAATCAAAGTTCAGTCGATTGCAACGCTGTACCATTAAATCACATACTGTGTTACTCGTATTTTTCCAAACTATTGGCAAAGTTTACCTTATCCACTTTACTTGCTGGCTCTTCCTGTTCACCTGTAATCTAGTTCAATCCACTTCTCCTGTAAGACTTGCTGGAGGAGAATCCCATTTGTTCAGATATTCAGGACTGCCCTGCTAGCTGTATACAGTATTACACTAAAAGGGACACTATACTGGAAAAAAATTACATTGCCAGATCTTAATCTATAATTGAATAGTAATAGTAATGTAAGTAGCACTTACTCTTATTTGTGTGTGTTGCTGCATGCCTTCAATCCAATACACATTTTGCTTAGGAGCAGTATCCCCCCTCCCTCTTTTAACCACTTCCATCCGGCCTTGACATTTTCCCCACAAACCAACTGTCAAGCCTGCACACAGCATACAGCTTTCCAACTCTAACCATTCCAACTGCAGTAAAACTACTCACAGAAGAATAGTTTTTGTGAGCAAGGAACTTGTAGATTGGATATCTCAAGAAATAGGGGGCAGATCAACAAAAAAATGATACCGTGGTGGTTGGGAAGAATTATAGATTCCAGTTATGGTCAATTTAAAATAATCTATTTTTCGGTATAGATGCCCTTAAAAGTAAAATGTGGACCGGAATGAGAACTGGATTAGCAGAGTTCCACTTCTATTTATATAAGACCATGCTGTTTAAAGGGCTTACACTGAGTGTGGCATCTGAATTGTGTTTTTTGAAGGGCATTGTGAGTCAATAATTAATTTTGGTCAATACTTTTAAATGTAGGGTTTATTGTTGTGCAACATAGTCTGTATTAAGGGGATATTGCAACATGTCCAAATTTTGGGGCAAATTATGTTGGGCGTTTACCCTAAAAAATAAATTAATGTGATAAGATGTTGTACCCCTTTGTTAAAGGGGAAGTTCATATGATACTCTTTAAAGGGCATGTCCACCCCCAAAACTATAATTTAACCCACAACTGGCCCAACTGTGTAGTGTTTAAAAATCCTTACCTTACATCCCTGCTCCAAATGGTTCTCCTGTAAAGTCCCTCCTAATTCCAGAAAATTGACCACCAGGAGCCTGGCCACCGGGGAAATTGTTTCCGCCTCTGAGATGTTCTCTCAGAGGGTTTCAGCTTGCTCAGATCTGCCCTCCCTTCCCTCTCCCTCCCTCCACCCTTCCCTCACCCTCCTATTTTGGTCTCCCTCACCCTAGTGTAAAATCCCTTTGCCACATAGTAGGGCTAGTTCCCCCAGCCCCAACCGCTATAATATATTTTTCAGAAACTCCCCCGATCTTTACTTACCTTCCCTCTCTACTCCGGCATTCTGAACTGCCGGCAGCCGTGCCCGTGATTGGCTGCCTCTCAGTCAATCACAGACGCGGCTGCCAGTCCGGCCCACTGCTTGCAGTTCCATGCAAGCAAAAGGCCAGGCAGTGCGGCGGAGGATAGAGGGAAGATATCCAAAAATAGAAGTGATCCTGGATGCACACCAGACTTAAAAAATAATGGCGTTTATTATTAACACGCGACATTTTGGTGCGACACGCACATCTTCTTCAGACAAACAAACAAGTGACAAAGTGCATAGTGTTGACGTAAATAGGGTGGAGTAAACAAGTTAACAATGAGTAGGGAGACCTCTAGTGTTACTTTCTCAATTGTAAACAGTAGATAAATAAATTAATAAAGTGCAAATAGTATCAATCATACACTGACATTGTATAATGTGTAACAAAATACCTATACATTGTGTATCAACAGGCTAGTAAATACATAAAGTGCAAAATATATTAATAAAATAGCTGTGCTATATTAGTCACAAATATCTGTTATGTGCAAATAGCTGAAAACTATATTATATAGATAAAAATATTTAAAAAATTATAGGTTGTCAAGACAATCCCTAATAATACTGGCAGAATTTATATAATATAATAAATACAATATATCAACAATTATTCAACTAAACAGTATACTGTATTTCACTAGTTAAATAGAATTAAGTAGAACAAGATGCATCCATCATACCATATCTTAGAGATTTCATTTTAATTCAAATAACAAGTCCCAAGTTGGTGTTTAACCCATTGGGTTGTAAAGTGCCAAGTGTATATATCCAGAAGGATTCTTTACGCAAGAGAGTATTATTCCCTTCCCGCTATTATTACTAGAGGAAAGGTAATTAAAGATTGGGGACTTTCTGAAAAATATATTATAGTGGTTGGGGCTGGGGGAACTAGCCCTACTATGTGGCAAAAATTAGAAAACAGTTAAAGGGGAAATTGATATCATACACTTTAAAGTTAAAGGGAAGTTGATATGATATTGATATTGATATGATATGCATTTTATTAAGTGTAATATACAGCTAGCAGTACAGACTGACTGAATAGAATTTTCCTACAGCAAGTCTCATAGGAGTAGTAGATTGAATGAGTTTACAGGTGAGACAAAGTGCCAGCAAGTAAAGTGGGAAAGGTAAGCTTTGCCAAATGCTTAAAAAAAAAAAAAAGAGTACCATAGTGTGATTTAAAAGTACAGCTTTGCAATGGACTGAACTTTGATTTACACTTTACATATCATTTAACAGCCTGTTCTTTATGAAATATGTGCTCAGTTATAAAGTAAACAGGGATGTTTTTACAATGTGACAAATTGGGAAATTTCCCACAGCCTTAATATTTAATGAAGCCCCCCAAATAATAATGTTTAAAAGATCAAGGGTTGTAGAGACCTTTAACACATTTTTTGCCATTGCGCTCCCAGACTTTATCGTAGTGCTCACTGTTTTATTTTGCAAAACACATTCTTTTTAACTTTTAACTGTAAAACAAAAAAACCTGTCTGTTGTGCCAAACATAGTAACACTAACAAACACTTTATGAAACATTTTAATTGCAGAATTAAACATATATATATATTTATATTTATGACATTTAGTTTAGAGCATCTAACAGATTTAACAGGGGTGGTGGAGATATATTCATATCAGTATTTATACAGGATATACAACAAATGTTTGAATAATTAAATTGCTGTGTTAAAAAAGTTAACTATATTAATTGACAAAAAAGTCTTTGAGAAATGAAGCGTGAAAAATACAGTGCTGGGATTACGACATTAAATATTATAAATATGTGAAAAGCTATTCCTGGAGATCTAATGCTTTTAAATGTACTAATTCCTGTAGACTCACAATATCATGTTGCAAGGACATAATTCTTTAATGAAATTTGGTAAATTGTATTCAGTTTAAGAAGATGTTATTATGCTAGGATATGAACATAAATCCACACATTAAATAAATCGCTGTGATCTTTTTTTTTTGTTGTTGAGAAAATCACTTTGTTCTAATAAAGTCATCATGTTAATATCTGAGCATGAATAGCAATATGTAAATTTCATGAGTTTTACAAGAGACAGGGTCAACCTTCTGAATCAAGGAGTGAAAGCCATGCCCATTGAGACTTGACCTTGTTGAAATCCTAATATTAATTATGGAAATACATTATCTAAATCTACTCATTGAAAGAGATCATGACAAATGAACACATGATTGCAGAATTAAGAAACTGTCAACCGTATGACATATGCATTGTCATTAACTCATTGCAAGAAGTTCATGTTTGAACACATATAAAATTACATATAAGAGTAGAAACTCAGTCAAATATCTATAACAGTTGCAGCTACTGTACTTAGATGTAACTGACAGTGTTAAGTTTACCCTGCCAGTGTTTTGAATTCATTATGCTTCATATGATTCACTTAAAGAAAATGTATTCATACAAAGAATCCTATTTAATATTCTCTAGGGTAAAATGTAACATACATTGTGTGTCTTTGAAAAGAAATGTTTATTTAATGTAAGTCCCTTGGCAAAACAAAGCACTTTGTTAATATTAATTCAGCTCACATGGTAGCATGTTGGAAGTTTTGTCATGTACATTTCAGTAGAAAGTTCTGACATTTAAATTGGATATAATTATTATAATAAGAACTCTATTAGGAAGACAAGATTGAGGTCATAATAAGATATCTTTGTTATCGTGTTTATTTAAGGCTATTCATTTTTTTTTAAGCTCAGAATTGGAGATCAACTTATTTGCAAATCCCCAAAATGCATTTTACTCTTTCATTTTTAAGAGTTCTATATGAGATCCACCTGGCTACAAAACTAAGTACAAAGCAGCATTCAGAGTACACAATAATAAACAGGACACTTACCTGGTAATTAAACTTACAATATAGAGGAACATTAGGATAAAAGATAAAGCGGTATATAGATTGACAGAGTAACAGATGAGTCAATAGTTAGGCTTTTCTCTTAAGTTGGATTATATGATTGTCCGAAGAGGTGCGTTTTAGGCTCGGTTCCCACCATCAGATATTTCCGGATGACCAACCGATAGTGATGTTTATCTGTTGTCCAGTAATGTCTGATGTTGTGTGCGGCAGCTGCGACGGAGCTCGGTCACCGATTCATCCGGATCGGATGAACAGGCGATTGGGCCTGTTGGTAAATCATGCCCGATCCTGTGGTTCCCTATGGGACCGCACCATCAGTGGTGCAAATTGTTGGTCGTGGCAATAGTGCCCATTTGTCCCGGCCAAACAAAGGGACAATGCAAGTAGAGAGGGACAGGTTAAAAAGAGAAGTTAAGGAAGGAAAGTCTTTGGTCTGTAAGATGAGCATGAGCAAAGGTTGTTAGGGCATAGTTAGAGGGGGTAGACAATAAAGAGAGGCTAGGCAGTACAGAGGCTAGGGTTTGAAACTTAAGGATAAGCAACAGTGTGCAGGGATATGGCTCAGAGATAGTGAGGATAAGTTGTGCAGTTTCAGATTTTTCCGAGAAATATTTGACTGATAAGGGAGGAAAGATCAGGAAATAAAACACAAATGTATGTAAGGCAGATAAACAATGGTGCAATATTTGGACCTTTTATTGCATGAGCCCAATTGATTATAATTGTCACTTAGTAAAACTCTGAATTCAGCCTTTAAATGTAGAAATTATTTATAGAATATTTCAGGGTACTGGCAATCTATGATGTCACTGTAGCTTTCTAGTGTTGTCTTTTCCTGGTGGTTCTGGACCCAAAACTCCTTCTGCACATGCTAAATAGGTACCTGAGTCCCCATATGCCAGTGTCTCTCAGCCAATAATTAGAAATAGTAGTGAATGTTATTAGCTGATTTACTGCTCAAACAGATTGGAGAAAGTTGTTAACCCTTTATATATGTATTTTTGAAGCAATCTGTTATCCCTTTATATTTTTGAGCATATATGCAAGAGATTATTGGGGAGTTAAGGTTTAAAAGTTTGTTGTTACTTTTGCGCAATCCCATGATTCAATACCAGACGTAAACAAGATTTTGTCTGGTATTGCATTGTGGGATCACATAAAGGTAAGACGTTCCGGTAGCACCAGAATAAAGTCCCCCTACAGAACCCTACTAAGTTTGCGCTACCTACGTTAAACTGATATAACTTTTGGTTAACATGATTCACCCATATTTAATCTCCCTGAATGTCTAGAATCAAAAACCCCTAGAAGCAGAAGCTTACAGTCCCCCATTTAATGTACCTGTCGTGAGGACCTAAAAATGCATTCAAACCTTAATTAAGATTTTGCTCTATATGCTTTTGTTTTTATGCTTGTTTATTTAATCTTTTGACTGAATCCTTCCAGTTTATCAGAACTCTTTAGTTCTACAAGGACAGGGAGGCTATATAACACCCCCATCCAAATAAATATCCATTACATCTATTAATATTATTAGTGAAAAGTATTATTAAATAACATGATATTTAACTACTAAGCTTTAAAATGTAAAGAGTTTGAATTGGTTTATTTAAAAAGCAATAATACATTAATTACACACTTTAAGCATAAAATATAAATTGGAATTACATGTAAAACTAAATATATACAGAGATATGTAATATAACATGCTTGTATAGTACAAGGGTGCATGAAAGGTGCCCAAACCTGTTAGAGGAAGCAGCAAAGATGCATGATGGCTAGTAACTTTGACCATTTGACCATTTCCCTCGTATTCCTTCAGTCCAAATACCCCAATCTACAACCACTATCTTCACCAATAGACAAGCCGAACACGGTTGCCCCCTGGAGTGCAAGGTATTCAAACTGAGGCAGAGAATACAGGAGAAGCCCGGAGTGAAACTAACGAACAAGGTACCAGGATAGATACAAAGGTCAGAGACCAAAAATACGAGGTACAGACAAGGAGCAGGCAAGAGCAGAGTCAGAATCAGGGCAAAGGTCAAAACCAGGAATCAGGCCACCAGGCACGGTACAGAGGGTAAAGCAGAAAACGTAGTCAGGAACAAGCAATGGTCAGGGCAGGCAGATACGAATCGGGGTCAAAAGCAAGGCAGGAGTCGGTAACAGAGAGTAATCAGATAAAGCACACCACGATAGGGGTTTAAACACACAGAGGAACCAATGGGGAGAGGAGAATAATGAGTCAGGTGCAGGGATAGGTTTATTTGAATGAACAAGCCCTCCTCCGTCCAATAGCAGATGTGGAGGAGCGGAGGAGGTAAGAGCCAGTGCCTGTGCGCGTCCGCACAGCACTGGCTGAAGACCGGGCTCGAGCACGAACGGACGTGCTCACGCAAGAAGAGACCATGACGTCAGCAGAATCGTGCGCTGGGAGCCGAGAGACGCCGCAGGATCCCAGCACAGGTAAGGCTTTTGTCACACTGCTCTTTATAGATTCATTGAAGAATGGGAGGTAAGACATAGTAAGAGACATCTCTTTATTCTCAATTAAAGATTATATCTCCCCTACAGAGCATATTACACTTACTATTGTAAAATATTAGGATGACGAAACACTAGAGATGAATGAAACTGGCTAGTTTTTTTTGAGCTTATTGAAGGTCTGAAAATATCCTAATATTTTAAAGAAAATTTGGCATTATTTCCTGAATTATTAACCTAGTTTTACTACAAGGATGACATAGCTAATCATCATTAATAACTGAGGACGTATAGCTTAGTATTGTGTATAAAAATATAATCCACCCCTTCCATCAATGTCAATGGGGCCAGTCTGTAAATAATATTCCTTTAATCGGCGCGCTACTACGCAGTAGCATGCCGATAATAACCCGGAAGTTGCTCCGCCTTTACTCACTGTGCCTTGCCGGTGTGAAACAGTTTCTCTAAGCAGTCAGGAGCACGCAGGGTTACGTTGTGTACAGGATGCAGAAAAGGAGGAGGAGAGCAGAGGGGCGTGTCCACACTGATTGCCGGGCAGTAATGAAACACAGACTGGAACCGGAGGAGTAAAAGGAAATTGCTTCAAGATAAGGTTTGGAGTTGACAGCTGTAACACTGCAGGAAAGGAGAAGGGGGTGGAATTGTGAGCAGGGAGAGCCAGACTAAAAGCCCTGCATGGAATGTGTCCCAGGGAGGGAGGGCTGGGGGGGTAAGCATGGGGATCCTGATGGGGGGAGGGGGTGTTATGTGGAGACTAGTGTATGTGTTTATGATTTGGGATTTGTTAAAGCAATGGGGGGGGATCCCTATCTGAAATGTATTTCATAGAGCACTGTGGGGCTGCAGGCAGGTAATACCTGGAAAAACTGTAAAAGAAAAGGGTGGATTATATTGAATAATGTACCCCCTACTGTAAATTATTTGGATATTAGAGTGACCTCTGAGTTCCGTGCCCTGTATAAAAGACACTCGGCCTGCGGCCTCGTGCTTTTATATGGTCACGGAACTCCTCGGTGACTTCTAATATCCTTATAATTTACAGTAGGGGGTACATTATTCACTATATAATTTACAGGTTTTTCATGGACAAGTCGATTGTAAATGTATCTCTTTAATTGCAGCTCAAAAATCGAACATTTAATGAGTAATATAGCAGGTGTTCACCTAGAACACAACGTGATATTTTGACTCCAAAATTTGGAAGGTTTGCTAATACAATCACTGATATTTAAATGTATAATTTACACATATTAGTCTTTAAATACATCTCTAATAAATTCAAATATTTGTCAAAATAATTAAACTGCATTACAGCATCACATTTTTAGCCAGTAAATAACACTATGCTTTCCCCCTTGCTGGGCCTTTAAATGAACAGGAGGTTTAAGTAATATCATCCCTTCTGATTTAACCACCTACTGATGTTCCCAGATGGAATTTTTACATTAGAAAATTTTAAAGCCATAAAGCGGCAGTATAAACGGACTCTGCGAAATTAAAATGATAGGTCTGATTGACAGAGCAGATATGACAGACATCAGGTCACAGTGGGTGTTCACTGTGGCACAAACTGAGTATTAAGCTGCTCCATATGTTATTGAATAATAATGAAGTGAGACTGAAATGTTATTGTGTATGCGTAGGTTGGCAAAATACAGTATAAAGCAAGATGCTATTTATATTTTCTAAGAACTAGAAGTTTTTCTTAATTTAATAGAACAGCAACAATATATACATATGATTTACATTTGGCAATGCCAGTATGATTTAGTTTCAGGAAAGCTGGAAAGCCTGATGTGATACTTCTATTGTATTGTCACAATAATAAACATATTGATCCATCAGTAGAGATGGGCAAACTTACTAAAGTTCGATTCCTTTTCGAACTGCCGAACTTCAGAAAAAGTTTTTTCAAAAACAAACCCATAAAAGTTTTTTCAAAAACAAACCCATTAAAGTCAATGCAAGGCAAATTGTTTGAAAACAGATTAAATATGGTTGAAATTGAAATGGTAACTTACTGTACATGGCTTTGGGACCTTGAAAATTGTCTGGGGAACACATACAAAAAATGATTTTATTCAGAGTATGCATTGTGCAAGGTAAAGAAGGGAAAGGGAAAGGCTTCATTGGAACAGCACCATTGAGTTATCATTGATTCACTGCAGTTTGCCGCCACATTGTTGAGGAGCCAGGCAGGCAAACGGTTTGTAACGTGGACTTTTACTTTAGGTTAGGCAGGATTGACCCAGAGCTGAAAACATTAGCCACAGAGTAGCTGTTGCAGCTGTATGAGATGGTAAGACTAGCTGACACCACAAAGGTGCCTGGTGGAGAGAGAAAGAAGGGCAAATATGGAGTTTTGCTTTGGGCCAAGCAGGATTGACCCAAATTTGAAAAATAATTAGCCACTGAGTAGCTCTTGTTAGCAAAAATATTTGCTGTAGCATAGCTTAGTCAGCCATGATTATATGGCCACACACAACTGTCCCTACACTTGAAAAATTAGCCATTTCCCAGCTTAAATGCAGCAGAGCAAGGTAGGACCATTAATGGCCCTACCAATAGAAAGAAAATAGTCATGATCTAAGCCTCTAGGTGAAAAAGAAGACGAAAGGAGCATTACCGATATTCAAGGGCATCAGCAATAGGGGTGCAGAAATGAGATGTAATCCACACCTCCTTCATCTTGATGAATGTCAGGTGGTAATATTCTCAGTTACAACATCCCCTGCTGCACTGAAGGTCCTCTCTGAAAGTACGCTTGATGCTGGGCATGAAAGGACCTCAACTTCCAGCCTCACCATCCAGTAGTCCAGTGGATCCTCAGTCTCGGTGACCTGGCGACTGAGGTGTTGCCTGGTAGAGTTGCCAGTAGATGTGCCTGGCAACTGTGGCTGGAAGAACAGGCTGAAGTTAGCTGCAATGCTACCTCCAGTGCTGCTGCTCCTCTTCTCAGGCACAAGGGGACGTCCAACATCTGGTGCTGTAGGCCCTCTGTGATGCGGAGATGAACTCAGACACTTTACTCTTATAGCGGGGATCCATAAGGGTGTCCACCCAGTACTGATCCTTCTCTTTGATATCCTTAATCCTGGGGTCCTTGCACAGGCATTGCAGCATAAATACAGCCAAATGCCGCAAACTGCTTGATGCAGAGAACCCCGTGTCAGGTTCAACCATGAATCACATGTAGTACTTGAGAGGTTTGAGACATCCTCCAAGAGGAATCCCCCATTTCCTCTTGGTCCAGGTCACCTAAATCCCCATCCTCATCATTAGATGGCTGCTCCGCACCATAATGCCCAGGCTCAGAAAGCACCACAGTGTCTGTGTCCTCCTATTCCAGTAACTGCTGCTTAGCAGCTAGTGCCCTGTTGAGTATGCCGCACAGGGTGTGCTCAAGGAGGAACACTAGTGGGATGATATTTGTGATGGTGTCTTCTCAAATGGCTTAAGCACACCACAGGCAAACCGAATCAGCTGCCACTGCCTGGGTAAGAGCAAACCCAGGTCCCCAGAGCCCGCTCTTGCCTCGTACTCATACAAGTAGTCTCTTCTGGAGTAGCTTCAGCAGAATCATAAGACTATAGTCCGGTTGGACTACCAGATTGAGTACGTATGCCAGGCAAGGAACATGTGTGACTTTGCCCAAGTGAAGGGCAGACAGGATGTTGGTGGCATTGTCAAACACACCCTTGCCTATTGAGAGGTGGTGTGGGGTCAGCCACCTCTCAGCCTGCTCTTGCGGTACTGCCAGAAACTCTGCCCCGATGTGGCTCCTATCATCAAGTTATAGAAGCTGCAACACTACATAGCAATGTCTCACCTGGCAAGCATAGGCTCTGGAAGGGCAGGGATCTGTCTGGGAAGAGGACTCACCAGATGAGGAGGGGGGCGGAGACTGGAGGATCACCAATGTGTGGTTGTACCACCATCTCCCCACTTGTACCCCATGCTTCATCTCTGCTGGCCCATTGGGCACTTAATGAGACATAATGCCCCTGGCCATGCTTGCTGGAGAGGCTGGGCTTGGGGGTGACTGCAGGACAGTTTCTGCCTCTGCTCCAACAACTGGGGAAGAGAGACCTGCCATGCAAAAACAGTACCTGCATCCCAGGAGCCACACGTGTTACTCTCCAGATAGTGTCCAGTGCTCTCTACACCCGGCAAAGTATCTGTCTCCTCCATGGTGCCAAACATAGATCCAAAAGAACACCAGACGGACTACCGGACTCCAAGTAGAAGTTAAAACTTCATCTTTATTGGGAAATTAAAATCACAGGAACCTCACATTAACCACCAAATGAACACACAGAAACTCCACCCTACATGTTTTGTGGCATAGTAAGCCACTTCCTCAAGGGCTCCTTTTTTTTATATGGGTCTAATTGGCTTCCCCACTTATTGTTTCCCGCACATTCAGGTACAATTGTATAAGCTTTTTTTTGGTGTACTCTCTATTATATTTAGTGCTTTTTAATTTCTTAGAGCTTTTAAAATATTTACACATTTTACATGCCACATTTAAAACTTCCCTGACAAGTCAACCAAGTTGCTGTTCCTCAACAGCTTAAATCTGACTTGGATAAGCTTGGAGATACAATTGAAACTATAGTTTGATTTCTCCTAAACACCAATTTGGGTTTATTCTCCAAATACCCTCCAAAATTGGATTCATTTTCAAAACTGACCAATGTTTCTGTACAATTCTTCTAAGATGTTTACTACCTCTGGAGAATTTAGTAACAAAAAGGGGACTGTTCATACTCTTCACACCATCCATATAGTCATTCTTTTTCATTTGATCCCTTTTGGTGAGGAGCGTCGAACGATTAGCTCCAACCGCTCTCTCATACGCACTCCTCACCATTTCTGTTGGGTAACCTCTGGCTAACAAACGATCCCATAAGGCCATGGCTTTCTCTTGAAAACACTCCAAGGTAGAACAAACTCTCCTATATCTCAAGAATTGACCATAAGGTATGGCACATATCACAGAGCGGGGGTGACAACTGTCAACAGGGTGTTCCTAGTGATAGGTTTATGATATATAATTGTCACATTATCACCCACCACTTTAAACTCAATGTCCAAAAATTCCATAACTTTCTCACTTGTTATTATTGTGGAGCTACAATAATCAATGAATTTATCTAGAGTACTGGTCCCAGGGACATGGTCCTTCCAAATGATCACATCGTCTATATATCTATAGAACTCTACTATATTCTCTTTGTACACATTGGATTGACCAAAGATATGTTCATGTTCCCAATAACCCATAAAAAAGGTTTGCTTATGAGGGAGAAACACACCGAAGGTACAGGTCATGTGGTTAATGAACTCCTGAACAAGAGGATTAGAGTTCATGTCCACAGTAGGAAGGTGAGGGGGGGGGGGGGGGGGGGGGGGGGGTTAGTCTCTCACAGAATATTCCTTAAAAGCGTAAAATTCACACACATAAAGCACAGAAAGTTCAAAAAGCGCAAAAAAACCCTCTCTCCAACTCCTACATGAAGTTATGACACACACTGAGGGTTTAGATCATCGTTCTGTGTGTCCCCTCAGATCTCTCTGAGAGGTCCTTTTATTCAGACTTTTAGGGATGTACAGAATTGAAGGGATGAGATAATAGATACATGTTTACACTTGTGATTGCCGAATATCATACATGTGATGTGATACAGTCACTGCCCTTCACTTAATTACTTGTTATTGCCAAGTGTGTTGTCAATTGAAGGTTAAGTCAATATAAGCTAAACCCACTATAAACAAGAAACAATAGGTAAGGGTCCTTGCTGAAAGAATTAACCATTCTAGAATTATATAATGTTAATCCTGGAACTTCAACAAAAGATACTGCTAAGGATGTATATTCAGCTTTAGACAGTAGTGATACAGAGTGATCACAGGTGTCATCAAGAGTTGCGGTATCCCTTGTTGTTTTTCTGAGAGCTGACTCATCCAGTGTCTGAGATTGATGTTGAAGTTAGAATTGGGTTGGAAGTTCATTGATGCCTGTCCTTCCTGTGCTAGTTTAACACACCGAGCTCAAACCCACAAAGGACCTGAAGGAGAGAACACAGCAGCATGACCCCGCCCCACTAGATGGCACTAGACCATGCCATTTCAAATCAGGTAGTTGTCTGTAATATACCTGTGGTTGTGTAGATTGAAAGTGAACAATACAAGATTAAACTCTTCTTGAATAGCCCTGCAACTAGTCAACAATTTCACATTTTTTTATTTTTTTCTAAAAAAAGTATTAAAGGGACTGTAAACTCCCATAATCCATCAAAATAACTATTTGTCATTCGTTTCTATTATTCACACTGTGAATAATAGGACGCTCGGGGGACCTGGAACTTACCTTACCGCCGCTCCACTGCAAGCCGCTCCTTCACTGAAAGCCGCTCTGTCCCGACCGTGCGCTCTATCTTAGGCGCATGCGCGCCAATACAAAAGATAGGGCACGCGATCAGGAGAGAAGCGGCTTGCGAGTGGAGCTCGGTAAGGTAAGTTCCAGGTCCCCCGAGGGTCCTATTATTCACAGGGAGGTGAGAATAAGCGTTCTCACCTCCCTGTAAATAATAGAAACGAATGGCAAATAGTTATTTTTATGAATTTAGTGTTCCTTTAAATAGCCTAATGTTCTTTACCTAATTCATACAGTGCTTTTAGTTAGTGTCTATTGTTCTACCAAAACAGGGTCAGAAGTGAGCCCCTTTAAGGAAAGGGCAGTGTGGGACATTGTTAAAAGTCAAGGCTTAAAGGACAATTATACTCACCTTCCCTCCGCTCCGATCTTCATGTAGTAACTTTTACCCAGGGTGAGGACCTGAACCGCTAGGTCCTCACCCCGGGATTCACAAAACCTTCAGCAGCGTGTTGCAGCAACGCTGCTCTTGTAGGCTCCGCCCCCTCCTCCCCGTCGGCGACGAGGCCAATAGGAAGGCACGCTCTGCAACAAGCGTGCCTTCCTATTGGCCTCGTCGCCGACGGGGAGGAGGGGGCGGAGCCTACAAGAGCAGCGTTGCTGCAACACGCTGCTGAAGGTTTTGTGAATCCCGGGGTGAGGACCTAGCGGTTCAGGTCCTCACCCTGGGTAAAAGTTACTACATGAAGATCTGGAGCGGAGGGAAGGGAAGGTGAGTATAATTGTCCTTTAATGCAAGAGGAATTACATGGAATGGATTGCGGCATATTTTACCTTTTCTGCACTTTCCATATACTGAATAACAATGCACAGGTATTCAAAAGTGACACAATACCATTTGTTGATATAAAGGTAAAATAAAGGTAAATATGTGTTCTTTCATAAAGACTACTAAGTATTCTGACTACAATAATCTATAGGTTAAAAACAATTCTCAAAAATGTATAATGCTAAAAAATAAAAGCTAAAACATGTACGTACGTATGGGGAAAAATAAATCCATAACAAATCTTATAATTTAGTAACATACATTAAATAAAACATCTTTGACACAAATTGTATCATATAACTGTCCTGATTATATGACAAATTTAAAATATAGTTATCAAAGTGTTTCACAATGTACATACATTATTTTTTTTTTTAAATCTAATTATTATTCAAAAATGTCATTAAAAATACCAATTTCTAAAACAGATAATCATTTATAAACTTTATAAACCTGCGCAGGATTTTTACATTTCCAATAAACTACAGTATTTAGGTGAAGAAGGAATCTGAATAGAGAGTAGACTGATTAGTTAATTAGCTCATATTATAACATGTTTAATCAACCACCAAAAAATAAATACACTATATAGTAACACTCAAGTTAATATACCCAGACTATTATTTCTAAAGTTTATGCTAAAAACATGAATGTTAGTAGTCCATGCACATGCAACCAATAACAAAAATGTAGCTTCTTAGCATGATCCCCGGGTTTCTCCATGAAATGAAATGTAAATTTTCCTATAAAAGTACAAAAATATTAGAATCCATTCAAAAAAATAACATTGCGGTTAATGGCAATCTTATTACACTCTAATATATGGAACAGATTTTCATAAAAAGTGAATCCTTCTGATCTAATACACTAATGAACTAAGTTTACTATTTTGATATTAAATTCCTATTCAGTAAAAGTTGGTAACTGATAACTCTAATGGATAGCTAAGGTTGCTGGGAGTTGCAGTCCTGTGCATTTACACAAGATAAAGAAAAAGAAAAACCATTGTGTTTGAGTCAAATAGATTGACCCCCAAGGACTGTTAACTAAATTTCACAGTTTTAATTGGCTATCCAAAGGGCATCTCTATATGGTCCAAGTAGGTAAATATGGATTTATGAAGTTAGTCTAGGGATAGACAAAAAAGCTTTGTGATTTAAGGTTCATTAGGTTTAGGTGTTTACCCTTCTGGAATAGGGGCAGGAATATAGAATAACTCTATTTAGAAAAAACAAAACAAGAACAGTTATGACAATGGTATGTCAGGTATGTAGGTTATGGTAAACATGTAAATGACCTTGCTTACTTAAATAACTTTTGTTTAAGTAGAACAAAGGTTAACATAAGTTTAGCTATCTTGATGACAACCCTACACAAATCTTCCCCACTTTCACATCACATTGATCTAAAAAAACTAATCCATCTTGCATTATTTTGTATTGCAATGAATATCTCCTCTATAACTGTAATATTTCTATCTCTAATTCCAGTGCTGCATTTTAAAATTTTAAATCTCCCAACCAACTAATTTACTGCATATTTACCTACAGACATAAACATTACCAACATTTATTGAATACGTTACCAAACATTTTCAGAAACAGGGTTTAACTTTGGGTTTAAAGTTATTGATCCATTTCTCCTTAACAAGGAATTACTTCTGCCATTGTGGTCTAGTCATGGGCAATTGAGTTGTACAATTCTTGTTATTTTGTTCATCTGAGTTATTACTAGTAACAGAAGCTGTCTGGGCTTGTCTCTTTCCGTGAGAATTCTTAGCAATACCTTCCAACGTGGTTGGAAGGCTTTTCATTCATGTGATCAAAGTAATGTATACTAAAACCCCTTTGTTTATAAAGTATGCCAGTGTGCAGATAATATGATATTGTATGGGGCCTAGGAATGTGCATTGATTATCTTTTCTATGTTTGTGTATATATATATATATATATATATATATACTGCCTTTGTTGGGGTTTTTTAGCGCCGGACTCCTGGAAGGAAGGGTGGGCCTTCCCATTCCACCCAGGTACACACCGGGGTTTTTGGGAAGCAGAGAGGAGCTCTGGTAAAGATTTGCATATCAGAAGAAGTTGGGGCAGTATGTTGGGGATTGTGGTGTAGGAAGGGTGTGTGATGCTGACATCCTGCCCCAAAGATGTTTGAATGCACTGTGAGGGAAAGAAAATATACACAGTTAATGGCTGATTGTTTCGTTTTGCCTACGAAGTGGGACTGTGCTGATTAAGCTGGACTTTATTTATGTTAAAGGACTCCAAATCTGATGTAAGCTTTTTCATTTACTTATTCCTTTATGCTGGAACAAAGTTGTGTAAGTTACCTCTGCAAATAAAAAGGACTGTTGTTTTATAAAACTGTGTACTGCGTGCTGGCTGCGACCCCTCTAAACTTCACAACTGGTGCTTGGATGCGGGCAGCACAGCACTGCAGGAAAAGCTCAGTTTAAAGGTGCCATTTAAAGGGCCAGACTCCTTGTCTGCATTATTGAGGTGTTGGTAAAACAGTTGGCCTTGGCAACTGTGCAGTTGCAGCAGAGCATGGTAACTCAGCAGGCAAGCATGATAACGCAGCAGCAAGCCACAGACGCACTGCGAGAAGCCACAGAGGCACAGTCCAAAATGCTGGCTGAGGCAGTGCAACAGCTAGTCCAGGGGAAAGAGGCAACAGGAGTTGCTCCTAGCCATCAAGCCATGATGAGTGCCAGCCACTATCTGCAAAAACTGACACCCACCGATGATGTGGAAGCCTTTCTGAAAACGATTGAAAGGACAGAAGAACGGGAAGGATGGCCGAAAGACAAATGGGATGGTCTCCTTGCCCCGTTCCTGGCTGGGAAACCCCAGAAGGCCTATTATGACCTTACCCCTGCAGAGCAGAAGTCCTTAACTGTGATCATCTAATGATTGGTGAAATTGATACAGTAATAAAACCACTCAAGGTAATTTGTACCCATGGAGATACAAAAACATATCATGTAGTGCCTGTGTCAATTGTAACTGACTGTGGAACAGTTGACCACAGCGTTGGGGTGGTAAGAAACCGGATGTGTCAGGGGATATTGGGACGAGACTTTCCATTGTTTTGGGAACTTTGGGAGAGTGTAAAAGGGAAAGGGTTTAAAGGTGCAGAAACTGATGTACAAAGTCCGATTGAAGTAGACCCTGAGAATGTGTTGTTACCAAATTGTGAAAATGTGACTGACCATGTCGGGGCTCTGAGCTGACCTCTGAGGTATAATATAGTATAGTATTTGAGGTTGAATAAAGACATACGTCCATCCAGTTCAACCCATCTAGCAATATCCTCATTTCCTGCCTAACTGTTGATCCAGAGGAAGGCAAAAAAAAACCACCAAATTTATGAAGGGGGGGAAAATTCGGAAATTTCCCTGGATCATCTCTACTTTATGTATCAATACCAGTAACTTGCAACATTCCTTGTCTGCAGAAACTCATCCAGCTTTTTTTTTTAAACTGACCAATGAACCTGCCATAACAACGTCCACTGGAAGACAGTTCCATAGCTTTACCTTTCTCACAGTGAAAAACCCATTCCGAGAGGTGGGGGAGGATTCCCTATTACAGGTCATGCTGGGAGAAGATGATGAGGAATCTTCTCCCCATGCTGTGATCCCCGACCTGGATGTGTCAAAAGGTACCTTTATTACGTCACAGATGCGGGATCTAACATTATCCCATGCTAGAGAACAGGTATCTGTGGTGAATGGGGTATCCTAGGAACCTGGGAATGAGGAGAGATTCCCTCATTTTTCAGTTAATAGGGATCTGTTGTATCGGGTTGCTAAATTCCGGGACGAGGTTGTGGAGCAGTTGTTAGTACCTCAATCATTCCAGAGGATGGTTCTGGATTTGGCGCATAATGAGGCCTTGGGGGGTCACCTGGGGGCTGAGAAAACAGAGGCGCGGATAACCGACAGGTTTTATTGGCCTGGGCTAAAGGCCGAAGTAAAGAATTATTGTGCTTCCTGCCCAACCTGTCAGTTAACTGCGCCAGTATCCCATTTTCGAAACACTTTGGTACCCTTACCAATAATAGAGGTACCATTAGAGCGCATTGCCATGGACATAGTGGGACCATTAGTAAAATCTGCCAGGGGACACCAATATTTCCTGGTAATACTCGATTATGCCACTCGCTACCCGGAAGCATTTCCTTTGAGAAAACCTACGTCCAAAGCCATAGCACGAGAATTGTTTAATATGTTTACTCGGACAGGATTTCCCAAGGAAGTACTCACGGACCAAGGAACTCCGTTTATGTCCAAAGTAATGGTTGATATGTGTAAGCTGTTCCAGATAAAGCAGTTAAGAACATCTGTCTACCACCACCAGACAGATGGGCTGGTTGAACGGTTTAATAAAACGCTAAAAATTATGCTTAAAAAAGTAATTTAAAGGGATGGAAGATTGTTTACTGTCGGCTGTGATGTTTGCTATTCGGGAGGTATTTTTCCCATTCGAACTGGTGTATAGGCGCAGACCTCGAGGGTGGCTTGATTTGGTAAAAGAAACCTGGAAAAGTGAGTCCATTCCCCATAAAAGTGTGGTGGAACATGTGTCCCAGTTGCAAGAACGCATTGCCAAGGTAATGCCCCTGGTCAAGGAACACTTACTGGCAGCCCAGGAAGCGCAAAGTCGAGTGTACAACCGGTCAGCAAAAATTAGACAGTTTCAGGTGGGAGACAGAGGGGCAGTATTGATCCCTACCATAGAGAGTAAATTCTTGACCCGGTCGAGATTATTGAAAAAGTGGGGGAAGTAAACTATAAGGTCCATCAGCCTGGTAGATGGAAACCCTATCAAATTTACCATATAAATTTGTTGAAGCCCTGGAAAGAGAGAGAGATTGCTCCAGTTATGGTGGGTGGGAGTATTATACCACAAGTTAGCATTGAGGATGTTAAAATAGCCCCCACTCTTTCGAAGTCACAGGTCCAACAGGTAAAGGAGTTTCTCCAGAGAAACAAAGGAATATTTTCTGATTTGCCTGAGCTCACTGGTATGATTGAACACAACATTATTACTGAGCCCAAGGCTAAAGTGTTTGTCAAACCGAATTCCAGAGGCCCGCAGAGTGGCCGTTTCTGAGGAGGTAAAACAAATGTTGGAATTGGACGTTATTGAAGAGTCGCAGAGTGAATGGTTGAGCCCAATTTGTGTTGGTACCAAAGCCCAACGGAACGCTGCGATTCTGTAATGACTTCCGAAAGTTAAATGAAATTTCTAAATTTGATGGATATCCCATGCCACGAGTGGATGAGCTGATCAAAAGATTAGGTCCTACCCGCTACATCACTACCTTGGCAAATACCCTTGGCCAAAGATGCCTGAGAGAAACATCATTCTCTACACCAGAAGGTTACTTTCAGTATAAGAGAATGACGTTTGGACTACAGACTGCCCCTGCCACATTTCAAAGAGTCATGGACAGGTTGTTGCGTCCACACTAGAGATATGCGTCCATCTATTTAGATGACATTGTGATTTTTAGTGCAGACTGGGAATCCCGTCTTCCAAAGGTCCAAGTAGTCCTGGATGCACTAAGGAGAGGGGATTTCACAGTTAACCCTGAGAAATGTGCCCTGGCTATGGAGGAAGCGAAATACTTGGGGTACATTGTCAGAAGAGGGTTGGTGAAACCCCAAATCAATAAAATTGAGGCTATCCAGAAATGGCCCCATCCCCTCAGTAAGAAGCAGGTTCGGGCTTTCCTGGGAATAGTGGGGTACTACAAACGATTTATTCCCAATTTCTCTACTTTGGAAGCTCCCTAACTGACTAGATAAAAGGTCACAAGTCAGTGATGATACACTGGACTGCAGAGGCAGAGAAAGCTTTTTTGGAGCTAAAGTCCATTCGTGGTTCAGGCGGATGCCTCAGGTGTTGGGTTGGGGGCAGTACTGTCCCAAATAATTGATGGAGAAGAACATCCTATAGTTTTTCTCAGTCTGAAGCTGGCGGCTGCTGAGAAAAACTACGTGGTGGTGGAAAGGGAGTGCCTGGCCATAAAATGGGCTCTGGACTCCTTGCGATATTATTTGTTGGGCAGGAAGTTCAGGCTGATTTCTGACCATGCTCTCCTAACCTGGATGAAAAGGAACAAAGGTACGAATGTCAGAGTGTCCAGGTGGTTTCTCTCTCTCCAAGAGTTCAACTAACACAGGCCTGGTAAAGTGCACCAGAATGCTGATGGCCTTTCCAGAGTTCACTGCTTGCTGGTTCAGAGTGCCTCCACCTCCTCTGGGTTGAGGCAGAGGGGGGGATATGTAGGGGACATCACGGTTGGGTACTGGATGGGAGATATGTGTCTCCATTATTTGTTCTCTGGTCCCCTTAAGAGCTTCTTGTGTACCTGGGAAGGGATCCAGGTAGTGTTTGGCAGCAAGCTAGTTGCTGCCTTTGTTGTTTTTTTTAAGGGCCGGACTCCTGGAATGGGAGGGAAGGAAGTGTGGGCCTTCCCATTCCACCCAGGTACACACCGGGGTTTTGGGGAAGCAGAGAGGAGCTCTGGTAAAGATTTGCATATCAGAGGAAGCTGGGGCAGTATGTTGGGGATTGTGGTGTAAGAAGGGTGTGTGCCACTGACTTCCTGCCCCAAAGGTGGTTGAATGCACTGTGAGAGGGAAAGAAAATCTACACAGTGAACGGCTGATTGTTTAGTTTTGCCTGCAAAGTGGGACTGTGCTGATTAAGCTGGACTTTATTTATGTTAAAGGACTCCAAAGCTGATGTAAGCTTTTTCATTTACTTATTCCTTTACACTGGAACAAAGTTGTGTAAGTTACCTCTGCAAATAAAAAGGACTGTTGTTTTATAAAATTGTGTACTGCATGCTGGCTGTGACCCCTCTAAACTTCACTATATAATTTATATAAAAGGTAAGTGTAACAACAGCACTCCACTTGATAAAGATTATAAGTTTGGTGCACGCACTAGTGAGGATAACCTGTACTCCTCCACTAAACATAGAAAGGAAACAAATTTGTGCCGCACTCGTTGAATATTTATTCCTCTTAAATCATCATATTCAGGTAAAAAAGTATCCACTACCTTTCTCAACCCATATTAGAATGATGTAGATTATCAATTTATTAACTATCCTTATAAGGCCTGTGCAAAACACCTGACCTTGTCACATGATATGTATCAATTAAAACAACAAAGCATCCATATATAAAACAGTCCAACATGGAGTTAAATATAAAAGACACAATTATCAAATATATGCATAGAGGTCATAGTCTCTGTTAAGACCATTTGGCCACAGAGTGTTGAGTTCATGAATCCAAAAGACTTCTCTTTGTCTCAACCTTAAAATCCTATCACAATATTAAAAGTGTTACATTTCAGATTAATTTTCAATCGAATAGGAAAATTTATTTTTGAAATCCAACAGAGATTTGGAAAAGAATGCAAGATCAGAACTTTAAAGGCTTACCAAAATTTACCAACAGTGAATGAAGAGTGTGAAGCCTTCATTATTTTAGACAGGGAAATGAATGATCAATTCAGGATTTCCAGCATTCGATGCCCAGCACATAAATCATCTATTTCTTTCAAATGGGACATACAATCAATATCCTGACATATATTATAGCCACTTCTCTGCTTTCAATATCAAATGCATTAGCTATTTGATTAAATGATTGATATATTCATTTTGCTTGAACAAAATCCTCTGTAAATATCTGTTAGGTGGGACTTTTTTGGTTTTACTTTGTACATATCATCAATTATAGCTAATATGAGTTATTATGTGATGTTGAAATACTGTAAATACAATTAAGAATTACAGTAAGTACTCAAAGGGCAACACTTTCCAGATATCATTTTAATGGGACTACTAAAAATTTTTTGTTTGTTTAATTCCATTATACCATAGTTACACAATGCTAGTGCTCCTACAGCATTTGACAGCTCCACACACCTATGCATCTTTTGCAATGCAGAGTAATTCAGTCTAACTTGAATGTACTTTAACCCTTTTCCCTGCCACAGATCGTATATTCACGATCTGTGCAGAGAATGCTTTAACTGCCACAGATCGTGAATATACGATCTGTGGCTTCCCCTTTAAAAATGAAAAAACACCGCGCGCTAGGGCCGACCCGGGGGCAGCATTCAGCTGCCCCCCTATCCCCCTCGACCCCCCCTCGGTTGTGTCCAAATCCGAGGGGGGGATCGGGAGTTATCTTACCTTTTCTGCCGTGACCGTACAGGAGCTTCTGGTCCCACGTGGATGAAGAGGAGGAAGCGGAAAGGGAGACCCCGGTGACGTCACGGAGCTTCCTCCTTCACCGGGGTCTCCCTTGAAGTGGTAGGAGACTGCCCCTGGTGGTCTAGTTGAGGTACTGCAGCTTGATCTCAATTTGATCATGCTGCAGTACCTAGTATAGAACAAGCTGTCAAGCTGCCAGCTTTTCTATACATTTTGTGAATGGAACTCAAAGTTCCATTCACAAATAGGATTTTTTCTAAGTCTTTGCTACTTAGCGAAGACTTAGAAAAAAAATGGGGACAGAGATCAATATTTGGTGATCACTTCTGATCACCAAATTATTGATCTTTGCCAATGAATGAAAAATCACTTCCTGGAAAATGATTTCCGGGAAGTGATTTTTCCGATCGGATTTCGAATTGGAAAACGGGCATTTATGCCCGTATTCCAAGTTCGGTATCATTCCCTAAGATGATCTGATGATTATCTTTGGGAATGATCGGGGAAAAAAAGGGGAAATACACACAAAAAAATTCTTAAAGTGATACACACACCCTTTTTTTTTTTACCCTAAAACTATAAATTAGAAAAAAAAGTTGTCTTCTCCAAGCTCCCCAATGTCCCCAGTGATATCGGTAAAGTAAACGCGGATACTTATTTGTTCGATTTCAAGGGAAACTAAGCCTATATTTTATAAGGAAATTTTGCAGAGGTACCAAATAAAGACCGTATTGAATTTTTAGGATCAGTAAAGTGTGCAAAAACGTGTGTGACTCTCCATACTAACCGACTTCACTAAAATACCACTAAAAGGGGGAGAGTGTGTGTGTGGGGGGTGGGTTGTGGCGTTTTTAAAAAATTTTCTTGTAACTGCACTTCTAAATGCGTCCCATTTGAGCTAGTTGGTGGCCTCGTCTCTGTTTGCACCCACGCAAATGGCACACCGTTTGATTCAAGACATGTGGGAGATTGCTATTTAGTGGGGTTTTTTGCTGGTCAAGTGGGTTTAGGTAGGATTTCAACCCTTGAATCATCTCATTTTATTTTTCACAAAATCTCGTAAAAACACCGAGTTCTTTGGATCGCTGGGTCTGGAATTCTTCATGCATGTATGAAAGCATGGCACCGTAACGTAGCTGAAGGCGTGTAGATTCCAAAAATATATAGTTTGTGGAGGGAATTTCCATGTTTCGGGACTGTTTCCTTAGAAAAAGTGTAGGCTGTTCAAATTACAGAGCACTTTGATTTTTTCTTGTAATTGCATTTGTGCATGCGTCCCATTTGAGCTAGTTGGTGGCCACGTCTCTGTGTGCATCCACGCATATGGCATACCGTTTGATTCAGAACATGTGGGAGATTGATATTTAGTGGGGGGGTTTATTTGCGGGGGGCATTTCAAAGTTTTGGGGCTGTTTGAAATTACAGAGCACTTTCATATTTTTCTTGTAATTACACTGGTGCATGCGTCCCATTTGAGCTAGTTGGTGGCCACGTCCCTGTGTGAATCCACGCATATGGCATACCGTTTGATTCAGGGCATTTGGAAGATTGATAATTAACAAGTTTTTTTTACATGACATGGAAATTTGCCATGATTTTTAACTTTGAATTGTATTTTTATAAATTTTTCCTGAAAATCTGGTAAGAAAGCGAAATTGTACACAAAACTGCACCCACACCATTCGTGGTATGCATAAAAGAATCACACCATTGTGTAGCTGAAGGTGTGTAGAGTCCAAGAATATATAGTTTTGGGGGGTATTTCTAATATAGAGGGGTGTTTAGTCTGACAAATCTGAAAAGTTGCTGTAATTGGGCCACTGTTCATTGGCTCACTTTGTGGCTAGTTGATTCCACGTCTGCGTGTGTAACCATACATAGGGCATACCGTTTGATTCAGAACATTTGGGAGATTGATATTTGGTAACTTTTTTTTACATTCCTTGGGGTTTTGGCATGATTTCTACCTTTTGAAGTTGTTTTTGTTCATTTTTTCAGACAAATGCGAATTTCTACGAAGAACTGCGCCCACACCATTGATTGTATGAATGAACAAACTACAGCGTTACGTAGCTGAAGGTATGTAGATTCTGAGAATATATAGTTTTGCGGGGGTATTTCCAAGTTAGAGGGGTGTTCAGTTTGGAAAATCTGGGAAAATGCTGTTATTGGCTCACTGCGCATTGTTTTACATTTTGACTAGTCGCTTCCACGTCAGTGTGTGTAACCACACATATGGCACACTGTTTGATTCAGGACATTTAGGAGATTGATATTTGGTAAGTTTTTTTTACATTACATGGGGTTGGTGTGATTTTGTAACTTTGAAATGTATTTTTCTCTATTTTTCCAGAAAATTGTGTAGAAATGCGAAATTCTACGAAGAACTGCGCCCACACCATTGATGGTATGAATGAACGAACTACAGTGCTACATAGCTGAAGGTGTTTAGATTTCAGGAATATATA
Source organism: Hymenochirus boettgeri (assembly GCA_019447015.1). Classification (NCBI taxonomy): domain Eukaryota; kingdom Metazoa; phylum Chordata; class Amphibia; order Anura; family Pipidae; genus Hymenochirus; species Hymenochirus boettgeri. The sequence continues at coordinate 94,538,107 of CM033472.1, read as the reverse complement.
GTTTGTGGGGGGTATTTCTGAGTTATCAGGGTGTTTTGTGGAAAAAACTGCAGACTGTCCAAATTCGGAGTTGGCTAAATATTTTCGCTGTTTCTGAGCCATCGTGCATTGTCTCACTTTGTGGCTTTTCGCTTCCACGTCCGCATGTGTAACCACACATATGGCATACCGTTTGATTCAGGACATTTGGGAGATTGATATTTAGTAACTTTTTTTTAGATTCCATCAGGTTTTGGCATGATTTCTACCTTTTGAAGTTGTTTTTTGTTCATTTTTTCAGAAAAGTGCGAACTTCTACAAAGAACTGCGCCCACACCATTGATGGTATGAATGAACAAACTACAGCTTTACATAGCTGAAGGTGTGTAGATTTCAGGAATATATAGTTTGTGGGGGTTATTTCTAAGTTACGGGGGTGTTTGTGGAAAAAACTGCAGACTGTCCAAATTCGGAGTTGGCTAAATATTTTCGCTGTTTCTGAGCCATCGTGCATTGTCTCACTTTGTGGCTTTTCGCTTCCACGTCCCGTGTGTAACCACACATATGGCATACCGTTTGATTCAGGACATTTGGGAGATTGATTTTAGTAACTTTTTTAGATTCCATCAGGTTTTGGCATGATTTCTACCTTTTGAATTGTTTTTTGTTCATTTTTTCAGAAAAGTGCGAACTTCTACGAAGAACTGCGCCCACACCATTGATGGTTGAATGAACAAACTACAGCTTTACATAGCTGAAGGTGTGTAGATTTCAGGATATATAGTTTGTGGGGGTTATTTCTAAGTTACGGGGTGTTTTGTGGAAAAAACTGCAGACTGTCCAAATTCGGAGTTGGCTAACAATATTTTCGCTTTTTCTGAGCCATCGTGCATTGTCTCACTTTGTGGCTTTTCGCTTCCACGTCCGCGTGTGTAACCACACATATGGCATACCGTTTGATTCAGGACATTTGGGATTGATATTAGTAACTTTTTTTTAGATCCATCAGGTTTTGGCATGATTTCTACCTTTGAAGTTGTTTTTGTTTTTCATTTTTTCAGAAAGTGCAAACTTCTACAGAACTGCGCCCACACCATTGATGTATGAATGAACAAACTACAGCGTTACATAGCTGAAGGTGTGTAGATTTCAGGAATATATAGTTTGTGGGGGTTATTTCTAAGTTACGGGGGTGTTTTGTGGAAAAAACTGCAGACTGTCCAAATTCGGAGTTGGCTAAATATTTTCGCTGTTTCTGAGCCATCGTGCATTGTCTCACTTTGTGGCTTTTCGCTTCCACGTCCGCGTGTGTACCCACACATATGGCATACCGTTTGATTCAGGACATTTGGGAGATTGATATTTGGTACCTTTTTTTTACATTCCATGGGGTTTTGACATGATTTCGACCTTTTTGAACGTTGTTTGATGTTCATTTTTTTTTAAAATCTGGTAAAAGTGCAAACTTCTACGAAGAACTGCGCCCACACCACTGATGGTTTGAAGAACGGACGTGAGTGTTGGTTGGCTGCAGTTGTGTGTCTTTTGGTCCTGTTATAGTTTGTGGGGGGTATTTTTGAGTTGGGGGGGTGTTTTGTGGAAAAACTGCAGACTGTTCAAATACAAAACTGGCTAATTTTTTTTTGCTGCTACTGACATTTGGCACTGGTCACACTCTGGGTTAGTTGGTAGCCATGTCTCTGGGTACACCCATGAATGTGGCATACCGTTTTATTCGGGAGGGGTTAGGCTTTCATATTTGAGATGCGTTTGAACTTTCCTCCACAGTTTTTAGCTGAAATTCGCATTTGATTTTGTCTCTGATTTTACAGTTGAGGAAAAAAAGGAAAATGTGAGAAAGTAACTTACAATTTGACGAAGAGCTGCGTCCGGGTATCTGCATTTTGATCGAAACTAACCTCACTCGTAAAATCCTGCGAGTGTGTAGTTTCTAAAAATATCTCACTTGGGGGGATAGTTTAGATAATTTGGTAGATATTCTATGTTAACTGTCAGTAGTGGTTACACATTTTAATTTGGTGTAATATTCTAGGAGGTGCAGTTTTAGTTTGGGGGGGTCTCCTGTACAGGAAACGTCGGGTACCTACATATATCTGGTATCGTTGTACTCGGGAGTATCTGAGCTTTTAGAAACAGTAAGATTTTTGTGTGTAACCTTAAGATAACTATAAGTAAAAATGGGAAAAATCCATGAAAATTTGCAAATTTTTCATTTTTTTTACATATTTTACCCATAATTCCAGTAAAATTTCCAGAAAAGTTACAAAATTTTGTTACCATATTAAAGTACACTTTGTGCTGAAAAAAACAATGTATAATATTCCTGATTTACTGCAAGGTTTCCTACTGTAAAATTAGTCTAAAGCGATTAAGGACAAAATCCTGAAAATTCTTCTGGCAGTTAACGCAAAAAAAAATGAAAATCTCCTGGCAGTGAAAGGGTTAAAGGTGAACTGCCTCTATATAAGTGCCTTTTACTAAAAGAACAGTCTTTAAAATGATTCCAGGATTTGCACTGCATATGACTGTTTTATTTGCACTGAATAAGTCACACTCCTGCACTAATACCCTTTCCTTTGTATCTGTATGTTACCCTCCTAATTAGATTGTAAGCTTTATGGGGCAGTGACCTCCTTTCCTATTGTGGTAAGGCTCTAGTACTTATATTTGTTTATATAAATTTATCATTTATACATTTGTGTACTGAACTATTTATCTATTTGTTCCCCTTGTATGGCTTTTTTGTATTTTGTTATTGTACAGCGCTGCATCCCCAAGTGGGGCTTTATAAATAAACTATACATACATACATACATACATACATACATCCTGGATTTATGACAGAGACCTACCTCTTTTCAGTAGTCCCTGTATTGAGGGCACTTTTATGGAGACCACATATATAAATATACTTAAAATACAAAATTAAATTACTAATTCATTTTAAAAGTAACATCTAAAATTAAAAAATGTTGAATTTCACATAGGACTCATATTTTGCACCTAATAACATTTGCTAATGTACTTGATATGGTAAAATACAGTAAAATTACTACCTTGCATTTGCAAGAGTGAGAGATTGTTGTAGAACTAAAGGAACATCGACTTTACTTAAGGTTTGATTCTTTTGACCCCTATGAACAAAGCTAATCTCTAGAGGATCTAAGGCCCATATTGTATTAGTAAATGCTGAAATAGCCATGTTTGTTATTTGAGAGTAGACTCCAATTGGGTATCCTAAATGCACAGCTACTGACTAGTGCTGTTGTGCATCACCTTTGAAGGTTAGAGATGGTCGAACTATTGAAAGTTCGGTCCGTTTTCGAACTTTCGAACTATTGTAAAAGTTCGAAAGTTCGAAAACGGACCCATTAAAGTCTATGGGAGGCAAATAGTTTAAAAAGTTCGAGTCAAATATTAATGGTAACTTAATGTAAATGGCTGTGGGACCTAGGAAATGGTCTGGGGAGCATGTTCCAATATCCAGGACTTTCGTAAAATCGATTTTACTCTCACATGCGCTACTTTCGAGCTTTCGCGTTCGAACGTTCGAGGTAACATGGACATTTTACTTGCAGATTCGATACTCGCGTATAGGCTGTAATGGAGACTTTACTCGCAGATTCGATGTTCGCGCCTAGATACCATGTACATTTTACTCGCAGATTCGATACTCGAACGTTCGAACATTCGACAAATCATCGAAAGTCCGGGAAATATCGAAAGTCCGCATCCGAGATAGTTCGAGAAGTCCGGGTCCGTTCGAACTCGAACAGTTCGGCTCGAACTCGGGTTCAAGTTCGTGTTCTATGCCATCCCTACTCCCAGTGTAAAAATACTAGTATCTCCCAAAACCAAATAAAGGACCATTAAGTCCCCACAGTACACTTCTATGGAGCACAAGCACTGTTTAGCAGCTAAATTAAAAATGTATTCACCATACACAATACACAGTGCAAATATGCAATAATAACTTACTCAAAAAACATCATGACACGGCAATAAATACAGATACAGAGCTCGGGCATCCCCCGCACTATAAGACATAAAATCCAGTGACCGGGAATCCCCCTCCCCAAACAACCCTATGTATGCAGAGTCATGTAAACCAAAGCTTCGTATTAGATGAAGTTCATGCTGGACCAAATACAAAGAGCAAATATGAGCCGGAATGAAAGCTATACTACTCACGTCCCCCGCGTTTACGGCAGTGCTGGACGGGACTTCTACACTGCCCAAGGCTCCCGGCATGCTCCACCGTCTTCTCTGATATAATGTTCCATCTATGCCCACTAGCTTCGTTCGGCTCTTTACCTGTCACTACATGTCACACACAGGGGTGCTGCTCAGTACCAATTCGGTCTCACCCACAAAGTTCAGTCCTGCTTCGTATCAGCTATACATGGGCGTGCAGAAGGATCCCACTCACACGTATAGCTCTCATTCCGGCTCATATTTGCTCTTTGTATTTGGTGCAGCATGAACTTCATCTAATACGAAACATTGGTTTACATGACTCTGCATACATAGGGTTGTTTAGGGAGGGGGATTCCCGGTCACTGGATTTTAAGTCTTAAGTGCGGGGGACGCCCCAAGCTCTGTATCTGTATTTATTGCCGTGTCATGATGTTTTTTGAGTAAGTTATTTTTGCATATTTGCATGGTGTATTGTGTATGGTGAATACATTTTTAATTTAGCTGCTAAACAGTGCATAGAGCTGTACTGTAGGGACTGTATGGTCCTTTATTTGGTTTTGGTATTTGAGAGTAGCCTGACTGAGGTGTTTCCCCAGTCCATCTTGTAAGAATTCTATTGATGCCCTAACTGAAGAAGATAGCAGAGATTAATTCTTCTGAATGCAGCATTCACAAATTATTTTCCAGTTTTCATAATATGAGGCTGATGTGGAACATTTCCTAGAGGCCAGCAAAGTAGCTATTGATTTGTCTGAAAGCCCTCTTTCTTTTATCAATGAGGTGTCAAAAACCAGACCGTTTGAGATAGTTTGTGTATCTCTGGGTGAATAAATGGCCCATATTGGAGGAAATGCCAGCTGAGAGGAAGCTTGAATGACTAGTGTATGACTACTGTAGAAGTTGGACCCAACTGAAATTCTTATGGGCCACCATGGGAGGATTAATTTTACTTTCACTTCTTCCTTAATCTTCCTCAGTAACTTTTAGATCATGGGGAATGGAGGGAAAATGTACATCCCGTTATTTGACCATGTTATCAAGAAGGCATCTATTTCTGGGCTTTTTTTTTGTTCTTGTATTTTGAATAACACCTAGGTATCTAGGTGTGGAATACCCCATTTGTGACAAATCATAGTAAACACTTTGAGGTGGAGTTGCCACCCTCCGGATGTAAGTTCTTCTGACTTCTGCATTGGTATTGAGTACTCTGGAAATGTAAAAAATACCCAGAAGGGGAATTTTAGTAAAAACATGGGGGGTTTCAGTTAAAATATCCTTGCAATACTAATCCAATGTAAGGTCAGGGAGACACTCTTCCTACGAAAATGCAACCAAGCAGGGAGTGTCAGCCCAGTTAAATGACCCAAGGTAATTTATTAGGACCTTCCATACTGGGGTTACCTTGACGTGGTTGGAAGGCTTTTCACTTTTATGCATAAAATTGTAACAAACCCCCCCATGTTTATACTGTTTGCACTAGCACAGATATTATGGTATATGGGGCCCAGGAATGAACATTGATCATCTCTTTTCTTGTTTGTAACTATAAAACTTCATCTTTATTGAGCCATAGTAAGATGCCATATATAAGATGTCCATAGCGACTGGTAAATACAACATGTACACAGTGACTGGTAAATACAAATGCCACACAGACTGATATATACAAGATGCCAACAGTGACTGGTCAATATAAGATGCCCACAGTGAATGATCAATACAAAATGCCCACAGTGACTGGCATAAAAAGATGCCCACAGTCACTGGCATATATCAGATGCCCACAGTAAATGGCAAATACAAGATCCTCACAGTGACTGGTAAATACAAGATGCCCCCAGTGACTGGTTAATACAAGATGCTCACAGTGAGTGGTAAATAAAAGATGCCCACATTTATTGGATCCCTACATAACTGGTAAATAAAAGACGCCCAACAGTGACTGGTATAAGCTGCCCACAGTGATATCAGCAGGAACTTGGGGTTAAGGATGGGCAGAAACTTTTCTTTTTTTAGCAAGAGATGTGATTAGATTTCTGCTTCCCTTTACTTTGTGGGTATTCCTCTACCATGTTGTCTTAAAAAAGGTGTTTTATATTATTTAAAAGTTCCAGTCTTGTTTTCTCTAATCTAGGTGGGGGGAGAGAAGAATTTCCTTTTTTGAGGTCTCCCAAAACCAGAGATTATGAACTCTAGGCTCGTGCACCTTCATAATTGTCTTGACTTGAGGTAATAGCTTTGCCATGAAAGGACTGTGTATTGGACTGGGGTTTCCAAGATCCTCTATGAAATGCATGTCCAGGTCTAATTTGCTTGAAATCTCTGAATGGAGCGAAAGAGGAAGCTGGCCTTAGAATGGTCTTGATTGAGGCAGGCTCCTTTTAGAGGTATTTTTGTTTATCAATTCATTTAGTTTTAAGCTGAAAGAAGATTCTTTTCAAAAGGGATTGTAGCTAGACCCTGCTTAGACTGAGCAGCAATTCAGCCGAATTGCTCTCCTCGCATCCATTGATGAGCTTATGGTTTTAGCCGATTGCCTTATGGAGTTGACTGAGGCTTCGCAGATATATTCATTTGCCCATTTGATATCCAATAATAGTTTCAGCATATAATTTTTGGAAGTACCATTCTTGATGGTTTTCTTTTTTTTATGTCTGAAGTCCATATCTTTCTGGCCCTGGCAAAATCAGTAGTGACTAAAGGACTTAAAGGGCATCTATAGTGATTGGTCCATTGCAAAGTTAAATTCATGTACTCTGTGCTGCCTTTATCCTACCTCTGTCAATGACTTTGTTTTTCCATGCTGTCAGATCTCTGTGCAGCACTCCCCCCTTCCCACTCCCCTCTGTTATCTCCTCCATGTCTCAACTCCAGCTAAACGACAAGCTTATCATGTGCAGTAGGAGTTAAAAGTTCAACATCCTGAAAAACACACCCACACACAGTGGCCAATAGAAAGCAAGCTGTCCTGGAGACACAGATCTCTCCGTATCCTGCTAAAATAAAGATCTCTCTCTTTGTGACCCATCATCAATCAGTGAAGTCTATCAAGAAGGGGGGTCAAGTGCAGCCTTATCTCTGCCATCAAAGCTACCTCTCTCCCCCTGCTAATGCTCTTATCTCTATGTTTATTACAGAGCATGGTGGAGGTAGGGACTTGAGCAGGGAAGAGGATCACATCACAGGGATTTGTCAGTACAAGTAGGAGTAGAGGAATGCAATCATGTATTCTTCTAACTTGTGTATCTCAGGACAGAGAGGGAATCTGAAACATGTAAAGACACTCTAGGGGTTGGGGGGAATTATAGAACACATGGAAAGAAAGAAAAAAAGTTAATTTTCCCACTATAGATGCCCTTTAAGTATGTTCCTGAAACAGAATAGATTCTTTTAAGGAGAGAATCACTTTTCCTGTCCATGGGATCTTTTAGAGTGACCATGTCATCATGCAATGTGATGATGGATGCACTAATAATATCATGGGTGAGGGAGCTTTCATCTGATCTGAGTTATTTTTTATGTTTCAAATTAATAGTATCTCCAGGCTTCAAATCATCTTGATATGTTTGCCCCACCAGTCCAGGTTCTGGCTGGGGTTAATTCATAAAAAAAAAAACTCTGCTCATAATTGTCTCAAAATTTTGTCTCCACATAATATACTCCCTCTTAGAGAAGGTTGGTGACACATGTAATGTATGTAATGTTTATCTCTTCTGCTCTAATGATAATTGTGACCTTCTTCACGGTACAGTATCTGGAACTGGTGAAGAGAAAAAAATTATTGTAAATAAATAAATAAAAATCTATGTGCTCTATTTAAAAGACTACTCACCCTCTTGAATCTACACATCTGAATTTATGAAAGCTCACAATAATCCTGAAAAGTAAAAAGGTAAGACATTATAAAGTCTGATTAAAAGCATAAAGTACTAACCTACATGAACCTTACTCACTAAGTCCCGTGCAGGACACAGAAAATAGTCTGCTTACAATATTGTTTAAGTAACTGAGAGAGGAGGCAGGATTGCTGTGATGTAACATGATTGGCTGTCATCTTTTGGTAACAGAACATGCTGCAGCTTCCTTGATTTGATCTGCTCTGCGCTGATGATCATGTGTAGAAGATATACATGTAGACTCCTAGCAACACAAATAAATAAATAAATTACAGAGTATACAAACAAGGGAATAAGTGCAAGCCATTATACAGATAGATAAAAATTAAATTAAATACAATTTCATACATTGGTTAAGAAAGCATATATATATTAATTAAGTATAAATTGATATAAGTGCAACATGCCTCGACACATTAGAAATGAGATCCCTGCCCCAAAGAGCTTACAATCTAAGTATTGTATTGGGCGAATCCATCCACGTCACCCAGATTTTTTTAAATTTACTTTCGCAACCCCTGTGCCTGTAAACTAATTTGAGTAATGGGAGATCATCGTTTTTTTGATCCATGTTTTCAGTTTGGGGCATTAATGTGAGAGCCAGTGTAGAATTACAGTTTTCCTTGCATAAAACTCGTTCCTGCCTGCAGGAACGAGTCTTCATAGCTAGACCAAATTTCTGTGTCCATTACTCCAAAGATGTATGTATTATATTTTTGGTCCCTAATTGCACTTTAATATGGATGTACAACTGCCCAATTTTCTATATATTGGGGATTACATTACCATTTTGTGTCAATGAGCCTAGTGTGTTTATTCCAAAACTCCCCCACTGTGTTGCTCCTGGTAAACCCTATAGCTCAGGTAGCAGCTTGTAGTTCCAAAGTGGAGTGCATTTGTATTGCCCTTCTAGTTTAAGTCTGTTGGCACATTGCCATATCTTGTGGGATTGGCTACTGTATGTAAATTAGTATAGTATAGTATTTGAGGTTGAATAAAGACATATGTCCATCCAGTCCAACCCATCTAGCAATATCCTCATTTCCTGCCTAACTGTTGATCCAGAGGAAGGCAAAAAAAACCCACCAAATTTATGAAGGGGGAAAAAATTCCTTCCTGACTCCAAGTGGCAATCGGAAATTTCCCTGGATCAACTCTACTTTATGTATCAATACCAGTAACTTGCAACATTCCTTGTTTGCAGAAACTCATCCAGCTTTTTTTTGAAACTGACCAATGAACCTGCCATAACAATGTCCACTGGAAGACAGTTCCATAGCTTTACCGTTCTCACAGTGAAAAACCCTTTCCGAACTTGAAGCCTAAACCTTTTTTCTTCAAGTCTTAAGGGATGTCCTCGTGTCCTTTGACATGTTCTATTGGTGAACAATGCCCCAGATAGTTTATTGTATGGCCCGTTAATGTATTTATACACAGTAATCATATCCCCACGCAAGCGCCTTTTCTCCAGCGTACATAATTGTAACTTTTCCAGTCTCTCTTCATATTCAAGCTCCCCCAATCCCCTTATTAATTTAGTTGCCCTTCTCTGAACCCTTTCCATTTCAAAGATGTCCTTTTTGTACACAGGATTCCAAAATTGCACTGCATATTCCAAATGAGGCCTTACCAATGCTTTGTAAAGAGGGAGAATTACATTTTCCTCCCTTGAATCCATACCTCGCTTTATACAAGACAATACCATGCTGGCTCTGGCTGTTGCCGCCTGGCACTGCTTGCTACCTTTAAGTTTGTTATCCACCAAAACTCCAAGATCCCTTTCCAACAGGGATTCACTTAACACAGAGCCATTTATAGTATAAGTAGCACAAGTATTTTTAAGTCCAAAATGCATCACCTTACATTTATCAACATTGAATTTCATCTGCCACTTAGCAGCCCAATGTGATAATCTATCTAAATCCCCTTGCAACGATTGCACATCCTCTGAAGTTTTTAATGGTCGACAAAGTTTTGTGTCGTCAGCAAACACAGAAACCTTGCTGACAATACCCACTTCCAAATCATTAATACATAGATTAAATAGAAGCGGCCCCAACACAGAACCCTGTGGCACCCCACTTAGCACTTTAGTCCATAATGATGAAGCCCCATTAACAACTACTCTCTGCATCCTATTCTTTAACCAATTTTCTATCCATGTACAAATGTGACTCCCCAGACCAACAGACCTTAGCTTATTCATTAGTCGCCTATGGGGGACTGTATCAAAAGCCTTTGCAAAATCCAAGTAAACTACATCTACTGCTATACCAGAGTCTAAATTTCTACTTACTTCCTCATAAAAGCCAAGCAAGTTAGTTTGACAAGATCTATTCCTCCTGCTGGTTACTACTTATAATGTCAGTCCTTGAAACATACTCTAGAACATGTTCCCTTATTAAACTTTCCAGGATCTTCCCCACCACTGAAGTTAAACTTACAGGCCTGTAATTACCCGGCTGTGAACGACTACCCTTTTTGAATATTGGAATAACATCAGCCTTTTTCCAATCCAGAGGCACACCACCGGACATGAGGGAATCAGCAAAAATAAGAAACAATGGCCTAGATAAAACTGAACTTAGCTCCTTAAGTACCCGAGGGTGTATTTTATCCGGTCCAGGAGATTTACTAATATTAACCTTATTTAGTTCTTTCTGTACCATATCCTCGGTTAACCAAAGTGAACTTGAATCTTGTATACCTTTATTGCTACTATACTCTATGATATCTGTACTTGGATCTTCTATAGTGTATACAGAGGAAAAAAAAAATATTCAAGACATTTGCTTTATCGCCATCCTCCGTAACTAACTTATCCCCATTAATTAATGGTGCCACATTCTCAGTCCTCATCTTCTTACTATTAATATACTTAAAAAAATGTTTAGGCTTAGTGATGCTTTCTTCAGCTATCCTAACTTCATTATTAATTTTAGCTAGTTTGATTGCTTTCTTACACTCCTTGTTACAGTTTTTATACTCCCTAAAGGCCCTTTCCGTTCCCTCTGCCTTAAAGGTTTTAAATGCCTTTTTCTTCCTTACCATTTGCCTCTTTACATCAGAATTCAGCCACATGGGCGCGGATTTATTTTTTTTACATTTATTTCCCAAGGGTATAAATTTCGATGTGAATTCCCTTGAACACAGTCCACTTCTGTTCAGTACCTTTACCTGATAATACATTATCCCAGTTGACATTCTAAATTGTGTCCCAGTGCCTACATTCTAAATTGTGTCCCAGTGCCTACAATATGTAATTTTGTTGCATCTAGGTATGCCATAAAGGGTCCAGAACGATATATATACTTCATGAAATCTGAGGCCGTTGGTTGTTGGTTTGAGTTGGTCCAGTATTGAATATATTTTAGTTGTGCTGCCCAGTAATATAAATGTAGATTAGGTAGGACGAGTCCTCCCATTGTTTTGGGAGCCTGGAGTTTGTTGAGGTTTATCCTGGGTCTCCTGTTGTTTCATATAAATGATGTGATTAGGCTATTGAGTTTATGGAAGAAGGATTGTGGTAGGTATGTCAAGGTGTGTTGTATAATATACTAACAGTTGTACCCAGCGTTGCCCGTGTACACATGTGGGTATAGTATTTTTTAAGTGCAGGTGTGTATTTAGCTTAGATGGAAGAGATGGTTGGAAAAGGAAGTATTTAATAGCTATGAGTTGAGGAGGTGACATTGCTTGAGGGAGGTATAACACATATATTTATAGCAAAACTTTATATACAACATTTTTAGCTTTTCCTCTCACTTGGAGCGTAAATATACAAATGTCGTGGTGAACATGCTACATGGAATTTGCCATGGTGAAATTGATTGAAGTTGATGGAACTGAATACCGCAGCACTTGAGTGACTGACGGGCATTATTGTCTTTGAAGCATGTGACGTGCTGGCTCTTTGTCTGTGTTGTTAAAGCCGGGCTTCATTCTGTTTCACTGTCTGAGCTCTGTGTGTTTTTGCTCTATTTTATACACATTAGTTAGCAGTATGTCACTTTGTTTGCACTTTATCCTTGCTCAAGGACCACTTTATATTGACTATTAGATCACAATCAATAAAGTAACTTTCTGGTCCGAAATGAAAGTGCTTTGATGAATTTGTTATTTTAGTTGCAACTATATAAATAGTAGTCCCTTGATGACATGGTTGCAGGGGGCAGGTGTTCAGAAGCGGCCTTTATCTATAGAGACAACTTGATTTAAGTCGCCCATACAAATATGTGAAAGCGTCTGTAAAGGAGCTATAGTTTTCATAGCTGAAAGCCCAGTAGCTGGGGGCTGTATACTCCTAGGAGTACAACTGTTCCTGTCTAAACAAAATAAATATATGATGCAGTGGTTAAACATATAGAGTTTAGAATTCACAACATCAAATTTATTTGGTTGCCAGTTATTTAACTTTGCCATTAATGATATATATATGGATGAAGTACCCAAAGCCATTACGGTGGTTATGCATGTATGTTGATTGTGCAAAGTGTCTCTGGTGTTTAGCTGACAGTCTGGGATTTTGAGAAGTGGGCCCTCCTCTCTTGTACAATAGTATTATATTTAACATATGATCAGTCCATCACCCCGGGAGGGCCACCCCCAACAACAATTGTTTTTAATGTAAGCTCTGTGTCCCCAACCAGGATCCCCCCAGTCCCCACACATACACTAGCGTCGCTGCCCCTTATTTTATTTGGGTTACTGCCCCATTAATAGTAGTAGTGGGTCAAAGATTAGTCATATGATTACAGATTAAACCATCCTCCATAGGTTTTGTTGTTATCAGCTTAATATAAGCATTGTGGTTCTTGTTTATATTTTAAACAGCTCTCTGGTGGGTTTGCCACACAAAACAAACTGCATTTCTCCATAGGTCATCAGAGCATTTCACCAAGGTATCGTAATGTTTCCCAGTTCAGCTATATGTATCCCGTGACAGGTGACTGCATGTCAAATACAGTCATACATGGAATCCATTGTTTACTAAATGTAATCTCGGCCCTGTATAGGTAGAGTTAGGGAGTGATGTGCAAGATTGTCCCAATTAGAGAGACAGGAAGCAGTGGTGGATCGTGAACTTGCAAATATGATTTCTCGCGTTGGGAGCAGATTTAAACAGTGTAACCAAAACAAACTCCAGGTTTAGGGGTTCCTGCATAACATACTAATTTTTTTCCAGTGGGGTGGACATTCCCTTTCATGGCAGGAACCAAATGTTATATCTAGCCAGTGGGTAGCTTCCACTTGGCAGAGTTTTCATGCTGGATGCGGTAAATCATGGTGTAGGGTATGTTAAGTCCACAAAGATACTGTTTTACTGCCATGAAGGTGGCACACTTTTTCTGCAGATCTATAGAGTAATAAGGGAAAAACATGATTGTAGCATTATCAATTCTTATTTCCCCCTTTTCCCTGGCCTTGCAGAGTATTGCATCTCTATCCTTAGCATTCAGTAAGTGAGCCACTATTGGGTGCGGTTGGGAGCCCAGGAGGAGGGCTGCAGAGAACTCTGTGTGCCCTTTCAACCGTGAACACCAGTGAGAGATTATTGGCTTCAAATTCTTCTTTAAGCCAGGTGTCTAGAAAGGTCTCTGGATCACGGCCCTCTGTGCCTTCTGGTATGCCAACCAGGCAAAAATTTCTGTGGCCGTGGGATTTCTAGGTCATCCCCTCGCAATTGCTGAGCCTGTAATTGTTGTTGAAGGGCCACGATTTCCTCTGGGACGTGTCGGACCAGGTCTTCAGTGTTTGAGACCCGGTCTTCCAGGTCCCCCACCCGAGACCCGGGGTTGGAGTTTCTGTACTTGGTCATCTTGGCCAGCAAGTGGTTCTGCTCGTGGTAGATGGGTTTGTAGGTGTCTTTTCCTATAGCACAAGAAAATGATGTGTAGGTGGAGTTTTAGGGTTTAAAAGTTTGTTATTGCATTCACACTCGTTATACCTGAGGAAGGCACAGTGAGTCCCGAAACATTGTGTATGTTGTTTCAATAAAGACTTTTGGATTCACCTGACTAGTGTGCTTCCCCATAATTTTCTTGTGCTATAGAACTATTTGGCCCCTAGAGTGGAGGGCTAGGGGGATTGCCCCTACCTATTTGTCTGGCATACAGCCAACAACGGTGTGCTGGAGTGTGCTCTGGACTTTTGTTGTGGGACCGGTGTCTTTTCCTAGCAGTATATCATCAGCAGGGTTTGACTTTGGGAGAGCTCCTTATCCCCACTTCTGCTCAGAATGCCATGTTGGCCACACACACACCCCATTCAGGGGATATTTTAATTAGCAATGCCCTTTGGATATAGATCTATATTTTTATAATATGCTAAGATAACGGTGTTAGTAGATTATAAGAAGGCGATTTTGTTCTACATTTCTTATTTTCTCATCTAAATTGGCTTGCAAAATCTGTTACATTCAAGCCAAGATTCTTCTTTCCAAGCCTTCTCATTATGGTAAAATGTCCAGCACTTTAATTATCAAAGAGTGAAAAATGAGGCATTCTTTTTTTTGAACTGACATAATAAAGGATGAATATTCAATGTGCTTGCAACTCTTTCACTAAATTAAAATGTGTTCTCGATTAGATATAGTCTCAAATAAACAATGACCAAACCTAAAATGGAACTGAATAAATTCCTCTGGTTAAAGTAAAAAGACTAAGATTAGGTTATACTTATTTTAATAAAAGTCCAATTTCTATTTCTATTGTTTGATAACATGATAATATTAGAAATATGATGTGTGTGTGTATATACAGCACTGACATTTTAAAAATCTTTTTTCTTTTTTTCTTATTTATATATTTAATCTTATTTATATATTAAATATTTTTTCTTTTGTACTGATTCATATGTTTAATCCATCAGCAACTTTTAAGGAGCAATGTGCTCAGACAATCAAGATGTTACACGCATCTTTTTTTATACATATGATGATATATATAACATAAAAGTGTCTTAAATTCCTACAGGAATTGACTTCATAACACATATAATACATACACATTCCCAACCTTTCCTATATATATATTTTATCAGATATAATACAATACCCCATACCTACTACTGTATATATACCGATGTACAGTATTATCTACCATTTCTTTATTCCATGCTATACATAATTTATTACATCTCATGTTATCCATATCTGCAAAGAGAAAAGTGAACAATATGTTCTATAACACAGAACCCGCTAAAATAGTTAATTTATGACCGCAATGGTTAATCGATGGCCGCGATCGTAGATTTATGATCCCCATAGAATACCGTTGCAGTAGTTTACCACCGCATGGTATTCTGTGCAAACGTTTGTTAATTAACAAACTTTTGGCGTAAATGTACAATTGCGCAGGTACGTTTATGACCACCATCGTATTTTACAAATAAATAGTGCCCTATTTATAAAGGCGCTGTAACAGCTTTTAGCAATACCATGTCTTTAAAGATCAGTTTAACAATCGCTAAAATGGTTAATTTATGACCGTGATGGTAAATCTATGACCGCAATCATAGATTTATGAGCCCCTTAGAATACCATTGCGGTAGTTTACTAATGAATGAATGCTCTGCGAAAATGTAAGATTGAGGTCGTACATTTACCGATAACATGCGGTATCGCTAATGTGCAATACCGCAAATTTATAAATATGGCCACTTAAATCCTGATGTGATGTCATGGCCGCTGGGTCCAGGCTCCTCCCCGCTAGGTCTCATCAGCCAATGGGAGGCAAAAGGGAGTGGCTTCTGGGTGTCTTAATGTGTAATCATATGATTACAAGCATTGAGATTTTAACAAACAACAATATAATTATTTAAATTAACAATATCAAAATTGCATTTGGTCCTTCAGCAAACCTATATAAAAAGGTGCAAACCCCCGCAGAACTTAGAAGTCATCAGAGTAATGGCAGAAGAAAGAAGACTTTGGATCAAGAGGTCAGCAACACTAGCGACGTTGATGTTGCCGGTATTGGTGGTGTCACTGGCGGCCACAGTGACATCACCTGGCATTGGCGACATCAGCGTAGTTGGTGTCACTGGCAATCTCAGTGAAGAAGACGTAGGAGACTTAAAAAGGTCCTTTTTTAGGACCACTTCTAGTGCCACAAGCGAATTCTCGAATTCGTGCGTTTGAGGATTATCGAAAACGGCGAGTGTGCGCTACTTCTATTTTTTTGCTGTTCCCCAGACCATTTCCCAGGTCCCAGAGCCATTAACAGTAAGTTACCATTGCTATTTTACCTTATATTTTGGCGGAACTGTGCAGATTTTTTCTCCTATTGACTTTAATGAGTTTAATGAGCAGGCGGAACGGATTTTAGCATTTTTACCCATCTCTACTGTACATATTGCTGTATATATTATGTACAGCTGTTTTTTTTTCCAAGGGTTAAACATATTGATTTTATATGAACATCATTTATGATTAAAAAAAAACAAAAAACACAATGTTACTTTACACAAATTGCCAGTTTTAGGAATTCAGTAATACTTTGTATTTATGTAGGTAAAGGAAGTGTATATATTGTAATAGATGTCAGAAACAAATATTAGAATATCATTTTGCAAAAAGCATGTCAAATTGATGTATTTTCCTATCCCTGCTGTGCATCTTCTTTTTTTATGCCCGCACTTGACAAGCCTATTGACTTCTTCAGCTGCAAGGGAGGTTCTGTTTACAAATATATTCCTATTTTTCCATCTAAATCAGATCTTATTTTCCTTTATAACTACTTAGACTTTTTGCTCTAGAGACCAAGATTTTGTTTGTGTGTGTGTGTATATCCTTTATATTATATTATATATTTATATCTTTATAGGAGATTGCATTGAGTTTTTAGGAGCCAATAATGACCGACAGAAATTTTCTGTCTTTCCCAACCGACCGTAGTAGCGACTACGGTCATTAGTTGCCACTACGATCGGTCGAGAAAAGCCCATACACTTGAACGATAATGGGTAAATCCCGTCATGGAACAATGGATTAACCCATTATCATTCATATGTATGTTCACCTTAAGATTTTTTCCACTTACACCCTTTAGATTCTAGCTGGCAGGCAGGTGGAAAGCTTAGTAAGGTTCAAGAGTCCTACTGCCTAAAGTAACCTATATAATCCTTCTTTATTCCAATAGTGTAATAGGTAAGGGTGGAAGGGAAGGTGGATCACTTGCATGTTTGAGTCCTTGGGTAGGAATTGCTAAAGTATGACCATGGGTTTTTAATGTCTGTATGTCAGAAAAATGACTTTATTCCAGGATGTATGAAAACTAAATTTGTTCAAGTTAAACACATGCTCTATATCATTAGGCAGTATTTCATCTGTATATATTCATTAACCAATAGACATAAAGAAAAAACTTACTGCTAACAGAGAATGCTGGGAGTTGTAGTTTTCAAACATGTGAAAGGTCAACACCCCTGCTCTATACCATTAGGCTGTATTACATTTTTTACATAGTGACTGTAAATCTGGAACTTGCTGTGGTAAATACTAATAAATATAATCCTAGCATGTAAATCTGGATCCTGTATAGGGTCTCAGGTTGTTCAATGGGGCTGTTTAGCTTAAACAGCACATTGTGGCAGGATTACCTGGATCTGTTCTCAGACATGCCGGTTTATTCCACACAGACTCTCTAGATTCTAACTGGCTGGCAGGTGGAATAGGCAAGGAAGGGTATGTCTGTGTTTGTTCATGTAACGTGGTGGAATTGCCTGGGTCCTTCTTAAGACCTTCAGGCTTTTCCCATTTGGGCCTCCCCTTGGATTCTTGATGGGAGGAGAAAGGGAGGGCAAGCTTGGAAAGGTTTACAACACCTACTGGCTGAAGGGACCTAAGTAGCCTCTCTACAGCTTAACAGCTATGGGCATAAGGGAGAGGCAGACAACTTCTGAACCACTTTCACATTTTTCCATTTGGTGTTGGTATCACTGAAAGCACAACTTTGATCTTTTTAATAATAAAAAGGTGCTGTTTTAGGTGCTGCACATTGTGGCAGGATTCCCCGGGTCTATTCTTGGTTTTCCTGGAAGTTCCCCTGGAAGCTGATGACTGTTTTAATAAGAGTTTAAAATATCCCTGTATAAAGATTTATAGACACTGTATCTACACATATGCAAAACATACACATATAATTTCTACTGTGCAACAACGGGCACACCTTTGCTAGTAAATATATATCTAATCCAAAGCTAAAGTGCTCAAAGTGCTTAACTGCTACAATTTTTTTTTAAAAATGATTATATTTTTTACATTATTACATTAAAGACAACTTACTTGTATTTAGTTTTGAATGTCTATTATAATTCACTTTTTATTTAATTTTAGCATCATTGGTTGGTAGCGATGGATTAGAACTCGAGCTTGAACTCTATGAGTTTGAATGGACTCGGACCTCTCGAACTATCCCGGACCCGGATTTCTTGGACTTTCATTGTTTCCGGACTATCGATCGTAAATTCGATAATTGTTGAATTTACGATAATTAGCGAATTTATGGGCAGTTCACAAACTATAGAATGTAGTGTAGTGTAATGTAGTGACTGGATAGTGTAGTGGTTAAAGGCACTGCCTTTTACATGGGAGACAAGGATTCGAATCCTGACTAGGGGCAGCTATACAAATGTTTGGATTATCATATGGTTATTATATTACTAGGTTATTATATGGTTATTATATTACTAGGTTATTATGGTTATTATATTATTAGGTTATTATATTACTAGGGTATTATAATATAATAACCATAATAACCTAGTAATATAATAACCATATAATAACCTAGTAATATAATAACCATATGATAACCTAGTAATATAACAAGGGTATATATAATATAACAGGGTTCAAATCCTGGCTGGGGGCAGCTATACACATTTTGGATTATTATAATACCCTAGTAATATAATAACCTAGTAATATAATAACCATATAATAACCTAGTAATATAATAACCATATGATCTAGTAATATAATATCATATTACTAGGGTATTTTATGGTTATTATATTACTAGGTTATTATATGGTTATCATATTACTAGGGTATTATAATAATCCAAAATTTGTATAGCTGCCCCCCCGCCAGGATTTGAACCCTGGTCTCCCATGTCAAAGGTGGTGCCTTTAAAGGGCATGTCCACCCCCAAAACTATAATCCCCCCAACTACTGGCCCCACCATGTAGTGTAGTCTAATCCTTACCTCACATCCCAGCTCCATAGGGTTCTCCTGTAGTCCCCCCCCAAAGTCCCAAAAACTGCCCACCAGGAGGCTAGCAGAGTCCATATAGGACTCTGCCTCCTACCTGGCCTCCGGGAGAAGTTTGGCATGCGTACTGCAGCTCTTCTCCCCCTCCCTCTCCCTCCCTCTCCCTCCCTCTCCCGATTCCGTCCCCCTATCGTAAAACGTTTAATATATAAGATTCCCCAAGGGCTCCCAGCCCCAACCGCTATATTTGTATCTTAGAAAGCTCCCCAAACTTTACTTACCTCTCCTCTTTCCTCGACGAAGTGAGCTGCCGGCAGCCGCGTCTGTGATTGGCTGCCGTCAGCCAATCACAGACGCGGCTGCCGGTCCCACCCCTCTGCTTGCATTTTCTCGCGGAGGAAAGAGGGGAGGTAAGTAGAGTTTGGGGGGCTTTCTAAAGATACAAATATAGCGGTTGGGGGCCCTTGGGGAATCTTATATCAAAACTTTTTATTTTGGGTGGACATACCCTTTAACTACAGCCACTACATTATATGGATGATATATTACTAGGTTATATAGTAAAATAATAACCATATAATAACCATATGATAACCTAGTAATATATTACCCATATAATGTAGTTGCTGGATAGTGTACTGGTTAAAGGCATCACCTTTGACATGGGAGACCAGGGTTTAAATCCTGGCTGGGGGCAGCTATACAAATTTTGGATTATTATAGTACCCTAGTAATATAATAACCATATAATAACCTAGTAATATTATAACCATATAATACCCTAGTAATATAATAACCATATAATAACCTAGTAATATAATAACAATATTATATTACTAGGTTAGTATATTGTTATTATAATAATCCAAACATTTGTATAGCTGCCCCTATCCAGGATTGGACCCCTGATCAAAGGCGGTGCCTTTAACCACTACACTATCCAACCCTTTGTTTGCTAAGCCTAAGAAGGACCATTCGCTAACAGGAAGGATCGTTCGTTCGTTCGATAATCCTCAAATGTATCGTCAAATGTAGCTTGCGCAAAACCCGACAATTGCCCGCCTGACTTTAGGAAGTGTTTTAACAAGTTTTGGAGATAGTGACATGTTCCCTATTTCCCAGGTGCCACATCCATTTACAGCAAGTTACCATTGTTATTTTTGCTGTAAATCACTCTGATTTTTCGAACTATCACTCTTCCATTGACTTGAATGGGTCCGAATTCGAACTTTCGAACTTTGAAGTTCAAAATTTATATAGTTCAGCCATCTCTATTGGTTGGTAAAAGTTAATGAAACCCACAAAGACAATGAGAGCCACTCAGTGCAATAACTATTGCCAGGCCCTAGACTGAAATGGAGCAGAGCATTCTAAACCAACAAGCACAACTTTTAGTAAATATTTTCAGTGATCTAATCTACCCTCCTCTTTTTAGGTTCTAAGAATTACGAGTAGCAGTAGCGTCTTAACATACCAGCCTGTTTGCTGGTATGTTTGCTTGTTATCAACTTTTGGGAGGTTTTGGGAAGTATTTGGGAAGTTCATCCCACAGCTAGCCAATGAATCTTAGACTTTCTGTATTTTTGGCTCTTCAAGCTCATGGTTTCTCATTTCTCCAGGGGTGCTTGTAGCTTTGTTTTTTTGATTTTTCCTCCCATTTTAAGTTACTGTTTGCTCATTAAAGTGTTTAACTTGGCTACTCAGCTTGTGATGTGTTTTCTGTTTATGACTCAGCTTGACTTCTGTCTTGATTGCTGTTTGGACCAAACTGGCCTGTTTCTTGACCTTTGTCTGACCCCTTGTTTGACCTGTCTGATAGCCTATGTATGATCTCGAGCTCTAATCTTGATCCTCTGTACCTTGAACTTTCTGATTTCTGTTGCTGATGCAGACTGTTTGAGAATCACCTCTTTTTAAACCCAAAAAGACCTGAAACAGTGCACCTCCTAGTACTAGTATAACCTTCTATGGATGGGTTTAGTGAAGCTTTTAAAGATGTAACCATGGAAAAGGTTGAGATGTAAGAGATAAAGCTGAAAAACATTTAAAAAAAGGTAGAGAAAAGACATTAGAAGGGTGGTGTTTGGAGCATCTGATTGAAGTGTGGCAAATAAGGGGATGGAAACTAGCTTAGGCACGGTTAAAAAACAAGGTGGAATGCAGTCAAAGGATGTGGAGAAGTGAAATTGAAAAGCATTGAGAGAAGAAGTGGTTAGAGGAACGCAAAGGAATCTAATGGGTGTGGGAATAAAAGAGTAGAGCTAAAAACAACTGTATAGAAGCCCTCCAATGTCTGCGAACCATACATTATGTTCAACAACTTTCTGTATTGTCAATTAGACACATATTTTAGCACTCAATATGCATGTGTGTATATGTTTATTTATATAACGGCCCTTGGGGACTCAGCACTGTACAATATAGAATACAAAAAACTTACAAGGTGGACAATAAAAAAACACAAATATATAAATAAGTATGTGCATCATGAAATATAAAAGTGCTTTAAACATTTAACATTAGGAAAGAGGTCCCTGTCCCATAGAGCTTACAATCTACTTAGGTGGGTAACAAACAGAGACATAGAAAAGGGTGGAAGTGCCATAGTAATACCTGGTGCCGTGTAAACAGTCCTATGCTGTGGTGTGCTCAGAGAGATAGGATGAGAGGTTAGATTTATACTTGTTGATTGAGGTTTCTTGAGGAAGCAAGAGGGGAATAGAATTCCTGAGGACGGGAGCCACAAAAGAAAATGTTTTAAGTCGAGAGGAGGCAGTGTGAGTGGGGGGGGTCTATATAAGAGATGGTTCTGTGATGAGTGGAGGTTACAGCAGGGACATATGGGGACACAAGAGAAGAAGTAGCAGCAAAGCGAAGGGATTTAAATGTTAAGAGAAGGAGTTTGTAGATAATGTGTTGTTTAATGGGAAGTCAGGTAGATGTGAGGCACAGAGGAGATTTAATATGTTGAATATAAAAGCTAATAGTCATAATAATCGCATGGAAATGAGCCACACTCTTTGAGTATTCACTATCTCTATGCACAGAGTATTTTCTAAAAAGATGTCTCCATACCAATAAGGAAGTCCCTGAGAAGACTTTGAAAGTTTCTTGATACCCTGCAGTTTATTTACCATCCAATGTGTATAACATACAATCTCCGAGAGCAATCTGTAATAGTCAGCTGATTTTGCTTAAAATCATGTTTCTAAATAAACATGTATTATTTGCATATGCAGTGGTGGCTCATCAGTCTGGAGCAATAATTTTTGCAACACAAAGCCCATGAGGTCACAAGTTCAAATCCCCAGACTAACTTTCATTTTTCTAAAATGTTAATATTCCATTTCTTACATCAATATTAGCATTTTTGAATGAAAAGCAAAGCAATATATTATTGATGTGGATAGGAGCATTTTAATATATTTGCACACAAATTGCACTGTAGTCCCTGTTCTGTGCCAGGGAGAGGGAGGATTTCTGTTTTCTTATATGGTTGTCTGTCAGCTTCTAGTAAGCAAGGCTGCATCTTTCTTGTATTTATCTGTTGAGGACTACAGAACATGTGAAGTGTACACATAGTAAAACATCCCTTGACTGAACAATGAATCTGAAAGTTATGGACTTTAGATACATTTAATCACAATTTATTAGTTCAGAATGATTCTAGTCTTATCCTTTGATAACCTATTATCCTTCAGCTTCCCTCTTCTAATCATTATGCATGAAAAACAAAGGGCCCTCTTTAAAAACCTGCGGTATCGTAAGTTTGCAATACTGCGGGTTTTCATTAATGTAACTAATTAATTAATCTTAATCGCGTCTGTAAATGTATGGTAGTAAAATATTGGAATAGTATTCTATGGGCATCCAGTAGTCTACAATTGCGTTCCTAGATCTGTGACCACTGCAATGCCAGTAAATGCGCAAAAGAGTAAAAAGATTTAACCCTCTAGGGACTATTGTGCCTTTATGGAAAATCCATCTACTCTCAGCCATATTTTGTTCAATACCCCTAGATGGAGGCATGCATATGTCGGGCAAAGTATACCCAATTGCCATACCTCTGAATTGTCTATAGTATTTTCCATTAAAATAAAAATAAAAAATGTTATTCAAAATGAATTATAGAAAAGCTAGCACAAAATTTGTGCTCATTAAAGTGTTTAACTTGGCTTCTCAGCTTGTGATGTGTTTTCTGTTTACGGTTGAGCTTGACTTCTGTCTTGATTGCTGTTTTGACCAGCAATCTAATCTAATCTAATAGAATTTTATTTAATTTTTATCTAATAGTATAAAAATACTATTTTTCATTGCTTAATAATCTCTGTTACCAAACCAGGGTGACCATTTTCTCTGTATATGAATTAGATCTTCTGTCCTCTACTGTAGATCATTTACTTTTAGAAGAGCTTTTAGATCTTCCAAAGCCCTCTTATTTTTTCATTTCACATTTAATTATATTATTTTTCTCTTATAGTATTCATACTACTTGCTTCCTCTCCTTTTTCTGACAAATTCTCATTTATAAAAAAATCGTGATTTGTAATTTGTAAAATTATCATCATGATCATAATCCTTTCATGAAAGATGACTCTATAAATTCTCTCATTCCTCCTCTCCTCTGTCTTTTTTTGAATTTCCGGGAAGCTCTTTGGATCATATTTCTTTTTGCATACAATTGGGCCCGACTTTGCCATTATATATCACCATTTTCTAATTATTTTAGGGTCCATAAATGTCTTCTATGGTTCATGATTATGTATTTGTATTTACTTGTATATTTTGGCCCGTATGTCTGTTAATCCTTTTTCCTTTCTTGTTGTTGTTTAATAAACAAGTGACAGGTAGGGTGGTCTGAAGGTAAGACAGAGTTCCCATAAAGGCAATAGATAGGGCAGCATGAAATGAATCATAAGGAATTTGTTTTACCCAAATGTGATATACATACATAAAATACTGTATTTATAAATGGGCCCATTAAATCAATACCAGACATGATTGTCGTACGATAGCAATGAGGGAAATATTAATATCTATGATATTATGTGTCCAGGGTCAGTGATGTTTGATATTGATTGTGTGGATAAATCCTGTAGAATAATAATATCATGTTGTTAGGATAATACAATGTACAGATTTAAAGTTATAGGGGTCTGTGTAAATTGAGGATTAAGGAAAAGGCCACACTGCATCGCAAATGGATGTGATTGCACTAGTGATTTCCGTGCGTTGCAATGCATTTGCGATTTCACAATTCCGATTATGGAAGCGCATGCGACTGCAATTAAAATGGTGATCGCATGGGCTTCCAAAACGGAATCGGAATCACAAACGCAATGCATTGGAAATCACAGGAACTTTTTGCGTTCCCACGGTTTCCATTAAATCAAAATCTCACGTGCAATCGCAAAAGCAAGCGAGTGCAAAAACAAGTATAGTGTGGCCTAGCCCTAAAGGAAGGCTTGGGACATGTTGCAAAGTTGTCCTCCCACCCTCAGGCAGATGGGAGGGGGACATTCTCTCAGGAGACATACTTTAGACGTCCAACATCATTGGGGTGTGTCCATTATTTCTTCCTGCCTCTCAACCCAGAATTATGTAAGTTTTGTGTAATTTCTTTGTAACAATATTTTGTATTATTTTTGAATTATATGCACTGTCCACCTTTTATAATATTAAATCTAAAATGTAATAACTTTTTGTCTTTGATGCTCTAAAGGACCCAGGTAGCTTTTGATAAATTTGCATGCGTTCCTGACACTCTACTATCTTGCTTTTTTTGTATTGTTTTGTAATTACATAAAGACCATCAGGCAGTAGATATTTAATGACATTTAGGCTAAAAGTTGGCATTTATCTGTATCACCTGCATTAAAGAAAGGAGAAAAGCAAGGATTTAAGCGAGTGATATGGCTGCAGTAATAAAAGATGAAGCTACTTTAGAAATCACCCAGAAGGTGGTTGATGTCCCAGCATTGTAAAACTTATATGATAATTTCATGTATGTGCACATTTTTCAACAATATTTCCTTTACAATAAATACAATTCATCAAATAATATATTTTAGGGTCAACTGAAACACAAGTTTATAACCCTCTAGAGCTCTTCAATAATATCTGGCATGTAATCTAATTAAACCTTGAATAGTATTTGTCCATGGTTAAAGCAAGTAGAAGTAGAAGGAAAAATAAAAAACATACAGGGTTATTCAATAAAAGTTCTTATCATTTAAAATGGTGCTAATTTTGCCCCAACCAAATAAGATCTGATTGGTTGGGGCAAAATTAGCACCCCCATTTTAAACGATAAAAAACGTTTAAAATGGGGGTGCTAATTTTGCCCCAACCAATCAGATCTTATTTAACATTTGAAAGCTAACATCTGATTGGTTGGAGCAAAATTAGCACCATTTTAAACGATAAGAACTTTTATTGAATAACCCTGATACTGTTTACACTGCATAAAGTAAGGCCATATGGCAGCTTACAGGCAGCATATTTGAAACTTAATTTATTCAGAAGCATAAAAGGTGTATTTCACAGAGAAAAAAAAGGCATGCAAAATCTATTCGAAAAACAGATTGTTGACTCATTGAAGGTTCTTAGATAAATACAAACTTAATAAATAAACATAATACCATATATAATTTGACAAGAAGATATAAACAAACCCACAATCTCTGAAACCTAAGCAAAATGTATAATGCAAACATGCGGATGTTTAGCAGCAGTGTTTATATGATATCAAAACTAGTGCTGTAAATGGATTTAATTCAATGAATAGCGGGTCAATCCAGTTGACTTGCTCCTTATCACCCATGAATGTAAATTAAAAATCAATCTAAATTGAAGTATAAGGTTCCTAAAGACACTGAGAAAGAGGCTACATCAATATTTCAAGTGATGCAGTAGACTATTTTTATTCCACAAAAAATGGGTCAATCTGAGTTTTTATGGCCGAGTGAAAATATCACGTTAAACTGACTCAAGCTGTTTTTAAATCTGGCAGAAAATGGTAAAAATCTAAGTTTAATACGGATTACAAGGGAACAGATGTTCACCAGATATAAAGTGAACATTTTATTCAAACAATGGTTATAAAAAAAAAAAAAAAAAGCTTGAACAATTTGTTTTCTAAGACTTGTGTGTTTTAGTGGCATTAATAAACGATCATTGGTTTCATTTTTCAAAGGGCTCAGAATTGCGTATCGTACACAGAATGCAGTTTAATGGTGCATTTACATTTTCAAAAAGCTTAAGAATTTAAAAAATGTTAACAATAAATCAAACAATAAATCTCATGAAATACTTTATTCCTCCACTTTCCTATAAGTTCAATAAATTGTTAACTGATTATTTCTGATAATTCAGTGCTTTAAACTATGAATATTTCTGATATTCAGTGCTTTAAACTATAAAAAAAAAATTTAAAGGTTCATATCATTTCTCTTAAAGTTACTAGGGGTCATTTTTTAATTATTAATATACAGTGCAATTAACTTTTTACCCCTTCTAAAGTTTTCACCCCTAAAGCATATTTAAATAACAATAAATAAATAAAAAAAATCAATATGCTAGTGGTTTTTATAAAGGTGAACTGGAGTTTACTGCCTGCAACCCAACATAAATGCAATATAAAATAGATGACTAAGTTTAAAAATACCATTACTTTCATTCCAGGTCACTAAGTCCATGTGAACCTCTCAGACACTCCATAATACTTAACAATTTTCATAGACAACAACCAAAAGGAGCTTTATAGCCCTAAACTCTCCCTATCCTACTTGACTTCTTAGTGACGTCTCTTGATAGGCGTTTCACACTGCAAACCAAAGGCCTATATTTTACTGATGAGGGCTCAATAATACAAAAAACAGTCTGTAACTACCTGCTTGACATGCACTTATGTTATGGAATGCTGATATTCCTCTAGAGCTACCGTGATAACATGGAAGCTACCCAGAAGTTTCTCTCTTCCTTATTTGCATATATGAGTAGGGACCCCTATAGCTTTAATCTCTCCATATTCTACTTGATTCCTTAGTAACATTAACCAGAGGGAGTGCAGTCTGTACTAGAAGAGGGTCTTCACTGTTGGAAGAATGAGAATTCTGCCATTTTGTGTATAACTGAATGCTGCTATTGAAAAAGTTATTGAAAGCAATGAAAAACTGACATGTTTAAGGACAATAATAGGGAGATTCAATATAAAAGTTTGCCATTACGTAAACAAGATAATGTCTGTTATTTCATCACAGGATCGTGTAAAGGTAAGAAACATGTTTTTAAGGTCCCATACACAGCTCCGTTTAGTTTCACACTAGGGTTTGTATCAGTAGCACAGGGCCATTTCCAAAAACATTTAGAAATGGCGCTGTGCTCTAAAATCCGTAAAACACACATTAACCAATATTCGGGTTAACATAGGTTTTAGATGGATTTCCTGCATATTGTAAATCTTTTTGCATTCCTTAACTGAAGCAAACAAAAAAAACATACATTTCAATGCATGGTGTGATTGCTTTTTCCTAGAAAGCACTAAATTCACTTGGAGCTACCAATTATTAACATCCTATTAATGAATTAGGTACATTTTGTAAAAGGATCTGCATATTATATGTATTGATTCTTTTGATGAATTATCTATTATGAATTTCAGGTATTGATTAACAGAAATATACTAATGAAATATTGCTTCTTAAAGTATTTGCACCTGAACTTGGGGATCAATTAGTTGTTGACAACAAAAATAATAATAATAATAATAATAATAATAATAAAATAATAATAATAATAAAATATAATAATAATAATAATAAATAATATATTATATTTAATAATAATTTTTAAGTAAATTAAATGTATATGATCTTAATTTTCTCTTCTCTGGATGATTAGATAATTGTTTGACAGACAAAGATTCAGGGGTTACCATATATTGTTATGTAGTATTATTTCTAGTGCTAAATATACAATTATTTAATTGATCTTTCACACAGACCTGTCCGGAAGTGGTGCTGGTGACCGGACGTCCTGCCATGTATTCTTCAATACAATAGGTAACAAATAGTTACCGCACACACAAGTAGTGAGAAAGGTCTTAACCCATTTGGGTTAAGGACCCTTTCTCACTACTTGTGTGCGCGGTAACCATTTGTATACCTATTGTTCACAGGAAAGGGAAAATTCAGGTGTGTACATGGTTGATTTTAAAAAAAAAGCTATAATATTTCCAAATGTACAATTGATTATTATTAAATAAAACGTTATAAGCTTAAAGATACTTTAAATCAAATAATTTTGCCATGTTCTTACATGCACCTCCTTTTTTTATGTGTAGAAGTGAAGACCCTCTTCTAGTACAGACTGCACTCCCTCTGGTTAATGTTACTAAGGAATCAAGTAGAATATGGAGAGATTAAAAGAATGAGAATTCTGCCATTTTGTGTATAACTGAATGCTGCTATTGAAAAAGTTATTGAAAGCAATGAAAAACTGACATGTTTAAGGACAATAATAGGGAGATTCAATATAAAAGTTTGCCATTACGTAAACAAGATAACGTCTGTTATTTCATCACAGGATCGTGTAAAGGTAAGAAACACGTTTTTAAGGTCCCATACACAGCTCCGTTTAGTTTCACACTAGGGTTTTGTATCAGTAGCACAGGGCCATTTCCAAAAACATTTAGAAATGGCGCTGTGCTCTAAAATCCGTCTAAAACACACATTAACCCAATATTTCTTCGGGTTAACATAGGTTTTAGATGGATTTCCTGCATATTGTAAATCTTTTTGCATTCCTTAACTGAAGCAAACAAAAAAAACATACATTTCAATGCATGGTGTGATTGCTTTTTTCCTAGAAAGCACTAAATTCACTTGGAGCTTACCAATTATTTAACATCCTATTAATGAATTACGGTACATTTTGTAAAAGGATCTGCATATTATATGTATTGATTCTTTTGATGAATTATCTATATATGAATTTCAGGTATTGATTAACAGAAATATACTAATGAAATATTGCTTCTTAAAGTATTTGCACCTGAACTTGGGGATACAATTAGTTGTTGCTACAACAAATAATAATAATAATAATAATAATAATAATAATAATAATAATAATAATAATAATAATAATAATAATAATAATATATTATTATTATTAATAATATTTTTTAAGTAAATTAAATGTATATGATCTTAATTTTCTCTTCTCTGGATGATTAGATAATTGTTTGACAGACAAAGATTCAAGGGGTTTACCATATTATTGTTATGTAGTTATTTTATTTCTAGTGCTAAATATACAATTATTTAATTGATCTATTCACATCAGACCCTGTCCGGAAGTGGTGCTGGTGACCGGACGTTCTGTCTATTGTATTCTTCAATTCAATAGGTATACAAATAGTTACCGCACACACAAGTAGTGAGAAAGGGTCCTTAACCCATTTGGGTTAAGGACCCTTTCTCACTACTTGTGTGCGCGGTAACCATTTGTATACCTATTGTTCACAGGAAAGGGAAAATTCGGTGTGTACATGGTTGATTTCTAAAAAAAACATAATATTTCCAAATGTACAATTGATTATATTAAATAAAACTTAAGCTTTAAAGATACTCTAAATCAAATAATTTTGCCATGTTCTTACATGCACCTCCTTTTTTATGTGTAGAACACTTACATGCATAGAAAATGCTAAAATATATTATAATGGATGTCTGGAAAAACAGAGATACAATTACAGTTATTTGTGGCAAAAGGCCACAATCTTAATTAAAATGCAAATGGCACTGTTGAATGCCAGGTAACATTTGGTTTATTGTAAGTAACCAACCTCGGGAATGAACTTTCTTTTCTCTCAGAAACACTGCCACTACCGTAAATCTAATATGGCTGCTTTGAGTATAATTAGTGATTGATCAGGCATGTTTCCAGGTTCATTAGATTTGGAAAATTATGTGTGCATTTTTTAAAATTCTTTATGGTATGCATCTAATTATGTTTATATATTTTCTTTAAACTTTTTGCTATTATAAAGAAAATAGAACATTAAATTATCTAAAAAGTTTTAATGCATAAGCACTATGGTAAATATATTATTTTTGTTATCCAAGAACTTTAGATAACATAGGAGTAAATCAACTCTGAGAGCTGGGTGTAAAGACTACATTTTGTTAATTCACTGAATTTGACTTTATCAATGCACTAAATTTAATTAAATAGCTTTAGATCACCACCACACAAATAAATATGACCTTACTAGATCCAATTTCTCAACCCCAAGGTTCATTATGAATGCTGAATTGCCTCTATAATTGAATTTTTTTTCTAAATATTCCCCTTTTCAAAACTAATTCTTGTATACTTCAACTCTTGTTGAAGCTTGTGAATTAAAACACAAAAAATGAATTACAGTATAATGTTGCATAATCTAAAGATATCAATGCATATTAATGCACATCTCTTTATACATCTATTATACAATCAACATATATTGCAGTAGATTCTTTTATTTTCAAAATATATAGAGTGTTGATGTTGATGGTCACAATGAGACAATGCATATACTGTTAAAGGTTTTTCACCTTTAACACAAAACATATTTGACAGAATCCCCCCCAAAATTTTTAAGGAATAGTAATGTACTCTTCTTAATTATGGGCATGTGTGTGTTGACACTGTACTTTTAATATTGTAGCAGACAACAGATGCAATATCACCCTATTATTTTCTGTCTACAATCAATGGTCTACAACTGACCAACAAACAATGTGCAATACCAGCTTAATGATGATTCTCTTTTCAGCTAGTCATACAGTTTTCCCATCACCCCCCTATACATTTGCATGTACTGTGCTTGCAAAATAATATAGGTAAGCTTGTAAGATGAACTGGTAGCTGAGAAGAGATCAGCATAAAGTAATCATCTCACAGCTGCCGCTCTTCAAAGACATAGCATTGCTACTTAGGAATGCTGACTGAAATCCCAAGGATTTTTTGCCACTTGAGCAAATTTTTTATTCTGCCCCTATGGATGCACCTCCAGACTAAGGTGGGTGTGGCTTCTTGAAATGGGCGTGTCTAAACATTTAGTCATTTTCAACTTCCCATCACTAAGGTGTTGATACAGTTTCTCAAATAGATATTTATCCATGCCATTTTGGCAAAAATATTTTTAAGTCTGCCACCAAGTCAACGTAGTCTCTTTTAGCAGGGCTCTAATTAACCTGCCTAGTCTAACCTAGCCTAACCTAACAAACTTGCTTAAGCTAATAGCCTTTCCCAGTATGAAGTATTTGCCAGCCACATATAAGATGCCCTCATGCCCAGCTCACACAGATAGGTGCATACAAGGTGCTCTCATGCCCAGCTCACACTGATATGTACATATACAATGACCTCACGCCTTACACTCATGGTTAATTTTTCTTAAAGGGCATGTCCACCCCCAAAACTATAATCCCCCCAACTACTGGCCCCACCATGTAGTGTAGTTTAATCCTTACCTCACATCCCAGCTCCATATGGTTCTCCTGTAGTCCCCCCCCCCAAGTCCCAAAAACTGCCCACCAGGAGGCAGAGTCCTATATGGACTCTGCCTCCTACCTGCCTCCGGAGAAGTTTGGCATGCGTACTGCAGCCTCTTCTCCCCCTCCCTCCCCCTCCCTCTCCCGATTCCCTCCCCCTAGTGTATAACCCTTAATGTATAAGATTCCCCCTGGTCTCCCGCCCCAAACCGCTATATTTATATGTTTAGAAAGCTCCCCAAACTTTACTTACCTCTCCTCTTTCCTCCGCCGAAGTGAGCTGCCGGCAGCCGCGTCCTTGATTGGCTGCTGCTCAGCCAATCACAGACGCAGCTGCCTGTCCCTCTGCTTGCATTTTCTCGCAAGCAGAGGGCCGGGAGCGCGGCGTAGGAAAGAGGGGAGGTAAGTAGAGTTTGGGGGGTTTCTAAACATAAAAATATAGCGGTTGGGGCTGGGAGACCAGGGGGAATCTTACATTAATTTTTTTTTTTAGGGTGGACATGCCCTTTAACTGCTCTGCACTAACTTCCGCCTTCCTAGTTGACCACAGGGGTGCACTGCCAACAGCCAAGGAGGATGTCGCAGGTGCTTAAAAAGTTACTTGAGTAAATATTTAATAGGGAGAATGACAATTACTGTAAATCATTTCCCTATAAAGGGTGCCTTGTTATATATATCTCATTGGTACAGAACTAGATAAGTAGATTTTCAGTAATTGCTCCATTTTAGAATATTGATGTTGAATGTTATAGGATACCTGAAGGGGAGATATGAATTGGTCCCCTAAAGACTAGGGATCAGTAGATTTGTTGTATGTGTGTTACTAAAATGGTAGTTTAAAGGGCCAATTGGTATGTTAGGTATTATAAATCTCTTTTTTAAAAATGTATTTTGATTGGAAAAATAAGCTTTTTGCTTGAGGGTGTGCTTGGTCTTCCAGGAAATTGTGGGATTTGTAGTTTACCATGTTAGATATAGACATTATAACTCTCTGTGTAGATTTAAACTTTTTGAGATCCTATTATAAATGGAGGCCTCATAGTCTGTTATGGGAATGTAGTCTGCATGCCTAATTAAACATCACATTATTTATTGTAAAAACCAACTTCATTCTCTTAATATATAGTCTACATCCCTCAGGAACACTTTATGTTACATTATATGGTAGTAAACCTACCTAGTACACACACGTTCATATTTCTACTGTTGTGGCTTCTCAACAGCTGATCGCCGCACTGTCCAGACATTCCTCCTAGCTTTATTATAGGCATGCATGTGAAAAAGATAGGAGCAGGTCAAGACAGGTACATATACAATGTTGAGATTGTTGAGAGTTAGTGACTGTAAATAAAAGATGCAGATGCAAGAATCATGAAATTACCAGTTTAGTGCCCCTTTAATTATCTGTCTGCAAATCTGATATTTAATTGAAGAAAATCAGATTTTTATATTCAGACAAAACTTTTTTTATTTGAAAATTAATTGCGAGAGATTAATACATACTTTTTATCACAGGAGATCTAGCGGTGTTAAAATATCTAAAGAGCATGTCCACCCCCGAAGCAAAAATTTAACCCCATACTGGCCCCACCTTGTAGTGTTGTTTTGCAATGCTTGTACAAAGTCCAGGAAACTGAAGAGTAGGAGCTGTCTTTCTGCAAAAAGGTTATTGCCACCTCCTTGTCCTCCCGAAGGTACTCAGGCATGCGCTGGGGAGCCCTCCCCCACCCCCTCCATGTGGACAAGGAGGATCTATTCGGATCCATCTTTGCTGCTTCTTCCCCTTTCAGGGAAGAACAGGGGAATGAAGCAATGCAAGCAAATTTTTGCTGAACTAAATAAACATGATTGTTGAGGGTGGGCAGGGGTGCCCTACACTACAGCAAAATTTTTGGGTGGAGATACACTTTAAGGTCTGCAATGATCTCCAGTGTACAAGGTAAGAGTGAAAAAATATGTTAAACACATTGGGTATTACTGTAATGGGATAAGCACATACCCTCCAACTGTACTGTTTGGGCAATAAAAAGTGGGGAGTGTGTCTCTGTGTGTTAATGCCTATTTTATAATGTATGTAAGAGTGTGACAATCAGGGCAATGCAATACTTATTACGTGCAAACTAGAAAAGGCCGAACTTCCGATAATCCATTCCGCTTGAGGACTCGTGGATTTTCGGAAAAGTCCAAAAATTAGAAAATCCACGAATCTGCCTTTAAAGTCAATGGGAAATTGTCCCCGTTTTCAGTAATCTTTGAATAGGTGATTTCAGAATACTCAAACATTTGAATTCGGCCAAAATTCCCGCGGCCGGACATTCGGGGGTCAGGCTGCTGCTGGTGGTGTAAGGTTGTGTGGACATTTTGGACAGCCGGATGTTCTGTGGTCCGGCGGCTCAACCCGGGACCCCCTCCTGGGTCCTTTGAAGGACTATTGCAGCCCTAGCAAGGGCCCTTTGTGGCTTAAGGGGT
Source organism: Hymenochirus boettgeri (assembly GCA_019447015.1). Taxonomy (NCBI): domain Eukaryota; kingdom Metazoa; phylum Chordata; class Amphibia; order Anura; family Pipidae; genus Hymenochirus; species Hymenochirus boettgeri. The sequence continues at coordinate 94,503,787 of CM033472.1, read as the reverse complement.
CCAGCAGCTTGAACCGGGGCCCCCTTCTCCAGCACTTAGAAGTGCCCTTGCGGCACTGACAAGTGCCTTTGTTGGAAGTCTTGCAGCTCGAGCTCGGGCTTAGTAGAGCCCTTGGGGCGTGTCTTTTTACTTCCTAGCCAGAGTCACCAATTCTGCTGAATTTGCTGACACCAGGCAATGTCATTGCGGCTGCCAGTGACATCGCTGGCACTGGCGACATCAATGTCACCGGTGTTGCCAACGTCTTCTTTCTTCTGCAATCACTGAGATGACTAAATTGCTCAGTTTCCATGAGGCATCCAGAAGCATAGCAGGCATACAATAATGAATTCATGAGAACAAACTATGATATATCAACATATTTTAAAGAGGACATTCTTTCTAAAAGATGTTCTTATGAGGGTGGAGTTGTCCTTTAAGCCCCAAAAGGCCCATTCCAGGGCCACAATGGTTCTTCTAAGGACCCAGGAGGCTGGCACCTAGTGGGGCCTTCTGCTGCTGTAGCCAACTGCTTTAAGGTTCAACATGTTTTTATGCGCACCTTGGTTGTAACAAGTGGTTATTTTAGCTATTGTTACTTTTTGATCTTCTGGAACCAGTATGATCATTCTCCTCTGACCACAACTAGGCATATAAGTTCACACAATTGCTGCACACTGTATAATTTCAGAAATGGCTGTGCATGAAAATTCCAGTAGATTTACCAACAACCACTTAAATCCTCTTTCTTACTATTCTGATGGTCTGTTTGAACTGTATGCCTAAATGTATTGCTGCCATGTGATTGGCTGATAAGCTAAGCGATTGAACAGGTGTACCTTATAAAGTGGCCACTGAGTGTTTATCTACTTTCTACAGAGCACTTAGGAAAGCATAGAAAATTACATTTCACAACCACCTATGCAATTATGAATAAAATGTATCAAAGCAGGAGGTCTGATCTATGTCTCAGATATTTCAGTAGATAAAACGTGAGCAGCTAGAAATATTTTTTACTTGAGCAGCTAGAAATTGTTTCCAGCTATGAGTACTAGAAGAGATTAAGTCACTTTTAAGAGGAATTTGCTACAAAGAGAAGGAAATAGATAAAAATCCTGAAATCATTGGAGCCTAAGGAACTTAATGATAGTTGGCATAGAAACCATGTCTGTAGTATAATACTTACCCTTTGCTCCCTCTTTTATCTCATAGGTTTAATTACTGATTTACTAATACCAGTTACTGTGGGCAAATTGTATGTACAAGTCACTGTGGGCAACTTGTGTGTACCAATCTCTGCTCTGGGAGCACTCTGTTTGGCACATACTGTATATTACCATCCTCGCATATATATATATCAGCCCATCAATTCACCAGCCAGTGTTAGTTAGCCCGCCACTCCCACCTCCACAAGCCAAGTGACAGGAAGATATAGGGGCAGCTCTAAAATGTTTGTCTTAGGTGCCAAAAGGTCTAAAAGCACCCCTGACCACCAGGGGTGTAACTACCAGAGGAGCAGACCCTGCAACTGCAGGTTGGCCCCATCTTATTTTTTATATGACAGATATAGCCTCCTACTAGAAAACCACTGTAGATGTTGCACGGATAGGGGACCCATCATAGTTTTCTGTGGGTCCCAGTGATTCCTAGTGTCCCCTCTGCTGACCAAAAATAGTTCAAATGCACACTTTGAAATAGAATGTATATGCCTGTATACTATTTATTTAGGAAAATTTCAAGGGTCGGAGTTAGGCTAGATACACAGTGGATAAATAAAAGTAATTCCTTCCTAATACAAGATGGTCACTTGGTTTTCAATAATGAACTTTTTTTGCACTAATGGGATGTAAGGAGTGGCGTTTAGCAACAATCTAAATATGGTTAAAAAATGTAATATTGTTAAGCACTGTGCCACAATAAAGCATTCCTGGCTTTTGAAGCTATATCACATTTTCGGGGAGATTCAATAAGTGAGAGCCGCGTTACTTACCTTAGCCCGATCCCGCGATACAATACCTCAATAATTGCATCGCGGGATCGGGCTAAGGTAAGGAGCACGAACTTAACTCTCCACAGCCTTTACTGTTAAGTTTCACGGCAGGGGTTTTGGATCGTTAGCACAGCGCTATTTCCAAAAACAAAAAAAAATGGCGCTGTGCTCTAAATTCCGTCTAAAACCCACGTTAACCCGATTTTTTCGGGTTAACGTGGGTTTTAGACGGAAAAGGGGCATATTGAATCTTCCTCTTTGTGTCCTGTATCCTCTGTTTAAATGCTATAATTGAAGTTAATGTGAAGGAGAGGCCAAAGGAAGGTGGACACCATTACAAAGTGTGCTTAACTTTCTATTTCATCTTTGCATCAATCCTTGACTCCTTGACTTCACCTGGCTTGCCTTACCCTGTGCATGATTTCTACTTTGTTTTTGATAATGATTCACATCTGCTTCATTTATACTGTGTTGATGCATTTTCTCTCTCAGTTTGTTCCTGGCAACTCTCTAATCTCTCCTGCCTCAGCTGTTATAACTTGCAGTTTAATACTGAAGTCAACTGTTTCAGTTGAATAATTTCTTGCATCCAGGCAAATGTGTGCTTTTCTAAGCCTATGAGTAAGGGAGTATGTAGCTCTTCAAACATATACTTATGTTTTAATTTGTATTCCAGTAAAGAAGTTATTTTAGCAAAACTGCCGTGTAAGCTGCCTCAGAAGTGCGACATACCCCATTTTTTCCAGCAGACCACAGTTGCAAGTTCATATGTTGGCTCTGCTGGGCTTCTGTCACAGGATCACACCCGATCAACCCCTCAACTAAATAAACAAAAACACAGGTTAAAATTTGTTTTAAACAACTCCCAACAAGAGCGAACTTTCCCAGTGGCCAAGGAGACTGGCTGTGAGCTTTAAACTTTTAATGTTGGAATGATCCGAGCAGAAATTAAACATCAAGTGATGTTTGGGTAGAAGTATCAATAAAAATCTAGGAGAAAGGGGGTTGTAGGAGGAGGGGGTACACCCTTTGAGGTGAATAGGACCTTTTGTACAAGGTATGCAGAAGAGAGCATTTGTTGCCTCAGTGTTGAGGCATCCAGTAACCCATTGGTGTACTGTGCCTCCTGCCTGCAATGCCAACCCTACTCTTTCTTCTAGTGGCCGATATAAAATGTTGTGGTGGGGGGGAACCCCTGGCATCCATGGTAGGATGGTGGGGTGACATAGGTTACCTCTATGACTCAGATTAAGGAGCATGTAGCTTTGCAGATATGTTATATTTAGTAAAAAAATGTCTAATATATTAAAGGGCATACCTTTCTCAAACATATCATAGACAATTTAACTTGGATATGTAGATTCACTTTTTGTATCCAATGAGGCAATCACTACATACATCAGAATAAGATACACATACCCACACACTCCTGCATCCCTAGACAAGTGCCTCCATAATGTAAACATTATGTACAAACACTTCCCCAGTTTCCCAGTCATCTTATAGGTATAAAATGTATTATTTGTAACCCAATAAAGAACATACAGAAAAATACAGCTATTTTCACAGCGCATTGGTAGCTATTGCTGCAGTATCGCCCAATAGAGATTTTTCGAATATTTCGTCTGGTTTCACAATTTATCTGTTTCAGTAGGGGGCCAAAGTGGGGAGTATAGCACCGAATAGGATCAATTAGCTATGCTTAGAGTATAATATCTGTAGCATCATGTTATATGTATTAACATCCCTGTAAAGCAAGGTGCATCATCTACATGTGGTAATTTTCCAGTGCTTTGCCCACAGTAGAGTCCCTTCTGTTGTAATATTTTGGGCCCTTTCACATTAGATGTAGTGAGATGGGAGAGTTATAGGCCTCCCTAAATCTCAATAAAAGCAGGTGTTACAAATTTGTAATGACCCACAGGATAAAGAACGTCAGTTGGATATTATGACTAGAGATGACCGAAACTCACTAGTTTCATTCCATTTTCGGATTCCCGGATTTTGGGAAAATCCTGAGGATCTGAAAATCTGAAACCGGAATACATTTTCAATAATTTTGGAATGTACAGAGCGTGTTGGATTCGGGTTCATCTCTAATTATGACCTTTAAATTTGGAGGTTGAGAATATCCAGAGGCCCTTCTTAATAAGGCTAGGGTGGAAGGAGTAAATCCCACAGTCAGTCAGGTATCCCTGGCCTGATCAATTGAAAGCTACAAAGAATAACCTTGACAACTTCTGGCCCGTCATAGAAGACGATCCTAATCTAACCAGACACTAGAATCAAACCCTGATGTGTCTATTAGAAGGGTGGGTCTCTCTACTCGAAGCTTATCTAAGCAGACAAAGTATAAAAAAGGTTCTTTTACAATCTCCCCAAAATAAGGCAGCTTTTCCTGCAGTAGTTGCAATATTTTTAATTCTCTGATCTTGAGACCTTCTTTTAATCCCCCTTATACAGGAAAGTGTTTTAACATCACTTGCTATTTTAATTATAATACAGAATATTGTATTTATTTATTGAAATGCCCCTGTTCCCTGATCTATATAGGCAAAACCCTCTGTCTCTTTAAGAAGCGATTCCAACGTCACAGGAGTGGTATTAAATTGGTCCTACAGTGATCAAACAATACTTCCAGCACTCTGGTTGCTTCTCATTTTCTCAAATGTAGACATCTTGTGAATGACCTTAAAGGGATGGTTATTGATAATGTTCCATGTATGACTAGGGGAATTATTCTGGATTTTTACTTGTCTCCCATAATGAAGACTCAATCATCTAGGTCTCCAACCCAGGTCCTGTCTGTGGAGCCCTACACCCACCCTCACCTCCTCTGTAAACACAATCAAGGACACTTTAGAATCTTGGATTGCAAATAGGATATATGCTGGGGAGGGCTTCATATGGTCTTGATGCGTTATTGGCTGCAGGTGCTGCCTCCGAAGCAGTAGCACCTTGTCTGTCAGTGGGAGAGTCGACTTGTGGGCAAATTTTTCAAGCTTCTCCATGTAAGGAGAATTCTTACTATGCTGATTGCCAAATTTGGTCATCTTGACAAGTAAGATATTCCAGTTGTTTAGCGGGGTATAAAGTGTCTGTCACCCAGCAGAATACCATCAGCAAGTTGTGTATTTGGGATAACTCCTGATCCTCATGTCTGCTCAGAACGTCATCCTGACTACGCTCCCAAAGTTCCCCTTAATGTGCTCTAAACAGGAATATTAAAGAATGCCTTCCAACATCCTACTTCTAAGGGGCTCCTTTATAGAAATGCCATGATACATGAGCAGTGATAATACTGTGCAGCCCCCTTTTCTTTATAATGCATTATTTTTCCTTTGTAGGAGAAATGGAGTGGGATGGTGATGGTCATGTTACAAAGTTAAAAAAAATATGAAAATAAAGTTAAAGAGCACAACCTCTCCCTTGGGTTTTTTTTAAACCATAATTCTTTAAAAGAAATGTTTAAATGCAGGAATAATTCTGCATCAGAACTGCTGTTACCAAAAGCTAGACAAACAATTTATCACACTATCAGGGAGATTAACTCTGAGCTGCTATCGCTCTGGGTAAACTAATAAACAGCAAACCCCAAAACCCCAGTTTCATATATATACATAATTCTCAAAGATGCCCCTAAAGGGACTTACCTGACCCGGTCCCCCACCATCTAGGTGCTGCCCCTGGTCCTGATTTGAGCAAGAACAGGAGCAGTGATGCAATTTCTGGTCGCGTCTGCTAGGTAATTGGGCATGACGTCTTGATTGACAGCTGTGACCAGAAAGCAGCTGATCGGTAAGGGACCAGGTCAGGTAAGTTCCTTCGGGGGCATCTTTGAAAATTATGTATAATGCGAAACTGGGGTTTGGAGGGTTGCTGTACATTTGCATATGTACGCATATCATTAAATTGACTCTAGAAAATATCACCATATGTCTTCTGTTACACCTACAGTATGCTTAGGTTATGCTGAAAGGCCAGCTAATCATATTACCTTCAGATTTGACTGTTTCTGTTCTGGGCACCTTACATAATTGTCAATAAGGTCAATAAGAACATAAAAAAATAACAGGTGATTAATTTCATTAGACATCAGACACTCCATAATAAAACATGTCTAACTGAAATGCTAAAGAAACTTGTGTTTGTACAGGAGATATTTTTATACTGTTTAACAATCTGTTAACAATTTAGCAGCAGATGATATATAATCACCTGAAACACATACCTAATGTTAAGAGAAGCAATTATGTGAATGAGTATGTCTATGGAGATTTTCAGTCATCCAGGTCATTGTATATAGAATAATATTACGTTAAATTTAAATTGACTTGTTTAACAATTGAAGTTGTTTCACTGCTATTCACTTGGCTTCCTTAGTTCAGCTGAAGAATATGCCACAGCTTTGTTACAGAGGTATATTTTTAGGCCTAGATCCCACTATGCATGTTTCTATTTGCTTGTGTTTTTTTCAATCCGATTTTTAATGGAGATCTCAGGATCCAGTTCCCACTATGTGCTTTGCATTCTAAACCTTCTATCAGTCACATGTGTGAACGACATTTGGTCTGCTTGGATCCATTCCTATCCTCTTTGCACTTCAGTTCAACTCTATATAAAAGTAGACAAAAGCGCAGACAAACATGGACACAAATTCGAATAATTCAATGGGACCTCAGCCTAATTGTCCAAGTAACATAACAACAAACATTAAGATCCAGTTAACATAATCCAATCACAATGAGATATGAGAATCAGTTAATTGTTAAAGTTTGCAGGCCATACACTACTGGTTAAGGTTAATGCTTTTGGTGCAGGAATTGAGCCTCTGACCAGGGTTTAAATCCTGGCTCAAGTATGTACATAAAAAAGTAAGGAGTCTTCGAGCAAGGCTCTCTAATATCGCCCATGTAGAAAAAACAAAGAAAAAAGCCCTGATTGAAAACTGCACACTCACTCACTGGTTTTTGCTGCCTGGGGCAAACTTTTGAAAGCTGCCTTTGATGACACAAGAGAGGACCAAAAGGCACTGGGCAGCAAGCCAAGGAAAAGTGCACAATGGGAAGTGCCTCTAGCATCTTCTTTTGATTTGTCCACCATCCACACATTCTTCCTTGACTTGGATGGTTCGTTGGACTTGCTAAGCAGCAGGGTGCAGTGTCCTCCTGATGACTATTGTTGAGAAGCGGAATGTAGGAAGAAAGCGGACATCAAAGCAACTTAAAGGTTGGAGACTTGAAGTCATGTGGCATGCACACAAAGTCTGCTTCCTTCCTACATTCCGCATTTCAACAAGAGTCATCAAAACTTGATCTGATCACAGATTCTTTCTGTCTTCTTCTACTGCTGTTATGCAGACTCATACATCTTACAATTATAGCTTTTATTAGATAACTCAGTGGATAACATGATACAATAATCTACTGCTAAGCCCTATAAAATGAATGGTAATGTCCCCAAAAGAAAAAGAGGGACAGAATTAGGGCTGCCGACTCCCAGAGCAAAAACATCAATCTGGCATGTGTGTTGGGCTTGGGGGAAGGGCTTAACATCCCATTCAATGTGTAGGATCTTGGCCAGAAGGTTTTTAAAATACATTATATGGTTCTTGAGTTGCGGTGTTTTTTATACATTAAAATAAAACTTTATTGCATTTATTATAAAATTGTTAATAATAATGGGACATATTTTGTTTTTGTCATCAGCTTATTTACTGGTATCAAATATTATGCTATTTGTACAAGCATGCAACAAACAACTCAAAATCAGAATTTTTGTTAAAACTTCTTCTATTTCTATTTAAAGAGCAACCCCCCCACACACAAAACCCGAGGATCCTACTTGTGTCCCATAAATTAGACCTCGCTAGGTTTAAATGTGCAAATTCTGATTCGAAATCTACTTACCAGCCTTCGTTTCTTTGCTGGCCTTTTGCTGCTTTTTCTAAGTATCAGCCAATCACTAAGGGCCATATTTATAAACAAGCAAAAACTTTTCACTTTCCTTACTGTTATTGCAATTTATAAATGTTGCGTTAATGGGTCGCAAAACAGTTTTCGTGACATATTGCTAAACCGCCTTTCGCTATATATTGCAGCAGTAATTTGTGCGAAAAGGGAGTGAAAAGGCGTATTGTGATTTATAACAACGAGAAAAGTGTTTTAACACGTTAAATGGAGCCTATTCTTATCGCAAACTTGAAGATGGAGAAAAGTCCTTTTCCAATGTGAGTTTGTACATTAGATTCTTTCATTAATTTTACTGCACAAATAACTTTCAATCAATACACGAAAAGCCTATGACTACTATTTGTACCTTTTTTTTATGACATATTTCTGAAGGTATATTATTGCACATTTGTCAAAATTTGAGGATAATTTCCTCAAATACCTTATTTAAAGGACAACTAAAGCCACAGAACAAAACTGAACCAGAAGTCAGGACATCTTGATATAAAACCAGTAATCTGTGTCTTACCTCTCATTTTGATACAGGCGCTGGGAAATTTACCTAAATAACATATGGTTTGTGCTTTATTTCTCAGCATTCTAGTATCAGACAGTTTGGTCAACGACCATTATGTTCTGCACATGCTCAGTCCTTTGCTATGGCACAAACTTGTTACAGTTGGTCACACCCATTAATAATCTCTAGCCAATCCTTTTACAGGACAGATAAAGCAAGGAAGCATGTGACTGAGGTCAGGAGGTGTGGTCTGACACTGCACATATATACATATACTTCATCCAGTTCTTAACAGGCTTTGATTTACTTTAAGAGAGTTTACTAAAGTGGCATTTTATAGTTTATTGGTGTTTTTAGGGGGGTTGTTTTCAGATTCTGGAGTATACAACATTGGGTTTAGTTCTCCTTTAATGTAAACTTTGTTTAACATGTTTGTTAACCTTTTTAGGTATTACTTTAGGCTGAGGCCACACTGCCTGAAGTGCGATTGTGCATGCAATTTTTCTTAAAATGTCACACCACCTAATAAAAGTCATGGGGAAAATATTGAAATGAAAGTATGCCATTTGTAATATGTTTTTTTCCTATTTTTGAATGTGAGATAGACATTTCTTTGGTTATTCTTGTGTTATACTGCCATTTCCTCCTTTCTAATGGTTTTTGCAATGCTCTAATCTTGTGGTCACGTTAAGTTTTCGCTGCAAAACTTTTTGAGTTTTTCAATTGCAAAGTCATTGCTTTACTTTTTTTTTTATAAATACCACGAAAAGTTTAACAAAAAGGCATTCATTTTGCTGCAATGAGTCACCTTAATAGCTATGCGAAGTCGGTCCAGCCCCTTCTGCTGCTTCCATGCCCAGTTTGTGCACGGAACAGCAGCAGAAGGGAGATTCCCCCAGGACAAGGCTCCCACTCTTCAGTTTCCTGGACTGTATTTTGGCCATGCAGGAGAACCATATACAGCAGAAGAGAAAAGACAAAACTCCTATCATACTTACCGAGAGTTTCCTTTCCTGGCCATTCCTCCTGGCAGCATAAACAAAATGGGTATCTTCCCTCTGCCTATTGGACAGAAGAAAAGACAATCCCTCTACTTAAACTCCACCCCTCTGACTCACTTTGTCTGGTTCTCAAGCAATCTGAAAGACACTATAATAAGAGAGGATGCTGCCTGTAGGGATGGCCAGTTTCATCTTTCCTGGCCATCCCCAGGCAGCATAAACAAAATGGGACATCCCCAAGTAATATACAAGGTGGGGAATAAAGATAAAAAGACTTAAAGCAAAAATAACTTTACTCAGTTACAGACTGTAAGACTTTATATATAAATAAGGATTTAGAAATCTACCAAAGACGTCCCCCTGTGCAGATTTACCGGCTGCATCCACCAATGAAGACTTTCCCACACCAAGGAATTGATATGAATCTGTTGATTCCAGTCTTGTTTTCTTTTGTCCCAGCTGGAAAGAAAGAATATTTACAATGGTCTTGCCCACTTGACCAGACCTATTGTGGAGGTCAAATGACCTAGAAACCTCATAAAATTTCTAGTCTGAACTAGCTGACTTTTTTCCCTGTTGATCAACCATCCGAATTTTATAGGAATCTCCAAGGCCAACTCTCTGTTTTGAATAAGCTTTTCCTTTTGCTTGGCAATTATGAGCAGATTGTCCAAATAATGGAACACTTTCACACCTAGGGTTCTTAAGTGGGCAATAGTCACCACTAGTACCATGGTGAAGGTTCTTGGGGATGAAGTGAATCTCAAATATTGCTGGTGTTCTTCCACTATTGGGATGTGCAGATAAGCGTCTGTAAGGTCTATGGTGCACATCCAATCTCCTAGTGACAGGGAAGACCTTATGAACTGTAGAATCTCCATCTTCAATGGCTGGTATTTCAATGATCTGTTTAGCCTCCTTAAATCTAGAATGGGATGCCAGTCTCCTGTTATCTTTTTTTACTAAGAAGAGTGGAGAGTAAAATCCGATTTTTTCTGATCTTTGGGGACTCAAACAATCACCTCCTTGGCTAACAGTTTGTTTATATATTCCCAGAAAATGTTTCTTCTCTCCCGACTATCTAGTGTCTTTGTCTGGGCAAAAAACAATCTCCTTGGCCTTTCCGTAGACTCTAAACGGTATCCCTGGGTAATTATCTTCATTACCCAAGAATCTAAAGTTGTTTTTGCCCACACTTCTCTGAACCTTAAAAGTCTGGCCCCAACTTGAGAAATATGGAAAAGCCTCATTTCATAACGGCTTGGACACTTTTAGGGTCCTTGTATTTGCTTGTTTCCCTCGAAAAAAGCTGTACTGACCCCCTTTCCATGTAGTTGTTCTTGCAAATTATTTGCCTGGGCAGTAGGCCCTCCAATCTCCCTTGTTCTTAGATTGGAACCTCTCCTGTTGTCTCTTAGGAAATTCTCTATATCTTCTATTGGGTTGTGGAAGAAAGGAACTCTCCCCCCCGGTAGATTTAGAAATAATCTCCTTCAACGCCTTACGAAATAATTTCTTCCCTTCATAGGGCAGCTGACACAGGGATTTTTTGGATGGGGTGTCGGCATACCAAGCCTTTAACCATAGAGCTCTGCGAGAAGAGACTGACAACCCCATGGCTCTGGCTCCTAATTTCACTGAGTTCACAGAAGACTCCAGGCCAAAAGTGGAAATTAATCTAAGATCTGGAATTGCCCCTAATAGTATCTTCCTCTCTATACCATTAATGATAGCATCTTCCAATCTGTCTACAAGCGTCAGCATAGACTTCATTGCGGAAACCATGGCCACTGCCACTTTACAGATAGCCCCTGAAACTGAATATGCCTTTTTTAATTCAGCTTCCATCTTGCATTCCATGTGATGATTTAAGGAAGATACATCGTCTACTGGAAGTGCAGTTTTTTTAGAAAGCCTAGCTACTGGCGCGTCTACAGTGGGAGGCTTATCCCACAACTTAGAATCCTCATGCTGGAAGGGATAAAGCTTTTCAAAGTTATGTTCCACTGGAAGCTTTCTAGCCCTCCTTTGCCATTCTCCCAATATAATATCTTTGATTTCTCCATGAAGTAAAAAAAAAAAAAAGACTTCTTCTTATGATTAAATAAGACCGAAGTAGATGGCTGTTCACGGTCTTCGATCACTAGCGCCTGTTTGATCATTTTAATAAGTGTTGAAACTTGTTTAAGGTCAAACTGACTGCTGTCATCATCTTCTGAAGATTGAAGCGCCCCCATTTCGCTGGGGTTTTCAATGGTAGGATGGACAGCAGCAATGGCTAAGGTCATCAGCCAAAGAGAGCCGAAGACAGAAGAAAAAAGACAAAGTGAGTCAAAAGGGTGGGGTTTAAGTAGAGGGATTGTCTTTTCTTTTGTCCAATAGGCAGAGGAAAGCTACCCATTTTGTTTATACTGCAAGGAGGGATGGCCAGGAAGTTAGAATTAATTTAACACTGCACAGTGTGCTCAGCATTGGGGCAAATTTCAGTTGGGAGGGGTGGACATGCCCTTCAAATTGTCTATTTTCTATAATCAATAAATTAGTTTTTATTTGTCCTTCACGTGAAGGAATACAACTGGTCAAATATACAGAGCAAATGTATTGTAACTCTCATTTTCTTTCCCCTGTTCTGGGATATGATATCTACTTCATGCAAACTCATCATAAGTGTTGTGCGCCATCTCTAAGTCTCAGAGCATATGTCAGAAATCAGCCTTTTTCTGTAACGCTAGAACATCAACCTACAAATATGTTCTCTGACTCAGCTTTTAACCAAACTGCAGGCCAGATGTACTTCACTAAACCCAGGAAAGCAATTATAACATTTATTTCTGTTGGTTTTTAGTACTATTTCTCCTTAGTGAGTTTTAGTTGTTTTAGTTATAATCTGTAAAGTAATTGAAAGGTTTAGAGGCCTGTTTTGTTATTATAACCATTTAAAGCATTGCAAATTTTGTTGAAATCATAGTAGCCTTTACATAAAGTATTTCAATTATTTCGCACCATTGGCTGGGTTTAGGTAAAATCCTATCCTAGAAGATAATAAACAATTGTTTGCCATTTAAATATCTGCATGTCAGAATAAAATAAAAACTTCCTGTTTACTTGCAAAAGATAACAATAATCCTGTGGTCGAAGCTATGAATCTAAAAACTATCAGGGAGATGTAATAAAAGTTCTTATTGTTAAAAATGGTGCTAATTTTGCCCGAACCAATCAAATGTTAGCTACCATATGAAAGCTAACACCTGATTGGCTGGAGCAAAATTAGCACCATTTTTAATGATACGAACGTTTATTACATCTCCCTGATAGCTTTTAGATTCATAGCTTTACCACAGGATTATTGTTATCTTTTGCAAGTAAACAGGAAGTTTTTATTTTATTCTGACATGCAGATATTTAAATGGCAAACAATTGTTTATTATCTTCTAGGAAACATACACATACAGTATAAAAATACTAATTTGGGTATCCATCCTTCTGGCATGGGTGTGTGGGGGGGTTGGGGGGCCACAAAGTGGGATGTCTGTTAATTTTACTTATAAATTAAGGTAGGTTTTGTTCGTTCCCTTGATTATTTTGTTAAACAAATGTTGCCACTTTAAGAATGCACTTGGTCATTGCACAAACCACAAATGATTACATAAACTTCTTAAGGCAAATGGTTCACAGAAAGTCAAAGGTTTAGGCTGTGGTCTTTAAAGTGCATACAATAGAAATTAAAATAACACTTCCGTATTTCCTTGAAAAGGATTATACCAAGGACAGAACGTAACCCTAAATTAATCCATCATTTTGACAGTGTATAATGAGAGTGAAATGGCAAAAATTATCTATTTTCATTAGAATTTTGAAACTAGTTTATCACGATCTTGCTGAGACAGTTTCTAAAGGGGAAAAAAGAGGAGAAAAGAGAAGAGATTGGTTTTATGGCTCTTATGAACATGGAATCATGTTGAATACCATGTTCTAAATAAACGCTTTAATACAGAAAAGCTGCTTGAGAAAAACTGAAATGTAACAGTGTCACCTAGTGGCCATATCATTTTAAAGTGCAGAAAATGCTGCTTTCTTATTAATACTTTGATTATAGTAATAATTCATCTGTAGTTTATTTTTTCTTTAGATCTAGTAATATTTGTAATTACCAGTGGTTATGTTCAAATACAAATATGTAAATATGTGTATAAGAATTTGTAACATATGTATGTATTTAAACACACGTACATGTAGTATATGTATTTCCATGCTGCAAGAGTGTGATAGATAGATAGATAGATAGATAGTTGTGTAGGGAAATTTATAGAAAGCCACTGGGCACTTTTATGGTGATAAAGTCACACTAACTAATTTAATGTTATTTATGGTGACTTAAACCCCTTCATTGCCCCGTCTGAGAGGGTATCGCAAAAGCTGGATCAGCTGGTGCTTGCAAGATGTGGGTAATCGTGTAATCATGTATTGAATACCAGAAGGGAGGTTTACTCAGTGCGGGGGTAAACCCTGGCCCTGGATAATGTTCATTTTATATTATAGGTTAATTAGAAAGTTTAGGTGACCCTATTCCACCATAGTATTTGCATTTTTTATTATTAGTTTTTTATTCTAAATACCGATAATGTGTTAAATCAAATTAGATTACTGTAATTTCACAATTTAATATATTTAAAGCAAAATGTGCTGAGAGCTGCTTTACCTCCCGAGATGTCCCAGTAGTGCCTCATATTACATTATTATTTTCTCTTATCCCTTGTGTGTGTTTAAGTCCTGGCACTTGTTTATTGTATGTTAAAAAAGATTCCCCTAAATTTCTCTATTCCTGCCATAACTCTCAGTACTTGTTGCACCCATATACACTTGTTAATGTACAATTGTTAGTGTTACTGTTAGTGTTACAATTGGTTTAAATAACAGTAAAACAATTTACCATAACTTTTTGACCATTTAAAACTTAAATTTTTTAAAAGGTTTATTAGTAGCTTCAATAAAAAATTAATTCATGTTCATTCTCATTGACAACATGGATATTGAAATAAATATATCATGCAGCAATACATGAACAAAATGTTGGTATTTTTGATAGAAAGAAGAGTATATCATAAAAAATGTAGCTCTGGGGAAAAGCTTACCCTAGAATATTGAATGGAAATAGGATTCAGCACTTACTTTGGAGCTTAATTCACAGTGATAAAAAGTACAAAACTGACAAGCTGGGAATTAAGCTATCTGACATGTTGCTTCTATTTGCATGACACAACGAATTTCCATAATAATGAAACTGAGCAATCAAGTACCTAATGAATATAACATTTTAGATGATTTCTTAAAAAAAAACAGAAAAAGAAAGAACCCCTAATATCTAGTTTTATATAGAATGTTCCAAATAATAAAATGAAGCTACAGCCACTTTTAAGACTCTTTATTAACTTTAAGCTTTGGGAAAAGCTCAGGGTCAGCTTTACAAATTATAATGCAAATTCAAGGATTTGAATATAGAATATAAAATTATTGGGCCTGTTCAGCTTATTTATCATACATTAATTCTTAAATGTTTTGAAAAGAAACTCTGTGCTTTGGAGCCATCATCCAGGATGACAAAAACAAAGAGGTGCTAGTAGGTCATTAAAATGCTTGATTACAGAAATGCTAAGATATAGCCACAAACTTTATTTATGTGCTGGCACATACTAAAAGTTAAAGGGAAAGTTCAGAGGAAAATGCTACGTTTATATTATGCATACTTAGTTATTCTACATATTCTCTTACATTTTGAAAAATCTGTTGATATTATATCCTTTGTACTGCTGTTGTCATTTGCGAGCTGACATTTCTGGTTCGGTAACGGACCTTCTTCTTCCCCTGATGCACCATTTCCTTGTAATGTATCAGTACTTTATACTAATTGGCTGTTGGATGGGTCAAGCATGCTCAGATCTCAGGTCATTGAGGTGGGAATATTAATATATATATACCGTATATACTCGAGTATAAGTCGAATTTTTCAGGCTTTAAAGTTAGCCTGAAAACCTAACCTCGACTTATACTCTGGTCAAGTACTAATTTAGATCCAAATTCTGCAATTGCACATAGTAACCAGTAGGTGGAGCTGTGTTAACCTGC
Source organism: Hymenochirus boettgeri (assembly GCA_019447015.1). NCBI lineage: Eukaryota > Metazoa > Chordata > Amphibia > Anura > Pipidae > Hymenochirus > Hymenochirus boettgeri. The sequence continues at coordinate 94,488,226 of CM033472.1, read as the reverse complement.
ATAGAAAGTTACAGGAGCTGATCTGCCTTTACACTTCCTGCTTCCTGTAGTCAGGCTGCTGGACTCACTCAGCACTGTCACTTCTCATCTGGATGCTGTAAATCAGATGGGTCTCCTCAGTTTGGGGCAAAAACAGCTGCTAGTTTAGTGCAAATGACAGCTTGAAACTACAACTCTCAGGCGACATTTTTAACTATTGGGATAAGAGAGTCCTTTACTATATGGGGTCAGAGGGCCCTTTACTACATGGGGGTCAGAGTGCCCTTTACTATATGGGGTCAGAGGGCCCTTTACAATATGGGGTTCAGGAGAATTGTAAATGATGGTAAGCTTAATTAAAAGTTTACTGAACCTGAGCCACTCCAAATGTTTAGAAACTGCAACTCCCAGCAACAAAGCATGCTGGGAGTTGTAGTTTCCAAACATCTGGAGTGCCAAGGAATTGGATGTTACTGGTACTGGATATAGCTATTACTGTATGGGATTCATGTATGGGAATTCTGCTGTCCATTTAAAGGGCAACTTAAGCAACAAAACAATACTGAATCAGAAGGCAGTAGTGGTCATAATTTCTACCCTCGACTTATACTCGAGTCAATCAGTTTTTATAAATTTTTCAGGTATACATAGGTACGTCGGCTTATACTCGGATCGACTTATACTCGAGTATATACAGTACTATATAAGGCAGATGTCAGGGCACACTCCACTTTAGCCGCCTCTGGTGATACCCAGTATTTCACATATAATCCTTTACCAGTAAAATAGGTGCACTCAGGAGGTCTGAGTGCACCTATCTTACTGGTATAGGATTATATATATAAATATATATATATATATGTATATATATATATATATATTTATTGGTTCTGAAGACGGCCCCGCTCTAGGGGCGGAAACATGTTAATTTCCATGTTTGAATAAACACCCATGTGTTTGTGAAGTCCTGAGAGTGCCTCCGTTTCTGTAGTCGTTGCATATTCTTGGATAGTGCACCCAGGAATTTCATATTTAGGAGTGCCCAATGACTACGATATTTCCTTCTCTCTCTTCTCCTCGTCTCCCTCTTCTCTCGCTCTCTCTTTCTCCTTACCAAATATATTAATATATAATATATATATATTACAATTCTTGTAATGTATGTAATATATATATATATATGAGTAAGTATGCACGGTGCACTCCTGGGTCTTGATAAATAGTTTATTCAATATACAAACGGCAACGTTTCGGCCCTGTGTCTGGGGCCTTTCTCAAGCCAAACAATGGTGCATATGATTCAAATTGCAAAATATAGAGTAAAACCACCTCCACATGATTGAGTGAACCAATCCGTGAATGACACGCTCTCTCGGCCAATTTACAGCCACACCTTTAGTCTGTGACTTAAAGTGAAATAGTGCAATAAATACATATGTTTAGTGCCAGTACTAAGTACTACAAAGATACAAAATACAATAAATAGCATAAATTCAACAACGTGTTAGACCTAGGTGAAGTCTCAGGTTTATAAAGTGCCTCGTGTCTCAGATAAAATCTAGTGGGTATAAAAATTCTATGTTTACTAGAAAAAATTTTGGGCATATGATAACAAAGATTAGGATAATAGATAGTGGCTTGTGTTAATAATTTATACAATTGTCTCAATTCAATGAAAGCATATACCCCATGTAACAAAAATAATATGCTGGTGGGAAGTTTCAAACACTCATGGGACCCCGGATCAGGACGAGTATTTTAGATAATTGGAACATTTTAACATCAGACAAAGTGCTCAAAAATGTGTTGCCAAATAAACCCCTATCTAAGGGGAAGGAATCTAAGAGACTACCTGGTTAAGACGGTGTTTGAAGAGAAACCGAAGGAGAGCAATTGGCTACTCCAAACCAATGTTACTAAAGGATGTTTTAAATGCACTAAATGTACCTCATGTAAATTTATGTCAGCTGGTAAACAATTTGTGAACCCACAGAGCAAACAGATTCTCAATATTAGACACAGAATAACATGCACTACTACCCACGTGGTGTACATAATCATTTGTCCCTGTAATTTAATATATGTGGGCAAGACAGATTTAGCACTTAGGCTGCGGATAGATGGCCACAGGTCGGCCATCAAAACAGCATTCAGAGATGGCCATACATCTAAACCGGTGGCCAAACATTTTTTAGAGGTGGGCCACAGTATTGAAGATTTTAAGTTCACTGGCATAGACCATATTCCCAAACCTAAAAGAGGGGGGAACAGATCCCAATTACTATTACAATTAGAAGCTAAATGGATCTGGTCCCTTAACACTATTCAGCCTCATGGCCTAAATGAAAACATGCCACTACGATGCTTTCTAAGCGACAGATAGAGATATGTATTATATGCTTTCATTGAATTGAGACAATTGTATAAATTATTAACACAAGCCACTATCTATTATCCTAATCTTTGTTATCATATGCCCTAAAATTTTTCTAGTAAACATAGAATTTTTATACCCACTAGATTTTATCTGAGACACGAGGCACTTTATAAACCTGAGACTTCACCTAGGTCTAACACGTTGTTGACTTTATGCTATTTATTGTATTTATTGTATCTATTGTAGTACTGTAGTACTGGCACTAAACATATGTATTTATTGCACTATTTCACTTTAAGTCACAGACTAAAGGTGTGGCTGTAAATTGGCCAGGAGAGGCGTGTCATTCACGGATTGGTTCACTCACTCATGTGGAGGTGGTTTTACTCTATATATTTGCAATTTGAATCATATGCACCATTGTTTGGCTTGAGAAAGGCCCCAGACACAGGGCCGAAACGTTGCCGTTTGTATATTGAATAAACTATTTATCAAGACCCAGGAGTGCACCGTGCATACTTACTCATATATATATATATATATATACATACATTACAAGAATTGTAATATATATATATATATAGAGAGAGAGAGTCTCATCAGGTTATAAAAGGTGCTCGTGTCTCAGATAAATCTAGTGGGTATAAAAATTCTATGTTTACTAGAAAAATTTTAGGGCATATGATAACAAAGATTAGGATAATAGATAGGCTTGTGTTAATAATTTATACAATTGTCTCAATTCAATGAAAGCATATTAATACATATCTCATCTGTCGCTTAGAAAGCATCGTAGTGGCATGTTTCTTTAGGCCATGAGGCTGAATAGTGTTAAGGGACCAGATCCATTTAGTTCATTGTAATAGTAATTGGGATCTGTTCCCCCTCTTTTAGGTTGGGAATATGGTCTATGCCAGTGAACCTAAAATCTTCAATACTGTGGCACACTCTAAAAAATGTTTGGCCACCGGTTTTAGATGTATGGCCATCTCTGAATGCTGTTTTGATGGCCGACCTGTGGCCATCTATCCGCAGCCTAAGTGCTAAATCTGTCTTGCCCACATATATTAAATTACAGGGACAAATGATTATGTACACCACGTGGGTAGTAGTGCATGTTATTCTGGGTCTAATATTGAGAATCTGTTTGCTCTGTGGGTTCACAAATTGTTTACCAGCTGACTAAATTTACATGAGGTACATTTAGTGCATTTAAAACATCTTTAGGAACATTGGTTTGGAGTAGCCAATTGCTCTCCTTCGGTTTCTCTCAAACACCGTCTTAACCAGGTAGTCTCTTAGATTCCTTCCCTTAGATAGGGGTTTATTTGGCAAACCATTTTTGAGCACTTGTTCTGATGTTAAAATGTTCCAATATCTAAAAATACTCGTCCTGATCCGGGGTCATGAGTGTTTGAAACTTCCCACCAGCATATTTATTTGTTACATGGGGTATATGCTTCATTGAATGAGACAATTGTATAAATTATTAACACAAGCCACTATCTATTATCTAATCTTGTTATCATATGCCCAAAATTTTTCTAGTAAACATAGAATTTTTATACCCACTAGATTTTATCTGAGACACGAGGCACTTTATAAACCTGAGACTTCACCTAGGTCTAACACGTTGTTGACTTTATGCTATTATTGTATTATTGTATCTATTGTAGTACTGGTACATGGCACTAAACATATGTATTTATTGCACTATTTCACTTTAAGTCACAGACTAAAGGTGTGGCTGTAAATTGGCCAGGAGAGACGTGTCATTCAAGGATTGGTTACTCAATCATGTGGAGGTGGTTTTACTATATATTTGCAATTTGAATCATATGACCATTGTTTGGCTTGAGAAAGGCCCCAGACACAGGGCCGAAACGTTGCCGTTTGGATATTGAATAAACTATTTATCAAGACCAGGAGTGCACCGTGCATATACTCATATATATATATATATACATACTTACAAGAATTGTAATATATATATTATATATATATATATAGAGAGAAGAGAGGAGAAGGAGGAGAGAGAGAGAGAGAGAGAGAAGGAAATATCGTAGTCATTGGGCACTCCTAAATATGAAATTCCTGGGTGCACTATCCAAGAATATGCAACAGACTACAGAAACGAGGCACTCTCAGGACTTCACAAACACATGGGTGTTTATTCAAACATGGAAATTAACATGTTCCGCCTAGAGCGGGGCGTCTTCAGAACCCATAAATATATATATATATATATATATATATATATATATTTATATATATAATCCTATACCAGTAAGATAGGTGCACTCAGACCTCCTGAGTGCACCTATTTTACTGGTAAAGGATTATATGTGAAATACTGGGTATCACCAGAGGCGGCTAAAGTGGAGTGTGCCCTGACATCTGCCTTATATAGTAATGTATATACTCGAGTATAAGTCGACCAGTATAAGCCGACGTACCTATGATACCTGAAAAATTTATAAAACTGTTGACCGAGTTAAGTCGAGGGTAGAAATTATGACCACTACTGCCTTCTGATTCAGTATTGTTTGTTGCTTAAGTTGCCCTTTAAATGGACAGCAGAATTCCCATACATGAATCCCATACAGTAATAGCTATATCCAGTACCAGTAAATCCAATTCTGGCACTCCAGATGTTTGGAAACTACAACTCCAGCATGCTTTGTTGCGGGAGTTGCAGTTTCAAACATTTGGAGTGGCTCAGGTTCAGTAAACTTTTAATTAAGCTTACCATCATTTACAATTCTCCTGAACCCCATATTGTAAAGGGCCCTCTGACCCCATATAGTAAAGGCACTCTGACCCCCATGTAGTAAAGGGCCCTTGACCCCATATAGTAAAGGACTCTCTTATCCCAATAGTTAAAAATGTCGCCTGAGAGTGTGTGTTTCAAGCTGTCATTTGCACTAAACTAGCAGCTGTTTTTGCCCCAAACTGAGGAGACCCATCTGATTTACAGCATCCAGATGAGAAGTGACAGTGCTGAGTGGGGTCCAGCAGCCTGACTACAGGAAGCAGGAAGTGTAAAGGCAGATCAGCTCCTGTCCTGTAACTCTATGCAGGTTAACACAGCTCCACCTACTGGTTACTATGTGCAATTGCAGAATTGGATCTAAATTAGTACTTGACCAGAGTATAAGTCGAGGTTAGGTTTTCAGGCTAACTTTAAAGCCTGAAAAATTCGACTTTACTCGAGTATATACGGTATATATATATTAATATTCCCACCTCAATGACCTGAGATTGAGCATGCTTGACCATCCAACAGCCAATTAGTATAAAGTACTGATACATTACAAGGAAATGGTGCATCAGGGAAGAGAAGGTCCGTTACCGAACCAGAAATGTCAGCTCGCAAATGACAACAGCAGTACAAAGGATATAATATCAACAGATTTTTCAAAATGTAAGAGAATATGTAGATAACTAAGTATGCATAATATAAACGTAGCATTTTCCTCTGAACTTTCCCTTTAACTTTTAGTATGTGCCAGCACATAAATAAGTTTGTGGCTATATCTTAGCATTTCTGTAATCAAGCATTTTAATGACCTACTAGCACCTCTTTGTTTTTGTCATCCTGGATGATGGCCCAAAGCACAGAGTTTCTTTTCAAAAAAATTTAAGAATTAATGTATGATAAATAAGCTGAACAGGCCCAATAATTTTATATTCTATATTAAATCCTTGAATTTGCATTATAATTTGTAAAGCGACCCTGAGCTTTTCCCAAAGCTAAAGTTAATAAAGAGTCTTAAAAGGGGCTGTAGCTTCATCTTTTATTTGGACAAATTCTATATAAAACTAGATATAGGGGTTCTTTCTTTTTCTGTTTTTTTTAAGAAATCATCTAAAATGTTATATTCATTAGGTACTTGATTGCTCAGTTTCATTATTATGGAAATTCGTTGTGTCATGCAAATAGAAGCAACATGTCAGATAGCTTAATTCCCAGCTTGTCAGTTTTGTACTTTTTATCACTGTGAATTAAGCCTCCAAAGTAAGTGAATCCTATTTCCATTCAATATTCTAGGGTAAGCTTTTCCCCAGAGCTACATTTTTTATGATATACTCTTCTTTCTATCAAAAATACCAACATTTTGTTCATGTATTGCTGCATGATATATTTATTTCAATATCATGTTGTCAATGAGAATGAACATGAATTAATTTTTTATTGAAGCTACTAATAAACCTTTTAAAAAATTTAAGTTTTAAATGGTCAAAAAGTTATGGTAAATGTTTTACTGTTATTTAAACCAATTGTAACACTAACAGTAACACTAACAATTGTACATTAACAAGTGTATATGGGTGCCAACAAGTACTGAGAGTTATGGCAGGAATAGAGAAATTTAGGGAATCTTTTTAACATACAATAACAAGTGCCAGGACTTAAACACACACAAGGTAAGAGAAAATAATAATGTAATATGAGGCACTACTGGGAACATCCGGGAGGGTAAGCAGCTCTCAGCACATTTTGCTTTAATATATTAAATTGTGAAATTACAGTAATCTAATTTGATTTAACACATTATCGGTATTTAGAATAAAAAAATAATAATAAAAAATGCAAATACTATGGTGGAATAGGGTCACCTAAACTTTCTAATTAACCTATAATATAAAATGAACATTATCCAGGCCAGGGTTTACCCCGCACTGAGTAAACCTCCTTCTGGTATTCAATACATGATTACACGATACCCACATCTTGCAAGCACCACGCGATCCAGCTTTTGCGATACCCTCTCAGACGGGGCAATGAAGGGGTTTAAGTCACCATAAATAACATTAAATTAGGTAGTGTGACTTTATCACCATAAAGTGCCCAGTGGTTTCTATAATTTCCCTACACAACTATTATCTATCTATCATCTTCACACTTTGCAGCATGGAAATACATATACTACATGTACGTGTGTTTAAATACATACATATGTTACAAATTCTTATACACATATTTACATATTTGTATTGAACATAACCACTGGTAATTACAAATATTACTAGATCTAAAGAAAAAAATAAACTACGATGAATTATTACTACTTAATCAAAGTATTAATAAGAAAGCAGCATTTCTGCACTTTAAAATGATATGGCCACTAGGTGACACTGTACATTTCGTTTTTCTCAAGCAGCTTTTCTGTATTAAAGCGTTTATTTAGAAAATGGTATTCAACATGATTCCAGTGTCATAAGAGCCATAAAACCACTTCACCTAGGTCTAACACGTTGTTGACTTTATGCTATTTATTGTATCTATTGTAGTACTGTAGTACTGGCACTAAACATATGTATTGACATTTATTGCACTATTTCACTTTAAGTCACAGACTAAAGGTGTGGCTGTAAATTGGCCAGGAGAGGCGTGTCATTCACGGATTGGTTCACTCACTCATGTGGAGGTGGTTTTACTCTATATATTTGCACTTTGAATCATATGCACCATTGTTTGGCTTGAGAAAGGCCCCAGACACAGGGCCGAAACGTTGCCGTTTGTATATTGAATAAACTATTTATCAAGACCCAGGAGTGCACCGTGCATACTTACTCATATATCGTTCCAGATTGGTAGCACCCGGGCAAGAAACTATAGCTTCAAGCGAGTGCCTGTAACTTTGATGTTATATATATATATATATATATATATATATATATATATATATATATATACTAGGTTAGCCGCACTCTCACTCGTTTCACACTTCACTGGTAGCCAGGGTGCATCCCAAAAGTTCATATAGATACGTAGTAGTAATGGATGACCACGTGTGTGGTTGAAACGCGTTGATCGCTACAATAAAGATAATTTTGGCTATAAGTCCATAGAGTGCTCCGTTACTACATATATATATATATATATATATATATATATATATATATAAGCCCTTTAACACTGCACCACTTAATCTTGCAACATTTATTACTTTATTGTCACACTGTCAAAAAGCTGCAACGTTTAGAGGCAGATTGCCTCTTTCTCAAGCAACAGTGTAGGGCTTGCACCCAACAAACAAAAATGGTATACAGCATTATTCTCACGCTTATAACCCTTAAACCACACCTCTAAGTAACAATAAACCTTTGGTAACACCCATTGTTAGCTTAACCCTTTCATAGGTATACATGCAACGATTACAGAAGAAGCATTATCTTTGCCAATGGATAGAGCAGGGAACTCTGTGTATAGGTGAACAAGCTCAGAGGGAATTAACCCTTCAATTACCCCAAAAAAACATGTAAATCATAATCCCTATAAAGGCCATGCAGAGAGAGAGAATTCAGATGGTGTATCCACCAGACTTCCCTCCTCCTAAGATCCACCTCGTCTCCTCCTCCATATAGGAGAACGTACTTTGCTCCATTCTCCAGTCAGCCGGTGTGTAAGATCACTGTTGGGGTGCCGACAACAGCTTCAATACAAACAAATAGTGGGTTTGCCGCACTTCTTCACGCTGAGTCTCACTCGATGTGTGCTGGTGCTCAGTGACCCATGCTGTAGGGCCAAAAATATAGAAAAAAAAGTCCTTTAACACCGCACCACTTAATCTTGCAACATGTATTACTTTATTGTTATACTGTCAAAAAGCTAAAATGTTTCGAGGCACATTGCCTCTTTCTTTCTTTCTTTCTTTCTTTCTTTCTTATGTGATTAAAGCGGGGGGTTAATGTACAGAGATGTATACTAAACTCACCGATCGCAACCAGCTACTTAAATATACCAGCTTTCATCCATCTCATATCAAAAAGTCTATATCACAGTTTAAAAGGGTTGACTGCATTGTTAATAAACCAGAGAAGAAGACATATTTCTAGCAGGTCATGTTTGACACATTTAAGGCGTGGGGCTACCCTAGGGAGATTTCGGAGGTGGCCAGAAATAGGGCCCAGAAAGATAACAAGTGATTAATGGTCATGTCAAAAAGAATCCCCTTTGTTACTCAGTTTTGTAGAGAGAGAGTAATGACATCAATAGATGTATCAAAAAGCACTGGCATTTTCTTAAGGAGGCGTATCCTACAGCAGAGGAGTTCTCTGCACCTCTGGTCATTTCGTATAGAAAGGGGAATACTTTGCGGAATAGACTAGTACATTCTGTACTGACCAAAGAAAGGAGGAAGGTCAATGTAAAAGTGGTGTACCCATGCTGGTCTTATGCACAATGCCTTTTCTGCTCCTCTGAGAAGTTTGTGACATGCTCAGGGGAGCTCTTCCCCCTCCCCCTTGGATTTTTAAACCTAGCGAGGTCTAGGTTTGGGGATATTTCCTACCTTTTAAGGATTTTTGTTGTGGGGTTGGAGATACCCTTTAAAGCATATTTCTAAACTATAAGTAATTCCATTTTATATTGCATAACCATGTCTTGACCCTCCCTGGCCAAAAGAGAGGAGATATGTACAGTATACAGATATATATGTATATAGGATAGAAATAACAAAAAAATGTATACAATTTCAAAGAGAATTACAGTAGTTATACAAATTTTACCCTAACACTACAATTTTCTATTTCTAATGTAATATGCTGTTGTGCTTTCCTTTTCATTCAAAGTTTAGGAGTAAACTAGGCTGGTGCCAGGGAGAGGATGACATTCCATTTATTGTATGTCCACACACTCTCTCTTCAGTGCAGTAAGAACATAACCTACACTCTATTGCATTAAACAGTCTCAGTAAATGTTGCAGAGATTGCATTCAACACCATTAGAATCACAGTAAAGACTGGTTGTATCATACTTAAACCTCACCTCCTAAACTTTTAAAAGGAAATCACTAATGTCTACACTTATTAAATAAGGATTTATTCAAACCCATTGTGTATGTCTCTTGTGGAGGCTAAAGTGGGCAGATTCACATCCCTTGTATGCAGTCTATAGAGATGTTCACCAATCAGAATGGTTCTGCATGATAACCTACCAAATTCTAACTGAAACTAGCATTCCCTAACATTTACTATTTGAAGTGTATCCTAGCACCACCCTAAAATGTATTGGTCCAATACCCAAGATCCAATCAGATTTAAGATATAAATCAGACCAATCCATTTTGGAAGGTGTGTTTGGGAGACAGTGCACTATAAAATGCAAGAGACCTGAATTGCAGCTTAGTGTGCTTAGTGCAGCTTAGCTGGTGATTAATGGTTGCCTCCATAAGACACTTACAAAATGGAAGACCACAGTTCCCCTTTAAAGGAGAACTGAAGTCTCCAGACAACCTTTTCCCAATAGATAGAGCACATTCACAAACATTCATGCTGTGTCTCACCTCCTTCTTTGCTGTGGCTGGTGGGTGAATAATTCACCTTTGCTGGGTAAACCCAGCCAAGTGTAAATAGTACTCCTCATAAATTCAGTAGTGCCTAACAGACCAAAACAAGTAAGTTGCAGCCTTGCTTCCTAGAAGCTGACAGCACAGGAATCCTCTCTCTCCCTGACACTGAACAGGGATTTAAGTTTTATTTTTTTCACACAGTCAATGCTCCTGTCCCTAATGATGATGTAATCCTTTGCTTTTCATAAGGAAAAAATTAATTTTGCAGTGTTTTTTATTCTTAGCTACAAAGAATGTAAAAAACAGAATATTAGCATTTCAATAAAAAAATTAAAGTAAATCCAGGGAATAGAACCTGCAACCACATATAATCTTTCTTGCTAAAAGCAAAGATTTTACCTCTTACCCAAACAGAGATCTATATGAAACACTAGTCTGGGGATATTTTGACCCGTGATCATTTGGACGGTGTGTTTCTTGTGCTTTACCAGGTGAGCCACCACTGCAGATGCAAATAACATAGGCACATTTAGAAGCTTTATTTAATTAATGCTGACTGGTAAACAAACTGCATGGTAAAAAGCAGCTTTCAAATTCTTATCAGGAACTTCCATATTGGTGTAGAGACATCTGTATAGAAAATACATATAAACATATGCATATAAACAGTGAATACTGGGGACTGGGTGTGTGGGTCTTTGAAGACTACATGGGCTCTGGGTTTTTCTGTCAACAACATGGAAACTTTCTTAGTTACAGTATCTATCACATTATTATATATATTATTACCGGTATTATTTTTATTATTATTATTATTTATTTAGCTCCAACATCTTCTAAAGTGCCTTACAATTACAATTAACTACTTACAATGTATAGGTGTTCAGGGGAGAAAAGCTTTCACATTAGGATTTTTAAAAAAAAGTTTAGTTTTCCTTTAAGAGAATCTTGACAGAAAAGAAGACAGGCAGGATGAGCTGCAAAAAATGTGAAACAAGAATTGTCTCCATGTTTTAAGAATGTAAAAATAAATGATTCTAGTCAGCTGTAGTTGTGCAAATATATACTTTTCATAGGAGTTTTCCCAAACTAGGTTCATGTGCAAGAACATAATTGCATTTTATTTACAAATCTATAATGTAAAATTCCTAGAAAAGGGTTTCTGATTGTTCCAAGAGATATATGATTTGCTTTTCTTTGTTTTGCAAACACCCTACCCCTAACAGTAATGTTCACAGTTTTTTTTTTTTTGCTAGGCAAGGGCCTTTCAAATTGTTGAACCAACTCACTGGAACAGTGCCATAAATAAATGAGTCTCACGGTCTCACTCATTGACTCATGTTTTGTCATAACACAAGATAAAGCATTCATTGTCAATAGAAAAGTGTATTTCATTATTATGCATGTTCATGAATAATTTGTAGCTCCCCCCATCATACTATTGTTAAAAATGTCAGGACAGCACATATCACAATTACTCAAAGCTGTCAATTCTTATTGGGGTCAAATTAAGAAGAAATAGCATTTATCTAGAATAGTTTGGCTTAGTTTCTGAGCATATCATCTTAGCATGTTGAAGCAACAACCTATCATATCCATTTAAGATTCATGACCTTGCTGACCATTAGGTGTTCTACAGTAATGTGGTAATCTTGATTCTGTTTCCATTCTACATACAAAATAGATCCTTTTAGACACCACTTGATTAATATTGATCTATTCTGGAAACACTAGATGCTAACCATCTATATTTATCACTTTTTAAAACAAGCAGTGCAGCATGAGCATTGCATTTTCTTACAAATGCCTTCTTCCATTGCAATGTAATGAATACCCCTTATTCTCTCAATCACAGAACATTTATGTAATTCTTTATCTCCAACCACAACATTTCCACTGTCTCTTTCCTGTTTCTTCATTGTTAACCACTACTTTTTATTTCCCCCGTTTAGACTCAATCCACAAATTTAAAACTTTAAAGAAACAGTCCACTGGTTTTATGTTTTTTGCTTTATCGAACACTACAATACGTTGGAAGGTAGGAGTGCTCTCCCACACTTGCAATTACCTAAGAAGCTTGCGGGGAACACAACTGTAAGAAATGCAATGTCAGAAACTACAGGTTTAGACTCAATATTTTAGTATTTAGATCAATACATGAGCATACTGTACCATTAGGGTCAACTGGTGTCTGATAAGACAAAATTAACATACATATATATATTCCTCAAAATAGTACTAACACAGGTTGTTACTCAACACATGCATTCTGTTTAGTTCCCAACAAGCCCTTGATGGGCATGTTGTCGAATAAATTCAAACTAAAAATGGTTATGCTGGATCACTGCAGTATATATATCCTGGTCACATCATAAGGCATCACATCATCGGACAAATGTATCAAAATAACTTTTAAAATTAGATATCTGATGTATTCAATTAGATCAACTGGACTTGAAGTTTAGTTCTTTCAAGAACTAAACTTCAAGTCCAGTTGATCTAATTGAATACATCAGATATACCATGACCTGGATGAATGAGAACCCTTACAAGCATATTTTAAAATTAGATTTTTACAAACTACATAACCATGTTAAATATGACAAAGACCAAGCTATTTAAATGCTTCTGAGTTCTTAGGGGGTTGGCAGTCATTTCATTTTTTTAGGGATATGTATATGTTCCAGTATCTTAATTCTTCATTTTAAGTTTTTATTAGGAAAATTACTCTTATATGGTGGCACACAAAATTTTTCAGTTCTGGAGATTTGAGTTTATAGATGATTCTTCCCTAATTCACTTCCAGGCTGTCCTGGGATGCTCAACTAAATCAGTGGCTTTATAACATATATTTATATTTGCATTAAGGCACTTCCCAACAACTCTTTATTTTGATTACTCTAGCTGCCCTAGGTAGACATCATATAATTATGCATTTCTATAAAAGAGTCATAAATAAGAAGTTTTACACCTATATTAAAAATATGCAGAAAGTAAGGAACCTATTCTCATCTGCTAAATTATTGGTGTTTTTAGTATGAGAATTTATGTAAAACTATTTCCAGGGGTATTTTACTATGCTGAGAGTCCTTGACAATACAAAATCTGCTTTAAAAATTATTCTTTTCTGCTTTGTTCTTTGCTCACTGTAATATGTTATTGGCTCTCATGCTGTTGTGTTAATATTTCCCTTTGGTGAGTATCCACAGTTTAAAACTGCAAGTAAATTTGAAATAGTTTCATGAGATAAATATATATATATAAATATATCTGTGATTGTCTGTCTTTATGTTGTTGTGTCTATACAGTATGCTCATCTAACTCATTAAGAAATAGAGAACAATAAATAGATGCATAGAACATTGTAATATTATAATGTGGTTGCTTTGCATTTATGTATGGTTATACCTGGTGAACTTTTTCTTATTGTGCAGATGTTTTTTATGTCAATTTCAATAATGCCTCTTTTTTTACACATGTGTGCTTCAGTTTACAAGTATTGTATTGAGTATGATTCTGTCCATGTAAAATGATCTAATAGGAGCCATGGCAGGTTTTGTAGAGAAGGGCTGTGTAAATATGTTGTTGACCTCAACTCCCCTAACTTTGTTACACTTTATGTATTAGTTCTTGCTTTGTTTTAATTAACAGACACAAAGAATATCTAATTGTTAATTTAGCAAATGTCATAGCATGTTTACAACAGGTATGATTGAAAAAATTGCATTAGGGCTCTAAAAAAAGAATTGGATTTCAAAAGCGACAACAAAAAAACATGTATTCACACATGTGCCACTTTCCCTTATGTGGTTCCAAGTTCCAATCTAGCACCAGATTGAACCAAGCAGAATAACTAAATAAATACATCAAAAAAATATTCAATGCTATAATTCATATCATGGAACAATTCTAAAGAATAACTTTGTAGTGCACTGGGGACAAAAGTTCAATACACTCTGTCCAACTGTGGGTACATAATCCTCAGGTATCTCATCCTCAAAAGAAATCTAGATTTCAAACTGGTACAGATTGTGGGTCGCACTCCAGAGTATTAGTTCAATTCTTCAATTAGTTCAAATATTCAGGGTCCATACATCCAGACACTGTGTTGTAACTAATACCCCTGCAATTAAAGGAGAATTAAAGGGTATCTCCACCCCAAAAATAAAATAAAAAAATCAGGAGAAATAATGGAATCTCCCCAAACCTAGACATGGCTAGGTTCAAAATTTACCAAATTGGACCCTAAAATTACTTACCAGCCTTAGTTCCCTCGTTCCCACAGGGAACAGCAAAAGATCCGGACCAGCAGCCACTGTTATTGACTGAGAGCACCAAGCCAGCTGCACAGCTGAAGAACAGGAGCCAATAGCGAGGTACCAAGTGGAAGACAGTAACAAATACAAGGGTCAAATCAAGAAGCCAGTCAGCCAAAAGAGGTACCATTGTTGAAGAGAGAGGCTTGGCCCAGTAACAGACAAAGAGCCGGCAGCAAAGTCAGTAACGAAGAATCAGATCAAACGCAAGAAGCGAACCAAATGCTATAACTGGCAAGAATTAAAATTTCCAGCCAAAAAAAAAAAAAAAAAGAGAGCCAACCAGAATCAAAGGATATGGAGATAGCCAAGGACAGAAATGCTATAAAGACCTGAAGACATGACGAAAATAGCGGGAGAGCCGAAGTTGATGCCAGAAAGAGTGAAATACGCAAGGCAAGCGAGAATTGCAAAGGGATGTCAAAAAATTTAATTTTTAAAATTCCTATTGTAATTTTTACCATTATGGAAAATTGTCTTGCTTTTCAAAAACATTTATACATTTTATATTATTTATTGAGGGAATAGTCAATTATATTCACATACCTGTTATAAAAGCAATCCTGCCTGCCTGGAGTAAAATGAAGGGTAGATAATATAAAGGTTTAACCTAGCAGGTTTCTAGGAAAAAAGCATTCAAAAAATAAGTTTTTTTTTTTTCTTTTTTATATTTTAAATTTTATGTTATGTTTTATTTTAATTTTGCCTGCAATTTTCCTACTGTTTATTTTCCCTTAACTAAATACCATTAGCTGGCATTAAATAACCCCGCAGCAAGAGCCGCAAGGCTAGTGTTAAATAGCTTGTAGCAGTTTCACGGGTGTCGGATGCGATACTTGCGCAGCCATTTTCCTATGCTGTAGCTCTGCATGATTTAGGTCAACTGTTTCTTAAACATCTAGCTCATAGCTTTAACCAATCAGACACCTATACTGATCTGCCCCTAAAGGTTCATACAAACGTGCAATCACAAGTGCCAACCCACGATGCATGATGTATACGAATGGCTGTTTCAGGTGATAATCGTGCTGTGTATGGGCACTTTGTTGGACTAAACAGCCGTTTGGTCGGGGATCGCTGGCCAAGCAGATCTTCGAATGAGCAGCCATTTCGGCCAATAAAGTGCCCATACACAGCACGATTATCACCCGAAACAGCCATTCGTATACATCATGCATCGTGGGTCGGCACCCATGATCACACGTGTGAACGAACCTGGTGGCTGAGGCCACACTATGCCGTTATGTGCTTGTTAACGTCCACTTGCGCTGTGATCTGAACAATGTTGTGCAATCGAAGTGCATGTAAATTACAAAAAAAATACATCATTGCATGCAGTCTGATAATGGATCGTGTTGCAAACCTACTTAATTTCTAGCATGAACAAACAGATTTGTATAAGGAATTTCACTTACCAATCCACATTTACCATTCAATGAGATACAAAAGGGGAAGAAAAGAAGCAAAGAAAGGAAGAATTAAAAATGAAAATGAAATTAGAAAAGAAAAAAGTAAAAGAGAGAAAGGGGAAGAAGAAAAAGAAAAAAGAAATGAGGGAGAAATCTAGATCTTGTCACATTTATATTTGCTATAGCCTGTCTCTGGAGAGGACATAGCAGACAATCAAGCAGGTCAGAGTAGTTATATTGTTAATTTTAACTTGCTTTCTATGCACGTAGTGAATGAATTTCATATAATCAAAGTTTGATATTTCTGGAGAGATCAAAAGAGACTGTGAAGTGGTGAGCAGGTGCAGCAGACATCTTAAAGGATCTGAAAATGCAATTAACCAGCAAATGAGCCTTGGAAAACCTAGCCTTCCTGAACAGATGAGCACAATAAAAGCTACTGAGAAATGAGATGGCCAAAGCACTTGGATAACAGCAGTGAACCGGTAGGCAGCTGCCCCATATCTTGACCTTTAGAAATACAGAACAAATCGGATACAGAGAGGATAGTAGGTATAATTATGTAAATATTCAGACCTCTTAGAAACCATTAAAGAGTTTACTGATTGTTTTTACACAGATTCACTTAAGCCGAACACAACGATCCTGTCTTTACGCTCTTGAATGGAATTGGCTCTTGGATCGTGATACCTGTTGCACACAACTTGAAAATGGCAGAAAACAAACAGTGGTTTACAACACTTCCCAGTGTAATAAAAACACAAAAATTTCCAACTTATACATTCTCATTCTCTTTATATTAACTGACTAAGTAGTTAAAAAAACAAATATTTAAATAAGTGGTATCCATTTGTAAAGTATTTGCATTGTGTACTATATTTGTATAGTATTGTGTGCTTAACTTGTTTAAATATTATTAGGCTCATTAAAAGGTATCTCCACCTCTTATAAAAATGTTTTTTGTAGTGTAGGGGACCCTATCCCACCACCAAATGTAAGGATTTTTAAACACTGCACAGTGGGGCCAGTAGTGGGGGAGAAAATAGTTTTGGGGCTGGGCATGCCCTATAACAGAGAAAAGCAGCAGTAAAATCTGATCATGCTGAAGAATTTTCCATAAGTTAGCATAGCACAGATCCAGAATTTTTCATACAAAACTTTCACACTATTTGCATAGTGGACACTTAAGTTTAGCAAGCAGTAAAGCAATTTTTTTGAGAAATATTAAATTAACTCGCTTGTGAAGGTTCTCATTCATACAAGTGATGGTATATCTGTTGTATTCAGTTAGATCAACTGGACGTAAACTTTAGTTCTTGAAGACATTTCTCTAGTCACCCGACTGATGTTAGGTAAAAAACAGAATTGTACATGGCAGACAGTTGGTGTTTAACCCCCCCTCCTCTATTTAGGCTTGGTTTCAATATTTTCACATAAATGGCCTCCTTGACACCTCTCTTGAACCAGTCATGTTTCTTTGACAAAATGTTAACATTACAATCTTCAAAAGTATGTCCTTTTTATTTAAGATGCATGTACACAGTTGACCTGAGGAATTGGCTCTTCTGTGCTGGCCCATATGTTGGTGTAGTTGCTGTTTGGTCTCCCTCACCAACAAATCATAGCACTCTTCACTGCACTGCATATACGATCTTGCGTTTCGGTATTGGGTCTTTCGGATCTACATCACACTGATCCTTAATGCATCCACATTGAGGATCAGCCTCAATGCATCCACACCTTGCATTCAGAATGTCCCTAACATCTGGCTGTCACTTTCATAGTTCCCGCCCAGAAACACTTAGAAAATCTATTCCCAGGGGACAATATCGGCGATTGAGGAGAAATTGTACCCTGACTGAGGACTATGATGAGGCAGCTGTTGACCTTACTAAAAGATTCACCAAAAGGGGTTACCAAAAAGCCCTCCTAGGCAGGGAGTGTATGGTAGCAAGAAAATTGAATCAATCTGATCTACTTGTACCTAGGGAGAAGAAATATGATGGGCAGACCAGATTTATCACATTTGGAGCAGAATGGCATCTTCTAAAAAAGGCATTGGGCAAAACATGGCATGTGTTGAAAAATGACGATGTCATTGGTAAATTTGTTACAGAAAGGCCTGTGATTACGACAAGAAGGTGCAAAAATATTGTCAAGACATTGACTAAGAACCACTATGTGAGATATACCACTGATCGAGTAGTGGGTCACAAATTTGAAGGAACCTACCCTTGCGGAAATTGCACGTTTTGTGAACTTATGTACCATGTATCAGAGGTATGTTTGTCTAATAATGACTATAGATTTTACCCTGGCACTATTTTAACTGCAAAACCAGGAATATTATTTATGCACTTCAGTGCCCTTGTAATCTCCTCTATATTGGTAAAACAACACAAAAATTGAAACAAAGATTAGGGTAACACCTCTCTGACATCAGACTAGCCCAAAGACAGATCATGGACGGTCACGACTGTTGCCAGACACTTTTTTGAAAAACATGGTGGATCATATAGAGGCATAAAATGCTTTGGCCTGGAGAAAATTGGTTGTATTGACCTCAGGATTGGAGATCGCACTGGATATTCATGGATCTGTATGGATGACATTGGATGAGACTCTGTTTGCCATAAGGCATTATAATGGATTACAGGCTCGCTGCTTGATGCAACATCTGTGCTTATTTAGCAGTGCTCATAACAAAGTATCCATAACATCGGAGTGTTCTCTTGATGAGGTTTTCATCACATCGGGATGGTTCCTTAACTCTTTCTTCTGCCTCTCTTTTATTTCCACTGATGATATAATAATTAATGACTCAAGGGATGGAACATTCAGAAGTCTTTATTCATATTTTGATATCCTCAGTGAATGGCCACTTGGAGATATTCACCAGAACCCTACTTTATGCTCTGTGCTTGCTGTTCTTTCTTTGCAACTAGAGATGCGTTATATTTCAATGCCATTATACCGATATTAGGTATAGTTGGTAAGGACTATATCTGCTTTGATATATTGGATGATTTTTTGGAGATACTCATACCATAATTTTATCTTATGTTTTGTGTTTGCTGGATTTCTTTTTACCACTAGAGATGATGTTAGACTATAATACCATTATACTTTTATAAGGTCTAGTTTGGAATAGATAAACTGATATTTGTTATCTATTCAACTATCACTTACCTGTTTCTTCTATTGATGTGCATACTTTGAATAACTGATACTTCCACTATCTCTTTGAAATACCTACATGGGTGGTGTACATACACTCCCTCCTGTAACTCTCTTCAATCCTATTTTGGATTGTTTTAGATGTATTGTTAAAGGGGAACTGTGGTCCAAAAATGACTTTAGGTAAATTTATAGGAATTGCTCTCCTCAGAATTTTTGCATTTTATTTTCATTGTTTATTTTACATAGTTTTGAAGATATTTACATGTTTTTGTGATATGGCAGCAGCATCACCAGGTCCCCTACACTTCCTGCTTCCTGCTCTGAAACCATGTCAGTCAATCTGCCCTGTGTCTCCTCCCTTTTGCAGACCCCCTGGTCCCTCCCACTTATGGACCCCATAGTCCCTCTAGTTGCAGGCCCTCCTTTGCCCATTCCCTTACAGCCCCATGTGGCCCTGCCCACTCATGGGTGTCGTGGCCCTGCCCACTCATGGGTGCCGTGGCCCTGCCCACTCATGGGTGCCATGGCCCTGCCCACTCGTAGGTGCCGTGACCCCGCCCACTCATGGATGTTATGTCATGACCCCGCCCACCCACGGGTGCCTAACCTCTGCCCACTTGCTGATGTCTAAGCCCCACCCACTCACAGGTGCCATGGGCCACTCTGACCCCCCCACAGAAAACTCTCACATAGTGGGAGAGAAGGGCTGTAGATTCCCTTACCTTCTCTGCAGCTGCAGGTCCTTCACACAGCAGGGAGGGGGAGGGACTTCCTGTCTCCCTCACACACTGAGGGAGTCTGAGGCTGTGCTCGCCAGTGGCACTGTGCAGGAGAAGCCTTAGGAACATCACATTGTCAGCCTCCCTCCCATTAACTTTCTGGTCATTAATTTCTTTATATCTTTTGCTGTGGAGCATGTAGAGAGGTGATTGATGGCTCATTTTAAAGTTAGGAAACTGGCCTTTCATTTAAACTCAAGTTGTTTGGAGACCACAAGTCTCCTTTAATTGTACAAAAACCATGAAATATGTAGAGACAAGTACTGAAGAGAAACAAAGTAGACTTGCACTCCAAAGTGAACTGTTTATTGTGAGCCAAACATCAACAAGTAACACAACGTTTCGAGGGTAACACCCCCTTCATCAGGTGACAAGTGAGAGAGACAAGTACTATTTATATATAAGAGTCTATGAGATTGATTTGATTGCAATATGTATTTTGAGATATATTTTGTTCCTGTATATATCCTCTGTTTAATATGTATATGTGCATTTGTGTGTATATCCATATCGGGTTGTTTAGATGTAGATTTATATATGTGTCACTCACAAGGGGGCGGATTGTTTACAATGGAGGGTCCGCCTTCTATTCAGTGCATTTCTGTCACTGAATGGATGAATGCCACTATGTGCGGTGACGTCATGATGTGGACAACACATTCTGCGTCGATCACGCATGACGTCATTTACCCCCGCGATGGCTAAATGACTTAACTTAGCCGCCACTGCTGACACATACATGCTGCTGAAAAAGCCATTGTAGTGAAACGTGTTCAGCGTTCTCAACCGCGATTTCCAGATGTGATTCCTTTTGGAATATTGCTCCCCCTTTTGCCAACCCAAACTTCTGGAACTCATGTGTTATATATGTTCTTAAAAGTTTTTAATAGCTCACTATTGCCCAATAGCTCACTTATTTTCCCAATAAAGGGATTGCTTTTATTTGTCTCATACTAAGGTTGAGTGCCTGGTTCTTTATCTTACAGTATATTGTGCTTTGATATATATTCAATAGTAGTACCTCCAGTCTACATAGATTTTTAACTCTGTGCACTGCATTTCTTTGTTGGTTATGATAACTTTTATTTATGGCTTTTACATGTGTGTGGGGAGAGATAGGAGAAAACAGTTTTTCTTTGATTACCCAGTTTCTGAGCGTTTCACTCAGTATTCCCAATTCTAATGATATAATTGTCATGTGGGACTAGTAGAGACATCTTGGAACTTTCTTCTTGATCTGCCAGTACACGCATGTCCTGCTTACTCTTACATATGGTGGCAGCATCTCTACTGTTTATAGTTAGAGGGATATGGTAGTTTACTTCATAGGGAGGACCATAGATATGGTAATTAACACTAGTAGGAGGGCGTGACTATATATGCCATTCACTTGGCAGTTTGGCAGTTCCTACCTCTAAATTGTTAAAATATATAAATCTAATATCTACAAAATGGGTGGACAGATTGGAAAAAAACACTTTGGGGGATGGGGGAATTAAAGTTTAAAAGTATGATGTTTTTAAAAGTTTGAATTTTGACACTATAGTTGCCCTTTAAACATGTGGCTAATTTTTACTAAACATTTGCCTTTAGGTGGGGAAGGGGGGATAAGGTGTTAATACATAGAGGGTAGGTTCACTTGATTTTGAGAACAATGGGGCATATTAAACAAAACACAATTCATTAGTGCAAAATGGAATCAAACAAAGCACGCTTAATTCAAATCCAGCTGACTGTAAACACAAATGTCTTAATAAGAGACTTTTTAAATGATGTAACTGACTACATTACACAAACTATATGAATTCTATTTTTATGTCATTGATCTCCAACATCATACAGTATCTCCTAGGACAGCATCAGTTACACTACATATCACATATATTGTAACATCCCATTAATGATGTATATACCAAGAGGATGTATTGCTAGAAGGAAACAAATACAAGTACAGATCAAATTACATATGAACAAATGTATTCCATTTACAGTTATGTATTTTAAAGTATATTATAATATATAAAGGAAAAAAGGGAACAAGTTCTGTTTGCAGCTCTTGAGAAATGCCACTAATGAGTTTATATATGTTTATTCAATGGTAATGACCAATAGCTATATTTTATCACAGATAAAAAAATATTATTTATCAAACATGGTGTAAAATGTATTTAAAATGTGCTCATGGCCCCTAATCTTCTACTGTTAAAGGGCATTTCTACCCTTAAAACAAAACAAAATGGTGACTTGTCAGTTACTTCCCCCCAGCCCCAACTGATATTTTTAGCATGTTATTAGGTGCATTACTAACCAAATATTTAAGAATAATTATTGCCTCCATTCTAGCAGAGTCAACCAAGCTGGTTCCTCCCTACATGCAGGCAATTCAATCAAGACTGTGACTGCTGACATCACAGTCAATTGCTGACTTCTCTGCTGTTTCCTCTGCACTTGCTCAAGATTAAAAAATGCTCATTGAGCATAGGGAGAAGGTGGATACCTTTGCCAGAATAGAAGAGAACTCATCGTTTAATATCTGGTTACAAATGCATGCAATAACCTGGTAAAAAGAGCAGTTAGGATTGTAGATAGAAACGGACAAGTCACAAGTTTTTTAGTTTGTTTTAAGGGTGTATATGCATTTAAAGTTAAAAAGTAAAATGGCAAGTACAATTTAATGAGAGTACACAAAAGCACACTTTAAGGAGTATTGCTCCAAAGGTTGGTAGGGCCATATACCCTCATATTTAACTTTGAATACAGGGGCTTACAGTTACACATTTTGCTTAGAATGTAGAACTAAAATCTTATCACAACTTAATCAGTAGTCCCTCCAACACAAAATGTAATTATTTGTGTAAATAAATGTGCATGTAAAATGGGGAATAAGCTTAAAATAAAGAATGATTCATTTGACACCACTTTCACTTTATAATTGTTTGGGTAATATGTCAAGTATGATAGAGAGGAATTTAATGAAGATGGGGATTAACTAAAGTTATCAAGGTCAAATTGCTAAATCACGTTGTCAATCTTTTGGGAAACAGTGTTAGTTTGCAAAGAATACTATAAGTGTTTTTAATTTATTTGTAGCCCAAACAGATTTGCGCACAACGCAAAATGCATAAATAATTATATTTTAATGAGAGAAGCTCAGACTTCAAAAGAACAGTTGTAATTTTGCTCACTACAAAAGAGTCAGCGCCTCACTGTTAATATTCTGGTTGACAGTTCACTGGGGGGTTTATACAGAAAAGAGATTTAATTCCCCGTTCAGATGTTCTCTTTGTACACACAGACTCAACACATCAATTCTCTGCATCTTTGCTCACCCTCTGACATTACTATTTGGAAAATGCAGCAGCACTATCTTTTTTAGATGTTCTCATGATTGTTGAATACCTTCAGTACTTTTAAAATCTCCCCTGAACATCTCATTCCCCAAGAAATTCAAAGCAAATGTTCTCCTCCACACATTAATTTAACATATTTCCACAGAAGAGAACTCTGAACCACAGTGCAACTAAGCACATTATTAATCATGTTTCTAATTATTTATTTATTAAGACAGAGGACAACACCACCTGCTGAGGAAACATTTACATTTGCAATTAGCAGGTCTGAGTCAGTTGATTAGAGATACGATTTATGTGACTACCTTGGCAAGAAAATTGTACTTACTGCTTAATGTCCAGAATCTCAGGTATCTTATGATTTGCAGTACCATTTGAGCATTGGTATAAAATGCTAACAGGGAGATTCAATAAAAGTTCTTATCGTTTAAAATGGAACTAATTTAGCCCCAACCAATCAGATCTTATTTAACATTTGAAAGCTAACATCTGATTGGTTGGGGCAAAATTAGCACCATTTTAAACAATAAGAACTTTTATTGAATAACCCTGTAAGTGTTTTGAAAATTACAAAATAAACATCACCAAAAACACCATAACCATGTCTTTTGAATATATATTATTATATAAAAGGATAACTTAAAATAAGGGATCTAATATTAGGAGAGATAATAGCAGCAGGAACATAACAGGCTGGTTTTTGTATCCCAGTTTAACCTAAACTAACAATATATATATTATATATATATATATATATATATAATATATATTAATTTATTTATTTATTTGTTTTTTTCCTCCATATGAAAGCACTCAGCGCTGTATATATATACAATATAGGTCAAAAATAACATGTTGCAGGGCAGAGTAGAGAAATCCCAGAAGTGATGTGCCCAGATATGTATACCTTGTGACTAACAGGGATGTAATATAGGGTGCATTCGGCCAAAATAGTGTCAAATCCACCTTACCGAATGTGATATTGGGTTGCTGTGGGTTTCCTAGTGGTTTTGTGGCATGCATTAAATAGTTGTTGGATTTAGGAGACTTGTACACATTATAATACCATATAACTTAGATCACTCTGTCCTTGAAATGGGGGATAATTGTAAACTCAAATAGCAGTCACTTACCTATCAGTGACAGTTACTGATAACCTAATAATAGACCACTGTGAACTGATGGTACATATTTTCCTCACTACTATTGCAGAAATTAGATGCTCAATTACTTCCAGAAAGAAGAATGCATCATTGTCATGTAGCTGAGAGAGAAAAAGAGGATGTAATCATGCACATTAAACTAATTATCATAGTAAAGACTGTTATAATAGAATACAAATCGGAAAAACTGAAGAAAAACGATGAATGAAAACATGTTATTCTGCTCTCTATGCTCTACTTTCTGTTGAAACATTTTAAGGAAAGTTGATCAGCAGTTGTACTGAGAATACTACAGACAACTATTAAAGGTATTAAAATGATGTTTTTCCTTTAAAGAAAACCACAAGCAAAGAATCAAGAGGTATAAAGAAAATAGATAAGTATTATCTCAGATGTTTTAAAAGGATTTCTGTAGGCAAAATTAATTTTGTCTTATGATATGGTTTTTGAGATGATTTCCGGTTTTGTAAGGAACCTTCCTTCATTTTTGAGCTGCCAGTTTAGAAAATCTGTGGATCTGGTGAAATTCTAGGAAATTTCAAAAGTCAGGAAGTTTTAAAAATTTGAAAATCAGAATATCAAAAAATTTGTAAAGTGCATTAAAAGTTAGAAATTTCAAAATAGAAAATAGAGAATAAAAATGTCGAAAATCAAAATTCGATTCAATTGTTTGTTTGTTTTTTTGGAGTTTCAGCTGATAGAGCGAAAATCAACAGTTTTGTTTATTTCTAATGGTAAGTAAGGATGTGTGGTATTTTTTTTTGTATCTAGTTTTAGGGGTGGAACTATCAGTTTCTGACCTGAGATTTGAACACAGAGGTTTAGTGCAACTCTAAAGGTAAGCAAAAGCAATAAATGTTGGGGATCCTCAAAGGGTATTGGCAGATGAGAATAGAGACTAGAGACTAGATGGTCATAGACTTATTATGCCTATCAGATATAGATATACCTTTGCCTACCTTGCAATGGCTGATCACAATTTTTTAATTTTCGACCAAGATTTTCAGTAAGTTTCCTTATAAGTTTTCAATAGGTAACTTTTGAAACTAGAACTCAACAACTCATCTACACACTATACTGAAGAATCCACAAGCTTCTTCAGGGGCTAGGCATGGAAACAGTAGCCTTTCATGTGCACATTTATCTTTGTTTTGCAAGGAAGAAAAGCGTTTGCCTTTAAAAAAATTCCAGACAAAACTTCTCACTCATTGTAATATAAAGAGGTCAGCCAGAATTAAAACAATTTTACCCAGCACCTTTTAAAGTGCCTCCTTCTCTTGGTTTTCCAGTCAACAGGGGGGAGCACCCACAAAGTGCACCTGACCAATTTTAAAGAGGTGTGGCACTTTTCATTGAAGCTAGTAAATATATTTTCCCCAATCGTCTGACCAACACAAAAAAATTAACTTCCAGTCTTACAAAACAATCAGACAGGGTGATTGATTCGGCCAAAATGTCACACAGTTCGTACCAGGATATTTGCCTTGCTTAATAATGTGCTGATGTCAATATCCAAAATGCCTTTAAAAGCCATTGATATCTTATTGGATAGACAGAATATCCAGGATAACAATTATGTAAATGTGTATATATATATATATATGCCAATACCTTTATGGTTTGGTTTGAGGACGTGCACGTCTATCGTAGTGATCTCTACCGGGACCACTGTGTGGCCTGGTGGAGATACATAGATGACGTGTTCGTCTCTGGCGGGGCGACGCTGAGTCCCTATCGCGGTTCCACGCGACGCTTAATGGGGCTCACCCAAATATTAAGTTGATATGACTTTGTGATGATACATCTATAAATTTTCTTGATATATTGGTAACACGAGAAGGACAATTTTTACATACACAGATATACCAAAAACCAACGGATAGGAATACTATTAATGTATACTAGTCAACATCCAGACCATGTTAAATGGTCGATACCGTACAGTCAATTGAAAAGGGTGGATCGAATTACGAGTAAACATGATGAGAGAGAAAGGGGCTTTGACTCCATGTGTAGGAGATTTGCGGAAAGGGGATACCCCAAGTCAGTAATGAGGGATGCTCGATTGAAAATTGATACCCATAAAAGAGTCACGCCTATTAGGGGTGACAAAGAAAGGAGGATGCCCTTTGTGACCTCCTATGACCCTTATGGCCGTCAGGTCGCAGGGATTGTACGGAAACATTGGCCTCTAGTGCAGGACACCCTGACTAACATTGTTGAATTTTCTCAACCACCTCTTATTTCATATAGGAGGGGTAAAACCATTAAATCTATGGTCTCGTCCAACACAATCAGGGCCCCTGACAAAGAAAGGGGATCGTGGCTCAGGAGTGGAAATAAGGGGATGTTCCCTTGTATGGGGGGCATCTGTTGTAAAATGGTATTGAGGGGTAATGAATTTATTCATCCCGGAACAGGGGAAGTCTTTAAAATACATGGACATTATACATGTGAATCACGGTATGTGGTGTATGTCTTGGTTTGCCCATGTGGCCTCCTCTATGTGGGGGAGACCACGCAAAAAATGAAAATGAGGCTCACACAGCATAGGTCCTCTATCCAAACTCGGCAGCTAACTTTACCTGTTCCGCGTCATTATGTGGAAAAAGGTCATTCAGCAGACCAAATTAAATTTACTATTCTTGAGCAGATCAAATTGGACCCCTTTAAGGGAGGAGACTCCAGACGTGCCCTCAAAAGGAGGGAGGTCTGGTGGATTGATAGATTAAAAAGCTTAGCCCCATCAGGTCTGAACAGGGATTACGATTTATATGTGTTTGTATAATAGGTGTGTTTCTTTTTCCCAGATATACCACAGGGGGTCACTGTAACTTTGATTTGTATCCACTTCTAAGTGACACATTGTAATTGTATTGATGGTATCAATTTCCTGTTTCTAACTATATAATGCCATTCATGTGTGATTAAATACAAGGCTTGTTTGACTGCTTGATAAAGGATACTTTCCGAAACGTTGCATTATGTCTGACAAGCTAATAAAGTCTTTTATTGCATCTTACCTAGCTGGAGTTATATGTTGATGCTGCTGCATACACAGTTTTATATATATATTTATATATATAATGTGCAAAGGTCTTTGCGTGAAGCTGGTGTTTATAGGAGAGGTGTAGGTAGAGGTGTAGGTAATTAAACAGTCCTTGAGCATTATTTTCTCTATGTTGGGGTAAGGATATTTTTGTTAAATAATTAGAATAAATACAAAAAAATATTGAGGGCCAATAGAATTCCTAAATAAAATCTGAAAATAACAAGCTGATTCAAGCAAACGAACAACTTTTTGTCAGACTCAGATGACACTTTGGGCCTCATTTACCCAGAGCAGCAATCGCTCCGGGTAAATGTCCTTACACGAATGTAAATCCAAAAAGCTATTTGCTGGAATTAAAATCTTAAGCTATCAAATCGCGAGCACCAGCTGTGCAGCTGACGTAAAGATGCTAACCAATATTAAAGGATAACTATACTTTATAAAAATGGAAAGTACCTGGGACAGGGAGGTTGGATTGATTATTCCTACCTCACAATATCGTTTCATTGTAGAGCTACATCACTAACAGTTTTCATTTGCCAGGTTAGTCCAGGACTAATCTTGTATTAAAGATAGTGCTGAAGCCAGGAGGAAGACTGGTAGAATCAGTTTTCTCTGGACTGGTGCTCCTCACTGAAACAATATTGGGTGATAGGAATGACCAATCCTATATCCCTGTGCCAAATACTTTTTCATTTTAACTGCTTTTAAACACTTTAAATAAATGTTGTTGTTCTTTTTCTTTTAAAGTAACAATGACAATAAATATATTCTTATTATTATTATTATTATTATTATTATTATTATTAATTAATTAAAAAAAAACTGTATACACACGATAGATCTCCTTTAAATCATTAAGTGTGACTTTAACTCTGGAAAACTGCCCAGCGCTCCTCTGTAAATGAGGCCCTTTATGTTTTGCACATCTCTATTAAACATAATACACGAAAGCCATGAATATTCCATTAAGGAATCCCAGGGGGGAGGAGGTTTGGGTCCTTAAACTTGGTACATGAAAAGAAAGAAAGTGGGTTTAGGACTTTATTTTCCTGTTAAATGTCCCCACAGAGTTTCATGACCTGCATAGGATATATTGGTCTTATTTTAATTATCTAAAAATACCTTCTATCTTTTCCTTTGTTTAAATTCCATTTAAAAAAAAAATTCTGGATAAATTCCGCAATGTTTTTTTTTTCCGAAGTATTTGGTCTTTGGAGAAATAAAATGTGTATGTTTTGGCATTCTCTAACAGATCAGTATTTGCTTCACTTTATTTACTTTACTTTGCTATCATCATCCCGTGTCCAATTATCGATATTTTTGTTCCAGCTACAAATTGGTTAGTTAACTCTTTAATGCTCTGTCAAAAGAAATAGTAGAAATATGAAACGAAGGACTGATTGCCATCTAGTGGTCAATAAGATGGCTTTGATCAAAAATATGTTTTATTTAATATTATGTTTTCTTAACACCAGATTTTTAAAATATGAATGTGCTAAAATGAGACACTGTTACAACATTTACAGTTATTATATATTGTAACTTGTTAAAGCAAATAAAGAAATGATGTTCAGCCTGTTATCTTTGCTGTTAACTTGATGCCTTAAACTGCTGAAGAAGATTGTAGTATATACTTATTATTAAAAATTTAAGCAAAAAAACAACCACGGAAGTTTTGCAATGAAACATTATTAGATGCTTTAGAATATTTATGTTAGAATGAATCAGGAAGAGAGGAAATAAAGAAATAAATACCTATCAGTAATTCAGTATAAGGATAGGCAACCAGTAGACCTCCAGATATAGATGTTTGAAAACTACAACTCCCAGCATTCTTCTACTAGCACTGTTAAGTTAAGGAATTCTGGGAGTTCTAGTTTCCAAACATCTGGAGATCTACTGGTTGCCTATCCCTGTAATAGACTTACTGAGATAGTGAAATTGACAGAAGGGGTGATGTGTAAGAAAAGTTGTTTTATTTTTATGTGTATACTGCCATTATATTGGGAACAAAGCTAAAGGATAATTTAAAAAAGGGGTGTCTTATTGCTACTATGGAATAATTACAAATACAAAAAACACTAAAGCCAGGAAGGTGACTATATGGATGGGATACTTTAGGATGTTGACTATAGGATGGGATACTTTAAACCCGAAATAACAGAAAAGGGTGAAAACAAAATAGAAAAATAGAAAGTAGAATGGGGGAGAGCAGAAAAGTAATACATTCTAGAAAGTGGAAGAACAGAATGGAAAAAAGAAATGTGTAATGGTTAAAGGATGGAACGTTCCTTATGTTTCTCTCACACTATAGAGTGCTATAATTAATATTACCACAGTATCAAGGGTATAGCACACAGACAAAGCCACATATATACCAGGGAAGTATCTGAATACACACAGACAGGAATATAACTTTTACTCTAACCTCATTTTCTCATTCATCCTTCAGCTGTGCTTGTTCCTTTACTGCAAACCTTGGTCTCAAACTAGCTAAAAATATAAGCAATAAATAGCAGGGCAGTACAGCACAGTACAGGAACAGCAGGGGGATCACTACAGATATTTACAGATTTTTAAAGTAGCTGGAAGCTCTGTGAATTGAACAAGGGAATGTTCACCCTTAAAACAAAAAACTGGTCAATTGTCATTTACCTGCCCCCAATCCCAACTGATATATTTTGCACTTTATTAACTGCATAAATAGCCATACATTTAAGGATTATGATTGTTCCCATTCTGGCAGAGAAAGCTGGCCCCTCCTTCCATGCAGTTAATCAAGGCTGTGACTGCTGACATTACAGCCAATGATTGACTGCCGTTTCACCTGCTGCCTCCTCTAGCAGGTACCTTTCCCAGAAAGAAACAGAACAGATCATTAAATATCGGGTTACAAATTCATGTAAGAAACTAATAAAAAATAGCTGTTTAGGTTGCAGGCAGATAACTGACAAGTCACCAGTTTTTTGTTTTAAGGGTGGACATGCCCTTTAAGTAAACTAAATGTAGGAAGCACTAAGTAATCAGCTGGGATGGCTTGACATTCAAAGCACTTTTGTAAAAGACTCTGGGCATGTTCCCCCAAATATGGTCTAACAACGCCACTGAATGGTAATAAAACTTATTGTGCACACAGATCATTCCTAATGTGAATATTTTTGGGAGCTGCCATACTGTTACCCTCTCATAAAAGGGTGCTGTACAAGTACTCCTTAGGCAAAATTACATATACTGGATTTGATTAAGATCTGATTTCGTTGAGTTTTCATCTGCCAGTTTATCGCCCTGGGCCTTCCTGTATTAAAGGAAGCCTGGCAGAAGCAGTTTTCTTCATGCTGCCACTCCTCATAGAAATGATACTGGAAGGTAGAAAGTACTAATCCTATCTCCCTGCCCCAAGTAATTTTCATTTTAACTGTTTAGTATAGTTATCCTTTAAAGGAATAGGTAATAATTAATATAAATTCAGGTAATTTACTTGAAATATTCTTTATATTTTTAACTTTAGGTGTAGACTGTTCCTCTTCCTATCCACAAATTCTTCTACTGCTGCCACAACTAGACATTTTCAAAGACATATATAGACCTAAATGTGCCAGCCACAGAGGGTTATGAACAACAGATCTCTGTGTTTCTTCTGTTTAGTGGCACTTATGTATAGTTAGCTACTGGCAGTTTGTTTTGGTTCTGAGCTAATGGCTGTGGCCTGTTGGTTCTGTGTAATTTACTACAGTTTGTTTGTTTAGAAATGATGTTTAAGATCTTCCTTTTCTTCCTGTCCTCTTTCGAGTTCAGCATTCTTTAAAAGTCTTTCCTGGTCTATCACACACTTACTGTTATAGCATTTTATTTGCCTTTATGCTTGTGGGGTGATTTCTGTTACTAACTCTCCCCCCCCCCCCGGACAATCATCCTGGGTGCCAGATTGGACCACTGCCTTACCTTTGACTCTGATTCCTTCTCATCCCTTGGTACTATGCTTGGCTGACTGACCTCCCATGTTTGACCTCTGGCTTTGTCTCTGACCTTATCTTTGTCTCATCCCGATGTACCTGTCTCCCTAATATTGTTGCTGGATTAGAATGTCCATCCTTGTGCCCTGTTTGTTTCTAGGTGCTCTGCAATCTATTTCCTCCAGCTTGAAAAAAAGAAAATATTAATTTAAGGCCGTTTATTGATCAAGTGGATGATCAACGTCTTCATGCTTTGTGCCGCATCAAGCATTTCTCAGTCGATTCTTACTCTGCTGAAATCTGATCAAAATTTAAATGGCACAATATGAAGATTTTTAATCAGAGATTGATTGATCATTCGTACCATCTGCCATAATATAAATCTAAATGTGCATTGCTAAAGCTGTAGCTTTAATCATTAGCCATTACCAAGGCCTGGCTTTTGAGGACCAAAAAATTGCAACTTTTATTTGTTAAATTTAGTTTCTTCAAGAAGACCATTCTGTGCGCTCTTTACCAGGTATATGTGTATTTATGTGTATTATTATGTAATAGCACCTCAACATGTTAATTTACAGTAGTGGGTTAAATTTTAGTTTTGGGGGTGGATATGCCCTTTAAAGAAAGGCAGACTTTCACACCTCTGCTATGTTACTTCTACACTCCATAACTACAACCATAATCCTGAAGCTTAAAACTCTGAAGATCCATTCTAAGCAGCTTGCTTTCTACTAAAGGGGGCAATATAGTCAAAATGTAAAATTTCAAGATTACTCAGGTAACAAGTTTAAGTTTGGAAATTTCTCTTTCACACTTCCAAAGGCATCATATATGTACCAGTCTGTGTGAGCTGGTCACGAGGGCATCTTATATGTGCATATATGTGTGAGGTGGGCATAAGGGCATCTTAAATATACCAGGCTGTGTAGGCTGGGCATCTTTTATGTACCAGACTGTGTAGGCTGGACATGAGGGCATTTTACAGTACCAGTCTGTGTGGGCATGGCATAAGGGCATCTTATGTGTACCAGTCTGTGTGAGCTGGGCATGAGGACATCTTATATGTACCAATCTGTGTGGGCAGGGTATCTCATATGTAACAGTCCGTGTGAGCTGGGCATGAGGGCATCTTGAATGTACCAATCTGTGTGGGCTGGGCATGTTAGTATCTTAAATGTATCAATCTGTTTGGCCTGGGAATGTTGGCATCTTATATTTGCAACGTCAGCCCTCCAGGTCACCAGCCAGCCCACCACACCCTCCTCCACAAGCCACACCTGCAAGCCATGTTCACTTTTCCTGACAAAGCCCCATGATTTGTGCGTGGGCACCGTCTGCCTACAGACGCCATTTAAAAGTTGTTTTAGGTGCCAATAACCGATGCACAAGGAAGTTTCACACTTGGTTTTAATGTCAGTAAATCTCTTTAACAATCTAAAGCATTACAAATATAAGGCAGACAGACCTACAGTAGTTAGAACGCAAAAATAATTTTTATTTACATTGTTGATATATTACATATCTGCCTATGTTTAGTTGAACTGTAAATGCACATTTTGAGTTTTGATTTATTGATGTTGTGAAACTAGGCTTTAGACAAAAGAAATTACCATATTGTAAATCACAGAGGGACAGATACTTTAAAGTAATTTAGGGATTTTGTCAATCACACACAGCTCCATGAACTAATCATAGGAGCTAATTAAAAGCCTTGGCATAAAATGAAATAAAAGAAACATCTGCGAACAATGCAAACTAATTATTTTGCCGAGCTGAGATAGCAGCTACAATAGTTTGATATATTTTTAATTCTATAACCTCATTGATGCTTCTGGTCAATTTAAAAGTAATAACAAACACCAAGAGGCTAAAACAAAGCAATGAATATTTCAATAATATAACTATTTTACTTATGTTTTTCTTACTGATTTAAAGGTTCTGCAAAAATGTTGACATCAAATAGACAAAGTGAAAAAAGTTAACAGATGTTTAGAAATGTAAAAATGTATGCTGGGAAAAAATCAGACACCACAGATAAGAAACTGATATTAAATAGATTTAGCAGATGGTAATATCACTTATTTTTGCATATTTATAAACAATTGCTATTTTCGCTATTTCG
The DNA here is from genome assembly GCA_019447015.1 of Hymenochirus boettgeri. Classification (NCBI taxonomy): domain Eukaryota; kingdom Metazoa; phylum Chordata; class Amphibia; order Anura; family Pipidae; genus Hymenochirus; species Hymenochirus boettgeri. Next base: position 94,454,246 of record CM033472.1, on the reverse strand, counting down.
TTATTTTCAGCATATTTATAAAACCCCTCATTTTAGCCGCAAGATATATCACTGCAGCGATATATGGTGGTGGTATCGGTGATGTGTACTGACATCTTTGCCTTATTCATTGCATTAAGTTTGCTACCACAGTGAAAAGACAAATTGCTCTCTAGCATCGCCCATTACCAGACCAGGGCTGCAAGAAAAAATTTGCCTACATTAAAGGGGGGTCTTTAGCAAAAAACACAGTAATGGTTATGTTGAATTTGAAGCATATTTCTAAAGCAGAGAAGGTGAAATTTCAGAGCTATTTTTGACGTTTTTTGTTTAATGCTAAATAAATAGGTGAAAAACCTTTTGACGCCTCTTCTGCCTCTTGTTGCATTTTTATTTTCACTTTTACCAGAATTTTCAGCAAACATCATTTTTTACAGCACTAAATGAAAATCAAGCAGTGCCAAAATATGGATTTCTGTCTGAGGTGGCGTAAATGCATCTGTGTGGAATAGCCCAAAAATGGGTTCTTTTACTTACTGGAATGTTCCATCGGGTTAACATGGTATTAACACCAATTCTGCAGTGGATGGGCCATTTCCAAAACGTTGAAAGTAGTGCAACTTATGTTATATAGGCAACAGCTTTAAGATAGAGGTGCAAAGCGTTGCATTTTACCTGAATGCAATCCCACGATACAGTACCTCTTGCAAAGGGATTTACTGCATGGTAAAGGTTTATTTTAATGTCCCATACATAATAACAGTGGTTAGCCATTTCAAAAATATCAAATGTTTTGATTCTTTATACACAGACATTTCTTTATGGTACGTTGCCAAATTGATTGGATTTGTTGTTAATTTATGCATTGTAATGTACAAAACAGATTTAGCCTAGATCAGATGAGTAAATCTTTCTTGCAAACTAAGCAAATGTAATTGGTCAAATGTTGCAATAAGTCAGATTCTGGGAGCTTTGTCCACCCATTTCAAATCTACAAGTTTGCATTTATTTCATCCCAGTCCTTCTGTTTATTTCATTACTTTTTTGCCAGCATAAGTGAAAATCAATGAGCTTACTTTGACACAGAACATGATGATGAAGAGCTGCAGATAGAGTGTATGAGTGGAATGCTGGAACAGCATGATGAGTCTCATTGAGGGAATTGTGCTGTCTGACCGCACATCACATCATGAAACCTGAAAGGTGCCCAGAACAAAGGGGAAAAATGGTTAGTGATGAAATAGCAGGAGAGTACAGAGGAAAGATACATTTTTTAAATATGGGAACAGGCTGTATTGAGCACTAGAAAAAGAATGGGGTTAAGCCTGGTCCATGCAGACTGTCTCTGGCCTTATATTCCATTCTAACACATCAACCTTACAGAATATTGATTATATTACTGCACCCCTTAAAAAACATGTTCAGGTGAGATTCACCCAAAGCTGCAAAGCCTCTATTGGAGATTTGCCTAGAGCAAGTGTGGCTCTGGGTGAATCTCTCTGAGTGCATCTTAAAGGGAAACTAAAGTCTCTAGAAAACATTGCCCCCAATAGACAAAGCACATTCACAAAGATACAAAAAGCTGTGTCTCATCTCTCCCTTTGCTGTGGATGCTGGGTGATTTAGGAAACTAACCTGTGGGTACTAGAGGTCAGCTCCCATTATTCAACTTAGCGGGGAACTCCAAGCTAAGTGTATGCAGTACACTTCACAGGAAGCTGCAGCCTTATTTCCTGGAATCTGACAGCCAATCATGTTAACGTTCAGAGATCATCAATCTTCAGATTACTACAATTAATGTGCATTAATTAATAAACTCACCAAATCAACAGTCTGCATTAACCTGTACTATCACCAGTCCCATGATAACAAATTTGTTTTTTGTCTGTAGTGAAATGTAATGAACATGTACATTTTCCATATCCTTTCAAATCATTATTTACAATCCAGATAGGAAGTTTTGAGTATCTGCTCCATGGAATACAGATTTAGATACGATAATTAACTATACTCACAACAATTCATAAATACAAAAATTAGAAGCCTAGTGCACATCCAATTATTTGCTTACAGTTTACATTACTATTGTATTAAGAGATAAAAAGCCTGCCCTTCTCTCTGGATAAATTAAAGAAATTAGTTCAATAACTTGGCCAAATTATTTTAAGCCCAGCAACCACTTCATGGTTTGCTTTATTCTGCTGGGTCATAGCTTTTAACATTTTTTACCATAGTAACTTTTTACCTTCTTAGGAGACGTAATTCTCAAACTTCCTCTTTATATCAGTACCTGCCTTTTATGAGATGAAAGTCCCTGCTGCTCTTTCACTTGCTTTCTTGGGACTAACTCTCCAGATTTCAGTACTTGAACACATGACCCAATGTGGGGGGAGTACACATTTCCCAGAGGCTTGGTCACACCCCCAATGCAACAAGCAATATATATATATCATATATATATATATATATATATATATATATATATATATATATAGAAATGGAATAGTATACATCTATGCAGAGTGCAACATGCAGAGTGCAACAATTCATTTTAATGGTGCCATGTTGTACTATTATATTTCTATATAGCTCATTTGCTCATTATACTCATGGAGAAAAACCTTCTTATAACAGTAGGCGTCTTGCAGTCTCATGCTATTTGAGTAGCATTGCTCACAAAATCTAAAAAACAAGAAGTAATTTCTTACTCCCAGGTTCCGGTAGCACACTGTATATTCACTGTCTGAAATAGTCAGTAACTATTTTCAAGGTAAATTGAAATAAAATGGAATTGCTTGAAAAATCTATTAACAATAAGCAATTAACGCACCAATATGGATATCCTAAAACAGATCCTTAAAAGCATTCTGGAAGGGGAAGTTCAGTGGAAATACATAGGCTTTTAAGGAAAAAAAAATGAGCTTAACCTGCCCATTTAGTATTTAGTCTGTGTATAAATAAATACTTCCAAAATACTAACTTCCTGTTTGTAGGACCCCTAATAGAGACCGTTATGAATTTGCCCTTGAACCAGTGCCTGGGTTTATTCAGTTGCTCAGTAGAGATCTGAGCATGTTTGACCCACCCAACAGCCAATCAGTAGAAATTACTGTTAGGAACATTCCAAGGAAGTGGTGCATCCTGGGAGTTAAAACCTGAAATGTCAGCTCACTAATGTCAACAGCAGGGAATAGCAAGAGGTAGAAACTTATGTTTCAAAATGGGAGAGAATATCTAGAATAACTAGGTATGTATAAAATAAACAAATAATTTTTAAAATATTGATATTTTCCACCTTTAAAGTGATTTATATTGGATACCTCAAGATTTTAAAACACTTTGTTTCATTTAAGAGCAAAATGTAACATAGTTAACATATTTCAAAACACAACATTTATAGTTTATGAGTTATATTAATTCACCCCCTGATGTTATAAAAATGTATCAAACCATTTTTATTCTTCATTTGAAATAAGCCAATGTTTAAAAAAAATCTATAGTAATTTGGATAATGGATTTGTATGAATGGACATTTGAATTGTATTATATAAAATAAATATATTTTATATATCAACATATATTCATCTTAAAAGAAAAACAAAAGATTTAAAGCATTTTTTCCTTTGTAAGTTTTAAAAGTACTGTTTCCCACGACTTGGCTGGCCTGTAACTGTACTTCTAACTAAGTACAAGTATGGGCAGTGAATTAATTATCCTTGTTGTTTTGTTGCTCTTTCTTAAAGAGTTAGAAAAGTATACAATTGCAAAAGTCAGAAAAGTCATACCCTCCAACATTACCCCTTTAATAGGTACAGAAACAACATATTGCATTGCTGTAGGTGGAGCATAATGTAAGTAAGCAGTCTTAGCACGGCTCTGTGTAATGCATTTCTCAATAGTGTTCTTATATTAATTAGAATGTTGAAGGTAGGATTGTCAGATCAGTGAAAAATGTAGGGACACCTATTTAAAACAAATATAGTATATACAGTATATCTATCTATCTATCTATCTATATATCTCTCTATATATATATATATATATATATATATAATGTAATAAGTATATTAGTAGAAATTAATGTAGTTTAGTTGAAATACAGAGATACAGTATTAAACTTTGTATTTATGAATTTGTACAAATACTAAGTAATAATTTAGTTTGATTGGAATGGATAGAGAAATAGATACTTTATTGAGTAAAAAAGCAGAAAGTAAACTACAGGTCACAGGCTTTGTTGCACTAAGAATCGAAAATGATCTGTGTGTGAAACATACAATGGTAAAAATCCAGATAAATGGGAAAGAAGCTATATTTTTTACTTTGCTAACTTAGAAATATGAAAACACTCACCTGGAGAGTTATAATACAAATACAATAGTTTGGGTATGGGTATGTACCATATTGTTTATACCAACATAGAAGATCAAATACGTTGAGTCATCAAGAGAGAAAATTAGTGATTTTGCTCATTATAGACTACAAGCGTTTCCTGGGCCCAATGACAATAGTGATCTCTACATAATATACCATTTTATTAAGACAATAATAATTTGTTATTCTTGGAAGATACTGGTCAGGCTATTTTACATTGAACAATAAAAACTAAAACCCTCTATTGGTTATCTCACCAGCACTATTTCTTCATACTAATAAGTTAGCTTTTAAACATTTTACTTACTCGTCTGAGATTAAGGTGATTGCTTTGGTTATTTGTATTTTTGTTTCGCACTTTCTTAATACAGGCAAGTGAAAATTTCCAGTTCAGTAATAGGAGCAAAATACTTTCCAGCAGGTGTAAGTTAATCAGTGTTAATATAACTTAAAGGAGAATTACCACAATCCCCCATCCCACCCCCCAAAAATGTTTTGAGTGAGAAAGTACTACTTCGGCAACCTTAGGTGATCCTCACCTAAGAAGGGGGCACTTTCCCCTGAAATGTTGTGTTTTTGATGGTTGTTTTGTAATAAATCAAATAAAGTTTACTTTGGAGTGCAACTTCATACTTTGTTATTTCTGATATCATTACTTACCATGGAAGTGGCAAGCACCTCTGAAGTCAGCACCCACATTAGTTTGTGTGCATAAGGACTATTTGTGTTCTGTAGCCCTAGGGTTGCCACCTTTCCCTTTAAAACTTTAAAGATTTTAGATTTTAGCCATACAGCATTGCATAGCCTTGCAGCATGTTGATTTTTTTATGTGTTTGGGTCTTGTGTAGCCCCCCCCCCCCCCCCAACCCTAAACACTAGGGTTAAAACTTTTTAAAAAAAGTGTAATTACCCACCTTCATTCCCACCATTACCACCTCTTCTGCTACTCCCGGGAAAGAAAGAGCAAAAGGGGCCAGACCGGCAGCCACGTCTGTAATTGGCTGAGACTCAGCCAATCAAAGAAGCAGCTAGTGGTCAGCAGAGGGAACCAAGGGAATGAGGCTAGGTAGGTACATTTATGGGCTGTTTTAGCTCTTTTAAAGCTAGTGATTAGGATTTCTGGACTTTCATCTGGTCGTGCAGGACAACCATAGGGAACAGAGGAAAAAGGTAAAGATTTTTTAACACTGAACAGTGGGGCAAGCAGTGGGGCAAATTTTAGTTGGGGGGTGGGCAGAGAGAAAGTCAGACAACCTAATAAGTATGTGTGCCCTCCAAAGTTCTCCTTTAAGTAGGTACACTCATTAGAACACTTTAATTACCACACCCCCTGCGGCTCTGCCCCATGTTGTTTGTATTAGTGTACTATTTGAAAGAGGATTGCTGGAAGGTTTGCTTATGTGTGTATGTACTCTCCAACATTCACCTTTAAATATGAAGAGCATTTAGAAACGCATTGCAGATCTGTGCTGAGATCAGGGCCACTACATATATCTCTACCTGCATCTTTGCTCTGCACTACATTGTTGCTATAAGTGTATATTTTAAAGAAGTACTGTTAGAGAGTATGTTTACATATTCTATAAAACCAATACAGCAGGATGGATGGCTGCATGTGGGAAGTTTGGTATAACAAAAAACAGACGTTTCCTACCCTCCAACCTGGGTTGTGAGTTCATCTCTCATGGGTTAATCTCAAGTCCATATATGTTTAACTGATCTGGCAACCTCCAACGTTGCCCTTTAAATAGGTTCACAATTAAGAAATGCATAGCACAGAGCTGTGTTAAGATCATGTACATTTAATTATGCTGCTCCTACAGATCTGCCCTATGTTGGTGTAACTTATAAAGGGATCACTCTAACAGTTGTACTAGGGTTAACACTTTTTCTTTGAAAACCCAAACACATATGAAATGACATGCTTTGTAAACAAAAACACAAAAAATTAACAGATTTCCCATTTTACACTCCTCTGCAAATCAGTTCATTATACAGTATCTGCTGCTATGTCTACAGATTTACCTGAAACACTGACAGATCAAGTGTTAAACACTGCTTAGCATAAGGGTGGTGGAGATACAAACACATGCAATAAAAGTTCTTATCATTAAAAATGGTGCTAATTTTTCCCCAACCAATCAGATGTTAGCTTTCAAATATTAAACAGTATCTGATTGGTTGGGGCAAAATGAACACCACTTTTTTTGTTTGTTTCTTTCAATATTTTTATTATTTTTCTGCATTTTCATATAAACATAATTTAACTTAACATTCAATGTTTCCTGTTTGTTAAAATAATATTGGTCTAGTAAGACACAGTAATATATGGCTATAGAAATATAACAATACCTTATATACAGTATAACAAAATGGGTTTAGTTGTTTGCATATTAATTTTTGTGTATTTAAAATAAAATAAAATAAAATCATAGATAAAACATTAACTGTGTCTCCAGTATTTTGTTCATACCTGGTTACCTATGTTGGTATCTCCTTCTATGGCTCAGGGCTTCGTATTACTGGTTGGGAGAGTGGATCCCCAGAAGAGATCACCGTAATTTGCTGGTCCTCCTCTCCCTCCTCAATCCTCATGCACCACACATCCCATATTTTCATAAATGTATCTATTGAACCCTTAGTGTAGCGTGCGTTCAGTTTTATATACCCATTTAATCTTATTTATTAGCCTCTGGTATGGGGGAGCTGGGGATTTCCAGGAGCCAGCAATAATACATCTAGTACAGGCACAGATATAATGCAGAAGTTTATTTCCCATCTTGTTAAGGGTAAGTTCATTTTTATCAAATAAAGCGACCCATTTTTTTTTTATGCTTCTTCCAAATACTTTGGCTATTATTTAGTAGCAATCTTCCCATATTTTCTTCACTTCTGAACAGTTCCACCATGTATGGGGTAGGTCTGCAGGAGCTCCGCAGCCTCTGAAACATAGTGGTGAGTTGGTAGGGGAGATTTTATGGAGCCGTTCAAGAGTAATGTACCATTTATGTCATATTATAAAGTTTTTCTCATGGTGTTGATTGAGCATTTGCTTATATTGTTGAAGATCTGACTCCAAGATTCAGGTGAGAGGGTAAAATTAGTATGACTTTTAATGATAAGAACTTTTATTGAATAACCCTGAAGGTACCTAGTTAGTATATGCAGAAAGAGTTTTGTGTCACAGATGCTCCCAGGCAGTGTGAAGCTGCTTACAATCCCACGCTCCAGCGCCGGTAAGTCCACACCTCTGCTGCTGCTGCACGTGCCCGAGCAGCAGCAGCAGAGACTCGCTCAGGAATGGCAGTCAGCCATTGGCCGTGCCATTTCCACAGCCGTAACTGTCCGTCCTTACCCGGAAGTATCGGGGAGCCGCGGCGCTGGAGCGTGGGATTGTAGGTAGCTTTACACAGCCTGGGAGCATCTTTGGCACAAGTAAGTAAAATGAAACCCAGCAGGTCAGGGGTGTTCTGCTACATACAGGATTTTAGAAATAGGGGTGGACATGCCCTTTAACGATAAGAACTTTTATTTAATCTCCTTGTAAGAGGCTTAATTTAGGGGTGAGAGACATATGGTTTTACTAATTGACAATTAAAGTATCTGTAGAGCTGCCCCCCCCCCCCCCCCCAAGAATAGAGGCCGGGCACCTGACACACACCCTCCCCAGAAGATCCACGACCAGCTGTTTTAAGAAGTTTAAAACCTCAGACGGTTCTTTCAAAACAGCTGATTGTGCATATTTTTACTTAATACGCTGTTTAAACACAACTGATTGGGTATCTCCTGGAGGGAATCCCCCCCCCCCAAGCAGTAGTTTTGCCACTCAGTAACACCTGTTGTATAGCACTTTTACCTCATATTTCACCCACCAAATTTATTTTTCGATTTGTCCATTTTTGTTTAATTATTCTTTATTTATTGGATGATGTAATAATGATACAGCCCACCAAAATCTGTAAATAACAATAATAAGAGTAAACAGGCTCTGCCCCATCAAAGATACCCATTAAAACAGCTTTATAATATAATAAAAAAATGAAAGCTTATTACATGGACGATATAAAAAAATAAATAAAATGAAATAGCTGTTAAGATTCTAAATTATACAAGATATTTTCATTTCTCTCTCATTTTTGTAATCACTTCTCATATTCGCTGCTTGCAATTATCATCAAAACAGTGTTAAGGATTTCAAATGAAACTCACTTTAAGAAGATTATAAGAAGCAATTACTGAGACAATTGACTGAGTCAAAAATCAAAAATGTGTATACAATGAAATTATAATTCTGTTGTGCTTTACAAGCATAGATATAAAGCATTGTATGCTCTTTCCAGCTGGACACATTTTTTTTTTGTTTAGCCCATTTAATCATCAAAACTACAGATGTGTCCCCAAGATTTTTGTATGGTTTTGCATTTTCTCATGAATGGAAATTATATCTCTTTTATTTGGGGCATTTGTGATGCTGAGCTTGATCAACACAGAATTCAGAACTTGTACTGTCAGCAAAATGCCTTTGAAAGCATTGAATGGTGGGATAAAATAATAATAAACACATTTTATTTCTAAGAATGTAGGAATTTCATGGGGATTTTGAAAATGTAGTTCTTATTTTCAGGACGTTGGATGTCCCAGGATGCTTATTTGAAATTTCCTAGTGACACAGATTATATTGAAAATTAAGCATCAAGTCTTTTTCTATGAAGTAATAGCTAAGCGTGGATAAGCTATATATTTTACTAGCACTTCCCTTTTCTTTCGATATTATTTGTGCATGACTTTTTGTTCTTTTCAATACATATAGTATAGGTGACATTGTTTATATTTGTGTACTTTGCTGATTATAGAAATGTTAAGAGTGAAACCTAAAACTGACTGACCTATGACTGGGAGCGTGCTTATTCATTAATAGGTCAAGGATTGAAAACTACATTTAGAAGAATAATGAAGTGTAGGGTTTTCAGTAGTGTAGCCATATAATAAATAGTGAAAGTGGGATCTTAATTAATGAGCTGCAAATCTTTGGTCAGAGATATCTTATTTAGAACTGCTAAAAATGTCTACCAACAAATCATTTAAACCTTTTGTGGCTGTGCTGGCAGATTATTGTTTCCTGATAGTCAATTCTCAACATCTGGGTTGTAAAAGTTAATAGGTTTGCAGTTTTATACAAAAAGATGTTATACACTCATTAGTATACCTTTTTTATGAATAGAACAATATTTTTGAATGACCTTTCTGAAAGAGGCATCGTAAACTGAGCGTAGTTGCCAACATTTCTGAACTATTTCTAGGGACATTTTTAATAAAAAGTGTCACACCACCACTTATACTTTAGTTATAGCAGTAAAAGTATTTAAGTGGGTGTCATCAGTTTACCATCTCTGTGGCATAGTAAAGAGGTTTGTTTTTTCAATGTTTCTCAGCAGTTTATTGGTAGTCACAGCTCGAACGTCAAAGAAGAGAAACAGCAGTGGCAAAGCTTTAAAGGTCTGCTGAAGTTTCACTTAATACCCAGGGCCATGGGCAATTTCTCCATTTGCCTGCTCTGACCAATCTAGGGATATTTTTGTAGGACAAAAATGAGAGTGGGACAAAATCAGGGACTGTTGGCAACTGTGACTGAGCATTGTGTATTTTGGGCAAGGGTGGGCACTAATGTATTTTTATCTAATTGAATGTCACTAAAAGCCGTAGCATGTGGGCTATTCATGGGACTGTTCTGCTATCAGGTTTGATTTTTTTTAACATTCATAGACGGTACCTTTAAATAGCATCTTTATTCACCAATACATGTAGCATGTATTTTATTTAGGAGACATGCTAGATTAATATTTTGTAATGTGTTTTATTACAATTGTGATTTGAATGACAATCTAGCTTTGAACTTTGTTGTTTTTCTTAATTTGTGTAGAAGGATGATACATTTTTGGTTGTTAAATTGTAAGGTTGGAGTTCCTGGTCTGTCCTGTCTGTCTGAATCTCTGTGACAGTTGCATGATGGTCTATGTAACCCGATCCCCAAAATTGATCTTTTCTGAATCTGTTTACAGACGTGCAACCACTCTCTATACTTTAATCTAACTATGGCAATCTTAGGGGAAGAAAACTTTTTCTTTTCAGGCTTGTGGCTAGCTTTAAAAATGATTTGGAAGTTTGAGGGCGGGGCTCATGATGCAGCTGATGATTCTCTGTCCCAGCAATGGGCATGCTCCAACCTTAAACTTGGAGGCAGACCCCAAAATTCTGGTCATGTCACAGATCTCAGTACTAGCAATATAAAACCTTTTATACTGCTGTAACTTTGGATAGAGCGAAGCTAGAAACATGAGCCAGAAGTAATTTTAAAGGTAGGAGTGTGCCCTTTGTAATAAAGGCCACTTGTATGGTGATCCAAAGCTTCCAATGCAATACACTCCAGCACACCTAAATGGCACGGCCTTTTAGTCAATAGGTGCAATCCTCCCAGTCCTCCACCTTAAGGGCCACAGCAATATGGCAAATGCAAAGAAGTTGGAGGAGCATGCTATATTCGTTTCCAGTGTTTATTTCAGCAAAAACATACAACATTTCGGGGGATACAAATTCCCCTTCCTCAGGTAGGGGAATTTGTATCCCCCGAAACGTTGTATGTTTTTGCTGAAATAAACACTGGAAACGAATATAGTGTGCTCCTCCAACTTCTTTGCATTTGTATGGTGACCACAGTTCTCCTTAAATTTAGTATGCCTGCATATTTGGCTATTGCTAGTCTAGGCAAGAGACTGAACCTAAAAAAACTGTTTTCCAATAAAATAAATGATATTATTAATGATGTTTCAGTAGGTTTAGAAGTGTTCATTTGTGTGCAGTCTAGTGGCCATTTCTTCTACAATCTTTGCCTATACTAAAAGCCTTGCAAATTTAGCAAGCACATAAAGTTAAGACTAGAGATGGACCAGAATGGACACAGACTTCTTGAACTATCCTGGACCCGGATTTCTCGGACTTTTGATATTTTCCGGACTTTCGATAATTATCGAACGTTTGAACGTTCGAGGTGTGTGAATATGCGAGTAAAATTTCTATTATACCTATACGCGAGTATCGAATCCGCAAGTAAAATGTCTATTATACCTATACGCCAGTATCGAATCCACGAATAAAATGTCTATTATACCTATACGAAAGTTCCAAAATGGAGCAAACTTTCGAAAGTTCGGTCTAGTTAAGACCTCAAAAAATGTTTCAAATCTTACAGCCCACTTTATTATCTTGTATTTCACAGGGATACAGTGTCTAACAGCAGGGTTACACAGCAGGCTTAGTTCCTCACAGGGAGAAGGTATCTAATAGCAGGGTTACACTCCATTTCTTTGCATTTCTCCTGAATATCTATCAAATTCAAAACAACATATACAGTTTAACCATATTTTAAAATAGTGTGTAGATTGTGTTTGATTTTTTTAAATTAAAGCAATTTAAAAAGAAACCAATTTGGCTGCATATTTTCTGTCGAAAACTCTAGACCACTTGACCACAAGATATTATTAAATGGAAACAGAGTGAACCCAAAAATAGACTGCCATGAGTCCAAATAAATAGAATGATAGCTAGCAGGGGGGTTCCACCCCTACTATAACTTAAAGGGTGAATACAAAAGCCAAAGGGAGGCTTGCAAAAAAACAGTACAAGTGAGCATATTAAAAAAATAACATACAGGGAGGTGTAATAAAAGTTCTTATTGTTAAAAATGGCTAACTTTGCCCCAACCAATCAGATGTTACCATTTGAAAGCTAACATATAATTAGTCGGGGCAAAATTTGCACCATTTTTAATGATAAGAACTCTTATTGAATAACCCTGAAGAACTTTTATTACATAGGCCTGGTAATATTTACCATACACTATGATTTATACATAGGAATTGGTACCACCATTCATATTCACTGACTGATAAATACTGCATTTACAGTACTGTTATTTAATAGACCCAGACTTTACCAGGTGGTAATTACCATAGCCAGTAATAACTGATTGTTAAATACAAACAGCAGGGCATCAATCAGAGGAAGCAGGCTGTCATTAACTGAACAGTCGGCCGCTGAGCGAGGGCGTGAGGCAATGGCCGTAGGACAACAGGCCAGTGGTGAGTTGTCATGCGATGATGCGTGGGGGGCGACCTGGAGACAGCTCATCCCTCCCTGTTTTATGTTATTTATATTTAAAATTGTTGGAGTCACGGCTGGCGGGTACACCCTTGCTGGATATTGATGGAGCCATTACATGCCCTCTGGCAAGACAGAGGTTGGCATTCAAGCTGAGATCTACGGCTGGAGATGGTTAACAACAAGTATGGTTATTGGCACGCAAGGGTGAACAGTTTGGTAATATGCAAAGGTGCATATTTAAATTAAAGTTATTTAAATTAATGTATTCAATAAAAAGCTGGTGCTGATTGTTTCACCAAAAAAAGTTGTGTCTGTGTATTAAAGGGGAAGTTCAGTGCAAATACATATACTTTTCAGTATTTTTCCATCCCAATGACATTAACCTGCCCATTCAGCATTTTGTCTGTGTATAAATAAATACTTACCAAATATATAAATAAATAATTACCAAAATACTGACTTCCTGTTTGCAGGACCCCTAATAGAGACCGTTATGGTCTTGCCCTTGACCCAGTTGATTCAGTTGCTCAGTAGAGATCTGAGCATCTTTGACCCATCCAAAAGCCAATCAGTAGAAATTACTGTTAGGAACATTTCTAGAAATTGGTGCATCCTGGGAAGAAGAAGGACCGTTAGAACCTGAAATGGCAGCTCACCAATGTCAACAGCGGGGAATAGCAAAGGGTATGAAATCAACTGATTTTTCAAAATGGGAGAGAATATGTAGAATAACTAAGAAGACATTACACAAACTAACAATTTAACAAATATTGATACTGAACTGTCCCTTTAATTTAATAGGGGGGGGGGAAAGTATTTGTTAGAAGGTTGATATGGCTGACTGGGTTCTTTTTCCTCCGCAGTCTGCCTGAGCTATAAGTTTACAGCAACCAATTTGATAATATATGATAGATAACTGCATAATAGTAGCATAGACAAATGTTTGCCCCTTTAATTGCATCAGCCCCACAAAGTCCTTTTTAAAAATAACTTTTGTATTATTATGTTGTAAATTAAAATTAAAATATTCTTCATGAGCATAGCTTGAAGCTAAATGTATATAAACACAACTATTGCACATGGGCATTTCCCAATAACTGAAAAATTATTAGAAATGGTCTATAGGCCTGAAATAAATCAGCATATATTTTTGTAGCAATTCCTCTCATGCATTTATGCAAATCTACCTGATATGCTAATTAATGACATTGCACTAATGTCATTAGGTTTTGTGTGTGATGTTATGGTTTAATGTTATGTAAACAGATGTTTTATTTATCTTTACTTTTTTCAGTAATGTTTCCCTCCTTTAAGGTTTTGATATTACTGCATTTTCAGTTACTATCTTCTATTTACACTCTTTTCCAAAGCATTCGATTTTTCACATTGTAGAAATCTATAACGACATGAAAAATATTTCAACTCACATCATAAGTTGCCTGACTTCGGCATTTTTGTGGGCTGCTGCTTCTTTTCAGTTAATAGTAATTGAAGATGCGAGTCTATGAAATGATGGCAGGTTTTAAGAAACTTTCTATGGGTAAAAGTCAGAACTGATTCTGAGTAGTGACTGTAAGCCTATAATTATGTTTCTTAGTGTTGAAAATGTATTATTCATTAATTACATAAGATGACAAGAGACGTTTATCCTTAGTGATTCTTTTGCTCCTATGCAAGTAACATCTTATGTGTTCACTTTATTGCCTCTTCTTTTTAATAGGCCTTTTCAGTAGTTTTAGCTCTATTAAGTTTTTCGGAAGCAAGGATGGATTTTAATATTAATATTTCACATGATCAGATGTGGTGCATTTTTTATTATTATTTTTCTATTGTAATTTTTGTGCATGTTGCTGCAATGGAAGGTAGTGTTGTAAAAATAATTGCTAGCCTGTCAGCTATGTCAATCATAAATAATAGCTCTGGGATCCAGTCATAAATTATAATTCAATATGTGTCAATTTCTATAATACAACTTATCATAGGTTTCATCATAGCAATAAAACATTGAGTTAGCATGATAAATCTTGTGCTAACCATACACTACAAACTGACGTCTTGATGTGTGAATGATGTTCCAACATCCCCCTGGTCTCATCATTTTGTGGTCGATTTTACAATAGTTAACATGATCCAGCCAGGGGAATGTTAGCAGGTAAAGCTTCTGCTCCACTTGACATCACATTAGATTCAAATTTGTAATTGGTGTGAGGCCATCTTAATCCTCCAGTTGGAGGAGAAAAAATAAAGCATAAATACACTTTTATTAAATGTGTGCCATTGCCTTTATGCTTATCTTCTATAAAAGTTGTGATAGGATTAATTAATATAGAAACAATGAGGGTTTTCAACAATTCATTATTTGAATTAAAAACTTTCCAACAAATCACTTCTGTAGTGACAAATATGCAGAAGACTTATGTGTACACACCATTGATTATCATTGGAGCTGAAATTTTAAAGGCTGGTACGCACTATACAATCCTTCCTCCTGACCAACCGTTCGAGGCTTTCGACCATTCTTCCAGGAAGAAGGACTGTCGGTTGCGGCAAAAGCAGCCTCGTCCGACAGTTAGGTGCGACTGATCGTGTGGTGCATAGAGGACCACATGATTGCTTGTGATTTTCCAACCTGTCCGATCGTTCGTTCATCCGAATGGTTGGCGGTCGATCGAGGCGGCAAAAAGCCACCATACAATGATTCAGCCTGACTGACCAAAACACTGAAATGTCGAGCGGTCGGACCAAATTATTGTATCGTGTGTACCTAGCTTATAAGAACAAACTGGAGGAGGCAGATTGTAAATAACAGACTAATCCACTTCCATCAGAAATTGTGCATGGGGTATGACATGGTTAAGTGAAATAAATAATACCCAACTACATTACATGATCTCTAAATGTATTTAAAGGCTTCTTTGTAAAATTACTTTTTCTACAAAATACCTCTATATACAGTAAGCTAGCTTTGTATTAGCCAAACAGGATTAAAAAATAGTGTAACAAAATATTTTTTTGATTACTAAAATTCAAAGACCCAGTCTCCAGAAATATTAATTTTTTTTCCACCTTTCATCTGAAGCTTATAATACTTTCCATTTTATTTTTTCCTACTCACAAAAGAATCTGTAACAATTAAATTGCATTTCTTTCCACTGCATTCATGGAAACTGACAAGAAGGTATTTATGTACGTCTAAGATATTGTATTTACATCACTTTAAAGCAAGTCTTTTTTTCTTTTTTTTTCTTTTTTACAATGAAACACCATTTAATTTTGCTTTTGCTATTACTTAAACTGTACTGATGCCTTTTGGAGATAGAGCACAGCTTGAAATAGAAGATTATACTCTGGGTTCAATAACAATTTGACAAAATCTTTTACCTTTTAAAGTATGAAATTTCCAACAAAATGGAAGTTCACGCAAATACACACACACAAAAGCCCTAAGTTTAATATTACAAAGGAGGATTTATCAGTGCCTATACCACATCCTAATGCTAAATTTAATAGAAAGGAACAACTGTTATGTGCAGATAGCTATTATAATACCCATATAGGCAAAAATATCAATAATTATTTAGATACACAATTAAGAAGAAGAGTAAACAAACCCTTATAAAACAATTAATTTAAAAAAACATAATAATTTGTTTATAAAATTGTTTCTAAATCACCAGATTCATATTAGGAAATGAAAAGATGGGATTATTAAAAATGCAATTTACATACATACATATATGGGTTTCTGAACATGGCAAATAACAAAATATTTAGACCTAAACATGTTTAAAAAGACCTGCATCATTTGTATTTATGGGTACCTAATTTATGGGTCTATGAAAATAACAAACGATCATGCACACTCCTGACTCATGTCGTTTCACAATAATCTTGCTGGGTGCCACAGTATGCTAGGCAAGCATATAGTAGATGAACAAAAGACTGTCACACCAGACTTAATGCAAACCTGGCGTTTATTGAAACATCAACAAACACAGTGTAACGTTTCGTGCCCAGGCAACCTTCGTCAGACACATACCGTATCTGTCTAACGAAGGTGCCTGGGCACCAAAACGTTACACTGTGTTTGTTGATGTTTCAATAAATGCCAGTTTTGCATTAAGTCTGGTGTGCACAGTCTTTTGGTTCCTAATTTATGGGTCTATGGTAGGTTAAATAGTTAAATTCATTCTGTGGGTGTGTGTGAGGTCTGGCTATAGGGGTTAAAATATGGGTTTGGTACATGTCTAGAATATTATATCCTCACATCAAAATGCATTGACACTTTTGTTTCCTTCATAGCCTTTTGGTGTTAAAAGGATAACTCTTGGATTTTTAGTGCACATTTTTCTATGTTTTGTGGAGAGATAAAATAAAATGTATAGTTCTGGACTACGAGAATCTAGATGGGTCAATAGGACCTATGCTGTCCCATTGCAGGAAGAACGATTCCAAAGAGCCAGCGGGAAAAAAAATAAAATACCATGATGATGCAATACAGACATAATTATGACAGTTTTTAACTATCCCAATATACAAAGTACAGTTTACTCAACAAGCAATACAGTACTGTTATTTGATAAATTAGGTGCAGAGAAAAAAATACATTTTTACTAATATTTATCGTTTTAAAAGAATGGGCCCCTCTCAAAATACTTATTAAGACAAGGGCTAAATGTGGCTTAACACAAATACTACATGCTACATAAGAATATCTCATAGTCTTGAATTGTTATCAATCAGAAGAGTGGGTGTTAATGTTTTTGGTTGAATTTTGATTTAAAAATTTTTTTGAAAATCATCTAATAACCACTGACATAAAGGAAGGAAGCACGTCTGTTGATATTTCTTCTTTACATTTTTTTCTCTAAAATTTTACTTTTTAAAAATGAAAAGTACCTGGGACAGGGAGGTAGGATTGACTATTCCTACCTCACAATATCATTTTATTAAGGAGCTACAGCACTAACAGTTTTCATTTACCAGGCTATTCCTGGATTATTTCTTGGTAAGTAGCAGGGAGACACGTTTAAGTGCTTTATATTTTGACATTTTGTGAGCACAATGTTTCGGGATTTCCCCCTTCCTCAAGTGCATGAGGAACGGGGTAATCCCGAAGCGCCGTGCTCACAAAATGTCACAATAAAAAACACTTAAACCTATCTGTGTCTCAAGACTGTAAAGGTGGCCATACATATGTTCGATAATAATTACCCGATCGAACGCTCACACGACATTCGTGCGATCCTGCCGGAACCGTCTCTCCCGTTCTTATATGCGACCGACATGCGATCCCAAAATCCCATTCATTTTGTGATCACATGTCGGTTGCATATAAAATCGGGAGAGATGGCTCCGGCAGGAACGCAAAAACGTCGCGTGAACGCTCGGTCGGGTAAGTAATATCGAACATATGTATTACTTAAGGTCTTTGGGCAGGGTCCTCTTTACTAGAGATGTCCAAACTTCGCAAAATCCGGTCCGCTCGAGGATCCGCGAATTTTCTAAAAAATTCGAAAATTCAAAAATCCGAGAGCGGACCCATTAAAATGAAAAATACCCACGAAATTACAAGATTTTTCGTATTTTTGAAAATTTTCGAAATTACGGGTTTTCGTGTATTTTCGAAAATACGAGAAAACTAGTATTTTCGAAAATATGTCTTTTTGAAAATACAAGTAATCATAATTTCTAAAATTTTCGAAAATACGTATTTATGGAAATAAGAGAAATCCTTGTATTTTCGAAAATTTTAGAAATTACATGTTTTCTCGTATTTTCGAAAATTTTCAAAATTACGTGAAAACTCATATTTTCGAAAATTTTCGAAAATACTAAAAATCCGCGAATCGGACGTTCGGAAGGTGGAAAATCTGGAAAAATCAGCCGTTCGCGAACGGGATAAATCCGTGGCGGGTCCAGGTTCGGATCCGCGAACCAGCCATCAATACTCTTTACTATTGTATCACGATATTGCTGTAAGTAACTCATCACTGTGTGCTTATATTATGTATTACCTGTGTATGTAATATGTAAGACTTTGAATAATATGTATTACCCTGTATGTGATGTATGACTGTAGTAATTGTAAAGCGCCAAGGAAGATGTTGACACTATATAAATCAATAATAATAATAATAATAATAATATGTGTGCATCTTCCCACTACAAAACACTTGTGTGGTTAACAGTCTGGGAGAAACAGCACCACACCAGTTACCAATATAGGAGGGCAAGGAAAAATCAAACAACAATAGTCCTGGACTATTCCTGTACTAAAGATAGTGTTTAAGCCAGGAGGAAGACTGGCAGAATCAGTTTTCTTTGGGCTGGTGCTCCTCACAGAAACAATATTGGCAGGTAGGAATTACCAGTCCTATATCCCTGTCCCAATTACTTTTTATTTTAACTGTATTTTAAAAAAAAACAAACTTTATACACATGATAGTTATCCTTTAAACTAAAGGTTTACAGGACAGGAAAAAGGTGCTGACTAAGTGACAATTGCCATGTGGTAAGAATGAAAAAGAACCTGTTGAGTGGGGCATAGTAGGAGCACACACAAATCCCTAGTTTCCAGTAGTTAGCACTGACACAATGGACTTACAGGGAGATTCAATAAAAGTTCTTATCGTTTAAAATGGTGCTAATTTTGCCCCAACCAATCAGATATTATTTAATATTTAAAAGCTTACATCTGCAAAATTAGCACCATTTTAAACGATAAGAACTTTTATTGAATAACCCTGTTAGAGTGTTTTTTTCCCTTTTAGTTCCTACAGCTTTAATCATTTTGTTGCATTGTTAAAATGAATGTTCAATTTAATATTACAAGGTACACATAGTTTATGCTGTGACACTAAATATTGTAGGGAGTAAATAAAATACACAACAGTTTTCTTCTCTCAGTTTATTTCTTATAGCCCAATGTAAAATACTTCCATACTTACATTCATATGTAAGACACAGTTATTGAGAATATATGCAAGCTTTGAATGTTGCTAGGAAACTAATTGGCAGTTTCCAGGGAAGGCTTTTTGATATCAGTATAAATTATATACACGGTGACCTTTAATCTTATAAGTATATTATTAAATATTAAAAACTTATTTTACACCGTCTTTTTGATTTAAAGCATTTCTATCTGTTATTGCTTTTTGTGGAATCCAGTGTGGCTCTAAAAACAAAAGCTGTTTGCCTATTGTTTTATTGCTGCTTTAACTAAAACCTTTCTTTAAAGGACAACTAAAGCCACAGTACAACACTGACCCAGAAGGCAGAACACCTTGATATAAAACCAGTAATCTGTGTCTTACCTCTCATTTTGATACAGGCGCTTGGAAATTTACCTAAATTACAAATGGTTTGTGCTTCACTTCACAGCATTCTAGTATCACACAGTTTGGTCAATGACCATTATGTTCTGCACATGCTCAGTCCTTAGCTATTACAGAAACTTGTTACATTTAGAGATGGACTAGAACTCGAACTCGAACCTGAGTTGGAGCCAAACTATTCGAGTTCGAACAGACTCGGGGCTTCTCGATCAATCCCGGACCCGGATTTTCGATATTTTCCGGATTCGATAATTATCGAATGTTCAAATGTTTGAACGTTCAAGGCCTGCTAATATGTGAGAAAAATGTCTATTATACCAATATGCGAGTAAATATCGAATTCTCGAATGTTCGAACGCGAGAGCTCAAAATTAGCTCGCGTGAGAGTAAACCAGAGTCTAAATTTCTACTTACTTCCTCATAAAAGCCAAGCAAGTTAGTTTGACAAGATCTATTCCTCCTAAATCCATGCTGGTTACTACTTATAATGTCAGTCCTTGAAACATAATCTAGAACATGTTCCCTTATTAAACTTTCCAGGATCTTCCCCACCACTGAAGTTAAACTTACAGGCCTGCAATTACCCGGCTGTGAACGACTACCCTTTTTGAATATTGTAATAACATCAGCCTTTTTCCAATCCAGAGGCACATCACCGGACATGAGGAAATCAGAAAAAATAAGAAACAATGGCCTAGATAAAACTGAACATTCAGGCCGATGCACCGAGCACCGCTATCGGCAACCCGGTGCAAACAACCCGGCGATGTTATATGCTGATAGCGGCGCTCGGAACATCACTACCTGGCGCTGTTTGATTCCAACACTTTCAACGCCAGCTATTAGCTGGCGTTGAAAGTGCAGCAATAAAATGCCGATTTCGGCATATAACATCGCTTGCGGCGGCTGCGCTGTTAACTTTCGCATTAGCCGCGCAGCCTCCGCAAGGAAGGAGTTTAAGTCACGCTAACCGATATAACATCGGTTAGCGTGTCTAAAACTCCAAAACAGGAGTGATGCGCCCGTTGGTGCATCGCCCCCTTAGTTCCTTAAGTACCCGAGGATGTATTTTATCCGGTCCAGGAGATTTATTAATATTAACCTTATTTAGTTCTTTCTGTACCATATCCTCGGTTAACCAAAGTGCACTTGAATCTTTTATACCATTATTGCTACTATACTCTATGATATCTGTACTTGGATCTTCTATAGTGTATACAGAGGGAAAAAAAATATTCAAGACATTTGCTTTATCGCCATCCTCCGAAACTATCTTATCCCCATTAATTAATGGTGACACTTTCTCAGTCCTCATCTTCTTACTATTAATATACTTTAAAAAAATGTTAGGCTTAGTGATGCTTTGTTCAGCTATCCTAACTTCATTATTAATCTTAGCTAGTTTGATTGCTTTCTTACACTCCTTGTTACAGTTTTTATAATCCCTAAAGGCCCTTTCCGTTCCTTCGGCCTTAAAGGTTTTAAATGCCTTTTTCTTCCTTTCCATTTGCCTCTTTACATCAGAATTCAGCCACATGGGCGCGGATTTATTTTTTTTACATTTATTTCCCAAGGGTATAAATTTAGATGTGAACTGGCTTAAAATCTCCTTGAACACAGTCCACTTCTGTTCAGTACCTTTACCTGATAATACATTATCCCAGTTGAGCTGCTTTTAACCTGGGAAATTTTGCCTTCCCAAAATTAAATGTCTTTGTTAACCCAGCGCACTTTTCCTTTCGATAACAAAGTCCAAACGCCACTATTTCATGGTCACTATTCCCTAAGCCTCCAGTTACCTTTATATCTATAATGCGCTCCACAATGTTAGATTTGATTGGTTGGAGCAAAATTAGCACCATTTTTAACGATAAGAACTTTTATTGAATAACCCTGTTAATACATAATCAGCTGTAAATATTTAGATATTTCTCTCACTCTGATGAGATATCCAAGTATGAGTTTTTTCTAACATCATAAACAAAAATAGAATACAATAGATATACTGTAGGGTTTTATCTCACACATACAACCTATCAGTATGTCTTTAGGATCAGGGCTGCCATTAGACTTTCCTGGGCCCCATACTGGGTACATTTCTAGGCCCCCCATAGCACGAACCAACTCAGACAGTCTATACCTCCCAATATTTTAAAACGCAAAAGAGGGACCCATGGGGAGAAGAGAAGCGGCAAATGCAGATTTTTTTCCCCACAATCACTTTAAGACCACTCCCACTTTAAGGTTACACACATTTAAAGACCATTATTCCCGTTTTACATTGTTGCCTGCAATATTATATGTCAACTAGACATTAAGCCCGTTAAATTAATAGGCGCGAGACATGCTCTACCTCCCCGACGCACACACAGACCGGTAAATATAAAATGTACCCGTGTCCCGCACACACACTTAAGATGCCCTCATGCCCAATGGGCACAGACTGGTAAATATAACATACCCATATATACTCAAGTATAAACCAACCCGAGTATAAACCGAGGCACCTACTTTTTACCTCTAAAAAGGCGTAAAAGTGATTGACTCGAGTATAAAACAAGGGTAGAAAATAGGACTACAACTGCCTTCTGATTCTGTATTGTTTTAAGGCTTTAGTTGCCCTTTAAATGGACAGCAGAATTCCCATACAGTAGTCACATACAGTGATAGCCAAATCCAGTATGGTTATTACTGAATGGAACTACTGTATGGGAATGCTGCTGTCCATTTAAAGGGAAACTAAAGCCTCAAAACAATACAGAATCAGAAGGCAGCAATAGATATCATCCTCCTTCTGATTCTGTATTGTTTTTAGGCTTTAGTTGCCCTTTAAATGAACATCAGAAGTCCTATACAGTAATAACCATACTGGATTTGGCTATTACTGTATGGGAATTCTTATGTCCATTTAAAAGGCAACTAAAGCCTCATTCCTTGGCACTCCAGATGTTTGGAAACTACACCTCCCAGCATGCTTTAGTTGCTGGGAGTTATAGTTTCAAAACATCTGCAGTGGCAAGGAATAGCCACTGCAGGAATTACTCTACTTCCCCCCCTTCTGAGTTCCCACAGTTGCCTTCTGCTACCTGCTCCACATGTTCCCCTGCAGGCTGCTCTGGATCCTCTTCTCTGCTCCGGCGGCCACATGCTCCACTTTCCTCTGCTGGCTGAGGTCACTACTCAGCGCCGGCCTCACTTCCCGGCGCCGAGTAGTGACATCAGCCAGCAGAGGATGCGGAGCGCGCGGCCGCCGGAGCAGGTAAGTGTTTGACTCGAGTATAAACCAAGACTCTTTTTTAGGCTATTTTTTTAACCTGAAAATCTCGGTTTATACTTGAGTATATACGGTACCTTTAAGCCAAGCCCACACAGACTGGATCCCATATTAGACCCCATATTATATTCTACATTAGTGTTGCTTAAAACGTATTTCTATTGATATATTCACCCCTTTCTTCATGCTCAAATTCTTACACCTACCCACTTGAGCACTGTCTGGAAAAAGGCTGCCACTATTACCACACAGCATGGCAGCTCCACACTCTGTCCTGCCTATATCCATATTTCTATCTCAGATTGCAGCTCCACACACCATCTCTATCCTGTCTATATCCTGAAAATAGAGATGGTGTGCTGCAATGTGACAGACACAGAGATAGAAATTTGGATGTGGGCAGGATAGGGATGGTGTGAAGTTGCCATACTGCTATATAAGACACAATCTCTATCCTGCTTATATCCATATCTCCATCTCAGTGTGGAGCTGCCATAGTGCTATGTGACAGAGATGGAGATATGCATATAGGCAGGATAGAGATGCTGTGGAACTGCCATTCTGCTCCCATGGGGTAGGTAATATAGCCCAGTAGCCCTATTAGGCTATTACCTACCCCATGTGCAGTGCATGCCTTAGTAGCAGAATGCAAACAAGGCATGCTGGGAGTTGTAGTTTCTTAACATGGGAAGTTACAAGGTTTTCCATCGCTGCTATATAGGTTCTGGCCCCAACAGCCCCATAGAGGAAGTTTATCAGTCCCTGTACACAGCAGTGAGACAGAGGGTAACAATGCCTCCCATGGACTCTCACAATCAGAAATGGGTTCAGTATAACTTACAGTTACTCCCTCCTGCTCTCTATGGAAATCACAGCACAGAAGATACAAGTTTAGGGGAGGGGCGGGAGGGGGTGGAGCCACATAGACAGAAACACCCTGTTTGTCTTCTCTATCTAGGAATGGAGTTCGCCTAGTGGCTGAATTCAGTATTGCAGAATTTTTTTTTTTTTCTTCCTTTCACTCTCTGGGCCCCTTTCAAGTCCGGGCCACATACAGGAGTACCCCCTGTACCCCCCTGATGGCGGCCCTGTTTAGGATTGGGGGGGGGGAACCCTAGAAACCTGGAAGAAACACTGTCCAAATCTGCCAAGCGTATGACATAAAATCATGATATCCTTTACCAAATGAAAGGGGTTGTCTACTCTCCAAACGAAAATTTCATCTTAAGCAAATCACCTCCCATATGCTCTTAAAGTGAAACTAAACCAACATATACATGTACCTTACAAATGCATCTATTATTTACAGGAATATAGGTTATTCCCACCTCCCTCTGAATAATAGAATGCCTGGGTTACACAGATAAACTTACCTACCGGCACTCCACTTATGGCTTCTCTCCAGCTGTCCTGGTCATTCTCACGCTTTGATATTAAGGATAGGAGTGTGACTGAGACAGCGTGCCATCTGCTGGAGAGAAGCTGCAAGTGGAGTGCCAGTAGGTACATTCATCTGTGTAATTTGGGGAATAAGCAATCTCCCCTCCCTGATAATAATAGAAACATTTGCAAGTTACATGTATATGTCAGTTTAGTGTCACTATTAACATACTTACCATCACCTGGTTCTTATTTACTTCCTTTACATCAGTAAGAGCCGTAACACTGATGTCATGGCCATTCACTAGTGGCTGTTACAGTTCCACAGTTTCACCGTTCTCACTGTAAAGAAACCTTTCCTAACCTGAAGATGTAACTTCTTTTCTTCCAATCTTAAAGGATGTCCACGTGTCCTCTGATATGACCAATTAGTGAACAATGCACCAGAGTTTATTGTATGTCCCATTAATATATTTGTATAAAGTGATCATGTCCCCACGCAAACGTCGCTTCTCTAATGTAAACAGCCCTAACCTATTTTACCTGCCTGCATAGTCAAGCCCCTCCATTCCCTTTATTATTTTAGTTGCCCTCCTTCCATTTCCAAGATGCCATTTTGTATGTGATTCCAAAACTGCACCGCATATTCCATATGAGGTCTTACCGGTGCCTTGTAATGGGGAAGAATCTAGTCCCATCTTTATATAAGACAATATCTTGCTAGCAGTTATTGTCTAACATTGTTTGCTACAGTCTGTTATCTACTAGAACCCCCACATTTTTTTCCATTAGAAATTCACTTAGTTATTTCTGGTGTAGTTGGCACCAGGATTGTTAAACCCCAAATACCTCACCTTACATTAATCAACATTGAATCTCATCTGCCATTCTGCTGCCAATTTTGATAATCTATCTAGGTCTGCTTGCAGCGATTGCACATTTTTTTCAAGTTTTCAAAACTCTGTTTAGTGTCACACACAAAAACAGAGACCTTGCTCTCAATGCCACCCTTCTAAGTCATTTATAAACATTAAAAAGAAGTGGCCCCAGCACAGAACCCTGAGGCACTCCACTTAGTCCACATGGATGTAGATCCATTGACTAGTACTCTCTGTTTGCAATCCAACAACCAATTCTCTCTCCATGTACAAAGGTTTTTTTCTAGGCCAACAGTCCTCAGTTTACACATTTGTCAGCTATGTGACACAGTATCAAAAGCTTAAACAAAACCGTCCACTGCTATGCCAGAATTTAATTTCTTACTCACTTTTTCAAAAATTCCAAGTAGATTTGTCTGACACAATCAGTTTCTCATAAATCCATGCTGACTACTACAATAAAGAATGTAATCTAATTCTGCTGCTGCTAGTGCATGGAAAAGGCAAGTAGCAGAAGAGAAGAGAGGGATACTGGTAAATATACTTAGGAGCATCTGAAAGCATTTTAACCTAGCATGGTCTAGGTTTAAGGGGGTGATTGGTTAAAAAAGTTAAAAAATTAACTACCTAGTCAATAATTTTAGTAAAGAATCCAATGAAGATAAGCTAAAATGTGTGGCACAGTCTGCTCACACCTCTAAGTTTCAGTTTCCTTTTAGCAGCGGACACCATGGGAATTACAGTCACTGAGATGATGATTTTATTGAACATTCTCCTTGCTTGTAGAATTTTTCACATTAATTAAAAAAAAAGAAAAGAATCTATGTCTAACACCCACACATTTTAATATCTAACTTACAAATATAAGTTCAATCCAACTTTAACCTTTATTCCCAATAGATAAAATTAAATACTGGGTGACACATAAACAGAACAGTAGACAACCTCCCACAGCCACTTGCTCTGTCATTATAGATAGATGTGGGAAGTTATCTAATGTTATTAGCCTTTTTATGTGTCATATTATACATTATTTTCATTATTTGGAATAAAGGTTACATTTTAGTTGTGCTAATATTAGATATTGGTAATATAACACCATAGATAGATGTTTTTCATTTTCTCTTTAAATAAACTTAATGTAATTCTGTTTATTCTCTTCTTACACCACAAGGTGCACATGCTTATACTGTGTATTTTGGTGGTTTGTTGTGTAGTAGTTATGTAGTTAGGTAGTTGTGTATATAGGTGGTTTGGTGTATAGTAGTTGTGTATTTAGGTAGTTGTGTATTTATGTGGTTTGGGGTATAGTAGTTGTGTATTTAGGTAGCTGTGTATTTAAATGGTTTGGTGTATAATAAGCAAACAAATTATGAAATTAGAGCTGGAAACAATCACAGGAATGCAGTGAAGTGTAGTGCAGTGACGTGTAGATTTGAATTTAGGTGGTTTGGTGTGCAGTAGTTGTGTATTTAGGTAGCTGTGTATTTGGGTGGTTTTGCATGTATTTATTAAGGTAGTTGCGTTATTAAATGGTTTGATGTGTAGTAACTATGTATTTAGGTAGTATATTTAGGTGGTTTGGTGTGTAGTAGTGTATTTAGGTGTCTGTGCATTTACGTGGTTTGGTGTATAGTAGTTACTGTATGTATTAAGGTAGTTGTGTTTAGGTGGTTTAATGTGTAGTAGTTGTGTATTTAAGTACCTGTGTATTTAGATGGTTTGGTGTATAAAAAGCAAAAAAATAATGAAATTAGAGCTGGAAACAATTGCAGGAATGCAGTGAAGGGCTATTTAATGAGACCAGTATACACAGTTTGACGTATATTGGTTGTGCATTTATGTAGTTTATTTAGTGTATTTAGGTGGCTGAGTATTTTGATGGTTTGGTGTATAATTCTGTTGTTGTGTACTTAGGTAGCTATGTATTTAGGTAGTTTGTTTTGTATTAGTTTTGAACATTTCACATCCTCACTAGAATGCTATATCGTTGCCTTGGTTTTTCTTCCTGATTGGCAGCCCCTTCACGTATAGGAGATGGGGCATCTGACCGTGGGGGGAAGTACGACCGTGGGGGGAGGTACCTGAGATGTTAGGAAGCCTTTGGGTTCGCTCTCCTTTCCCTTTTCAGAAGTGTGAGTGTAATCTTGCGATACACCATGCCGCGTCTATGTAAGGCAGCTACACGCGTTCACCGGCGCCATTTTGTAGTTGCCGGTGACCTGGTTACAGCTCATCATTCCCACCCACCCCGTTTTATGTTATTTGTATTGTAATTGTTGGATGGCGGGTACACCCTTGCTGGATATTGATGGAGCCGTTACATGCGCTCTGGCAAGACAGAGTTTGGCATTCAAGCTGAGATCTACAGCTAAGATGGTTAAAAACAAGTATGGTTATGGCATGCAAGGGTGTACAGTGGTGGTTATATGCTAAGGTGCATATTTAAATTAAGTTATTTAAATTAAGTTATTTAATTAAAAGCCGTGGCCGATTTTTCCACCCAAAAAGTTGGTGTCTGTGTCTTAATTTAATGAAATGTATTTGATCTAAATGTTATGGTATGGCTGACTGGGTTCTTTTCCCACCACGGTCTGGTAATTTACATTGGTGTACATCAATGTATAGTAGTCATGGATGTACATACCATATGTACCAAAAAAAAAAAACAAATTTACATTTATGTAATTAGCATATATACATTAAAGTGCAACAACAATATATTTTTTCAAATCAAACTACATTTCCTAGAGAGGTAAGAAAGGATAATTCTACCTTCCTGGGTTTTCATTATTAGGAGCAGTGAGCTTGCAAGGTTCTGCTCATGCAGCAGCTGATAGCTCACAACTCCTTTGTGAGAGAAGTCTGACTACATTATTTGTATCATTACTAACATTAGGGAAACTGGGGACCCACCACCCAATCAAGACACACTATAAATATTCACCACACTCTATACATTGTAACTGACATACACACATTACTGGGAAATTGGAGGAAGCACAAGAAATGATTTATTGAAGCATGCCTATTATTAATATACATACACACATCACAGAGACTGCTATATATACATTTATACTGCTATATGAAAATAGATTCTCATACAGTGACATACACAAACACACTACACACAAAAATAGACACTGATATTCTTATATTTACACATACACAAGAATTCATTGCATCAGGCACATAAAATATTCACACACACACACACACACACACACACAGACAGACTGTTCAAATAAAGTGTCAAAAAGTCACTTTATTTATCACAGGCTAGTGATAAACTGTCAGACAGTCTTGTGACAAACTGGCAGAAAAAATGTTCAAATAAACTGTCAGGCAGACTATTAAAATAAAGTGGCACACGGGCTGTTGACAAACTGGCATGAACACCAACACTGGTGATTTCATAGAACAGTGGGAGATTTTGACACAAAACTGTCGAACTTTTGTTCTTGAAAGCTGGTTTTCTGTGTCATCAGTTCCATGGCAAGTTTCATGGCAGTTTCATCAGACAAAAGTTTTATGACAGAACAATGAATTTTGACTCAAAACAGATTTTGGTTAAAACACTGTTACTTTTTTCAATAAATTGGTAAATCAATTCATGCAACTTGTGCTGCTAATCCAGTAATGTAGTCAACAGTATTTAGCAATACATTGCGCAGTGAAAAAATGCAGTTTACATAGCTCTTTGTAACCTTCAAATTGGAATGAAAGCGTAAAAAATTGGGTTGATGTGCATTTAAAGCTATAGAGTGTTCATATCGCCTTAAAATATACCAACTGCATTTCTGCAGGCTGTAAAGTAATAAAGGGTACCGTAGACAACCCTAACATTAAAATCTGTCTATCTTTCACTGGTTTCTATAACAAAATAGTCAATAATAACAAGACATACATACTTTGTTATAAATTACAGGAAGCAGATACATAATATTCAAGGACACCTAAACCTAAATATCAACAAAAGATCAAGCATTTGTATAATTTAAATGTAATAATGCACTAAATTGCATCTCTATAGTAAAGCTAAGAATGTTTCAAGCAGTCCTCATTGGTGCTCTACACATCTTGTTCATAATCTTACTGAATGTCACATGCTTCTGTATTTTTAGATTGTCATTTCTGTATGGATTTTACACATATATGATAGATTGCCACTCGTCTGTATGCATCTTCGTAGCCTGTGATAAATAGACTTGAAGCAATGCACTCTGTTGGACAAATTTGATTGTGGTAAAAGTGATCTACGTGTATCAGTCTATCTTAGGCCATTATCAGGATCAGACAGGATCCTAAAGACTACCTGAGATGGTCAGCAACCACTTGATCGTATTTATAAAACAACAATAAGAGTTTTCTTGCATTAAATGGCATGTCCACCCACCAAACTAAAATTTAACCCACTTCTGACCCCAATGTGTAGTTTAAAAAAATCTTTACCTTACATCTTTACTCCTGTGGCAAAAACTCACAAGTGCCCATTTATGTAGCCTGTGAATTGGTCCTTGGCTTTATAAATGTGACATGTTTGCCATTGCAAAGTTCTGCATGTTCTACAATAGCGAGATTGTGAAAAAAGAAATTGTTTATAAATATGCACCTTATAGTTATTATTAACAGTATTGCTTTATCTTTAAGCAAATTACTATGGCATAGTTGATTTTAGCTTCTGGGCTGATGGTGACCCATTCTTTCATGTTAGTGCTTGGCATGTTTGGGCTTCTGTTTGTCCACTCACTGTTTGAGAATTGACCACAGGTTCTCAATGAGGTTAATATCTGAAGAATTTACTGGTCGACAATCAGGTAAATGTAATATTCTCTGAACCTTTTCATGATCAATTTTACTTATTGTATATCCATGTTGATGACATGCTGCATAATTTTGAGTGATCCCATATTCTTGATAAGATGCACACATGTAGATTGTCTCAAAATGCTTCACTTGATACAGGACTCAAGGTGCATCTCTAGTGGGGCTCAGCACTTTGTGTTCCCATGGAGGAAGGGCTAATGGTCTCTCTTGTTTTGTATTGCAGCAGATAAAGAGAAGCTTAAAGGGCAACTGTGGTCTAAAAACAAGTTAGGGTTAAATGAAAGCCTGCAGTATATGCTTTACACTGACTTCCTGCTTCCAGTAGGTTGAGTGGCATCACCTGAACTCTGCTGGCCCTTTTCCCTGGGGAAGAAGCATTCTCAGTTAAGACTTATTGCTGGGGAAATCAGGAAGTACCTGAGGAAAAAATTGACAGTTGAGAAGGGGAGCCTATTAATGGAGACCGGCTGGTCACATGACTACAAGCTGGTCACATGGCTAAAAACAGGAAGAGTTCAACCAGGAAGTTACATTGCTGAACCTTTCCAGCAATAACTTCTCACAAATTTTATCTAGAAATATGATTTAGGTTTTAATTTGAAGGTAAGATGGAAGGCTTTTTATATAATTCTTACTAGTTTGGAAGAATTTAAGGCCACAGTTACCCTTTAAAGGGTATCTCCACTGGGAGAAAAAATGCCATTTAGCTTTATGGAAGAACGGGAGGTAAAGACTCTGTGTCTTACCCCCCGTTCTTTAATAAAACCTGCAGGAGCCAGGAGAGAAGGTAAGCTACTTACCAGATGGCTCGCTCCTCCGCTGCTTAGTCTGACAGGTATAGTATAGTATTTGAGGTTGAATAAAGACATACTTCCATCCAGTCCAACCCATCTAGCAATATCCTCATTTCCTGCCTAACTGTTGATCCAGAGGAAGGCAAAAAAAACCCACCAAATTTATGAAGGGGGAAAAAATTCCTTCCTGACTCCAAGTGGCAATCAGAAATTTCCCTGGATCAACTCTACTTTATGTATCAATACCAGTAACTTGCAACATTCCTTGTTTGCAGAAACTCATCCAGCTTTTTTTTTGAAACTGACCAATGAATCTGCCATTACAACGTCCACTGGAAGACAGTTCCATAGCTTTACCGTTCTCACAGTAAAAAACCCTTTCCGAGCTTGAAGCCTAAACCTTTTTTCTTCAAGTCTTAAGGGATGTCCTTGTATCCTTTGACATGTTCTATTGGTGAACAATGCCCCAGATAGTTTATTGTATGGCCCGTTAATGTATTTATACACAGTAATCATATCCCACGCAAGCGCCTTTTCTCCAGCGTACATAATTGTAACTTTTCCAGTCTCTCTTCATATTCAAGCTCCCCCAATCCACTTATTAATTTAGTTGCCCTTCTCTGAACCCTTTCCATTTCAAAGATGTCCTTTTTGTACACAGGATTCCAAAATTGCCCTGCATATTCCAAATGAGGCCTTACCAATGCTTTGTAAAGAGGGAGAATTACATTTTCCTCCCTTGAATCCATACCTCTCTTTATACAAGACAATACCATGCTGGCTCTGGCTGTTGCCGCCTGGCACTGCTTGCTACCTTTAAGTTTGTTATCCACCAAAACTCCAAGATCCCTTTCCAACAGGGATTCACTTAACACAGAGCCATTTATAGTATAAGTAGCACAAGTATTTTTAAGTCCAAAATGCATCACCTTACATTTATCAACATTGAATTTTTTATGGTCGACAAAGTTTTGTGTCATCAGCAAACACAGAAACCTTGCTGACAATACCCACTTCCAAATCATTAATAAATAG
Source organism: Hymenochirus boettgeri (assembly GCA_019447015.1). Lineage (NCBI taxonomy): Eukaryota > Metazoa > Chordata > Amphibia > Anura > Pipidae > Hymenochirus > Hymenochirus boettgeri. The sequence continues at coordinate 94,422,208 of CM033472.1, read as the reverse complement.
ATTAAATAGAAGCGGCCCCAACACGGAACCCTGTGGCTCCCCACTTAGCACTTTAGTCCATAATGATGAAGCCCCATTAACAACTACTCTCTGCATCCTATTCCTTAACCAATTTCCTATCCATGTACAAATGTGACTCCCCAGACCAACAGACCTTAGCTTATTCATTAGTCGCCTATGGGGGACTGTATCAAAAGCCTTTGCAAAATCCAAGTAAACTACATCTACTGCTATACCAGAGTCTAAATTTCTACTTACTTCCTCATAAAAGCCAAGCAAGTTAGTTTGACAAGATCTATTCCTCCTAAATCCATGCTGGTTACTACTTATAATGTCAGTCCTTGAAACATACTCTAGAACATGTTCCCTTATTAAACTTTCCAGGATCTTCCCCACCACTGAAGTTAAACTTACAGGCCTGTAATTACCCGGCTGTGAACGACTACCCTTTTTGAATATTGGAATAACATCAGCCTTTTTCCAATCCAGAGGCACACCACCGGACATGAGGGAATCAGCAAAAATAAGAAACAATGGCCTAGATAAAACTGAACTTAGCTCCTTAAGTACCCGAGGATGTATTTTATCCGGTCCACGAGATTTATTAATATTAACCTTATTTAGATGTTTCTGTACCATATCCTCGGTTAACCAAAGTGAACTTGAATCTTGTTTACCATTATTGCTACTATACTCTATGATATCTGTACTTGGATCTTCTATAGTGTATACAGAGGAAAAAAAAATATTCAAGACATTTGCTTTATCGCCATCCTCCGTAACTAACTTATCCCCATTAATTAATGGTGCCACATTCTCAGTCCTCATCTTCTTATTATTAATATACTTAAAAAAATGTTTAGGCTTAGTGATGCTTTCTTCAGCTATCCTAACTTCATTATTAATTTTAGCTAAAGGCCCTTTCCGTTCCCTCGGCCTTAAAGGTTTTAAATGCCTTTTTCTTCTTTTCCATTTGCCTCTTTACATCAGAATTCAGCCACATGGGCGCGGATTTTTTTTTTTTACATTTATTTCCCAAGGGTATAGATTTAGATGTGAACTGGCTTAAAATCCCCTTGAACACAGTCCACTTCTGTTCAGCACCTTTACCTGAACAAAGTCCAAATGCCACTATTTCATGGTCACTATTCCCTAAGCCTCCAGTTACCTTTATATCTATAATGCGCTCCACAATGTTAGATATTACCAGATCCAACAGAGCTCCTTTTCTAGTAGGAACCTCAACCACCTGTGAGAGAAAATTATCCTGCAGCAAATTCAGGAACTCATCGCCCTTTTCTGTGATGGCAGTTCCACCACACCAATCAATGTCAGGGTAATTGAAGTCCCCCATAATGAGCACACTCCCCAAACTTGCAGCCCTTGCCAACTGCATATGAAGTTGACTCACCTCCTCTCTGCTAGCATTTGGCGGCTTATAGTAGACACCAACAATGACATTACCCCCTTTTCTGTTGCCTAATTCCACCCATATTGCCTCCACTTTATCATCCATATCACCAGTTATCTCTTCTTTTAAATTTGGCTTCAATTCTTTTTTAACATAAACACATACTCCTCCCCCTTTCCTTTTTTTTCTGTCCTGCCTAAACAAGGCATATCCTTCTATATTTACAGCCCAGTCGTGAGAACTGTTCAACCACGTTTCTGCTATACCTATTACATCATACTTTTCATTCAATGCCATCATTTCCAATTTACCCATTTTGTCAGCCAGGCTTCTCGCATTTGCAAACATACATTTTAGATTATGATCCTGTAATTTATTCGTACACTTTAATACACATTCCTCCCTATCCCCTATGCTAGCCCTACCCCCCTTTCCGCCCACCACTGGCCTATCTACACCCTGCTTTCCTCCTGGACTATCTATCCCAGTGAGACTGCTCATACCCTCCCCCCCCAAACCTAGTTTAAAATCTCCTCCAACCCTCTAACCATCTTCTCCCCTAAAACAGCTGCACCACCATCAGTGAGGTGCAGCTGACGGACTCTGCCTTCTTTATGCATGTGCATCACATTTGCCCATGCCAATAGAATAAAGAGTCCGTCAGAACCTGTCAGACTACGTGACGGAGGAATAATCCATCGGGTAAGTAGCTTACCTTCTATCATTGCTCCTGCTCCTTATTGAAGAACGGGAAGTAAAAACACATCGTCTATATAGCGCCACCACGTGGTAGTGCAGTTCTTAAACAGTTCAGATGTGAAAATGCAACATCCCTCCAAATATCCCATAAAGAGATTCACGTTTGATGGAGCTACTGGGCTTCCCATTGAGGTACCTTCAGTTTGAAGGTAAAGATTATCTTTAAACCTGAAAATGTTACGCTTGAGCACAATCTTCAGAATTTTTTTTTATCAAGAATTCACTAGATATACTTTGGTCAATTCTGTGTAAAAAATGTCTAATAGCTTCAACTCCAATGTCTCCATTAATATTGGTATAGAGTAAAGATATATCCATTGTAACCATGGTTATATTTTTTTGCATGAAAGAAACATTTTAAGTTTACCATATCTTTAATGCAAGCTGGAAGCTCCTGTACAAATGGGTTAAAAATGTAATCCAGATATAGGGATAAAGGTTGTAAAATAGAATTTACCGCTGCCACAATAGGACTAAAAGGGGAGGGGGTCTAGGTACACAAGTACCTAGTTGATTTCTTTTCATTTTACTGTTCTTCTATGCATAAGATTAAATACACAAAAACAGACACTCAAATGAGATTTTATTGTTTACTATACACTTTATTTGCTTTGATATGTCAGGAGAGGGTGTGGACACAAATTTATAATTTTATAAAGCTATTACTGTTCTTTGTAGCCATTGTGTTGCAATGGAGATGCAAACAGACACTGGAATCTAAAATGACTGATAAAATGTAAGTCAAGCTATTTGTTTAATTTATTTCAGTGTTCTATTTACTACAGTATATTGCCCACAGAGAAGAATTTGAAACAGAGTGTATGCATTTTTCTTCATTCAAAACAGTTAGTGCAAAAAACACATTTTCAAATCAAAGCTGACAATTCTTAATCTTCTATGTATTGCAGATTATGTTTTAAATGGCATGTCCACCCCAAAACAAAAAATTAATATGCTGCAGAAATCCCCCCCAAACCTCATGTCGCTAGGTTAAAAAGGCTCAAAGTGTCTCCTAAATATACTTACCAGCCTTTGTTCTCTCTTCTGTCTTCTGCTGCTGCTTGCAAGCACGGACTGGCAGCCGGGTCTGTGGTTGGTTGAAGTGCATGGAAGCAGAAGCTAGCCAGTGGGAGGGGGAAAACTCCACTGCCTATGCCAGAAACCTCTCAGAGGCACAGTTAGAGGTGGAAACAGATTAAACCAGCAAAAGGCTCCTACTCTTCAACTTTTTTAGACAATATAAATAGCAAGCTTTCGGGAGTCCTAAGCCCCCTTCATCAGGCTGGATGTTACAAAAGAAACTGAGAAATCACAAACTTATATACACTTTGGAACAGTAAACTTCAAACACCAGTGATAAGTTGAACAGATGACCAGGTACGGATACAGATTAAGGAGGGGGCGGGGGGAGTTGTGGAGGTGTGAAGTGTGCACAAGTAGATAGCTGGAATAATGTGAGAACAATGTCCTTTGAAATGGAGAGTGTCCTTTTAAATGTATTAAACAGTACAAGACAGTGTCCCCAGTAAATGGGTTTAGTCTGGGTGGTGATGTAGAATAAGTTGATATTTGGCCATAAAACTCATGTCCCTATTTAGTCCGCCATTCAGGAAATTACATTTCTGAATGGATTTTTGATGAAGGGGGCTTAGGATTCCTAAAAGCTTGCTATTTTTGTTGTCTAGTTAGCCAATAAAAGGTATCACAACTCCACTTTTATTCTCTTACTTATGGCTAACACAAACCTCAACTATTGCTTCCTTATATAGGATTCTTAAACTCAATGAAATTCAATTCTCTATCATTCTAGCTCTCAGTCCAGTGTGTCAGTAACTGATGTGCTTTAATTGGGATATTAACAAAAATGTGGAGCTGTAATGGTCCGCTCTGAATGTTTCGGTCACCTTCTCATAGTGAAGGTTTCATTTGCCTTCAGACAGGTACACTATTGAGTAATGCATTGCAAAGAGCTGTGCTAACATCAAGTTTACTGATTGCTTTTATTTATCCAGAGAGAATGGCAGACTTTTTAAAGCAGCATCATAGAGGGAATAAACATTTAAGCAAATTAAATTGGGTGTGCACTAGGCTTCTATTTTGTATGTATACTATATTAAATTGGTCACTAGTTGCACTTTATAATGGATGTATACTATCTGATCTTTATAGATTTTGTGTGTTACAATGGGGGTTTGACCAAGCCTCTGGGATTGTGTACTCCAACTAAAATAAGGTAATGTGCTCAGGTGAGTAAAGTACTTATAGCAAGAGATTCCAAAGAAAGCTAGCCACAGTGCAGCAAGGACTTTCAGCTCATAAAAGGTAAGTACTGAAAGAGTAGGACCCAGATGAAAAATTGGCCAAGTTATTGAACTAAAGCAGCATAGAGGGAATAAACATGTAAGTAAATTGAATAAGGTGTGCACTAGGCTTCTATTTTATATGTATACCAACATCAGGTTTAATTGTGGCTCACAGGTTAGCATTTCTATAGATCCATAACAGACAGCATGTGCTTACCTGCCTCACGCAAACCCGTGCCCCCTGTTGCTGTCTTTGATATCTCTCTCTATGGAATCTCATGTTCTGAAAGTAAATTGTTCTGAGGTGTCCCTCATTGATTTGATGTCACAGGAAGTGAATTAAGGATTGGTATGCACACCCAGAACTTACCAGTGCTTTTTATGTTCTGTGGTGTTTGTCCCTAAGCATCTGGAAATGTCAACTGGTAGAGTTGCTTGAAAAATTATGCAGAAAGTGTGCATATTTATTGTGGCATAACACCAATGAAAAACGTTTTAGAGGGAACACTCTATCCTTAGTCAATTTGACATATTGTGGTAAGCAAGACAGCCATGAACCACTTTAGATTCTCTAATGGACAGAATAAACCATTTTGCATGTACCCTTTAAAAATGGACACTAATTATTTATTTCCATTAGCTTCCCAGCAAAATATTTAGAGTCTTCATGTACTAATGGTTACACTTTTAACTCTATTGGTACAGCGGTATAAAGCTCTGAATTTAGCAAGAAAAATTACATGAGGTTGCAGGGTAAATTCCTCAGATTTTTTTAAGTTTTTATTTTGCTGCTTGCAAAAAAATAAAGATTCTAAATGTACTTCTGTTCCACATAGTAGCTTTGTTGTGATAGGGGTATAACGCTTTACTTTTAGCAAGGCAGAGTACATAAGACTTCAAGTACAATTCTACAGGCTTTTATTTTTTTATTGAAATGCTAATATTCTAAATCTAACATCCATATGTTTGCAAAAAAACTGAAACCCATGTTCTATGTCAGGTAGAGGGAGTATATCTGTGCTGTTACATGATTGGCTGTCAGCTTCCTTGTTTTGATCATTTGAGCACTACAGAGCATACCGCCCAACCATCATGGTTTTCCCTGGGACAGACCCGTTTTGAAGGGTGTTGGATGTTCTGGTGATGTGTGGGCGTGACACTTGAAGTCATGGCTGTGCTTTCAAGGGTGGAGCTATTTGCAGCATCAGTAGGCTACGCTCCCACTACGAATGATGTTACTGCATCTTTACAATATTTGTACACATTTAGTAGTTTAATGGTATAATGTTAAGTACCTGTCCAAATTGGGTGGAAACTTGAAAAGCTATGTCAGCTAGAGCAATGGTATTCATATGTATAAAATGCAGCTTTTAGTACAGCATTAATTAATAGTTAGTATTAGGTCAGTTTATAATTTAAGACTCTCAAAATTAAAATCTAATCATATTAGATGTTCCAAAATGTAACTTTCATTATTCTACAATAATGATGCTTCTGCATGCTTTATGACAGTTCTCTAAATATTTTAATTATGTATGTTATAATAAGAATCAGAAGGTTAAGCCCTGCAACCATGGGAATGAGTTCCTAAATTATATTGAATGAATGCTTAACAAAAAATACTGCTGAGAGGGCAATAGTTTGATGTTAGCAGCTTGATTCTCTGGTAATCATTACAGTTAAGCTGTTAAAAAAGAAAAAAAAAACTAAACTAAATAGACTTTTTTCTTTACCATTAAAAAGGCATTCGGTTTTCATCTTAGAATAAGTCAGCTGCGCTTAAAGAAGAACTGCACAGTTCTGTTTGAAGGAAAAAGATTTTTACCCAAGGTTAAGCTAAGATAAAGCAATATCAAGTAGCGCACACCAGTCTTAATAGTGAACAAACAAATAGTGTTTATACAAATGTGTTAATCTATGGTTATTCAAGGTACAGTATTATTTTTCCTTAATATCAAGCAGTGTAACAGAGATGCTGAAAACTTCCACAGAATCACCACATGGCTGAAAAAAATGTGTTAGAATGTGAATTTGGGTATTTTGGAAAAATGTAAAACATTTTCAGGGAGATTAACAGAGAGACGCTATCGGTCCTAGTAAAACCTCCCTGCCAAATTCAATTTTGGATCCAAAAGAAAAGAGGATGAGGCCATTAGTCAAGTAGGAGTGAACAGTAAGTAAATGCAGGGGGTACTCCACCCACTAAAAGGAATATATATACAGTATACACTAGAAAGAACACAAAACAGTAGTGGATAAATAACGGGCACACCACTAAGAATAACTTTTAAGGTAAAGCTCCTTTATTACAAAGATAGAGAGTAGGATATCATATACAAAATTAGGCATAATTAAAAACACATCCCACTCACACATCACAGATAATGATAATTAATCAAATAGATATAACGGTATATCATAAAAGAGTATGCCTCAATAAATAGTGCCATACATACCAACATTTTTACCTATGGCCCTCCAGAGCCTAGCTTTGTGCCTTGGAAGTTGCTGACATCTTGTTACTGGTTTGCTGAATGTTAAGCTCCGCCCCTCTGAGATTTCCTCTGCTTTCTCCTGCTTAACTTCTATAGTGTATACAGAGGGAAAAAAATTATTCAAGACATTTGCTTTATCGCCATCCTCCGTAACTAACTTATCCCCATTAATTAATGGTGCCACATTCTCAGTCCTCATCTTCTTACTATTAATATACTTAAAAAAATGTTCCCAGGTCCCACAGCCATTTACATTAAGTTACCATTGATAATACAATCTACTGAAGTAGGATTACTGCCCTCTATTAAAGGGACATTATACTGAAAAAAAAATGACTTTGCCTCATCTTCATCTATAATTGAATATATGAAAGTAGCACTTACTCTGATTTGCATGTGTTGCTGTATACCCTTAATCCAGCACACATTTTGTTAAGAAACAGTATCCCCCCTCCATCTTTTAACCACTCCCACTTCCATCCAATCTGACCTTTTCCCACAAACCAGCTGTCAAGCCTGCACACAGCATACAGCATTCCAACTGTCAAAACTCGGTCACCATTCCAGCTACAGTAAAACTACTCCCAGAAGAATAGTTTTTGAGAGCAAGGAACTTGATTGACAGCTGAAATGTAGTTTTACATTGGATATCTAAAGAAATAGGGGGCAGATCAACAAAAAAATTATACAGTGGTGGTGGGGAAGAATTATTGTTTGCAGTTATGGTCAATTTAAAATAACCTATTTTTCGGTATGGATGCCCTTTAATTGTCTATATCACTATATACTGCAGAGTTAGTGATATTTAGCAACTGATTAAGTAAATTTGCTAGGGTCACTAAATAGTGTTGGCTCTTGGAAGTAAAATACCACCAACCTGGGGGTATTTTGCAAATGCATCTATAAATACCACCTGGATCATTTCTAATGGATTTCTACTGAATTTGGGAAATTTAAAAATAATAATAACCAAAGCAGTGATTTTTTAATCAAGTTTAAATTTGTCCCAAATCTAAATTGCAGCAGTAATCCATACAGCACCCATGGGAATGTAGTGTGCACACAGATTATAGGGGTTATAAGGGTCTGAATAAGAAGACTTTTATAATACATAAGGCTCTGGCATTTCAATGGGGAGGTGCAGTGGAATATATCCTAATAAAAACCTCTCAGTTAAGAGGTTTTTATAAGAATATATACCACTGAACCTCCCCATTGACATTAACCACCACCACAGTGCCTGTACACACTCAAAAACATAACTCAGCCCCGCCATTCTCCGATGCAAGAGATAAGGCAGGAATCCAAACTACTTTTCTGAAAGGTTTCCGGAGTCTGTCCTTTGTAGAGATAACCGAAACTTACTAGTTACCATTTTCAGATTCCCAAATCTCAAAGATCTGAAAATCCGAAACCGGAATTAATTTTAGAATGTACTGAGCTTTTTCCGATAATTTTCGAAAATAGCTTTGAACATTCCAAAATTCTCAAAGGATTTTCGAACGTTTGATGTATTTTCAAAAACTATCGAAAATAGCTCTGTACATTTGAAAATTATCGAAAATGCGGATTTGGATGGATCATTCGGATTTCAGAACCAAGGAGTTTTGTGTCGGATCCGGGTTCGTATTGGACCTGAATTCCATCTCTAGTCCTTTGCTGTGAACAAGGAAGCTCTCATTTCTTTCTGGTGAGTCATAGGAATGGGCGGTCCCTGTTCACTGCAGCGGATAGACTCCTGGAACTTCAAAGGTTAGAAAAGTAGTTTGGATTCCTGCTTTATCTCTTACATAGGAGAACAGCTGGGCTGTGAGTTATCTCTGCAACTATTAATTAGAAAAGTAGTTTGGATTCCTGCTTTATCTCTTGCATAGGAGAATGGCTGGGCTGTGAGTTATCTCTCTAACTATTTAAGTTTGTTCAGGCAGCATGGGGGCGGGTAATGTCAATGGGATAAGGAACAACGAATGGCAAGGGTGGATTTTCACCTGAGGAAGGGGGAACATTTACAACCCCCCGAAACGTGTGAGATGTTGGTGTCTATATTAAAGAGGACTTTGTATTATTTCAGTCAATGGGATTCCTGATTTATCTTTTACAGAGGAGAATGGGGGCTATGAGTTATGTCTCTTGAAGGGTATGTCCCCACCCCCCCCCCCCAAAAAAAAAAAAAAAATAATAATATATATATATATATATATATATATATATTTGGCTGGCAACCCGCCAAAACCTTGGGAGGTTTAGAAAATCCAAAGATGCTTCAAACAGTACTTACCCAGCCTTCTTTCCCCGGTGTGCTTCTGCTTTCTACGGTGCCTTTTCCATGCATGGAAGCAAGTAAAAGGGACTGGCAGCGTCTCCTAGGACTGATGTGATGTTATTCAGTTATGGCTGAATTCAGGGGTTAGTGAATGACGATAAACCTTGAATGTAGTGTTTGCTAACCCTCAAATTCAGCCATAACCTTTAAATATGGCGATAACCCTCGAATTTAGCGTTCGCTAACCCATTAATTTGGCAAAACCCCTCAAATTCAATTTCTGTAATTCAATGCGGAAGCCCGAAAATAACTTGATCATGAATAATGTTAGTATTTAAACAAGTTTTGGTGACATGTATGTGTTCAACATACCATTTCATAGGTCCCAGAGCTATTTATATTACCACTGCTATTTTAACTGTTCTAAAATTTTAAAACAAACCTAACTTTAGGAATTTCGGCCATCTCTTGTGCTTGCTACCATTTTCTCTCAGTGCAGCGAGTCTATGTAAATTCCTTTAAACCCAAGCAATGTAGCAGGAAAACCAAAGATGTACCCAAAATAATGTCCAAAATAATAGAAGCTGCTGGGCACACCAGTCTTAAGTGAACATACTTTTATCCAGTAACGATTCGGAACCAGTGTGGTTCCTTCATCGGACCAACATCAGACAAAATACTGTAGTGTCCAAAGGCATGTTGATTTCAATTCAAATTGACTACTTATATAGAATTTCCTGTTGTAATGCGTCTTTAAAGCCCGCCCTTTTCTCTGGATAAATAAAATATCTGTCGTATTCAGTTAGATCAGCTGGACTTACAGTTTCCTACTAAACTGTAAGTCCGGTTGATCTAACTGAATAAGACAGATATACCATGACCTGGACAAATGAGAACCTACACAAGCGAAAGTAATTATAGCTCTGTGGTTAAAAGTTTAGGCTTTCAATTTGAAGTTTAGGATTCAGCTCCATTGGCAACGTCTACAATAAATTATGCCAATTGTGTCTTTTGAATGGGGGGTTTCTTTTTCTTTGCATATTTTCTTTTAAATGACAATTTCAATGTCTTGAACTGACTGCAAATTAATATTTTCTGGGATACAATTCATTTTGTTTCTTGATCTGTTTCAGTGATATCCTGGCATAACAATGAAAACAGGAGGCGAAGCAATGAAACATTGCTAAAAGAAATTCTTTCAAAGTTTAATTTTGTTTAATCTCTATCTATCAAATGCTATTAAAATACAGCGATGGAATGGGTGTATTGTCAAACTCATTCTGCTGAGGTAGATCTGTGTGCTGACTTGGATTGGCTGTCAGCTTCTAGGTGGCAGGATTGGTTATAGATTCATTTCTTTAAGTTGCTGTCAAGGAGCGATAAGAGCACGCACTGAAAGCAGCAACTTTACACAGACAAAAATACTCTATAAAAGCTAATCAATAGTAACCAAAAGTAATTAGTTGAATCAATTTAAAATCACAGCAAATAAAGATAGTTAGACAGATAGATACAGAGATAGATAGATAGATAGATAGATACAGACAGACAGACAGACACACAGACACACAGATAAAGATAGATAGATAGATACAGACAGACAGACAGACATATAAAGATTAAATATATTAGATATAAATATTAAAGCAGAAGTGAAATTAGAAACTTTATGAACTTTTTGAACGCTTCGAACTACAAACTTTTGGACCTTTGGAGCTAGCAGACTTTTTAGATAATTATCGAACATCCAAATGTTCAAATCCATAACCCTCGCTGTTAGCACTCCATAACCCTAGAATGTGAAGTTTGGCAACTCCTCAAATTCCCAGATAACTCTTGCCTTTAGTGCTCCATAACCCTCAAATATGGTGCTCTCTAACCTTCAAATTCTGTGATAACCCTAAAATGTGGCATTTGCTAAGCCTCAATCTGGTGATAACTCTCGATTGTGGCATTTGTTAAACTTTGAATATTGAGGTAGATTTAGGTAACCCTCAAAAATTCAATGCAGAAGCTGGAAAATAGCTCGATCATGAGGAAAGTTAGTATTTAAACAAGTTTTGGTGATGTAAGTGTTCCTCAGACCATTTCCCAGGTCTCATAGCCATGTTGAAGTAAGTTATCATTGCTATTTTAATCGTATTTTATCAGAAATTTTAAACTATTTGTCCCCATTAACTATGGAACTGTTACTAAATTTGGAAAGTTCGAAAACATACCCAACTTTAGGAAGTTAACCCATCTCTAATGAACTTATGTACTTTAAACAGCCTACATTTTTACAAAGGAAATGCCCACATAAACTTGTAAATACCCAAAAGCTATATATTTTTGAAATCCACACACCTTCAGCTATGTAATAGTGTCATCCTTTCATACAAAAATGCAGATTTGTGAACGCAGTTCTCCATAGCTTTTAGGAGATTTTGTGAGAAAAAAAGAAAAGAAAAAGATGATTTAAAGTTAGAAATCTTAATTAAACCCACTGGATAAGTTAAAAACACACACTATATATCATTCGCCCACATATCCTGAATAAAATGGCATGCCTTATGCATAAGTGCACAAAGGGACATATTTACAAGTTTTTTAACAATACCACACCTTTAATGATCGGTTTAATGATCGTTAATTTATGATTGTTAATGTAAATTAACGATAACGATCATAAATGTACGATAACGCTATTGTAGATTTAAGATCCCCATCGAATACCATTGTGGTAGTTTACTACTGCATGGTATTCTAAGACCGAACGTTTGTTAAATAACAAATGTTCAGCATAAATGTACAACTGCTGCCATACATTTACGGCCACTGTTGCACATTACTGGAACGGGCGGTATCGATAAATTGTGATACCGCGTGTGCATAAATATGGCCCATAGAGTCATGGATAGCAAATAGCCTCAAATGGACCTAGAGTATAACTTTGGGGCTTTGCTCTATTCATTGTTTCATGCTAAATACCCGTTACCCTGGAAACAACTCCAACAACATTTTTTTTGGGGAATCCATACACCTCCGGCTATATAGGGCTGCCATTCTTGCATTCATATTTGCAGATTTCCATACTCAGTTCTTTGAAATTTTCAGTCTTAGCAAATATTCTGAAAAAAGACAGAAAGGAGGTTTTTGTCTTGACCAAACCTGCAAAAAAAAAAGTTCTCACTAAACATCAATCTTCAAATCCTCATTATCCACCGTGGATCAGTTCTCCCATTCGCTATCAACCACTCTACCAATGGTACAAATTCAGTATTTTTACTTTCAAAAGAGACATCCAGGAGAAATTTCTGCAAAATGTGAAAAAAAATGCACCCATCTTTATACAAACAGCAACGTTTCAGGCAAGCCTTAAGAAATGGCAGAGACTTATTCACATTTTGCAAAAATTGCTCCTGGATGTCTCTTTTGAAATTGAATACTAAACATCAATCTTAGTAACATAGTAACATAGTAATTGAGGTTGAATAAAGACATGTCCCATCAAGTCCAACCTTTAAAAAAAATCTTCTACATAGCCTTAAGGGGGAACAAAAGTCTCCAAAGGACATTGTCCCAATAGAAAGAGCACATTCACCCATCCCTTTGCTGTGGTCATTGGGTGATTTATGAAAATAACCTTGTGAGTACTAGGGGTCAGCTCCCACAATCCACCTTAGCTGGGTAAACCCCCAGCTAAGGGGCATATTTATAAAGGAACGATGTTAGCGCAAAAAAATTACCGCCGCACATCGCGGCCGCGAAAATAGCGCTATCGCCGTATTTATAACGGCGAGCGCTATTCCCGCGATACCTATCGCGGCCGCGATGTGCTGCGGTATTTTAAGCCCCTTCGCGGCGATACTATATAGTATCGCCGCGAAGGGACTTAAAATCCCTTCCCGACGCGCCCTCCTAAGGGGGCGGGGCATACGCCCACCCCGCCCACACCCCCCGCGGCGGCAGCGGCGACCACCCGCCGCCGCCACTTCCCAGCAGCCCTCCCAACCCGTTCCCCGTTCGCGGCAATTCCGGAACGGGAGGCTAGAAGGGGCTGCCGGGAAGGGGCCGCAGCAGGTGGTCGCGGGACTCCCATAGAGCGGCTCTTAAAAGAGCTCTTGGGCGGCGTCTTTTTTCTTCCAGCCCCCGCGACACAAGCCCACTGAGGCCGCCGACCCCTGAGAGGTACCCCGGCGGGCACCGGCAACCTCAGCGAGGCTTGAGGCTGCCGGTGGTTGCAGTTTCTGAATGGCAGGGCTAGGAGGGGGTGCATGGCAGGTGCGACCACCTGCTGTGGCCCCTTCCCAGCAGCCCTAGCCTCCTGTTCCATATATTCGACAGGGATGGGGTTGGGAGGGGCTGCTGGGAAGCGGCAGCGGCGGGTGGTCGCCCTGGCACGGGGGGCAACCCTCCAGAGCCTAGCTTTGTGCCTTGGAAGTTGCTGACATCTTGTTACTGGTTTGCTGAATGTTAAGCTCCGCCCCTCTGAGATTTCCTCTGCTTTCTCCTGCTTGAGCCTCAAACAGTAATGTTTGTGAGTTCCGTGCACACGCACGTGCACGGAACTCACAGGCATTACTGTTTGAGGCTCAAGCAGGAGAGTGCACGGAACTCACAGGCATTACTGTTTGAGGCTCAAGCAGGAGAGTGCACGGAACTCACAGGCATTACTGTTTGAGGCTCAAGCAGGAGAGTGCACAGAACTCACAGGCATTACTGTTTGAGGCTCAAGCAGGAGAGTGCACAGTCTTGTATTACCTTTATGTACTATTACTCTATGCACTATCTGTACTTGGATCTCTATAGTGTTTCCGAGGGAAAAAAATTATTCAAGACATTTGCTTTATCGCCTCCTCCGTAACTAACTTATCCACCATTAATAATGGTGGCCACATTCCAGTGCCTCATCTTATTTACGATAGGTTATACTTAAAAAAATTTTTCCAGGTGCCCCCAGCGCCATTTACATTAAGTCTACCATTGATATACATATACTGAAGTAGGATTATGCCCTCTATTAAAGGACATTATACTGAAAAAAAAATGACTTTTGCCTCATCTTCATCTATATTGAATATATGAAAGTAGCACTTACTCTGATTTGCATTGTTTGCTGTATACCCTATCCAGCACACAATTTGTTAAGAAACAGTATCCCCCCTCCATCTTTTAACACTCCCCCACTTCCATTCCAATCGACCTTTTTCCACCAACCAGCCTGTCAAGCCTGCACACAGCATACAGCATTCCAACTGTAAAACTCGGTCACCATTCCAGCTACAGTAACACTACTCCCAGAAGAATAGTTTTTGAGAGCAAGGAACTTGATTGACAGCTAAATGTAGTTTTTACCATTGGATATCTAAAGAAATAGGGGGCAGTCAACAAAAAATATTAGTACAGTGGTGGTGGGGAAGAATTATTGTTTGCAGTTATGGTCAATTTAAAATAACCTTTTTTCGGTGGATTGCCCTTAATTGTCTATTCACTATAGTATGCAGAGTTAGTGAATTTAGCAAACTGATTAAGTAAATTTGCTGGGTATAAATAGTGTTGGCTCTTGGAAGTAAAAATACCACCATCAACTGGGGGTATTGCAAATGCATGCATAAATCCACCTGGATCATTTCTAATGGATTTCTACTTGAATTTGGGAAATTTAAAAATAATAATAACCAAAGCAGTGATTATTTTTTAATCAAGTTTAAATTTGTCCCAAATCTAAATTGCAGCAGGAATCCATACCAAGCCCATGGAATGTAGTGTGCACACAGATATAGGGGTTATAAGGGTCTGAATAAAAGGAATTTTATAAACCATAAGGCTTGGCATTTCAATGGGGAGGTGCAGTGGATATATATCCTAAAAAAACCTCTCAGTAAGAGTGTTTATAAGATATATACCACTGAACCTCCCCATGACAGTAACACCACCACAGTGCCTGTACACACTCAAAAACATAACAATCAGCCCCGCCATTCTCCGATGCAAGAGATAAGGCAGGATCCAAACTACTTTTCTGAAAGGTTTCCGGAGTCTGTCTTGTAGAGATAACCGAAAACTTACTTTACCATTTTCAAATTCACAATATCTCAAAGATCTGAAAATCCGAAAACCGGAAATTAATTTTGATGTACTGAGCTTTTTCCGAATTTTCGAAAATAGCTTTGAAAATTCCAAAATTCTCAAAGGATTTTCGAACGTTTGATGCATTTTCAAAACTAATCGAAAATAGCTCTGTACTGAAAAATTATCGAAAATGCGGATTTGGAGATGGATCATTCGGATTTCAGAACCAAGGAGTTTTGTGTCGGATCCGGGTTCGTTTGGACCTGAATTCCATCTCTATCCTTTGCTGTGAACAAGGAAGCTTCATTTCTTTCTGGTGAGTCATAGGAATGGGCGGTCCCTGTTCACTGCAGCGGATAGATCCTGGAACTTCAAAGGTTAGAAAAGTAGTTTGGATTCCTGCTTATCTCTTACAATAGGAGAACAGCTGGGGCTGTGAGTTATCTCTGCAACTATTAATTAGAAAAAGTAGTTGATTTGGATTCCTGCTTATTCTCTTGCATGAGGAGAATGGCTGGGGTGAGGTTATCTTCTTACTATTTAAGTTTGTTCAGGCAGCATGGGGCGGGTAATGTCAAGGGATAAGGAACAACGAATGGCAAGGGGGGATTTTCACCTGAGGAAGGGGGAACATTTACAACCCCCCGAAACTGTGAGATGTTGTGTGGTCTATATTAAAAGACTTTGTATTATTTCATGTCAATGGATTCCTGATTTATCTTTTACAGGGAGAATGGGCTGGCTATGATTATGTCTCTTGAAGGGTATTGTCCACCCCCCCCCCACCCCCCCCAAAAAAAAAAAAAAAAAAATATATATATATATATATATATTATATATATTTGGCTGGCAACCCGCAAAACCTTGGGAGGTTTAGAAAATCCAAAGATGCTTCAAACAGTACTTACCCCAGCCTTCTTTCCCCGGTTGTGCTTCTGCTTTCTTACGGTGCTTTTCCATGCATGGAAGCAAGTAAAAGGGACTGGCAGCGTCTCCTAGGACTGAGTGATGTTTATCAGTTTATGGCTGAATTCAGGGTTAGTGATGACGATAAACCTTGAATGTAGTTTGCTAACCCTCAAATTCAGCCATAACCTTTAAATATGGCGATAACCCTCGAATTTAGCGTTCGCTAACCCATTAATTTGGCCAAACCCTCAAATCAATTTCTGTAATTCAATGCGGAAGCCCGACCGAAAATAATTGATCATGAATAATGTTAGTATTTAAACAAGTTTTGGTGACATGTATGTGTTCAACATACCATTTCATAGGTCCCAGAGCTATTATATTACCACTGCTATTTTAACTGTTCTAAAATTTTAAAACAAACCTAACTTTAGGATTCGGCCATCTCTGTGCTTGCTACCATTTTCTCTCAGTGCAGCGAGTCTATGTAAATTCCTTTAAACCCAAGCAATGTAGCGGAAAACCAAAGATGTACCCAAAATAATGTCCAAAATAATAGAAGCTGCTGGGCACACCAGTCTTAAGTGAACATACTTTTATCCGTAACAGATTCGGAAACAGTGTGGTTCCTTCATCGGACCAACATCAGACAAAATACTGTAGTGTCCAAAGGCATGTTGATTCAATTCAAATTGACTACTTATATAGGATTTCTGTTGTAATGCGTCTTTAAAGCCGCCCCTTTTCTCTGGATAAATAAAATATCTGTCGTATTCAGTTAGATCAGCTGGACTTACAGTTTCCTACTAAACTGTAAGTCCGGTTGATTCTAACTGAATAAGACAGATATACCATGACCTGGACAAATGAGAACCTACACAAGCGAAAGTAATTATAGCTCTGTGGTTTTAAAAGTTTAGGCTTTCAATTTGAAGTGTTAGGATTCAGCTCCATTGGCAACGTCTACAATAAATTATGCCAATTGTGTCTTTTGAATGGGGGGTTTCTTTTTCTTGCATATTTTCTTTAAATGACAATTTCAATGTCTTGAAACTGACTGCAAATAATTATTTTCTGGGATACAATTCATTTTGTTTCTTGATCTGTTTCAGTGATATCCTGGCATAACAATGAAAACAGGAGGCGAAGCAATGAAACATTGCTAAAAGAAATTCTTTCAAAGTTTAATTTTGTTTAATCTTATCTATCAAATGCTATAAAATACAGCGATGGAAGGGTGTATTGTCTAAACTCATTCTGCTGAGGTAGATCTGTGTGCTGACTTGGATTGGCTGTCAGCTTCTAGGTGGCAGGATTGGTATAGATTATTTCTTAAGTTGCTGTCAAGGAGCGATAAGAGCACGCACTGAAAGCAGCAACTTTACACAGACAAAAATACTCTATAAAAAGCTAATCAATAGTAACCAAAAGTAATTAGTTGAATCAATTTAAAATCACAGCAAAAAAGATAGTTAGACAGATAGATACAGAGATAGATAGATAGATAGAGATACAGACAGACAGACAAGACACACACGACACACAGATAAAGATAGATAGTAGATACAGACAGACAGACAGACATATAAAGATAATAAATATAGATATAAATATTAAAGCAGAAGTGGAAAATTAGAAACTTTATGAACTTTTTGAACGCTTCGAACTACAAACTTTGGACCTTTGGAGCTAGCAGACTTTTTAGATAATTATCGAACATCCAAAGTTCAAATCCTAAACCCTCGCTGTTAGCACTCCATAACCCTAGAATGTGAAGTTTGGCAACTCCTCAAATCCCAGATAACTCTTGCCTTTAGTGGCTCCATAACCTCAATATGGTGTCTCTAACCTTCAAATTCTGTGATAACCCTAAAATGTGGCATTTGCTAAGCCTCATACTGGTGATAACTCTCGATTGTGGCATTTGTTAAACTTTGAATATTGAGGTAGATTTAGGTAACCCTCAAAAATTCAATGCAGAAGCTGGAAAATAGCTCGATCATGAGGAAAGTTAGTATTTAAACAAGTTTTGGTGATGTAAGTGTTTCTCAGACCATTTCCCAGGTTCATAGCCATGTTGAAGTAAGTTATCATTGCTATTTTAATCGTATTTTATCAGAAAATTTTAACATATTTGTCCCCATAACTATGGAAACTGTTACTAAATTTGGAAAGTTCGAAAACAACCCAACTTTAGGAAGTTAACCCATCTCTAATGAACTATGTACTTTAAACAGCCTACATTTTTACAAAGGAAATGCCCACATAAACTTGTAAATAACCCAAAGCTATATATTTTTGAACACCACACACTTAGCTATGTAATAGTGTCATCCTTTCATACAAAAATGCAGATTTGAACGCAGTTCTCCATAGCTTTTAGGAGATTTTGTGAGAAAAAAAGAAAGAAAAAGATGATTTAAAGTTAGAAATCTAATTAAACCCACTGGTAAGTTAAAACACACACTATATATCTATTCGCCACATATCCTGAATAAAAAGGCATGCCTTATGCATAAGTGGCACAAAAGGGACATATTACAAGTTTTTTAAAATACCACACCTTTAATGATCGGTTTAATGATCGTTAATTTATGATTGTTAATGTAAATTAACGATAACGATCAAAAATGTACGATAACGCTATTGTAGATTTAAGATCCCCATCGAATACCATTGTGGTAGTTTACTACTGCATGGTATTCTAAGGCCGAACGTTTGTTAAATAAAAAAATGTTCAGCATAAATGTACACATGCTGCCATACATTTACGGCCACTGTTGCACATTACTGGAACGGGCGGTATCGATAAATTGTGAGACCGCGTGTGCATAAATATGGCCCATAGAGTCATGGATAGAAATAGCCTCAAATGGACCTAGGATAAACTTTGGGGCTTGCTCTATTCATTTTCATGCTAAATACCCGTTACCTGGAAACAAACTCCAACAACATTTTTTTTGGGGAATCCATACACCTCCGGCTAATAGGGCTGCCATTCTTGCATTCATATTTGCAGATTTCCTACTCAGTTTTTTGTAGAAATTTCAGTCTTAGCAAAATTCTGAAAAAGACAGAAAGGAGGTTTTGTCTTGACCAAACCTCAAGTAAAAAAAAAAAAAAGTTCTCACTAAACATCAATCTTCAAATCCTCATTATCCAACCCACCGTGGATCAGTTCTCCCATTCGCTATCAACCACTCTACCAATGGTACAAATCAGTATTTTACTTAAAAGAGACATCCAGGAGAAATTTCTGCAAAATGTGAAAAAAAAAGCACCCATCTTTATACAACAGCAACGTTTCAGGCAAGCCTTAAGAAATGGGAGACTTATTCCATTTTGCAAAAATGCTCCTGGATGTCTCTTTTGAAATGAATACTAAACATCAATCTTAGTAACATAGTAAAATAGTAATTGAGGTTGAATAAAGACATGTCCCATCAAGTCCAACCTTTAAAAAAAATCTTCTACATAGCCTTAAGGGGGAACAAAAGTCTCCAAAGGACATTGTCCCCAATAGAAGAGGCACATTCACCCATCCCTTTGCTGTGGTCATGGGGTGATTTATGAAAATAACCTTGTGAGTACTAGGGGTCAGCTCCACCCAATCCACCTTAGCTGGGTAAAACCCAGCTAAGTGGTTTTAAGGACACTGTTAGAGTTCAACAAGATTCAAACAAGAAAGTTGCAGCCTTGAATCTAGAAGCTGACAGCCACATTACACATTATAGCACAGAAGGGATCCCCTCTCCCTGACACAGAACAGGGGATTTCAGTTTTTTTGTTTTCCAAACCCATGCTCGTCCTAACAATGATATAAATCCTTTACTTTTCATACAAAAAAGAACAAGTTAATCTTTGCAGTGTTTATTATCACATAGACAGCATGGAGTAAGGAAACCGAAAATACTTACCATTTCAGCAAAAATAAATGTTAAGCCTGGGGAATAGAAAACCGCAACATGTAACAGTTTACTCTTGCTAAAAAGAAGAAGCTCTCTTTAGGTTAAGAGAGGACAACTTTGGGGGCGAATATTTATTAAACGTTCGTAAAACGCGGAAAAAACGGCAGCACAATGTAACCAAATCGTTTAACTTTTCGCGCCCATCGGAACAGTTACTGCTTTATTATATAAAGTGGTGGTAACTGTTACGCATCGCTAATCTCGGCCATTTTACTTCACCACCTTGAAGGTGACGAAAACGTCCGAGATCACCCCCTGGATCGCAGTGGGTGGTCGCACCTGCCCCAGGAGGAACGCCCACCTCGCCTGTGTATGGCACCGCTGCATACGCCCACCCTGCCCTTGCCCCCCACGGTGGTGGCAACCATCCGCCTCGCACCCCCTCCCCAGCAACCCTTCCAAGCCCCCTGCCCCACCACTGGTGGGGAGGGGAAGGGCCCGCTGGGAGGGGTGGGGGTCCCTTGAACCAGGACCCCCTTCCCCAGCCCTATCAGGGCCCTTACGGCACTTACAAGTGCCCTTGTGGCTCTAACAAGAGCCCTTTGGGGCTTAGGGTTCCCGCAGCTCGAACCGGGACCCCCCCTCCCCGGCCCTATAAGGGCCCTTGCGGCACTGAGAAGTGCCTTTAGCAGGGGTCCCTCAGCCCGAACCGGGACTCCCATAGAGCGGCTCTTAAAAGAGCTCTTGGGCGGCGTCTTTTTTCTTCCAGCCCCCGCGACACAAGCTCCACTGAGGCCGCCGACCTCTGAGAGGTACCCCGGCGGGCACCGGCAACCTCAGCGAGGCTTGAGGCTGCCGGTGGTTGCAGTTTCTGAATGGCAGGGGCTAGGAGGGGGTGCATGGCAGGTGCGACCACCTGCTGTGGCCCCTTCCCAGCAGCCCTAGCCTCCTGTTCCATATATTCGACAGGGATGGGGTTGGGAGGGGCTGCTGGGAAGCGGCAGCGGCGGGTGGTCGCCGCTGCCACGGGGGGCAAGTGCAGGGTGGACGTATGCCTGCCCCTGAAGGGGAGGCGCCGGGAAGGGATTTTAGGTCCCTTCAGGGTGATATTGTACTTAGCTCAAGTGCAGTATTGCCGCAAAGGGACTTAAAATTACCGTCCAGACATTGCGGGCACGATACATCGCTCGCCATTATAAATACGGCGATATCGCTATTTTCGCAGCCACGATGTGCGGCGGTAATTTTTGGCTGCTATTTTTGGCCCTTTATAAATATGCCAGTATGTAAACCATTGGTACATGTAGAATATTGTACTAGGAACATAATGCAAACGTAAAAATAAAGGTAAGTTTGGGGATTTGAATATGTGACCTCCTGAACAGTATGTGTCTAAACCTGGCATCTTACAAGGTGAGCCACCACTGAATAAGCTGAAAACCTAGGTACATTTAGAAGCTTTAGTTTTTGCATGGGATATAATAGAAATAAAATATGTCTGGGGTATTGAACTTGTAACTTTCTGAACTGTGTATTTTTACCTTTATCTTACCTGGTGCACCAACACTGAATAAGTAGAATATCCAGCTACTAGAGATGTCCGAACTTCGAAAAATCCGGTCCGCACGAGGATCCGCGGATTTTCGAAAAAATCCGAAAATTCGAAAATCTGCGAGCGGACCCGTTAAAACGTATTAAAATGAAAGTTCGGCAAAATCCGCATTAAAAGTGGTCTAAATAGCCTTGGTAACGTACACTTAACCACTCAGGGACCTGGGTAATGGCCTTAGAAGCACGTATAAATGCCAACAATACCTAAAAAGTACAGTCCGCTAGCGTGACTTTTTAAAAAAACGGTATTTTTCGAAAATACGAGGATTCCCGTAAAAACGAAGATTTCCGTAAAAAAACGAGTTTCTGGCTTTCTGTAATGATAGCTGCCATTGTAATTTGGATCATGTGGCTTGCTCCGTCTTGAAAATTACACGAATTACTCGTTTTTACGAGTATTCTCGTAATTACGAGAATACTCGTAATTACGTGAATCTCGTAATTACGAGGATCTTCGGTGTTTCCGTATCCCGAAAGTATCGTAGATCCTCGTAATTACGGAGATACTGTATTTTCGAAAATTTCGTAAAAAAAAAAATCCGCAGTTCGGATAGTTCGGAAGCCCGGAAGTCCGGAATAATCCGCTGTTGCGGACGGGAGAAACGCGGGGGATCCGGGTTCGGGTCCGCGAAACCGGCCATTCTACCAGCTACATGGAAGCTTTATTTTTTGTTAGGAAAAGAATAATAATAAAAAAATGGAATATGTAAGTCCTTGATAAGACTTTGAAAGCTGCTTGTTACCCTGCAGTTTTTTTCCAGCAGCTCACACTGACTGGTAAATAAACTGCAGGGTAACAAGCAGCTTTCAAAGTTTAACAGGGATATTCTATATTGGTGTGGAGACATCGTATAGAAAACACTCTTTGCATAGAGACAGTGATATATGGGGTCAGGGGGCATGGTTCTTGATGACTTCATGGGCTGTGGGTTGTTCTGGCAACAACATGGAAACCTCTTATTTACAGAATATATTTCTCACATGTACTAAATCCAACTTACTAGTGAAGAATCTTACAATGTATAGATGTTCTGAAAAGAAAAAAAGTTCACATTAGGTTTTAAAAAAATAAAGTTTAATTCTCCTTTAATAAAACAGAACTCTACATACATCAGTGAACACATAGATATGGCCAGCAAAGTGCCTTAAAAAGGGGCAATGCATAGCCTCAGGTCCAAGTGCATTGTTGCATTTTTTTTTTTACTAAAAAAACCCTTATCTCAGAAGCTCAAACCATATTTGGAATCTTCATACCTTCAGCTATGTAGCAGCACCATTCATTCATTCATACATGCAGGATTGTGGACATAGTTACCCAAAATAATTTCAGAATGATTCGAACTTGTTTGCCAAAACCAGCATGACAAGTAAAAACACCCACTAAATATCAATTGACTACCAACTAACACAAAAGGGAACCAAAGCATATGTTCAATTACAGAAAAAAATTAACCAGCTTTGAAGTTTGGATATGTTTCAGTTTTTCAAATGAAACAACCCGCAATCTCAGAAATACCTCGAACACCCCACAAGCTATATATTAGAACCTACACACCTTCAACTACATGATGACGGTCTTATTCTTTCATACATACATGCAAATTCTGTACACAATTTTTTTATTTAGCGGGTTTAATCAAAAAAGTGTCAAAGAGGGTTCAAACTTAGAAATCTTGACCAAACCTCCAGAGCATATAAAAATTCTCAATAAATATTGATTTTCTACATGTCCCCAAAAAACACACACTCTACTTGCATCAGTGCACAGAGACACAGCAAATATCCTCCAAGGGAGCAAATACATAATGGGGCTGTGTTCATAGTGCATACTTAATTTTTTAGACTAAACACACCTTCAGCTAAATAACAATGCTATATTTCACACAGATGTGCACAACTCCCGATGCAAACCCCCCCCCCCCCACACCACACACACACACACACACATACATACGTGCTTTACCTGCACCTTTTAAAGATTTTTTTTTACAAGTGTAATAAAAAAAACTTTTACCGTATGGTAAAAGGTAAATTATGCATAACTTACAGAAGGAAAGTGGAAACAAGAGCTACCATTTGTTATTTAAAGAGAAAGTTCAGTGCATATACATATGCTTTCAGGAACAGAAAAGGGAAAATGTTGTCATTCCAATAATCTTATTGTGCCCTTCCAGTGTTTTTTCTGTAAATATAGAAGTGCTTCAGAATAACTGACTTCCTATTTGTAGGACCCCTAATAGTAGCCATTATGGTCTTGCCCTTTACTCTGCTCCCTGGGGGGATCAATTGCTCAATAAACATCTCATCAAGTTAGACCCACCCAACAGCCAATGAGGTAAAAAATAAATGTTAGAAAACATTTAACCCTTTCACTGCCAGGAGATTTTCATTTTTTTTTGCGTTAACTGCCAGAAGAAATTTTCAGGATTTTGTCCTTAATCGCTTTAGACTAATTTTACAGTAGGAAACTTTGCAGTAAATCAGGAATATTATACATTGTTTTTTCAGCACAAAGTGTACTTATATGGTAACAAAATTTTGAACTTTTCTGGAAATTTTCTGGAATATGGGTAAAAATATGTAAAAAAATGAAAAATTTGCAAATTTTCATGGATTTTTTCCATTTTTACTTATAGTTATCTAAGGTTACACACAAAAATCTTACTGTTTCTAAAAGCTCAGATAACTCCCGAGTACAACGATACCAGATATGTAGGAACGACGTTTTCTGTACAGGAGACCCCCCCAAACTAAAACTGCCACCTCCTAGAATATTACACCAAATTAAAATGTGTAACACTACTGACAGTTAACATAGAATATCTACCAAATTATCTAAACTATCCCCCCAAGTGAGATATTTTTAGAAACTACACACTCGCAGGATTTTAGAGTGAGGTTAGTTTCGATCAAAATGCAGATACCCGGACGCAGCTCTTCGTCAAATTGTAAGTTACTTTCTCACATTTTCCTTTTTTTCCTCAACTGTAAAATCAGAGACAAAATCAAATGCGAATTTCAGCTAAAAAACTGGGGAGGAAAGTTAAACGCATCTCAAATATGAAAGCCTAACCCCTCCCGAATAAAACGGTATGCCACATTCATGGGGTGTACCCAGAGACCATGGCTACCAAACTAACCCAGAGCGTGACCCAGTGCCAAATGTCAGTAGCAGCAAAAAAAAATTAGCCATTTTGTATTTGAACAGTCTGCAGTTTTTCCACAAACACCCCCCAACCTCCAAAAATACCCCCCACAAACTATTATTCCTGAAATCTACCACACCTTCAGCTATGTAACGCTGTAGTTCGTTCATTCATACCATCAATGGTGTGGGCGCAGTTCTTCGTAGAAGTTTGCACTTTACCAGATTTTAAAAAAAATGAACATCAAACAACGTTCAAAAAGGTCGAAATCATGTCAAAACCCCATGGAATGTAAAAAAAAGGTACACAAATATCAATCTCCCAAATGTCCTGATCAAACGGTATGCCATATGTGTGGTTACACACGCGGACGTGGAAGCGAAAGCCACAAAGTGAGACAATGCACGATGGCTCAGAACAGCGAAAATATTTAGCCAACTCCGAATTTGGACAGTCTGCAGTTTTTTCCACAAAACACCCCCGTAACTTAGAAATAACCCCCACAAACTATATATTCCTGAAATCTACACACCTTCAGCTATGTAACGCTGTAGTTTGTTCATTCATACATCAATGGTGTGGGCGCAGTTCTTCGTAGAAGTTCGCACTTTTCTGAAAAAATGAACAAAAAACAACTTCAAAAGGTAGAAATCATGCCAAAACCTGATGGAATCTAAAAAAAGTTACTAAATATCAATCTCCCAAATGTCCTGAATCAAACGGTATGCCATATGTGTGGTTACACATGGGACGTGGAAGCGAAAAGCCACAAGTGAGACAATGCACGATGGCTCAGAAAACAGCGAAAATATTTAGCCAAACTCTGAATTGGACAGTCTGCAGTTTTTCCACAAAACACCCCCGTACTTAGAAATAACCCCCACAAACATTATTCCTGAAATCTACACACCTTCAGCTATGTAAAGCTGTAGTTTGTTCATTCATACCTCAATGGTGTGGGCGCAGTTCTTTGTAGAAGTTCGCATTTTCTGAAAAAATGAACAAAAAAACAACTTCAAAAGGTAGAAAATCATGCCAAAACCTGATGGAATCTAAAAAAAAGTTACTAAATATCAATCTCCCAAATGTCCTGAATCAAACGGTAGCCAAGGTGTGTTACACATGCGGAACGTGGAAGCGAAAAAGCCACAAAGTGAGACAGCACGATGGCTCAGAAACAGCGGAAATATTGCCAACTCCGAATTTGGACAGTCTGCAGTTTTTTCCACAAACACCCTGATAACTCAGAAATACCCCCCACAAAATATATATTCCTGAAATCTAAACACCTTCAGCTATGTAGCACTGTAGTTCGTTCATTCATACCATCAATGGTGTGGGCGCAGTTCTTCGTAGAATTGCATTCTTACACAATTTCTGGAAAAATAGAGAAAAACATTTCAAAGTTACAAAATCACACCAAAACCCATGTAATGTAAAAAAAACTTACCAAAATCAATCTCCTAAATGCCTGAATCAAACAGTGTGCCATAGTGTGGGTTACAACAACTGACGTGGAAGCGACTAGTCAAAATGTAAAACAATGCGCAGTGAGCCAATAACAGCATTTTCACGATTTTCCAAAACTGAACACCCCTCTAACTTGGAAATACCCCCGCAAAACTATATATTTTTCAGATCTACATACCTTCAGCTACGTAACGCTGTAGTTTGTTCAATCATACAATCAATGGTGTGGGCGCGTTCTTCGTAGAAGTTCGCATTTGTCGTGAAAATGAACAAAAACAACTTCAAAAGGTAGAAATCATGCCAAAACCCCAAGGAATGTAAAAAAAAGTTACCAAATATCATATCCAAATGTTCTGAATCAAACGGTATGCCTAGTATGTGTACACACGCAGACGTGGAATCAACTAGCCACAAAGGGAGCAATGAACAGTGGCCCAATTACAGCAACTTTTCAGATTTGTCAGACTAAAAACCCCTCTATATTAGAAAATACCCCCAAAACTATATATTCTTGGACTCTACACACCTCAGCTTACACAATGGTGTGATTCTTTATTGCATACCACCAATGGTGTGGGTGCAGTTTTGTGACATTTCGCTTTCTTACCAGATTTTCAGGAAAATTTATAAAAATACAATTCAAAGTTAAAAATCATGGCAAATTTCCATGTCATGTAAAAAAAACTTGTCAATTATCAATCTCAAATGCCCTGAATCAAACGTATGCCATATGCGTGGATTCACACAGGGACGGGCCACCAACTAGCTCAATGGGACGCATGCACCAGTGTATTACAAGAAAAATATCAAAGTGCCTGTAATTTCAAACAGCCCCAAAACTTTGAAATGCCCCCCGCAAATAAACCCCCCCACTAAATATCAATCTCCACATTTTCTGAATCAAACGGTATGCATATATGCGTGGATGCCACAGGACGTGGCCACAACTAGCTCAAATGGGACGCATGCACAAATGAATTACAAGAAAAAATCAAGTGCTCTGTAATTTGAACAGCCTAAACTTTTTCTAAGGAAACAGTCCCGAAACATGGAAATTCCCTCCACAAACATATATTTTTTGGAATCTACACGCCTTCAGCTACGTTACGGTGCCATGCTTTCATACATGCATGAAGAATTCCAGACCCAGCGATCCAAAGAACTCGGTGTTTTTACGAGATTTTGTGAAAAATAAATGAGATGATTCAAGGGTTGAAATCCTACCTAAACCCACTTGACCAGCCAAAAAACCCACTAAATAGCAATCTCCCACATGTCCTGAATCAAACGGTGTGCCATTTGCGTGGGTGCAAACAGAGACGAGGCCACCAACTAGCTCAAATGGGACGCATTTAGAAGTGCAGTTACAAGAAAAATGTTTAAAAACGCCACAACCCACCCCCCACACACACACTCTCCCCTTTTAGTGGTATTTAGTGAAGTCGGTTAGTATGGAGAGTCACACACGTTTTTGCGACACTTTACTGATCCTAAAAATTCAATACGGTCTTTATTTGGTACCTCTGCAAAATTTCCTTATAAAATATAGGCTTAGTTTCCCTTGAAATCGAACAAAAAGTATCCGCGTTTACTTTACCGATATCACTGGGGCATTGGGGAGCTTGGAGAAGACAACTTTTTTTTTAATTTATAGTTTTAGGGTAAAAAAAAAAAAGGGGTGTGTATCACTTTAAGAATTTTTTGTGTGTATTTCCCCTTTTTTTCCCCGATCATTCCAAAGTAATCATCAGATCATCTTAGGGAATGATACCGAAATGGAATACGGGCATAAATGCCCGTTTTCCAATTCGAAATCCGATCGGAAAAATCACTTCCGGAAATCATTTAGGAAGTGATTTTTCATTCATTGGCAAGATCATAATTTGGTGATCAGAAGTGATCACCAAATATTGATCTGTCCCCATTTTTTTTCTAAGTTTCGCTAAGTAGCAAAGACTTAGAAAAAATCCTATTTGTGAATGGAACTTTGAGTTCATTCACAAAAGTATAGAAAAGCTGGCAGCTTGACAGCTTTTCTATACTAGGTACTGCAGCATGATCAAATTGAGATCAGGCTGCAGTACCTCAATTTAACCACCAGGGGCAGCATCTTAGACATTCAAGGGAAGACCCCGGTGAAGGAGGAAGCTCCGTGACGTCACCGGGGTCTCCCTTTCCGCTTCCTGCACAGACTCCACGTGGGACTGGCTGCACATCGCGGGACCCGGCTAAAGGTAGCGTATCTTCCGATCCCCCCCTCGGATTTGGTCAGACCGAGGGGGGATCGAGAGGGCTAGGGGGGCAGTTGAATGCTGCCCCCTGATCGCCACCTAGGGGGCCATTTTTTTTTAGGTGCAGGGAAGCACAGATCGTATATTCACGATCTGTGGCAGTTAAAGCATTCTCTGCACAGATCGTGAATAACGATTGTGGCAGGGAAAGGGTTAAAGGAATTGAGAATCCTAGGAAGAGAGGGACCATTCATCTTGTACCACAGAAGTGCACTGCAAATTAAATTAAATTATTTGTTTGTTTTTTTTTTAAATGGAAATAACGTGTAGAATTACTGATTTATGTTATTTTCCACTGACCTTTCCCTTTAAGGGATTTCTTTGTATTTAGTCTAAAAGGCACCTATTAGTAATTGGTTGTAACAGAATTTTCAAAATGTGAGCAAATAATCTGTGATTGCCACTGGAAGCATTGAACAAATACAGTTATGATGTTTGTGGTTAAAGGGGAACTGCAGTTTCTATACAAGTGCCACTTATTAAAATGAGTGTAAGAAGGAATACTTATACATACTTACACATTTTTGCATTGGATTTGTTTTAGAATACTCCTCTTTTTGACTCGTGGTGTCAATTAGTAAATGGAATGGTAGAAAACGTAGCCATTTCTGAATTATTAATAGCATAAAAAATTGATATGGATATTGGCCTTCGATATGCCACATCATCTTTAATTAATTTTTTCACATATAAACTGACTATTAGCTATTAACATTGAATCCAATATAAGAATGCATGTTTGCCCTTTTCCTCTCAAGAGTATTTTTGGTAAAAGGACCTACTATTGTGATATCATCTTAAGTCACTTTTCTTATCTTGATGAAATAATGTTAGAAATGTCTTGTAACCCTTCATATTGTATTAATCCCAATAATATACATGCATTTTCTTTAGGGTTGTTTGAAAGGTACAACACATAATAGTCCCCTTTTGAAGATAAAAGTGTACTGTACAGTGTATTAAAGATTTTACTTGACTAGACTCCTTTACATTATGGTAGTAAGATGGACCTTCTAGTACAATTTAATTAATTTTTTAAAAATTAAGACTTAACTGTAGCTACTTTGTACAAGAATATACCATTATTAAAATAATCTCCATTCAAGCATCCTATATTTAAAAGACATCTCTTATACCTTTCAATTAAGCCCAAGATGATGTCTAAAGCTTCTCTGGGTCTTAATTTATAGGCTTGTGAAGTTACACAAGGAAGAATATGAAAGTCATATTATGTGTTGTTTAAGAAGCTCCCCTCAAAACAAACAAACAAACTAAAGACCTGTAACCCTTCTCTGTCTATTTCTCCTCCTAGTTTTCATTTCAGGCTTGTGGCAAGCTTTAAAAAGTTTTAAGAAGTATAGCGGTGGGCTTATGATGCAGCAGTTGATGCTCTGTTACAGCAGTGAGATAAAGCAGGGCATGCTCAGTGCTTCTTGCATGGGGGCAAAGCAATGGTTCTGGTGATGTGCTAGCTGGAAACACCACCCTTTCTACTGCTGTAACTTTGGATAGACTGCAGCTAAAAACATGATCCAGGGGTCATTTTAAAGGTATGAATGGGGACAAAAGACACTTGTATAGAGACCACAGTTATCCTTTTAGCACACAATTTTTTAAGACAAAGAAGACTTCTATTGTAACATTTAATACATTATCAGAAAGATGTAATAAAAGTTCTTATCCTTAAAAATGGAGCTTATTTTATCCCAACCAATCAGATGTTAGCTTTCAAATGGTAAATAGCATCTGATTGGTTGGAGCAAAATTAGCACCATTTTTAATGATAAGAATTTTTATTACATTTCCCTGTATGTGTATACTTTCAACAGCAGTTTTAAATATCACTGTTAAGTGGGTTTGTTGCATTCAAGAAAATGTTATATTTGTAGCCAAACCCCAACAATGGCTTACAATAGGGCAGTAGAGAAAATTTAAGTCCACCCTTAAAAAATATGTGACTTGTCAGTTATCTGCCAGCAAGCACAACTGCTATTTTTACTAGTTTATTACATGTATTTACAGTATTACCAGATATTTTATGATAAGTTCTATTTCTTTCTGGCAAAGTTACCTGTCTCCTCCTTCTGCTCAATAAGCTTTTTTATAAGCTTGAGCATGCGCAGAGGAGGCAGCAGATGAAATAGCAGTCAATCAAGGCTGTGATGTCAGTTTTCACAGCCTTGATTTATTGCCCGGAGGGAGAGGCCAGCTTACTCTGCCAGAATGGGGGCAATAATTATCCTTAAATATCTGTTTAGTAATTCAGGTAATAAAGTGCAAAATATATCAGCTGGGGTTGGGGGCAGGTAACTAACACTGGACCATTTTTTTTTCAGGGGGGACATGCCCTTTAATAATATCATTGCTGCAATGTCATTAATAAAATGTCATACATGTAATGTTATCTCCATTGTTAACATTAATTTATAGTAAACTTACTTAAAATTAAACATCAGTTTATTTTCCAAGAATGTTAATACTAATTTCCTAATTGATATCTTTGACTATTTTTGTATTTTTTATTGTACTTTAGCTGCATAAAATGTGTTTTCTAGCCATTCATGCGTACCTTGAGTTTGTTAATGCAACTTGTAAACATATTTTACTGAAGCCATTTTAGGCACTCATGTTTAAACAGAAGTTTGTTTTTTTTTAAAAAGGAGAGAAAATCAATTTGCTTGCAGCTATTTTTGTGCTACAGGTTTCCAACATTTTGACTATTATAATCAACTGCATGCATTATTTAATTTGATTGAGCGACACATTGACCTTGTTGCTGCCAGTGATAAGGATAACAAAATGAATCTTGTTAAGTACCTTAGGCAGGTACATTAATTTAAGCTATGCTGCTTGTCTTACCACAAGGACTAAGTCCTTCTCCTCCTTCTAAAACACCCTCATATTGCTTTTAGGCACTTGCAGAAAAATGAGTTAAGCTCAATTTTATTTCTCTTGCTTCTGTTCAGAGTTGAAATGTACAGTATCAAAGCTTAAAACTCCTGAATTAGCTTTGTTCTGTCAAGAAAAGATACCAAAATTTTAAGGGGTTGTTTAATAAATTTGTAAGAATTGTTGCCACAAGACAATAATCCTGAAAGGTTGAAATTCTGTTTCTCTGCTGTCTAAGGTAAAATAAATAGTTCAAGGTAGAAAGACAGAATGGCAATGTATCACAGACATTTTTCGAAGACACAGTTTTCTTCTTGAGATACACTTACTGTAACCAAATGTGAAAACATAATTAGCAGAATTTTCCCAAATATTAGACTTGTTTTTTACTCTAAACTTTAGAAACACAGAAAGGATTGAGCGATAAAATAAAGTAAAAACTTCAGTAAACAGATCTTAGAGTTTGGAGATCTTAGAATTAACTCTAAATCTTAGAGTTAAGAAGTTTATTATTAACTTTTCGTTCAGTTGAGGGATTTGGGGCATTCCAATACAAAAGTTACAAATCTACCAACCTTCTCCACCAGAATATTTCTAAAAAAAATATTTCGATCGATACAGCCTTACACTCCTGAAGCAGCCAATCACAGATGTGGGTGCTTTCAATAGAGACGCCGCGGGAGAGTAGGGGCTGTAAGTATAAGATATAAGGTAAGTTTTTTTAAAACTACACAGTGGGGGCAGTATGGAGTAAAATTTTAGTTTTGGGGTGGACATGCCTTTTAATTAAGGATGACCTGACTGCTCCACTGTCACAAACTCACAATCCAAATCATCTCAATTAGCCAGCATCTTCCCAGCAAACTATTGCTTCCTTGCTAAAGGTTACAGTCTCCATTTCCTGCTTTGCAAATTTTAGCATGCACACTGCACCATGGTCCAGCTCGGTGCAAGATTAAGTGTGCACAGGGCAAAATTTATTGGGAACCCCAGTCAATCATTGGTCAAGATGTCAGCATCATTGTCATTACTAGTAGCTAGAAAGCTTAGGTACAGAGGGGCCAAAAGGTGCAAAAAGCCCTTCACAGAGCATAAAAATGGAGAAACACCTTATAACAGAAGGCATCTTGTAGTCTCACGCTATATGAATAGCATTGCCCACAAAACCTAAGAAACAAGAAGTAATTTCTTTCTCCCATATTCCCCAAAGTAAGTGGCAGAGATGTGAAAAATACTCCTTTATGTCCCTTTGCTTATGCACGTGTCCAGAACCGCTGGCTAATAACATGCAATATAGCCTAATATATAGAGCCAATCATCTGACTTGCAGACACAACATGTTTTGATCTTGCTTGTGAAGGTTCTCATTCATCCAGGTCATGGTATATCTGTTGTTTCAATTAGATCAACTCGACTTGAAGTTTAGTTCTTAAAGACGTTTCGCTAGTCATCCGACTGGCTTTCTCAATTCAGAATGACTTGTACAAGAATCTTTGGCAATTATGTACCCTGGAAAATCCCAATTAGCATATCACAGCCAAGTGTTAAGGGCGTGATTGGATAGTGGCTAAGAGGTGTTATAGGAACGCCCAGAGTAAGTTGTCAAAACAGCATTGTACATGGCAGACAGTTGGTGACGAACCCCCCCACCTCTATTTAGGCTTGGTTTCTTTATTTTCACATAAATGGCCTCCTTAACACCTCTCTTGAACCAGTCATGTTCCTTTGCCAATATGTTAACATTACAATCTTCAAAGGTATGTCCTTTATCCTTAAGATGCAGGTACACGGCTGAGTCCTGACCCGGGGAATTGGCTCTTCTGTGCTGGGCCATATGTTGATGCAGTTGCTGTTTGGTCTCCCCCACATACAAATCAGAGCATTCTTCACTGCACTGCGTATATGATGTCGCTTTTCTTGTGTTTCGGTATTGGGTCTTTCGGATGTACCAATTGCTGCCTCAGTGTGTTGTTCGGTTTAAAGCAGACAGAGATACGGTGTTTTTTGAAAATTCTTCTTAATTTCTCAGAGATCCCTGCTACATATGGGATGACCATGTTCTTTCTCCTGTCTTGCTTTTCTCCTTCACTGTTGGTATTCGTGTTCTTTTCTTTCCTTCTACTTCTTTTGACAAAGGCCCAGTCTGGATATCCACAAGTTTTAAGGGCTCCTCTGAGATGTTTCATTTCTTTAGCCTTCGCCTGTGTGCTAGTGGGGATGTTCTCAGCTCTGTGTTGCAGGGTTCTGATGACACCCAGCTTGTGATCTAAAGGGTGGTGGAAGTCAAACATCAAATACTGATCTGTGTGTGTTGGTTTTCTGTAAACATCTACTTCCAGTTTACCATTTTCCTTAACTTCTAACAAGCAGTCCAAGAAAGCCAGTTTGTTGTTTTGTACCTTTTTCCTTTGTAAATTTGATGTTTTGGTCTACCGCATTGATGTGTTCTGTGAAAGCTTGTACTTCCTTCTGGTGGATTTTAACCCAGGTGTCATCCACATATCTGAACCAGTGGCTGGGTGCTATGCCCTTAAAGGTATTAAGCGCCTGTTTTTCTACCTCTTCCATGTAAAGGTTGGCCACAATAGGTGAAACTGGAGATCCCATAGCACATCCTTGTTTTTGCTTATAGAACTTATCCCTGTATTTGAAATAGGTGGTATTCACCTATGCTGTTTTGACACCTTACTCTGGGCGTTCCTATAACACCTCTTAGCCACTATCCAATCACGCCCTTAACACTTGGCT
This sequence comes from Hymenochirus boettgeri, assembly GCA_019447015.1. Lineage (NCBI taxonomy): Eukaryota > Metazoa > Chordata > Amphibia > Anura > Pipidae > Hymenochirus > Hymenochirus boettgeri. The sequence continues at coordinate 94,387,951 of CM033472.1, read as the reverse complement.
GTGATATGCTAATTGGGATTTTCCAGGGTACATAATTGCCAAAGATTCAAGTCATTCTGAATTGAGAAAGCCAGTCGGATGACTAGCGAAATGTCTTCAAGAACTAAACTTCAAGTCCAGTTGATGTAATTGAATACAACAGATATGTTTTGATCTTGTTAGATCTCGTCAGTGCAAGATACAGATTAATGGCTATATGGTGTAGGACTTGGGTGTACAGTAGAAAAGGCAGCTAGAAAGATTAGGGAGAGAGGGGCCAAAAGGAGCAAAAAGCCCTTCACTGAGCATAAAAATGGAGAAACAGCTTATAACAGAAGGCATCTTGCAGTCTCACGCTATATGAATAGCATTGCCCACAAGACCTAAGAATCAAGAAGTATTTTTTCACTCCCATGTTCCCCAGCGTAAGGGGCGGAGATATGCAAAATACTCCTTTATGTCCCTTTGCTTACGCATGTGTCCAGAACCGCTTGCTTATAACATAACATGTAGCTTAATATATAGAGCCAATCATCTGACCTACAGAAACGATGTGTTTTAATCTTTGTGTAGGACTTGGGTGTACAGTAGAAAATGCAGCTAGAGTGCTTAGGGAGAGGGACCAAAAGGAGCAAAAAGCCCTTCCCTATAGAGTCATGAATCTGTATCTTGCACTGACAAGATCTAACAAGATCAAAACACGTCATGTCTGCAGGTCCGATGATTGGCTCTAAGAAGATATTTTGCATGTAATTAGCTAGTGGTTCTGCACACATGCATAAGCAAAGGGACATAAAGGAGTATTTTGCATATCTCCGCCCCTTACTCTGGGGAACACGGGAGTAAGAAATTACTTCTTGTTTCTTAGGTTTTGTGGGCAATGCTATTCATATAGTGTGAGACTGCAAGATGCCTTCTGTATTGTGGCAGGATTGCCTGGATCCTTTTTAGGACCTTCAGGCTTCTCCCATTCAAACCCCCCCTGGACGCTTCCTGGTGGCAGCTGGGAGCAGAAAGGGAGGGCAAGTATGGTGTGGTTGCTGATGCCTACCGGCTGAAGATACTTCAGTTGCCTCCCTCTAGCCCTATGGCTTAACAGCTATTGGCATAAGAGGGACACAGAACAGATCCCAAACCACTTGCATATTGCATGTTATTAGCCAGCGGTTCTGGACACATGCATAAGCAAAGGGACATAAAGGAGTATTTTGCATATCTCCGCCCATTACTCTGGGGAACATGGGAGTAAGAAATGACTCTTATTTCTTAGGTTTCGTGGGCAATGCTATTCATATAGCGTGAGGCTGCAAGATGCCTTCTGATGGTGTTTCTCTGTTCCTAGTTTTTACTATAAATATACAACAAATTGGGCATACTCTTTGATTGATGATGATGAAGATAGATAGATAGATAGATAGATAGATAGATAGATAGATAGATAGAACAAAAATATAGAGTAGGGTAAAAGGATTAGATAAGACAAGATAGAAAGAGTAAGCACCAGAAAATGTATTTCTTGGTACCCATAAATTCCCAAACCTGTATAATAATTGGTTGCTTATTCACACCCTGTCACAGGTAGTATCCTAAGCAGGATTTATTTTTTCCCAAAATGTTTAAAAAATGTTATTTTACCTTTCAAAGACTTTAATTTAATTTAAAAGTTGAAGGTTTCCTCTGTGCTTTATACAAACAGCCATCCATCTCTGTCAATCTTATTTATTCCTAGTCACTCAATGTTTTTTTCTCTTATCCTTCATTTAAAGCTCATGGGAGTATAACAAAGAATATTTGGTCACTTAATGCAAAAGAATGTAAGTCAACTCTTCACTTCAAGGTCACATTTGCTATGTAAATTATTTTTTTCATCTAACATTGCTATTGTAGTCAAGTCTCAAAGATTATTTTACTTACCAAGACCCCTCAAGGAATTTTGTATGTTCTGTCTAAAAAAAAAAAAAGTATTTAGTTGAAAACGCCAGTGTCAGTGCAATTTAAATAAAGAAGATCATCCTTTCTTCTTTCTCCTAGTTGAAAGTATTAGTAGATAAAGAACTACTAAATAGTCATATACATATACATAAACAATAACAATATTAGTTAAAATAATATACTATAGTAATAACTAGCATACCATAAAATCATAAAATCTGATTTGTCTGTCTTTCTGCCATAGTTTGTGATGTTGACCTTATTTGGACATATGGCCATCTAAAACCTGCAGCCAAAAGAACTTAAAACGAAGAGGAGGAAAATGCCCATACTGTAGTTTAAAGGACAATTATACTCACCTCTCCCTCGTTCCTTTCCTTCCATTCCTGCAAAGTATCCAGGGTGAGGACCTAAAACGCAAAGTCCTCACCTCTGGACACTTTACAAAAGTCCTGCACCACTTACTTGTAATCTCCCTCTGTGCTGTGGTCCGATCCTCCCCACTGGCACTTTGAGTGACAGGTTGCAAGGCAGCCGATGGGAAGATGCGCTCTGCAAGGAGGCGTGTCTTCTCATTGGCTGCCACCCGGACTGTCACTGACAGTGCCAGTGGGGAGTATCCGACCGGAGCAACGAGGGAGATTACAAGTAAGTGGTGCAGGACTTTTGTAAAGTACCCAGAAGTGAGGACTTTGCATTTCAGGTCCTCACCCTGGGTACTATGCAGGAATGGATCGGGGAAATGGTGAGTATAGTTGTCCTTTAAATATATAGGTCAAGATCTTATTTACCTGTATTAAATGTATGATTTATTTTAGTCCTCCTTTTGACTGCTTTTTGTGGGTCTAAATGTACAGTACTTGGGTTTTCTTTTCTTTTTGAGGAAAGTTCTTTTAGTATTTTAACATATTTGACTACACTCTTCATAATTACTACAGTATCTCAATTAATGTGTCAAAATAAATATTCAAATACATCTTATTGTGGATTGAAAAACGCATGTATATACAAAAGCAAGGAGAAACGCATATAGTGGGACTCTGCCCTCTGCTCTGGAACTCCCTTCCTCCACCTGTCTGTTATTCATCATCCCTTAATACCTTCCAATGTAACCTTAAACCCACCTCTTCAAGCATATAAACTGGCCGAGACATTACTCCCCTTACTGACCCAACCTGATCCAACCCGTCATTCACACTCCACTGCCAATCTATTTACAGCCTACCGATTCATGTCACCTTTGGTCTCATCCACATTTCCTTTAGACTGTAAACTATTTGGGCAGGGTCCCCTTTCCTATTGCATCACAGTATTGCAGTAAGTAACTCATCACTTACTACTTTCTGTGAAGTACAATGGATGTGAAATACAATGGATGCTTATAAACACAAATACAATCTACTTGGAGTGGAAGTCTGTAGATGAAACACTTAAGATGCCCAAATAGCAGTTGACGTACCTCCCAATGTTCCCACCCCACCTGATCATTTTGCGACTGATATAACAATCATAATATCAATCTTAAACCATGATCTGGCCATGAAACATCACAAGAACATCTGCAGGTAAAACCACTGCACAGGTCAACACGTCTCATTCAACATCAGCCAATGTATGGCTACCATAAAGCTATAGATAAATGTGTAAATTATTGGAACACTATGGGTGTTTGTCCATTGAATGTTTAAAGGGGAATTTAACTTAAATATTTAATTGTAAGGTAATAATCTATCATACAGGAACGTTTATATTACTGAAGTTAGTAACCTTCGTTCACCAGCTTAATTGTTCTTTGAAAGGGTGGAAGTGGTATCATCATCATACACACCCCTCCTCTGGAACTTCTCCCTGCAAAAATAAGGATGGATAATGAGCCACTGTCCAAAGAAATGTGAAACCTGCTAACATCAACTCACTGTAAGAAAATGTTAGGTAACTTTTGAAATATATATTTTGGGATAATTTTATGAAGCAGCCAACATGCTAAAAGTAAATATTAATGGTTGTAGCTCTCTTTTAAACATAGAAACAATAATTTGGCTGAAATAAGTCATCATTATGAATGTTGCATATGGCAAAAAATCTGCCAACAAGCGCAGTTAATTTTGCAGAGAATAGGAAAGCTATGGCTAATTAACAGCAGGAAAATCTGTTGCTTGCTCAAGCCTATAGATTAAGAAAACAATGGAAATTCAGATGAAAGATTGATACATTGTGAAACCATAGTTTTAGAGACATTTTCAAATACAGATTGGTATTGGTATTTTACAATGCCATCTTTATTTTACACAAAGTGGTTGTAGAATGCTTCTATATACATGGTGCAAAATACTAATACCACATGGCATTATGCTAACATGTGATATTTTGCTACCACGTGGTGTCCATCACAGAAGACCATTGTGATATTTATTGACTGTGCCAATCAGTTGCAGTTTTGCAATTGTAAACCAACGAAGAAGCTGTTAACTGCCAACATAAGTGGAGTTGAAAGATGCCAACACAGCTGCAAAAAACATTTACTGTGGGTTCATAAATATGGCCCAGTATTTGATATGTACCGTGGGACTTATATTGTTAGACTTGCCCTGAACATAATTACTAAAGCTGTCTGTGTAGAAAATTAAAATAATAGACTTAATTTAGTTTTCATTATATGCAACCAATGTTTCTATATTTGTTTTCCCTTCTTTACAAATTTAGAGTTGTAAAATGTTTTGCATATTGTTACTAATTTTGCAAACCATATTCTAACTTGCACTAAAATTAACACAAGCCACTATAACCTGTACTTTATTGTTATTTTTTTATTTATTTCTATGTAATATGAATTTGTAAATGTTTTTGCATTAATAATACTAAGGGAGATTCAATAAAAATTCTTATCGTTTAAAATGGTGCTAATTTTGTCCCAACCAATCAGATGTTAGCTTTCAAATGTTAAATAAGATCTGATTGGTTGGGGCAAAATTAGCACCATTTTAAACTATAAGAACTTTTATTGAATAACTCTGACTGTATATAGGATTGACACCAAGAAGCATTTGGGTTAGATAAAGAAATAAAAGCCTTTTCTGTAGGCGCACATATGCTACTGACAAGAAGTTGATCTAAACATAAAAAATGATAAGTGAAAGTTTAAAAAAAATGGCTTGCCTTTACCATTTCTATATTTTTAGAGCTGTCAGGAACTTGATCACTTTCTGCTCTCCCTTTTAACAGATCTCCTCAGGTCCTGTTCAGTTCACTTCTAGTTAGTATGCATTTACCCTTTCTCTGTGGCCAGCCTCTCTCAGAAGCTGAAACTCGGCTAGAGTTGGGAGCATGTGCAATAGAAATGAACTGTGCTTTCCGTGAACAATAGCCAACATGCTATTTTTGCGCATGGAAAGGTAAGAAGCTTATGGAAATGTAAGAAGCTTTAACAGCTGTTATCGCTGTTTGAATTAAATAAGATTTTCTAATTCACAACTGTGGGAGTTTCAAGGGGAGGATGTGTGTGTGTGTCAACTGTGGGAGTTTCAAGGGGAGGATGGGGTTGGAATTGATTTCTTTTGGTACATAGCTAAATATCTGTATTGCGATTCTGAGATTTGGTAAAAACTACAGGCACAGTAAGAAAACACAGAGCAACAGATAATCCTTTTTCCATTTAGAGTTTTTCCATTTTGCAGTTTCTATACTTGGGGTCAGGAGGAGTGGCTGGGATATGCAAAGGGAAAGCTAAAAAAATAACAGAAAGAAGGGTTAGAAAATGGGGGACAGATTTAATGTTGGAAAGTGATTCTTGCTACTGTGTAATTAGTTGGGGAAGTATTTTACACAGTTTACATGACCTTTGATGCAGGTGATTGTGGGTTTGTATGCATGTGTATATGCATGTATGAGTGTAATAATGTGTTTGTATATTAGTAATACCACTTTTAACTAAGCTTTTTGACACTATTGGTTAAGATTCTATTTAGTTTACGTTTTCTAAGGACTACATTTTAGACCTAGCTTACATTTTAGACCTAGCTTGGACCTACCCTTTTATAATGGGTTCTCGTTGTGCAATCAGTCTTAAAGGATAAGTGCACTGTAAAATCAAGTTATGTTAATTTGGAAGCTGCAGCTTTAAAAATACCATTGCCATTTTTTTTTTTTTTTTACCTATGCTTTGTGCCTTGGAAGTTGCTGACATCTTGTTACTGGTTTGCTGAATGTTAAGCTCCGCCCCTCTGAGATTTCCTCTGCTTTCTCCTGCTTGAGCCTCAAACAGTAATGCACACGCATGTGCAACGGAACTCACACATTACTGTTTGAGGTCAAGCAGGAGAAAGCAGAGGAAATCTCAGAGGGGCGGAGCTTACATTCAGCAAACCAGTAACAAGATGTCAGCAACTTCCAAGGCACAAAGCATAGGTAAAAAAAAAAAAAAAAAAATGGCAATGGTATTTTTAAAGCTGCAGCTTCCAAATTAACATAACTTGATTTTACAGTGCACTTATCCTTTAAGGAGGTTAAGTTGTTTCTTAGTTGTCTGAGAATGTAAAGGATAAAACTGAAAACAAAAATACAAAGAAATGTATTGTCGGAGATAAAAGGCATGTGACAGTATTGTGCTGGATTATTTTAAAATTGTACTTAACATTCCTAAAACAGTGACAGAAAACTTGTAGGTACAAGCACATCAATCTTAACTGAGTCTGTATGACATTGTGAAGAAAAAGATATACAGTAGGAAATATGAAGGCTTGTTGATCAAAATTATTCTACTCTGTTTGACACAGTGGAATAGCAGTAACATCATCTTCACTGTGCTTTACATTTTGATTCTATTCTGATAGTAAGTTTCTTAAGAAATCAAAACAATCCGTTATTCAGTTTTTCTTCCTTTAAGTATTACATGTATATGAATCTTATTCATCGGTTTCTGGTATAAAGAGCTGTAAAATTTCTAATATCAATAAAAAGTTAATATAATATTGGTTTATTCCACAGAAAAACCCCAATGCATTCTATCTTTATTTGAAGTACATTGTTGTTTATATTACCTTATTAAAATTTTCGTCTAAAAACTGGTATTGTTTGACACCGTTCTCACTATTTTGAGGTACCAATGCTACAGCAGCTCACATTACATATGACTTTATTCCAAGAATTTGCTGGTATTAGAAAAAGTTACAAAAGAAATTCAAGTATATTTTTGGTATATTGCCTGTGTCATGTCACAAATTTATTGTGCTGCAATAGCCACAAATCCCATCTTAAAGTCACGCTAACTCACTGTACCTCTGTGCAGGGCTTTTTTCCACCTTCCAGGTTCTTCCTGTTCTTAGTTTGCCCTTTTTAAAATATCTGTGTTTTTCTAGCTGAACTCTTGCTCCCCTCTCCTCTTCAATGTGTTCAGCAATTTCGGTTTGCAACATTGTTGCCAAGTGAGCTGAAATCCAATCACTCTACTTAGCAACAATGTTGCAAACTAAAGTTGCTATATGTACTGAAGGGAAGAGGGTAGTAAGTGCTCAGCTAGGATAACAGAAAAGTTTTTATCAGGGCAAACAAAAGCTGCTGCTTACATTTTACCATAACAAGCAGCCTCTGTGACAACTTTCTTCCTTTCCCCTTCCTCTCCAAGTAATACTGTGTTAAAGACTTAAAGGATAACTATACTCTAAAAATGTATTTTTTTAAAAATGGAATGGATAGCGCTGAAGCCAGGAGGATGACAGGCAGAATCAGTTTTCTTTAGGCTGGTGCTCCTCACAGAAACAATATTGGGAGGTAGGAATTACCAGTCCTAAGTACTTTTCATTTTAAAAGGGAACTGTGGTCTTCCATTTTGTATGTGTCTTGTGGAGGCAGCCATTGATCACCAGCTCATCTGCACCACCTCCTGGGTTTATGGTTGAAGCATGCTTACTGCTGTATTTACTGCTGAGAAATTTGAATTAACATACCATAAATTTAAAATCAACATTATAATTACCCAGAAGTCTCTTTTCCACTTATTTGCATAATGAGCAAGGGAGTTTTGGGGAAACTCTCCCTAATCGCTTGACTCTTTGTCAATCTTATTTTTCTATGCCCAGAATGCACATATCTGTCTGTTTTTACACATGAATAACAAAATTAAATATAGGCAGTGGTATGTAATATTTCTGATTGACTTTGGTGGGAAAAAGTAGTATGATAGAACTGTTACCATGCCATGACTTTCCTGACTGTTAGAAATTGTTGCAAGGTGTTTAACCAGAAAAAAACAAAATGAGATTTCTGGTTATTAAAAAAGATAAGATGTAAAGATTTTTTTTGGCTCACTGAGCCTACCCAGGTATACTAGACTAAAAGCTAACTGTTGTAGACTAGTGATGTTCAGAACTGTTGAATTTTGTTCCGTTTTCGAATTTTTGAAAATCAGAAATTCGAAAAACTAACCCATAGAAGTCTATAAGAGAACAAAATGTGAAAGTTTCTGTCCATTTTGAGGGACAAATAGTAATAGTAGGTTACTGGTAATGACACAGAGACCTGGGGAATGGTCTGGGGAACCCATAAATATAACCAAATCTTATTTTAAAATTATGTTTCCTCCCGATCGGGCTGTTTTCAAGCTTCCGCACTTTTTCGAAGAGCTACCGAAATCGAGCGCTACTTTCGAAGGTTACCGATATTACAAATTTGAGGGTTACCAAAATCATTTTTTGGGTTACAGAAATTGATTCTTACTTTCAAGGGTAACCGAAATCGATTATTACTTTAGCTTTGCGCTTTTGATTTTCGATTTCGATAATCGTCTATTTATCGAAATAAAATCCGGGTTCCGTAAAATTCCGGGAGTTTAGAAAGTTTTGTTGGGACTTTGAATCCCTGATTCGATTTGAAACCATGTTCTTTTCGAACCCACATTACATCTCTATTGTAGACCTTATGCCTATATACAAGACTACAACTTATCAGTATAGCTTCTAAGCCAACTCTAAGCTGCAATTCAGGTCTCTTGCATTTTATAGTGTCTCCCAAACACACCTTCAAAATCTGATTGATTTAATTTAAATCTTAAATCTTATTGGATCTTGGGTTTTGGACCAATCAGATTTAGTGGTGAGGCTAGGATACACTTCAAATAGTGAATGTTACGGGGTGCTGGTTTCAGTTAGAATTTGGCCTGGAATGTTTTATGTTTGTGCTCAGGCTTGTGCTGAGAAGGAAGTTTGCTTTGGCAGAGTTGGTTGAAAATACCAGACAATCAGTTCTGGTGACTCCTAATTTTGTTACCAATGAGAAAAGAAAAAACTGCTACACGTCTCCCGCATTTTTCCTGAAACAATGTTTCAGAGAGTAGTAGTATAATCAAAGTCAGCATTAGAAACACAAGCAGCAAAGCAGAGTCAGAATACCTACAGAAAAAAAGCAACCCATTTGCAACAATTGCATCTCTCCTTACAATACTGTGGGTCATATTCATATTATAGTTTGTGATACTGCATGTGATCATAAATTTAAGCTGGCCCATACAATACCATTGTGATTACCACATCGTATTGTACGCCACATCGTATTGTACGCACAAACATTCATACATTTGCGCAAACCTTTGGGATTGCCAGAAAATATATTTTTTTCCTAACAATTTAAGCAGGTCATGGTACAAATATATTCTGATATATAAGATATAGGAAGAGAGATAGGAATATTCACAAGCAAATGCAAAGTCATTGTGTTAAAAAAAAAACAGACTGGTATGTATATATAGATAAATATGCTACTTAAATACACCCTACCTAAAGGTTAATGTAAAATCATATTTCTGCTTGTTGTTGTTAACTGATACTAAACTATGAATGGACAAAGATCTCTCTTTGCCAGGTGGCTAAAATCTTGAGAAGTCAGAAAAACTAGCCACATGGGTAGGTCATTATGCAGAACCATTCTGATTGGTGAACATCTCCATAGACTGCAAACATAATGGATGTGAATCTGCCCACTTTAGGAGCAGAGGAATCAATGGCCCCCATAAGACACATACAAAATGGAGGACCACTGTTCTCCTTTAACCGTTGGAAATTTACCAGAGGCTACGCAGCTCTGGGTGAATCACCTGGCTTTAAATACGTATGTTAAACAATCGCACATCCTCTGGTAAATAGGTTTGCGACGGACTGCGCTAGAATCTCTTGCATAAGCTAAGGGACATAAAGGAGTATTTTGCATATCTCTGCCCCTTACTCTAGGGAACATGGGAGTAATAAATTACTTCTTGTTTCTTAGGTTTTGTGGGCAATGCTATTCAAATAGCATGAGAGCAAGATGCCCTCTATTATAAGAAGGTGTTTCTCCAAGGTACATTTAGCAATATTTACAGGGTTATTCAATAAAAGTTCTTAAAGTTCTTATTGTTAAAAATTGTGTTAATTTTACCCCAACCAATCAGGTGTTAGCTTTCAAATGGAAAATAACATATTTTTATAACATACTTTTATTGAATCTCCCTCACTGTTGCTAAATTTACCTTGTAAGATAAAAGTTTATCTGTGTAAGTAATCACATTCCCCAAAATATTGCTTTTATAGACTGTAATAATTATATTCTTGAGAAACGCAAGCACCAAATGTCTTCTGTCTGGAATATAGCGTCTTACCTTTCTAAATTAATGACAGCCATAACCATAAAATACATCAACAGATGAAGAATAATAGTCTATGTACTTCAAATATTTGTTTTTAGGTGTTTTGTAGATTCTCAAAATGTAGATGGTATATTAAAAAAAAAAGAAAAAAAGATCTATTACCGTATATTCTTTATAAATGAAAATAATATTTCTCTAGACTTTTATGTCAAAGTTGGATGAGAAGCTTAAAAAATTAATATATGGCTCAATCATTCACAGTACATACGTATTATACTAGTCTAATCCAACTCCATCAAGACAAGTTAAACTTAAGAAAAGTAGATCCATATCAGTTCACCAGCTGGTGAAGGTTCTAATTCATCCAGGTCATGGTAAATCTGTGTTATTCAGTTAGATTAAACTGTTTTTGAAGACTTTTTGCTAGTCATCCAACTGTATTTCTAAATTCAGAATGACTTGTACAAGAATCTGTTGGCAATAAATACCCTGGAATGTGTACCAATCAGTGTATACCAGCAATCAACTTCTTGTATTCAGGAGGTACACCTTGTGGTTATATGCTGATTGGGACACATATCAGGGTGTTTAATGCCAACAGATTGTTGTGGAGACATGTGGGGATATTAGGAGTATTAATAAGTATTTAGGGCTAGGGCACACTAGCACGTTTTTCGTGCGTTTGCGCACACGTTTCACGCTCGTGATTGCATCTGCGATTTCCGCTAAAATGGAAATCGCGGGAATGCGAAAATTACCGCGATTTCCAATGTGCATGCGATTGCGTGTCCATTCGCGTTTTGGTAACACATGTGTTCACCATTTTTGGTGCGTTAACACATGCGTTTCCATAACGCAAAATGGCAAAAATGCATGCGCAAAATGCACAAGAATTTTCAGAACACATAACACATTCACAAAAATACAACAAACTGTATCTTACCCTTTGCTGTGGTGATTTATGAAATGAACCTGTGGGTACCTTTATGTACCTTAGCTGGCTCACACCCAGACATTTTTACACAGTACACTTCCCTCACTCTGAAGTACTCAACAGATCAAAACTGTATACTGTATACTTCACAGGAAGCTGCTGCCTTGCTTCCTACAAGCTGACAACCGATCCTGTTACAGCTAAGAGATCATTCTTCTCTCTGATACAGGGATTTTAGTGTAGATTTTTGGTAAACATAAAAAATTCACCCTTTTTGGCACACTCTCTGTAAGAAGCACTTTTTCCCATTGGATACATCTTAGAAGGATAAGTCAAATGCTCCTGTCCCTATCAATGATATATTTTTTGCTTTTCATACAAAAAAGAAAAGTAATCTTTACAGTTTATTTTTTTACCTAGCATAGATGTTTTCGGTAAGAAAATAAGTAGTCTGGTGAACTGAACCTACAAGTGCTCTATACCAATATCCAACTGTGCTACTATATAAAGTTTCAGTACAAACTTTCAGGGGAATTTACTGCCAGACGTTTGAACTGGGGTTAAAGTCAAGCTAAATAAATCACTGCCGTTTAGAGTGACTTTAACCCTTTGCTTGCAGTGGCTACATGGGCTGTGAGTTGTACTGGCAACAACATGGAAGTCTTCTCAGTTTCAAAATTTAGTTTTAGTGACTGGGGGCAAATGTATTAACCTGCGGTCAAATGAATATGGCCGCACTCATATAATTATGACCGTTTGGTTGTACAATACCACATTCGCAATCATAATCGTAATTTTTACGGCCGCAACCATAACAGAAAGATCATGACTACTATTGCTAAATGCGGGTTATTGTGAAATAGCGATCCCGCGCCTTTATAAACACACTTTGGGGAGTGTGCTCATTATGGGGGACTTCAATTACCCTGACATTAATTGGTGTGGTGGAACTGCCATCACAGAAAAAGGCGATGAGTTCCTGAATTTGCTGCAGGATAATTTTCTCTCACAGGTGGTTGAGGTTCCTACTAGAAAAGGAGCTCTGTTGGATCTGGTAATATCTAACATTGTGGAGCACATTATAGATATAAAGGTAACTGGAGGCTTAGGGCATAGTGACCATGAAATAGCCGCGTTTGGACTTTGTTATCGAAAGGAAAAGTGCGCTGGGTTAACAAAGACCTTTAATTTCAGGAAAGCAAATTTTCCCATGTTAAAAGCAGCTCTTCAGAATGTCAACTGGGATAATGTATTATCAGGTAAAGGTACTGAACAGAAGTGGACTGTGTTCAAGGGGTTTTAAGCCAGTTCACATCTAAATTTATACCCTTGGGAAATAAATGTAAAAAAAATAAATCCGCGTCCATGTGGCTGAATTCTGATGTAAAGAGGCAAATGGTAAGGAAGAAAAAGGCATTTAAAACCTTTAAGGCAGAGGGAACGGAAAGGGCCTTTAGGGAGTATAAAAACTGTAACAAGGAGTGTAAGAAAGCAATCAAACTAGCTAAAATTAATAATGAAGTTAGGATAGCTGAAGAAAGCATCACTAAGCCTAAACATTTTTTTAAGTATATTAATAGTAAGAAGATGAGGACTGAGAATGTGGCACCATTAATTAATGGGGATAAGTTAGTTACGGAGGATGGCGATAAAGCAAATGTCTTGAATATTTTTTTTTCCTCTGTATACACTATAGAAGATCCAAGTACAGATATCATAGAGTATAGTAGCAATAAAGGTATACAAGATTCAAGTTCACTTTGGTTAACCGAGGATATGGTACAGAAAGAACTAAATAAGGTTAATATTAATAAATCTCCTGGACCGGATAAAATACATCCTCGGGTACTTAAGGAGCTAAGTTCAGTTTTATCTAGGCCATTGTTTCTTATTTTTGCTGATTCCCTCATGTCCAGTGGTGTGCCTCTGGATTGGAAAAAGGCTGATGTTATTCCAATATTCAAAAAGGGTAGTCGTTCACAGCCGGGTAATTACAGGCCTGTAAGTTTAACTTCAGTGGTGGGGAAGATCCTGGAAAGTTTAATAAGGGAACATGTTCTAGAGTATGTTTCAAGGACTGACATTATAAGTAGTAACCAGCATGGATTTAGGAGGAATAGATCTTGTCAAACTAACTTGCTTGGCTTTTATGAGGAAGTAAGTAGAAATGTAGACTCTGGTATAGCAGTAGATGTAGTTTACTTGGATTTTGCAAAGGCTTTTGATACAGTCCCCCATAGGCGACTAATGAATAAGCTAAGGTCTGTTGGTCTGGGGAGTCACATTTGTACATGGATAGAAAATTGGTTAAAGAATAGGATGCAGAGAGTAGTTGTTAATGGGGCTTCATCATTATGGACTAAAGTGCTAAGTGGGGTGCCACAGGGTTCTGTGTTGGGGCCGCTTCTATTTAATCTATTTATTAATGATTTGGAAGTGGGTATTGTCAGCAAGGTTTCTGTGTTTGCTGACGACACAAAACTTTGTCGACCATTAAAAACTTCAGAGGATGTGCAATCGTTGCAAGGGGATCTAGATAGATTATCACATTGGGCTGCTAAGTGGCAGATGAAATTCAATGTTGATAAATGTAAGGTGATGCATTTTGGACTTAAAAATACTTGTGCTACTTATACTATAAATGGCTCTGTGTTAAGTGAATCCCTGTTGGAAAGGGATCTTGGAGTTTTGGTGGATAACAAACTTAAAGGTAGCAAGCAGTGCCAGGCGGCAACAGCCAGAGCCAGCATGGTATTGTCTTGTATAAAGAGAGGTATGGATTCAAGGGAGGAAAATGTAATTCTCCCTCTTTACAAAGCATTGGTAAGGCCTCATTTGGAATATGCAGTGCAATTTTGGAATCCTGTGTACAAAAAGGACATCTTTGAAATGGAAAGGGTTCAGAGAAGGGCAACTAAATTAATAAGGGGATTGGGGGAGCTTGAATATGAAGAGAGACTGGAAAAGTTACAATTATGTACGCTGGAGAAAATGGCGCTTGCGTGGGGATATGATTACTGTGTATAAATATATTAACGGGCCATACAATAAACTATCTGGGGCATTGTTCACCAATAGAACATGTCAAAGGACACGAGGACATCCCTTAAGACTTGAAGAAAAAAGGTTTAGGCTTCAAGCTCGGAAAGGGTTTTTCACTGTGAGAACGGTAAAGCTATGGAACTGTCTTCCAGTGGACGTTGTTATGGCAGGTTCATTGGTCATTTTCAAAAAAAAGCTGGATGAGTTTCTGCAAACAAGGAATGTTACAAGTTACTGGTATTGATACATAAAGTAGAGTTGATCCAGGGAAATTTCCGATTGCCACTTGGAGTCAGAAAGGAATTTTTTTCCCCTTCATAAATTTGGTGGGGTTTTTTTTGCCTTCCTCTGGATCAACAGTTAGGCAGGAAATGAGGATATTGCTAGATGGGTTGGACTGGATGGACGTATGTCTTTATTCAACCTCAAATACTATACTATACAACTAATATGGTATAACAGGGCCATAGACCGGTAATATGGTTTAATATGGTTTAATAAATATGGAACTGGGTGTGTTATTTTTTTTTAGACTTGCCACAATTCCCATCTTAGATACATGATAAGCATTTTTAAATTGCTGCAAATTATTTAGTATGTCTTTAAGATGGAAAAGCATATTAGCCAATTGATCACAGCAGGAAAACTTTCTAAAAAAATAACAAAAACTGTCAGGAACTTACACCCAGTTGTATTTCTTTAAATAAATATGCATGAAAAATCCTTTTATATAAATACCTCCTGGTTCCAGTCACAAGGTAAGAGTCGTTAACCCTTAGTTAACATAACAAAGTGCCGGACACATATCAGGGTGTTTAATGCCACCATATATTAGTAAGTGGGCACTCAATATTATGAACACCCAAGGCTGTGTGATTATTCTTATGTCTGATGGAATTGACATGTTGATAAAACCTACCTTTCAGATGCTCTTTGGTTTTTCCTACATACTGTAGGCCACAGCCACAGTATGTACGTTATCAAATATAACGCATATTGAGACCTACAATTAATATATCTCTGTATGTTATCTATTTTACTTGTAATAGTAGAGGTAAAGTGTGTGGTCACATTAACCAATGTGCAACATTTGCTTCTGCCACATTTAAACATATCTCTATTTCTAAGCCAATTTTATCCAGTTGTTGTGGTAGCATACTTGATGCTATGTAATTGGCTAATGACTGAGATTTGTGGTATGTAATACCTGTTTTTGCAGGAAGGAAATCCTGCAAAAACACGTGATCCACCATTAAAATGGGACAAAAATATTTGATGATGATATAAATGTGATTGTCTTCCTTACTAAAGTTAGTAAGAAAATTTTAAGAATTATCCTTCTTGGTTACTTAATTCCATTGTGTGAGAATGTTAGCATAACAAGATTGGTAACTCTAAAGTGCTCTATAGTATAAGTGCTTTATAGTATACATTTTACCTGTATTTGTGCTGCTGAATTTGCTGTCTGTGATAGAAAGGAAATCTAGTAATAAATTAAATTTAGGGAATACTCCACAACTGACACAAACTGTTTCACCTCTTTTATTCAACTTACTGTTTATTCTCCTTAGACATAATATCAGCTACCAAAATAATTTGATTGTGGTTGCAGCTCCTTGTAATCTCCCTAAGCTCCTCTGCATTCCATAGCAGCTCCCAAATGAACATGGGATGAAAAGAGAGGGAATATTAATGATTTTAATGTTTGTTAGCATTCTAAAATGAAAAATATAGCAGATTCCTTAAATTTCTCTAGGCTTAGCTTGAGATTTGTGGAAAGTAAATATCTTAATATTAGGGATGGCCGGTTCGTGGATCCGAACCCGGATCCGCCGCGGATTTATCCCGTTCGCGAACGGCGGATTTTCCGCCTTCCGAACTTCCGATTCGCGGATTTTTCGTATTTTCGAAAATTTTCAAAATTACGAGCTTTCACGTATTTTCGAAAATTTCGAAAGTACGAGAAAACATGTAATTTCGAAAATTTTCGGAAATACAAGGATTTCTCTTATTTTCATTAATACGTATTTTCAAAAATTTTCGAATTTACGAGGATTACTCGTATTTTTGAAAATACATATTTTCGAAAATACTAGTTTTTCTCGTATTTTCGAAAATTTTCAAAAATAAGTGAAAACTCGTAATTTCGAAAATTTTCGAAAAAATGAAAAATCTCGTAATTTTGAGGGTATTTTTCATTTTAATGGGTCCGCTCGCGGATTTTCTAATTTTCAATTTTTTTTGAAAATTCGCGGATCCTCGAGCGGACCGGATTTTGTGAAGTTCTGACATCTCTACTTAATATATATATATATATATATATATATATATATATATATTAATAACCATGTGTAGTAGTAATCAGGGGCAAAACTGCAGTGACCCAGGCCTACTGCAGCTTTTGTACCAAGCCCCTGACACACACACACACCTCCTTTTCCCAATCTCCTGACTGGTACCTCGATCTCCTGCTTTTAAACAGCTGACCGTGCATTTGTGTTGGTGTGCTCAACCCGCTAATACACCGGTAGTGGACCGGCAGTAATTGGAAAAAGCTGATCACATGCACCTTAAATGGGGTACCAATCAGGAGATTGCCTGCCCACAGGCCCAGCTGCCATTGTAGTTACACCGCTGGTGGCATGAACAACACATTTACTTTATATTGTTTTTCTTTTTGCAAATGGCCTTTGGCTATTTGCTAGGTAATGTGATGCTTTTCAGCTAGATGGGTGCACATTTGAATCTAATTTTTACATTTAACGCATATTACACACTTTTCACATGGAAATGTCACAACTATTTTAAAGGAAGAAAGCTTACCGTGATACAATTCAATCTACCTGTATTTGCATATCATTATGTCTCTACCATGTTTTTAAAGAGTACACAAACCCCCATTTAAATAACACAGAAGAAGTCTTTGAACCCTGGATTCTGTGTTCTTTATAGACCTTTGTAGCTGCCAAATGGTTTAAAATGATGTCACCAAACTCCATTATTGGGGTTAATTTATTAGTAACCGAACTCCGTGGGCAACATACACCAGCTTCCCTGGTTTACTGCTGACAATCAATTTGCCCAAATTACAATGGATTACAATTATGTATGCAGACCTAGGATAATTAACAGAAGAAAGCAGCATACTCATAGGTGGACTGTGGCATTATCTTCTACTCAGTTTTTTTTTTAAATAAGGGGGTTGTTTCCTTTGATTTATTCTACATAGAATCCACTGCATCTGCTTATCTTCTAAATTTGATGGAAGAGATTGTTAAAAAAATACAGCTTTTATTTAATCACACTTATAGCTTTTTTTCTTGTCCCCTTTCTTTTAGTAAAATCATGATTCATGTTTATTTATTTTGAAATTCTTATTTCAGTCTAATAGCAGAAAACTACTGTAAGTGCAAAAACTTTCCCTTTAAATGTGCCAGGTGATTTATAACGTGTTTCCTAGTCTGTAATAATTTTTTCTACACCATCTTCCATTTGGGGAATATTACAACAGATTTAACAATATCCTGTATGTTTTGTAAAGCAATTTATACATTAACATAAAAAAGAAAGGGATCTGTTTCTTTTGCACATCTAACAGACAATGTAATGAGTAATAGACACACATAATAGGCATAATGTTTCTTCCTTTAGACAACCGACAATAAAAACATTTGCACAACCTAAAATGTAATAACTGGGAGGCACGATTTTACATAATTTCTGCTTTGACAACCAAAAATAAAGCAGACAGTGTGAATTCTGTTTTATAAACAAACCAGCTATTTGAAAACATTAATGTAACGGTAATAGACATTCACTTTCCAATATTTCATTCTAATTGCATGAAAACATTTTGCATGTTGTTACTATTAATAAAGTTTGGGAGACCTTTAGACTGAAATGCTGGTTTTTATTTGACACATTTAAATAAATAAAGGAAGTAGCCTAAAGTTGATCTGCAATGATTTATTATTATTATTATTATTATAAGACTAAAAACGTAGACTGATTTGGTGCTTCTTTTCCAACATGGATTTGCATCCTCTAGATGGCAGTGCTCACCTGCAATAGCACATAATCCCTCGTACTCCTTGATTTAAAACGATACCTATATTCCAGAAAAAAAAAATTGAAAATGTGTAAACAACAGTAAAAATGGTATATTTTAGGTGTAAGACCTCATCTACTATAGTTTCTGTTGTAGTTTATATAGCTCCCTTGAATAGGACAGAGAATTTGAAGCCGGCTTCTAGATGTAATATTTCTTTTATTGTAAAATTATTTTCACTCGTAAACCACACTTGCAGAAAAGTGTTCTTTCACATATACAGGACACTAATGCATAATGCATAAGGATCAATTTAAGAAAATACTACATCAAAGCATCCCTGATCAAAAAATCCTTGTTAAAGGGGCACAGTTAGGTAAAATGTAAATATATTGATAAAATGCACTAAATGTAAAAACAGCCAAAAAGACATATCATTCAAGATATTTGCCTTAGGTACTTTTTTGGGGGAAAAAAAACCTACTGTTCATACTTTTGGCATTAGGCTTAAAAAGAAAGAATTTGTAGCTCATCATTATGTTATAGCTTTCTGGAGAAAAACAGTTCAAGGCTATTAAAGATATTTTTATTCCTTTATCATTTTGAGCATTAAATTTCAAGCAATCAGAGTATTGATTAATTATAAGCATTTGCTGCCAAGATGAATATTCTCAACATTTTATTGGAGCTCTATAAATATGTTCATAAAACAATAAGTATATTCAGAGATTTATTTATGATAATTGTACATTCTCTGTGAGATTAATGTTTTTATTATTATTATTTTAATTTGAAAGTGATGTCTACTTTTAAATGAGATTTAAAAGAATATATGAGCCAAAGGACACAAGAGATTTCTTCTGTAGATGGTTAAAGCAAAGGTTATATATAGACTATGGGGACAAGGCAACATCTTTACCCGGCACTGTCACACTCTTGCGACTATGTCAGTGTGCCAGATACTGCATTGCAGTTGCAGGAGCGGTTAGGTAAGGAGTGCCGGGGAGTGGGATTTTACATCCAGCTTCAATACCCATTAAGTTTGGTGCTACATTGTAGTGCAAAATGTAACACTAACAGGGATATGTGATAATGCTTGATTTTGAGCAAATCACTAATTACACCTAATTTATGTTTGGTTAGTATGGGTTTTACAGTCATTTCACGTGTCTCCCATTCAATAAAATTATGGCCTAATTTACAGAGAGATGCTATTGCTTGGTTCATATAGCCATAACACCTCTCGGTAAACCGACTAGAGTGGTATTTAATAGGGTTGCGGCAGCTTTGCTTCTGGAACTGCACAGCAAACCCTTTCTTAAAGTTGCTCTAGTACATTTTATTTCCCCACCAACAATAGATAACATTCTCCTTCTGATTCTGTGTTGTTTTTAGGCTTTAGTTGCCCTTTAAATTGACAGCAGAAGTTCCATACAGTAATACAGTCCCATACAGTAATAGAACAATTCTTCTGTTCACTTAAAAGGCAACAAAGCCTCATTCCTTGCCACTCCAGATGTTTGGAACCTACAACACCCAGCATGCTTTAGTTGCTGGGAGTTGTAGTTTCCAAACATCTGCAGTGGCAAGGGTTAGGGTTCCTGCCACTGCCACTGTTAGTAATTCCTGCCACTGCCACTGTTAGTAATTCCTGCCACTGCAGAAATTACTGTACTTGTCCCCACAGTTGCCTTCTCCTACCTGCTCCATTTACCCTGCTCTAGATCCTCTTCTCTGCTTCCTCGGCCGCATGCTCCCCATTCCTCTGCTGGCTGGCGTCACTTATCGGCGCCGGGTAGTGACATCAGCCAGAAGAGGATGCGGAGCGTGCGGCTGCCAGAGCAGGTTAGTGTTTGACTCGAATATAAACCAAGATTCAATTTTCAGGCTATTTTTTTAGCCAGAAAATCTTGGTTTATACTCTTAAGTATTTACGGTAATTTCTGAAATAGTCTGAGAGCTGTATTAAAGCAGTGACTGCAAGATCAGAAATCTGTTTAATTTGGGGATGGGAATCAACTGTGAGCTCAGTTCCTACAGGTGGATTTCATATTATAGGGAGCAATGCAATAGTATCCCTGCTTACCTGTAGGGGCTAATTTAATAAGAGGTCCAAAATGTTGCCTGTAGTATACAATTACAAATGTATCATCTGATTGGCTGTTGTTAATTAAAGTAGCAAATCTTTGCAACTCTTGTTAAAGAAACCTGACTTGTAACCGGCCAAAGTGTAACTTAGAGCAGTACATTGCTGCTATAGATAGATGTGCCTGCTAGAGAGACTCTAATTGAAACAGTATAATGAAAACACCAGTACATGGCTGCTGCTTGCCAGCAGCTATCCCACAAAGTGTTTAAGGGAACACCTCGAGGACAGTGTTTGGTCAGCAGTATAATGCATGTGGAGAGCTACAGGCCATGTGTGGTTAATAATCTGATTCAGGGCTAGGCCACACTGCTGCACTTTTTTTGCGTTTGCGCATGCTTTTTTCATATGATATCATTAAAAACGCGCATTTTCAGGTGAGTTTCCTTTGCGATTGCGATTTGCGTTCTGCATTTTAAATCGCAATCGCATGCATTTTTCAATAGTTAATGAAAAAGCGCAAACGCAACGAAATCACACATGAAATCGTTGCAGTGTGGCCGCGCCCTCAGAGACATTAATTGAGTTCTAAGAACAGGGTGACTAAATTCATTTTATTAAATAGAAACATTGTAACTATTAAAATAAACACAGAGATATCTAAATTGGCATAATGACTTAGTACCTTTGTAATATATTTACAAGTCCAGATTTTTGTGCAATAAATATGCCGAATATTTCTTAAAATAGAAAATAAACTTTTTTTGCAAATTGCTATTTAAAAGTGACAAAGGCACTGTAGCTTTTTTTTACTCTTTTCTGACGCACAAACAGGCCACTGTTAAAAACGTTCTTGTTGTCAAAAATGGTGCTAATTTCGCACCAACCAATCAGATGTTAGCTACCATTTGAAAGCAAACTGATCTGATTGTCTGGGGCAAAAGTAGCACAATTTTTAACAATAAGAACTTTTATTACATCTCCCTGTTTGTTTGTTTGTTTGTTTGTTTATTTGTTTGTTTGTTTGTTTTTTTACAATTTATAAAGTGTTGAAAAGTCACTTTCGCCATAGATTGCGCAAACAATAGATTGTCAAGGTGGTATAAAATAGGGATGGACTAGAACTCGAACTACAGCCCGAGTTCGAGCCACACTTTATGAGTTCGATGGACTCAGACTTCTCAAACTATGTTTCTGGACTTTCGATCGGAAAATTGGTAATTATCAAATAAACTGGATAGTAACCCTAAGCTGGTGAATAATTTTATATGTTCTGCAGGTTAATACACATTAGGTAACCAAATAAATCCTAAATGTAATGCACTATAATTATTTCTTACTTGTGTAAGAAATACTACTGTTAACTTTTACATAAAGATAAAAGGAGAACTAAAGCTAAAACTAAAGAATTTCCTGAATGGATTCTGTAGTGCCACAGATAGCTGGTGCTTTCACATTATTTACATTTTTTGTTTACCAATGTTATCAATGCAATATTTATGGTGTTAATTTGAAATTTTACCTCAGCAAAATGAAACAATTTCTCTACTGTTACCCTTCTTTCTGGTGAGTTCTAATTGTTTTTTAACTGCTTAGACATCTTTTTAAAAACATTACAGAAAGGTTAGTCAGTATCTCCTTAAAGGGACACTATACTGAAAAAATTACTCATCTTAATCTATAATTGAATTCATGTAAGTAGCACATACTCTGAGGTGTGTGCGTTGTCAATCCAGCACACATTTTGTTTAGGAGCAGTATCCCCCTCCCTCTTTTAACCACTCCTACTTCCATCTGACCTGACTTTTTCCCCACAAACCAACTGTCAAGCCTGCACACAGCATACAGCATTCCAACTGTCAAAACTCTGTCACCATTCCAGCTACAGTAAAACTACTCACAGAAGAATAGTTTTTGATTGACAGCTGAAATATAAGAAGTTGTAGACTGGATATAGGGGGCAGGTCAATAGAAAAATGATACAGTGGTGGTTGGGAAGAATAGTATAGTTTCTTGTTATGGTCAATTTAAAAAACTATTTTTCGGTAAAGATGCCCATTAACTGCTCTAGCTGGAGAACTCAGCATGTGAAGTTAAAGTATGAATCTGGGACCCACAATGAAAATCCTAAAACCTGAAAAGTTACATATGATTATTTTACAATGCTGCTAATCCCAGAGGTGTGCCATGCAGGTGCTATTTAAAAAACTGACAATATGTTAGGGGGCAGGCGTCTGACCGCTGGTGTGGGTTGTCTTACCAGGCATGCTGGGAGTAGAGCCTCTCTTATATGTGTAAGTCTTGCAGGATCAGGGCATCCACATAGCCATACGTGCGTGCTGATTGCCTGTGACGGGTCCCATTAGACTGGTTAAGACTGTTTAGGACGATTTCACAAGGCGACAGGTGCAATTTTGGTTTTGAACTTGCCGGAGAAACAAAAGTTCTTCCCTCCCGCCCTAGAAGTTGGTCATTTTAAAGTTCAGTTATGTTGAGATATAATGGAAGAACGTTATGTTGGAGTCACAGCTGGTGGAGACATCCTTGCAAAGAATATGGTTTTGAAGGCATTATGCCCTCTGGGGACCATTCAAGCTTTGGCTACAAATAGGATGTAAGGATGTAGGCATTTTGAACACATGTAATAGAATGTGTCAATGAAAAGCTGTGGTCTACAGTTTCACCCAACAAATTTAATCATCAAGCAGCCAGGGTTTTTTCCAGACGAGATCTTTATGTTTTTGCTCCTTTAAAATATTTGAACTGTTGTTCAAACAAATACTGCACAATTCATTGTAAAGACATTAAAGGGCATCTATACTGAAAAATAGGTTATTTTAAATTGACCATAACAGGAAACCACCACTGTATCCTCTTTTTGTTGATTTTCCCCCTATTTCTTTAGATATCCAAACTAAAACAAGTTCCTTGCTCTCAAAAACTGTTCTTCTGTGAGTAGTTTTACTGTAGCTGGAATGGTAACAAGAGTTTTGACAGTTGGAATGCTGTATGCTGGTTGGATTGAAAGTCAGGTCGGATGGAAGTGAGAGTGGTCAAAAAAGGGAGGGGGGATACTGCTCCTACACAAAATGTGTGCTGGATTGAAGGCATGCAGTAACACATGTAAATCAGAGTAATTGCTACTTACATATATTCAATTACAGATTAACTTAACAGTCCTTTTAACAAAATATAAATCTTACTAGACAGTTAAGCCTGTTAAATAACGGGTGCTAGACTCCTCCTCTTTCCTCTCTCTCTCTCTCTCTCTCTCTCTCTCTCTCTCTCTCTTGTACGGGAGCTGGATTTGTCTCTGAATTTGGAAATATTTGGAGGTTGATGAACATGAAGAATAATCTGGCAGTGTTTAACAATATATTAATGCTACTTTAACTTCTTAATTTAGCCAAGAAAGTTCAAACAATATAACTGCCACGTAATATAATACATTTGTTCTGCATGCAAATCATATAATTTTCAGCTTCTTAAATCTGGAAATTACACAGCCCATTTTAGTATTCTTTAGTCTTTAACAAGTATAAATGGGAATTGAGGAATAATCAGTAATGGTTATCTGCCTTCCCATTTAAAAACAATAATGATGCTCACTCATCCTGAACAAGGCCTTTAATTAATCATTGTAGTTATTCAGGTTGAAATCCCTGCGTTAGCCTCAGTCAAGCGAAGCCACAATATAAACTTCAGCTCAAAATGCTCTATTCATAATAATATGGTAAAATCGTAAGTCTTTTATTATTATTTTCAAAAAGTACAATTTTTTTTTCTTCTATTATGGAAGTTTAAAACGGTAATTGCCATTTTTCTTTTCATTTGCCTAATTTGATATTATACAGGAAATGACTTCCAACATCTAATTTAAAATTTGTTGTATATCATTTGTAGAAGGGATAAATGCAGCACCATTCTGTTATATGCATATTTACAATACCTATTACTTTATTGCTTTAAATTAAAGCAACTTTTCCTTAGAGAATTATCCAATTTTAGTAAGGTACAGGGTAGGAAAAGGTGCCTGGGTATATATTTCTTCATCTCTATGATCCTTGTATTGGTTTCATTATAACTCTGTGGTCACAAATGCAGGATTGCAGAGCCGGATTAAGATGAAATGGGGCCCAAGGCACAAGTCAGATTTTTGCCCCTGCAATGTTCCATTACACAAATATCAGTATTGTAACTGTCATGTTATTTGTAAAGTAAAGAATGTAAAAGTATTTTGTAATATTTATTAAATCATTTAACAACCTAAATAACATGACCACAATATAAATAGCAATAAACTATAAACATTATAAAATGATATGTACTTTTAGTGCTATGTACTGTATTTATAGCAGTTTCTTTTAAATAGTGCAAGCTCCTTAACTTACTAGCCTACAATTCTCTCTATTACACTGTCTGATAATAGATATGTAGGTAGAATACAACACAACATTGAAAACATAAAAAAAAAATAACAACAATATCCTATATAATAAAACCCTAAGTGTGCGTCCCTGTGTCCGTGTGTGTGTCACTGCAGTTCCTATGGACTTACAACTAGAGGGAGAGTCTCTGCAGTTCCTATTGACTCACCACTAGAGGGAGAGCCTCTGCAGTTCCTATTGACTCACCACTAGAGGGAGAAACACAGGAAACACACGGAGGGAGAACAGCAATTAAACAGACTGCAGGTAAGGTTGCTTGGGACAGAGGGGCCACTGGATTTGGGACAGAGGGGGCCCCCTGGATTTGGGACAGAGGGGGGGCTTGGATTTGGTACAAAGGGGAGCCCTAGATTTGGGACAGAGGGGGGGGGGGGATGGATTTGGGACAGAGGGGGGCCTCTGGATTTGGGACAGAGGGGGCCCCTGGCCTTGGACAGAGGGGGGACTCTGGCCTTGGGACACTAAGAGGGTACTCTGGCCTTGGGACATGGAGGAGGACTATGGCCTTTGGACACTAAGGGGGCACTCTGTGCTTCTAGCGCCTGTTATTGTAGCGGGCTTAATGTCTAGTAACAATATAAATATATTGACTACAAAATAAGCAACTTATTTTAAATAAAGTGCAAATTTCTTATCTTACTAGCCTACAATTATATCACACAGTCTGATTATAGGTATGTAGGGACAATACTGTAAGGTTTTACCTGTTCTGTAGACTGGGAGAAGTCAGGACCAATGAGAAGGACGTCCACAAAGAGTTTAGGCGGGGGTAGGCACAGTAACTGGCGAAGAAACCCAATAGAGTCCAGAAACAGCAAACGAGATCTTGGCACAAAAGTCCAAACGGCACAGGCAGGCGGTAAAACCAGGAACAGTAAAGCATGGCAACCAGACTGGAAAAAAGAACAGGCAAAAAGGGCAGGAAACCAGGAAATTATAATAACAGAGAACCCAGCACAGCTTCAACACCAGCATTGCTATTTTTGGGCACTAAATGCAGGATCCAGCTGTTTTTTTAAAGGTTCACGATGACGGTGCACTCCAATAATGTCACACGCCCTGCGCAATGATATTCGGACGTCGGCACACTATCTAGGTGTCACGTACACTGCGCAATGACGCCGTGGCCCTGGGCGCTGCCATCTTGGAGCAGCCGCAATGGAAGGTAAATATCTCTGACAAATACAACATTGAAAACAGTTCAAACAAAACAAATCTTTCTTTAAGGGCAAGTAGTGCAAAAGTAGGCGAATAAAGATACCTGAATATGAATGCTCTGAAATATATGGATACTACAGACATGGGCACATTATATCTTAGCTTTACGTTGGTTTTTTTTGTTGTAATTTGGCCTTTATAAACGTATCAACAATGTCATCAAAGCTTACGTAAATCCTTCAGTGACAAGCGTGATTCATTGTAAAGTATTTCAAAACAATTATTGAGAAGTTCATAAGCTTCATTATGTTTCCTGAGGTGAACCAGAAGACTGTCTATTATTACATTGAAAATGATTAAGATACATTTTTCTCTTGGGGTAAACCTTTGTTCAGCAGTTTTTGGATCATCGTGGAATGTTTTGCTTTTCCTTTCAACTTTTTTTTCTCCAGAATACACCTGATCAGATGTTAATTCCTTGGCTTCAGTTTTCTAGGCGTCAAAGGAATCTCTAATTTTTTTTAACATAATCAATTAAAGATCTGTACAAAATGACAACTTCATTTAGACAGATCTGTGTACTCTGAACGTTTACTAGTGGTATGCAGTCTGTCAAGTATGTTTTCCCAAGTATGTTTTCCCATGCTAACGGTCTCAAAATTATTTAAATGAATGGATAGGGTATAAAAGTTTAACTAGATAGATGTATGTCTTTATTCAACCTCCAATACTTCTTACATTCACTGCACAGAGAGATTAAATTAGATTAAAAACCAACAGTAGGGACCTTATAGCATACTGTTGGTTTTCAATCTAATTAAAGGTTATCTCCATTCCCAAAAGTGACTTACCTTTTTTAGTTCATGTATGAAGATGCATATCTTGTGGTGATAATAATGCTTGAGGCATATAAAATGTTGCAAGGTGATGTGTACTATTTCTGAAAATGTTTAGAAATGGCCCATGTTTCCCCCCTTAACATGGGCTATTGCATCTCCTTGGAGGTGTCAGCTCCCATAATCCACCTTAGCTGGGTGACACCCAGTAATGTTCATGCTGCACACTTCACAAATTGATGTACTTAACAAATCACAACAATGAAGATGCAGCCTTGCTTCCCATAATCTGACAGTTAATCATATAACAGCACAGAGGCCCACCTCTGTTAGTCACAGATCATGCTACAGCAAATTCTGCCTCTTAGACACAGAACAGTGTTGAAAACACGGTTTTAAGATTTAACAGTGTTAATCTCTGTTTCCCCACAGATTCCTTTGCATTTCATACAAAAAAATATTCTTTAAAAAAATATTTAGATTTACTTACTACTACTTACTGCTACTTACAGCCGTTATACTCCTGTGGCATCTCCTCCCAGCTCCATGTTTGGAGGAAATCGCAAACAGGGGCCGGCTGCCACATTTGTGATTGGCTGAGAGGCTACCTCATCTGTGAATGGCTGAGAGGCAGCCAATCACAGATGCAGCTGCTTTCAATGGAAACATTGCGGTAGAGAAAGGGCTGTATAGATCTAAACTTTTGAAGAAATATTTCGAAGTTTGGGGGAGGGCAGGGAGTACATACCTTATGCTAAAAAAATTTCACGCTAGGTGTCAGGGCTGCAGAGGATGGATCCGGATGGTGGGAGGGTGGGGTAGGGTAGGTGGGGGGGGGAGGGCTCCCCTGCACACGTCACAGTCCTTGTTGAGGTTAGGGAAATAGCAGGGACCGGGAGACTCACTGACAGCTTCTACTCTTCCCTTTCCTGGACTTTGAAAAGGCATTGCAGGAGGACCACTACCCAGTGGGGCCATTATGGGGTTAAATTTTGCATGCTCTCCATAAACAGATCACAGCACAGCACATGCAATGTGGCCACCTACATTTACATGCACTGCCCTGTATTTCTCCCATGCTAACAGATCGCCAGTGCAATTGTTAGCGACTGAGAAAATAGAGGGCCCTTAAATTTGAGCTCTGTGTTTTGTTTAATCCCAGTCCATGCTGCATGGCTGCATACCTGTAAATTCCATGCTTTTTTATATTGCTGTGTGCTCAGTGCTGTAGCCTATAAAATCACCAGCTTTTGACACCATGAAGTATTTCTGGAACTCTGCTTTCAGATTAACACAAGAGACATTCTTGTTGAAGGATCACTTTATTAATATGTAAATATATATATATATATATATATATATATATATATATCTATATAAGAAACAAGAAACTCGGAGCACTCGCAGAACTTACTTCACGGTACATAACTTTTATTTAACAAGAATCAACGCGTTTCGGCCATTGTGCTTACGGCCATCGTCAGGATTCCTGACGACGGCCGTAAGCACAATGGCGAAACGCGTTGATTCTTGTTAAATAAAAGTTATGTACCGTGAAGTAAGTCCTGCGAGTGCTCCGAGTTTCGTTGTTCTACATATGTCTATACGGATGCACCGAGGTGGCTGCTTACAGAGGGGAGTGCTGAGGACTATCCACGCATAATATATATATATATATATATATATCATAAACTTGTTACTGCCTAGTGGGCACCACATTATATTATTGCAATAACAAAATAAACAGGTGCATCTGTTACTGCAACTGTGACAGGATGCCTGTTCTTCTCCCTAGCATCTCCCTGTCAGCTGTTACTTGCTGTGTTAGATCTGCTCTCCTTGTTCAGCTGTAACCTGCAACATTGTATCTAGTACAGCAGCCTGAACTCCACACACTCTACATAGCAACAAATGTTGCAATTTGCAAATGAACCGAAGGTGAAGGAAGGAGGGGGGAGAATGAGCTCAGCTAATAGGACTGAGGAGAACAGATCTAAAATGCCTGGTAAAAGCAGCTGCAGACTTTATAAAAGTGGCCCCTGTGACTAGCAGCCATGAGATCCCTATCCCTGCCTCTTTCTTACTTTCAGCCAACTCTCCAATTAGAACTTAGAGTGGGTGAGGAGTGAACAGGGGTGACCCTAGGGTTTTTGGCACCTGAAAAACTTCCGAATGGCGCCCATAGGCGGGTGTGGCGCACACAGCAAAGCGGGCGTGGCTTTGTGTGTGGGTGTGGCTTTGTATGTGGGTGTGGCTTCTTTGCTGGGTGTGGCAATACTTGATTATTTTAGATTTGAATACACATTTATAAAGTTTCATTTGTTATGACGCATAAAAACATGGTAGTACAATACATTAGAAATCCCTACCATACTTAATGTAGAATAAAATATGTTGGCCAAATCATTTCAATGATAAAGAAACCTATACTATTTTGAGAGGGGACCCTATTAGAGGGTTTAATATGGAGCTTGGGGTTCTCTTGGATAGAGGTGTTACATTGGGGATTCTAAAGGAGGAACAAGTGAAGGTCCTAATGAAAGATAATCCTATCACCCCCATCTTTCACCATCTCCCCAAGCTACACAAGTCCCAAATAAAACCAGAGGGTAGACCCATTGTAGCCAGCATTGGCTCCCTCTTGGAAGGTTTATCAGATTGGGTGGATTCCCTACTCCAACCAGTGATGAAATCATTGTTCTCTTATCTGAGAGATACGAGTCATGTGCTTCATGTGCTTCTGAAATTGGAGTCTTTCAAATGGGAACCCCATTTTATTTACTACAGAATATAGTCAGGAGTATAACAAAATCTGTGATATTATCCTCAAAAACCTACCTATTTTACTGGCAGATCAGCGACTACAGAATGTCATTTCTAAATGTGATATCAAATTTGTCTCTAAAAAACCTTCTACTCTGGGGAGTTTGTCTCCCAGCCTAGTTAATGATCCTAGTAAAGCAGAGTCCACTAAGAACACTTGGCTCACTCTTCCTGGGACATATAGGTGTGGTGTTAGTAGGTACAGAACCAGTCAGGTAATTGAGACAGGTTCTGGATTTTCATCTACATCTACGGGTAAAACCTATACCAATAAGTGTTTTGCAAATTGTGGTACTAAAAAAGTAATCTATTTGTTAGAATGTAAGAAATGTCATGTGCAATATGTTGGTCAAACGAGAAGAACTCTACGCAGTCGTATTAGTGAACATATTAGGGCCATACAATCTTCTGATCCAGCCACTCCTCTGGGGAGACATTTCATTACCTATCAGGGTAATACTAATTTAGACCTAGGTGTTAAGGTCATCGAAAAAATTCCTATGCCCCGCAGGGGTGGGGACTGGATCAGACTTTTGGATACTAGGGAGATTTACTGCATATTCCATTTGGACACCAGGGTCCCCAAGGGACACAATGCAAGATGGGATATTTACCTTTTTTATTAAACAATATGGATTTTCCTGTATGCATATATATATATATATATATATATATATATATATATATTTAACTTGTATATACTTTTGTATCAGTAGGGGCACTGTTGTTACATAAGCCATTTTATAGTGTGTTCTGTCTCTTTAAAGCTAAAGTGGGCAGGGCGAATTATACCCATAAATATGGGACTGACCATTGCTCCTGTTTATGCCTGTGATGAAATGCGCTTGCACGAAACGCGTCGGCTGTTATGCCTCTATATGCTGACTTTTAACTTGATTCAATAAAGTAAATTTTCTTTTATCTGGAAGAGTTGAAGGTGCAGAGCATCTTTTCCTATTTCAAATCATTTGTAAGCCTGCCACCACCTCAAGCTACATTCTTGCTTAAATATCCAACGTATCTGGATGGTGCAAACATTACCATTGATAAGGACAGAAGGTGTCAGAACCTTAACTGTAGGATTTCAGCCACACTCCAGGCTGGCGTCAAAGTCATGGTTCTCTTTTAATCTTCTACTTTACAGTGTCAGACACTCCCAAAATAGGGTAACCCTATGATAGTGATATATCATCAGAGTAAATAGTAGGAAATGCTGATTTATACTAGGAGGGCCCAGCAGAAAAAAAGCTCCCTGCACACCAGAGGGGCCCTGGGGAGGTCCCTGCAAACCAGGGGGGACTGTCTGTCTGTCTGTCTATCTATCTCTGTCTATCTATCTATCTCTGTTATCTATCTATCTCTGCTATCTATCTATCTATCTATTTCTGTTATCTATCTATCTATCTATCTATCTAATCTATCTATTTATCTATCTATCTCTGATATTTATCTATCTCTGCTATCTATCTATCTATCCTATCTATCTATCTATCTCTGTCTATCTATTTATCTCTGTCTATCTATCTATCGATCTATATCTCTATCTCTATCTATCTGTCTCTATCTATCTATCTATCTCTGCTATCTATCTATCTATCCTATCTATCTCTGATATCTATTTCTGCTGTCTGTCTGTCTGTCTAGCTATCTAGCTATCTATCTAGCTATCTAGCTATCTATCTAGCTATCTATCTAGCTATCTATCTAGCTATCTAGCTATCTAGCTATCTATCTAGCTATCTAGCTATCTAGCTATCTAGCTATCTAGCTAGCTATCTAGCTAGCTATCTAGCTAGCTATCTAGCTAGCTATCTAGCTAGCTAGCTATCTAGCTAGCTAGATATCTAGCTAGCTATCTATCTAGCTAGCTATCTATCTAGCTATCTATCTAGCTATCTATCTACATATGGAATATGCATTCCTAATAAATAAATATTATTATTGATACCCAGACCATATATTATATGCTTTAAATACATTATCCATTTCCCTTATGGGTAATTTACAGCTGCAGCTTTAGAGTCCCTTATATTATAATAATAGGGTCATACTGTTATTTCCATAATTATCTGTTATCATACAAGTTATATGCATTGTAAACATATCACAGAAGATGTAGCATTGCCAGGTGGCAGGAGCAGATATTTACCTTGCAAAAAGCCTCTGGACAGAAGCAGCATGCACCATGGTTGAGAAGGAATTGCAGAGTGAGTTTGGGCCTCTTTTCCTTGTGAAAAGCATTTACAACCACTCCAGCAGCAAGCAGAAGTTCCACAAGCTTGTGCTCAGCTCTCCTGCCTGCAGGCATGGTGCAAGGGGCTAACATCTTGCTGGTCTGGAATCTCTGGGTCAGCACCGGCCTTTAGTAGGAAATGGCAAACTTCCAAAAGTGCTCCTTCGATTCCTTCTTTTGCTCCACATGCAGCACTCAGTGCAGTCTCACACACTCTCACACACACACACTTTCATACACACACTCTCATACACACTCATACACACACTTTCATACACACCCTCTCTCTCACACACACACTCTCACACACACCCTCTCACACACACACACTCACACACACACACACACACACACACACTCACTCACACACACTTTCATACACACTCTCACACACACTTTCATACACACCCTCTCTCACACACACACTCACTCTCACACACACACACACACTCACACACACACACACACACACACACTCTCAAACACACACTTTTTCACACACACTCACTCTCTCAAACACACTCTCTCTCAAACACACACACACACACTCTAATACACACTCACACTCACCCTTACACACACTTACTATCTCACACACACACACACTCTCTCTCTTACACACACACTCACTCTCTCTCACACACCAGGTAAGATCCCCCCACCCCCACCAAAAGTAGTGAGCACACAGATTATCTGCCTCAGCCTGACTGCCTCTAACCTCGCACACGGTGCTGGCTGATTTTTAGTGCTGAGCATGCTGTGACTGTGAGACAGACAGTCACAGACTGGACCAACTTCTATGTTCCTGGCTGCACGGACCTGCTACTTTCTGGCTCAGGACCTGTACTGCCCCCACATTAAGTGCGTAAGTCACGTAACTTACGCACAGGGGCCAGGGGGTGTACCGGAGCAGCTGTGGGACCAATGGGCATGCCGCACGCAGTGCAGAGTCCAGAGTTCTTCCTGTTTACATTGTGCCAGCACAGAAGAGCGCAATTTGTTTAAAAAAAAAACATTTTCCAGGAAAACGCGTTGTGAGCGTTTTTTCACGTGGCTTCATGGCAGGAGCGGCACTGGGAGTGAACAATTCAATGGAGGAGACATGAAAATCAGGTACATACTGTATATCATGTCAATGCTGGCAGCTGAAAGGGTTAAAGGTAATACTCTGCTGGCACTGAAAGTGTTAATAGGAAAGTCTGTTGGCATTGAATGGTTCATGGTAATACTCTTCTGGCACTCTGTTAAGTGTGTTAATGGCAATACTATGAGGAAGTCTGCTAGCACCGAAGGGTTAATAGCAATTCTCTGGAAAGGTGCTGGCACTGAAAGTATTAATAGTTAAGTCTGCTGGCACGAAAGGGTTAATGGTAATGTTCTGCTGGCACTGAAATTATTAATGCCAATATTCTTGGAAAAGCACTGAACATCTCAGATCTCACCAAATTTCCCTGTTCTACCCTACCCGGCTGGAGACAATTTCTGGGGAGAACACTGGTGCCACATACCACACATCCACTGAAACCTATCCTGTCCTTCCAATCAGTATTTCATTTGTGGCCAGTGTCGCTGCATTCATACAAAAGTATGTATACACACCTGCCTCACCTGGTACAGCTTGTGCCTCTTACCAACTAGTAAAGCGGTTCCACTATAAAGAACAGTCGCAGTAGACGCTGTCAGAAGCAGAAGGAGGAAACCCAGCTGTATTTTGACAGGCCAAGTTTTCTTTGTTTTTTTTGTTTGGGGGGCACACGTAGGTGGGAGGGCGCCTAGGGCACTAAAATGGCTAGAAACCGCCCTGCATTGATCCTTCCAGTGATTACAGATAACATTGTAACATTTAGAATGTTTGCTGAACATTCATCATTTGCATGACAAGCAATAGGTTAAATAAAAATGATTGTTACACAAGAACAGCCACATTAACAATCATTTATGTGAGCAGTTCTAAACCAACTTATTTATACAGTTTATTTAGTTGCTAAAAAAGCCTTCTATGAAAATTAAATTGGCCTTTGTTCGTAA
This sequence comes from Hymenochirus boettgeri, assembly GCA_019447015.1. Classification (NCBI taxonomy): domain Eukaryota; kingdom Metazoa; phylum Chordata; class Amphibia; order Anura; family Pipidae; genus Hymenochirus; species Hymenochirus boettgeri. Next base: position 94,353,793 of record CM033472.1, on the reverse strand, counting down.
GGCAATGAGTAATTTAAAATTCATGGCTGGGTATTGTCCATGCACCATTATTAGAGATGGGATCCGGGTCTGATCCAACACGGAAACCCTTTGTTCTGAAATCCAAATGTCCCGTCCAAAATGGATCATTCAGATTTCAGGACTTCGGAGCCTATTTTCTATAATTATCGAATGTTCAAGGATTATAGAAAATAGCATTAAATGTTCGATAATCCTTGAAAATACGCTCGGAAAATTAAAATTAGTTTCTGATCGTATTTTCGCGGATTATCGAACATCCGAGGCTATTTTCAAAACTAGCTAGATCGTTCGACAATTAACAAAAATGGGCTCTGAAGTCTCGAAAGTATGTTCCGTTTTCAGATTTTTGGATCTGGGGGATTTTCCCAAGATCCGTAAATTCAAAAACGGAAGAAACTTGACAGTTTCGCCCATCCCTAACCATTACAAGACATGTTTCTTTGTAGACTCTACACTAAAATAGAACATGGCAGCTTTTGTTAACTAATTGTTCAGAATTAGTGTATGGAAATTACCCAAGGCCTCAAAGTTTAATTTCTCTAGATTTCCTGTCCATTAATCAAGACAAAAGACAAAAATACACCAGGGAAGTATTTGTCAATTTGGAACTGTCATTTGTTTAGAACACTATTGGTAAGATTTATACACTGATTAATGCTATTTTAAAAGTTATTGACAAAAGCAAAGTGAACTTTTGATGTCCTGATTTATAGCCACGAATGTTATATACACAAACAAAAGAACTAGTATTTATAAAAAGGAGAGGTGAAATGAAGTAAAATATAAGGGTATGTGTGGTTTTCGACCTCCGCAATAAAACATTCGATTCAGTGGGGGAGGTGTGGTTGCTGTTTGTTTATTTTTTAAAGATAAGAATCAACAGAATAACGGCCAGAACTTGGCTGAGATCTGAGTACTGAGGTAAAAGCAATGAATCGCTAAAATGGGCCAACACTCTATACTAGAAATGTATTTTTAGATAAAAAGACCTGCTGCTCTGGGCAAGAGCATTATGACCTTTGTGTTCCAGTACAATGCAATTTGTTTACTCAACATGATCCAGAGGCTTGAAGAGTTTTTCCTGTAAGCTTTAGAGAACTTGATATAATGCAAGAATTTGGAAATTTTTTAATATATTTTCTGTGCAATAGGTGGGCAACCTGTCATTGCCTTGCTTGTAGGACCATTATTTTAGAAACTTGTAGCATTCTAATCATTAAGCTGTACCAATGTCAAGGAGGAGAGAGTCAGTTATTTGCATTTACAGAAATGGAATCTCTGCTAGCGTATAGTAAGTTGCAGAAAAAGCATGATAGCACTTTTTAAAGGATGCAAAGGAATATAGAGAAAGAACAATCCAGGTAATACTAAGGGAAATTAATAGACTCAGCACAATGAGAGAGAGAAAAGAAAATGACTGCATAAAGAAAAATAAAAAGAGAAAGAAAAAGGGGGGGAAAAGAGTAAAAGATGTGCAGGAACAGGGTAAAAATAGGGATACAGTAAGATGATATAGGAGAAGTAGAGGGGGAAAGGAATAAAGGATGATGGGGGGAAAGTAATAAAGGAGGAAAAGGGGAAAAGGGGAATAGTAATGATTTATGTTGCAGAAAGGAATGAATATACAAAAAAACCCCAAAAAACAACACTTGTAAACAGGGCACTGCTAAGTAAAATATTCAGGTGCCTAACAAACTAAGCGGGAGATGCAATATATTTAGCTATCGCAACCTACTTGCACTTGTTTTCGCAATGTATTAACCAGTTTGCGACCATACATACATAATACATACATAATACATTGCGAAAATGCTAGAGGTAAGTTGTGACCTTTTGCTCATATTTTAAAGACACCATTGAAGAGGCATTAATTGTTGCGCAAAAAAACTAGCACAAAATCCGGCGCAAAATTTATTGCATGGCTTTGCGCTGCGCAAAGAAAAAAACATTTGCAACATGGTGCAGGCAGTGCAAAACCTGTGATTTTAGCGCTTATTTTCTCATTAGCGCGGTATATTGCATCTTCCTGTAAATCTCCTTAAAGCATAACAGAAGAAAGAAAAGAGAGAAGTTTGAGGCACACTAACATAGTTAAATGAATACAATCCCATTATTTATAAGCACTATGGGGACACAACATATTAATATAATTTAAAAGCATATACCCTATTAGAGAGAGGTGCTAGCTGAAGGACCTAAAAGGCAATACATGTATGTAACTAGGTTACAGCTGTAAAAAAAAGTCATATATACATAGGGACAATAGGCTAAGGCAGATAAATCTTGAACATAGTAATAAACAATCCTATACTTGTCTCACTTGGTACATTCTAGTTGTGCAGCATAAACCCAATAGTCATTGTTCAAGGTAAAGTCAGGTAGTCCTATCAGCAATTAGTCACCCATACTCAAGACCGGCTCCGCTTGATGTGTTTTGCCCCGTCAAAAGGCTTTCTCAAAAGCGATAATAATGGCTGTTTACAATGTCTCTTTATAGTCCAACTGTGCAGCTGCATCATCACACAATTACATCATTGCATAATGCGCAGCCGACTTGCTACATAGCTTGCTGCACAGCATGATCACGTTGTCGTCCATTATACAATATGGCAAATACCCCAGCTGTCACAAAAGGCAAACAGTCATAACACAACTGGGAATGTCGGCCACTCGGTCCAAATCATCCTGTTCCTCCAGTATTCACCAGGGTAAGTCATCAATATCATATAAATATTACAAAAAGTAATAAATAAAAAGAATGAATACACTTGGAAAAGATAAGTGCTGAAGGATGTTAAATAGCAAAAATGTAATAAATTAAAGACAAGTGGTAAAATGAGAATAAAAAAACGAGGGAATTGGAAGATAAAGGATAAAGAGAGAAAAAAATATGTGAAGAAAGAAGCAGGTTATAAAATGTAAATGTATCTATAAATAAAAATAGGATTATAAATACAGTATCTCACAAAAGCGAGTACACCCCCATGGGACAATAGTGAAGATATTATGCTTTGATACAGTGTAATCAGCGTGCAGCTTGTATAACAGTGTAAATGGGCTGTTCCTTTAAAATAACACAAAATAACACACCCCTAAGTGAAATATTTCCCAATTGTGCTTAATTAGACATTTTTCCTCCATGGTGTCATGTGATATGTTAATGTTACAAGGTCTCAGGTGTGAGTAGTAGCAGGTGTGTTAAATTTGGTGTTATCGCTCTAACACTCTCTCATACTGGTTACTGGGAGTTGACCATGGCACCTCACTTAAAGGATAAGTGCACTGTAAAATCAAGTTATGTTCATTTGGAAGCTGCAGCTTTAAAAATACTGTTGCCATATTTATTTTCCTATGCCCCTCCAGAGCCTAGCTTTGTGCCTTGGAAGTTGCTGACATCTTGTTACTGGTTTGCTGAATGTTAAGCTCCACCCCTCTGAGATTTCCTCTGCTTTCTCCTGCTTGAGCCTACAAAGGCTCTGGAGGGGCATAGGTAAAAAAAAAATGGCAACAGTATTTTTAAAGCTGCAGCTTCCAAATGAACATAACTTGATTTTACAGTGCACTTATCCTTTAAAGAAATCTCTGAGGATCTAAAAAAAGAATTGATGCTCTACATAAAGATGGCCTAGTCATTAAGAAGACCCTGAAACTGAGCTTCAGTATGGTGGCCAAGACCATACAGAGGTTTAACAGGACAGGTTCCAATCAGAACAGACCCCGCCATGGACAACTAAACATGCTCTGCGTCAAATCCAGAGGTAGTCTTTTGCAAATCGACGTATGAGTGCTGCCACTATTGCTTCAGAAGTTAGAGGTGGAAGGTTAGCCTATAATGATTATACCATTGGTCTGTATGGCTGTTGTCCCAGATTAAAGCCTCTTCTATAATGATGCACAAAAAACCCTGCAAACAGCAGACTAAGGGGCATATTTATAGTCTGTTATTTTCGGACTTAAATTACCACTGCACATTGCCACAAAAAATAGTTATTACCGGCATTATCATTATTGTGCCGATGTGTAGTATAGTGGCGATGTAGTATCGCAACGAAGGTCTCAAATCGCGATGTACAAGGCAGGGGTCTGGGAGGGGCTGCTGGGAAGGGGTTGTGTCACAGGTGGTCACATTCATCTCCCATTCATCTCCCACCCTGCCCTCCCCCAGTAGCCCCTCCCATCCCCCTTCCCCATACACAGGTACTTCACCCGTGAGGGTGAGTACGCTGGAGGACTCTTGTTCCTTTTAATTCCAGGGATGCCCAGGTATTAGAGCTACTGCTGCTACACTAACTTTGGCTGCTATATTAGAGCTACTGAGGATTGAGTATTTTTGAATTTTTTACACATGTTTTAAATGTAATTGTTATATTCATATTGTTCACATGGCCTTGTGGTAGATAAAGAGGCTTAGCAACATAAGCCCTGAAGTGAAACATATGGTCTATCCCAAACCAAGAGAAGACAAGATTTAATCAACATGCAATCTTCAAAGCAGCTACAACAATTAGAGAATCACACCTGTGGGGGACAACTGGATTTTACAACAGTGATTGTTAAATACCCCAAGTAATCAACATGCAATCTTCAAAGGAGCTACAACAATAGGTCCAGAGTATAAACAGGATGCACCATACATGTTCAAAGCAACTACAACAAAAGAGAACCACACCTGTGGAGCGACAAATGGACTTTACAATAGTGATTATCCATATGAATGAAAATACCATGGATGGCTTTCTCCGCCCTGGAAGCAGTCAAACGAGTGTGGTCCAACATTTATTGGGAATATAATACTGCCACCCTCAGGTGATATCAACTATCCATTCCTGGACGTATACTGACCCCTACAGGATGGTACAAAGTATGGTACTAGGAGGAGTCTAGTATAACATCGACTTGATTGGCTGGGACTTTCTTCAGGGTGTGTCTATCCTTAAGTAGAGGTGGAGTTTGGGTTATGAATGAGAGTGAATGTGTCCAATTTGGTATATAAGGGAACCCCCAAAAGACCTCAGAAGGGAGTTCTTTTTACTCTTTGTAACTTCCTATTAGCTAGACACTATAACATCTTGGAGCTTTACCATTTCTTTGTTACCTTTATCTTTATTTTCTTTCTTACTTAATAAACCTTTGAAAAATCTTTAGGCCTTGCATTTCTCTTTAACAAAGTAGTTTAAGGCTCATCTCAACGGATCCAACAGTAATAAAGATGAGTTGACACAATAGGACCTATTTGTAAGCGCACGGTATCACAATTTAGCCACAGTCGTATATTTACACAGAACGTTTGTTAATTACCGAAAATTTGGTGATAGAATAATGTACAGTAGTAAATTACTGCAAGAGTGTTCTATGGGGATCGTAAATCGCTGTCTGACCACTGTGTATACCTCCCCCCACTTGTATCTGTTGTCTATACCACGAAAAGCTTTTCAGAGCAGGGATTACAATCCTGATGTGTCAAGACACACCACACTTACTGTATATCTAATCATCCATATGTCTTAATTTAAGAATGATAATTCATTTTCTGTTTAATTTATTGGTTTAATTGCTTGCACTTATTTCCTTGTTTGTATACTCTTTATTTAATAATGTACAGCACTGCATACCCTAGTGGCACTTTTCTAAATACAATTATACATACATACATACATGCCCTAATTCTTTTACACCTAGACTATTGCAACTTTCTTATTACTTGTCTACATGCGTCCCACTTCACGTTATTGTTCTTTTCAATACTTAACTTTGCTACATGCATTTACTCGCTCTAATAAACAGGATATTAAATCTCACCGGTGCTAGACCACTACCTGGCTCCTCAATAAACAATGTATTGTTTATGAAATCTGTTAACATTTAAATCCACTGGGATCACTGAAACATTGGAATCCGCACTGACCGAGATCACACAAGACGCTCCACCATGAGGTTTGCAATTAAAAGCCTTTATTGTCTGGACGCCTTACACGTTTCGGACACACCCGTCCTTAATCATAGGCACAGGAACATTTAAATCCATTTGCTTTTCTTCTCCTCCTTATATTTATTCTTTAGTATCCCTATACGTCCCTGCCTATACCCTGTGTCCATCAAATATCCTGTGCAGACAATCCACTTACACTACGTCCTCCAACCTTTAACCTTTTTCTCTTGTGCGTCCCATTCAATGGAATTTAATTCCCCTCTCTCTTTGCCTTTTAAACTTCAGTAAGTTTAAATAGAATTCTGTTTATAAAAAAGGTCTTAGAAATGAAAATAATGTATCGAATGGCTGCTAAACTTATAAGGGTAATGAATGGGCTTGTCTATGCAAAAAGATTGGACAGGTTGGGGCTTTTTACACTGAAGAAGAGTTGATGTATGAGGATATTATTACTTTATACATTTATACAAAACATTAATGGGCTGGGTTGCAGCCATGAGTCATGGTGATATCATGGACAATGGCTTTGGCTTTGTCTTTGTCTTTTTAAAGAGACAGTTCACCCAAATAATTTAATCAAAATTATAATTTTAATGAAGATGGGCGCACTTGTTCCCATATTGCTACCTAAATCCAGATCTAACTACTTACCGAACTGCAATTCTGCATTGCTGTTGTGTCGGTCCTGACAGTTTCCCAAGTCCCTTCTTCTTCTCACTCTTGTGCGCTTGTGCAACTTTGCCAAGGTAGTCACGCTTGCGCACAAGGTTGAAAGGGGTAGCATAGGGGAGAGACAGGGTGGACTTTCTTTTTAAGGGTGTTTAGGAGCATTGCAGGGAAAGGTAAGCATTTTGAGTTTTTTCCCTACCAATAATGTAGCCATTCTATAACAAATTCTACGTGAAAATTCTTTAAAATAGTGCAGCACTTTATTCTGTCTAACATTTGTAATATATCGATTACACCCATTTATTTTAGATACATTTATACATGTAGTTTAGAGGAATTAATGTAAGGGTAATCCTAAATTGACGATGTGGACCTAAACCATTCTAGACTTGTCTCTCACTAGTTCTACTCTGCAGGGATCCCATTTTCCTGTTAACCCAGACTGTAAAATAGGGGAGGGTGTAGGCTGAATTATAAGCTGATCTTTGACAGCCTGGTATATCTAGTGATTAAGGTCCTCATCCTGGGTACCATAAGCGACGGGGAGTGATTTTAAAGTTTGCAATTGCATTTTAAGGTTGACTTTGGAAACTTTAAAAAGGCTGCAATGCAAATGCATAATGACTGCAAATTACATTATTACTAGCTATTGATGATGATGATTATTAATGTCTATTTTCTCCATCTTTCCTTTAGATGGACTATGTAACACCCCCCCCCCCCCCCCCCCCCCCCCCCCCCACTCACACACCAACCCCGCCTCCAATGGATCTTATATCAGTCTTGTAAGGATTTGTCACTAATTTTGTGTGGCCTCTAGGGGTTGAAACATTTTTAGAATTAGAGCAGTTCCCCAAATGTATGAAATGTAAATTCAAACCAATAGGGCTGCAATACAATAATTGTTGTAGTTATTACTGCATATTGGGATAGAAGAAGGAGAGTGTCCCCCCATAAATTTTGTACCAGAAACATGCAATATCATTAATTACAGTAGTTGAATTTTATTGGGTTAGTTTGCAATAAATAATATATTTACAATGCAGGAAGGAAAAAACCTAGGATTGAAAAGGTGGGAAAATGTCTATTGTCAATGATTATTGGAACAACAATATTGCAAAGTGTATGTGTTCCTTAAGGCAATACTTAATAGAAATACATCCCCAACTTTTGGATTTAATACAGACACAATGAATGCTAAATCTCTATTATGTAAAAGTACTTATAGGGATCATGAATGAAATTATCAGTTGATCCAGTGATTTGGAAGCTACTGCGTTTGCTTAAACAAATATTTTCAGATCCTCTATTTAACAAAATAGTCATATATACTACATTTAACTTCTATTGACTGAAGGTTCAACATTACAGCAAGCAAATCATTGATTTTTGCCTCCAGAGGTTATTTTCTAGTTTGAAGGATGGAGGAGTTTTCTGTCATCTCAGCAGAACCTAAAGATTTACTGAAATCCATGTCTTAATTCTGTTTCATCCATGATACTTCCTATGAAGTGTATCTCTTACTTTTTACGGATGGATTTGCAAAACATTAACCTATTTTATAAGCTTTCAAGTCTTCACTAAACATTAAAAACAAACTTTGTGAGGTAATAAATATCTCTAGCTCTAGTTCAAGTTTTTTTTAGAAATACATTTAACAAATAGGCTCAACTGGTGATTGGACTGCTGAGAATATTAACTGTAACATACCATCCTAAAATGTAGAAAAATGCAATTCTTTCTAAATGTGCTTTAAAGGGGAAGTGCAAATGCATATGCTTTTAAGAAAAAAAAGAGCATAAATTTTCAATCCAAATGACCTTAACCTGCCCAGTCAACATATTGTCTGTGTAAAAATAAATGCAACTGAAATAGGACCCCTAATAGAGACTGTTATGGTTTTGCCCTTGACCCAGCGCCTGGGTTGATTCACTTGCTCAGTAGAGATCTGACCCAGTGCCTGGGTTGATTCACTTGCTCAGTAGAGATCTGAGCATATTTGACCAATCAAACAGCCAGTCAGGAGAAATTACTGTTAGGAACATTCCAAGGAAGTGTTGCATCCTGGGAAGAGAAGGAATGTTGGAACCTGAAATGGCAGCTCACTAATGTCAACAGCAGGTAGCAGCAAAGGGTATTAAATCAACTGATTTTTCTAAACGGGAGAGAATATGTAGAATAGCTAGGTATGCATAATACAAACCAATTTTTTTAAAATATTGGTATTTTCCGCTGAACTTTCCCTTTAAATTCCAAGATCTACCTCCCAAATCTAGAAGGTTTTAAAATCTTACTAGAAACAAATAAAGCCTAAACAGATTAATAATAAATACCTTATATTTTCAGCAAATCATTATTTTGGGAGGTAATGGGAGTCTTACCTCCCATTCTTCTATTCATCCATCAGTAGCAGGCAGGGAACCCAGCAAACTTACCCGTGATCACACTATTCCACTGCTTCCTCTCATAGGTCATCGACTACATCCACACTTGCTTGCATTGTACTTTCATGCATGTATAATACAAGGGAGCATGGCTGATGCCAATAGAACTCTCATAAATCGAATGATGAAATGATAGACCATTCCCCAGGTCCCTGAGACATTTACACTACATTACTATTGATATTTATACCTTAAATTTAATTGTAACTTTCAGATTTCTTAACTTCCATTGACTTCTTTAGGTCCTTTTTTAGATTTTCGAATTTTAGAGAAATATCTTGAAAATCTATTTTCAAAACAAAACTCGCTGGTTTTGAACATCTCTACTTAAGTTCCTCAGCAATTACATCTAAAATTCTAGACTAGACTCTCATTGATTAAAAGAATATCCTAGTTGGCTCAGATTTTTATTTATGAATACTCCTTGGCAAGATAAATTTTCTGAAAATGTTTAGATTATCTATTTCTTTTTTTTCCTTTTCTTTTATTTCTATTGAATTATGCTTCTCCACATTCATTCAGCAGAGAATATTTTTATTAATAGCTTTAGGATATTAAGATATACCACTTTAAGTGGCCGGTAATTTATAGAAGTCCTTGGAGAGGAAATGGCGACTTGCCAAAATCTAAAAGTCTAACTGTATTGTGTAAACAAACCAATAATATGAATTATTTGATTTATTTAGTCCTGGCAATAAAAACTTATTTGAAAAGAAGTGAATCCCAGCTAAACTAATAAAATGTGTATTTCTCTTGAGAGTGAAAGTCATTAAACAGAAATCATCATTTAAAATGCATGGATTGGATTTAGTGATTTCTTTTGTTCATTCCTGCTGAGGGAATTCAACATGTTTACAGATTAGTTAGCTCATCTTTATCAAGCTAATTGTATACCATATTAGGCAGAAAAAAGGTCCTAACAGTGAAAATCCTTGCACCTGGCAGCCTTTATTTATTCACCCTAATCCCAGTCTAGATGGTAAGACTAAAAGTTATAGACTATATATTAATTATTTTCATTTCAATAAATATCACTCTTTCTCTTAATTAGGGCACAACATTATTTTATTCCTTCAATTTTTTCATTTATTATTGATATAATATTTATGCAGATTAGCTAAAGAGCATACGTTATTAAACAGAATATTTACTATAATAGATATTTCTTTTTCATTACATATTATAATTAGAGATGGACACAAAACCGAACTCGAACCTGAGTTTGAGCTGAACTTTATGAGTTTTTAAAAACTCGAACTATTCAAACTAGTTTGGGATCGAGCTAGTTAATTTTTCCGGACTCGCGGCTGTATTTTCAATAATTATTGTAAAATCGATAATTAACAAATTTACGGACCGCTCACTAACCCTAGAATGTATCGTTCGCTAACCCTCGAATGTAGCCTTCGATTTTCGGTAGTAAACACAATTTTTTTAATTACCCGTTTTTTCATGCCATTACTACTGTGGGAAAAGGCTATGGTGTGTTCCTAATTTATATAAATGCAGAAAACTGTCCAGGGGTTGAATATTTATTTCAAAACTTGTAAACTGTTTCATCAAATTACCAGAATTTTTTTTATAAAAGAAAACAGCAAAAAGTCTGGAGTAAAAAAAAAAATACCCCTAAGCTGGTGAATAATTTATATGTTTGCGAGGTAATACGAAACATAGGTCACCATACATCCTAAATGTATAATGCACTAATATTATTTCTTACTTGTTTATACGACACGGAACTAACATGGTGAACTTTTACCATAAAGTCAAAAAAGGAGAAACTAAGCTAAAACTAAAGAATTTCCTGAGATGGATTTCTGTGTGCCACGGAGATAGCTGGTCTTCACGATAGGTTATACATTTTTTGTTTACCCAGTGTATCAATAGCAGGATGTTCTGGGTGTGTAATTTTGAAATTTTCCTCAGCAAATGAAACAATTTCTTCTCTACTGTTTGAACCACTCTGTTTCTGGTGAATTGTCTTTGTTTTTTATACTGCTTGGTTACCAGTTACGTTAAAAACAATTACAGAAAGGTTTTCATGACTCCTTAAGAGGACACGATACTATAAAAATTACTCATCTAATCTCATATTGGAATTCATGTAAGTAGCACATACTTCTGAGGTGTGTTCGTTTGTCAATCCACGCCAACCATTTTGTTTAGGAGCGTATCCCCCTGCCTCCCTTTTAACCACTCCTACTTCCATACTGACCTGCCTTTTTCTACCCACAAACCCAACTGTCAAGCCTGCACACAGCAACACATTGCCAACTGTCAAACAATCTGTCACCAGGTTCCATGCTAACATGTAAAACTACTCACCGAAGAAGTTTTTGATTGAACAGCTGATATAAAATTGTAGAACTGGACTAATAGGGGAGCAGGTCAATAGAACAATGTGATACATGAGTGGTTGGGAATAATGAGTACTAGTTTCTGTTATGGTCAATTTAAAAAACTATTTTTTCGGTAACAAGATGCCCATTAACTGCTCTGACTGGAGACTCGCATCGTGAATTAAAGTATGAATCTGGGACCCGCACAAGGAAACTTAAAACTGCAAAAGTTTCATATAGATTAATTTTACAATGACTATCTCCCAAGAGGTGCCATGCGAGTGCATTTTAAACAAACTGACAATATGTTAGTGGGGCAGAGAGAGCGTCATGACCGCTGTGTGGTTGTTTCCTTAAACCAATTGCATGAACTGGGAGTAGAGCCTCTCTATATATGTGATAAGTCTTGCCAGGATCAGGGATCCACATAGCCTAGAACTTGCGTGCTGATTGCCTGTGAACCGGGTCCATTGACTGTTTAAGACTTTATCAGGGGTAAGAAGGAAGATAAAAAGAGGACGTTTCACAAGGCCGCAGGTAGCAGATTTTGGTTTTAACTTGGCCGGAGAAAACAAAGTTTACGATTCCATCCGACCAGGGCCCTAGAAGTTGGTAATTTAAAGTTGTCATTTATGTTGAGATTATAAATGGGAAGAACTTTATGTTGGAGTCCGAGCTGATGGAGACAAATCCTGTGGCAAAGAATCTGATGTTTTGAAGTGCAGTTATGCCATCTGTGGACCATTCAAGCTTTGGCTACAATAGGGATGTAAGGATGCTAGGCATTTTTGAACACAATTCCATAGAATAGTGTCATAAAAGCTGTGGTCTACCGTTTCACCCAACAAATTTTAACAATCATCAAGCAGCCGGGTTTGTTTCCTGAAGATGAGATCTTTATGTTTTTGCTCCTTTAAAATATTTGAACTGTGATTGTCAAACAAATAACTGCACGATTCACTTGTAATGAAAGACATTAAAAAAAAGGGCATCATACTGAAAATAGGTTATTGTTAATTGTACCACTAACAGGACTATAAACCCAACCACCACTTGTATCCTCTTTGGTTTGTTTATTTTCCTCCCCACCTATTTCTTTAGATAAGCGACAACCTAAAACAAGTTCGCTTGCTCTCAAAACTTGTTCTTGGACTTCGGATTGGTTCTTTTTCCTGTGATATTTGACTGGTGTGGATGATAAAGATTTGCAGTTGGGAATGGCTGTATCTGGTGGATTGGCAAGTCAGGTCGGGAATGGAAGTGAGTGGTTCAAGAACAGGGGAGGGGGGATACTGCTCCTACGACAAAATGTGTGCTGGAGTTGAGGCTATGACAGTCATAACACATGAAATCACGAGTAATTAGCGTAAACTACGTAATATCATATATTCAGATTAAGAGAGCACTTATTTTTACAGTTGTTGTCCTTTTTAAAAGCAAAATAGAAATCTTACTAGGAGCAGTTAAGCCCGTTAAATAGACGGGTTGCTAGACTCCTCCATCTTTCCTCTCGTCTCTCTCTCTCTCTCTCTCCTCCTCTCAAATCTCTCTCGTCATTGTACGGGGCTGATTTGTCTCTGATTTGAAATATTTGGAGGTTGATACATTAAGAATAATCTGGCAGTGTTTTAACAATTATATTAATGCTACTTTAACTTCTTAATTTAGCAAGAAAGTTCAAACAATATAACTGCCACGTAAATAATACATTTGTTCTGCATGCAAATCTAAAATTTTCAGCTTCTAAATCTGGAAATTACACACCCATTTTAGTATTCTTTGTCTTTAACAAGTAAAATGGAATTGAGGAATAATCAGTAATGGTTATCTGCCTTCCCATTTAAAAAAAACAAATGATGCTCACCATCCTGAAACAAGGCCTGTATTAATCATTGTCAGTTATTCAGGTTGAAATCCCGGCGTTAGCCTCAGTCAAGCGAAGCCACAATAAAACTTCAGCTCAAAAATGCTCTCATTCATAATAATATGGTAAATCGTAGTCTTTTATTATTTTTTTCAAAACGTACAATTTTTTTTCTTCTATTATGGAAGTTTAAACGGTAATTCCATTTTTCTTTTCATTGCCCTATTTGATATTATACAGGAAATGACTTCCAACATCTAATTTAAAATTTGTTGTATATCTCTTTTAGAAGGGATAAATGCAGCAAACCATTCTGTTATATGCATATTTACAATACCTATTACTTTATATTGCTTTAAATTAAAGCAACTTTTCCTTAGATAATTATCCAATTTTAGTAAGGTACAGGGTAGGAACAGGTGCCTGTTATATATTTCTTCATCTCTATGATCCTTGTAATTGGTTTCTCTTATAACTCTGTGGTCCAAATGCGGATGCAGAGCCGGATTAAGATCGAAATGGGGCCCAAGGCACAGTCGATTTTTTGCCCCTGCAAGTTCCATTCACAAATATCAGTATTGTAACTGTCATTTATTGTAAAGTAAAGAATGTAAAGTATTTTGTAATATTTATTAAATCATTTAACAACCCTAAATAACATACCACAATAAATAGCATAACTAAAACTTAAAATTATAAAATGTAATGTACTTTTAGTGCTATGTAACTGTATTTATAGCAGTTTCTTTTAAATAGTGCAAGCTCCTTAACTTACTACCTACATTCTCTCTATTACACTGTCTGATAATAGATATGTAGGTAAATACAACACAACATTGAAAACATAAAAAAAAAATAACAACAATATCCTATATAATAAACCCTAAGTGGTGCGTCCTTTGTCCGTGTGTGTGTGGCTCACTGCAGTTCCATGGACTTACAACTAGAGGGGAGTCTCTGCAGTTCCTATTGACTCACCACTAGAGGGAGAGCCTCTGCAGTTCCTATTGACTCACCTAGAGGGAGAAACACAGGAAACACACGGAGGGAGAACAGCAATTAAACGACTGCAGGTAGGTTGCTTGGGCACAGAGGGGCCACTTGGATTTGGGACAGAGGGCCCCCTGGATTGGGACGAGGGGGGGCTTGGATTTGGTACAAGAGGGAGCCCTAGATTTGGGACAGAGGGGGGGGGTGGATTTGGGACAGAGGGGGGCCTCTGGATTTGGGACAGAGGCCCTGCCTTGGACAGAGGGACTCTGGCCTTGGGACACTAAGAGGGTACTCTGGCCTTGGGACAATGGAGAGGACTATGGCCTTTGGACACTAAGGGGGCACTCTGGCGGCTTCTAAGCGCCTGTATTGTACGGGCTTATGTCTAGTAACAAATATAAATATTTGACTACAAAATAAGCAACTTATTTTAAATAAGTGCAAATTCTTATCTTACTAGCCTACAATTATATCACACAGTCGGATTAGGTATGTAGGGACCATACTGTAAGTTTTACCTGTTCTGTAGACTGGGAGAAGTCAGGACCAATGAGAAGGACTCCACAAAGAGTTTAGGGCGGTAGGCACAGTAAACTGGCGAAGAAACCCAATAGAGTCCAGAAACAGAGCAAACGAGACCTTGGCACAAAAGTCCCAACGGCACAGGCAGGCGGTAAAACCAGGAACAGTAAAGCTGGCAACCAACTGGAAAAAGAGAACAGGCAAAAAGGGCAGGAAACCAGGAAATTATAATAACAGAGAACCCAGCACAGCTTCAACACCAGCATTGCTATTTTTGGGCACTAAATGCAGGATCCAGCGTTTTTTTAAAGGTTCACGATGACGTGCACTCCAATAATGTCACACGCCCTGCGCAATGATTTCGGACGTCGGCACACTATCTAGGTTCACTTACACTGCGCAATGACGCCGTGGCCCTGGGCGCTGCCATCTTGAGCATCCCAATGGAAGGTAAATTCCTGACAAATACAACATTGAAACAGTTCAAACAAAACAAATCTTTCTTTAAGGGCAAGTAGTGCAAAGTAGGCGAATAAAGATACCTGAAGATGATGCTCTGAAATATATGGATACTAAGACATGGGCACATATATCTTAGCTTTACGTTGTTTTTTTTTTGTATTTTGGCCTTTATAACGTATCAACAATGTCATCAAAGCGTTACGTAAATCCTTCAGTGACAAGGTGATCATTGTAAATATTTCAAAACAATTATTGAGAATTCATAAGCTTCATTATGTTTCCTGAGGTGAACCAAAGACTGTCTATTATTACATTTGAAAATGATTAAGATAACATTTTTCTCTGGGTAAACCTTGTTCATCAGTTTTTTGGATCTCGTGGAATGTTTGTCTTTTTCCTTTCAACTTTTTTTTCCTCCAGAATACACCTGATCAGATGTTTAATTCCTTGGCTTCAGTTTTCTAGGCGTCAAAGGAATCTCTAATTTTTTTTAACATAACAATTAAAAGATCTGTACAAAATACAACTTCATTTAGACAGATCTGTGTACTCTGACGTTTACTAGTGTATGCAGTCTGTCAAGTATGTTTTCCCAAGTATGTTTTCCATGCTACGGTCTCAAATTATTTAAATGAATGGATAGGGTATAAAAGTTTAACTAGATAGATAGTATGTCTTTATTCAACCTCCAATACTTCCTTACTTCACTGCACAAGAGATTAAATAGATTAAAACCAACAGTAGGGCCTTATAGCATACTGTTGGTTTTCAATCTAATTAAAGGTTTTTCCATTCCCAAAAGTGACTACCTTTTTAGTTCATGTAGAAGATGCATTCTTGTGGTGATAATAATGCTTGAGGCATATAAAATTGTTGCAAGGTGTGTGTACTATTTCTGAAAATGTTTAAAATGGCATGTTTTCCCCCCTTAACATGGCTATTGCATCTCCTTGGAGGTGTCAGCTCCCATAATCCACTTAGCTGGGTGACACCCAGTAATGTTCATTGCTGCACACTTCACAAATTGATGTACTTACAATCACACAATGAAGATGCAGCCTTCTTCCCATAATCTGACAGTTAAAATCTATAACAGCACAGAGGCCCACCTCGTTATCCACAGATCAGTCTACAGCAAATTCTGCCTCTTTAGACACAGAACAGTGTTGAAAACACGGTTTTAAGATTTAACAGTGTTAATCTCTGTTTTTCCCCACAGATTCCTTTGCATTTCATACAAAAATATTCTTAAAAAATAATTTAGATTTACTTACTACACTTATGCTACTTACAGCCGTTATACTCCGCGGCATCTCCTCCAGCTCCTGTTTTGGAGAAATCGCAAACAGGGGCCGGCTGCCACATTTGTGATTGGCTGAGAGGCTACCTCACTCGTGTGAATGGCGAGAGGCAGCCATCACGATGCAGCTGCTTTCAATGGAAAACATTGCGGTAGAGAAAGGGCTTGTATAGATCTAAACTTTTTGAAGAAATATTTCGAAGTTTGGGGAGGGCAGGGAGTACAATCCTTAGCTAAAAAATTTCACGCCTAGGTGTCATGGCTGCAGATGGATGGATCCGGATGGTGAGGGTGGGGTAGGGTAGTGGGGGGGGGAGGGCTCCCTGCCACGTCACAGTCCTTGTTGAGGTTAGGGAAATACAGGGACCGGGAGACTCACTGACAGCTTCTACTTCTCCCTTTCCTGGACTTTGAAAAGGCATTGCAGAGGACCACTACCCAGTGGGGCACATTATGGGGTTAATTTTGCATGCTCCCCCATAACAGATCACACAAGCACACATGCAATGTGGCCACCTACATTTACATGCACTGCCCTCGTATTTTCCCATGCTAACAGATCGCCAGTGCAATGTTAGCGACTGAGAAAATAGAGGGCCCTTAAATTTGAGCTCTGTGTTTTGTTTAATCCCAGTCCATGCTGCATGGCTGCATACCTGTAATTCCATGCTTTTTTATATGCTGTGTGCTCATGCTGTAGCCTATAAATCACCAGCTTTGACACCATGAAGTATTTCTGGAACTCGCTTTCAGATTAACACAAAGACATTCTTGTTGAAGGATACTTTATTAATATGCCAAATTTTATATATATATATATAATATATATATATATAATTAGATAGAACAAAGAAAACTCGGAGCACTCGCAGAACTTACTTCACACATAACTTTTATTTAACAGAATCAACGCGTTTCGGCCATTGTGCTTACGGCCATCGTCAGGATTCCTGACGACGGCCGTAACACAATGGCCGAAGCGTTGATTCTCTGTTAAATAAAAGTTTATGTACCGTGAGTAAGTCCTGCGAGTGCTCCGAGTTTCGTTTGTTCTACATATGTCTATAAGGATGCACCGAGGGGCTGCTTACAGAGGGGAGTGCTGAGGACTATCCACGCATATTTATATATATATATTATATATCTAAACTTGTTACTGCCTAGTGGGCACCACATTATTTATTGCATAACAAAATAAACAGGTGCATCTGTTACTGCACTGTGACAGGATGCCTGTTCTTCTCCCTACATCTCCCTGTCCAGCTGTTACTTGCTGTGTTGAGATCTGCTCTCCTTGTTCAGCTTAACCTGCAACATTGTATCTGTACAGAGCCTGAACTCCACACACTCTACATAGCAACAATGTTGCAATTTGCAAATGACCCGAAGGTGAAGGAAGGAGGGGGAAGAATGAGCTCAGCTAATAGGACTGAGGAGAACAGATCTAAAATGCCTGGTAAAAGCAGCTGCAGACTTTATAAAAGTGGCCCCTGTGACTATAGCCATGAGATCCCTATCCCTGCCTCTTTCTTACTTTCAGCCAACTCTCCAATTCGAAACTTAGAGTGGGTGAGGAGTAACGGGGTGACCCTAGGGTTTTTTGGCACCTGAAAAACTTCCGAATGGCGCCCATAGGCGGGTGTGGCGCACACAGCAAGCGGGCGTGGCTTGTGTGTGGGTGTGGCTTTGTATGTGGGTGGTGGCTTCTTGTGCGGGGTGTGGCAATACTTGATTATTTTAGATTTGAATACCATCTTATAAGTTTTCATTTGTTTATGACGCATAAAAAACATGGTAGTACAATACATTAGAATCCCTACCAACTTAATGTAAATAAAATATGTTGGCCAAATCATTTCAATGATAAAGAAACCTATACTATTTTTGAGAGGGGACCCTATTAGGGTTTATAATATGGAGCTTGGGGGTTCTCTGGATAGAGGTGTTTACATTGGGATTCTAAAGGAGGAACAAGTGAAGGTCCTAATGAAAGATAATCCTATCACCCCCATCTTTCACCATCTCCCCAACTAACACAAGTCCCAAATAAAACCAGAGGGTAGACCCATTGTAGCCAGCATTGGCTCCCTCTTGGAAGTTTATCAGATTGGTTGGATTCCCTACCCAACCATGATGAAATCATTGTCTCTTATCTGGAGAGATACGACATGTGCTCATGTGCTTCTGAAATTGGAGTCTTTCAAATGGGAACCCCATTTTATTTACTACAAATATAGTCAGGATTATACAAAATCTGTGAATTATCCTCAAAAACCTACCTATTTTACTGGCAGATCAGCGACTACAGAATGTCTTTCTAAATGTGATATCATTTGTCTCTAAAAAACCTCTACTCTGGGGAGTTTGTCTCCCGCCTAGTTAATGATCCTTTAAAGCAGAGTCCCTAAAACACTTGGCTCACTCTTCCTGGAATATAGGTTTGTGTGTTAGTAGGTACAGAACCAGTCAGGTAATTGAGACAGGTTCTGGATTTTCATCTACATCTACGGGTAAAACCTATACCAATAAGTGTTTTTGCAAATTGTGGTACTAAAAGTAATCTATGTTAGAATGTAAGAAATGTCATGTGCAATATGTTGTCACGAGAAGAAACTCTCGCAGTCGTATTGTGAACATATTAGGGCCATACAATCTTCTGATCCGCCACTCCTCTGGGGAGACATTTCATACCTATCAGGGTATATAATTTTAGACCTAGGTGTTAAGGTCATCGAAAAAATTCCTATCCCCGCAGGGGTGGGGACTGGATCAGACTTTTGGTACCTAGGGAGATTTACTGCATATTCCATTTGGACACCAGGTCCCCAGGGACACAATGCAAGATGGGATATTTACTTTTTTATTAAACAATATGGATTTTCCGGTATGCATATATATATTAATATATATATATATATATATATATATATATTTATAACTTGTATATCCTTTTGTATCAGTAGGGGCACTGTGTTTACATAAGCCATTTTATAGTGTGTTCTGTCTCTTTAAAGCTAAAGTGGGCAGGGCGAATTATACCCATAATATGACCGTGACCATTGCTCCTGTTTATGCCTGTGATGAAATGCGCTTGCCCGAAACGCGTCGGCTGTTATGCCTCTATGCTGACTTTTAACTTGATTCAATAAAGTAAATTTTCTTTTATCTGGAAGAGTTGAAGGTGCAGAGCATCTTTTCCTATTTCAATCATTTGTAAGCCTGCCACCACCTCAAGCTACTTCTTGCTTAAATATCCAACGTATCTGGATGGTGCAAACATTACCATTGATAAGGACAGAAGGTGTCAGAACCTAACTGTAGGATTTCAGCCACACTCCAGCTGGCGTCAAATCATGGTTCTCTTTTAATCTTCTACTTTACAGTGTCAACACTCCCAAAATAGGGTAACCCTATGATAGTGATATATCATCAGAGTAATAGTAGGAAATGCTGATTTATACTAGGAGGGCCCAGCAGAAAAAAGGTCCCTGCAACACAGAGGGGCCCTGGGGAGGTCCCTGCAACCAGGGGGACTGTCTGTCTGTCTGTCATCTATCTCTGTCTATCTATCTATCTCTGTTATCTATCTATCTCTGCTATCTATCTATCTATCATTTCTGTTATCTATCTATCTATCTATCTCTAATCTATCTATTTATCTATCTATCTCTGAATTTATCTATCTCTGCTATCTATCTATCTACTCCTATCTATCTACTATCTCTGTCTATCTATTTATCTCTGTCTATCTATCTATCGATCTATCTCTCTATCTCTATCTATCTGTCTCTATCTATCTATCTATCTCTGCTATCTATCTATCTATCCTATCTATCTCTGATATCTATTTCTGCTGTCTGTCTGTCTGTTCAGCTATCTAGCTCTCTATCTAGCTTCTAGCTATCTATCTAGCTATCTATCTACTATCTATCTAGCTCTCTAGTCTAGCTATCTAGCTATCGCTATCTAGTATCTAGCTATCTACTAGCTATCTAGCTACTATCTAGTCTAGCTATCTATCTAGCTATCTAGTAGCTAGCTATCTAGCTAGCTAGATCTAGCTACTATCTATCTAGCTAGCTATCTATCTACTATCTATCTAGCTATCTATCTACATATGGATATGCATTCCTAATAATAAATATTATTTTGATACCCAGACCATATATTATATGCTTTAAATACATTATCCATTTCCCTTATGGATTTACAGCTGCAGCTTAGAGTCCCTTATATTATAATATAGGGTCATACGTTATTTCCATAATTACTGTTATCATACAGTTATAGGCATGTTAAACATATCACAGAAGATGTAGCATTTGCCAGGTGGCAGGAGCAGATATTTACCTTGCAAAAAGCCTCTGGACGAAGCAGCATGCACCCATGGTGAGAAGGAATTGCAGAGTGAGTTTGGGCCTCTTTTCTTGTGAAAGCATTTACAACCACTCCAGCAGCAAGCAGAAGTTCCCACAACTTGTGCCAGCTCTCCTGCGGCAGGTGTGCAGGGGCTAACATCTTGCTGGTCTGGAATCTCTGGGTCAGCACCGCCTTTAGTAGGAAATGGCAATCCTTCGTTCCTTCTTTTTTGCTCCACATGCAGCACTCAGTGCATTCTCACACACTCTCACACACACACACTTTCATACACACACTCTCATACACACTCATACACACACTTTCATACACACCCTCTCTCACACACAACCCTCTCACCACACCCTCTCACACCCTCTCACACACACTCTCACACACACACTCACACACACTCACTCACACACACTTTCATACACACTCTCACACACACTTTCATACACACCCTCTCTCACACACACACACACACACACACACACACACACCACACACACACACACACACTCTCTCAAACACACACTTTTTCACACACACTCACTCTCTCAACACAACTCTCTCTCAAACACACACACACACTCTAATACACACTCACCCTTACACACACTTACTCTCTCACACACACACACACTCTCTCTCTTACACACACACTCACTCTCTCTCACACCACCAGAAGATCCCCCACCCCCACCAAAAGTAGTGAGCACACAGATTATCTGCCTGAGCCTGACGGCCTCTAACCTCGCACACGGTGTTGGCTGATTTTTAGTGCTGAGCTCTGTGACTGTGAACAGAACAGTCACAGACTGGAACAACTTCTATGTTCCTGGCTGCACGGACCTGCTACTTTCTGGCTCAGAACCTGTACTGCCCCCACATTAAGTGCGTAGTCACGTAACTTACGCACAGGGGCCAGGGGGTGTACGGACAGCTGTGGGAACCATGGGCATGCCGCACACCAGTGCAGAGTCCAGAGTTCTTCCTGTTTACATTGTGCCAGCACAGAAGAGCGCAATTTGTTTAAAAAAAAAACATTTTCCAGGAAAACGCGTTGTGCGTTTTTTCACGTGGCTTCATGGCAGGAGCGGCACTGGGAGTGAACAATTCAATGGAGGAGACATGAATCGTACATACTGTATATCATGTCCATGCTGGCACTGAAAGGGTTAAGGTAATACTCTGCTGGCACTGAAAGTGTTAATAGGAAAGTCTGTTGGCATGGAATGGTTCATGGTAATACTCTTCTTCTGGCACTCTGTTAAGTGTGTTAATGGCAATACTATGAGGAAGTCTGCTAGCACCGAAGGGTTAATAGCAATTCTCTGGAAAGGTGCTGGCACTGAAAGTATTAATAGTTAAGTCTGCTGGCACGAAAGGGTTATGGTAATGTTCTGCTGGCACTGATTATTAATGCCAATATTTTGGAAAAGCACTGAACATCTCAGATCTCACCAAATTTCCCTGTTCTACTCCCTACCCGGCTGGAGACAATTTCTGGGGAAACACTGGTGCCACATACCACACATCCACTGAAACCTATCCGTCCTTCCATCTATTTCATTTGTGGCCAGTGTCGCTGCATTCATACAAAAGTATGTATACACACCTGCCTCACCGGGTACAGCGTTGCCTCTTACCAACTAGTAAAGCGGTTCCACTATAAAGAACAGTCGCAGTAGACGCTGTCAGAAGCAGAAGGAGGAAACCCAGCTGTATTTGACAGGCCAATTTTCTTTGTTTTTTTGTTTGGGGGGCACACGTAGGTGGGGAGGGCGCCTAGGCACTAAAATGGCTAGAAACCGCCCTGCATTGATCCTTCCGTGATTACAGATAACATTTGTAACATTTAGAATGTTTGCTGAACATTCATCATTTCATGACAAGCAATAGGTTAAATAAAATGATTGTTACACAAGAACAGCCACATTAACAATCATTTATGTGAGCAGTTCTAAACCAACTTATTTATACAGTTTATTTAGTTGCTAAAAAAGCCTTCTATGAATAAATTGGCCTTTGTTTGTAAGGCAATGAGTAATTTTAAAATTCATGGCTGGGTATTGTCCATGCACCATTATTAGAATGGGATCCGGGTCTGATCCAACACGGAAACCCTTGTTCTGAAATCCGAATGTCCTGTCCAAAATGGATCATTCAGATTCAGGACTTCGGAGCCTATTTTTCTATAATTATCGAATGTTCAAGGATATAGAAAATAGCATTAATGTTCGATAATCCTTGAAAATACGCTCGGAAAATTAAAATTAGTTTCTGATCGTATTTTCGCGGATTACGAACATCCGAGGCTATTTTCAAACTAGCTAGATCGTTCGACAATTAACAAAAATGGGCTCTGAAGTCTCGAAAGTAGTTTCCGTTTCAGATTTTTGGATCTGGGGGATTTTCCCAAGATCCGTAAATTCAAAAACGGAAAAACTTGACAGTTTCGCCCATCCCTAACCATTACAAGACATGTTTCTTTGTAGACTCTACACTAAAATAGAACATGGCAGCTTTTGTTAACTAATTGTTCAGAATTGTGTATGGAAATTACCCAAGCCTCAAAGTTAATTTCTCTAGATTTCCTGTCCATTAATCAAGACAAAAGACAAAAATACACCAGGGAAGTATTTGTCAATTTGGAACTGTCATTTGTTTAGAACACTATTGGTAAGATTATACACTGATTAATGCTATTTAAAAGTTATTGACAAAGCAAAGTGACATTTTGATGTCCTGATTTATAGCCCCGAATGTTATATACACAAACAAGAACTAGTATTTATAAAAAGGAGAGGTGAAATGAAGTAAAATATAAGGGTATGTGTGTTTTTCGACCTCCGCAATAAAACATTCGATTCAGTGGGGAGGTGTGGTTGCTGTTTGTTTATTTTTTAAAGATAAGAACAACAGAATACGGCCAGAACTTGCTGAGATCTGAGTACGAGGTAAAAGCAATGAATCGCTAATGGGCCAACACTCTATACTAGAAATGTATTTTGATAAAAAGACCTGCTGCTCTGGGCAAGAGCATTATGACCTTTGTGTTTCCAGTACAATGCAATTTGTTTACTCAACATGATCCAAGGCTTGAAGAGTTTTTCCTGTAGCTTTAGAGAACTTGATATAATGCAAGAATTTGGAAATTTTAATATATTTTCTGTGCAATAGGTGGGCAACCTGTCATTGCCTTGCTTGTAGGACCTTATTTTAGAAACTTGTAGCATTCTAATCATTAAGCTGTACCAAGTCAAGGAGGAGAGAGTCAGTTATTTGCATTTACAGAAGGGAATCTCTGCTAGCGTATGTAAGTTGGCAGAAAAGCATGATAGCACTTTTTAAAGGATGCAAAGGAAATAGAGAAAGACAATCCAGGTAATACTAAGGGAAATTATAGACTCAGCACAATGAGAGAGAGAAAATGACTGCATAAAGAAAAATAAAAAGAAAAGAAAAAGGGGGGAAAAAGAGTAAAAGATGTGCAGGAACAGGTAAAAATAGGGATCAGTAAGATGATATAGGAGAAGTAGAGGGGGAAAGGAATAAAGGATGATGGGAAAGTAATAAAGGAGGAAAAGGGGAAGGGGAATAGTAATGATTTATGTTGCGAAAGGAATTAATATACAAAAACCCCCAAAAACAACACTTGTAAACAGGGCACTGCTAATGTAAATATTTCAGGGTCCTAACAAACTAAGCGGGAGATGCAATATATTTAGCTATCGCAACCTACTTGCCTTGTTTTCGCAATGTATTAACCAGTTTGGCGACCATACATACATATCATACATAATACATTGCGAAAATGCTAGAGGTAAGTTGTGACCTTTTGCTCATATTTTAAAGACACCATTGAAGAGGCATTAATTGTTGCGCAAAAAAACTAGCACAAAATCCGGCGCAAAATTTATTGCATGGCTTTGCGCTGCGCAAAGAAAAAAACATTTGCAACATGGTGCAGGCAGTGCAAAACCTGTGATTTTAGCGCTTATTTTCTCATTAGCGCGGTATTGATCTTCCTGTAATCTCCTTAAAGCATAACAAGAAAGAAAAAGAGAAGTTTGAGGCACACTAACTAGTTAAATGAATACAATCCCTTATTTATAAGCACTATGGGGACAACAACATATTAATATATTTAAAAGCATATACCCTATTAGAGAGAGGTGCTAGCTGAAGGACCTAAAAGGCAATACATGTTGTAACTAGGTTACAGCTGTAAAAAAAAGTCATATATACATAGGGACAATAGGCTAAGGCAGATAAATCTTGAACATAGTAATAAACAATCCTATACTTGTCTCACTTGGTACTTCTAGTTGTGCAGCATAAACCCAATTCATTGTTCAAGGTAAAGTCGGTAGTCCTATCAGCAATTAGTCACCCATACTCAAGACCGGCTCCGCTTGATGTGTTTTGCCCCGTCAAAAGGCTTTCTCAAAACGATATAATGGCCGTTTACAATGTCTCTTTATAGTCCAACTGTGCAGCTGCATCATCACACATTACCATGCATAATGCGCAGCCGACTTGCTACATAGCTTGCTGCACAGCATGATCACTTGTCGTCCATTATACAATATGGCAAATCCCCAGCTGTCACAAAAGGCAAACAGTCATAACACAACTGGGAATGTCGGCCACTCGGTCCAAATCATCCTGTTCCTCCAGTATTCACCAGGGTAAGTCATCAATATCATATAAATATTACAAAAAGTTAATAAAAAAGAATGAATACACTTGAAAAGATAAGTGCTGAAGGATTGTTAAATAGCAAAAATGTAATAAATTAAAGACAATGTGTAAAAGAGAATAAAAAAACAGGGAATTGGAAGATAAAGGATAAAGAGAGAAAAAATATGTGAAGAAAGAAGCAGGTTATAAAATGTAATGTATCTATAAATAAAAATAGGATTATAAATACAGTATCTCACAAAAGCGAGTACACCCCCATGGGACAATAGTGAAGATATTATGCTTTGATACGGTGTAATCAGCGTGCAGCTTGTATAACAGTGTATGGCTGTTCCTTAAAATACACAAAATAACACACCCCTAAGTGAAAATATTCCCAATTGTGCTTAATTAGACATTTTTCCTCCTCATGGTGTCATGTGATATGTTAATGTTACAAGGTCTCAGGTGTGAGTAGTAGCAGGTGTGTTAAAATTTGGTGTTATCGCTCTAACACTCTCTCATACTGGTTACTGGGAGTTGACCATGGCACCTCACTAAAGGATAAGTGCACTGTAAAATCAAGTTATGTTCATTTGGAAGCTGCAGCTTTTAAAAATACTGTTGCCATATTTTTTTTCCTATGCCCCTCCAGAGCCTAGCTTTGTGCCTGGGAAGTTGCTGACATCTTGTTACTGGTTTCGCTGAATGTTAAGCTCCACCCCTCTGAGATTTCCTCTGCTCTCCTGCTTGAGCCACAAGCTAGGCTCTGAGGGGCATAGGAAAAAAAAATGGCAACAGTATTTTTAAAGCTGCAGCTTCCAAATGAACATAACTTGATTTTACAGTGCACTTATCCTTTAAAGAAATCTCTGAGGATCTAAAAAAAGAATTGATGCTCTACATAAAGATGGCCTAGTCATTAAGAAGACCCTGAAACTGAGCTCAGTATGGTGGCCAAGACCATACGAAGGTTTAACAGGACATGTCCAATCAGAACAGACCCCGCCATGGACAACTAAACATGCTCGGCGTCAAATCCAGAGGTAGTCTTTTGCAAATCGAGTATAAGTGCTGCCACTATTGCTTCAGAAGTTAGAGGTGGAAGGTTATCCTTAATGATTATACCATTGGTCTGTATGGCTGTTTGTCCCAGATTAAAGCCTCTTCTATAATGATGCACAAAAACCCTGCAAACACAGACTAAGGGGCATATTTTAGTCTGTTATTTTCGGACTTAAATTACCACTGCACATTGCCACAAAAAATAGTTATTACCGCATTATCATTATTGTGCCGATGTGTAGTAATAGTGGCGATGTAGTATCGCACGCACGAAGGTCTCAAATCGTGTTACAAGGCAGGGGTCTGGGAGGGGCTGCTGGAAGGGGTTGTGTCACAGGTGGTCACATTCATCTCCCATTCATCTCCCACCCTGCCCTCCCCAGTACCCCTCCCATCCCCCTTCCCGTACACAGGTACTTCACCCGTGAGGGTGAGTACGCTGGAGGACTCTTGTTCCTTTTAATTCCAGGGATGCCAAGGTATTAGCTACTGCTGCTACACTAACTTTGGCTGCTATATTAGAGCTACTGAGGATTGAGTATTTTTGAATTTTTTACACATGTTTTAAATGTAATTGTTATATTCATATTGTTCCCATGGCCTTGTGGTAGATAGAGAGGCTTAGCAACATAAGCCCTGAATGAAACATATGGTCTATCCCAAACCAGAGAAGACAAGATTTAATCAACATGCAATCTTCAAGCAGCTACAACAATTAGAGAATCACACCTGTGGGGGACAACTGGATTTTACAACAGTGATTGTTAAATACCCCAAGTAATCAACATGCAATCTTCAAAGGAGCTACAACAATAGGTCCAGAGTATAAACAGGATGCACCATACATGTTCAAAGCAACTACAACAAAGAGAACCAACCTGTGGAGCGACAAATGGACTTTACAATAGTGATTATCCATATGAATGAAATACCATGATGGCTTTCTCCGCCCTGGAAGCAGTCAAACAGTGTGGTCCAACATTTATTGGGAATATAATACTGCCACCCCATGTGATACAACTATCCATTCCTGACTATACTGACCCCTACAGATCGCAAGGAATGCTGTGCCACCAGACTTATAAAGAAAAGGTGTTTATTAACATCAGTAAAAAACCTGTAACGTTTCGGCGAAATAATTTCCGCCTTCATCAGACACATACCAGGCGGAAATTATTTCGCCGAAACGTTACAGGGTTTTTTTACTGATGTTATAAACACCTTTTCTTATAAGTCGGTGTGCCAGCATTCCTTGCGATACATGTGAAGTTTGCCACTACGCTGGAGCACCCAGCACCTTACTAGTGCGAATATTGGACTGGGAGTGTGCAGGATCCTTTCGTATCTGACCCCTACAGGAGGTACAAAGTATGGTACTAGGAGGAGTCTAGTAAACATCGACTTGATTGGCTGGGACTTTCTTCAGGTGTGTCTATCCTTAAGTAAGGTGGAGTTTGGGTTATGAATGAGAGTGAATGTGTCCAATTTGGTAATAAGGGAACCCCCAAAGGCCTCAGAAGGGAGTTCTTTTTACTCTTGTAATTTCCTATTAGCTAGACACTATAACATCTTGGAGCTTTACCATTTCTTTGTTACCTTTATCTTTATTTTCTTTCTTACTTAATAAACCTTTGAAAAATCTTTAGGCTTGCATTTCTCTTTAACAAAGTAGTTTAAGGCTCATCTCACAGATCCAACAGTAATAATGAGTTGACACAATAGGACCTATTTGTAAGCGCCGGTATCACAATTTAGCCACAGTCGTATATTTACACAGAACGTTTGTTAATACCGAAAATTTGGTGTAGAATAATGTACAGTAGTAATTACTGCAAGAGTGTTCTATGGGGATCGTAAATCGCTGTCTGACCACTGTGTATACCTCCCCCCACTTGTATCTGTTGTCTATACCACGAAAGCTTTTCAGAGCAGGGATTACAATCCTGATGTGTCAAGACACACCACACTTACTGTATATCTAATCATCCATATGTCTTAATTTAAGAATGATAATCATTTTCTGTTTAATTTATTGGTTTAATTGCTTGCACTTATTTCCTTGTTTGTATACTCTTTTATTAATAATGTACAGCACTGCATACCCTAGTGGCACTTTTCTAAATACAATTATACATACATACATACATGCCCTAATTCTTTTACACCTAGACTATTGCAACTTTCTTATTACTTGTCTACATGCGTCCCACTTCACGTTATTGTTCTTTTCAATACTTAACTTTGCTACATGCATTTACTCGCTCTAATAAACAGGATATTAATCTCACGGTGCTAGACCACTACCTGGCTCCTCAATAAACAATGTATTGTTTATGAAATCTGTTAACATTTAAATCCACTGGGATCACTGAAACATTGGAATCCGCACTGACCGAGATCACACAAGACGCTCCACCATGAGGTTTGCAATTAAAAGCCTTTATTGTCTGGACGCCTTACGCGTTTCGGACACACCCGTCCTTAATCATAGGCACAGGAACATTTAAATCCATTTGCTTTTCTTCTCCTCCTTATATTTATTCTTAGTATCCCTATACTCCCTGCCTATACCCTGTGTCCATCAAATATCCTGTGCAGACAATCCACTTACACTACGTCCTCCAACCTTTAACCTTTTTCTCTTGTGCGTCCCATTCAATGGAATTTAATTCCCCTCTCTCTTTGCCTTTTAAACTTCAGTAAGTTTAAATAGAATTCTGTTTATAAAAAAGGTCTTAGAAATGAAAATAATGTATCGAATGGCTGCTAAACTTATAAGGGTAATGAATGGGCTTGTCTATGCAAAAAGATTGGACAGGTTGGGGCTTTTTACACTGAAGAAGAGTTGATGTATGAGGATATATTACTTTATACATTTATACAAACATTAATGGGCTGGGTTGCAGCCATGAGTCATGGTGATATCATGGACAATGGCTTTGTTCTTTTTAAAGAGACAGTTCACCCAAATAATAATCAAAATTATAAATTTAATGAAGATGGGCGCACTTGTTCCCATATTGCTACCTAAATCCAGATCTAACTACTTACCGAACTGCAATCTGCATTGCTGTTGTGTCGGTCCTGACAGTTTCCCAAGTCCCTTCTTCTTCTCACTCTTGTGCGCTTGTGCAACTTTGCCAAGGTAGTCACGCTTGCGCACAAGGTTGAAAGGGGTAGCTAAGGGAGAGACAGGGTGGACTTTCTTTTTAAGGGTGTTTAGGAGCATTGCAGGGAAAGGTAAGCATTTTGAGTTTTTTCCTACCAATAATGTAGCCATTCGATAACAAATTCTATGTAAAATTCTTTAAAATAGTGCAGCACTTTATTCTGTCTAACATTTGTAATATATCGATTACACCCATTTATTTTAGATACATTTATACATGTAGTTTAGAGGAATTAATGTAAGGGTAATCCTAAATTGACTATGTGGACCTAACCATTCTAGACTTGTCTCTCACTAGTTCTACTCTGCAGGGATCCCATTTTCCTGTTAACCCAGACTGTAAAATGGGGAGGGTTTAGCTGAATTTAAGCTGATCTTTGACAGCCTGGTATATCTAGTGATTAAGGTCCTCATCCTGGGTACCATAAGCGACGGGGAGGATTTTAAAGTTTGCAATTGCATTTAAGGTTGACTTTGGAAACTTTAAAAAGGCTACAATGCAAATGCATAATGACTGCAAATTACTTATTACTAGCTATTGATGATGATGATTATTAATGTCTATTTTCCCATCTTTCCTTTAGATGGACTATGTAACACCCCCCCCCCCACACACACACACACACACACTATTGATGTTATATCAGGCTTGAAGGATTTGTCACTAATTTGTGTGGCCTCTAGGGGTTGAAACATTTTTAGAATTAGAGCAGTTCCCCAAGGTATGAAATTAAATTCAAACCTAAGGCTGCAATACAATAATTGTTGTAGTTATTACTGCTATTGGGATAGAAGAAGGAGAGTGTCCCCCCATAAATTTTGTACCAGAAACATGCAATATCATTAATTACAGTAGTTGAATTTTATTGGGTTAGTTTGCAATAAATAATATATTACAATGCAGGAAGGAAAAACCTAGGATTGAAAAGGTGGGAAATGTCTATTGTCAATGATTATTAAACAACAATATTGCAAATGTATGTGTTCTTTAAGGCAATACTTAATAGAAATACATCCCCAACTTTTGGATTTAATACAGACACAATGAATGCTAAATCTCTATTATGTAAAAGTACTTATAGGGATCATGAATGAAATTATCAGTTGATCCAGTGATTTGGAAGCTACTGCGTTTGCTTAAACAAATATTTTCAGATCCTCTATTTAACAAAATAGTCATATATCTACATTAAACTTCTATTGACTGAAGGTTCAACATTACAGCAAGCAAATCATTGATTTTTGCCTCCAGAGGTTCAAAACCCGACAATTGCCCGCTAGTGGTTAAGAAGTGTTTTAACAAGTTTTTGTGATAATGGTATGTTCCCCAGAACATTTCCCAGGTGCCACAACCAATTACAGTAAGTTACCATTGTTAGTTTATCTCTAAATCACCCGGACTTTTCGAACTATCACTCCCCATTGACTTAAATAGATCCGAATTCGAACTTTCAAACTTTTAATGAAGTACGAAAGTTCGAAAACAGACCGAACTGTATGAAGTTCGGCCATCTCTAATTGTAATTTCAATTATTTTGGGGCTTTCAACTCTTTTCTGTTATTATGTTGCTGAAAATGAATCAATCCAAGTAATCTAATAAATAAGAGGCGGATGTTAGTTAGCAAAGGTGGGGTTTTACTCTTTTGTATGCTTCTAGTAAGGGTTCCAGACTCTTCCAAATGACTTCCACATTAGGTAATATGTGTTGCGAACAAAGATATACTAGTAAAATATTTTTGAGATGCTAGTGCCTGAACTATTAAAAGACACCCCCCTCAAAAAAATTTTTTTAAATAAAATAAAATATATATCCTTTATATTGTATAATTATATTTAGATTTTTACAGAGATTGCATTAAGTTTTTAGGAGCAACTAATTAGGTGGGGGTACATAACACTATTACATATAGGAAACGTCTATATGTATGTGTGTAGTTATCACTATTTAATTAAAACCACCATAACAAATTATACTAAAAAGTATAGTACTACTACTGACTTATATTTTAATTACAGAAAAAGATATACAATTAAAAAAGTATATTTACTTTACTTGACACCCCTAAGTTTAACTGGAAAACTCACATCTCTAAGTGTGCTAAGGAGTCTCCATTTGGACACTAAAAGGAAGTGGAATTTTTCTATCATCCAATGAGGTTCTGATTTTACAATTAGAGATTAGAGATGTCCGAACTTCGCAAAATCCGGCCCGCTCGAGGATCCGCGAATTTTCGGAAAAAAATAAAAAATTTGAAAATCCGCGAGCGGACCCATTAAAATGGAAAAATCCTCGAAAATACGTAATTTAGAAAATTTTCGAAAATACGAGGAATCGAAAATTGGGCCATCACTATTAGAGATGGGTGAAACTAACCAGTTTCGTTCTGTCTTCGGTTTCCCGGATCTCGGGAAAATCCAGAAGATCCGAAAAATCCGAAAAACGGTACAAATTTTTAATTATTATCGAAAGTTCAAGGCTATTTTTGAGTATTATCGAAAATAGCCTTGAACGTTCAATAATCCTCAAAAATACGATCGTAGACTTCGATCATATTTTCGAGGATTATCAAAAATTCAAGGCTATATTTGATAATCCTCGAACGTTCAATAATTATAGAAAATAGGCTCTGAGGTCACGAACTCCGGACGATCCATCCTGATTCGGAAAATCATTCAGATTTTGGAACCGAGGGGTTCAGTGTCGGATCCGGGTCCAAATCAGACACTGATCCATCTCTACTTACAACATGTGACATTTTAGCAAATCAAAAACTTCTCTTAGTCATTGTACACGACAAGACAAGAATTGTAAAGGATTTCTTGTTTTATACCCAGTTATGTGCTGTTTGTAATACAATGTGACAGTCTTAGCCCATCAAAAATTCCTCAGACTCTTCACATTTACTCCCTCCCTTCTCCATAGAAATAATATACTTCATTTAGGATGGACAATCCAGTTTCGTTTGCTAGACAGGAAGTAATGTCTGTTTATAATAAATTAACTTTGCATGTCTCTAAACTACCCAGCATTCTTAGGAAAAAGGCCAGATTTTCACTTCTAATATTAATCTATGAATAGGATGAGGCTGTGAAGTACCTTTGTTGTAAGAGGCTCCATTTCATTTTATGCTCGTTGTATGGATTTTCTTTTTCTAGGCCCATCTCACCTTATCATATGTGTCCGGAATCTTGTGCTCCCAATTTTTTCTCTTTATAGAATCTTCCAATGGATCTACTCTTGGTTGGTTTCTATTCGAGGGAAGTTAGAGGGAGATAATATATTTAAGCTCTGCACAGCAGTTATATTTTACTGTGGTGTTTGGACTGAACTATAACACTCTATACAATGTTATTATTAATATATCAAAAGAACTTAAAACCCTCTATAAATTCATCAGAACAAATAGATGAACGAAACAAAGTGATAGTGTTATACAACAAATATAAATTGGATAATGCCTTATCTTATATTCATCTAGTTGTACTTTTTGTTTATTTACCCAAGGCACCGGAGGCAAGT
The DNA here is from genome assembly GCA_019447015.1 of Hymenochirus boettgeri. Lineage (NCBI taxonomy): Eukaryota > Metazoa > Chordata > Amphibia > Anura > Pipidae > Hymenochirus > Hymenochirus boettgeri. Next base: position 94,320,450 of record CM033472.1, on the reverse strand, counting down.
GCATGTATGTCACAAATATCCGTCATTTAACTTTAAATGACTAGGGACTCCCGTGGGGGGCCCGGCCCGGTCTTCCAATCAGCAGTCAACACAGAAATCATTGCCAGTTATTGCTCTACTCAAGTGTCGGCTGCTGTGCATGCGTACGTGGTCACGTGGGGTTGGGTATTGTACTGCATAACTTTTTGCTAAGTTTTTTCCGCTGCTGGATCCGGTGTTGAGGCGAGCCTGTGCAGTGGAGTCAGCTTCTTCATTTTTGATTGTCTGTACCTGATGAAGCGGAGTGCTATCCCCGAAACGTAGTAAATATACATGTGTGCTAAGTAAAGCATGGAAGCCAAATCCTGTGTGCGATGTATTGCTGGGTCTTCAATGCTTTCTATTTGCTGATCGTAGTAACTATTCTTCTGGGAAGCACCGGGGCTTGAAATCCTGATAGCATGAGTGCGAGACTGACAGAAGATATAAATATATATCCCTTCCCTCCTATTCTATAAGAATATTTATATTTATATTTTTACAGATATTGCATTGAGTTTTAGGAGCTACCAATCAGGTGGGGATATATAACTGTATTACATATAGGAAAGTGTATATGTATGTGTATACTTTTTCACTATTTCATTTAAATAACCATAAAAAACAAAACTATATCAAGTATAGTTTTGAGTTATATTAGTGAGTTTAGTATGAGTTATATTATGGTACGAAAACAGTAATCATTTGTTAGAATGTAAGAAATGTCATGTGCAATATGTTGGTCAACGAGAAGAACTCACGCAGTCGTATTAGTGAACATATTAGGGCCATACAATCTTCTGATCCAGCCACTCCTCTGGGGAGACATTTCATTACCTATCAGGGTATACTAATTTAGACCTAGGTGTTAGGTCACGAAAAAATTCCCTATGCCCCGCAGGGTGGGGACTGGATCAGACTTTTGGATACTAGGGAGATTTACTGCTATTCCATTTGGACACCAGGGTCCCCAAGGGACACAATGCAAATGGGATATTTACTTTTTTATTACCAATATGGATTTTCCTGTAGCATATATATATATATATATATATATATATCTATATATATTTATCTTGTATATACTTTTGTATCAGTAGGGGCACTGTGTTACATAAGCCATTTTATGTGTGTTCTGTCTCTTTAAAGCTAAGTGGGCAGGGCGAATTATACCCATAAATATGGGACCTGACCATTGCTCCTGTTTATGCCTGTGATGAAAGCGCTTGCCCAACGCGTCGCTGTTATGCCTTATATGCTGACTTTTAACTTGATTCAATAAAGTAAATTTTCTTTTTATCTGGAAGAGTTGAAGGTGCAGAGCATCTTTTCCTATTTCCAAATCATTTGTAAGCCTGCCACCACCTCAAGCTACATTCTTGCTTAAAATCCAACGTATCTGGATGGTGCAAACATTACCATTGATAAGGACAGAAGGTGCAGAACCTTACCTGTAGGATTTCAGCCACACTCCAGGCTGGCCGTCAAAGTCATGGTTCTCTTTTAATCTTCTACTTTACAGTGTCAGACACTCCCAAAATAGGGTAACCCTATGATAGTGATATATCATCAAGTAAAGTAGGAAATGCTGATTATACTAGGAGGGCCCAGCAGAAAAAAGTCCCTGCACACCAGAGGGGCCCTGGGAGGTCCCTGCAACCAGGGGGGACTGTCTGTCTGTCTGTCTATCTATCTCTGTCTATCTACTATCTCTGTTATCTATCTTCTCTGCTATCTATCTATCTATCTATTTCTGTTATCTATCTATCTATCTATCTATCTAATCTATCTATTTATCTATCTATCTCTGATATTATCTATCTCTGCTATCTATCTATCTATCCTATCTATCTATCTATCTCTGTCTATCTATTTATCTCTGTCTATCTATCTATCGATCTTATCTCTACTCTATCTATCTGTCTCTATCTATCTATCTATCTCTGCTATCTATCTATCTATCCTATCTATCTCTGATATCTATTTCTGCTGTCTGTCTGTCTGTCTAGCTATCTGTCTAGTCTATCTAGCTATCTAGCTATCTATCTAGCTATCTATCTACTACTATCTAGCTATCTAGCTATCTAGCTATCTAGCTATCTACATCTAGCTATCTACTATCTAGCTAGCTATCTAGCTAGCTATCTATCTAGCTATCTACTAGTTCTAGCTAGCTAGCTATCTAGCAGCTAGATCTAGCTAGCTATCTATCTAGCAGCTATCTATTACTATCTATCTAGCTATCTATCTACTATGGATATGCATTCCTAATAAATAAATATTATTATTGATACCCAGACCATATATTAATGCTTTAAATACATTATCCATTTCCCTTATGGTAATTTACAGCTGCACTTTAGAGTCCCTTATATTATAATAATAGGGTCATACTGTATTTCCATAATTATCTGTTATCATACAAGTTATATCATTGTAACATATCACAGAAGATGTAGCATTGCCAGGTGGCAGGAGCAGATATTTACCTTGCAAAAAGCCTCTGGACAGAAGCAGCATGCACCTGGTTGAGAAGGAATTGCAGAGTGAGTTTGGGCCTCTTTTCTTGTGAAAAGCATTTACAACCACTCCAGCAGCAAGCAGAAGTTTCCACAAGCTTGTGCTCAGCTCTCCTGCTGCAGCATGGGTGCAAGGGGCTAACATCTGGCTGGTCTGGAATCTTGGGTCAGCACCGGCCTTTAGTAGGAAATGGCAATTCCTTCGATTCCTTCTTTTGCTCCACATGCGCACTCAGTGCAGTCTCACACACTCCCACACACACACCTTTCATCACACACTCTCATACACACTCATACACACACTTTCATACACACCCTCTCTCACACACACCCTCTCACACACACCCTCTCACACCCACTCTCACACACACACTCACACACACTCACTCACACACACTTTCATACACACTCTCACACACACTTTCATACACACCCTCTCTCACACACACACTCACACACACACACACACACACACACACACCCACACACACCACTCTCTCAAACACACACTTTTTCACCACACTCACTCTCTCAACACACTCTCTCTCAAACACACACACACACTCTAATACACCACTCACCCTTACACACACTTACTCTCTCACACACACACACACTCTCTCTCCTTACACACACCATCACTCTCTCTCACACACCAGGTAAGATCCCCCACCCCACCAAAAGTATTGAGCACACAGATTATCTGCCTGAGCCTGACTGCCTCTAACCTCGCACACGGTGTTGGCTGATTTTTAGTGCTGAGCATGCTGTGACTGTGAGACAGACAGTCACAGACTGGAACAACTTCTATGTTCCTGGCTGCACGGACCTGCTACTTTCTGGCTCAGGACCTGTACTGCCCCCACATTAAGTGCGTAAGTCACGTAACTTACGCACAGGGGCCAGGGGGTGTACCGGAGCAGCTGTGGGACCAATGGGCATGCCGCACACGCAGTGCAGAGTCCAGAGTTCTTCCTGTTTACATTGTGCCAGCACAGAAGAGCGCAATTTGTTTAAAAAAAAAACATTTTCCAGGAAAACGCGTTGTGAGCGTTTTTTCACGTGGCTTCATGGCAGGAGCGGCACTGGGAGTGAACAATTCAATGGAGGAGACATGAAAATCAGGTACATACTGTATATCATGTCATGCGGGCACTGAAAGGGTTAAAGGTAATACTTGCTGGCACTGAAAGTGTTAATAGGAAAGTCTGTTGGCATGGAATGGTTCATGGTAATACTCTTCTGGCACTCTGTTAAGTGTGTTATGGCAATACTATGAGGAAGTCTGCTAGCACCGAAGGGTTAATAGCAATTCTCTGGAAAGGTGCTGGCACTGAAATATTAATAGTTAAGTCTGGCGCACGAAAGGGTTAATGGTAATGTTCTGCTGCCCTGAAATTATTAATGCCAATATTCTTGGAAAAGCACGAACATCTCAGATCTCAAACCATTTCCCTGTTCTACCCTACCCGGCTGGAGACAATTTCTGGGGAGAACACTGGTGCCACATACCACACATCCACTGAAACCTATCCTGTCCTTCCAATCAGTATTCATTTGTGGCCAGTGTCGCTGCATTCATACAAAAGTATGTATACACACCTGCCTCACCTGGTGCACTTTTGCCTCTTACCAACTAGTAAAGCGGTTCCACTATAAAGAACAGTCGCAGTAGACGCTGTCAGAAGCAGAAGGAGGAAACCCAGCTGTATTTTGACAGGCCAAGTTTTCTTTGTTTTTTTTGTTTGGGGGGCACACGTAGGTGGGAGCGCCTAGGGCACTAAAATGGCTAGAAACCGCCCTGCATTGATCCTTCCGTGATTACAGATAACATTGTAACATTTAGAATGTTTGCTGAACATTCATCATTTTGCATACAAGCATAGGTTAATAAAAATGATTGTTCACAAGAACAGCCACATTAACAATCATTTATGTGAGCAGTTCTAAACCAACTTATTTATACAGTTTATTTAGTTGCTAAAAGCCTTCTATGAAAATTAAATTGGCCTTTGTTTGTAAGGCAATGGTAATTTAAAATTCATGGCTGGGTATTGTCCATGCACCATTATTAAATGGGATCCGGGTCTGATCCAACACGGAAACCCTTGTTCTGAAATCCGAATGTCCGTCCAAAATGGATCATTCAGATTCAGGACTTCGGAGCCTATTTTCTAAATTATCGAATGTTCAAGGATTATAGAAAATAGCATTAAATGTTCGATAATCCTTGAAAATACGCTCGGAAATTAAAATTAGTTTCTGATCGTATTTTCGCGGATTCGAACATCCGAGGCTATTTTCAAAACTAGCTAGATCTTTCGACAATTAACAAAAATGGGCTCTGAAGTCTCGAAAGTATGTTCCGTTTTCAGATTTTTGGATCTGGGGGATTTTCCCAAGATCTCAATTCAAAACCGGAAGAACTTGACAGTTTCGCCCATCCCTAACCATTACAAGACATGTTTCTTTAGACTCTACACTAAAATAGAACATGGCGCTTTTGTTAACTAATTGTTCAGAATTAGTGTATGGAAATTACCCAAGGCCTCAAAGTTTAATTTCTCTAGATTCCCTGTCCATTAATCAAGACAAAAGACAAAAATACACAGGGAAGTATTTGTCAATTTGGAACTGTCATTTGTTTAGAACACTATTGGTAAGATTTATACCACTGATTAATGCTATTTTAAAGTTATTGACAAAAGCAAAGTGAACTTTTGATGTCCTGATTTATAGCCCCGAATGTTATATCACAACAAAGAGCTGTATTTATAAAAGGAGAGGTGAAATGAAGTAAATATAGGTATGTGTGGTTTTCGACCTCCGCAATAAAACATTCGTTCAGTGGGGGAGGTGTGGTTGCTGTTTGTTTATTTTTTAAAGATAAGAATAACACGAATAACGGCCAGAACTTGGCTGAGATCTGAGTACTGAGGTAAAACAATGAATCGCTAAATGGGCCAACACTCTATACTAGAAATGTATTTTAGATAAAAGACCTCTGCTCTGGGCAGAGCATTATGACCTTTGTGTTCCAGTACAATGCAATTTGTTTACTCAACATGATCCAGAGGCTTGAAGAGTTTTTCCTGTAAGCTTTAGAACTTGATATAATGCAAGAATTTGAAATTTTTTAATATATTTTCTGTGCAATAGGTGGGCAACCTCATTGCCTTGCTTGTAGGACATTATTTTAGAAACTTGTAGCATTCTAATCATTAAGCTGTACCAATGTCAAGAGGAGAGAGTCAGTTATTTGCATTTACAGAAATGGAATCTCTGCTAGCTTATAGTAAGTTGCAGAAAAGCATGATGCACTTTTTAAAGGATGCAAGGAATATAGAGAAAGAACAATCCAGGTAATACTAAGGGAAATAATAGACTCAGCACAATGAGAGAGAGAAAAGAAAATGACTGCATAAAGAAAAATAAAAAGAAAAGAAAAAGGGGGGGAAAAGAGTAAAGATGTGCAGGAACAGGGTAAAAATAGGGATACAGTAAGATGATATAGGAGAAGTAGAGGGGGAAAGGAATAAAGGATGATGGGGGGAAAGTAATAAAGGAGGAAAAGGGAAAAGGGGAATAGTAATGATTTATTTTGCGAAAGGAATAATATACAAAAAACCCCAAAAAACAACACTTGTAAACAGGGCACTGCAAGTAAAATATTCAGGTGCCTAACAAACTAAGCGGGAGATCGCATATATTTAGCTATCCAACCTACTTGCACTTGTTTTCGCAATGTATTAACCAGTTTGCGACCATACATACATATACATACATAATACATTGCGAAAATCTAGAGGTAAGTTGTGACCTTTTGCTCTATTTTAAGACACCATTGAAGAGGCATTAATTGTTGCGCAAAAAAACTAGCACAAAATCCGGCGCAAAATTTATTGCATGGCTTTGCGCTGCGCAAAGAAAAAAACATTTGCAACATGGTGCAGGCAGTGCAAAACCTGTGATTTTAGCCTTATTTTCCATTAGCGCGGTATATTGCATCTTCCTGTAAATCTCCTTAAAGCATAACAGAAGAAAGAAAAGAGAGAAGTTTGAGCACACTAACATAGTTAAATGAACAATCCCATTATTATAAGCACTATGGGGACACAACATATAATATAATTTAAAGCATATACCCTATTAGAGAGAGGTGCTAGCTGAAGGACCAAGGCAATACATGTATGTAACTAGGTTACAGCTGTAAAAAAAAGTCATATACCATAGGGACAATAGGCTAAGGCAGATAAATCTTGAACATAGTAATAAACAATCCTATACTTGTCTCACTTGGTACATTCTATGTTTGCAGCATAAACCCAATGTCATTGTTCAAGGTAAAGTCAGGTAGTCCTATCACAATTAGTCACCCATCCTCAAGACCGGCTCCGCTTGATGTGTTTTGCCCCGTCAAAAGGCTTTCTCAAAAGCGTAATAATGGCCGTTTACAATGTCTCTTTAGTCCAACTGTGCAGCTGCATCATCACACAATTACACCATTGCATAATGCGCAGCCGCTTGCTACATAGCTTGCTGCACGCATGATCACTTTGTCGTCCATTATACAATATGGCAAATACCCCAGCTGTCACAAAAGGCAAACAGTCATACACAACGGGGAATGTCGGCCACTCGGTCCAAATCATCCTGTTCCCCAGTATTCACCAGGGTAAGTCACAATATCAATAAATATTACAAAAATTAATAAATAAAAAGAATGAAACACTTGGAAAAGATAAGTGCTGAAGGATTTAAATAGCAAAAATGTAATAAATTAAAGACAAGTGTAAAATGAGAATAAAAAAACGAGGGAATTGGAAGATAAAGGATAAAGAGAGAAAAAAATATGTGAAGAAAGAAGCATTTATAAATGTAAATGTATCTATAAATAAAAATAGGATTATATACAGTATCTCACAAAAGCGAGTACACCCCCATGGGACAATAGTGAAGATATTATGCTTTGATACAGTGTAATCAGCGTGCACTTGTATAACAGTGTAAATGGGCTGTTCCTTTAAATAACACAAATAACACACCCCTAAGTGAAATATTTCCCAATTGTGCTATTAGACATTTTTCCTCCATGGTGTCATGTGATATGTTAATGTTACAAGGTCTCAGTGGTGAGTAGTAGCAGGTGTGTTAAATTTGGTGTTATCGCTCTAACACTCTCTCATACTGGTTACTGGGAGTTGACCATGGCACCTCACTTAAGGATAAGTGCACTGTAAAATCAAGTTATGTTCATTTGGAAGCTGCACTTTAAAAATACTGTTGCCATATTTTTATTTTCCTATGCCCCTCCAGAGCCTAGCTTTGTGCCTTGGAAGTTGCTGACATCTTGTTACTGGTTTGCTGAATGTTAACTCCACCCCTCTGAGATTTCCTCTGCTTTCTCGCCTTGAGCCTACAAAGCAGGCTCTGGAGGGGCATAGGAAAAAAAAAATGGCAACAGTATTTTTAAAGCTGCGCTTCCAAATGAACATAACTTGATTTTACAGTGCACTTATCCTTTAAAAATCTCTGAGGATCTAAAAAAAGAATTGATGCTCTACATAAAGATGGCCTAGTCATTAGAGGACCCTGAAACTGAGCTTCAGTATGGTGGCCAAGACCATACAGAGGTTTAACAGAACAGGTTCCAATCAGAACAGACCCCGCCATGGACAACTAAACATGCTCGGCGTCAAATCCAGAGGTAGTCTTTTGCAAATCGACTATGAGTGCTGCCACTATTGCTTCAGAAGTTAGAGGTGGAAGGTTATCCTATATGAATTATACCATTGGTCTGTATGGCTTGTTGTCCAGATTAAAGCCTCTTCTATAATGATGCACAAAAACCCTGCAACAGCAGACTAAGGGGCATATTTATAGTCTGTTATTTTCGACTTAAATTACCACTGCACATTGCCACAAAAAGTTTATTACCGGCATTATCATTATTGTCCGATGTGTAGTATAGTGGGCGATGTAGTATCGCAACGAAGGTCTCAAATCGTGATGTACAAGGCAGGGGTCTGGGAGGGCTGCTGGAAGGGGTTGTGTCCCAGGTGGTCACATTCATCTCCCATTCATCTCCCACCCTGCCCTCCCCAGTAGCCCCTCCCATCCCCCTTCCCCACACAGGTACTTCACCCGTGAGGGTGAGTACGCTGGAGGACTCTTGTTCCTTTTAATTCAGGATGCCAAGGTATTAGGCTACTGCTGCTACACTAACTTTGGCTGCTATATTAGAGCTACTGAGGATTGAGTTATTTTTGAATTTTTTACACATGTTTTAAATGTAATTGTTATATTCTATTGTTCACATGGCCTTGTGGTAGATAAAGAGGCTTAGCAACATAAGCCCTGAATTGAAACATATGGTCTATCAAACAAGAGAAGACAAGATTTAATCACACTGCAATCTTCAAAGCAGCTACAACAATTAGAGAATCACACCTGTGGGGGACAACTGGATTTTACAACAGTGATTGTTAAATACCCCAAGTAATCAACATGCAATCTCAAAGGAGCTACAACAATAGGTCCAGAGTATAAACAGGATGCACCATACATGTTCAGGCAACTAACAAAAGAGAACACACCTGTGGAGCGACAAATGGACTTTACAATAGTGATTATCCATATGAATGAAAATACCATGGATGGCTTTCTCCGCCCTGGAGCAGTCAAACGAGTGGTGCCAACATTTATTGGGAATATAATACTGCCACCCTCAGGTGATATCAACTATCCATTCCTGGACGTATACTGACCCCTACAGGATCGCAGGAATGCTGTGCACACAGACTTATAAAGAAAAGGTTTTATTACATCAGTAAAAAACCTGTAACGTTTCGGCGAAATAATTTCCCCTTCTCAGACACATACCAGGCGGAAATTATTTCGCCGAAACGTTACAGGGTTTTTTACTGATGTTATAAACACCTTTTCTTTATAAGTCTGTGTGCACAGCTTCCTTGCGATACATGTGAAGTTTGCCACTACGCTGGAGCACCCACACTTACTAGTGCGAATATTGCTGGGGTGTGCAGGATCCTTTCTGTATCTGACCCCTACAGGATGTACAAAGTATGGTACTAGGAGGAGTCTAGTATAACATCGACTTGATTGGCTGGGACTTTTCTCAGGGTGTGTCTATCCTTAAGTAGATGGAGTTTGGGTTATGAATGAGAGTGAATGTGTCCAATTTGGTAATAAGGGAACCCCCAAAAGGCCTCAGAAGGGAGTTCTTTTTACTCTTTAATTTCCTATTAGCTAGACACTTAACATCTTGGAGCTTTACCATTTCTTGTTACCTTTATCTTTATTTTCTTTCTTACTTAATAAACCTTTGAAAAATCTTTAGGCCTTGCATTTCTCTTTAACAAAGTAGTTTAAGGCTCTCTCAACGATCCAACAGTAAAAAGATGAGTTGACACAATAGGACCTATTTGTAAGCGCACGGTATCACAATTTAGCCACAGTCGTATATTTACACAGAACGTTTGTTAATTACCGAAAATTTGGTGATAGAATAATGTACATAGTAAATACTGCAAAGTGTCTATGGGGATCGTAAATCGCTGTCTGACCACTGTGTATACCTCCCCCCACTTGTATCTGTTTGCTAACCACGGAAAGCTTTTCGAGCAGGATTACAATCCTGATGTTAGACACACCACACTTACTGTATATCTAATCTCCATATGTCTTAATTTAGAATGATATTCATTTTCTGTTTAATTTATTGGTTTTTGCTTGCACTTATTTCCTGTTTGTATACTCTTTATTTAATAATGTACAGCACTGCATACCCTAGTGGCACTTTTCTAAATAAATTATACATACATACATACATGCCCTAATTCTTTTACACCTAGACTATTGCAACTTTCTTATTACTTGTCTACATGCGTCCCACTTCACGTTATTGTTCTTTTCATACTTAACTTTGCTACATGCATTTACTCGCTCTAATAAACAGATATTAAATCTCACCGTGCTAGACCACTACCTGGCTCCTCAATAACAATGTATTGTTTATGAAATCTGTTAACATTTAAATCCACTGGGATCACTGAAACATTGGAATCCGCACTGACCGAGATCACACAAGACGCTCCACCATGAGGTTTGCAATTAAAAGCCTTTATGTCTGGACGCCTTACGCGTTTCGGACACACCCGTCCTTAATCATAGGCACAGGACATTTAAATCCATTTGCTTTTCTTCTCCTCCTTATATTTATTCTTTAGTATCCCTATACGTCCCTGCCTATACCCTGTGTCCATCAAATATCCTGTGCAGACAATCCACTTACACTACGTCCTCCAACCTTTAACCTTTTTCTCTTGTGCTCCCATTCAATGGAATTTAATTCCCCTCTCTCTTTGCCTTTTAAACTTCAGTAAGTTTAAATAGAATGCTGTTTATAAAAGGTCTTAGAAATGAAAATATGTATCGAATGGCTGCTAAACTTATAAGGGTAATGAATGGGCTTGTCTATGCAAAAGATTGGACAGGTTGGGGCTTTTTACACTGAAGAAGAGTTGATGTATGAGGATATTATTACTTTATACATTTATACAAAACATTAATGGGCTGGGTTGCAGCCATGAGTCATGGTGTATCATGGACAATGGCTTTTGTCTTTTTAAAGAGACAGTTCACCCAAATAATTTAATCAAAATTATAATTTAATGAAGATGGCGCACTTGTTCCCATATTGCTACCTAATCCAGATCTAACACTTACCGAACTGCAATTCTGCATTGCTGTTGTGTCGGTCCTGACAGTTTCCCAAGTCCCTTCTTCTTCTCACTCTTGTGCGCTGTTGCAACTTTGCCAAGGTAGTCACGCTGCGCACAAGGTTGAAAGGGGTAGCATAAGGGAGAGACAGGGTGGACTTTCTTTTTAGGTGTTTAGGAGCATTGCAGGGAAAGGTAAGCATTTTGAGTTTTTTCCCTACAATAATGTAGCCATTCGATAACAAATTCTATGTGAAAATTCTTTAAAATAGTGCAGCACTTTATTCTGTCTAACATTTGTAATATATCGATTACACCCATTTATTTTAGATACTTTATACATGTAGTTTAGAGGAATTAATGTAAGGGTAATCCTAAATTGACTATGTGGACCTAAACCATTCTAGACTTGTCTCTCACTAGTTCTACTCTGCAGGATCCCTTTTCCTGTTAACCCAGACTGTAAAATAGGGGAGGGTGTAGGCTGAATTATAAGCTGATCTTTGACAGCCTGGTATATCTAGTGATTAAGGTCCTCATCCTGGGTACCATAAGCGACGGGGAGTGATTTTAAAGTTTGCAATTGCATTTTAAGGTTGACTTTGGAAACTTTAAAAGGCTACAATGCAAATGCATAATGACTGCAAATTACTTTTACAGCTATTGATGATGATGATTATTAATGTCTATTTCTCCTTTCCTTTAGATGGACTATGTAACACCCCCCCCCCCACACACCACACACACACACTATTGGATGTTATATCAGGCTTGAAAGGATTTGTCACTAATTTTGTTGGCCTCTAGGGGTTGAAACATTTTAGAATTAGAGCAGTTCCCCAAATGTATGAAATATAAATTCAAACCAATAGGGCTGCAATACAATAATTGTTGTAGTTATTACTGCATATTGGGATAGAAGAAGGAGAGTGTCCCCCCATATTTTGTACCAGAAACATGCAATACTATTAATTACAGTAGTTGAATTTTATTGGGTTAGTTTGCAATAAATAATATATTTACAATGCAGGAAGGAAAAAACTAGGATTGAAAAGGTGGGAAAATGTCTATTGTCAATGATATTATAACAACAATATTGCAAAGTGTATGTGTTCTTTAGGCAATACTTAATAGAAATACATCCCCAACTTTTGGATTTAATACAGACACAATGAATGCTAAATCTCTATTATGTAAAAGTACTTATAGGGATCATGAATGAAATTATCAGTTGATCCAGTGATTTGGAAGCTACTGCGTTTGCTTAAACAAATATTTTCAGATCCTCTATTTAACAAAATAGTCATATATACTACATTTAACTTCTATTGACTGAAGGTTCAACATTACCAAGCAAATCATTGATTTTTGCCTCCAGAGGTTATTTTCTAGTTTGAAGGATGGAGGAGTTTTCTGTCATCTCAGCAGAACCTAAAGATTACTGAAATCCATGTCTTAATTCTGTTTCATCCATGATACTTCCTATGAAGTGTATCTCTTTACTTTTTACGGATGGATTTGCAAACAATTAACCTATTTTATAAGCTTTCAAGTCTTCACTAAACATTAAAAACAAACTTTGTGAGGTATAAATATCTCTAGCTCTAGTTCAAGTTTTTTTTAGAAATACATTTAACAAATAGGCTCAACTGGTGATTGGACTGCTGAGAATATTAACTGTAACATACCATCCTAAAATGTAGAAAAATGCAATTCTTTTAAATGTGCTTTAAGGGAAGTGCAAATACATATGCTTTTAAGGAAAAAAAGAGCATAATTTTCAATCCAAATGACCTTAACCTGCCCAGTCAACATATTGTCTGTGTAAAAATAAATGCAACTGAAATAGGACCCCTAATAGAGACTGTTATGGTTTTGCCCTTGACCCAGCGCCTGGGTTGATTCACTTGCTCAGTAGAGATCTGACCCAGTGCCTGGGTTGATTCACTTCTCAGTAGAGATCTGAGCATTTGACCAATCAACAGCCAGTCAGGAGAAATTACTGTTAGGAACATTCCAAGGAGTGGTGCATCCTGGGAAGAGAAGGAATGTTGGAACCTGAAATGGCAGCTCACTAATGTCAACAGCAGGTAGCAGCAAAGGGTATTAAATCAACTGATTTTTCTAAACGGGAAGAATATGTAGAATAGCTAGGTATGCATAATACAAACCAATTTTTTTAAAATATTGGTATTTTCCGCTGAACTTTCCCTTTAAATTCCAAGATCTACCTCCCAATCTGAAGGTTTTAAAATCTTACTAGAAACAAATAAAGCCTAAACAGATTAATAATAAATACCTTATATTTTCAGCAAATCATTATTTTGGAGGTAATGGGAGTCTTACCTCCCATCTTCTATTCATCCATCAGTAGCAGGCAGGGAACCCAGCAAACTTACCCGTGATCACACCTATTCCACTGCTTCTCTCATAGGTCATCGACTACATCCACACTTGCTTGCATTGTACTTTCAGTCATGTATAATACAAGGGAGCATGGCTGATGCCAATAGAACTCTCATAAATCGAATGATGAAATGATAGACCATTTCCCAGGTCCCTGAGACATTTACACTACATTACTATTGATATTTATCCTAAATTTAATTGTAACTTTCAGATTTCTTAACTTCCATTGACTTCTTTAGGTCCTTTTTAGATTTCGAATTTTAGAGAAATATCTTGAAAATCTATTTTCAAAACAAAACTCGCTGGTTTTGAACATCTCTACTTAAGTTCCTCAGCAATTACATCTAAAATTCTAGACTAGACTCTCATTGATAAAAAGATATCCTAGTTGGCTCAGATTTTTATTTATGATACTCCTTGGCAAGATAAATTTTCTGAAAATGTTTAGATTATCTTTTCTTTTTTTCCTTTTCTTTTATTTTCTATTGAATTATGCTTCTCCACATTCATCACAGAGAATATTTTTATTAATAGCTTTAGGATATTAAGATATACCACTTTAAGTGGCCGTAATTTATAGAAGTCCTTGGAGAGGAAATGGCGACTTGCCAAAATCTAAAAGTCTAACTGTATTGTGTAAACAAACCAATATATGAATTATTTGATTTATTTAGTCCTGGCAATAAAAACTTATTTGAAAAGAGTGAATCCCAGCTAAACTAATAAAATGTGTATTTCTCTTGAGAGTGAAATCATTAAACAGAAATCATCATTTAAAATGCATGGATTGGATTTAGTGATTTCTTTTGTTCATTCCTGCTGAGGGTATTCAACATGTTTACAGATTAGTTAGCTCATCTTTATCAAGCTATTGTATACCATATTAGGCAGAAAAAAGGTCCTAACAGTGAAAATCCTTGCACCTGCAGCCTTTATTTATTCACCCTAATCCCAGTCTAGATGGTAAGACTAAAAGTTATAGACTATATATTAATTATTTTCATTTCAATAAATATCACTCTTTCTCTTAATTAGGGCACAACATTATTTTATTCCTTCAATTTTTCATTTATTATTGATATAATATTTATGCAGATTAGCTAAAGAGATACGTTATTAACAATATTTACTATAATAGATATTTCTTTTTCATTACATATTATAATTAGAGATGGACACAAAACCGAACTCGAACCTGAGTTTGAGCTGAACTTTATGAGTTTTTAAAAACTCGAACTATTCAAACTAGTTTGGGATCGAGCTAGTTAATTTTTCCGGACTCGCGGCTGTATTTTCAATAATTATTGTAAATCGATAATTAACAAATTTACGGACCGCTCACTAACCCTAGAATGTTACGTTCGCTAACCCTCGAATAGCCTTCGATTTTCGGTAACCCTCAAAAGTATCATTTGTTTTCAGTATCCCTCGAATGTATGGATCGTTTTCACTAACCTCAGATGTATTGTTCGCTAACCCTCAAAAGTATTGTTCATTTTGGTAACCCTCAAAAGTATTGTTCAGTAACCCTCGAATTGCCTGTAACCCTCGAATGTAACAAAACCCGACAATTGCCCACTAGTGGTTAAGAAGTGTTTTAACAAGTTTTTGTGATAATGGTATGTTCCCAGAACATTTCCCAGGTGCCACAACCAATTACAGTTACCATTGTTATTTTATCTCTAAATCACCGGACTTTTCGAACTATCACTCCCCATTGAATTAAATAGGTCCGAATTCGAACTTTCAAACTTTTAATGAAGTACGAAAGTTCGAAAACAGACCGAACTGTATGAAGTTCGGCCATCTCTAATTGTAATTTCAATTATTTTGGGGCTTTCAACTCTTTTCTAGTAAGGGTTTCAGACTCTTCCAAATGACTTCAACATTAGGTAATATGTGTTGCGAATAAAGATATACTAGTAAAATATTTTGAGATGCTAGTGCCTGAACTATTAAAAGACACCCCCCTCAAAAAAATTAAAATAAATAAAATATATATCCTTATATTGTATAATTATATTTAATTTTTACAGAGATTGCATTAAGTTTTTAGGAGCAACTAATTAGGTGGGGGTACATAACACTATTACATATAGGAAATGTCTATATGTATGTGTTAGTTATCACTATTTAATTAAAACCACCATAACAAATTATACTAAAAAGTATAGTACTACTACTGACTTAATTTTAATTACAGAAAAAGATATACAATTAAAAAAGTATATTTACTTTACTTGACACCCCTAAGTTTAACTGGAAAACTCACATCTCTAAGTGTGCTAAGGAGTCTCCATTTGGACACTAAAGGAAGTGGAATTTTTCTATCATCCTGAGGTTCTGATTTTACAATTAGAGATTAGAGATGTCCGAACTTCGCAAAATCCGGCCCGCTCGAGGATCCGCGAATTTCGGAAAAAATAAAAAATTTGAAAATCCGCGAGCGGACCCATTAAAATGGAAAAATCCTCGAAAAACGTAATTTAGAAAATTTTCGAAAATACGTAAATTAGAAAATTTTCGAAAATACGTATTCATGCATTTTCGAAAATAACGAGGAATCGAAAATTGGGCCATCACTATTAGAGATGGGTGAAACTAACCAGTTTCGTTTGTTCTCGGTTTCCCGGATCTCGGGAAAATCCAGAGATCCGAAAAATCCGAAAAACGGTACAAATTTTTAATTATTATCGAAAGTTCAAGGCTATTTTTGAGTATTATCGAAAATAGCCTTGAACGTTCAATAATCCTCAAAAATACGATCGTAGACTTCGATCATATTTTCGAGGATTATCAAAAATTCAAGGCTATATTTGATAATCCTCGAACGTTCAATAATTATAGAAAAT
The DNA here is from genome assembly GCA_019447015.1 of Hymenochirus boettgeri. NCBI lineage: Eukaryota > Metazoa > Chordata > Amphibia > Anura > Pipidae > Hymenochirus > Hymenochirus boettgeri. Next base: position 94,303,911 of record CM033472.1, on the reverse strand, counting down.
AGCTCTGAGGTCACGAACTCCGGACGATCCATCCTGATTCGGACAAATCATTCAGTTTTGGAACCGAGGGGTTCAGTGTCGGATCCGGTCCAAATCAGACACTGATCCCATCTCTACTTACAACATGTGACACTTTTAGCAAATCAAAAACTTCTCTTAGTCATTGTACACGACAAGACAAGAATTGTAAAGGATTTCTTGTTTTATACCCAGTTATTGTGCTGTTTGTAATACATGTGACAGTCTTAGCCATCAAAAATTCCTCAGACTCTTCACATTTCCTCCCCTCCCTTCTCCATAGAAATATATTACTTCATTTGGATGGACAATCCGTTTCTGTTGCTAGACAGGAAGTATGTCTGTTTATAATAAATTAACTTTGCATGCTCTGAAACTACCCAGCATTCTTAGAAAAAGGCCAGATTTTCACTTTTTTCTAATATTAATCTATGAATAGGATGAGGCTGTGAAGTACCTTTTGTTGTAAGAAGGCTCCATTTCATTTTATGCTCGTTGTATGGATTTTTCTTTTTCTAGGCCCATCTCACCTTAATCTATATTGCTGTCCAGGATCTTGTGCTCCCAATTTTTTCTCTTTATAGAATCTTCCAATGGATCTACTCTTGGTTGGTTTCTATTCGAGGGAAGTTAGAGGGAGATAATATATTTAAGCTCTGCACAGCAGTTATATTTTACTGTGGTGTTTGGACTGAACTATAACACTCTATACAATGTTATTATTAATATATCAAAAGAACTTAAAACCCTCTATAAATTCATCAGAACAATATGAACGAAACAAAGTGATAGTGTTATACAACAAATATAATTGGATAATCCTTATCTTATATTCATCTAGTTGTACTTTTTGTTTATTTACCCAACACCGGAGGCAAGTGCATTTATGTCACAAATTCCGTCATTTAACTTTAAATGACTAGGGACTCCCGTGGGGGGCCCGGCCCGGTCTTCCAATCAGCAGTCAACACAGAAATCATTGCCAGTTATTGCTCTACTCAAGTGTCGTGCTGTGCATGCGTACGTGGTCACGTGGTGTGGGTATTGTACTGCATAACTTTTTGCTAAGTTTTTTCCGCTGCTGGATCCGGTGTTGAGGCGAGCCTGTGCAGTGGAGTCAGCTTCTTCATTTTTGATTGTCTGTACCTGATGAAGCGGAGTGCTATCCCCGAAACGTAGTAAATATACATGTGTGCTAATAAGCATGGAAGCCAAATCCTGTGTGCGATGTATTGCTGGGTCTTCAATGCTTTCTATTTGCTGATCGTAGTAACTATTCTTCTGGGAAGCACCGGGGCTTGAAATCCTGATAGCATGAGTGCGAGACTGACAGAAGATATAAATATATATCCCTTCCCTCCTATTCTATAAGATATTTTATATTTATATTTTTACAGATATTGCATTGAGTTTTAGGAGCTACCAATCAGGTGGGGATATATAACTGTATTACATATAGGAAAGTGTATATGTATGTGTATACTTTTTCACTATTTCATTTAAATAACCATAAAAAACAAAACTATATCAAGTATAGTTTTGAGTTATATTAGTGAGTTTAGTATGAGTTATATTAATGAGTTTTATTTTACTTGGAAAACCAATTATATACAATTAAAAATGATAATGATCCAACACCCCTATGTTACAATACAAAAGTCAAAATGGAAGGTTTAGCCACACCTCTAAGAGTGCTAAAGAGTCTCTATATGGACACTAAAGCTAGGTACACACAGTAACGATTTCTGAAAGATGACAGACAGGATCTGCAAGATCCTGTCTGCCATCTTTCAAAGATCTGCATACACACAGTCCCGAGCGTTCTCCCTATAGGGAGAACGCTCGGGACTGTGTGTTCCATCGGCCGCGCTAGACTACCTATAGGAGTCTAGCGCGGCCGATGGAAATTTTCGGCCTTTCCCGAACGAGCGTACGGCCGACCCGATCGTTCGCGGCCGCGCGCTCGTTCGGGAAACGAACGTACACACAGTAACGATAAAGCCCCGATACCGTCGGATCCGACGGTATCGGGGCTTTATCGTTACTTGGGTAATAAAAAAGTAATATATTGTTAGAATGTAAGAAATGTCATGTGCAATATGTTGGTCAACGAGAAGAACTTACGCAGTCGTATTAGTGAACATATTAGGGCCATACAATCTTCTGATCCAGCACTCCTCTGGGGAGACATTTCATTACTATCAGGGTAATACTAATTAGACCTAGGTGTTAAGGTCATCGAAAAAAATCCTATGCCCCGCAGGGTGGGGACTGGATCAGACTTTTGGATACTAGGGAGATTTAGTGCTATTCCATTTGGACACCAGGGTCCCCAAGGGACACAATGCAAGATGGGATATTTACCTTTTTTATTAACCAATAGGATTTTCCTGATGCATATATATATATATATATATATATATATATATATATTACTTGATATAATTTTGTATCAGTAGGGGCACTGTTTGTTACATAAGCCATTTTATAGGTGTTTCTGTCTCTTTAAAGCTAAAGTGGGCAGGGCGAATTATACCCATAAATATGGGACATGACCATTGCTCCTGTTTATGCCTGTGATGAAATGCGCTTGCACGAAACGCGTCGGCTGTTATGCTCTATATGCTGACTTTTAACTTGATTCAATAAAGTAGAAATTTTCTTTTATCTGGAAGAGTTGAAGGGCAGAGCATCTTTTCCTATTTCAAATCATTTGTAAGCCTGCACCACCTCAAGTACATTCTTGCTTAAATATCCAACGTATCGGATGGTGCAAACATTACCATGATAAGGACAGAAGGTGTCAGAACCTTAACTGTAGGATTTCAGCCACACTCCAGGCTGGCGTCAAAGTCATGGTTCTCTTTTAATCCTTTACTTTACAGTGTCAGACACTCCCAAAATAGGGTAACACTATGATAGGTGATATATCATCAGAGTAAATAGTAGGAAATGCTGATTTATACTAGGAGGGCCCAGCAGAAAAAAAGGTCCCTGCACACCAGAGGGCCAGGGAGGTCCCTGCAACCAGGGGGGACTGCGTCTGTCTGTCTATATCTATCTCGTCTATCTGATCTATCTCTGTTATCTATCTATCTCTGCTATCTACTATATCTATCTATTTCTGTTATCTATCTATCTATCTATCTATCTAATATATCTATTATCTATCTATCTCTGATATTTATCTATCTCTGCTATCTATCTATCTATCTATCTATCTATCTATCTCTGTCTATCTATTTATATCTGTCTAGTATCTATCTATCGATCTATATCTCTATACTCTATCTATCTGTCTCTATCATCTATCTATCTCTGCTATCTATCTACTACCTATCTATCTCTGATATCTATTTCTGCTGTTGTCTGTCTGTTGGTCTAGCATCTTCTAGCTATCTAGCTCTATCTAGCTATCTATCTAGCTTATCTATCTACTAGCTATCTAGCTATCTATCAGCTATCAGCTATCTGCTATCTAGCATCTAGCTACATATAGCTAGCTATCTAGCTAGCTATCTAGTGCTATCTAGCTAGCTAGTATCTAGCTAGACTATCTAGCTAGCTATCTATCTAGCTAGCTATCTATCTAGCATCTATCTAGCTATCTATCTACATATGGATATGCATTCCATAAAATAAATTTATTATTGATACCCAGACCATATATTAATGCTTTAAATAATTATCCATTTCCCTTATGGTAATTTACAGCTGCAGCTTTAGAGTCCCTTATATTATAATAAATAGGGTCATACTGTATTTCCATAATTATCTGTTATCATACAAGTTATATGCATTGTAAACATATCACAGAAGATGTAGCATTGCCAGGTGGAGGAGCAGATATTTACCTTGCAAAAAGCCTCTGGACAGAAGCAGCAGCACCCATGGTTGAGAAGGAATTGCAGAGTGAGTTTGGGCCTCTTTTCCTTGTGAAAAGCATTTACAACCACTCCAGCAGCAAGCAGAAGTCCACAAGCTGTGTGCTCAGCTCTCCTGCCTGAGGCATGGTTGCAAGGGCTAACACTTGCTGGTCTGGAATCTGGGTCAGCACCGGGCTTTAGTAGGAAATGGCAATTCCAACTTCGATTCCTTCTTTTGCTCCACATGCAGCACTCAGTGCAGTCTCACACACTCTCACACACACACACTTTCATACACACACTCTCCTACACACTCATACACACACTTTCAACCACCTCCCACACACACCTCTCACACACACCTCTCACACACCCATCTCACACACACTCCACACACACTCACTCACACACACTTTCATACACACTCTCACACACACTTTCATACACACCCTCTCTCACACACACACTCACACACACACACACCACACACCACACACACACACACACACACTCCTCAAACACACACTTTTTCACACACACTCACCTCTCAACACACTCTCTCTAAACACACACACACACTCTATACACACTCACCCTTACACACACTTACTCTCTCACACACACACACTCTCTCTCTTACACACACACTCACTCTCTCTCACACACAGGTAAGATCCCCCACCCCACCAAAAGTAGTGAGCACACAATTATCTGCCTGAGCCTGACTGCCTCTAACCTCGCCACAGGTGTTGGCTGATTTTTAGTGCTGAGCATGCTTGACTGTGAGACAGACAGTCACAGACTGGAACAACTTCTATGTCCTGGCTGACGGACCTGCTACTTTCTGGCTCAGGACCTGTACTGCCCCCACATTAAGTGCGTAAGTCACGTAACTACGCACAGGGGCCAGGGGGTGTACCGAGCAGCTGTGGGACCAATGGGCATGCCGCACACGCAGTGCAGAGTCCAGAGTTCTTCCTGTTTACATTGTGCCAGCACAGAAGAGCGCAATTTGTTTAAAAAAAAAACATTTTCCAGGGAAAGCGTTTGAGCGTTTTTTCACGTGGCTTCATGGCAGGAGCGGCACTGGGAGTGAACAATTTAATGGAGGAGACATGAAAATCAGGTACATACTGTATTCATGTCCATGCTGGCAGCTGAAAGGGTTAAAGGTAATACTCTGCTGGCACTGAAAGTGTTAATAGGAAAGTCTGTTGGCATTGATGGTTCATGGTAATACTCTTCTGGCACTCTGTTAAGTGTGTTAATGGCAATACTATGAGGAAGTCTTGCTAGCACGAAGGGTTAATAGCTTCTCTGGAAAGGTGCTGGCACTGAAAGTATTAATAGTTAAGTCTGCTGGCACGAAAGGGTTAATGGTAATGTTCTGCTGGCCTGAAATTATTAATGCCACATATTCTTGGAAAAGCACTGAACATCTCAGATCTCACCAAATTTCCCTGTTTACCCTACCCGGCTGGAGACAATTTCTGGGGAGAACACTGGTGCCACATACCACACATCCACTGAAACCTATCCTGTCCTTCCAATCAGTTATCATTTGTGGCCAGTGTCGCTGCATTCATACAAAAGTATGTATACACACCTGCTCACCTGGTACAGCTTGTGCCTCTTACAACTAGTAAAGCGGTTCCACTATAAAGAACAGTGCAGTAGACGCTGTCAGAAGCAGAAGGAGGAAACCCAGCTGTATTTGACAGGCCAAGTTTTCTTTGTTTTTTTGTTTTGGGGGGCAACGTAGGTGGGAGGGCGCCTAGGGCACTAAAATGGCTAGAAACCGCCCTGCATTGATCCTTCCAGTGATACAGATAACATTGAACATATTAGAATGTTTGCTGAACATTCATCATTGCATTGACAAGCAATAGGTTAAAAAAAATGATTGTACACAAGAACAGCCACATTAACAATCATTTATGTGAGCAGTTCTAAACCAACTTATTTTACAGTTATTTAGTTGCTAAAAAGCCTTCTATGAAAATTAAATTGGCTTTGTTTGTAAGGCAATGAGTAATTTAAAATTCATGGCTGGGTTTGTCCATGCACACATATTAGAGATGGGATCCGGGTCTGATCCAACACGGAAACCCTTGTTCTGAAATCCGAAGTCCGCCCAAATGGATCATTCAGTTTCAGGACTCGGAGCCTATTTTTATAATTATCGAATGTTCAAGGATTATAGAAATAGCATTAAATGTCGATAATCCTTGAAAATACGCTCGGAAAATTAAAATTAGTTTCTGATCGTATTTTCGCGGATTATCGAACATCCGAGGCTATTTTCACAAACTAGCTAGATCGTTCGACAATTAACAAAAATGGGCTCTGAAGTCTCGAAGTATGTTCCGTTTTCAGATTTTTGGATCTGGGGGATTTTCCCAAGATCGTAAATTCAAAAACGGAAGAAACTTGACAGTTGCCCACCCCTAACCATTACAAGACATGTTCTTTGTAGACTCTACACTAAAATAGAACATGGCAGCTTTTGTTAAAAATGTTCGAATTAGTGTATGGAAATTACCCAAGGCCTCAAAGTTAATTTCTCTAGATTTCCTGTCCATTAATAAGACAAAAGACAAAAACACCAGGGAGAGTATTTGTCCATTTGGAACTGTCATTTGTTTAGAACACTATTGGTAAGATTTATACACTGATAATGCTATTTAAAAGTTATTGACAAAAGCAAAGTGAACTTTTGATGTCGATATAGCCACGAATGTTATACACAAACAAAAGAACTAGTATTATAAAAAGGAGAGTGAAATGAAGTAAAATATAAGGGTATGTGTGGTTTTCGACCTCCGCAATAAAACATTCGATTCAGTGGGGGAGGTGTGGTTGCTGTTTGTTTATTTTTTAAAGATAAGAATCAACAGAATAACGGCCAGAAACTTGGCTGAGATCTGAGTACTGAGGTAAAGCAATGAATCGCTAAAATGGGCCAACACTCTTTACTAGAAATGATTTTAGATAAAAAGACCTGCTGTCTGGGCAAGAGCATTATGACCTTTGTGTTCCAGTACAATGCAATTTGTTTACTCAACATGATCCAGAGGCTTGAAGAGTTTTTCCTGTAAGCTTTAGAGAACTTGATATAATGCAAGAATTTGGAAATTTTTTAATATATTTTTCGTGCAATAGGTGGGCAACCTGTCATTGCCTTGCTTGTAGGACCATTATTTTAGAAACTTGTAGCATTCTAATCATTAAGCTGTACCAATGTAAGGAGGAGAGAGTCAGTTATTTGCATTTACAGAAATGGAATCTCTGCTAGCGTATAGTAAGTTGCAGAGAAAAAGCATGATAGCACTTTTTAAAGGATGCAAAGGAATATAGAGAAAGAACAATCCAGGTAATACTAAGGGAATTAATAGACTCAGCACAATGAGAGAGAGAAAAGAAAATGACTGCATAAAGAAAAATAAAAGGAAAAAAAAAAGGGGGGGAAAAGAGTAAAGATGTGCAGGAACGGGTAAAAATAGGGTACAGTAAGATGATATAGGAGAAGTAGAGGGGGAAAGGATAAAGGTGATGGGGGGAAAGTAATAAAGGAGGGAAAGGGGAAAAGGGGAATAGTAATGATTTATGTTGCAGAAAGGAATTAATATACAAAAAAACCCCCAAAAAAAAAAACACTTGTAAACAGGGCACTGCTAAGTAAAATATTCAGGTGCCTAACAAACAAGCGGGAGATGCAATATATTAGCTATCGCAACCTACTTGCACTTGTTTTCGCAATGTATAACCAGTTTTCGACCATACATACATAATACATACATAATACATTGCGAAAATGCTAGAGGTAAGTTGTGACTTTGCTCATATTTTAAAACACCATTGAAGAGGCATTAATTGTTGCGCAAAAAACTAGCACAAAATCCGGCGCAAAATTTATTGCATGGCTTTGCGCTGCGCAAAGAAAAAAACATTTGCAACATGGTGCAGGCAGTGCAAAACCTGTGATTTTAGCGCTTATTTTCTCATTAGCGCGGTATATTGCATCTTCCTGTAAATCTCCTAAAGCATAACAGAAAGAAAGAAAAGAGAGAAGTTTGAGGCACACTAACATAGTTAAATGAATACAATCCCATTTTTATAAGCACTATGGGGACACAACATATTAATATAATTTAAAAGCATATACCCATTAGAGAGAGGTGCTAGCTGAAGGACCTAAAAGGCAATACATGTATGTAACTAGGTTACAGCTGTAAAAAAAAGTCATTATACATAGGGACAATAGGCTAAGCAGATAAATCTTGAACATAGTAGTAATAAACAATCCTATACTTGTCTACATTGGTATTCTAGTTGTGCAGCATAAACCCAATAGTCATTGTTCAAGGTAAAGTCAGGTAGTCCTATCAGACAATTAGTCACCCATACTCAAGACCGGCTCCGCTTGATGTGTTTTGCCCGTCAAAAGGCTTTCTCAAAAGCGATAATAATGGCCGTTTACAATGTCTCTTTATAGTCCCAACTGTGCAGCCTGCATCATCACAAAATTACACCATTGCATAATGCGCAGCGCACTTGCTACATAGCTTGCTGCACAGCATGATCACTTTGTCGTCCATATACAATATGGCAAATACCCAGCTGTCACAAAAGGCAAACAGTCATAACACAACTGGGAATGTCGGCCACTCGGTCCAAATCATCCTGTTCCTCCAGTATTCACCAGGGTAAGTCATCAATATCATATAAATATTACAAAAAGTAATAAATAAAAAGAATGAATCACCTTGGAAAAGATAAGTGTGGGATGTTAAATAGCAAAAATTAATTAATTAAAGACAAGTGTAAAATGAGAATAAAAAAACGAGAGGAATTGGAAGATAAAGGATAAAGAGAGAAAAAATATGTGAAGAAAGAAGCAGGTTATAAAATGTAAATGTATCTATAAATAAAAATAGGATTATAAATACAGTATCTCACAAAAGCGAGTACACCCCCATGGGACAATAGTGAAGATATTATGCTTTGATACAGTGTAATCAGCGTGCAGCTGTATAACAGTGTAAATGGGCTGTTCCTTAAAATAACACAAAATAACACACCCCTAAGTGAAATATTTCCCAATTGTGCTTAATTAGACATTTTTCTCCATGGTGTCATGTGATATGTTAATGTTACAAGGTCTCAGGTTGTGAGTAGTACAGGTGTGTTAAATTTGGTGTTATCGCTCTAACACTCTCTCATACTGGTTACTGGGAGTTGACCATGGCACCTCACTTAAAGGATAAGTGCACTGTAAAATCAGTTATGTTCTTTGGAAGCTGCAGCTTTAAAAATACTGTTGCCATATTTATTTTCCTATGCCCCTCCAGAGCCTAGCTTTGTGCCTTGGAAGGTGCTGACATCTTGTTACTGGTTTGCTGAATGTTAAGCTCCACCCTCTGAGATTTCTTGCTTCTCCTGCTTGAGCCTACAAGCAGGCTCTGGAGGGGCATAGGTAAAAAAAAAATGGCAACAGTATTTTTAAAGCTGCAGCTTCCAATGAAACATAACTGATTTTACAGTGCACTTATCCTTTAAAGAAATCTCTAGGATCTAAAAAAAGAATTGATGCTCTAAATAAAGAGGCCTAGTCATTAAGAAGACCCTGAAACTGAGCTTCAGTATGGTGGCCAAGACCATACAGAGGTTTAACAGGACAGGTTCCAATCAACAGACCCCGCCATGGACAACTAAACATGCTCGGCGTCAAATCCAGAGGTAGTCTTTTGCAAACGACGTATGAGTGCTGCCCACTATTGCTTCAGAAGTTAGAGGGGGAAGGTTATCCTATTATATTATACCATTGGTTGTATGGCGTTGTCCCAGATTAAAGCCTCTTCTATAATGATGCACAAAAAACCCTGCAACAGCAGACTAAGGGCATATATAGTCTGTTATTTTCGGACTTAAATTACCACTGCACATTGCCACAAAAAATAGTTATTACCGGCATTATCATTATTGTTCCGATGGGAGTTAGTGGCGATGTAGTATCCGACGAAGGTCTCAAATCGTGATGTACAAGGCAGGGGTCTGGGAGGGGTGCTGGGAAGGGGTTGTGTCACAGGTGGTCACATTCATCTCCATTCATCTCCCACCCTGCCCTCCCCCAGTAGCCCCTCCCATCCCCCTTCCCGTACACAGGTACTTACACCGTGAGGGTGAGTACGCTGGAGGACTCTTGTTCCTTTTAATTCCGGGATGCCAAGGTATTAGAGCTACTGCTGCTACACTAACTTGGCTGCATATTAGAGCTACTGAGGATTGAGTATTTTTGAATTTTTACACATGTTTTAAATGTAATTGTATATTCATATTGTTCACATGGCCTTGTGGTAGATAAAGAGGCTTAGCAAACATAGCCCTGAAGTGAAACATATGGTCTATCCCAAACAAGAGAAGACAGATTTAATCAACATGCAATCTTCAAAGCAGCTACAACAATTAGAGAATCACACTGTGGGGACAACTGGATTTTACAACAGTGATTGTTAAATACCCCAAGTAATCAACATGCAATCTTCAAAGGAGCTACAACAATAGGTCCAGAGTATAAACAGGATGCACATACATGTTCAAAGCAACTACAACAAAAGAGAACCACACTGTGGAGCGACAAATGGACTTACATAGTGATTATCCATATGAATGAAAATACCATGGATGGCTTTCTCCGCCCTGGAAGCAGTCAAACGTGTGGTCCAACATTTATGGGAATATAATACTGCCACCCTCAGGTGATATCAACTATCAATCCTGGACGTATACTGACCCCTCAGGATCGCAAGGAATGCTGTGCACACCAGACTATAAAGAAAAGGTTTATTACATCAGTAAAAAACCCTGTAACGTTTCGGCGAAATAATTTCGCCTTCATCAGAACAACCAGGGGAAATTATTTCGCCGAAACGTTACAGGGTTTTTACTGATGTTATAAACACCTTTTCTTATAAGTCTGGTGTGCACAGCATTCCTGCGATACATGTGAAGGTTGCCACTACGCTGGAGCACAGCACCTTACTAGTGCGAATATTGGACTGGGAGTGTGCAGGATCCTTTCTGTATCTGACCCCTACAGGAGGTACAAAGTATGGATTAGGAGGAGTCTAGTATAACATCGACTTGATTGGCGGGACTTTCTTCAGGGTGTGTCTATCCTTAAGTAGAGGTGGAGTTTGGGTTATGAATGAGAGTGAATGTGTCCAATTTGGTATATAAGGGAACCCCCAAAAGGCCTCAGAAGGAGTTCTTTTTACTTTTGTAATTTCCTATTAGCTAGACACTATAACATCTTGGAGCTTTACCATTTCTTTGTTACCTATCTTTATTTTTTCTTAATAATAACCTTTGAAAAATCTTTAGGCCTTGCATTTCTCTTTAACAAAGTAGTTTAAGGCTCATCTCAACGGATTCAACAGTAATAGATGAGTTGACACAATAGGACCTATTTGTAAGCGCACGGTATCACAATTTAGCACAGTCGTATATTTACACAGAACGTTTGTTATTACGAAAATTTGTGATAGATAATGTACAGTAGTAAATTACTGCAAGAGTGTTCATGGGATGTAAATCGCTGTCTGACCACTGTGTATACCCCCCCACTTGTATCTGTTGTCTATACCACGGAAAGCTTTTCAGAGCAGGGATTACAATCCTGATGTGTCAAGACACACCACACTACTGTATATCTAATCATCCATATGTCTTAATTTAAGAATGATAATCATTTCTGTTTAATTTATTGGTTTAATTGCTTGCACTTATTTCCTTGTTTGTATACTCTTTTTAATAATGTACAGCACTGCATACCTAGTGGCAATTTTCTAAATACAATTATACATACATACATCATGCCCTATTCTTTTACACCTAGACTATTGCAACTTTCTTATTCTGTCTACATGCGTCCCCTTCACGTTATGTTCTTTTCAATACTTAACTTTGCTACATGCATTACTCGCTCTAAAACAGGATATTAAATCTCACCGGTGCTAGACCACTACCTGGCTCCTCAATAAACAATGTATTGTTTATGAAATCTGTTAACATTTAAATCCACTGGGATCACTGAAACATTGGAATCCGCACTGACCGAGATCACACAAGACGCTCCACCATGAGGTTGCAATTAAAAGCCTTTATGTCTGGACGCCTTAAGCGTTTCGGAACACCCGTCCTTATCATAGGCACAGGAACATTTAAATCCATTTGCTTTTCTTCTCCTCCTTATATTTATTCTTTAGTATCCCTATACGTCCCTGCCTATACCCTGTGTCCATCAAATATCCTGTGCAGACAATCCACTTACACTACGTCCTCCAACCTTTAACCTTTTTTCTTGTGCGTCCCATTCAAGGAATTTAATTCCTCTCTCTTTGCCTTTAAACATTCAGTAAGTTTAAATAGAATGCTGTTTTAAAAAAGGTCTTAGAAATGAAAATAATGTATGAATGGTGCTAAACTTATAAGGGTAATGAATGGGCTTGTATGCAAAAAGATTGGACAGGTTGGGGCTTTTTACACTGAAGAAGAGTGATTGTATGAGGATATTATTACTTTATACTTTATACAAAAACATTAATGGGCTGGGTTGCAGCCATGAGTCATGGTGATATCATGGACAATGGCTTTGTCTTTTTAAAGAGACAGTTCACCCAATAATTTAATCAAAATATTAAATTTAATGAAGATGGGCGCACTTGTCCCATATTGCTACCTAAATCCAGATCTAACTACTTACCGAACTGCAATTCTGCATTGCTGTTGTGTCGGTCCTGACAGTTTCCAAGTCCCTTTTCTTCTCACTCTTGTGCGCTTGTGGCAACTTTGCCAAGGTAGTCACGCTTGCGCACAAGGTGAAAGGGGTAGCATAAGGGAGAGACAGGGTGACTTTCTTTTTAAGGGTGTTTAGGAGCATTGCAGGGAAAGGTAAGCATTTTGAGTTTTTTCCCTACCAATAATGTAGCCAATCGATAACAAATTCTATGTGAAAATTCTTTAAAATAGTGCAGCACTTTTTCTGTCTAACATTTGTATATATCGATTACACCCATTTATTTTAGATACATTTATACATGTAGTTTAGAGGAATTAATGAAGGGTAATCCTAAATGACTATGTGGACCTAAACCATTCTAGACTTGTCTTCACTAGTTTACTCTGCAGGGATCCCATTTTCCTGTTAACCCAGACTGTAAAATAGGGGAGGGTGTAGGCTGAATTATAGCTGATCTTTGACAGCTGGTATATCTAGTGATTAAGGTCCTATCCTGGGTACCATAAGCGACGGGGAGTGATTTTAAAGTTTGCAATTGCATTTTAGGTTGACTTTGGAAACTTTAAAAAGGCTACAATGCAAATGCATAATGACTGCAAATTACATTATTACTAGCTATTGATGATGATGATTATTAATGTCTATTTTCTCCATCTTTCCTTTAGATGGACTATGTAAACACCCCCCCCCACCACACCACACACACACACACTATTGGATGTTATATCAGGCTTGAAAGGATTTGTCACTAATTTGTGTGGCCTCTAGGGGTTGAAACATTTTTAGAATTAGAGCAGTTCCCCAAATGTATGAAATATAAATTCAAACCATAGGGCTGCAATACAATAATTGTTGTAGTTATTACTGCATATTGGGATAGAAGAAGGAGAGTGTCCCCCCATAAATTTTGTACCAGAAACATGCATATCATTAATTACAGTAGTTGAATTTATTGGGTTAGTTTGCAATAAATAATATATTTACAATGCAGGAAGGAAAAAACCAGGATTGAAAAGGTGGGAAAATGTCTATGTCAATGATTATTAACAACAATATTGCAAAGTGTATGTGTTCTTTAAGGCAATACTTAATAGAAATACATCCCCAACTTTTGGATTTAATACGGACACAAATGAATGCTAAATCTCTATTATGTAAAAGTACTTATAGGGATCATGAATGAAATTATCAGTTGATCCAGTGATTTGGAAGCTACTGCGTTTGCTTAAACAAATATTTTCAGATCCTTATTTAACAAAATAGTATATATACTACATTTAACTTCATGACTGAAGGTTCAACATTACAGCAAGCAAATCATTGTTTTGCCTCCAGAGGTTATTTTCTAGTTTGAAAGGATGGAGGAGTTTTCTGTCATCTCAGCAGAACCTAAAGATTTACTGAAATCCATGTCTAATTCTGTTTCATCCATGATACTTCCTATGAAGTGTATCTCTTTTACTTTTAGGATGGATTTGCAAAACATTACCTATTTTATAAGCTTTCAAGTCTCACTAAACATTAAAAACAAACTTTGTGAGGTAATAAATATCTCTAGCTCTAGTTCAATTTTTTTTAGAAATACATTTAACAAATAGGCTCAACTGGTGATTGGACTGCTGAGAATATTAACTGTAACATACCATCCTAAAATGTAGAAAAATGCAATTCTTTTTAAATGTGCTTTAAAGGGGAAGTGCAAATACATATGCTTTAAGGAAAAAAAGAGCATAAATTTTCAATCCAAATGACCTTAACCTGCCCAGTCAACATATTGTCTGTGTAAAAATAAATGCAACTGAAATAGGACCCCTAATAGAGACTGTTATGGTTTTGCCCTTGACCCAGCGCCTGGGTTGATTCACTTGCTCAGTAGAGATCTGACCCAGTGCCGGGTTGATTCACTTGCTCAGTAGAGATCTGAGCATATTTGACCAATCAAACAGCCAGTCAGGAGAAATTACTGTTAGGAACATTCCAAGGAAGTGGTGCATCCTGGGAAGAGAAGGAATGTTGGAACCTGAAATGGCAGCTCACTAATGTCAACAGCAGCAGGTAGCAGCAAAGGGTATTAAATCAAATGATTTTCTAAACGGGAAGAGAATATGTAGAATAGCTAGGTATGCATAATACAAACCAATTTTTTTAAAATATTGGTATTTTCCGCTGAACTTTCCCTTTAAATTCCAAGATCTACCTCCCAATCTAGAAGGTTTTAAAATCTTACTAGAAACAAAATAAGCCTAAACAGATTAATATAAATACCTTATATTTTCAGCAAATCATTATTTTGGGAGGTAATGGGGTCTTACCTCCATTCTTCTATTCATCCATCAGTAGCAGGCAGGGAACCCAGCAAACTTACCCGTGATCACACTATTCCACTGCTTCCTCTCATAGGTCATCGACTACATCCACACTTGCTTGCATTGTACTTTCATGCATGTATAATACAAGGGAGCATGGCTGATGCCAATAGAACTCTCATAAATCGAATGATGAAATGATAGACCATTTCCCAGGTCCCTGAGACATTTACACTACATTACTATTGATATTTATACCTTAAATTTAATTGTAACTTTCAGATTTCTTAATTCCATTGACTTCTTTAGGTCCTTTTTTAGATTTTCGAATTTTAGAGAAATATTTGAAAATCTATTTTCAAAACAAAACTCGCTGGTTTTGAACATCTCTACTTAAGTTCCTCAGCAATTACATCTAAAATTCTAGACTAGACTCTCATTGATTAAAAGAATATCCTAGTTGGCTCAGATTTTTATTTATGAATACTCCTTGGCAAGATAAATTTTCTGAAAATGTTTAGATATCATTCTTTTTTTTCCTTTTCTTTTATTTATTGAATTATGCTTCTCCACATTCATTCAGCAGAGAATATTTTTATTAATAGCTTTAGGATATTAAGTATACCACTTTAAGTGGCCGTAATTTATAGAAGTCCTTGGAGAGGAAATGGCGACTTGCCAAAATCTAAAAGTCTAACTGTATTGTGTAAACAAACCAATAATATGAATTATTTGATATTAGTCCTGGCAATAAAAACTTATTTGAAAAGAAGTGAATCCCAGCAAACTATAAAAGTGTATTTCTCTTGAGAGTGAAAGTCATTAAACAGAAATCATCATTTAAAATGCATGGATTGGATTTAGTGATTTCTTTTGTCATTCCTGCTGAGGGTATCAACATTTACAGATTAGTTAGCTCATCTTTATCAAGCTAATTGTATACCATATTAGGCAGAAAAAAGGTCCTAACAGTGAAAATCCTTGCACCTGGCAGCCTTTATTATTCACCTAATCCCAGTCTAGATGGTAAGACTAAAGTTATAGACTATATATTAATTATTTTCATTTCAATAAATATCACTCTTTCTCTTATTAGGGCACAACATTATTTTATTCCTTCAATTTTTTCATTTATTATTGATATAATTTTATGCAGATTAGCTAAAGAGCATACGTTATTAACAGAATATTACTATAATAGATATTTCTTTTTCATTACATATATTAATTAGAGATGGACACAAAAACCGAACTCGAACCTGAGTTTGAGCTGAACTTTATGAGTTTTTAAAAACTCGAACTATTCAAACTAGTTTGGATCGAGCTAGTTAATTTTTCCGGACTCGCGGCTGTATTTTCAATAATTATTGTAAAATCGATAATTAACAAATTACGGACCGCTCACTAACCCTAGAATGTATCGTTCGCTAACCCTCGAATGTAGCCTTCGATTTTCGGTAACCCTCAAAAGTATCATTTGTTTTCAGTATCCCTCGAATGTATGGATCGTTTTCACTAACCCTCAGATGTATTGTTCGCTAAACCTCAAAAGTAGTGTCATTTTTGGTAACCTCAAAAGTATTGTTCAGTAACCCTCGAATTGCTGTAAACCCTCGAATGTAACAAAACCCGACAATTGCCCACTAGTGGTTAAGAAGTGTTTTAACAAGTTTTTGTGATAATGGTATGTTCCCCAGAACATTTCCCAGGTGCCACAACCAATTACAGTTACCATTGTTATTTTATCTCTAAATCACCCGGACTTTTCGAACTATCACTCCCCATTGAATTAAATAGGTCCGAATTCGAATTCAAACTTTAATGAAGTACGAAAGTTCGAAAACAGACCGAACTGTATGAAGTTCGGCCATCTCTAATTGTAATTTCAATTTTTGGGGCTTTCAACTCTTTTTAGTAAGGGTTTCAGACTCTTCAAATGACTTCAACATTAGGTAATATGTGTTGCGAATAAAGATATACTAGTAAAATATTTTTAGATGCTAGGCCTGAACTATTAAAAGACACCCCCTCAAAAAAAAATTAAAATAAAATAAAATATATATCCTTTATATTGTATAATTTATTTAATTTTTACAGAGATGCATTAAGTTTTTAGGAGCAACTAATTAGGTGGGGGTACATAAACTATTACATATAGGAAATGTCTATATGTATGTGTGTAGTTATCACTATTTAATTAAAACCACCATAACAAATTATACTAAAAAGTATAGTACTACTACTGACTTATATTTTAATTACAGAAAAAGATATTACAATTAAAAAAGTATATTTTTTACTTGACACCCCTAAGTTTAACTGGAAAACTCCACATTCTAAGTGTGCTAAGGAGTCTCCATTTGGACACTAAAAGGAAGTGGAATTTTTCTATCATCCAATGAGGTTCTGATTTTACAATTAGAGATTAGAGAGTGTCCGAACTTCGCAAAATCCGGCCCGCTCGAGGATCCGCGAATTTTCGGAAAAAATAAAAAATTTGAAAATCGCGAGCGGACCCATTAAAATGGAAAAATCCTCGAAAATACGTAATTTAGAAAATTTTCGAAAATACGTAAATTAGAAAATTTTCGAAAATACTATTTTCATGCATTTTCGAAAATACGAGGAATCGAAAATTGGGCCCTCACTATTAGAGATGGTGGTGAAACTAACCAGTTTCGTTCTGTCTTCGGTTTCCCGGATCTCGGGAAAATCCAGAAGATCCGAAAAATCCGAAAAAACGGTACAAATTTTTAATTATTATCGAAAGTTCAAGGCTATTTTTGAGTATTATCGAAAATAGCCTTGAACGTTCAATAATCCTCAAAAATACGATCGTAGACTTCGATCATATTTTCGAGGATTCAAAAATTCAAGGCTATATTTGATAATCCTCGAACGTTCAATAATATAGAAAATAGGCTCTGAGGTCACGAACTCCGGACGATCCATCCTGATTCGGACAAATCATTCAGATTTTGGAACCGAGGGGTTCAGTGTCGGATCCGGGTCCAAATCAGACACTGATCCCATCTCTACTTACAACATGTGACACTTTTAGCAAATCAAAAACTTTCTTAGTCATTGTACACGACAAGCAAGAATTGTAAAGGATTTCTTGTTTTATACCCAGTTATTGTGCTGTTTGTAATACATGTGACAGTCTTAGCCAATAAAAATTCCTCAGACTCTTCACATTTACCTCCCCTCCCTTCTCCATAGAAATAATTACTTCATTTAGGATGGACAATCCAGTTTCTGTTTGCTAGACAGGAAGTAATGTTGTATAATAAATTAACTTTGCATGTCTCTGAAAACTACCCAGCATTCTTAGAAAAAAGGCCAGATTTTCACTTTTTTTCTAATATTAATCTATGAATAGGATGAGGCTGTGAAGTACCTTTTGTTGTAAGAAGGCTCCATTTCATTTTATGCTCGTTGTATGGATTTTTCTTTTTCTAGGCCCATCCACCTTAATCTATATTGCTGTCCAGGATCTTGTGCTCCCAATTTTTTCTCTTTATAGAATCTTCCAATGGACTACTCTTGGTTGGTTTCTATTCGAGGGAAGTTAGAGGGAGATAATATATTTAAGCTCTGCACAGCAGTTATTTTACTGGTGTGTTTGGACTGAACTATAACACTCTATACAATGTTATATTAATAATCAAAAGAACTTAAAACCCTCTATAAATTCATCAGAACAATAGATGAACGAAAAAGTGATAGTGTTATACAACAAATATAAATGGATAATGCCTTATCTTATATTCATCAGTTGTACTTTTTGTTTATTTACCCAAGGCACCGGAGGCAAGTGCATGTATGTCACAAATATCCGTCATTTAACTTTAAATGACTAGGGACTCCCGTGGGGGGCCCGGCCCGGTCTTCCAATCAGCAGTCAACACAGAATCAATTGCCAGTTATTGCTCTAATCAAGTGTCGGCTGCTGTGCATGCGTACGTGGTCACGTGGGTGGTGGGTATTGTACTGCATAACTTTTTGCTAAGTTTTTTCGCTGCTGGATCCGGTGTTGAGGCGAGCCTGTGCAGTGGAGTCAGCTTCTTCATTTTTGATTGTCTGTACCTGATGAAGCGGAGTGCTATCCCCGAAACGTAGTAAATTACATGTGTGCTAAGTAAAGCATGGAAGCCAAATCCGTGTGTGCGATGTGATTGCTGGGTCTCTCAATGCTTTCTATTTGCTGATCGTAGTAACATTCTTCTGGGAAGCACGGGGCTTGAAATCCTGATAGCATGAGTGCGAGACTGACAGAAGATATAAAATATATCCCTTCCCTCCTATTCTATAAGAATATTTATATTTATATTTTTACAGATATTGCATTGAGTTTTAGGAGCTACCAATCAGGTGGGGATATATAACTGTATTACATATAGGAAGTGTATATGTATGTGATAACTTTTTCACTATTTCATTTAAATAACCATAAAAAACAAAACTATATCAAGTATAGTTTTGAGTTATATTAGTGAGTTTAGTATGAGTTATATTAATGAGTTTTATTATTTACTTGGAAAACCAATTATATACAATTAAAAATGATAATGATCCAACAACCCTATGTTACAATACAAAAGTCAAAATGGAAGGTTTAGCCACACCTCTAAGAGTGCTAAAGAGTCTCTATTGGACACTAAAGCTAGGTACACACAGTAACGATTTCTGAAAGATGACAGACAGGATCTGCAAGATCCTGTCTGCCATCTTTCAAAGATCTGCATACACACAGTCCCGAGCGTTCTCCCATAGGGGAACGCTCGGGACTGTGTGTTTCCATCGGCCGCGCTAGACTACTATAGGAGTCTAGCGCGGCCGATGGAAATTTCGGCCTTTCCGAACGAGCGTACGGCCGACCCGATGTTCGCGGCCCCGCGGCTCGGTCGGGAAACGAAGCTACACACAGTAACGATAAAGCCCCGATACCGTCGGATCCGGGTATCGGGGCTTTATCGTTACTGTGTGTACCCAGCTTTAAGGAAGTGCCATGTCAAAACATCCAATCATTTTGTAATGTTTAAGCACGTGCCACTGTTAAAAAAAATTAAAACAAACCAACAGAAAATGTTTATCTATACTATTGGCATTGTACAAGAGAGATCAAGAGCACTATGCAATTTACACTTTTTTACTCATGTTTGTGAGAGTGGGTGTGAGCACTAGACTTGTTTGGATCCTGGGTGCATGTGCGTGAAGACAAAAAAACCTTTATTTTTATATCTTTGATTCTTTAGACTTTCCAAAGCCCACAAGTATGCTGGTAGTGGGAACTTTTCGGGTTGCTGGTCTACAACAAATTGCAGGGTTCAATTAAGAGCCTGGGTGCACTCTCACGGCCTCAGGAGAGAAGATATACATAATAATGAGGCTTATCCTCTTCTTTGACACAAGTCAAAGGAGAACTAAAATTTCCATACAACATTGTCCCAATAGACAGAGCACATTCACAAACATACAACAAGCTGTTTCTCACCTCTCCCTTTGCTGTGGCCATTGGGTGATTTATGAACACCCAATGGCCACCTTAGCTGGGTAAACCCCTAGCTAAGTGTCTGCATACAGGCACATGCTCTGTAGTGCTCAACAGCTCAAAACAAGGAAGTTGCAGCATTGCTTCCTAGAAGCTGACAGCCAATCACAGTACAGCATAGAGATCCTCCCTCTCCCTGACACAAAATAGGGATTTAATTTTTTTGTTTTCAAACAAATTCAATGCTCCTGTCCTAACAATGATATAATCCTTTACTTTTCATACAAAAAGAAAAGTAATCTTTGCAGTGTATTTCATAGATACAATAGATGTAAGAAAGGGAATACTTACATTTCAACAAAAATTAAAGTATGTCTGGGGAATAGAACCTGCAACTTCTACATTTACCCTTTCTTGCTAAAAGCAGATCTCTTACCTCTAGGCTAACAGAGATTATTATTATTATGGATTTATATAGTGCCAACATATCTGTGAACACTTTACAATTACATATATACATTTACCTCAGACCCTGCCAGAAGAGCTTACAATCTAAGTACATTTATTGACACATACAACCTATCAGTATGTCTTATGACTGTGGGGGAAACCAGAGTGCCTGGGAGGAAACCACACAAGCACGGGGAGAACATACAAACTCCTTGCAAGATGTATCCAAGGGTGGAATCGAACTCAGGACTTCAGCGCTGCAAGGCATCAGTGCTAACACTGAGCCACTGTGATTATATAGATCACTGGTACATGTAGACTTTTTTACTATGAACATAATAGAAACAAAAAATAATGGTAAGTCTTTGGATTCGAACTTGTAAACTGTGTGTTTCTAAAACTGGCATCTTACCAAATGCACTGAATAAGTTGAAAATGTAGGTACATTTGGAATTTACCTTTTTCTAGGAAAAGAATAATAAAAAGGAACATGGAAGTCCCTAATAAGATGTGAAAGCGCTTGTTACCCTGCAGTTTATTTTCCAGCAACTCATACTGATGGTAACTCTTTTCAGGACTTCCATATTGGTGTAGAGAAATCTGTATAGAAAATACAATTCATAGGGACAGGGAATACTGGGGTCAGGGGTGTGGCTCTTTGATGACTACATGGGCTGTGGTTTGTATTAGCAACAACAGGAAAGAAGAAAGAATCTTACAATGTATGGGTTTTGGGGAGAAAAGCTTTCATATTAGGTTTATAAAAATTAAGTTTAGTTCTTCTTTAATTCTTAGACACCAAATAACAGAACAAAAATACCAGATATACAGTGTACAGCTGGTGGAATAAAAAGAAGCAATAAGATTGATCTAAATGTTATTTCTCCTTCTCCTTTGCATTTCCTCCTTCAGAAACAGATTGTCTATTGCAGGTTTACTTACAAATTGTGTGATTACGCATTAAAGGGCATGTCTGTAATTCCAGTCTAATTCAGATCAAGAGGCAGGGCCGCCTAAATGCCTACCTTTACCCCAACATTCTTGAATCGAAAGAGGAGCTGTGGTCCTCCATTTTGTATGTTTCCTATGGAGGCAGCCATTAAAGGGCATCTTCACCTCATTCAAACTTTTTATTATTGTGGGGCATGCCCCCCCACCCTGAACACATATGTTCGGAATTTAAAAATCGATTTCCATCTCTACTTACAGCTCCCATTCCATCGCTGTTCTGGTCCGGCTTTCTGCCCATGGAACTACAAGCAGGGGGCCGGAAGGAGCCATCAATGCAGAACGGCGTGGAAGATGAGCAGTATAGTAGAGATTGGAACGATTTTAAAGTCAGAATATAACAGGTGGAAGTGGGAGGGCATATTGCCCTACATATAGGTTAAGGTTTTTATTCTGCTGATGAATGCCAGCCAGGGGAGGGAAGGGAAGGGAGGGATCTGGAAGGGGGAGGGAGGGTGGGAGGGATCTGGAAGGGGGAGGGAGGAGGGAAAGGGCTCCACTGCTCATGCAATAGCAAGAAGTTTCTAGCAATCTAGAATTAGGAAGTACAGCTTCAAATTTTATAAAAACTCAACATTTTTAACATTACATCATTTCATATTGATGGCTCACGCCTGCATGGGGAAGGAAAGTGACAACTAGACAACTCAAACTGGAGCCCGAGTTCGAGCCGAACTTTATGAGTTAGAACGGACTCGGACTTTCGATGTTTACGGACTTTCGATTATCAAATTTATGCGCAAAAAAAAATAGTAATATATTATCCATATAATGTAGTAGCTGGATAGTGTACTGGTTAAAAGCACCACCTTTGACGTGGGAGACCAAGATTTGAATCCTGGCTGGGGGCAGCTATACATTTTGGATATAATACCTTAGTAATATAATACCCATATAATAACCTAGTAATATAATAACCATATAATAGCCTAGTAATATAACCAAATAACCCCCCCTAGTAATATAATAACCATATAATAACCTAGTAATATAATAACCATATGATCTAGTAATATAATAACAATATTATATTACTAGCGTATTATATGCTTATTATATTACTAGGTTATTATATGGTTGTTATATTACTAAGGTATTATAATAATCGAAAATTTGTATAGCTGACCCCAGCCATGATTCAAACCCTGGTCTCCCATGTCAAAGGTGGTGCCTTTAACCAGTACACTATCCAGCCACTACATTATATGGTTGATATATTACTAGGTTATATAGTAATATAATAACCATATAATAACCATAGGATAACCTAGTAATATATTATCCATATAATGTAGTGGCTGGATAGTGTACAGGTTAAAGGCACCACCTTTGACATGGGAGACCAGGGTTCAAATCATGGCTGGGGGCAGCTATACAAATTTTGGATTATTATAATACCCTAGTAATATAATAACCTAGTAATATAATAACCATAATAACCTAGTGATATAATAACCATATAATACCCTAGTAATATAATAACCATATGATAACCTAGTAATATAATAACAATATTATATTACTAGGGTATTATATGGTTATTATATTACTAGGGTATTATAATAATCCAAACATTTGTATAGCTTCCCCTAGCCAGGATTCAAACCCTGGTCTCCCATGTCAAAGGCGGTGCCTTTAACCACTACACTATCCAACCCTTAGTTCGCTAAGCCTAGGAAGGACCGTTCGCTAAGCCTAGGAAGAACCGTTCGCTAACAGGAAGGATCGTTTGTTAGTTCGATAATCCTCGAATGTATAGTTGAATGTAGCTTGCGCAAAAACCGACAACTGCCCGTCTGACTTTAGGAAGTGTTTTAACAAGTTTTGGAGATAGTGACATGTTTCCCAGACCATTTCCCAGGTGTCACAGCCATTAACAGTAAGTTCCCATTGTTAGTTTAGCTGTAAATCACTCAGATTTTTCGAACTATCACTCTCCCATAGACTTGAATGGGTCCGAATTCGAACTTTCGAACTTTCGCTGAAGTTCGAAAACAGACCGAACTTTATATAGTTCGGCCATCTCTACTAGATATATGTGGGATTTCCTGACATTCCTTTCATAAAAGGTTTCATTTTTATAAGGCAGCAATCTTAATGCTAAAATGGTTCAGTTCTCCTTTTTACTTAATAAACAACAGTTTCCTGATGAAGCCATTGCAGTTGGATTAAGTACATTAAAAGAAAGCACTAAAAATTGACTCCTCGAGGCTAAAAAAACCCATGAGCTTTGTTACAAAATCCACGTGTTAGGATTCAGTAAAGATGGTCTGATCACTATTCTGCACATGAAATGTAATTTATTCAGACAAAGTTAAAAAATAAGCCTTTGGTTTTGTCAATGTCGCATTCAGTTATCCTTCATTCCATAAGTTTGCACTTAATGAACAAACTATTCAGCTTCAGTGTCTTGCTGTGCGTGTCCCACCTGAACTTAACTTCAGGGGAAAAGCTCTTCAGAACAGAACCTCATTGAAAGAGCTTATGTTAACTACAATTTCAAACTATGGCAAATAATTCCTTGCAGCTGTAGTTATAATTTCCCCCATACATAATTAACTTTCAGGCTATGTTCTCTGAAACCTCTATCTTTTCATTTCATTTTGACACGTTACCTATCTCACATAATAATTCAGCTTAAGGGAAATAATGATCACAAAACTGTAATTCTAAATGACTCCTTACATAAATAAAGGCAGCATTGCTCTATTAGAATTTAAGCTAATGGCACAAGCAAACATCACTTTGTTCACATCATAAGTTTGTAAATTATATGGAGTATAATTCTTCTGCAGTCATTCTTGGAGATTTTAAGGAGATGGATATACTCCAGGGTAGGGTTGTCATAAAAAGAGGAAATCAAACCCTCTGAATAATACAATATGTGTATGTATCATGCCAGTTCAACCAAGCAGTGATAAACTGTGGCAGCCTTTGAGGAGATGCCTGACAGATTTCATTTTTATGAGTTCAGATCTTGCCCTGATGTCACATGTCATATCATCCCACGATCCCTTTGGTGTTTTACAAGCACCCCTTCAGGTGCTGTCAAGGGACTATGAAAGCCCTGCCAGTTAAACTGCTTGAATCTTTCCATATACTAACTATTGCTGACTTTTAAAAGTATGGTAAAGTCAGATCACAAGTATGGGGGGGAGGAAGACCCATACAACTGTCATGATTTTAGAAAATGGCTCTGCAAGTATGTGTCGATATTTTCACTTTCAATATTTGAAAAATGTTAACATATGTTTCTTGATGACAGCTATGCCGTCCAGGTGTTGTGAGTAAAGAAGAAAGCTGCTGACAGTATTCAAGACAGAGAAAATAGCATGGCAAAATATTATCTGTTGTATTCAATTAGATCAACTGGACTTGAAATGTAGTTCTTGAAGACGTTTCGCTAGTCATCCGACTGGCTTTCTCAATTCAGAATGACTTGTACAAGAATCTGTGGCAATTATGTACCCTGGAAAATCCCAATTAGCATATCACAGCCAATATGTTAACATTGTAATGTTAACATTGGCGAAGGAACGTGACTGGTTCAAGAGAGGTGTGTAAGGGGCCATTTATGTGAAATAAAGAAACCAAGCCCTAAATAGAGGGGGGCGGTTCGACACCAACTGTCTGCCATGTACAATGCTGTTTTAACACCTTACTCTGGGCGTTCATAACACCTTTAGCCACTACCAATCACCCCCTAACACCTGGCTGTGATATGCTAATTGGGATTTTCCAGGGTACATAATTGCCACAGATTCTTGTACAAGTCATTCTGATTGAGAAAGCCAGTCGGATGACTAGCGAAACGTCTTCAAGAACTACATTTCAAGTCCAGTTGAATCTAATTGAATACAACAGATATACCATGACCTGGATGAATGAGAACCTTCACAAGCATGGCAATGTATTCATTAACTTTTCACTCTTAACCTAACAAATAGAAAACTTGAAAGATACATCTAATGATAACTTTATTTGCAAATTATATTTATATAGAAAACAGGTTGATGCAGTGAGAGCTGCTGTAGTTCTCTGATGCAATTGCATTCCCAAATGTAATTAAGTGATAATGGGTCTCAGTGCATTGTTATCCTGACTTTACCTTTTCAGGACACTTTATGGCCACCATGAGTCCTTTAGGAGAAAAGCTCTTTACAAATGTTATTGTGTTGTATTGCATATAAGCTGGCATTCAAAAGCCACACCAAAGTTGTTGCTATCGATTTATTACAATGGTTGCTGTAGCTGGTAAGTTTTGTCAACCCATACAGCTGCTGCAAAACTGTTCTTATGCTTACCTTTATTTAGTTAGGCCAATTGGTCTGGTCACACTTGGTGCGCTGCTGTCCAATGCACTGCAATCTGCATATTGGAGCACATGCAATTCGCATGCGCTCCGAAAACAGAGATTTAATGGAATTGTCACTCAATCGGACTTAAACGCTTGCACTTCCGCGTGCATTGTAGTGTGGCCTCAGCCTTAGAATTACTTTAACGCCAGTTTGCAGTGATTTGGGAGGGGGAACAGCAACTGAAATAAAATGCACCACCCTCCTTACCAGTACTCACTAAAGACATGTAAAAAAAAATCTGTATTATTATGAATTTCAGTGTGGATGGCTAAGAATAATTGTAAGCTTCCCAGCATTATAAGCCCAGTTCCAAGCTTTTTAAAGCTAACCACAAGCCTTAACATATGTTGTTTCTCCCCCTAACATGCCCATAGGCATGAGAAAGCACAAATATTGATTGGAAGACAGTAACTAGCTTCAAAAAAGGTCAATGTTTGGGTGTGGCTAATGACACCACTTATAGCACATGACTTTCACAGAAACGGTGCAGACCTTTCAAGTATATAACTTTGGATTGAACAACAGCTAGAGGGCATTTGTATAAAGAAACCCTTAAAGCCTCCCACCTTGAGGCTTTGATATTTCAGTGAAAACGGGGACTAAAGATGGGAAAGTTGGCCCGATCTTCATTTTTCCGATAAACCGCTTGTCAAATTTATCAGATCACTCAAAATGTCAATCCCATGTATGGGGGGCTATGTTTTTTATTCTTCTATTTCTATTTAAGAATTTTGCAGCACATAAGTCATTAACCATACTCACAAAATGCAGAATTTTTACCTTCTGTTCTTACTAACATTCCAGGACAGATCCTGGCTTGCAATGAATATTATGTCCATAATGTTAGTTGCAATGTGAAAAGGTCAGGAGGATTGCTGAACATTGGAGGAAAGCCAGCAGGTCAGCTTTAGTCCATTCACATTATGCAGGTTTACCCAAGGTAGAGCAATTGTACAAAAGGCTTTGCACATTTAAACAGTACACACTCTACCAAAACAGCCCAGCTGCAGTATGATGCAAGATTTTCAGGGGTTGATTGTATTTACCTCCAAAGAGGGGGGATCATAGAGCAGTGGTCTTGTGACTATTTATCACAGATATACTTGCAAAACAGTTACAGGAGGATGCACTGCAAAATATATCAGTAATACAGATTATGCCTTGTGGCTGCTTTTGGTGAGTGGTTTGCCATTTTACATGATGGCATTTGATTTTCAGAAGGTTGGGTTGCTTCTATCTTTTTGATGTCTCTGCTATTTAGGAAACAATTCTCTTGTCACTGTCAAAAGAATATTCCTGGTGCCGGCAACAAGACATTTTTTGTGCTCGTAAGTATTTCCAATTATTTTCTCATTGCATCTTATACTATGCTAAAAAAACCTAAAAAAATGAACAGATTTTATAAACATAATAAAATTTTAGGACTATGGCGGTATGATTTCCCCTCATAAAAAGAAAACAAACAAGAAAAAATTATTATTCCAACATTATGTGCTTTCCATTAAATGTAAATTGTCTTGCTTACTGTATAATCTATCAATTGAATTCTTAAATCTTTGAAGCAGGTGCATTAATACAGCACAATTAATACAATTAATTATGCAGTATTGAAGGTACATGTATACACTGCACCAATACGTAGATGTGTGTTATGGGTGTTGTTTTGTTAGAATTGTTTCATGGAAATGAATCACATTCCTCATCAACAAACTTCATGCATAACTACTGTATGTTTGTTTTAAGAGTAAAGGCCAAGACAAATTGAAGTGAATTTCATTACTTGCAGTTCATGCTCCTTTTTTTGTTACTTGTGGCCACTGAATAACTTTTTATGAGTTTATCTGACAATAATAATATGTTTGCTAGGATGGCACTTTCAGATCAAGCACATCGTTAAAATCCTTGGAAGCTTCATCTATAAACAATAACTCTTGTGATGCTTTGCATTTATACCAGAGACTTCTTTTTTTTATTGTTTTTCAATTTATATCACATTTGGGAAATATTTGCTGCTTCTGGTAAATATAAAAGTTGGAAAATAAGTGTTTTGCCATTATAATGAATGCAAAAATATTGTTTAAGCAATAGAGAACTGGCAAAAACTTTGTAATGTAGTGGCATCATGTTTTACATCTAAAAAGCGTCTTTGCAAGACATTATGACTAATAACTTCCCTGGTCGTATTTTTAAAGATGCAAAATCAGTATTTGAAACAACAAATATCTAGCAGAGTCTTCGTACTTATTTAATGATTTAAAATATATTTGATTTTAACGTTTTTTTAAAACTTTTACAAGCAGTTTTGAAGATACTCATGTAAATGGTATTAAATGTTCATTTTTGGGAGGGAAAGATATTTAAGTCTCATTTGCTGCTTTTTAGAAATATGCTTTATGCACTTAAACCGGTAATTTACCTCTCAACGTATAATTAATGTATCGTCCATCATCAAGACAATAGATGTTTGTAGGAAAAATAACCAAAAATAAAACAATAACCAAAAGATCAGGTGCCCCAAAAATTCACTTTGCAATAAAACATTCAGCATTTAGAAAACATATTCTCTTGGTAACCAGGAATTTTTGTGTCTGTAGATGGAGCGGAGTGGCGTTTGAGCCAATAACTAACAAACTGTTGGTATCTGTAGAAATCAGGGCAATTTGTTGAGTGGAATATTATGATATATATATATATATATATATATATACACACACACACACAAGAAAGGGGGCGATGTGGGATGCCAGGAGCTGATGGGAAGGTATGGTTGTTGGGGCTTAAGAAGTCCTGCAGTTTAAAACTGGTACCCCTTTCCCAGCATTTATAAGTGCCGATGTTGGTGTACCCAGCATGCATGGTGACATTGTCTGGTGTTGGCAACATCATCTGTGACTCCGCCCCCCCGTGGTATTTTACTACTGAAATACTGCAGGTTTTTCAATAAAATTACTCAAGGATCATGCTTCTACCTGCAGTCTATACAAAGTTTGTCTGCTCCATGTTTAGGGTTAGACAAACCATCATCAAATGTATCATAAGCCCCATCTCTAAACATCTTAATCTAGCCACAAGCAAATATGAGGGAAGAGATCATCCATCCTTTATATTAAAGGCATAGGGCCTCCCATAAAAAGGGTGTGCTTGGAAGGCTTTTCATTCATGTGATCACAGTAATGTATACTAAAACCCCTTTGTTTATAAAGTATGCCAGTGTGCAGATAATATGATATTGTATGGGGCCTAGGAATGTGCATTGATTAGGCTATTGATATACAGCACTCCAATTAGGCTAATTTACAACTACATTTAGCGGAAGTGCTACTGATCATTTATACAAACATAGAAAAGATAATCAATGCACATTTCTAGGCCCCATACAATATCATATTACCACGTAAGTGGGGTTGCGTTCATCTATAATTTCAACATGGAGTATAGAGGGATCATAATTGCATTTGGAAGATAATTCTGTTCACACAATTTTGTTTTTTCTTAGATGTCCAAATTTAATGTATGATTTTAAAAACCTAGCAATAAATCACCTTGGCTGTTTGATAAATAACTTCATATTTAAGTAATAAATACTATGGTAAAAGCATAATTAACTAAACCAGCTATCTGAATAGTTTGTAGTCACCAAAAAATAAATTTACAAGTTTTTCCTGAGGCTTCATGTCTGTAAATCTGCCAGAACCAAAAACTCATTTATCCTAGACTCTTTCTGGGAAGCAGAATACATGTTTCATCTTTGGCAGACAAGTTATTTAACATGCTGATGATGTGACATTTCAGTAGGTCTATTGTGTTTTACCCTGACATCTCTAACATCAGCTGGAATCTCAATAGCAGGTCTTTGTTTATTTATTGATTGAATAAGTCACCTGAATGCTTGCAATCTGAGAAGGAAGTGTCCCTGTAAATCTTTAGATAGACAGTCCTGCAGATTTATAACTATCAGCACTGAAAGGGCTAGAGCCATGCAAAAGAATTTACATGTTCACTGTGTATTTTTTGTAATCTTGAGTCCAGTATGTACTTGCCAATTTGAATAGAGATAAGAGAGAACTGCATTGCAGACCTTCAGGAAACAAACACACAATTATACATTTAAGAACAATGCACAATGTTTAGATATTATCAAACTGAATAATGGCACACAAGAGCATTATCAGATTTCTGAAAGCCACTGGCCCACCTTCCACCAGCAACATTCAGTTGTGTGGCTTGCATCACACAAAAGCATGCTACATCTAATTATAGACCACATCACAGCAGATACTCATTCACCATCCCTTAATACCTTCAAACGTAACCCAAAAACCCACCTCTTCAGGCAGGTATATAACCTGGCCTAGACATAACCCCTCTTACTACCCAATATGATCCACCCCCCATTCACACTCCACTGCCAATCTATTTACATCCTACTAAAATGTAACATTGCAGCCTTGTTATTGGTTTTAAGGTGTCATCATTGGTTTTTATTTTAATTCTGAAAATTAACTTTGCCAGAGTTTGTTAGAATTCACTTACCTGCCTTTTGTGCGAGCTTTTTATTCACACACATTCTTACACATGCAAGTGCAACCCTGTGTTATGTCTCACAGTTTTTGCTTTCTGTTGAAGCACAGCCAGTGTAGATCCTATACTGCTTTGCCCTGCCTGCTCAGACAGAATCCACTTTGGCTTTTTACTGCCTCTTAGTTGGTTCTCACTCCCTTTAAATTTCTTCTAGTTTAGTGCCTGCATACTATTATGCAGCTATTCTTGTGGTGTGTTTCCTCTGCTTCAGGTTTTTGACTGCGGTCAGTTCTGCTCCTGCCTCTTTTTAAAATGTAGGTCTTTCTGGCCTCAGCTGGTATAAAGTGCATTTAAGACCTCAGGTCAGCTATATCCATTGAGGCATTTCTTGTGTCCTGGTAATTGGGGGTTTGTTTATAGGCAAATAAGGTGGTGGAGATCAGGATATATAAATGGAAAATAAACCAGAAATTACCAGAGGATTCATTTTAATTCAGGTTCTGGACCATTTCATGCCACAAACCAATAGAAAGTACATAGCCATATGCAAAAACGTTGCTCATCATTAGCGGATTATTTCTGGATTTTCCGCCTTCTGAACTTCCGAACCACAGATTTTTTGTTCGAAAATTTTTGTAATTGCGAGGATCTCCGTATTTTCGAAATACGGAGGTCCTCGTAATTACGAGAATTCTCGTAATTTTGAAAATTTAAAAAAAAACTAGAAATTCTTGTAAATTCACGGAATTTCTGCATTTTCTGCAAGACGGAGCAAACCACACGTCCCAAATTATCCAATGGCAGCTAACATGATTATTGCCAGCCCCCTGGGTATAAAAGGCTGCTTCACAGGCGCCATTTTGTCAGTGTGTTGGAGTGTGTTTAGTGGAGACCTGACAGTGTAGGAGGTGGAGAGAGTTTTTTGTGCTTTCTGTGTGTGGATTTCAGTATGGTGGTTTAGCACTTGTTGTTAACCACCCCTGTATTCACACAACTTGAGACCCAACAGTCCTTTTAAGGAATAACCTTGTTGTAACGGAGAGGAGGACCCGTCTCTCCACTGAGAATGTGGACCGCCTTACATTCATCAAGATGAATGAGGTGTGGATCACATCTTAGTACAGCACCCCTATTGCTGATGCTGATGCCCGTGACTGAAGGCCTCCTGCCCCTGGCCACCCGTACTGCTCCTTCCGCCTCATTTTCCACCTAAAGGCAAATGGCAAATTTTTCTTATTGGCAACAAATGCTCTGCAACAACAACTACTTTGTGGCTAATTTTTCTAGATTGGGTCGATCCTACTTGGCCTGAGAGCAGTACTTTGTTCTTCCTTCTCTCTCCACGAGGCACCTTTGTGGTGTCACCTACTCTGACCATCTCATACAGCCGCAACAGCTACTCTGTGGCTAATGTTTTCAGCTCTGGGTCAATCCTGCCTGGCACTAGAGCAGTACTCCATATTACAAAGTGTGGGCCTGCTGTAACTCAATGGTGTGGTTCCTACAAAGCCTTACCCGTTCACCCGCTTTCCCTTGCACGAAGCATACTCTGAGGGAGAGAAGCCAATAGGGTGAGGGGTATGTCCAGTGGGGCCAAGCCTGCCTGACTCTTCAACAATGGTGGCAAACTGCAGTGGGCCTGCTGTAACTTAATGGTGCTGTTCCTACGAAGCCTTACCCTTTCACCCACTTTCCCTTGCACGAAGCATACTCTGAGGGAGAGAAGCCAATGGGGTGAGGGGTATGTCCAGTGGGGCCAAGCCCTTGCCTGGTCTCTTCAAAATGGTGGCAAACTGCAGTGGGGCCTGCTGTAACTCAATGGTGTGTTCTCTACCATTCACCCACTTTCCCTGCAGAAAGCATACTCTGAGGGAGGAGAGAGAAGCCACATGGGGGTGAAGGGGGCCAGTGAGGGAGGCCAGAGGGCAAGCCTGCCTGGCCCCACAAAATGGTGGCAAACCGCAGTGGACATTATGTAACCCAGTACCCCCATCGCCTTCTTTCCCTTGTGTGTGCAAACTACTATATCGGGGAATGTGGCCAATGTGGGTGTGTAATGGCATTAATGTGAAGGTAATACAAAAAAATTTGCAGAAGTGAAAAAATATTTTACTACTTATTACAAAACAAATATAATAAAAGTATACTGCCTCCATCAGTTGCCGCATGGCTTGAACATAAAGAGGCCTCTGCCTCTTCAGATCAGACCACTGTTCTGGAGGGTAGAGACAGTGGTCTGGTAGCCGAAGCGCGCGAGGCGAGGCGGCGCTGGAGCCCCTCCTAATCCGCGCTTTCGCCCGCACATGATAGGTGCCAGGGGGGAAATCATCGTACCCCCTGGCCAGTAGGTACTGTGTGGAACATCTGCCTTACAGAACTCGCCATGTGCAGGCAGAAGGTTCCGGTTCCTCATTTTTACAAAATCCTCGGTTTACTAGGAAATCCTCGTTTACGAACCCCGTTTTTTACGGGAATCCTCGTATTTTCGAAAATACCGTTTTTTTAATAATTCCCGCTAGCGGACTGTAATTTTTAGGTATTGTAGGCATTGATACGTGTTCTAAAGGTCATTACCCAGGTCCCTGAGTGATTAAGTGTACGTTACCAAGGCTATTTAGACCACTTTTAAATAATAAATAAAATGGAAACAAAAAGAATAAGAATACATTTTAATTTTAACAACTGTTTTATGTTTAAATTAGTAGTGTATGCTCATTTAGATTAATTTCTAATTCATTGCACAAAAGCTGCAAGAAGAATGCCTTGTTAGCAAGCTACTTACGGATGACTGCGTAAAGATAGTTAAAAAGTGAATGCCTAGTTTAGCAAGGAGTTTGCTATTAATAACAGGGGCATCTGTAGCTGTCACCTTAGGCTTGACTGAATTTCAAATAGGCAGGTGAATATATTTTATTGTACATGCATTAAATAAGAAAAGCTGTATTATTAATAGTAAAAGATTTCCAGTCAAAGGTAAATGCTGTATTAGAAAGAAGACTTTGAACATCTTTTGATTTTTTTTTATTGATATTACATACACATATGAAACCTTTATAGCAGATCAATCCAGCTCCACATTTGTTGTAATATCCCATATCCAGACTAATTACTGATGGAGAATTCAGTTTCCCAGAATGCAGTATCCCAGAATGCAGTGCCTTTCAAAGGAAATATTTTTTTTTATGAGTTTTATTTTACTTGGAAAACCAATTATATACAATTAAAAATGATAATGATCCAACACCCCTATGTTACAATACAAAAGTCAAAATGGAAGGTTTAGCCACACCTCTAAGAGTGCTAAAGAGTCTCTATATGGACACTAAGCTAGGTACACACAGTAACGATTTTCGAAAGATGACAGACAGGATCTGCAAGATCCTGTCTGCCATCTTTCAAAGACTGTCATACACACAGTCCCGAGCGTTCTCCCTAGGAGAACGCTCGGGACTGTTGTGTTCCATCGGCCGCGCTAACACCTATAGGAGTCTGCGCGGCCGATGGAATTTTCGGCCTTTCCCGAACGAGCGTACGGCCGACCCGATCGTTCGCGGCCGCGCGCTCGTTCGGGAAACGAACGTACACACAGACGATAAAGCCCCGATACCGTCGGATCGACGGTATCGGGGCTTTATCGTTACTGTGTGTACCCAGCTTTAAAGGAAGTGCCATGTCAATAACATCCAATCATTTTGTAATGTTTAAGCACGTGCCACTGTTAAAAAAAAATAAACAAACAAACAGAAAATTGTATCTATACTATTGGCATTGACAAGAGAGATCAAGAGCACATCAATTTACACTTTTTTACTCATGTTATTGTGAGAGTGGCGTGTGAGCACTAGACTTTGTTTGGATCCTGGGTGCATGTGCGTGAAAGACAAAACTACCTTTATTTTTATATCTTTGATTCTTTAGACTTTCCAAAGCCCACAAGTATGCTGGTAGTGGGAACTTTCTGGGTTGCTGGTCTACAACAAATTGCAGGTGTCAATTAAGAGCCTGGGTGCACTCTCACTGGCCTCAGGAGAGAAGATATACATAATAATGAGGCTCTATCCTCTTCTTTGACACAAGTCAAAGGAGAACTAAAATTCCAGACAACATTGTCCCAATAGACAGAGCACATTCACAAACATACAACAAGCTGTTTCTCACCTCTCCCTTTGCTGTGGCCATTGGGTGATTTATGAACACCCAATGGCCACCTAGCTGGGTAAACCCCTAGCTAAGTGTCTGCATACAGGCACATGCTCTGTAGTGCTCAACAGCTCAAAACAAGGAAGTTGCAGCATGCTCCTAGAACTGACGCAATCACAGTCACGCATAGAGATCTCCCCTCTCCCTCACAAAATAGGGATTTTTTTTTTGTTTTCAAACAAATTCAATGCTCCTGTCCTAACAATGATAAATCCTTTACTTTCATCAAAAAAAGTAATCTTTGCAGTGTATTTCATAGATACAATAGATGTAAGAAAGGGAAACTTACTCACAAAAATTAAAGTATGTCTGGGGAATAGAACCTGCAACTTCTACATTTACCTTTTCTTGCTAAGAGATCTCTTACCTCTAGGCTAACAGAGATTATTATTATTATGGATTTATATAGTGCCAACATATTCTGTAACACTTACAATTACATATATACATTTACATCAGACCCTGCCCAGAAGAGCTTACAATCTAAGTACATTTATTTGACAATACAACCTATCAGTATGTCTTTATGACTGTGGGGAAACCAGAGTGCCTGGAGGAAACCCACACAAGCACGGGGAGAACATACAAACTCCTTGCAAGTGTATCCAAGGGTGGAATCGAACTCAGGACTTCAGCGCTGCAAGGCATCAGTGCTAACTACTGAGCCACGGTGATACTATATAGATCACTGGTACATGTAGACTTTTTTACTATGAACATAATAGAAAACAAATAATGGTAAGTCTTTGGATTCGAACTTGTAAACTGTGTGTTTCAAAACTGGCATCTTCCAAATGCACTGAAAAGTTGAAAATGTAGGTACTTTGGAAACTTTACCTTTTCTAGGAAAAATAATAAAAAAAGGAACAGAAGTCCCTATAAGATGTGAAAGCTGCTTGTTACCCTGCAGTTTATTTTCCAGCAACTCATACTGACTGGTAACTCTTTTCAGGGACTTCCATATTGGTGTAGAGAAATCTGTATAGAAAATACAATTCATAGGGACAGTGAATACTGGGGTCAGGGGTGTGGCTCTTTGATGACTACATGGGCTGTGGTTTGTATTAGCAACAACACGGAAAAGAAGAATCTTACAATGTATAGGTTTCTGGGGAGAAAAGCTTTCATATTAGGTTTATAAAAATTAAGTTAGTTCTTCTTTAATTCTAGACACCAAATAACAGAACAAAATACCAGATTACAGCTGTACTTGGGAATTAAAGAGCAATAAGATGATCTTAAATGTATTTTTCTCCTTCTCCTTTGCATTTCCTCCTTCAGAAACAGATTGTCTATTGCAGGTTTACTTACAAATTGTGTGATTACGCATTAAAGGCATCTGTAATTCCAGTCTAATTCAGATCAAGAGGCAGGGCCGCCTAATGCCTACCCTTTACCCCAACATTCTTGAATCGAAAGAGGAGCTGTGGTCCTCCATTTTGTATGTTTCCTATGGAGGCAGCCATTAAAGGGCATCTTCACCCTCATTTCAAACTTTTTATTTATTGTGGGC
Organism: Hymenochirus boettgeri; assembly: GCA_019447015.1. Taxonomy (NCBI): domain Eukaryota; kingdom Metazoa; phylum Chordata; class Amphibia; order Anura; family Pipidae; genus Hymenochirus; species Hymenochirus boettgeri. The sequence goes on along the minus strand of CM033472.1, from coordinate 94,267,377 downwards.
ATGCCCCCCCACCCTGAACCACTATGTTCGGAATTTAAAAATCGATTTCCATCTCTTACAGCTCCTCATTCCATCGCTGTTCTGGTCCGGCTCTTCTGCCCACTGGAACTACAAGCAGGGCCGGACCGGCGCCATCAATGCAGAACGGCGCTGGAATGATGAGCAGTAGTAGAGATTGGAATCGATTTTTAAAGTCAGAATATAACAGTTGGAAGTGGGGGGCATATTGCCCTACATATAGGTTAAGGTTTTTATTCTGCATGAATGCCCAGGGGAAGGGGAAGGGAGGGATCTGGAAGGGGGAGGGAGGGAGGGATCTGGAAGGGGGGGAGGGAGGGGGAAAGGGCTCCACTGCTCATGCCAATAGCAAGAAGTTTCTAGCAATCTAGATTAGGAAGTACAGCTTCAAATTTATAAAACTCAACATTTTTAACATTACACATCATTTCATATTGATGGCTCACGCCTGCATGGGGAATGGAAAGTGACAACTAGACAACTCAAACTGGAGCCCGAGTTCAGCCGAACTTTATGAGTTAGAACGGACTCGGACTTTCGATGTTTACGGACTTTCGATTATCAAATTTATGCGCAAAAAAAAATAGTAATATATTATCCATATAATGTAGTAGCTGGATAGTGTACTGGTTAAAAGCACCACCTTTGACGTGGGAGACCAAGATTTGAATCCTGGCTGGGGGCAGCTATACATTTTGGATTATTATAATACCTTAGTAATATAATAACCATATAATAACCTAGTAATATAAAACCATATAATAGCCTAGTAATATAATAACCATAATAACCTAGTAATATAATAACCATATAATACCTAGTAATATAATAACCATATGATCTAGTAATATAATAACAATATTATATTACTAGCGTATATATGCTTATTATATTACTAGGTTATTATATGGTTGTTATATTACTAAGGTATTATAATAATCGAAAATTTGTATAGCTGACCCCAGCCATGATTCAAACCCGGTCTCCCATGTCAAAGGTGGTGCCTTTAACCAGTACACTATCCAGCCACTACTTATGGTTGATATATTACTAGGTTATATAGTAATATATAACCATATAATAACCATAGGATAACCTATATTATTATCCATATAATGTAGTGGCTGGATAGTGTACAGGTTAAAGGCACCACCTTTGACATGGGAGACCAGGGTTCAAATCATGGCTGGGGGCAGCTATACAAATTTTGGATTATTATAATACCCTAGTAATATAATAACCTAGTAATATAACCATAATAACCTAGTGATATAATAACCATATAATCCCTAGTAATATAATAACCATATGATAACCTAGTAATATAATAACAATATTATATTACTAGGGTATTATATGGTTATTATATTACTAGGGTATTATAATAATCCAAACATTTGTTAGCTTCCCCTAGCCAGGTTCAAACCCTGGTCTCCCATGTCAAAGGCGGTGCCTTTAACCACTACACTATCCAACCCTTAGTTCGCTAAGCCTAGGAAGGACCTTCGCTAACCTAGGAAGAACCGTTCGCTAACAGGAAGGATCGTTTGTTAGTTCGATAATCCTCGAATGTATAGTTGAATGTAGCTTGCGCAAAAACCGACAACTGCCCGTCTGACTTTAGGAAGTGTTTTAACAAGTTTTGGAGATAGTGACATGTTTCCCAGACCATTTCCCAGGTGTCACAGCCATTTACAGTAAGTTCCCATTGTTAGTTTAGCTGTAATCACTCAGATTTTTCGAACTATCACTCTCCCTAGACTTGAATGGGTCCGAATTCGAACTTTCGAACTTTCTCTGAAGTTCGAAAACAGACCGAACTTTATATAGTTCGGCCATCTCTACTAGATATATGTGGGATTTCCTGACATTCCTTTCATAAAAGGTTTCATTTTTATAAGGCAGCAATCTTAATGCTAAAATGGTTCAGTTCTCCTTTTTACTTATAAACAACAGTTTCCTGATGAAGCCATTGCAGTTGGATTAAGTACATTAAAAGAAAGCACTAAAAATTGACTCTCGAGGCTAAAAAAACCCATGAGCTTTGTTACAAAATCCGTGTTAGGATTCAGTTAAAGATGGTCTGATCACTATTCTGCACAGAAATGTAATTTATTCAGACAAGTTAAAAAATAAGCCTTTGGTTTTGTCAATGTCGCATTCAGTTTATCCTTCATTCCATAAGTTTGCACTTAATGAACAAACTATTCAGCTTCAGTGTCTTGCTGTGCGTGTGTCCCACCTGAACTTAACTTCAGGGAAAAGCTCTTCAGAACAGAACCTCATTGAAAGAGTCTTGTTAACTACAATTTCAAACTATGGCAAATAATTCCTTGCAGCTGTAGTTATAATTTCCCCCATACATTAATTACTTTCAGGCTATGTTCTCTGAAACCTCTATCTTTTCATTTCATTTTGACACGTTACCTATCTCACATAATAATTCAGCTTAAGGGAAATAATGATCACAAAACTGTAATTCTAAATGACTCCTTACATATAAAGGCAGCATTGCTCTATTAGAATTTAAGCTAATGGCACAAGCAAACATCACTTTGTTCACATCATAAGTTTGTAAATTATATGGAGTATAATTCTTCTGCAGTCATTCTTGGGATTTTAAGGAGATGGATATACTCCAGGGTAGGGTTGTCATAAAAAGAGGAAATCAAACCCTCTGAATATACAATATGTGTATGTATCATGCCAGTTCAACCAAGCAGTGATAAACTGTGGCAGCCTTTGAGGAGATGCCTGACAGATTTCATTTTTATGAGTTCAGATCTTGCCCTGATGTCACATCATATCATCCCACGATCCCTTTGGTGTTTTACAAGCACCCCTTCAGGTGCTGTCAAGGACTATGAAGCCCTGCCAGTTAAACTGCTTGAATCTTTCCATATACTAACTATTCTGACTTTTAAAAGTATGGTAAAGTCAGATCACAATATGGGGGGGAGGAAGACCCATACAACTGTCATGATTTTAGAAAATGGCTCTGCAAGTATGTGTCGATATTTTCACTTCAATATTTGAAAAATGTTAACATATGTATGTGTGTACCCAGCTTTAAAGGAAGTGCCATGTCAATAACATCCAATCATTTTGTAATGTTTAAGCACGTGCCACTGTTAAAAAAAATTAAAACAAACAAACAGAAAATGTTATCTATACTATTGGCATTGTACAAGAGAGATCAAGAGCACTATGCAATTTACACTTTTTTACTCATGTTATTGTGAGAGTGCGTGTGAGCACTAGACTTTGTTTGGATCCTGGGTGCATGTGCGTGAAAGACAAAAACTACCTTTATTTTTATATCTTTGATTCTTTAGACTTTCCAAAGCCCACAAGTATGCTGGTAGTGGGAACTTTCTGGGTTGCTGGTCTACAACAAATTGCAGGGTTCAATTAAGAGCCTGGGTGCACTCTCACTGGCCTCAGGAGAGAAGATATACATAATAATGAGGCTCTATCCTCTATGCCAGACACTTAGCTAGGGGTTTACCCAGCTAAGGTGGCCATGGGTGGTCATAAATCACCCAATGGCCACAGAAAGGGAGAGGTGAGAAACAGCTTGTTGTATGTTTGTGAATGTGCTCTGTCTATTGGGACAATGTTGTTGGAAATTTTAGTTCTCCTTTGACTTGTGTCAAAGAAGAGGATAGAGCCTATTATTATGTATATCTTCTCTCCTGAGGCCAGTGAGAGTGCACCCAGGCTTTAATTGAACCCTGCAATTTGTTGTAGACCAGCAACCCAGAAAGTTCCCACTACCAGCATACTTGTGGGCTTTGGAAAGTCTAAAGAATCAAAGATATAAAAATAAAGGTAGTTTTGTCTTTACGCACATGCACCCAGGATCCAAACAAAGTCTAGTGCTCACACGCCATCTCACAATAACATGAGTAAAAAGTGTAATTGCATAGTTCTCTTGATCTCTCTTGTACAATGCCAATGTATAGATAACATTTTCTGTTTGTTTGTTTTAATTTTTTTAACAGTGGCACGTGCTTAAACATTACAAAATGATTGGATGTTATTGACATGGCACTTCCTTTAAAGCTGGGTACACACAGTAACGATAAAGCCCCGATACGTCGGATCCGACGGTATCGGGGCTTATCGTTACTGTGTGTACGTTCGTTTCCCGAACGAGCGCGCGGCCGCGAACGATCGGGTCGGCCGTACGCTCGTTCGGAAAGGCGAAAATTTCCATCGGCCGCGCTAGACCCTAAGGGGTCTAGCGCGGCGATGAAACACACAGTCCCGAGCGTTCTCCCTATAGGGAGAACGCTCGGGACGTTGTGTATGCAGATTTGAAAGATGGCAGACAGGATCTTGCAGATCCTGTCTGTCATCTTTCAGAATCGTTACTGTGTGTACCTAGCTTAGTGTCCATATAGAGACTCTTTAGACCTCTTGAGGTGTGGCTAAACCTTCCATTTTGACTTTTGTATTGTAACATAGGGGTGTTGGATCATTATCATTTTTAATTGTATATAATTGGTTTTCCAGTAAAATAAACTCACTAATATAACTCATACTAAACTCACTAAATAACTCAAAACTATACTGATATAGTTTTGTTTTTTATGGTTATTTAATGAAATAGTGAAAAAGTATACACATACATATACACTTTCCTATATGTAATACAGTATATATCCCCACCTGATTGGTAGCTCCTAAAACTCAATGCAATATCTGTAAAAATATAAATATAAATATTCTTATAGAATAGGAGGGAAGGGATATATATTATATCTTCTGTCAGTCTCGCACTCATGCTATCAGGATTAAGCCCCGGTGCTTCCCAGAAGAATAGTTACTACGATCAGCAAATAGAAAGCATTGAAGACCCAGCAATACATCGCACACAGGATTTGGCTTCCATGCTTTACTTAGCACACATGTATATTTACTACGTTTCGGGGATAGCACTCCGCTTCATAGGTACAGACAACAAAAATGAAGAAGCTGACTCCACTGCACAGGCTCGCCTCAACACCGGATCCAGCAGCGGAAAAAACTTAGCAAAAAGTATGCAGTACAATACCCAACCCCACGTGACCACGTACGCATGCACAGCAGCCGCACTTGAGTAGAGCAATAACTGGCAATGATTTCTGTGTTGACTGCTGATTGGAAGACCGGGCCGGGCCCCCCACGGGAGTCCCTAGTCATTTAAAGTTAAATGACGGATTATTGTGACATACATGCACTTGCTCCGGTGCCTTGGGTAAATAAACAAAAAGTACAACTAGATGAATATAAGATAAGGCATTATCCAATTTATATTGTTTGTATAACACTATCACTTTGTTTCTTTATCTATTTGTTCTGATGAATTTATAGAGGGTTTTAAGTTCTTTTGATATTTAATAATAACATTGTATAGAGTGTTATAGTTCAGTCCAAACACCACAGTAAAATATAACTGCTGTGCAGAGCTTAAATATATTATCTCCCCTAACTTCCCTCGATAGAAACCAACCAAGAGTAGATCCATTGGAAGATTCTATAAGAGAAAAAAATTGGGAGCACAAGATCCGGACAGCAATATAGATTAAGGTGAGATGGGCCTAGAAAAAGAAAAATCCATAAACGAGCATAAAATGAAATGGAGCCTTCTTACAACAAAAGGTACTTCACAGCCTCATCCTATTCATAGATTAATATTAGGAAAAGTGAAAATCTGGCCTTTTTCTAAGAATGCGGGTAGTTTCAGAGACATGCAAAGTTAATTTATTATAAACAGACATTACTTCCTGTCTAGCAACAGAAACTGGATTGTCCATCCTAAATGAAGTAATATATTTCTATGGAGAAGGGAGGGGAGGTAAATGTGAAGAGTCTGAGGAATTTTTGATTGGCTAAGACTGTCACATGTATTACAAACAGCACATAACTGGGTATAAAACAAGAATCCTTTACAATTCTTGTCTTGTCGTGTACAATGACTAAGAGAAGTTTTTGATTTGCTAAAAGTGTCACATGTTGTAAGTAGAGATGGGATCAGTGTCTGATTTGGACCCGGATCCGACACTGAACCCCTCGGTTCCAAAATCTGAATGATTTGTCCGAATCAGGATGGATCGTCCGGAGTTCGTGACCTCAGAGCCTATTTTCTATAATTATTGAACGTTCGAGGATTATCAAATATAGCCTTGAATTTTTGATAATCCTCGAAAATATGATCGAAGTCTACTATCGTATTTTTGAGGATTATTGAACGTTCAAGGCTATTTTCGATAATACTCAAAAATAGCCTTGAACTTTCGATAATAATTAAAATTTGTACCGTTTTTCGGATTTTTCGGATCTTCTGGATTTTCCCGAGATCCGGGAAACCGAAGACAGAACGAAACTGGTTAGTTTCACCCATCTCTAATAGTGATGGCCCAATTTTCGATTCCTCGTATTTTTCGAAAATGCATGAAAATACGTATTTTCGAAAATTTTCTAAATTACGTATTTTCGAGGATTTTTCCATTTTAATGGGTCCGCTCGCGGATTTTCAAATTTTTATTTTTTTCGAAAATTCCGGATCCTCGAGCGGGACGGATTTTGCGAAGTTCGGACATCTCTAATCTCTAATTGTAAAATCAGAACCTCATTGGATGATAGAAAAATCCACTTCCTTAGTGTCCAAATGGAGACTCCTTAGCACACTTAGAGATGTGAGTTTTCCAGTAAACTTAGGGTGTCAAGTAAAGTAAATATACTTTTTTAATTGTATATCTTTTTCTGTAATTAAAATATAAGTCAGTAGTAGTACTATACTTTTTAGTATAATTTGTTATGGTGGTTTTAATTAAATAGTGATAACTACACACATACATATAGACTTTCCTATATGAATTGTTAGTGTATGTACCCCACCTAATTAGTTGCTCCTAAAAACTTAATGCAATCTCTGTAAAAATCTTAAATAAATTATACATATAAAAGGATATATATTTATTTTATTTAAAAATTTTTTGAGGGGGGTGTTTTTAATAGTTCAGGCACTAGCATCTCAAAATATTTTACTAGTATATCTTTGTTCGCAACACATATTACCTAATGTGAAGTCATTGGAAGAGTCGAACCTTACTAGCTCAAGAGTAACACCTGCTACATAGCCATATAATACTTGATGATCATTTCAGCAAATAAAACAGAAAGAGTGAAAGCCCAAAATAATTGAAATACAATTAGAGATGGCCGAACTTCATACAGTTCGGTCTGTTTTCGAACTTTCGTACTTCATTAAAAGTTTGAAAGTTCGAATTCGGATCATTTAATCAATGGGGAGTGATAGTTCGAAAAGTCCGGGTGATTTAGAGATAAACTAACAATGGTAAACTGTAATTGGTTGTGGCACCTGGGAAATGTTCTGGGGAACATACCATTATCACAAAACTTTTAAAACACTTCTTAACCACTAGGGGCAATTGTCGGGTTTTGTTACATTCGAGGGTTACAGGCAATTCGAGGGTTACTGAACAATACTTTTGAGGGTTACCAAAATGAACAATACTTTTGAGGGTTAGCGAACAATACATCTGAGGGTTAGTGAAAACGATCCATACATTCGAGGGATACTGAAAACAAATGATACTTTTGAGGGTTACCGAAAATCGAAGGCTACATTCGAGGGGTTAGCGAACGATACATTCTAGGGTTAGTGAGCGGTCGTAAATTGTTAATTATCGATTTTACAATAATTATTGAAAATACAGCCGCGAGTCCGGAAAAATTAACTAGCTCGATCCAAACTAGTTTGAAAGTTCGAGTTTTTAAAAACTCATAAAGTTCAGCTCAAACTCAGGTTCGAGTTCGGTTTTGTGTCCATCTCTAATTATAATATGTAATGAAAAAGAAATATCTATTATAGTAAATTTCTGTTTAATAACGATTGCTCTTTAGCTAATCTGCATAAATATTATATCAATAATAAATGAAAAAATGAGGAATAAAATAATGTTGTGCCCTAATTAAGAGAAAGAGTGATATTTATTGAATGAAAATAATTAATATATAGTCTATAACTTTTAGTCTTACCATCTAGACTGGATTAGGGTGAATAAATAAAGGCTGCCGGTGCAAGGATTTTCACTGTTAGGACTTTTTCTGCTCTAATATGGTATACAATAGCTTGATAAAGATGAGCTAACTAATCTGTAAACATGTTGAATACCCTCAGCAGGAATGAACAAAAGAAATCACTAATCCAATCCATGCATTTTAAATGATGATTTCTGTTTTAAGACTTTCACTCTCAAGAGAAATACACATTTTATTAGTTAGCTGGGATTCACTTCTTTTCAAATAAGTTTTTATTGCCAGGACTAAATAAATCAAATAATTCATATTTTGGTTTGTTTACACAATACAGTTAGACTTTAGATTTTGGCAAGTCGCCATTTCCTCTCCAAGGACTTCTATAAATTACTGGCCACTTAAAGTGGTATATCTTAATATCCTAAAGCTATAATAAAAATATTCTCTGCTGAATGAATGTGGAGAAGCATAATTCAATAGAAATAAAGAAAAGGAAAAGAAAAAAAAGAAAGAGATAATCTAAACTTTTCAGAAAATTTATCTTGCCAAGGAGTATTCATAAATAAAAATCTGGCCAACTAGGATATTCTTTTAATCAATGAGAGTCTAGACTAGAATTTTAGATGTAATTGCTAAGGAACTTAAGTAGAGATGTTCAAAACCAGCGAGTTTTGTTTTGAAAATAGATTTTCAAGATATTTCTCTAAAATTCGAAAATCTAAAAAGGACCTAAAGAAGTCAATGGAGTTAAGAAATCTGAAAGTTACAATTAAATTTAAGGTATAAATATCAATAGTAATGTAGTGTAAATGTCTCAGGGACCTGGGAATGGTCTATCATTTCATCATTCGATTTATGAGAGTTCTATTGGCATCAGCCATGCTCCTTGTATTATACATGCATGAAAGTACAATGCAAGCAGTGTGGATGTAGTCGATGACCTGAGAGGAAGCAGTGGAATAGTGTGATCACGGGTAAGTTTGCTGGGTTCCTGCTGCTACTGATGGATGAATAGAAGAATGGGAGGTAAGACTCCCATTACCTCCCAAAATAATGATTGCTGAAAATATAAGGTATTTATTATTAATCTGTTTAGGCTTTATTTGTTTCTAGTAAGATTTTAAAACCTTCTAGATTTGGGAGGTAGTCTTGGAATTTAAAGGGAAGTAAGTTCAGCGGAAAATACCATATATTTAAAAAAAAATTGGTTTGTATTATGCATACCTAGCTATTCTACATTCTCTCCCGTTTAGAAAAATCAGTTGATTTAATACCCTTGCTGCTACCTGCTGTTGACATTAGTGAGCTGCCATTTAGGTTCCAACATTCCTTCTCTTCCCAGGATGCACCACTTCCTTGGAATGTTCCTAACAGTAATTTCTCCTGACTGGCTGTTTGATTGGTCAAATATGCTCAGACTCTACTGAGCAAGTGAATCAACCCAGGCACTGGGTCAGATCTCTACTGAGCAAGTGAATCAACCCAGGCGCTGGGTCAAGGGCAAAACCATAACAGTCTCTATTAGGGGTCCTATTTCAGTTGCATTATTTTTACACAGACAATATGTTGACTGGGCAGGTTAAGGTCATTTGGATTGAAAATTTATGCTCTTTTTTTTCCTTAAAAGCATATGTATTTGCACTTCCCCTTTAAAGCACATTTAAAAGAATTGCATTTTTCTACATTTAGGATGGTGTTACAGTTAATATTCTCAGCACAGTCCATCACCAGTTGAGCCTATTGTTAAATGTATTTCTAAAAAAAACTTGAACTAGCTAGAGATATTTATTACCTACAAAAGTTTGTTTTTAATGTTTAGTGAAGACTTGAAAGCTTATAAAATAGGTAATGTTTTGAAATCCATCCGTAAAAAGTAAGAGATACACTTCATAGGAAGTATCATGGATGAAACAGAATTAAGACATGGATTTCAGTAAATCTTTAGGTTCTGCTGAGATGACAGAAAACTCCTCCATCCTTCAAACTAGAAAATAACCTCTGGAGGCAAAAATCAATGATTTGCTTGCTGTAATGTTGAACCTTCAGTCAATAGAAGTTAAATGTAGTATATATGACTATTTTGTTAAATAGAGGATCTGAAAAATATTTGTTTAAGCAAACGCAGTAGCTTCCAAATCACTGTGATCAACTGATAATTTCATTCATGATCCCTATAAGTACTTTTACATAATAGAGATTTAGCATTCATTGTGTCTGTATTAAATCCAAAAGTTGGGGATGTATTTCTATTAAGTATTGCTTAAGAACACATACACTTTGCAATATGTTTGTTCAATAATCATTGACAATAGACATTTTCCCACCTTTTCAATCCTAGTTTTTCCTTCCTGCATTGTAAATAATTATTTTTGCAAACTAACCCAATAAAATTCAACTACTGTAATTAATGATATTGCATGTTTCTGGTACAAAATTTATGGGGGGACACTCTCTCTTTCTATCCCAATATGCAGTAATAACTACAACAATTATTGTTTGCAGCCCTATTGGTTTGAATTTACATTTCAACATTTGGGGAACTGCTCTAATTCTAAAAATGTTTCAACCCCTAGAGGCCCACAAAATTAGTGACAAATCCTTACAGCCTGATATAACATCCAATAGTTGTGTGTGTGTGTGTGTGTGGGTGGGTGTGGGTGGGTGGGGGGGGGGTGTTACATAGTCCATCTAAAGGAAAGATGGGAAAATAGACATTAATAATCATCATCATCAATAGCTAGTAATAATGTAATTTGCAGTCATTATGCATTTGCATTGAGCCTTTTTAAAGTTTCAAAGTCAACCTTAAAATGCAATTGCAAACTTTAAAATCCCTCCCGTCGCTTATGGTACCCAGGATGAGGACCTTAATCATAGATATACCAGGCTGTCAAAGATCAGCTTATAATTCAGCCTACACCCTCCCCTATTTTACAGTCGGGTTAACAGGAAAATGGGATCCCTGCAGAGTAGAACTAGGTGAGAGACAAGTCTAGAATGGTTTAGGTCCACATGTCAATTTAGGATTACCCTTACATTAATTCCTCTAAACTACATGTATAAATGATCTAAAAAAGGGGTAATCGATATATTACAAATGTTAGACAGAATAAAGTGCTGCACTATTTTAAGAATTTTCACGTAGAATTTGTTATGAATGGCACATTATGGTAGGGAAAAAACTCAAAATGCTTACCTTTCCCTGCAATGCTCCAAACACCCTTAAAAAGAAAGTCCACCCTGTTCTCCCCTATGCACCCCTTTCAACCTTGTGCGCAAGCGTGACTACCTTGGCAAAGTTGCACAAGCGCACAAGAGTAGAAGAAGAAGGGACTTGGGAAACTGTCAGGACGAACACACAGCAATGCAGAATGCAGTTCGGTAAGTAGTTAGATCTGGTTTAGGTAGCAATATGGGAACAAGTGCGCCCATCTTCATTAAATTATAATTTTGATTAAATTATTTGGGTGAACTGTCTCTTTAAAAAGACAAAGACAACCAAGCCATTGTCCATGATATCACCATGACTCATGGCTGCAACCCAGCCCATTAATGTTTTGTATAAATGTATAAAGTAATAATATCCTCATACATCAACTCTTCTTCAGTGTAAAAAGCCCCAACCTGTCCAATCTTTTTGCATAGACAAGCCCATTCATTACCCTTATAAGTTTAGCAGCCATTCGATACATATTTCATTTCTAAGACTTTTTTAAAACAGAATTCTATTTAAACTTACTGAAGTTTAAAAGGCAAGAGAGAGGGGAATTAAATTCCATTGAATGGGACGCACAAGAGAAAAAGGTTAAAGGTTGGAGGACGTAGTGTAAGTGGATGTTGCACAGGATATTTGATGGACACAGGGTATAGGCAGGGACGTATAGGGATACTAAAGAATAAATAAAAAGAGAGGAGAAGAAAAGCAAATGGATTTAAATGTTCCTGTGCCTATGATTAAGGACGGGGTGTGTCCGAAACGTTAAGGGTCCAGACAATAAAGGCTTTTAATTGCAAACCTCATGTGGAGCGTCTTGTGTGATCTCGGTCAGTGCGGATTCCAATGTTTCAGTGATCCCAGTGGATTTAAATGTAACAGATTTCATAAACAATACATGTTTATTGAGGAGCCAGGTAGTGGTCTAGCACGTGAGATTTAATATCCTGTTTATTAGAGCGAGTAAATGCATGTAGCAAAGTAAGTATTGAAAAGAACAATAACGTGAAGTGGGACGCATGTAGACAAGTAATAAGAAAGTTGCATAGTCTAGGTGTAAAAGAATTAGGGCATGATGTATGTATGTATAATTGTATTTGAAAAGTGCCACTAGGGTATGAGTGCTGTACATTATTAAATAAGAGTATACAAACAAGGAAATAAGTGCAAGCAATTAAACCAATAAATTAAACAGAAAATGAATTATCATTCTTAAATTAAGACAATGGATGATTAGATATACAGTAAGTGTGGTGTGTCTTGACACATCAGGATTGTAATCCCTGCTCTGAAAAGCTTTTCGTGGTATAGACAACGATACAAGTGGGGGAGGTTACACAGTGGTCAGACAGCGATTTACGATCCCCATAGAACACTCTTGCAGTAATTTAATACTGTACAATATTCTATCACCAAATTTTCGGTAATTAACAAACGTTCTGTGTAAATATACGACTGTGGCTTAATGTGATACCGTGCGCTTACAAGGTCCTATTGTGTCAACTCATCTTTATTACTGTTGGATCCGTTGAGATGAGCCTTAAACTACTTTGTTAAAGAGAAATGCAAGCCTAAAGATTTTTCAAAGGTTTATTAAGTAAGAAAGAAAATAAAGATAAAGGTAATAAAAGAAATGGTAAAGCTCCAAGATGTTATAGTGTCTAGCTAATAGGAAGTTACAAAGAGTAAAAAGAACTCCCTTCTGAGGTCTTTTGGGGGTTCCCTTATATACCAAATGGACACATTCACTCTCATTCATAACCCAAACTCCACCTCTACTTAAGGATAGACACACTGAAGAAAGTCCCAGCCAATCAAGTCGATGTTTAACTAGACTCCTCCTAGTACCATACTTTGTACCATCCTGTAGGGGTCAGTATACGTCCAGGAATGGATAGTTGATATCACTGAGGTGGGGTGGCAGTATTATATTCCCAATAAATGTTGTGACCACACTCGTTTGACTGCTCCAGGCGGAAGAAGAAAGCCATCATGGTATTTTCCATTCATATGGATATCACTATTGTAAAGTCCATTTGTCGCTCCACAGTGTGTGTTCTCTTTGTTGTAGTTGCTTTGACATGTATGGTGCATCCTGTTTATAACTCTGGACCTATTGTTGTAGCTCCTTTGAAGATTGCATGTTGATTACTTGGGGTATTTAACAATACTGTTGTAAAATCCAGTTGTCCCCACAGGTGTGATTCTCTAATTGTTGTAGCTGCTTTGAAGATTGCATGTTGATTAAATCTTGTCTTCTCTTGGTTTGGGATAGACCATATGTTTCACTTCCGGCTTATGTTGCTAAGCCTCTTTATCTACCACAAGGCCATGTGAACAATATGAATATAACAATTACATTTAAAACATGTGTAAAAAATTCAAAAATACTCAACATCCTCAGTAGTCTAATATAGCAGCCAAAGTTAGTGTAGCAGCAGTAGCTCTAATACCTGGGGATCCCTGGAATTAAAAGGAACAAGAGTCCTCCAGCGTACTCACCCCACGGGTGAAGTACCTGTGTAGGGGAAGGGGGATGGGAGGGGCTACTGGGGGAGGGCAGGGGTGGAGATGAATGGGAGATGAATGTGACCACCTGTGACAACAACCCCTTCCAGCAGCCCCTCCCAGACCCTGCCTTGTACATCCGATTTGAGACCTTCGTTGCGATACTACATCGCCACTTACTACACATCGGCACAATAATGATAATGCCGGTGTAATAACTATTTTTGTGGCAATGTGCAGTGGTAATTTAAGTCCGAAAATAACAGACTAAAAATATGCCCCTTAGTCTGCTGTTTGCAGGGTTTTTTGTGCATCATTATAGAAGAGGCTTTAATATGGGACAAAAGCCATACAGACCAATGGTATAATCATTATAGGTAACCTTCCACCTCTAACTTCTGAAGCAATAGTGGCAGCACTACTACGTCGATTTGCAAAAGACTACCTCTGGATTTGACGCGAGCATGTTTAGTTGTCCATGGCGGGGTCTGTTTGATTGGAACGTCTGTTAAACCTCTGTATGGTCTTGGCCCCCATACTGAAGCTCAGTTTCAGGGTCTTCTTAATGACTAGGCCATCTTTATGTAAGGCATCAATTCTTTTTTAGATTCAGAGATTTCTTAAAGGATAAGTGCACTGAAAATCAAGTTATGTTCATTTGGAGACTGCAGCTTTAAAAATCTGTTGCCATTTTTTTTACCTATGCCCCTCCAGAAGCCTTTGTAGGCTCAAGCAGGAGAAAGCAGAGGAAATCTCAGAGGGGTGGAGCTGTAACATTCAGCAAACCAGTAACAAGATGTCAGCAACTTCCAAGGCACAAAGCTAGGCTCTGGAGGGGCATAGGAAAATAAATATGGCAACAGTATTTTTAAAGCTGCAGCTTCCAAATGAACATAACTTGATTTTACAGTGCACTTATCCTTTAAGTGAGGTGCCATGGTCAACTCCCAGTAACCAGTATGAGAGAGTGTTAGAGCGATAACACCAAATTTAACACACCTGTACTACTCACAACCTGAGACCTTGTAACATTAACATATCACATGACACCATGGAGGGGAAAATGTCTATAAGCACAATTGGGAAATATTTCACTTAGGGGTGTGTATTTGTGTTATTTTAAAGGAACAGCCCATTACACTGTTATACAAGCTGCACGTGATACACTGGTATCAAAGCATAATATCTTCACTATTGTCCCATGGGGGTGTAATCGCTTTTGTGAGATACTGTATTTATAATCCTATTTTATTTATAGATACATTTACATTTTATAACCTGCTTCTTTCTTCACATATTTTTTCTCTCTTTATCCTTTATCTTCCAATTCCTCGTTTTTTTATTCTCATTTTACACTTGTCTTTAATTTATTAACATTTTGCTATTTAAATCCTTCAGCACTTATCTTTTCCAAGGTGTATTCATTCTTTTTTATTAATTTTTTGTAATATTATATGATATTGATGACTTACCCTGGTGAATACTGGAGGAACAGGAGGATGATTTGGACCGAGGGCCGACATTCCCAGTTGTGTTATGACTGTTTGCCTTTTGTGACAGCTGGGGTATTTTGCCATATTGTATAAGGACGAAAGTGATCATGCTGTGCAGCAAGCTATGTAGCAAGTCGGGCTGCGCATTATGCAATATGTAATTGTGTGATGATGCAGCTGCACAGTTGGACTATAAAGAACATTGAAAAGCCATTATTATCGCTTTTGAGAAGCCTTTTGACGGGGCAAAACACATCAAGCGGAGCCGGTCTTGAGTATGGGTACTAATTGCTGATAGGACTACCTGACTTTACCTTGAACAATGAATATTGGGTTTATGCTGCACAACTAGAATGTACCAAGTGAGACAAGTATAGGATGTTTTATTACTATGTTCAAGATTTATCTGCTTAGCCTATTGTCCCTATGTATATATGACTTTTTTTTACAGCTGTAACTAGTTACATACATGTATTGCCTTTAGGTCCTTCAGCTAGCACCTCTCTCTAATAGGGTATATGTTTTAAATTATATTAATATGTTGTGTCCCCATAGTGCTTATAAATAATGGGATTGTATTCATTAACTATGTTAGTGTGCTCAAACTTCTCTTCTTTCTTTCTTGTTATGCTTTAAGGAGATTTACAGGAAGATGCAATAACCGCGCTAATGAGAAATAAGCGCTAAAATCACAGGTTTTGCACTGCCTGCACCAGTTGCAAATGTTTTTTCTTTGGCAGCGCAAAGCCATGCAATAAATTTTGCGCCGGATTTTGTGCTAGTTTTTTTTGCGCAACAATTAATGCCTCTTCAATGGTGTCTTTAAAATATGAGCAAAAGGTCACAACTTACCTCTAGCATTTTCGCAATGTATTATGATGTATTATGTATGTATGGTCGCAAACTGGTTAATACATTGCGAAAACAAGTGCAAGTAGGTTGCGATAGCTAAAATATTGATCTCCCGCTTAGTTTGTTAGGCACTGAATATTTTACTTAGCAGTGCCCTGTTTACAAGTGTTGTTTTTTGGGGTTTTTTTGTATATCATTCCTTTCTGCAACATAAATCATTACTATTCCCCTTTTCCCCTTTTCCTCCTTTATTACTTTCCCCCCATCATCCTTTATTCCTTTCCCCCCTTACTTCTCCTATATCATCTTACTGTATCCCTATTTTTACCCTGTTCCTGCACATCTTTACTCTTTTCCCCCCCTTTTTCTTCTCTTTTTATTTTTCTTTATGCAGTCATTTTTCTTTCTCTCTCTCATTGTGCTGAGTCTATTAATTTCCCTTAGTATTACCTGGATTGTTCTTTCTCTATATTCCTTTGGATCCTTTAAAAAGTGCTATCATGCTTTTT
Source organism: Hymenochirus boettgeri (assembly GCA_019447015.1). NCBI lineage: Eukaryota > Metazoa > Chordata > Amphibia > Anura > Pipidae > Hymenochirus > Hymenochirus boettgeri. Next base: position 94,250,734 of record CM033472.1, on the reverse strand, counting down.
CTGCAACTTACTATACGCTAGCAGAGATTCCATTCTGTAAATGCAAATAACTGACTCTTCCTCCTTGACATTGGTACAGCTTAATGATTAGAATGCTACAAGTTTCTAAAATATGGTCTACAGCAGGCAATGACAGGTGCCACCTATTGCACAGAAAATATATTAAAAAATTTCCAAATTCTTGCATTATATCAAGTTCTCTAAAGCTTACAGGAAAAACTCTTCAAGCCTCTGGATCATGTTGGTAAACAAATTGCATTGTACTGGAAAAACAAAGGTCATAATGTCTTGCCAGAGCAGCAGGTCTTTTTATCTAAAATACATTTCTAGTATAGAGTGTTGGCCCATTTAGCGATTCATTGCTTTTACCTCAGTACTCAGATTTCAGCCAAGTTCTGGCCGTTATTCTGTTGATTCTTATCTTTAAAAAATAAACAAACAGCAACCACCCCTCCCCCATGAATCGATGTTTTATTGGGAGGTCGAAAACCACACATACCCTATATTTTACTTCATTTCACCTCTCCTTTTTATAAATACTAGTCTTTGTTGTGTATATAACATTCGTGGCTATAAATCAGGACATCAAAAGTTCACTTTGCTTTTGTCAATAACTTTTAAAATAGCATTAATCAGTGTATAAATCTTACCAATAGTGTTCTAAACAAATGACAGTTCCAAATTGACAAATCATTCCTGGTGATTTTTGTCTTTTGTCTTGATTAATGGACAGGAAATCTAGAGAAATTAAACTTTGAGGCCTTGGGTAATTTCCCTACACTAATTCTGAACAATTAGTTAACAAAAGCTGCCATGTTATATTTAGTGTAGAGTCTACAAAGAAACATGTCTTGTAATGGTTAGGGATGGGCGCGAAACGTCAAGTTTCTTCCGTTTTTGAATTTACGGATCTCGGGAAAATCCCCCAGATCCAAAAAATCTGAAAACGGAACAACTTTCGAGACTTCAGAGCCCATTTTTGTTAATTGTCGAACGATCTAGCTAGTTTCGAAAATAGCCTCGGATGTTCGATAATCCGCGAAAATACGATCAGAAACTAATTTTAATTTCGAGCGTATTTTCAAGGATTATCGAACATTTAATGATTTTCTATAATCCTTGAACATCGATAATTATAGAAAAATAGGCTCCGAAGTCCTGAAATCTGAATGATCCATTTTGGACGGGACATTTGGATTTCAGAACAAGGGTTTCCGTGTTGGATCAGACCCGGACATCTCTAAAATGGTGCATGGACAATACCCAGCCATGAATTTTAAATTACTATTGCCTTACAAACAAAGGCCAATTTAATTTTCATAGAAGGCTTTTTTAGCAACTAAATAAACTGTAAAATAAGTTGGTTTAGAAGCTGCACATAAATGATTGTTAATGTGGCTGTTCTTGGTAACAATCATTTTTATTAACCTATTGCTTGTCATGCACAGATGAATGTTCAGCAAACATTCTAAATGTTACAATGTTATCTGTAATCACTGGAAGGATCAATGCAGGGCGGTTTCTAGCCATTTTAGTGCCCTAGGCGCCCTCCCACCTACGTGTTGCCCCCCAAACAAAAAAACAAAGAAAACTTGGCCTGTCAAATACAGCGTGGGTTTCCTCCTTCTGCTTCTGACAGCGTCTACTGCGACTGTTCTTTATAGTGGAACCGCTTTACTAGTTGGTAAGAGGCAAAGCTGTACCAGGTGAGGCAGGTGTGTATACATACTTTTGTATGAATGCAGCGACACTGGCCACAAATGAAATACTGATTGGAAGGACAGGATAGGTTTCAGTGGATGTGTGGTATGTGGCACCAGTGTTCTCCCCAGAAATTGTCTCCAGCCGGGTAGGGTAGAACAGGGAAATTTGGTGAGATCTGAGATGTTCAGTGCTTTTCCAAGAATATTGGCATTAATAATTTCAGTGCCAGCAGAACATTACCATAACCCTTCGTGCCAGCAGACTAACTATTATACTTTCAGTGCCAGCACCTTTCCAGAGAAATGTATTAACCCTTCGGTGCTAGCAGACTTCCTCATAGTATTGCCATTAACACACTTAACAGAGTGCCAGAGAGAGTATTACCATGAACCATTCAAGCCAACAGACTTTCCTATTAACACTTTCAGTGCCAGCAGAGTATTACCTTTAACCCTTTCAGTGCCGCATTGACATGATATACAGTATGTACCTGATTTCATGTCTCCTCCATTGAATTGTTCACTCCAGTGCCGCTCCTGCCATGAAGCCACGTGTGAAAAAACGCTCACAACGCGTTTTCCTGGAAAATGTTTTTTTTTTAAACAAATTGCGCTCTTCTGTGCTGGCACATGTAAACAGGAAGAAACTCTGGACTCTGCACTGCGTGCGGCATGCCCATTGGTCCCACAGCTGCTGGTACACCCCCTGGCCCCTGTGCGTAAGTTACGTGACTTACGCACTTAATGTGGGGGCAGTACAGGTCCTGAGCCAGAAAGTAGCAGGTCCGTGCGCCAGGAACATAGAAGTTGGTTCCAGTCTGTGATCGTCTGTCTCACAGACAGCATGCTCAGCACTAAAAATCAGCCACACCGTGTGCGAGGTTAGAGGCAGTCAGGCTAGGCAGATAATCTGTGTGCTCCATACTTTGGTGGGGTGGGGGATCTTACCTGGTGTGTGAGAGAGATGAGTGAGGTGTGTGTGGTGGAGAGAGTGTGTGTGTGTGTGAGAGTAAGTGTGTGTAAGGTGAGGTGAGTGTGTATTAGAGTGTGTGTGTGTGTGTTGAGAGAGAGTGTGTTGAGAGAGTGGGTGTGTGAAAAAGTGTGTGTTTGAGAGTGTGTGTGTGTGTGTGTGTGTGTGGTGTGTGTGTGTGTGTGGAGTGAGTGTGTGGTGTGAGAGAGGGTGTGATGAAAGTGTGTGTGAGAGGTGTATGAAAGTGTGTGTGAGGGAGTGTGTGTGAGTGTGTGTGTGTGGAGTGTGTGTGAGAGTGTGTGTGTGAGAGTGTGTGTGTGGAGAGAGGGTTGTGTATGAAAGTGTGTGTGTGAGTGTGTATGAGAGTGTGTGTATGAAAGTGTGTGGTGTGGAGAGTGTGTGAGATGCACTGAGTGCTGCATGTGGAGCAAAAGAAGGAATCGAAGAGACTTTGGAATTGCCATTTCCTACTAAAGGCCGGTGCTGACCCAAGATTCCAGACCAGCAAGATGTTAGCCCCTTGCAACCAGCATGGCAGGCAGGAGAGAGCACAAGCTTGTGGAACTTCTGCTGCTGTGGAGTGGTTGTAAATGCTTTTCACAAGAAAAGAGGCCCAAACTCACTCTGCATTCCTTCTCAACCAGGTGCATGCTGCTTCTGTCCAGAGGTTTTTGCAAGGTAAATATCTGCTCTGCCACCTGGCAATGCTACATTTCTGTGATATGTTTACAATGCATATAACTTGTATGATAACAGATAATTATGGAAATACAGTATGACCCTATTATTATAATATAAGGGACTTAAAGCTGCAGCTGTAAATTACCATAAGGGAAATGGATAATGTATTTAAAGCATATAATATATGGTCGTGGTATCAATAATAATATTTATTTATTAGGAATGCATATTTTCATATGTAGATAGATAGCTAGATAGATAGATAGACTAGATAGTATAGCTACTTAGATAGCTAGATAGATAGATAGATAGCAGAGATAGATAGATAGAGCTAGATAGATAGATAGAGATAGATAGATAGTAGATAGATAGATAGATAGATAGATAGATAGATAGATACAGTACAGACAGACAGACAGACAGACAGACAGACAATAGACAGACAGAGAATAGAGATAGAGATAGATATGATAGATAGATAGCAGAGATAGATAGATAGATAGAGACAGATAGATAGAGATAGAGATATAGATCGATAGATAGATAGACCAGAGATAAATAGATAGACAATAGATAGAGATAGAGATAGATAGATAGATAGATAGATAGATAGATAGCAGAGATAGATAAATATCAGAGATAGATAGATAAATAGATAGATTAGATAGATAGATGATAGATAATAGATAGAACAGAAATAGATAGTAGATAGATAGCGAGAGAGATAGATAGATAACAGAGATAGATGATAGACGAGAGATAGATAGACAGACAGACAGACCGTCCCCCCCTGGTTGCAGGGACTCCCCAGGGCCCCTCTGGTGTGCAGGGACTTTTTTTCTGCTGGGCCCTCCTAGTATAAATCAGCATTTCCTACATTACTCTGATGATATATCACTATCATAGGGTTACCCTATTTTGGGAGTGTCTGACACTGTAAAGTGAAGATTAAAAGAGAACCATGACTTTGACGCCAGCCTGGAGTGTGGCTGAAATCCTACAGTTAAGGTTCTGACACCTTCTGTCCTTATCAATGGTAATGTTGCACCATCCAGATACGTTGGATTTTAAGCAAGAATGTAGCTTGAGGTGGGGTGGCAGGCTTACAATGATTTGAAAAATAGGAAAAGATGCTCTGCACCTTCAACTCTTCCAGATAAAAAGAAAATTTACTTTATTGAATCAAGTTAAAGTCAGCATATAGAGGCATAACAGCCGAAGCGTTTCGGCAAACGGCATTTCATCACAGGCATAAACAGGAGCAATGGTCAGTCCCATATTTAGGGTATAATTCGCCCTGCCCTTTAGCTTTTAAAGAGACAGAACACACTATAAAATGGCTATGTAAACTACAGTGCCCCTACTGATACAAAAGTATATACATCATATTTAAGATAATATATATATAGATATAGTATATATATATATATATATATATGCATACAGGAAAATCCATATTGTAATAAAAAAAGGTAAATATCCCAATCTTGCATTGTGTCCCTGGGGACCCTGGTGTCCAAATGGAATATGCAGTAAATCTCCCTAGTATCCAAAAGTCTGACCAGTCCCCACTGCGGGGCATAGTAATTTTTTCGATGACTAACACCTAGGTTAAATTAGTATTACCCTGACTAGGTAATGAAATGTACTCCCCAGAGGAGTGGCTGGATCAGAAGATTGTATGGCCCTAATATGTTCACTAATACGAACTGCGTGAGTTCTTCTCGTTGACCAACATATTGCACATGACATTCTTTACATTTAAAAATAGATTACTTTTAGTACCACAATTTGCCAAAACACTTGATGGTATAGGTTTACCCGTAGATGGTAGATGAAAATCCAGAACCTGTCTCAATTACCTGACTGGTTCTGTACCTACTAACACCACACCTATATTCCCAGAAGAGGAGCCAAGTGTCTTAGGGGGACTCTGCTTACTAGTGATCTTAACTAGCTGGAGACAAACTCACCCAGAGGTTAGAAGGTTTTTTTAGAGACAAATTGTTATCACATTAGAAATGACATTCTGTAGTCGCTGATCTGCAGTAAAATAGGTAGGTTTTAGGGAGATAAATCACAGATTGTGGTATACTCATGACGATATCTGTAGTAAAATAAAAATGGGGTTCCATTTGAAAGACTCCATTTCAGAAGCACATGAAGCACATGACCTCGTATCTCTCAGATAAGAGAACAATGATTTCATCCATTGGGTTGGATAGGGGAATCCAACCCAATTGATAAACCTTCAAGAGGGAGCCAATGATGGCTACAATGGGTTACCCTCTGGTTGTTATTTGGGACTTCGTGTTGATTGGCTGGAGATGGTGAAAGAGGGGGGTGATAGGATAGTCTTTCATTAGGACCTTCACTTGTTCCCTCCTTAGAATCCCAATGTAAAACACCTCTGATCAAGAGAACCCCAAGCTCCATATTGAAACACTTTAATAGGTCCCCTCTCAAATAGTATAGGTTTCTTTATCATTGAAATGATTGGGCCAACATATTTATTTCTACATTACAGTATGGTGGGATTCTAATGTATTGATACTACATGTTTTTATGCGTCCTAACAAATGAAAACTTTATAAGTGTATTTCAAATCTAAAATAATCAAGTATTAGCCCCACCCAGCAAAGAAGCCCACACCCACATACAAAGCCACACCCACAAACACAGCAACGCCCGCTGTGCTGTGTGCGCCACACCCGCCTCATGGGCACATTCGGAAGTTTTTTCTAGGTGCCAAAAAAACCAGAGGGTCCCACCCTGTTTCACTCCTCACACACTCTAAGTTATAATTGGAGAGTTGGCTGGAAAGTAAGAAAGAGGCAGGGGATAGGGATCTCATGGACTGTAGTCACAGGGGGCCACTTTTATAAAGTCTGCAGCTGCTTTTACCAGGATTTAGATCTGTTACTCCTCAGTCCTATAGTGAGCTCATTCTCCCCCCTCCTTCCTTCACCTTCGTTCAGTGCAAACTTGCAACATGTGTTGCTATGTAGACGTGTGTGAGTTCAGGCTCTGTACTAGATACAATGTTACAGGTTACAGCTGAACAAGGAGAGACAGATCTCACACAGCAAGACAGACTGACAGGGAGATGCTAGGGGAGAAGAACAGGCATCCGTCACAGTGTGCAGTACACAGATGCACAGTTATTTTGTTATGCAATAATATAATGTGGTGCCCACAGGCATTGCAGAGTAACAAGTTTTGATATATAAGATACTATATATAAATTAGCCGTGGATAGTCCTCAGGATCCCCTGTAAGCGCCCACTCGGTTGCATCCGTACTAGAATATGTACGAACAACGAAAAACTCGGAGCACTCGCAGGGACTTACTCACGGCTACCTAATTTATTTAAACAAGAATCAACGGTTCGGCCATTGTGATACGGCCGTCGTCAGGGAATCTGACGAGGGCCGTAAGCACAATGGCGAACGCGTTGTTTTTAAATATTAAAAGTTATGTCGTGGAAGTAAAGTTCTGCGAGTGCTCCGGTTTACTTTGTTCTATATATATATATATAATATATATTATATGATATATAAAAGTTGGCACTATTACATAAAGGATCCTTCAACAAGAGAATGTCTCTTGTGTTAATCTGAAAGCGAGTTCCAGAAATACTTGCTGGTTGTCAAAAGCTGGTGCTTTATAGGCTACAGCACTGAGCACACCAGCAATATAAAAAAAGCATGGAATTTACAGGGTATGCAGCCATGCAGCATGGACGGGTTATTAAACAAAACACAGAGTCAAATTTAAGAGGGCCCTCTATTTTCTCAGTCGCTACAATTGCACTGGGCGATCTGTTAGCATGGGAGAAAACACGGGCAGGTGCATATGTAATGTAGTGGCACACATTGAGTGTGTGCATGTGTGATCTGTTTATGGGAGAGCATGCAAAATAATTAACCCATAATGGCCCCACTGGGTAGTGGTCTCCTCTGCAATGCCTTTTCAAAGTCCAGGAAAGGGAGAGTAGAAAGCTGTCAGTGGTCTCCCGTCCCATGCTATTTTCCCTAACCTCAACAAGGACTTTGACGTGGCAGGGGAGGCCCCCCCCCCCCACATACCCTACCCCCACCTCCCACCATCCGGATCAATCCTCTGCAGCCACTGACACTAGCGTGAATCTTTTAGATAAGGTATGATCTCACTGACCTCCCCCAAAACTTCGAAATATTCTTTCAAAAGGTACGATTCTATTACAGCACCCTTATCTCTACCGCAATGTTTCCATGAAAGCAGTGCCATGTGATTTGGCTTGCCTTCACAGCCATCTCACAGAGAGGTAGCCTCTCAGCCAATCACAAATGTGGCAGCGGCCCCTGTTTGCGATTCCTCCAAACCTGGAAGGGAGGAGATGGCCACAGGAGTATAACGGCTGTAAGTAGCGTAAGTAGTAGTACAGTAAATCTAAATAATTTTTGAACGATATTTTTTGTATGAATATGCAAAAGGAATAGTGGGGAGGAAACCAGAGATTTAACACTGTTAATCTTAAAACGTGTTTCAACACAATGTTCTGTGTCTAAGAGGCCAGACAGAATTTGCGTGTAGCATGATCTGTGACTGAAACAGAGGGGGCGCTTCTGTGCTGTATATGATTAACTGTCAGATTATGGGAAGCAAGGTGACATCTTCATTGTGTGATTTGTAAGTACATCAATTTGTGAAGTGTGCAGCAATGAACATTACTGGGTTGTCACCACAGCTAAGGTGGATTATGGGAGTGACACCTCCAAGGAGATCAATAGCCCATGTTAAGGGGGGAAAACGGAAATCGGGCCATTTCTAACACATTTTCAGAAATAGTACACATAACCTCCTGCAACATTTATATGACCTCAAGCATTATTATCACAAACAAGATATGCATTCTTCATACCATGAACTAAAAAGAGTAAGTCACGTTGTGAATGGAGATAAACCTTAATTGATTGAAAACCAACAGTATGCTATAAGGTCCTATGTTGGTTTTAATCTACTTTATCTCTATGTGCAGTGAAGGTAAGGAAGTAGTGGAGGTTGAATAAAGACATACATTATCTAGTTAACTATTATACCCTATCCATTATTATAATTAATTTTGAGGCGACTGTTAGATGGGGAAAAAACATACTTGGGAAAACATTACTTGACAGAATGCATACATAGTAAACGTTTCAGAGTTAACAGATCGTCTAAATGAAGTTGCATTTGTTACAGATCTTTTAATTGATTTAGGTTAAAAAAAAAATTAGAGATCCTTTGACGGCCTAGAAAGAAAACTGAAGCCAAGAAATTAAAACATATCTGATCAGGTTGTATTTGGAGAAAAAAAAAGTTGAAAGGAAAAAAGCCAAACATTCCACGATGATCCAAAAAATGTGAACACCAATAGGTGTTACCCCAAGAGAAAAATGTATTCGTAATCATTTTCAATGTAAAATAGACAAGTCTCTGTTCACCTCAGGCAACATAATGAAGAACTTTGAATTCTCAATAATTTGTTTGAAACTATTACAATTGAATCACCTGGCACTGAAGGTTGTACGTTAAGCTTTGATGGACAGTGTTGATACGTTATATGAAGGCCAAAATGAAACACAAAAAAAAACAAACGTAAAGCTAGATATAATGTGCCCATTCTGTAGTATCCATATATTCAGAGCATTCATATCAGGTATCTTTATTCGCCTACTTTGCATACTTGCCCTTATAAAGAGAAGATTTTGTTTGGTTTGAACTGTTTCAATGTGTGATATTTGAGAGTATTTACCTTCCATTGCGGATGACTCAATATGGACAGCGGCCCCAGGGCCACGGCGTCATTGCGCAGTGTACGTGACACTAGATAGTGTTTGCCGACGTCCCGAATATCATTGCGCCAGGGCGTGTGACATTATGGGCCTGCACGTTCATCTGTGAACCTCTTAAAAAAACGCTGGATCCTGCATTTAGTGCCAAAACTAGCAAATTGCTGGGTTGAAGCTGTGCTGGGTTCTCGGTTATTTATAATTTCCTGTTTCCTGCCCTTTTTGCCTGTTCTTTTTTTCCAGTCTGTTGCCATGCTTTACGTTCCGGTTTTACCGCCGCCTGTGCGTTTGGGAACTTTTTTGTGCCAAGATCTCGTTGCTGGTTATGGACTATATGGGGTTATCGCAGTTACTGTGACTTCCCCCCGACTTAAACTCTTTGTGGACGTCTTCTCAATTGGTCCTGACTTCTCCCCAGTCACAGAACAGGAAAGACTTACAGATTGGTCCCTAACATACCATAATCAGACTGTGTGATATAATTGTAGGCTAGTAAGATAAGAAATTGCATTTATTTAAAATAAGTGCTTATTTGTAGTCAATATATTTATATTTGTTACTAGAATTAAGCCGCTCAATTAACAGGCGCTAGAAGCACAGAGGTGCCCCTTAGTGTACCAAAGGCCATAGTCCTCCTCCATGTCCCAAGGCCAAGAGTACCCTTAGGTCCCCAAGGGCCAGAGTCCCCCCTTGTCCAAGGACAGGGGCCCCCTCTGTCCAAATCCAGAGGCCCCCCTCGGTCCAAAATCCATCCCCCCCCGTGTCCCAATCTAGGGACCCCTTTGTACCAAATCCAAGCCCCCACACTCTGTCCCAAAATCCAGGGGGCCCCTCTGTCCCAAAATCCAAGTGGCCCTCGTCCAAGAAACCGTACCTGCAGTCTGTTTAATTGCCGTTCTCCCTCCGTGTGTGTTTCCTGTGTTTCCCCATTCTATTGGTGAGTCAATAGGAAAATGCAGAGGCTCTCCCTTCTAGTGGTGAGTCAATAGGAACTGCAGAGACTCGACTCTAGTTGAAAGTCCAGGAACGCAGTGAACCACACAAACCACGGACACAGGGACCGCAACACTTAGGGTTTTATTAGATAGGATATTGTTGTTATTTTTTTTTTATGTTTCAATGTTGGTTGTTATTCTACCTACATATCTATTATCAGACAGTGTAAATAGAGAGATTGTAGGCTAGTAAGTTAAAGGGCTTGCACTACTATTAAAAGAAACTGCTATAAATACAGTAAACAATAGCACTAAAAGTACATTATTTCATATTTTAAGTTATTGTTATTTTTTGTGGTCATGTTATTTAGGGCGGTTAAATATTAATAAATTTACAAAATACTTTAAATTCTGTACTTTACAAATAACATGACAGTTACAATACTGATATGTGTGTAATTAACTGGAACATGCAGGGGCAAAAAATCGACTTGGCCTTGGGCCCCATTTCGTGATCTTTATCCGGCTCGCAATCCTGCATTTAGTGACCACAGAGTTATAAGAAAAAACCAATAAAAGGATCATAGAGATGAAGAAAATATATTACCCAGGCACCTGTTCCTACCCTGTACCTTATAAAATTGGATAATATCTAAGGATACGTTGCTTTAATTTTAAAGAAATAAAAGTGAATCGGTACTGTAAATATGCATATAACAGAATGGTTGCTGCATTTATCCCTTTACAAATGCATTAACAACAAATTTTAAATTAGATGTTGGGAAAGTCCAGTCATGGTATAAATCAAGATAGGAAAAATGAAAAGAAAATGGCAATTACCGTTTTAAACTTCCATAATAGAAGAAAAAAAAATGTACTTTTTGAAATAAATAATAAAAGACTACGATTTCCCCATATTATTATGATAGAGCATTTCGAGCTGAATGATAGTTTATATCTGTGGCTTCGCTTGATGAGGAACGCAGGGATTCAACTGATAACTACAAGATTAATTAAGGCCTTGTTCAGATGAGGTGGCATCATTATTGTTTTTAAAGGGAAGGCAGAATAAACCATTACTGATTATTCCTCATTCCCATTAACTTGTTAAAGACTAAAGAATACTAAAATGAGGCGTGTGTAATTTCCAGATTTAAGAAGCTGAAAATTCTATGATTTGCAATTGAAGACAAATGTATTTATATTTAAGCTGGCCAGTTATATTGTTTGAACTCTTCTTGCTAAACTTCCCTAAGAAGTTAAAGCTAGCATTAATATATTGTTAAAACACGCCAGCCATTATTATTTAATGTCATCAACCTCCCAAATACCGTTACCAAATTCAGGTAGACAAATCCAGTCCCCGCTACAATGAGCGAGAGAGATTGTGAGGAGGAGAGGAGAGAGAGAGAGAGAGAGAGCCCCGAGAGGAAAGATGGTAGGCAGTCTAGCAACCCGTCTATTTAACAAGGGCTTAACTGGCTCCCAGTAAGATTTCTATTTTGCTTTTTAAAAGGACCTGTTAAGTGTACTCTGTAATCTTGAATCATATGTTTACTAGTTTACGCTAATCTACCTCGGATTTCATGTGTTATGTGTCATGCCTCAACTCAGCACACTTTTGTCTAGAGCAGTATCCCCCCTCCCACCTGTTCCTTGAACACTTTCTCCTTCGATTCCCGACCTGACTTCAGCCAACACCAGAACTACAGCATTCCCAAACTGTTCAAAATCTGTTATCATTCCACTACAGTCTAAAAACACTCACAGCAACGAAAACAGAACCAAGATCCCGAAGTACCAAGAACAAGTTTTGAGAGCAAGTCGGAACTTGTTTTAGGTTGTCCCGCTTTTACTCAAAGAAATAGGGTGGGGAGGAAAATAAACAAACCAAAGAGGATACAAGTCGCCTTGTGGGTTTTACTGATTAGTGGTACAATTTAACAATAACTATTTTCAGTATGATGCCACTTTTTTCTTAATGTCTTTTACATTATAATGTGCAGTTCCCGCCTGCAGTTATTTGTTTGACAATTTCCCAGTCAGTTCAAATTATTTTAAAGGAGCAAAAAACATAGATTATCGTTCGGGCAGGAAACAAACTCCCGGTGCTTGATGACTTTTAAAATTTGTTGGGTGAAACTGGAGACCACAGCTTTTATTGACACATTATTTATAATTGTGTTCAAAATGCCTAACATCCTTTACATCCCCTATTTGTAGCCAACGCTGGAATTGGCCACAGATGGAATAATCTGCACTTCAAACACATCAGTCTTTGCCACCAGGTATCTGTCTCCAATCCAGCTGGGACTCCAACATTAAGTTCTTCCATTTATAATTCTCAACATAAATGCAACTTTTAAATGACCAACTTTCTAGGGCCCTTGCGTCGGATGGAACTCGTAACTTTGTTTTCTCCGGCACAAGTTAACAACCAAAATTCTGCTACCTGTCGCCTTGTTGTATAATTCGTCCCTTTCCTTTTTTTTTTTCCCTCTTTTTTCCCTTTCTTTTACCCCCTGATAACATGTCTTAAAACAGTCGAATGTGACCCGGCACAGGCAATCAGCACGCAAGTTCTCATGGCTATGTGGATGCCCTGATCCTGGAGTAAGACTTATTTCCATATATAGAGAGGCTCTATCCCAGTTATGCAATGGTTTAAGGTACAACCCACCACCAGCGGTCATGACGCTCTTCTCTGCCCCATAACATATGGTCAGTTTTGTTTAAATTAGCACATGGTCATGGACCACCTCTTGGGAGAGATTAGTCATTGAAACATAAATTCTCTCATGTAAATCTTTTCAGCTTTTAGGAGTTTCATTGTGCGGGCCCGTTCATACTTTATTCACACTGATGCAGTCTCCAGTCAGAGCATGTTAATGCGGCACTCTTTGTGTACCGAAATAATAGTTTTGTTAAATGGACCATAACAAGAAACTAGACTCATTATTTCCCAAACTCCACTCATGTATTCACATTGTGTTCTATTGACCTGCCACTCCCCTATTATGTTCCAGTTACTACAATTTTATATTAGCTGTTCATCAAAAACTTTCTTCGGTGAGTGTTTTACTGTTAGCTGGAACCTGGTGACAGATTGTTTGACAGTGGCAATGTGTATGCTGTGTGCAGGCTTGACAGTTGGGTTGTGGGTAGAAAAAGTCAGGTCAGTTATGGAAGTAGGAGTGGTTAATAGAGGCGGGGGCTACTGCTCCTAAATCAAAATGGTTGGCGGGATTGACAACGAACACATCCTCAGCAAGTTATGTGCTACTTACATGAATTCCAATATGAGATTAGATGCAGTAATTTTTAAGTATCGTGTCCTTTTAAGAGATACCATGAATAACCTTTCTGTAATGTTTTTAACCGTAAGGTAAGCCTAGCAGTAATAAAAAACAAAGAACAATTCACCAGAATAAGAGGTGGTTCAAAACAGTAGAGCAAAAACTTGTTTCATTTGCTGAGGGAAAACTTTCACATTATTAACACACCCCAGAACCATTCCCCTGCTTTGTGACACTGGGTAAACAAAAATGTATTAACCTAATGCGTGAAAGACACCCCAGCATATCTCCGTGGCAATACAGAAATCCATCTCAGGGAAAAGTTCTTTGGTTTTCAGCTGTAGTTTCTCCTTTTTTTAGCTTTATGGAAAAGTTCAAACCATGTTTTCCCGTGGTCGTACTAAAAAGTAAGAAATAATATTAGTGCATTAACATTTAGACTGTATGAGTGACACCTACTGTTATCGTCATTAACCTCGCAGAACATATACAATTATTCATCCCAGATTAGGGTTTACCCCCCCATACAGTTTTATCCCTGATTACTCCTTTCACCTTTACCCCCCCCAATTTTTTCACCGATTCGAAAGTCCCGGAAACATAGTCCTGAGAAGTCTGCAGTCCATTTTGAACTCAAGTAAAGCCCTCGTTGGCTGACACACTCGGGGCCTCCTCCCCCCCCCCCCCCCCTTTCCCTTTTTTTTTTTCCTTTCCCCTTCTTGTAGTTCGAGTTCTAGTCCACTCCTTCTATTTTTATAACACCTTGGACAAGCTATTCGTTTGCCGGCAATCTATGGCGAAGTTGGAAAGTGCACTTTTCATAAAATTACTAATTGTAAAAAACAACACAAAAAACAAACACAATAAACATAACAATACAAACAAACAAACAGGGAGTGTAATCAAACACGTCCTCCCCTTATTGGGTTAAACAACGTGGCTACTTTTGCCCCAGACAATCTAGAGAGTTTTGCTTTCAAATGCGTTAGATTTTTAACACTCTGATTGGTTGGGGCTTGATTTATAATTAGCACCATTTTTGACAACAAGAAAGTTTTACACAGTGGCCTGTTTTGGCGTAAGAAAAGAGTAAAATATAAAAACACTCTTACAGTGCCTTTGCATTTTTAAATAGCAATTTTTGTCCAAACAAAAAGTTTATTTGCTGGTTTAGAAATATACTCGTTATATTTATTTGCCACAAAATACTCTGGACTTGTAACATTATTACAAACCGGTGATACTAAGTCTTATGCAAACCTCCTAGACCTTTCTCTGTGTTATTTCCACTAATAGTTACCTAACTTTGTGTTTCTATTGTTTAATAAAATGATTTTTTAGTCCACAATGTTCTTAGAAATCCAATTAATGTCTCTGAGGTTCGCGCGGCCCCACCCCTGAAAAACGGACTTTTTAGGGGGATTTCGTTTGCGTTTCTTTTGAGTTTTTGTCATAACTATTGAAAAAATTGCATACTGCATTTGCCGATTTAAAAACTGCAGGAACGCAAATCGCAACTTCTGCCCAAAGGAAATTCTCATCCTGAAAATGCGCGTTTTTAATGATTTATATTATCGGAAAAAAGCGGAATTTTATTGATTGCATTAACGCAAAAAAAAGTGCAGCAGTGTGGGCCAGCCCTGAATCAGATTATTAAACCACAAGGGCCTGTAGCTCGCCAATGGCATTTTATACTGTTCGACCCCCCCCAAACACCTTCCTCCCGATTGGGTTCCATTATAACCCTTTGTGGGATAGCTGCCTGGCCACGCAGCAGCAACGTACTGGGGTTTCATCTAGACTGTTTCAATTAGCGTTCTCTCTAGCAGGCACATCTATCTATTGCAGCAATTTTTTGTACTGCTCGTAAACCGTTACACTTTGGCGGTACAAGTCAGGTTTTTTATACCAAGAGTTGCAAAGATTTTGCTACTTTAATTAAACAACAGCCAACAGATTATTACATAGTTGTAATTGTATATATACAGGTAATAACATTTTTTGGAACCTTTTTCCGCTTATTAAATAGCCCGTTACAGGTAAGTCTTAGGTCGATATTATTGCATTGCTCCACTACTTCATATGAAATTCACTGTAGGACACTTTGAGATCACACACGTTCGATTCCCATCCCCCTTAAACTTAACAGGATTTCTGATCTTGCCAGTCACTGCTGTATATACAAGCTCCAGACCTAGGTTCATGAAAGATATCGTAAATACGTCTTTAAGAGTATATAATCCTATTTCAGATTTATGGCTAAAAACCTTACTAGCTGAAATGATTTTTTTTCCTTTCATCTTGGTTTATATTTCGTTAGTACACAATCAATCCTAACCCCACCTGCTTTGGACATGCCCCCCGCACGCTCCGCTTCCTCTTTCTGGCTGATTTCTGTTCATACCCACGCGCCGACGTTAATAATGTGACGCCAGTTCCAGCAGCAGGAATGGGGAGCAGGCGGGGCCGTAGGGTTGGACGCAGACGAAGAGGATCTAGAGCTCAGTGTGAAATGGCAGCTCCCGTGTTAGGACGACACGGCTAACTGTCGGGGACCGGTTGGCCAAAGCTACAGTCACCGCTAATTTCTCTGCAGGCTCGGCAGGACTATTCTACTAACAGTTTGGACCACGTGGCAGGAATCCTACAGTCGGGCAGTGGCAGGAATTCCACCCACTAAACATTGCCACGCGCAGACTGTTTGGAACTACACAATACCTAGCAACTAAAGCCCATTGCTGGGTGTTCGTGAGGTTCCCACACATCGGCACGTGGAACGGCAATGGAGGCTTTGTTCGCCTTCTAAGTGAACAGAAGAAAGAATGTTCCTATTACTCGCCTATGGCCGATCCCTGTATTACCCGTATTTGGAATCCTTCTGCTGTCATATTTAAAAGGGGGCAATAAAGCCTAAAATTCCACCAAACAGAATCAGAATGCGAGTTTCCTTTCTTTTTTTTTCTTTTTCCCCTCCTCTCTTTTTTGAATGTTATCTATTCGTTGGTGGCGGTTACAACTCAACACGTCCACTAGAGCACCACTTTAGAAGGGTTTGCTGTTCTGCAGTTCCAGTCAACGCCAAAGTCTGCCCGCAACCATATTAAATACCACCTCGTAGTCGGTCCTTTTAACGAGAGCGTGTTAGGGTATTACTATGAACCCAGCAATAGCATCTTATTGTTAAATTAGAGCCCATAATTTTCCACTTGAATATCCGGGAGACACGTGAAATGACTGTGAAAACCAACGAAAATACACATAAATTACGTTGTTATTGTAATAGTGACTTTGCTCATTTATAATCATTACCATTATTTAACCATATCCCTGTTAGTGTTACATTTTGCACTAAAATGTAGCACCATTATACTTACAATTGGGCCTATTGAAGCTGAGATTGCGATGTATCATAGCCACTCCCCGGCACTTCTTCCACCCTCCCCTTCACCACTTCGCTCCCTGCAACTGCAATGCATATCATGGACAACTGCGACATATGTAGCAAGATTTGTGGCCCCGTGGACGTCGTTGGTAACAGATGTTGCCTCTGTCCCCATAGTATATATATAACCTTTGCTTATTAACTCATTCCCTACAGAAGAAATCTCCCTTGGGCCCTTGGGCGCAATTTATTCTTTTACATATCATTTAATATTTGTCGACATGCACTTTCAATATTAATAATATATAATAGAAAATTAATAGCACAGGAATGCTACAATTATCAATAAATAAATCTCTGAATATTTACTTTTTCCGTTCTTTATTGAACATTCTCATTTACCCTTTTTTCCGCAAGCGCCAATTTTTTATTTAAATTGTTCGCATGAACTATATCTGTGGCAGCAACCATGTTTATATTTTTAATCAATACTTCTTTGATTTGCTTGATAAATTTTAAGCCTCATAAATTGATAATAGGAATTATGGAATAAAAAATAGACTCTCCTTAATAGCCTTGAAACTGTTTTTTTCTCCAGAAAGCTATTATAACATAATGATGAGCTACAAATTCTTTCTTCTTTAATGTTCTCTTAATGCCAAACCGTATGAATACAGTAGGCTTTTTTTTCTTCCCCAAAAAAAGTACCTTAAGGCAAAACTCTTGAATGATATGCCTCTCTTTGGCGTTTTTACATTTAGTTGCAATTTTATCAAACCCTATAATTTACATTTTACCTAATGTGTCCCTTCCTTTAAACAAGGATTTTTTGGCTCAGGGACTGCTTTTGATGTAGTATTTCTTAACAGTTTATCTTATGGATTTATTGCATGAGTCGTCTGTATATTGGGGAATGAACACTTTTCTGCAATGTGGGCTTACGTATTCCGTGAAAATAATTTTTACAATCTAAATAGAAATATTCACATCTAGAAGTCGGCTTAACCAATCTCTTGTCCTATTCAACGGGACTATTTTAAAACTCACAACCAGCAACTATAGTAGATGATTGTGTTCTTCTCTAACCTTTAAAATATCATTTTTACTTGTCTTTGTTTCCACATTTTTCAATTTTTTTTTATGTGATTATATTCTTCTTTTTTGCCGCTTTATTAGTTTTATAACTCTAAGGAGTTGTACGAGGCGAGATAGTGGCTATTGCATTGCCCCCTGGTTTGGTTTTACAAAGGCCACTCTAGAGGATGCAAAGCCATGTTGGCACGAAAAAGGAAGCCACAAATCAGTCGCCGTCTCGGTTTTTAGTCTTATAATCAATACCATAATAATAATACCAATCACGCCGCAGTATACTGTAGGCACTTCCTTTATTCTCTTTAAATCGTACCTTGTTCTATAAATAATAAACCAGCCATTTCAGTCTAAAGGTCTCCCAACACTTTATTCCAATTATAACAACATGCAAAATGTCTTTCCATGCAATAGTAATGAAATTATTGGAAAGTGAATGTCTATTTTATCGTACAATGGTTTTCAAAATAGCGGGTTTGTTATATTTAACAGATATTCACACGTCTTTGCTTTATTTTGTGTTGTCATGCGCCCGAACATTTGGTTTACAACGAGGTGGCCTCCAAGTGATTACATTTTAGGTTGTGAAAAGGTTTTTTATGTCGGCACGGTTGTCTAAAGGAAGACGAAACTATTATCCTATTATGTGTTGTCTATTACTCAGCTATCTGTCTGTTTAGATGTTTTGCAACAAGTTAATACACGATCCTTTCTTTTTATGTTAATGTATAAATGCTTTCCAAAAACTATTAAGGATATTGGCGTAAATCTGTAGTGGTACAACCTAGTCCCCCATAACGGAACGATGTCGTTTTTTGTATTTTGTATGAAAAAATTATTACCAGACTTTTAGGAACACGTTTTTATTGTAAATTTCCAACTCGAACATCCTAAAGGGACAAGTTTTTGCATACACGTAGTTTTCTGGCTATTAGACGAACTAAGAATTTCACAAATGAATAAACATGCTCATGTTGTTACTAAACAGACAAGGGGGACAAGAACCAAAAAATGCTATTAAGTTGGATTAAATAAGCTGTATTTTCCCTTTACAATCCTCATTCCATTTCAAACCTTTAGACAGTAGAAGACCTGAAGTGGATTCTACCTTGCTAGAATAACTCCAAAGGAAAACACCCCCTTATTTAAAAAAAAAACACGGCGTGAACCGATAATTTGCCAACAGTACCCCCACTTGAGTATGCTGCTTTCTTTCTGCTTAATTATCCTACGGTAGATGCCATACATAATGATATATCCCCACTGGCCTTTTTACATTGGGGAAAACTGCCAGGGTCTAGCAGTAACCAGGGCGAAGCTGGTTCTGTATTGTTGGCCTCACGGGATTGTTCGTGTTTTTTTACTAATTAAACATAACCCCCAATAGGAGTTTGGTGACATCATTTTTAATTACAACATTGGCAGCTTAGCTACAAAGTCTATAAGAACACAGAAACAGGGTTCTTGCCCAAAGATCTCTCTGGTCTTTGGTTATTTTTTAAATGGGGGTTGTGTCTCTTTAAGAAAACATGGTAGAGACATTACACATGTATATTGAAAATTACAGCGTAGATGATAGTATTACTGGTAAGCTTCTTCCTTTAACTTAATAGTTTCTTGTGACATTTCCATGTGAAAAGCCTTTTGGTGTATCGACTAGTCGTTAATATGTATTAAAAATTAGATTTTACTATGTTGCTGCCCATCATTCTAGCTGAAGCATCACTCATTACCTGTCAAATAGCCAAAGTGCCATTTGCCCAAAAATAGAAAAACAATATAAAGTTAACTCGGTTGTGTCCATTTGCCACCAGCGGTGTCCGGTTTCTCGTTTGCTTTGTTGTTTTCGTGAACATATCGAATTGCATGTTAGGTGGCCCTTCTGTGGGCAGGTCTAATTCTCGACGATTCTTGCATTCTGGATTACCCCTCATTTTAAGGTGCAGGTTGAGTTTCATTGCCCTTGATCCAGTATTGCACTGCCGGTCTTGTCACCAATAGATCTCGCGGGACCGCTTCTTTTAGAATTATATGACGGGTTGAAGCGCCCACACACACAACACCAACATTTTCATAAAATTCGCTTTATGTCGCAATGATCAGCAACCGGTCAGTGTGCTGCTATACTGTCTAAAAGCAGCGAGAGCGATACCAGTCTGGATTGATTGGTGACACAAGGACCGGTGTGTGTGTGTGTAGGGGCCCTTGCGCTACAACTTATGCTTGCAGTAGCGGCCAGGGCCGTAAACTGACAGTTTTGCAACTATTTTGATCTTACTAATACACAATGGGTGTATTAATATATATATACTAGATATTTACACCCTATATATATATTATATTAAATTTTATTACGTAGCGATGTCTATTGACATAGTTACCACTTTCACAAAATCCGGTCCCGCCACCTAGAGGATTCTGCGATTTCGTTCAAAAAAAAATTGAAAATTAGATTAATAAATCGCAGCCCTTTCCTGCGGACCCCTATTAAACATGAACCAAATCACTTTTCAAATTCCCTTAACCCGAGATGTTTTGTATTTTTCTTCGCCAAACACCTTTCGAACCCACATATGATGGATTTCACCCCACTTATTTTTGAAAATTTTCAACAACAAATACTCCACCCCCCCCTTTTTTTTTCCCCTTCTTCCTCTTTTTTCCTTTCCTTCCTTTCCTGTTTTCCTCCCGCGAGAAAAAACAGTATTTCCCTCAAAAATATGTATTTTCAAATAATAGAGTGAATCCATCGTAAATCTTGAAAATTTTTGTAATAATAAGTATTATTGACCATAATAGATTGATACCATGCATTTTTTGTATTCCGAAAAATTTTCGAATTACAGGTTTCTTCGTTTCACTTTCGAAATTTTCGATAACCTACGTGAAAGCATCGTTAATTTGTTTTCTGAATAATTTTCGAACAAGACCCGAAACCAACTCCGTCCGAATGGCAGTCGGAAGGCGGAATAAAACATCCGCGTTCCCGCGCCATACGGTTTTCTTTTTTTTTTGTTCGATTGTTTATATCCGCGGCGGTTTGGATCGGGTGGTGCGATTCCACGAACCTGGACTACCTCTCACTTCCAATTATTTTAAGATATTACTTCTCCTACAAACTATCAAGCTTAAGCCTATGAGAAATTTTTAAGGCCTTTTATTAGCCATACTGTTTTCATTTCCCCTAGTAATGCCCTATTATCTCAAACATGAAAATGTCATTAATATTCATCCTCTCTTTTCATATTCCCAGGTCATGTGGGGTTGCTAGGAATGCAGAGGAGTTCCTAGGGATGTATTACAAGAGCTGCAACAAAAGTCAAACTTATTTTTGGTAGTGATTGAATTTTGTCTACGGATGAAATTAACCACCCAGAGTATGTGTTAATAAAAAGGGGAACCACAGTTGCTTCTTGCGGTCTAGTTGTGTTGGTATTCACCCTTATATATTTAATTGATGTCCTATTGATTTCCTTTCTTTATCACCGATCAGCCAAATTCACAGCATCACAATACAGGTTTTAAATGTTTATACTATACGAAAAGACACCGTTCCCCCTTTCTTTTCCTTCCAATCAATATACGCCATTTGCACTTCCTTAGATGTTACCCAATCCTCGTTAGTTCTAACATTCTCATCACCAAGGGAATTAACGCGCAACCAAGAAGGAATATTACTTCTTCAAATTTCTCTTACCTAACTCTCTAGTAACAGCAACGACACCTCTTTACATTTATTAATATCAAATATTTTTGTCCCCCCTTTTTAACTGGTCGGATCAAGGGTTGTTGACCAGGATTTTCTCCTGCACAATTCAACATTGTTCGGTTGGTTTATACAACCCATACACAAATCTCCAGTCATTAGACAATTAATGTAGCATTCAAGTAGCTACCAACATTCACCACATGGATAAATTATCAGTGGCCTTCTTCTATTAGATAATAGAGACTAGGTTAAACTATCTAAATGCTGGCTTGTCAGAAGCAAATGGGTTTTGCATTTCATTGGCTTACTCGCTTGTGACCATATACACTTACCCTTACTTATACCCAAGTAAATAGAGAACCATACCGAGATCATTACATTGTACGGGGCTTTCAATTGCCCGTCGAATATTGATATTAAAGTAAATATTGTGGGGTGGCCTACTGGTAGCCGTAGGAAAATACCACAGCTGCATTCGCTAAGGTAGGTTTTATCAAAAGGTCTAACTTTTCATCAGAATAGGGAATAAATATTAACGCTGGGGTATTGTTCATACATATTGAGGATTTCCCACCTTTCCCTTTCCTAATATATTTGGATGGCATTAAATCACCTTGATTATGTGTCAGGCACATTTGTTTAGTTATTCCAAGGTAACGAAACCCTCGAATGTAGCCTTCGATTTTCGGTAACCCTCAAAAGTATTTCATGTTTTCAGTATCCCTCGAATGTATGGATCGTTTTCACTAACCCTCAGATGTATTGTTCGCTAACCCTCAAAAGTATTGTTCATTTTCGGTAACCCTCAAAAGTATTGTTCAGTAACCCTCGAATTGCCTGTAACCCTCGAATGTAACAAAACCCGACAATTGCCCACTAGTGGTTAAGAAGTGTTTTAACAAGTTTTTGTGATAATGGTATGTTCCCCAGAACATTTCCCAGGTGCCACAACCAATTACAGTTACCATTGTTAGTTTATCTCTAAATCACCGGACTTTTCGAACTATCACTCCCCATTGAATTAAATAGGTCCGAATTCGAACTTTCAAACTTTTAATGAAGTACGAAAGTTCGAAAACAGACCGAACTGTATGAAGTTCGGCCATCTCTAATTGGAATTTCAATTATTTGGGGCTTTCAAACTCTTTTCTAGTAAGGGTTCAGACTCTTCCAAATGACTTCAACATTAGGTAATATGTGTTGCGAATAAAGTATACTAGAAAATATTTTGAGATGGTAGTGCCTGAACATTAAAAGACACCCCCCTCAAAAAAAATTAAAAATAAAATAAATATATATCCTTTTTATATGTATAATTATATTTAAATTTTTACAGAGATTGCATTAAGTTTTTAGGAGCAACTAATTAGGTGGGGGGTACATAACACTATTACATATAGGAAAGTCTATAGTATGTGTGTAGTTATTCACTATTTAATTAAAACCACCATAACAAATTTACTAAAAAGTATAGTACTACTAGACTATATTTTAATTACAGAAAAAGATATACAATTAAAAAAGTATATTTACTTACTGACACCCCTAAGTTTAACTGGAAAACTCACATCTCTAAGTGTGCTAAGGAGTCTCCATTTGGACACTAAAGGAAGTGGAATTTTTCTATCATCCAATGAGGTTCTGATTTACAATTAGAGATTAGAGATGTCCGAACTTCGCAAAATCCGGCCCGCCGAGGATCCGGGAATTTTCGGAAAAAAATAAAAATTTGAAAATCCGCGAGCGGACCCATTAAAATGGAAAAATCCTCGAAAATACGTAATTTAGAAAATTTTCGAAAATAGTAAATTAGAAAATTTTGAAAATACGTATTTTCATGCATTTTCGAAAATACGAGGAATCGAAATTGGGCCATCACTATTAGAGATGGGTGAAACTAACCAGTTTCGTTCTGTCTTCGGTTTCCCGGATCTCGGGAAAATCCAGAAGATCCGAAAAATCCGAAAAACGGTACAAATTTTTAATTATTATCGAAAGTTCAAGGCTATTTTTGAGTATTATCGAAAATAGCCTTGAACGTTCAATAATCCTCAAAAATACGATCGTAGACTTCGATCATATTTTCGAGGATTATCAAAATTCAAGGCTATATTTGATAATCCTCGAACGTTCAATAATATGAAATAGGCTTGAGGTCACGAACTCCGGACGATCCATACCTGATTCGGACAAATCATTCAGATTTTGGAACCGAGGGGTTCAGTGTCGGATCCGGGTCCAAATCAGACACTGATCCCATCTTACTTACAACATGTGACACTTTTAGCAAATCAAAAACTTCTTTAGTCATTGTACACGACAAGACAAGAATTGTAAAGGATCTGTTTTATACCCAGTTATTGTGCTGTTTGTAATACATGTGACAGTCTTAGCCAATCAAAAATTCTCAGACTCTTCACATTTACCTCCCCTCCCTTCTCCATAGAAATATATTACTTCATTAGGATGGACAATCCAGTTTCTGTTGCTAGACAGGAAGTATGTCTGTTTATAAAAATTAACTTTGCATTGCTCTGAAACTACCCAGCTTCTTAGAAAAAAGGCCAGATTTTCACTTTTTTCTAATATTAATCTATGAATAGGATGAGGCTGTGAAGTACCTTTTGTTGTAAGAAGGCTCCATTTCATTTTTGCTCGTTGTATGGATTTTTCTTTTCTAGGCCCATCTCACCTTAATCTATATTGCTGTCCAGGATCTTGTGCTCCCAATTTTTTTCTTATAGAATCTTCCAATGGATCTACTCTTGGTGGTTTCTATTCGCGAGGAAGTTAGAGGGAGATAATATATTTAAGCTTGCACAGCAGTTATATTTTACTGTGGTGTTTGGACTGAACTATAACACTCTATACAATGTTATTATTAATATATCAAAAGAACTTAAAAACCTCTATAAATTCATCAGAACAAATAGATGAACGAAACAAAGTGATAGTGTTATACAACAATATTAATTGGATAATGCCTTATCTTATATTCATCTAGTTGTACTTTTTGTTTATTTACCCAAGGCACCGGAGGCAAGTGCATGTATGTCACAAATATCCGTCATTTAACTTTAAATGACTAGGGACTCCGTGGGGGGCCCGGCCCGGTCTCCAATCAGCAGTCAACACAGAAATCATTGCCAGTTATGCTCTACTCAAGTGTGCGGTGCTGTGCATGCGTAAGTGGTCACGTGGGGTTGGGTATTGTACTGCATAACTTTTTGCTAAGTTTTTTCCTGCTGGATCCGGTGTTGAGGCGAGCTGTGCAGTGGAGTCAGCTTCTTCATTTTTGATTGTCTGTACCTGAGAGAGCGGAGTGCTATCCCCGAAAAAGTAGTAAATATACATGTGTGCTAAGTAAAGCAGGAAGCCAAATCCTGTGTGCGATGTATTGCTGGGTCTTCAATGCTTTCTATTTGCTGATCGTAGTAACTATTCTTCGGGAAGCACGGGGCTTGAAATCCTGATAGCATGAGTGCGAGACTGACAGAAGATATAAATATATATCCCTTCCTCCCTCTATAAGAATATTTATATTTATATTTTACAGATATTGCATGAGTTTTAGGAGCTACAATCAGGTGGGGATATATAACTGTAACATATAGGAAAGTGTATATGTATGTGTATACTTTTTCACTATTTCATTTAAAAACCATAAAAACAAAACTATAGTATAGTTTTGAGTTAATTAGTGAGTTTAGTATAGAGATATATAATGAGTTTTATTTTACTTGGAAAACCAATATATACAATTAAAAATGATAATGATCCAACACCCCTAGTTACAATACAAAAGTCAAAATGGAAGGTTTAGCCACACCTCTAAGAGTGCTAAAGAGTCTCTATATGGACACTAAAGCTAGGTACACACAGTAACGATTTCTGAAAGATGACAGACAGGATCTGCAAGATCCTGTCTGCCATCTTTCAAAGCTGCATACACACAGTCCCGAGCGTTCTCCCTATAGGGAGAACGCTCGGGACTGTGTGTTTCCATCGGCCGCGCTAGACTACCTATAGGAGTCTAGCGCGGCCGATGGAAATTTTCGGCCTTTCCCGAACGAGCGTACGGCGGACCCGATCGTTCGCGGCCGGCTCGTTCGGGAAACGAACGTACACACAGTAACGAATAAGCCCCGATACCGTCGGACCGACGGTATCGGGCTTATCGTTACTGTGTGTACCAGCTTTAAAGGAAGTGCATGTCAATAACATCCAATCATTTTGTAATGTTTAAGCACGTGCCACTGTTAAAAAAATTAAAACAAACAAACAGAAAATGTTATCTATACTATTGGCATTGTACAAGAGAGATCAAGAGCACTATGCAATTTACACTCTTTTACTCATTTTATGTTGAGAGTGCGTGTGAGCACTAGACTTTGTTTGGATCCTGGGTGCATGTGCGTGAAAGACAAAAACTACCTTTATTTTTATATCTTTGATTCTTAGACTTTCCAAAGCCCACAAGTATGCTGGTAGTGGGAACTTTCTGGGTTGCTGGTCTACAACAAATTGCAGGGTTCAATTAAGAGCCTGGGTGCACTCACTGGCCTCAGGAGAGAAGATATACATATAATGAGGCTCTATCCTCTTTTGACACAAGTCAAAGGAGGAACTAAAATTTCCAGACAAACATTGTCCCAATAGACAGGCACATTCACAAACAACAACAAGCTGTTTCCTACCTCTCCCTTTGCTGTGGCCATTGGGTGATTTATGAACACCCATGGCCACCTTAGCTGGGTAAACCCCTGCTAAGTGTCTGCATACAGGCACATGCTCTGTAGTGGCTCACAGCTCAAAACAAGGAAGTTGCAGCATTGCTTAGAAGTGACAGCCAATCACAGACAGCCTAGAGTCCTCCCTTCCCTGACACAAAATAGGGATTTAATTTTTTTGTTTTCAAACAAATCAATGCTCCTGTCCTAACAATGATATAATCCTTATTTTCATACAAAAGAAAAGTAATCTTTGCAGTGTATTTCATAGATACAATAGATGTAAGAAAGGGAATACTTACATTTCAACAAAAATTAAAGTATGTCTGGGGAATAGAACCTGCAACTTCTACATTTACCTTTCTTGCTAAAAGCAGATCTCTTACCTCTAGGCTAACAGAGATTATATTATATGGATTTATATAGTGCCAACATATTCTGTAACACTTTACAATTACATATATACATTTACATCAGACCCTGCCAGAAGAGCTTACAATCTAAGTACATTTATTTGACAATACAAACCTATCAGTATGTCTTTATGACTGTGGGGGAAACCAGAGTGCCTGGAGGAAACCACACAAGCACGGGGAGAACATACAAACTCCTTGCAAGATGTATCCAAGGGTGGAATCGAGTTCAGGACTTCAGCGCTGCAAGGCATCAGTGCTAACTACTGAGCCACTGTGATACTATATAGATCACTGGTACATGTAGACTTTTTTACTATGAACATAATAGAAACAAAAAATAATGGTAAGTCTTTGGATTCGAACTTGTAAACTGTGTGTTTCTAAAACTGGCATCTTACCAAATGCACTGAAAAAGTTGAAAATGTAGGTACATTTGGAAACTTTACCTTTTTCTAGGAAAAGAATAATAAAAAAAGGAACATGGAAGTCCCTAATAAGATGTGAAAGCTGCTTGTTACCCTGCAGTTTATTTTCCAGCAACTCATACTGACTGGTAACTCTTTTCAGGGACTTCCATATTGGTGTAGAGAAATCTGTATAGAAAATACAATTCATAGGGACAGTGAATACTGGGGTCAGGGGTGTGGCTCTTTGATGACTACATGGGCTGTGGTTTGTATTAGCAACAACACGGAAAGAAGAAGAATCTTACAATGTATAGGTGTTCTGGGGAGAAAAGCTTTCATATTAGGTTTATAAAAATTAAGTTTAGTTCTTCTTTAATTCTTAGACACCAAATAACAGAACAAAAATACCAGATATACAGCTGTACAGCTGGTGGGAATTAAAGAAGCAATAAGATTGATCTTAAATGTTATTTTCTCCTTCTCCTTTGCATTTCCTCCTTCAGAAACAGATTGTCTATTGCAGGTTTACTTACAAATTGTGTGATTACGCATTAAAGGGCATGTCTGTAATTCCAGTCTAATTCAGATCAAGAGGCAGGGCAGCCTAAATGCCTACCCTTTACCCCAACATTCTTGAATCGAAAGAGGAGCTGTGGTCCTCCATTTTGTATGTTTCCTATGGAGGCAGCCATTAAAGGGCATCTTCACCCTCATTTCAAACTTTTATTTATTGTGGGGCATGCCCCCCCACCCTGAACCACTATGTTCGGAATTTAAAAATCGATTTCCATCTCTACTTACAGCTCCTCATTCCATCGCTGTTCTGGTCCGGCTCTTCTGCCCACTGGAACTACAAGCAGGGAGCCGGACCGGCAGCCATCAATGCAGAACGGCGCTGGAATGATGGAGCAGTAAGTAGAGATTGGAATCGATTTTAAAGTCAGAATATAACGTTGGAAGTGGGGGCATATTGCCCTACATATAGGTTAAGGTTTTTTTCTGCATGAATGCCAGCCGGGGAAGGGGAAGGGAGGGATCTGGAAGGGGGAGGGAGGGAGGGATCTGGAAGGGGGAGGGAGGGAGGGGAAAGGGCTCCACTGCTCATGCCAATAGCAAGAAGTTTCTAGCAATCTAGAATTAGGAAGTACAGCTTCAAATTTTATAAAACTCAACATTTTTAACATTACATCATTTCATATTGATGGCTCACGCCTGCATGGGGAATGGAAAGTGACAACTAGACAACTCAAACTGGAGCCCGAGTTCGAGCCGAACTTTATGAGTTAGAACGGACTCGGACTTTCGATGTTTACGGACTTTCGATTATCAAATTTATGCGCAAAAAAAAATAGTAATATATTATCCATATAATGTAGTAGCTGGATAGTGTACTGGTTAAAAGCACCACCTTTGACGTGGGAGACCAAGATTTGAATCCTGGCTGGGGGCAGCTATACATTTTGGATTATTATAATACCTTAGTAATATAATAACCATATAATAACCTAGTAATATAATAACCATATAATAGCCTAGTAATATAATAACCATAATAACCTAGTAATATAATAACCATATAATAACCTAGTAATATAATAACCATATGACTAGTATATAATAACAATATTATATACTAGCGTATTATATGCCTTATTATATTACTAGGTTATTATATGGTTGTTATATTACTAAGGTATTATAATAATCGAAAATTGTATAGCTGACCCCAGCCATGATTCAAACCCTGGTCTCCCATGTCAAAGGTGGTGCCTTTAACAGTACACTATCCAGCACTACATATATGGTTGATATACTAGGTATATAGTAATATAATAACCATATAAAACCATAGGAACCTAGTAATATATTATCCATATAATGTAGTGGCTGGATAGTGTACAGGTTAAAGGCACCACCTTTGACAGGGAGACCAGGGTTCAAATCATGGCGGGGGCAGCTATACAAATTTTGGATTATTATAATACCCTAGTAATTAATAACCTAGTAAATAATAACCATAATAACCTAGTGATATAATAACCATATAATACCCTAGTAATATAATAACCATATGATAACCTAGTAATATAATAACAATATTAATTTACTAGGGTATTATATGGTTATTATTACTAGGGTATTTAATAATCCAAACATTTGTATAGCTTCCCTAGCCAGGATAAACCTGGTCTCCCATGTCAAAGGCGGTGCCTTTAACCACTACACATCCAACCCTAGTTTCGCTAAGCCTAGGAAGGACCGTTCGCTAAGCCTAGAGAACCGTTCGCTAACAGGAAGGATCGTTTGTTAGTTCGATAATCCTCGAATGTATAGTTGAATGTAGCTTGCGCAAAAAACCGACAACTGCCCGTCTGACTTTAGGAAGTGTTTAAACAAGTTTGGAGATAGTGACATGTTTCCCAGACCATTTCCCAGGTGTCACAGCCCTTACAGTAAGTTCCCATTGTTAGTTTAGCTGTAAATCACTCAGATTTTTCGAACTTCACTCTCCCATAGAATTGAATGGGTCCGAATTCGAACTTTCGAACTTTCTCTGAAGTTCGAAAACAGACCGAACTTTATATAGTTCGGCCATCTACAGATATATGTGGGATTTCCTGACATTCCTTTCAAAAAGGTTTCATTTTTATAAGGCAGCAATCTTAATGCTAAATGGTTCAGTTCTCCTTTTTACTTAATAAACAACAGTCCTGATGAAGCCATTGCAGTTGGATTAAGTACATTAAAAGAAAGCACTAAAAATTGAATCCTCGAGGCTAAAAAAACCCATGAGCTTTGTTACAAAATCCGTGTTAGGATTAGTAAAGATGGTCTGATCACTATTCTGCACATGAAATGTAATTTATTCAGACAAAGTTAAAAAATAAGCCTTTGGTTTTGTCAATGTCGCATTCAGTTATCCTTCATTCCATAAGTTTGCACTTAATGAACAAACTATTCGCTTCAGGGTCTTGCGTGCGTGTCCACCGAACTTCACTTCACGGGAAACAAAAACAAAAAAAAAAAAAAAAAAAAAAAAAAAAAAAAAAAAAAAAAAAAAAAAAAAAAAAAAAAAAAAAAACAAAAAAAAAAAAAAAAAAAAAAAAAAAAAAAAAAAAAAAAAAAAAAAAAAAAAAAAAAAAAAAAAAAAAAAAAAAAAAAAAAAAAAAAAAAAAAAAAAAAAAAAAAAAAAAAAAAAAAAAAAGATAAAAAAAAAAAAAAAAAAAAAAAAAAAAAAAAAAAAAAAAAAAAAAAAAAAAAAAAAACAAAAAAAAAAAAAAAAAAAAAAAAAAAAAAAAAAAAAAAAAAGAAAAAAAAAAAAAAAAAAAAAAAAAAAAAAAAAAAAAAAAAAAAAAAAAAAAAAACAAAAAAAAAAAAAAAAAAAAAAAAAATTAAAAAACAAAAAAAAAAAAAAAAAAAAAAAAAAAAAAAAAAAAAAAAAAAAAAAAAAAAAAAAAAAAAAAAAAAAAAAAAAAAAAAAAAACAAAAAAAAAAAAAAAAAAAAAAAAAAAAAAAAAAAATAAAAAAAAAAAAAAAAAAAAAAAAAAAAAAAAAAAAAAAAAAAAAAAAAAAAAAAAAAAAAAAAAAAGAAAAAAAAAAAAAAAAAAAAAAAAAAAAAAAAAAAAAAAAAAAAAAAAAAAAAAAAAAAAAAAAAAAAAAAAAAAAAAAAAAAAAAAAAAAGAAAAAAAAAAAAAAAAAAAAAAAAAAAAAAAAAAAAAAAAAAAAAAAAAAAAAAAAAAAAAAAAAAAACAAAAACAAAAAAAAAAAAAAAAAAATAGAAAAAAAAAAAAAAAAAAATAAAAAAAAAAAAAAAAAAAAAAAAAAAAAAAAAAAAAAAAAAAAAAAAAAAAAAAAAAAAAAAAAAAAAAAAAAAAAAAAAAAAAAAAAAAAAAAAAAAAAAAAAACAAAAAAAAAAAAAAAAAAAAAAAAAAAAAAAAAAAAAAAAAAAAAAAACAAAAAAAAAAAAAAAAAAAAAAAAAAATAAAAAAAAAAAAAAAAAAAAATATATATAAAAAAAAAAAAAAAAAAAAAAAAAAAAAAAAAAAAAAAAAAAAAACAAAAAAAAAAAAAAAAAAAAAAAAAAAAAAAAAAAAAAAAAAAAAAAAAAAAAAAAAAAAAAAAAAAAAAAAAAAAAAAAAAAAAAAAAAAAAAAAAAAAAAAAAAAAAAAAAAAAAAAAAAAAAAAAAAAAATAAAAAAAAAAAAAAAAAAAAAAAAAAAAAAAAAAAAAAAAAAAAAAAAAAAAAAAAAAAAAAAAAAAAAAAAAAAAAAAAAAAAAAGAAAAAAATAAAAAAAAAAAAAAAAAAAAAAAAAAAAAAAAAAAATAAAAAAACGCATAGTAATTCAATAAGTTACAAATGAAAAAAATAAGTTAATAACAACTTACAGGGAAAAAAAAGCTCTTCAGAACAGAACCTCATTGAAAGAGCTTATGTTAACTACAATTTCAAACTATGGCAAATAATTCCTTGCAGCTGTAGTTATAATTTCCCCATACATAATTAACTTTCAGGCTATGTTCTCTGAAACCTCTATCTTTCATTTCATTTTGACACGTTACCTATCTCACATAATAATTCAGCTTAAGGGAAATAATGATCACAAAACTGTAATTCTAAATGACTCCTTACATAAATAAAGGCAGCATTGCTCTATTAGAATTTAAGCTAATGGCACAAGCAAACATCACTTGTTCACATCATAAGTTTGTAAATTTTATGGAGTATAATTTTCTGCAGTCATCTTGGAGATTTTAAGGAGATGGAATTACTCCAGGGTAGGGTTGTCATAAAAAGAGGAAATCAAACCCTTGAATAATACAATATGTGTATGTATCATGCCAGTTCAACCAAGCAGTGATAAACTGTGGCAGCCTTTGAGGAGATGCCTGACAGATTTCATTTTTATGAGTTCAGATCTTGCCCTGATGTCACTGTCAATCATCCCACGATCCCTTTGGTGTTTTACAAGCACCCCTTCAGGTGCTGTCAAGGGACTATGAAAGCCCTGCCAGTTAAACTGCTTGAATCTTTCCATATACTAACTATTGCTGACTTTTAAAAGTATGGTAAAGTCAGATCACAAGTATGGGGGGAGGAGAAGACCCATACAACTGTCATGATTTTAGAAAATGGCTCTGCAAGTATGTGTCGATATTTTCACTTTCAATATTTGAAAAATGTTAAACATGTTTCTTGATGACAGCTATGCCGTCCAGGTGTTGTGAGTAAAGAAGAAAGCTGCTGACAGTATTCAAGACAAGAGAAAATAGCATGGCAAAATATTATCTGTTGTATCAATTAGATCAACTGGACTTGAAATGTAGTTCTTGAAGACGTTTCGGTAGTCATCCGACTGGCTTTCTCAATTCAGAATGACTTGTACAAGAATCTGTGGCAATTATGTACCCTGGAAAATCCCAATTAGCATATCACAGCCAATATGTTAACATTGTAATGTTAACATATTGGCGAAGGAACGTGACTGGTTCAAGAGAGGTGTTAAGGAGGCCATTTATGTGAAAATAAAGAAACCAAGCCTAAATAGAGGTGGGGCGGTTCGACACCAACTGTCTGCCATGTACAATGCTGTTTTAACACCTTACTCTGGGCGTTCCTATAACACCTCTTAGCCACTATCCAATCACACTTAACACCTGCGGTGATATGCTAATTGGGATTTTCCAGGGTACATAATTGCCACAGATTCTTGTACAAGTCATTCTGAATTGAGAAAGCCAGTCGGATGACTAGCGAAACGTCTTCAAGAACTACATTTCAAGTCCAGTTGATCTAATTGAATACAAACAGATATACCATGACCTGGATGAATGAGAACCTTCACAAGCATGGCAATGTATTCATTAACTTTTCACTCTTAACCAAACAAATAGAAAACTCTGAAAGATACATCTAATGATAACTTTATTTGCAAATTATATTTATATAGAAAACAGGTTGATGCAGTGAGAGCTGCTGTAGTTCTGATGCAATTGCATTCCAAATGTAATTAAGTGATAATGGGTCTCAGTGCATTGTTATCCTGACTTTACCTTTCAGGACACTTTATGGCCACCATGAGTCCTTTAGGAGAAAAGCTCTTTACAAATGTATTGTGTTGTATTGCATATAAGCTGGCATTCAAAAGCCACACCAAAGTTGTTGCTATCGATTTATTACAATGGTGCTGTAGCTGGTAAGTTTTGCAAACCCATACAGCTGCTGCAAAACTGTTCTTATGCTTACCTTATTTAGTTAGGCCAATTGGTCTGGTCACACTTGGTGCGCTGCTGTCCAATGCACTGCAATCTGCATATTGGAGCACATGCAATTCGGCAGCGCTCCGAAAACAGAGATTTAATGGAATTGTCACTCAATCGGACTTAAACGCTTGCATTCCGCGTGCATTGTAGTGTGGCCTCAGCCCTTTTACTAGGATATTATATGCACTATATATATTACTGCGGTATTTATATAGGTAGTGATTATGAATTACTAAGGGTATAAATAATCCAAAAATGTATAGCTGGCCACCAGCCAGGATTCAAATTCTTGGTCGCCCAGTCAAAGGTGTGCTTTTAACCAGTACACTATCCAGCTCTAGCAGATTAAGGGAAATAGTTAACATTACTATTTTGTTTTGCCGCATAAATTGATAATCGAAATCCGTAAACAGTCGAAAGTCCGAGTCCGCGTGTTCTAACTCATAAAGTTCGGCCTCGAACTCGGGCTCCGAGTTGAAGTGTGTATAGTTGTCCACTTTCCATCTCCCATGAGGCGTGAGCCATCAATATTAGAAAGGAGTGTAAATGTTAAAAATGTTGAGTTTGTTTAATTAAAGGTTTGAAGCTAGTACACACACTAATGTTCTAGATTGCTAGACAAGCTTGATGCTTGCTATATGGGCATGAGCAGTGGAGCCGCTTTCTCCCCTCCGGTCCCTCCCCCGTCTCCCAAGATCCATCCACCTCCCTCCCCCAGTTCCAGATCCCCTCCCTTCCACCCTTCCCCCTGGGTGGATCTCCATGCAGAATAAAAAGCAAACCTATATTGTAGCGGCAATTATGCCCTCCCACTTCACACTGTTATATGTGATGACTTAAAATCGCGTGTCCAATCTCTACTACCACGCGCACTCAATCAAGCCCGATTCTGCATTGAGGGCTGCCGGGTCCGGCCTGCCTGCTTGTAGCTTCAGTGGCGCAGAAGAGCCGGACCAGACAGCGATGGAATGAGGAGCTGTAAGTAGAGATGGAACATCGATTTGTTGTTAACTGTTTCCTAAAGAGTGGTCAGGGGGGGGGCGGCATGCCCCACAATAATAAAAGTTTGAAAGGGTGAAGATGCCCTTTTAATGGCTGACTTCCATAAGGACAAACATACCAAAGGAGAGACCACAGCTCCTCTTTCGACTTCAAGAATGTTGGGGGAAAGGGTAGGCATTTAGGCCAGGCCTCTGCTCTTGATGCTGAATTAGAGGAATATACAGAAGTGCCTTTATGGTGTGAATCACACCAATTGTAAGGTAAAGCTGCAATAGACCATGGTTTCTGAAGGAGGAAATGCAAAGGAGAAGGAGAAAATAACATTTAAGATCAATCGTATTGCTTCTTTAATTCCCACCAGCTGCCGACGCTGCTATATCTGGTATTTGTGTTCTGTTATTTGGTGTCTAAGAATTAAGAAGAACAAACTTAATTTTGATAAACCTAATATGAAAGCTTTTCTCGCCCCAGAACCACCTATACGCATTGTAAGATCTTCTTCTGTACCGGTTGTTGCTAATGACCAAACCACAGCCCATGTAGTCACCACAAAGAGCCACACACTGACCCCAAGTCATTCATGTCCCTATAATTGTATTTCTATACAGATTTTCTACACCAATATGGAAGTCACTGAAAAGAAGTACCGGTCAGTATGAGTTGCCTGGAAAATAAAGCAGGGTAACAAGCAGCTTTCACATCTTTAGGGTACTTCCATGTGTTCCTTTTTTTATTAGTCTTTTCCTAGAAAAAGGTAAGAGGTTTCCAAGTGTACCTACATTTTCAACTGATTCAGTGGCATTTGGTAAGATGCCAGTTTTAGAAACAAACAGTTTACAGTGCGAAGGCCACACAGACTTACTTATTTTTTGTTTCATTATGTTCATAGTAAAAAAGTCTAAATGTTACCAGGGATCTAATAGTATCACAGGGGCCTCAGTAGTGCACTGATGCCTTGCAGCGCTGAAGTCATGAGTTCGATTCCACCTTGGATACATCTGCAAGGAGTTTGTATTTATTATCCCCCACAGTGCTTGTGGGTGTCCTGCAGGACACTCTGTTTCCCCCACGCATAAAGAACCATTACTGATAGGTTGTCTATGTGTCAAATAAATGTACTTAGATTGAAGCTCTTCTGGAAGGGTCTGATGTAATGTATATATGTAATTTAAAAGTGTTACAGAATATGTGGCACTATATAAATCCTAATAAGAATAATCTCTGTTAGCATAGAGGTAAGAGATCTGCTTTTAGCAAGAAAAGGTAAATGTAGAAGTGGAAGGTTCTATCCCAGACATACTTTATTTTTGTGACATGTAGTATTCCCTTTCTACATCTATTGTTAATCTATGAATACACTGCAAAGATTACTTTATCTTTTTTAGTGAAAAGTAGAAGGATCGTCATATATCACAGTTAGGACAGGAGCATCGAATTTTAAAACAAAAAAATTACTCTCCCTATTTATGTGTCAAGGGAGAAGGGAGGATCTTCTATGCTTACTGTGATATGGCTGTCAGATTCTGGAAGCAATGCTGCAACTTCCTAGTTTTGAGATGTGAAGCACTACAGCAGCTAGTGCCTGTATGCAGACACTTAGCTAGGGGTTACCCAGCTAGGTGGCCATGGGTGTTCATAAGATGCACCCAATGGCCACAGCAAAGAGGAGAGAGGAGAAACAGCTTGTTGTATGTTTGTAATGTGCTATGTATGATGGGACAATGTGTCTGGAAATTTTAGTTCTCACTTGACTTGAGCAAAGAGAGAGGATAGAGCAAATTATTCATGTAATCTTCTCTCCTGAGGCCAGGAGGAGTGCACCCAGGCCTCTTATTGAACCATGCAATTGTTGTAGACCAGCAACCCAGAAAGTTCCCACTACCAGCATATGTGGGCTTTGGAAGTCTAAAGAATCAAAGATATTAAAAATTAAAGGTCGTTTTGTCTTTCACGCACATTGAACCCAGGATCAAACAAAGTCTAGTGCTCACACGCACTCTCACAATAACATGAGTAAAAAGTGGTAAAATTGCATAGGGCTCTTGATCTCTATGTTACAATGCCAAGAGTATAGATAACATTTTTGTTTGTTTGTTTAGTTTTTTAACAGTGGCACGTGCTTAAACATTACAAAATGATTGGAGTTATGACATGGCCACTTCATTTAAAGCTGGGTACACACAGTAACGATAAAGCCCGAGTACCGTCGGATCCGACGGTATCGGGGCTTATCGGTACTGTGTGTACGTTCGATTTCCGAACGAGCGCGCGGCCGCGAACGATCGGGTGGCCGTACGCCGTTGGGAAAAGGCCGAAAGTTCCATCGGCCGCCGGACTAGACTCCTATAGGTAGTCTAGCGCGGCGATGGAGGAACCACACAGTCCCGGCGTTCTCCCTATAGGGAGAACGCTAAGTATGGTACCTGTATAACGATTCTCTTGAAGATGGACAGACAGGATCTGCAAGTTCTGTCTGCCATCTTTCAAAGATCTGCATACACACAGTCCCGAGCGTTCTCCCTAGGGAGAACGCTCGGGACTGTGTGTTTCCATCGGCCGCGCTAGACTACCTATAGGAGTCACTAGCCGGCCGATGGAAATTTTCGGCCTTACCGAACGAGCGTACGGCGACCCGATCGTTCGCCGGCCGCGCGCTCGTTCGGGAACGAACGTACACACAGTAACGATAAAGCCCCTGACCGTCGGATCCGAACGGTATCGGGGCTTTATCGTTTACTGTGTGTACCAGCTTTAAAGGAAGTGCCATGTCAATACATCCAATCATTTTGTAATGTTTAAGCACGTGCCACTGTTAAAAAAAATTAAAACAAACAAACAGAAAATGTTATCATACATTGGCATTGTACAAGAGAGATCAAGAGCACTATGCAATTTACACTTTTACTCAGTATTGTAGAGTGCGTGTGAGCACTAGACTTGTTGGATCCTGGGTGCATGTGCGTGAAAGAAAAAAACTACCTTTATTTTTATATCTTTGATTCTTTAGCTTTCCAAAGCCCAAGTATGCGGTAGTGGGAACTTTCTGGGTTGCTGGTCTACAACAAATTGCAGGGTTCAATTAAGAGCGGCCTGGGTGCACTCTCACTGGCCTCAGGAGAGAAGATATACATAATATGAGGTCTCCTTTCTTTGACACAGTCAAAGGGACTAAAATTTCCAACAACATTGTCCCAATAGACAGAGCACATTCACACAACATACAACAAGCTGTTTCTCACTCTCCCTGCTGTGGCCATTGGGTGATTATGAACACCAATGGCCACCTTCGCGGGTAACCCCTAGCTAAGTGTTGCATACAGGCACATGCTCTGTAGTGCTCAACAGCCAAAACAAGGAAGTTGCAGCATTGCTTCCTGAAGCTACTACGACAATCACAGTACAGCATAGAGATCCTCCCTCTCCCTGACACAAAATAGGGATTTAATTTTTTTGTTTCAAACAATTCAATGCTCTGTCTAACAATGATATAATCCTTTACTTTTATACAAAAAGAAAAGTAATCTTTGCAGTGTATTTCTAGATACAATAGATGTAAGAAAGGGAATACACAGTCACACAAAAATTAAAGTATGTCTGGGGAATAGAACCTGCAACTTCTACATTTACCTTTTTTGCTAAAAGCAGATCCTTACCTCTAGGCAACAGAGATTATTATTATTAGGATTATATTAGTGCCAACATATTCGAACACTTTACAATTACATATATACATTTACACCAGACCCTGCCAGAAGAGCTTACATCTAAGTACATTTATTGACATACATACAACCTATCAGTATGTCTTATGACTGTGGGGGAAACCAGAGTGCCTGGAGGAAACCCACACAAGGACGGGGAGAGAACATACAAACTCCTTGCAAGATGTATCACGGGTGGAATCGACTCAGGACTTCAGCGCTGCAAGGCATCAGTGCTAACTACTGAGCCACTGTGAACTATATAGATCACTGGGACATGTAGACTTTTTTACTATGAACATAATAGAAACAAAAAAATGGTAAGTCTTGGATTCGAACTTGTAAACTGTGTGTTTCACACTGGCATCTACCAATGCACTGAAAAGTTGAAAATGTAGGTACAATTGGAAACTTTACCTTTTCTAGGAAAAAGAAATAAAAAAAGGAACATGGAAGTCCCTAATAAGATGTTGAAGGGCTTGTTACCCTGCAGTTTATTTTCCAGCAACTCATACTGACTGGTAACTCTTTTCAGGGACTTCCATATTGGTGTAGAGAAATCTGGATAGAAAAATACAATTCATAGGGACAGTGAATACTGGGGTCAGGGGTGTGGCCTTTTGATGACTACATGGGCTGTGGTTTGTATTAGCAACACACGAAAGAAGAAGAATCTTAATGTATAGGTGTTCTGGGGAGAAAGCTTTCATATTAGGTTTATAAAAATTAAGTTTAGTTCTTCTTTAATTCTTAGACACCAAATAACAGAACAAAAATACCAGATATACGCTGTACAGCTGGTGGGAATTAAAGAAGCAATAAGATTGATCTTAAATGTTATTTTCTCCTCTCCTTTGCATTTCCCCTTCAGAAACAGATGTCTATGCAGGTTTACTTACAAATTGTGTGATTACGATTAAAGGGATGTCGTAATTCCAGTCTAATTCAGATCAAGAGGCAGGCCGCCAAATGCCTACCCTTTACCCAACATTCTTGAATCGAAAGAGGAGCTGTGGTCCTCCATTTTGTTGTTTCCTATGGAGGCAGCCATTAAAGGGCATCTTAACCCTCATTTCAACTTTTTATTTATTGTGGGGCATGCCCCCCACCCTGAACCACTATGTTCGGAATTTAAAAATCGATTCCATCTCTACTTACAGCTCCTCATTCATCGTGTTCTGGTCCGGCGCTTCTGCCCACTGGAACTACAAGCAGGGGCACGGACCGGCAGCCATCAATGCAGAACGGCGCGATGGAATGTAGAGCAGTAAGTAGGATTGGAATCGATTTTTAAAGTCAGAATATAACAGTTGGAAGTGGGAGGGCATATTGCCCCTCACTATAGGTTAAGGTTTTTATTCTGCATGAATGCCAGCCAGGGAGGGGAAGGGAGGAGATCTGGAAGGGGGAGGGAGGGGAGGATCTGGAAGGGGGAGGGGAGGGGGGAGGGAAAGGGCTCCACTGCTCATGCCAATAGCAAGAAGGTTCTAGCAACTAGAATTAGGAAGTACACAGCTCAAATTTTTATAAAAACTCAACATTTTTTAACATTACATCATTTCATATTGATGGCTCACGCTGCATGGGGATGGAAAGTGACAACTAGACAACTCAAACTGGAGCCCGAGTTCGAGCCGAAATATGAGTAGAACGGACTCCGACTTTGAGTTTACGGACTTTCGATTATCAAATTTATGCGCAAAAAAAAATAGTAATATTATCCATATATAGTAGTAGCTGGATAGTGTACTGGTTAAAAGCACCACCTTTGACGTGGGGACCAAGATTTGAATTCTGGCTGGGGGCAGCTATACATTTTGGATTATATATAATACCTTAGTAATATAAATAACCAATTATATAATACCTAGTAATATAATAACCATAATAGCCTAGTAATATAATAACCAAATAACCTAGTAATTAATAACCATATAATAACCTAGTAATATAATAACCATATGATCTAGTAATATAATAACAAATTTATATTCTAGCGTATTATATGTCTATTATATTACTAGGTTATATAGGTTGTTATATTACTAAGGTATATAATAATCGAAAATTTGTATAGCTGACCCCCCATGATTCAAACCCTGGTCTCCCATGTCAAAGGTGGTGCCTTAACCAGTACACTATCCAGCCACTACATTATATGGTTGATATATTACTAGGTTATATATGTAATATAATAACCAATAATCCATAGGATAACCTAGTAATATATATCCATATAATGTAGTGGCTGGATAGTGTACAGGTTAAAGGCAACCACCTTTGACATGGGAGACCAGGTTCAAATCATGGCTGGGGGCAGCTATACAAATTTTGGATATTATAATACCCTAGTAATATAATAACCTAGTAATATAATAACCATAATACCTAGTGATATAATAAACCATATAATACCTAGTAATATAATAACCATATGTATAACCTAGTAATATAATAACAATATTATATTACTAGGGTTAGTATATGGTATTATATTTACTAGGGTATTTAATAATCCAAACATTTGTTAGCTTCCCCTAGCCAGGATCAAACCCTGGTCTCCATGTCAAAGGCGGTGCCTTTAACCACTACACTATCCAACCCTAGTTCGCTAAGCCTAGGAGGACGTTCGCTAAGCCTAGGAAGAACCGTTCGCTAACAGGAAGGATCGTTTGTTAGTTCGATAATCCTCGAATGTATAGGTTGAAGTGTAGTGCGCAAAAAACCGAACAACTGCCCGTCTGACTTAGAAGTGTTTTAAACAAGTTTTGGAGATAGTGACATGTTTCCCAGACCATTTCCCAGGTGTCACAGCCATTACAGTAAGTTCCCATTGTTAGTTTAGCTGGTAAATCACTCAGATTTTTCGAACTATCACTCTCCCATAGACTGAATGGGTCCGAATTCGAACTTTCGAACTTTCGCTGAAGTTCGAAAAACAGGAACTTTATATAGTTCGGCCATCTCTACTCAGATAATGTGGGATTTCCTGACATTCCTTTCAATAAAGGTTTCATTTTATAAGGCCGCAATCTTAATGCTAAATGGTTCAGTTCTCCTTTTTACTTAATAAACAACAGTTTCCTGATGAGCCATTGCAGTTGGATTAAGTACATTAAAAGAAAGCACTAAAAATTGACTCCTCGAGGCTAAAAAAACCCTGAGCTTTGTTACAAAATCCACGGTTAGGATTAGTTAAGATGGTCTGATCACTATTCTGCACATGAAAGTAATTTATTCAGACAAAGTTAAAAAATAAGCCTTGGTTTTGTCAATGCGCATTCAGTATCCTTCATTCCATAAGTTTGCACTTAATGAACAAACTATTCAGCTTCAGTGTCTTGCTGTGCGTGGTCCCACCTGAACTTAACTTCAGGGGAAAAGCTCTCAGAACAGAACCTCATTGAAGAGCTTATGTACTACAACTTTCAAACTATGGCAAATAATTCCTTGCAGCTGTAGTTATAATTTCCCCCATACATAATTAACTTTCAGGCTATGTTCTCTGAAACCCTTATCTTTTCATTTCATTTTGACACGTTACCTATCTCACATAATAATTCAGTTAAGGGAAATAATGATCACAAACTGTAATTCTAAATGACTCCTTACATAAATAAAGGCGCATGCTCTATTAGAATTAAGCTAATGGCACAAGCAAACATCACTTTGTTCACATCATAAGTTTGTAAATATATGGAGTATAATTCTTTCGCAGTATTCTTGGAGATTTTAAGGAGATGGATATACTCCAGGGTAGGGTTGTCATAAAAAGAGGAAATCAAACCCTCTGAATAATACAATATGTGTATGTATCATGCCAGTTCAACCAAGCAGTGATAAAACTGTGGCAGACCTTTGAGGAGATGCGACAGATTTCATTTTTATGAGTTCAGATCTTGCCTCCTGATGTCACATGTCATATCATCCCACGATCCCTTTGGTGTTTACAAGCACCCTTCAGGTGCTGTCAAGGGACATGAAAGCCCTGCCAGTTTAAATGCTTGAATCTTTCCA
Organism: Hymenochirus boettgeri; assembly: GCA_019447015.1. Taxonomy (NCBI): domain Eukaryota; kingdom Metazoa; phylum Chordata; class Amphibia; order Anura; family Pipidae; genus Hymenochirus; species Hymenochirus boettgeri. The sequence goes on along the minus strand of CM033472.1, from coordinate 94,208,622 downwards.
TATACTAAACTATTGCTGACTTTTAAAAGTATGGTAAAGTCAGATCACAAGTATGGGGGGGAGGAAAGACCCATACAACTGTCATGATTTTGAAAATGGCTCTGCAAGTATGTCGATATTTTCACTTTCAATATTTGAAAAATGTTAACATATGTTTCTTGATGCAGCTATGCCGTCCAGGTGTTGTGAGTAAAGAAGAAAGCTGCTGACAGTATTCAGACAGAGAAAATAGCATGGCAAAAATATATCTGTTGTATTCAATAGATCAACTGGACTTGAAATGTAGTTCTGAAGACGTGTTCGCTAGTCATCGACTGCTTTCTCAATTTTGAATGACTTGTACAAGATCTGTGGCAATTATGTACCCTGGAAAATCCCAATTAGCATATCACAGCCAAATGTTAACATTGTAATGTTAACATATTGGCGAAGGAACGGGACTGGTTCAAGAGAGGTGTTAAGGAGGCCATTTATGTGAAAATAAAGAAAACCAAGCCTAAATAGAGGTGGGGCGGTTCGAACCAATATGTTGCCATGTACAATGCTGTTTTAACACCTTATCGGGCGTTCTATAACACCTCTTAGCCACTATCCAATCACACCCTAACCGGCTGGTGTATGCTAATTGGGATTTTCCAGGGTACAAATTGCCACAGATTCTTGTACAAGTCATTCTGAATGAGAAAGCCAGTGGATGACTAGCGAAACGTCTTCAAGAACTACATTTCAAGTCCAGTTGATCTAATGAATACAACAGATATACCATGACCTGATGAATGAGAACCTTCACAAGCATGGCAATGTATTCATAATTTTCACTCTTAACCTAACAAATAGAAAACTTGAAGATACATCTAATGATAACTTTATTTGCAAATTATATTATATAGAAAACAGGTTGATGCAGTGAGAGCTGCCGTAGTTCTCTGATGCAATTGCATTCCCAAATGTAATTAAGGATAATGGGTCTCAGTGCATTGTTATCCTGACTTTACCTTTAGGACACTTTATGGCCACCATGAGTCCTTTAGGAGAAAAGCTCTTTACAATGTTATTGTGTTGTATTGCATATAAGCTGGCATTCAAAAGCCACACCAAAGTTGTTGCTATCGATTATTACAATGGTTGCTGAGCTGGTAAGTTTTGTCAACCCATACAGCTGCTGCAAAACTGTTCTTATGCTTACCTTTATTAGTTAGGCCAATTGGTCTGGTCCACATGGTGCGCTGCTGTCCAATGCACTGCAATCTGCATATTGGAGCACATGCAATTGCATGCGCTCCGAAAACAGAGATTTAATGGAATTGTCACTCAATCGGACTTAACGCTTGCACTTCGCGTGCATTGTAGTGTGGCCTCAGCCTTAGAATTACTTTAACGCCAGTTTGCAGTGATTTGGGAGGGGGAACAGCAACTGAAATAAAATGCACCACCTCCTTCCAGTACTCACTAAAGACATGTAAAAAAATCTGTATTATTTGAATTTCAGTGTGGATGGCTAAGAATAATTGTAAGCTCCCAGCATTATAAGCCAGTTCCAAGCTTTTTAAGCTAACCACAAGCCTTAACATATGTTTGTTTCTTCCCCTAACATGCCCATAGGATGAGAAAGCACAAATATGATTGGAAGACAGAAACTAGCTTCAAAAGGTCAAAGTTGGTGTGGCTAATGACCACCATTTAGCACATGACTTTCACAGAAACGGTGCAGACCTTTCAAGTATATAACTTTGATTGAACAACAGCTAGAGGGCATTTGTATAAAGAAACCTTAAAGCCTCCCACCTTGAGGCTTTGATATTTCAGTGAAAACGGGGACTAAAGATGGGAAAGTTGGCCGATCTTCATTTTTCGATATAAACCGCTTGTCAAATTTAACAGATCACTCAAAATGTCGATCCATGTATGGGGGATGTGTTTTTATTCTTCTATTTCTATTTAAGAAATTTTGCAACAATAGTCATTAACCATACTCACAAAATGCAGAATTTTTACTCTCTGTCTACTAACATTCCAGGACAGATCTGGCTTGCAATGAATATTATGTCCATAAGTAGTTGCAATGTGAAAAGTGCAGGAGAGTGTCTGAACATTGGAGGAAAGCCAGCAGGTCAGCTTGTAGCCATTCACATTATGAGGTTTACCCAAGTAGAGGCAATTGTACAAAAGGCTTTGCACATTTAACACAGTAAACATCTACCAAAACAGCCCAGCTGAGTATGATGCAAGATTTTCAGGGGTTGATTTATTACTCCAAAGAGGGGGGATCATAGAGCAGTGGTCTTGTGACTATTTATCACAGATATACTTGCAAAACAGTTACAGGAGGATGCACTGCAAAATATATCAGTAATACCGATATGCCTTGTGGCTGCTTTTGGTGGTGGTTTGCCATTTTATGATGGCATTTGATTTTCAGGAGGTTGGTTGCTTCTATCTTTTTGATGTCTTGCTATTTAGGAAACAATTCTCTTGTCACTGTCAAAAGAATATTCCTGGTGCCGGCAACAAGACATTTTTTTTGCTCGTAAGTATTTCCAATTTTTTCTCATTGCATTATACTATGCTAAAAAAACCTAAAAAAATGAACAGATTTTATAAACATAATAAAATTTTAGAGATATGGCGGTTGATTTCCCCTCATAAAAGAAAACAAACAAGAAAAAAATATTATTCCAACATTATGTGCTTTCATTAAATGTAATTGTCTTGCTTACTGTATAATCTATCAATTGAATTCTTAAATCTTTGAAGCAGGTGCATTAATACAGCACAATTAATACAATTAATTATGCAGTATGAAGGTACATGTATACAACACCAATACGTAGATGTGGTTTATGGGTGTTGTTTTGTTAGAATTGTTTCATGGAAAAGAATCACATTCCTCATCAACAAACTTCTATGCATAACTACTGTATGTTTGTGTTTAAGAGTAAAGGCCAAGACAAATTGAAGTGAATTTCATTACTTGCAGTTCATGCTCCTTTTTTTGTTACTTGTGGCCACTGAATAACTTTTTATGAGTTTATCTGACAATAATAATAGTTTGCTAGGATGGACTTTAGATCAAGCACATCGTTAAAATCCTTGGAAGCTTCATCTATAAACAAAAACTCTTGTGATGCTTTGCATTTATACCAGAGACTTCTTTTTTTTATTGTTTTTCAATTTATATCACATTTGGGAAAATATTTGCTGCTTCTGGTAAATATAAAAAGTTGGAAAATAATGTGTTTGCCATTATAATGAATGCAAAATATTGTTTAAGCAATAGAGAAACTGGCAAAAACTGTGAATGTAGTGGCATCATGTTTACATCAAAAAAGCGTCTTTGCAAGACATTGACTAATAACTTCCCTGGTCGTATTTTAAAGATGCAAAATCAGTATTTGAAACAACAAATATTAGACAGAGTCTTCGTACTTATTTAATGATTTAAAATATATTTGATTTTTAACGTTTTTTTAAAACTTTTACAAGCAGTTTTTGAAAGATACTCATGTAAATGGATTAAATGTTCATTTTTGGGAGGGAAAGATATTTAAGGTCTCATTTGCTGCTTTTTAGAATATATGCTTTATGCACTTAAACGGTAATTTACCTCTCAACGTATAATTAATGTATCGTCCATCATCAAAACAATAGATGTTTGTAGGAAATAACAAAAATAAAACAATAACCAAAAGATCAGGTGCCCCCAAAATTCACTTTGCAATAAAACATTCAGCATTAGAAAACATATTCTCTTGGTAACCAGGAATTTTTGTGTCTGTAGATGGAGCGGAGTGGCGTTTGAGCCAAACAAAACAACTGTTTGTATCTGTAGAAATCAGGGCAATTTGTTGAGTGGATAATTAGATATATATATATTATATATATATATTATACACACACACACACAAGAAAGGGGGCGATGTGGTGATTGCGTGGGATGCCAGGAGCTGATGGGAAGGTATGGTGTTGGGGCTTAAGAAGCTGCAGTTTAAACTGGTACCCTTCCCAGCATTTATAAGTGCCGTTGCGGCGATGTCGGTGTATCCAGCATGCATGGTGACATGTGCTGGGGTTGGCAACATCATCTGTGACTCCTGCCCCCTGTCGTGTATTTACTACTGAAATACTGCAGGTTTTAATAAAATTACTCAAGGATCATGCTTCTACCTGCAGTCTATACAAAGTTTGTCGCTCCAGTTTAGGGTTAGACAAACCATCATCAAATGTACTCATAGCCCCATCTCTAAACATCTTAATCTAGCCACAAGCAATAGAGGGAGAGAGGATCATCCATCCTTATATTAAAGGCATAGGGCCTCATAAAAGGTGTGTGCTTGGAAGGCTTTTCATTCAGTGATCACAGTAATGTATACTAAAACCCCTTTGTTTATAAAGTATTGCAGTGTGCAGAAATATGATATTGTATGGGGCTAGGATGTGCATTGATTAGGCTATTGATATACAGCACCCAATTAGGCTAATTACAACTACATTAGCGGAAGTGCTACTGATCATTATACAAACATAGAAAAGATAATCAATGCACTTCTAGGCCCCATACAATATCATATTACCCAGTAAGTGGGTTGCGTATCTATAATTCAACAGGAGTATAGAGGGATCATAATTGCTTTGGAAGATAATTCTGTTCACAATTTTGTTTTTTCTTAGAAGTCCAAATTTAATGTATGATTTTAAAAACCTAGCAATAAATCACCTTGGTGTTTGATAAATAACTTCATATTAAGTAATAATACTATGGTAAAAGCATAATTAACTAACCAGCTATCTGAATAGTTTGTAGTCACCAAAAAATAAATTTTCAAGTGTTTTCCTGAGGCTTCATGTCTGTAAATCTGCCAGAACCAAAACTCATTTATCCTAGACTCTTTCTGGGAAGCAGAATACATGTTTCATCTTTGGAGACACAGTTTATTTAAAAAATGCATGATGATGTGACATTTCAAGTAGGTCTATGGGTTTTACCCCTGACATCTCTAAATCAGCTGGAATTCAATAGCAGTCTTTGTTTATTTATTGATGAATAAGTCACCTGAATGCTTGCAATGAGAAGGAAGTTCCCTGTAAATTTAGATAGACAGTCCTGCAGAATTTATAACTATCAGCACTGAAAGGGTAAGAGCCATGCAAAAGAATTTACATGTTCAGCTGTATTTTTTTTGTAATCTTGAGTCCAGTATGTACTTGCCAATTTGAATAGGGATAAGAGAGAACTGCATTGCAGACCTTCAGGAACAAAACACACAATTATACATTTAAGAACAATGCACAATGTTTAGATATTATCAAACTGAATATGGCACACAGAGCATTATCAGATTTCTTAAAGCCACTGGCCCACCTTCACAGCAACATTACATTGTGTGGCTTGCATCCACACAAAAGCATGCTACATCTAATTATAGACCACATCACAGCAGATACTCATTCAACCATCCCTTAAACCTTTCACAACGTAACCCAAAACCCACCTCTTCAGGCAGGTATATAACCTGGCCTAGACATAACCCCTCTTACTCACCAATATGGTCCACCCCCATTCACACTCCACTGCCAATCTATTTACATCCTACTAAAATGTAACATTGCAGCCTTGTTATTGGTTTTAAGGTGTCATCATTGGTTTTATTTTAATTCTGAAAATTAACTTTGCCAGAGTTTGTTAGAATTCACTTACTGCCTTTGTGCGAGCTTTATTTATCACACACACATTTTACACATGCAAGTGCAACCTGTGTTTATGTCTCACAGTTTTTGCTTTGTGTTGAAGCACAGCCAGTGTAGATCCTATACTGCTTTGCCTGCCTGCTCAGACAGAATCCACTTTGGCTTTTACTGCCTCTTAGTTGGTTCCCACTCCTTTAAATTTCTTCTAGTTTAGTGCCTGCATACTATTATGCCAGCTATTCTGTGGTTGTGTTTCTCTGCTTCAGGTTTTTGACTGCGGTCAGTTCTGCTCCTGCTCTTTTTAAAATGTAGGTCTTTCTGGCCTCAGCTGGTAAAAGTGCATTTAAGACCCCAGGTCTCTGCTAATCCATTGAGGCATTTCTTGTGTCCTGGTAATTGGGGGTTTGTTTATAGGCAATAAGGTGGTGGAGATCAGGATATATAAATGGAAAATAAACCAGAAATTACCAGAGGATTCATTTAATTCAGGTTCTGGACCATTTCATGCCACAAACCAATAGAAAGTACATAGCCATATGCAAAACGTTGCTCATCATTAGCGGATTATTTCTGGATTTTCCGCCTTCGACTCCGAACCACAGATTTTTTGTTCGAAAATTTTTGTAATTGCTGAGGATCTCCGTATTTTCGAAATACGGAGGTCCTCGTAATTAAGAGAATTTTCGTAATTTTGAAAATTTAAAAAAAAAACTAGAAATTCTTGTAAATTCACGGGAATTTCTGCATTTTCTGCAAGACGGAGCAAACCACACGTCCCAAATTATCCAATGGCAGCTAACATGATTATGCCAGCCCCCTGGGTATAAAAGGCTGTTCACAGGCGCCATTTTGTCAGTGTGTTGGAGTGTGTTAGTGGAGAGACTGACAGTGTAGGAGGGGGAGAGAGTTTTTTGTGCTTTCTGTGTGTGGATTTCAGTATGGTGGTTAGCACTGTGATACCACCCCTGTATTCACACACTTGAGACCCAACAGTCCTTTTAAGGAATTAACTGTTATGTAACGGAGAGGAGGACCCGTCTCTCCATGAGAATGTGGACCGCCTTACATTCATCAAGATGAGAGGGTGGATCACCATCTTAGTAAGCACCCCTATTGCTGATGCTGATGCCCGTGACTGAAGGCCTCCTGCCCCTGGCCACCCGTACTGCCTTCGCCTCATTTTCCACCTAAAGGCAAATGGCAAATTTTTCTTATTGGCAACAAAATGCTCTGCAACAACAACTACTTTGTGGCTAATTTCTAGATTGGGTCGATCCTACTTGGCCTGAGAGCAGTACTTGGTTTCTTCCTTCTCTCTCCACGAGGCACCTTTGTGGTGTCACCACTCTGACCATCTCATACAGCCGCAACAGCTACTTTGGCTAATGTTTCAGCTCGGGTCAATCCTGCTGGCACTAGAGCAGTACTCATCTTACAAAGGTGGGCCTGCTGTAACTCAATGGTGTGGTTCCTACAAAGCCTTAACCGTTCACCCCGCTTTCCCTTGCACGAAGCATACTCTGAGGGAGAGAAGCAATAGGGTGAGGGTATGTCCAGTGGGGCCAAGCCTGCCTGATCTTCAACAATGGTGGCAAACTGCAGTGGGCTGCTGTAACTTAATGGTGCTGTTCCTACGAAGCCTTACACCTCTCACCCACTTTCCCTTGCACGAAAGCATACTCTGAGGAGAGAAGCCAATGGGGTGAGGGGTATGTCCAGTGGGCAAGCCTGCCTGGCCCCACAACAATGGTGGAAAACCGCAGAGGACATTATGTTAACCCAGTACCCCCATCGCCTTCTTTCCTTCTTGTGTGCAAACTACTATATAGGGGAATGTGGCCAATGTGGTGGTGTTTATGGCATTAATGGTAAGGTATATACAATAAATATATTTTTGTCAGAAGTGAATTAAAATATTTTACTACTTATTACAAAACAGTAATATAATAAAAGTATACTTTCCTCCATCGTTGCCGCATGGCTGAACATAAGAGGGCTCTGCCTCTTAGATCAGACCACTGCTCTGGAGGGTAGAGACAGTGGTCTGGTAGCCGAAGCGGCGCAGGAGGCGGCGTGGAGCCCCTCCATAATCCTGCGCTTTCGGCGCCGCACATGATAGGTGCCAGGGGGGAAACATCGTACCCCCTGGCAGTAGGTACTGTGTGGCATACATCTGCCTTACAGAACTCGCATTGGTGCAGGCAGAAGGGTCCGGTTCCTCGTTTTTACAAAATCCTCGGTTTTACGGAAATCCTCGTTTTTACGGAAATCCCGTTTTAAGGGAACTCTCGTATTTTCGAAAATACCCGTTTTTAAATTCACGCTAGCGGACTGTAATTTTTAGGTATTGTAGGCATTGATACGGTTTAATAGGTCATTACCCAGGTCTGAGTGATTAAGTGTACGGTACCAAGGCTATTTAGACCCATTTAAATTAAATAAAATATGGAAAACAAAAGAATAAGAATAACATTTAATTTAAACAACTGTTTATGTTTAAATTAGTAGTGTATGCTTCATAGATTAATTTCTAATTCATTGCACAAAAGCTGCAAGAAGAAGCCTTGTTAGCAAGCTACTTACGGATGATCGCGTAAAAGTAGTTAAAAAGTGAATGCCTAGTTTAGCAAGGAGTTTGCTATTAATAACAGGGGCATCTGTAGCTGCACCTTAGGCTTGACTGAATTTCAAATAGGCAGGTGAATATATTTTATTGTACATGCATTAAATAAGAAAAGCTGTATTATTAATAGTAAAGATTTCCAGTCAAAGGTAAATGCTGTATTAGAAGAAGAAGACTTGTACATCTTTTGAATTTTTTTTATTGATGTATTACATACACATATGAAACCTTTATAGCAGATCAATCCAGCTCCACATTGTTTGTAAATCCATATCCAGACTAATTACTGATGGAGAATCAGTTTCCCAGAATGCAGTATCCCAGAATGCAGTGCCTTTCAAAGGAAATATTTTTTTTGAAAGTTTTTTATTTCCGTCATTATTTTTTGGTCTAAGGCTGGGTACACAACTGAAGATTCTTCATCTGAACGACGACCATTGGCACTTCAGCCAGAACGAAGGACTGTAAGAAGGGACAAAGGTTTGCTGCAACCCGAGCATGCGTTAGAGACTGCACCATCGCCTATGATTTTCGGACAGCCCAGGGAAGCATTCAAATTTTGGACCTGAACGACCCTAGACATTGAAAGGTTGGTCAGTTGGGACAAATTGTGGATGATGTGTACCATCAGCTTAGTAAACCTTTGGATGATGTGTACACAGCTTAACCTTTTGGTAGCCAATCAATTTGTTACTATGAGTTTAGTTCCAGAGCATTTTGCATGCAAGTCAGGGCCATTTTTAGCCATAAATGACTTACCCAACTGCTAGAACACAGTGAGGGCCTGGAGGGTGCAACACAGCCACTTCTTTAATGACAGGGATCCATAGCAAAACCAACAAAAAATTGAAAGACGATGTTCAAATCATTTTGGGGGTGCTCCCATATTTAGTGCAGCTGGAAAGTTTAGAGGCTTTTGTCAATTGCCCAAGGGCTCTATTTATAAACCTACGGTATCAGAAAGGTCCAATACCGTGGGTTTATTATAAAGTTATGGGTGTAGTAAAACATGTATGGGTTCAGTCGTAAATTTACTGTTCTGGTATTGTATGGGGATACACTGGTATTTTATGACACGGTCGTATATCTAAGACCATGGCCACAAATGTACGACTGTGGCCTTAAAATAGCAATAATGGGCCTTACTTAATTAACACTACTGAGTACAAATAATGCTTGCACAACAAAGACGGTTTATTGCAATTGCTTTCACAGAATAAAGGTTCTTAATAAAATTTTATGACAGCAGAAAAAGGTTTGGTTTTAGTTATAGCTGTTTATATATTTTGTGTAGCATTATCATTCATTTCCAATTGCTAATACAATAGATATTATTGGTTACATTAAAATAAACTGTAATTACCATATGTTACCTTAGATATAATGTGGTGAAGGTCTCATTCATCCAGGTCATGGTAATATGTTGTATTCAATAGATCAACTGGACTTGAAATGTAGTTCTTGAAGACGTTTCGCTATTCATCCGACTGGCTTTCTCAATTCAGAATGACTTGTACAGATCTTTGGCAATTGTTTACCCTGGAAAATCCAATTAGCATTCACAGCCAGGTGTTAAGGGCGTGATGGATAAGGGACATACCTTTGAAGATTGTAATGTTAACATATTGGCGAAGAACGTGACTGGTTCAAGAGATGTGTTATAGCCCATTTACTTGAAATAAAGAACCAAGCCTCTAAATACAAGTGGGGGTTTCGACACCAACTGTCTGCCATGTACAATGCTGTTTTAACACCTTACTCTGGGCGTTCCTATAACACCTCTTAGCCCACTATCCAACACACCCTTAACACCTGGCTGTATATGCTAATTGGGATTTTCCAGGTACATATTGCACACGATTCTTTACAAGTCATTCTGAATTGAGAAAGCCCGTCGGATGACTAGCGACCGTCTCAAGACTACTTCGTCAAAAACAGTACATAAGAAGTTGAATACAAGATACAACAGATATACTTAGATACTTTTACTTTATTTCCCATGATTAGCCGTCCCATCCTACCTCCCCAAGAGTTTCATTATTTTGTCTAATGGGAACGATTATTTATTAATCATGAATCTGAATCATCATCAACTTTAAATTACTAAAGAGTTGTTGCCATTGGGGGATCATTTGTGACAAGGGAAAGAATGTGTTTCTTATGCCTCCTGGTGGATTTCTGCGCAAGTTCATGACAGGCAAAAAGTTTTATCTATCCCTTAAGCTAATTTGGTGTGACATTGTATCCAAATGAGCCAAGCTAGCTCATCTTGGCTCAGATTTTCTTTTGTTTTCTCACCCTCTTGATATTGCCTGTTAAGGGCAAATGCTTCTGATGTAATATCGAGATAGCACATGTTTAATAATTTAATATTTAACAGTTTAAACTTTTTTGGAATTCAATACACCTAAGTTATTTTTGTGCATTGGTAGCAGAAACTTAACATGTTTAAACAGGACATAAAAGACATGCTCCTTACCTGAGTGGGATCTCGAATAGTTAAGGAGCACATCTTGATGCATTTAAATCTCCCTTCTATTTAAAATCTTAAACCATATCAGAATTAATATTGTCCTAAATCAAAACAGCAACATTTTAACATTAACATATAATCTTTAAAATGTAAAATGTGTAATTACAATTTAGTTTATATAGTTGATTGCTATTTAAGATTGCGGTTTACCACTTTTAAATTCCTCCGCTGAGTCAGGCTAAAATTGATTATTACCTTTATACACTAGTTTCATTCAGACTTTTACTGCACTTTTTCAACTGGAAAATATGTCTCATAAAATCATCCAAATTTACATTTATTTTTTTCTAGTTTTCAGCTGGATCCAAAAATCAATAATTCATCAAAACTATGAATAAAATATCAATAGTATCAGAAAAAATGTAGTGTATAACATTGTGTGACTTTCAATCATAAAATAATAGAGAACTTTGCACAACATTTCTATATCCAGTAAGAGCCCCATAGGACAATGTAAAACAAAAGAGTTTTGTTAACTATGATTAACATATATGCCAATATTAAAAAAAAAGTCTAAATAGCTTTGAACTAGAACAACTATCAAGGGAAATATATGAAAACTATATATCTTCATCTAGTAACCACTCTTTAAACTCTCATTAAGATGCCTATGTAAGATCACTTAACACACCTCCCGTAGATTTTTGCCAACCGCAGAAATTAAAAATGAATATTGATGATCCTATTGGATTATTCCAGGAGACAGTGTGTTAGTAAGATAATAATTGGAAATATATATTCATCTGTCGTACAAATTGAAGTCTCTGCAGGATGCATTATACAATTCTACATGCACAACTGTATCCTATGCCTCCGGAGAGACAAGAAAAGGTCTAAACTACAAAGAGTTTTAAAGCATAGGGTGAACATCGACAAGGTTTAATGTAATAACCAATGTTTCTTAGAACGTCTTAAAAAAGGAAGCTTAACATGAACCTGTGTTGTAAGTAAAGTAGGTCTTAATTCATAGAGAGAAATTGTAAGTATATTTTTTGATGTTAAAAACTTCACTCTTATAAAATTAATTCATGTATTCACACCTCAGGGAGCTTGGGACTATTGCACACACTATATAAATGATTGACCTCTGTGACATAAATAGTTATTTTCTGCACTATACACAAACCATCAATTAATTCCTTTCATTAAAAAATTAGGTTTTTTGTACACTAACCACATGTGTATGAATGAACCACCCTTTGCATTTGTAGTGACTGGTTATTCTCAATATAATATGAATTAATCAGTTTTCACCAATCTGTATAACATAAGAAGCAAACTTTGTACCAGGTCTTGATGCTCTCTCTTAGGAACTGTATCTGCTTTAGACAGTCCATTTTTGCAATGCTATACTTTAAGGGCAACTATACTGAAAAATGAGTTTACCTCATGCTAATCATATAAAAATAATATACATTTAATATTCCTTACTCTGAACATTTGTGTGTTGTCTTCCTTTTTTTCACTACTTTTTGCTCTCCTAAGCCACTCTTCCACACTTACTACATTACAATTGATTCCTACATAATTAATTATTGATAGGCAGGATGCCATAAATCCATAAGTCACAAAGACAAAAAAATAGCTTAAAAAGAGATTTCCCTTACAACTTATAAAAGAGTTTACGGGGCAAATTCAATATAACACGAAGAAAAGCATCTTACCTTGCCGAATCCTGCAATGCAATATGCGATTGACCATCGTTTTTTGCATCTTGATCTCGGGAAGGTAAGCTGCATGCCTTTGTGCTCGGTAAGGGCCCTACATACCCCTTTAAGTTTTAGGCTTAAAAATAAAAATTATACAACAACAAAACATAAATCATTTATTTGAACTTCCAAACAATTGATGGGGCATCAAACATACTTTTTTTTTTTACTTCAAATCAGCTCTGGACATCTCACCCTGTTGTTAATCTTTGCTATGCCAGCTATTAATCTTACAGACCTTTAAGCCTTATGATATAGCTGTCAGAATTTCAATCATTGTACTAAAATAGAAATTTTACCTCACTCCCAGCCCTCCCAGGTGGCGGGGTTCTCTTAGCCCAACACATTAACAACTGTTTGAGCTTATAGCCCTTTATTAGAAACTCACAAACAGTTTTTTTTGAGGGGGGTTCTCTACCCTTTGGTAGGAGAAACATTATATTGTGAGTTTGTCACTTTTATTTTGACACTAAACAATTCTCATTTTACTAGTCCTGCAAAAATAGGATAATATGCAGACAAATGTTTTTTTACAGAATGTCCTTTAATTCTTTTAACATAGCCCTGCTGGCCCTATCAGGGAATTAAGGATTCTAAAATAAAATTTGAGCCTTTCAAGTCGATTTTGCAACAGTTTGAGAGCGCTTTTCCCAGTGGGTCTTGCTTCAAACCAGTTACTAATCTGTCAACAGTAAGTAACAGTATTTGCAACCTTGTCCTGGCATCTGGACAAATTCTATCTGAAGTTAAACAAAAGATCCCCATGGCAGTTGGTGCTTGTCGGGGTCAGATTTAACAAATGTTGTTACAATGTTCTCGGCAATTTTGACCTTGGATGTATTTTAAAGCAAAAACTGATCAGATTTTAAGAATGGAGTTTGACGTTTAAGAGGACCCTCAAATCTACATGGCAATCACTTTAAGCATCCGTAAGTGTGTTACATGTCCAGAGTTATTAGGAAATACTAATTAATCTTAGTCACTGTAGATGTAATAACCTACCTGTTAAGTGATAGTTTCTAATCAATTCTATCATCTTTTTTTTTGCATTAATAATGGGAAGTGGAAGGTTAATCATATATTTAAGATGCAATGTCACCAGTTGGGGTGAAGGTCATTCACTACAAGAAGAAACGAAAGACTTTCATTATTGGAAACAATTGTCATGACTGTAGTTATATATTCTAATAGTCTCCTCATAAGAACATCCAAAATTGTTTATAAGTTGTTTGATTCCTATTTTGTAAATAAAAAGCTTTCTAGGATTCCCAAGTAATAACCCCATGTTCATTTTGATTGTACATTATTTTTGTTCTTTGGTGGAATATTTTCAGTGTACATAATATATACCTGTTAGAACTGTATAACACGTATATTTATCACTATTCATGTTGGTCTACTGTGCATGCTATTTTTCGTGGTTATTAAATGTCTTCACTCTTTACAATTGCGGTTATTTTTGCTTTTTAGAAAATCTTTATTACCTTCCCAAACCCTCAAACCCCAAACTGCTATTTTACCGTCAGATGTTCCTAAAAGATGAAATCCTTTCAGATTGTGGGCACCCCTTTTTCCAAAGTGCTATGTACTATAATCTTATTTTATACTCTGTTACATTGATTAAATATGGAAGTGCTGTAAATTAGAAAGATTTTTTTTTTAACTAAGTAAACCTCTGAATCAGAAAAGAAGCTTTTTAGAAAAGTTATACAAAACCTCATTGGAAGAGCCACTATCACTCTTGGAAGCACCCTTCTGGGATTTAATATTGCAATTATGGCTACTTGTGAATAAAACTTTACTTGTGATCTGTGTATTTTTCATCAGCTGTATGAATGGTATTTAAATTCTAGCACAGATCTGCAAATAGCAGCCCACAATAGCAGTTATATATTGATGTCTACTCTGTCTTTTCCCAAAGCCACCTTCTCTAGGTTGTTAAAGGGTTAGCATGAATTTAAGTAGAAACAAATGGTAGAACATATTGTAATATGATCTAAAAATCACTTTGCTTCATCTATTGATTTATAACTCCTAAACATGACGAATATTCTGTTAATCCACATGTAAATAAAAAAAAACAAGACAACTGGCTGCATCCCACAGTTTCCAGCATTGTATTTGCTGATGAGATATCCTAGAGTCTATGGCTGCGAAAATTTGAATTCCTTATACTTTGCAAATTCTAATTCCCTTTGTAACTCATTTTCACAGGGTAACTAGAGGGTATTTCAGGATTTAAACAGAAATGGGGGACATTGAGGGACAGAGTATTTAGAGTCTGAAAAACAAGATGCTGGAAGAGATTGGATAGAAGGCTGGTTCCTTTTTTATCATGGTGTGTTTTTTTACTTAAGCCCATAGCCATTTATTTTCTGGTTACTCAGGTTAAAAATTTGATGAGTTTAAATATGAATTTATTAATGGTATCTTATACACCACTTATATGTAATCTTATTCGTCCCCTTTTGAGGAACAACACTGGATAAACTAAATGCCCTCTACCACCACCACCCCCTTATCACCCCTTTAATAACTAGAGACAAAATATTTTGGAGCAAATGCCACAGCAGTTTTTTTTTAATTAACGTATTAACATATTTAACACATTTCTATTAACATGTGTATCCCTTAAAACTCACACACAGTCAACATACCTAGCTTGGCCATGGTCCATAGAGATTCTTCCTTGCCCGGCACATCATCAGCCGCAAGCACACCGACTTGATCAGTGCCTAGCCCCCTATGAAGAATATGTAAGAAACGGAATATTAACATTTCAACAAAAATTTAAAGTAGTTTGGGGGAATTGATCCTGACAACTTCTGTACACTGTCTGGGCTAAAATCAAAGCTTTTACCCCGTATCCCAACAGAATGCTATTAGAACACTAGTGCATGTGAACCTTTTTTACTAGGAACATAATGGATACAAAACATAATCTCATTGTGAACCTGTGACCTTCTTGACCTTCTAAAACATATGCTTCAGCAGATGAGCCACCACTGCATAAGCAAAGAACCCATGTATATTTATAGCTTTATCTTTTCTAGGTAAGAATATAAAAAAAAAAATGTAATCCACACGTGGATGGAAAATAAACGACAGGGTACAACAGCTTTCAAAGACTTATCATGGACTCTATTTTGGTGTGATGACATCTATATAGAAAACTGGGGTCAGGGGCATGGCTTTTGAGATCCACCTGGGCTTTGGCAGTGCTGGCAGCAATTTCATAGCCTTCTTATTTACAATCTATTATGTACTATTCAATTAATCTTAAAAATTGTGTAGCGTTCTGGGGAGAAATTTCACATTAAGATTTTAAAAAAAGTTTAGCTCTCCTTTCAATATTTTTTATAGATGTATTAGGCTATGTAAATGGATATATGGGGAGGTGAATTTCAATGTGCATATAGTTAGAGGCACAGTGTATAAGGGGGGATTTTTAAAATAACATTTCTTAAATGTGCATTTTTGGAGGTTTGGTTGAAAAATGACACATCATCAAACCCTCCACAACCCTCCATAAAAAAGCCTCCCAAACCCACAAAAAAGCACCAGCCTCAAAATGGTGATGCCCCAGTACACAAAACTAGACAGGACTAAATCACTCACACATGCCTACTCATGATACAGTTATCCTAACCTCTATTTGAATATGCTTTGAGACTTAGCAAACACTACATTTTCAGGCAGAGCATTCCCCAACTGTCTACTCCTCACAAAAAAAAAATGATTTTGGGTGGAGATACCCTTTAAGCTGAAATGGCTTTTTCTCAAGCCAAAGCAGTGAAATCTTTTATTTTCTTCACCCCATGAGAGAAAATATTTCCTGCTTATGGGCTGTAGTTTGCCATATTGTATAGGGTTTCAATTATCATATCCTATCACAAATACCCAACTTTGATAATCTAGACCCCCAGGAACTTTTTTACCTAGGTTTTAGGTTTTGGAGGGTTTTAGCTTTTTTTTTGGGGGGGGGGGGTTAACATACTCTTTAAGAATGAATAAACTGGTAAATGAACACAAATGCAATATTTTATGCAAAAATGTGGACAAAATGCATTTTTTAAGAATTGCTGAACAGTATTTGTAAAACCACAATGGAAATATGTTTCACTATCTTAAATCTAGGTGAGATTTTTCACATTATACATACTTTTACAATTTAACTATTAATGTGAGTTATACTGGTGTTATGAACAGCAAAAGTTAAATGCAAATTTATTCTTTGTATTACTGCAATAAAGTTTAATGAAGTTAATGTTCAGATGCCACTAATGAAATATATCTACTCTGCTTCTTTTAGCAGGAATGATGTTTTTTGGTTCCATAATTCCATAATTGTTAAAAAAAAAAAAAAAAAGTAACTACTGTGTAAGAATTCTTACAACAACTTATTCTCCATTTTTTTTTTTTAGCAGCTGATGTGTTTATTTTATTTTTGTATTAATCTGCATTTCCTATATTCAACAAATGCTTCTGTGTGCACTAATTTTAACATGTGATTGCACCATTTAAAGGAACTTGGTTTGTCAATTATGAATCATTGCATAGAAGAGCTTTATATAATATAATTGATCAAATGTGTTAAACAATATACTAGATCTTATATATACACCTAACTATTTGTGCAATTGCACCAAAGCCCTGCATGTGCATACATTAAGTGTTTAATAGAGTTGCAGAAGACAAGGAAATTTCTATGACCTAAAGCAATGATGTTTGCAATACATTACTTTTTATTCCTAGACTAATGCATAACCATATGTATGATATATATAATAATATGAAATATTGGATGTGTGAGGATACAAATAAAAACACCTTGAATTCACGCTATTCACATATAAACATGTAAAGCTGTATACATAGCTTAGAGTATGCCCCACAAATTAAATACCAATAATATGTAGACATAAGAATATATAATGCAACTATGTCGGTAAAAAAAAACAATACCACCAATCACAAAAAAAAAACAAAACTTTATAAATATGTATTACCTCACTAAAACGATGTACACTGCATTTACATGTTACATAAAAAAGCTAAGGGGCTGTCCCAGACTTCACTGTAATTGGATGGACGCGCCATTAACGCTTTGTGGTAACTGAATGATGATTTTTAGCTACCCCTGGATCTACCTAGATCTATTTTCAGGTGTGACTGGCTTGTTTGCCTGGGTCTCTTTCACAGGTTTGGTGGTTTTCATGGCAATCCCACTAATGTAATAGTTTATTTAATGAATTGTTTCTGCTTAATTTTTATAGTATCTATAATTAACTATCTATTTTTATAATTGTTATTTATCTAATATTTCGAGATTTTTTTATCCTATATTTGGTATGCTCACTGAACAGTAACGGACCCCACGGTTCCGAATCAATAAGTCCGCTGAGTACTGATGGAATCCTCTGGATTTGGACCGTACTCTCTGAATGAACACCCCCGACAATTCTTCAATATTCGCAAAAGTACGGGCTATTTTCAAATAAGATACGATCGGAACCATTTTTGAGGTTCCTGAAATCACGTTATTTTCGAAAAATCAAATGTTCAAGGCTATTTCGATAATTTTTGAAAACTAGGAAAAATAGACTTGAACACTGGAAATGGTCTCTGATTGTGTTTTCAATAATATTCGAATGTTTTGAGGGTATTTTGAAATTATCGAAAATAGCCCTGTACCTTTCAGAAAAATATTGAAAATCATTCCGGTTTCAGATTTTCGATCTTTGGATTTTGCCCGAGCATCCAGGAACCTTCAACGGAACGAAACCTCTGAGTCTCTGGCCATCTCTAGCTCTGAGCTGGCAAGCCTTTTTACTTCATCATTAAATACGCCGGTTACATCTGTTTTAGGTAATAAATTATTTGTTGGTAACATTTTAAGCAAATACACTGAGAAAATGTTTTTTTGTGTATTTTTATTATTTCATTTTTTTTACGGCCAGCTGAACAAACTAATTAGAAACAATGCGTTCTACCTAAACATTAGATCAGAGTTCCTATATAAATCGGGTAGGGGGCAATTGTAAAAAAGGCCAAATCAGGGAAGATGCCTGCTACCACATGTATTATAGTTACAATGTGGTGTTTCTAACAATAATCTTACAGAGGCCTGCGTGTTTTGAAACTACAAATTGTGAATTTCATTAAAAGAAAGCTATTGTGTCCGACCAACGATCTTATAAAAATTAATGTTCCGAAGATGAAGAAAAAAAAGTAGCCTAAAGTACAAACAAAAAAGTCATGTCGAAGTCTAATCAGGCATTTCTCACTTGTCATGAAATCTTATTTTATAATAGATACTAGATATAGTGTAGACTGTTAACAGATTTATTTTACATGACCCTCTGCGATTACATATCACTTGCTTACTTTATCAACATTTATGCTACAATAATTAGCACCCTGATTTTATCTGTCTGTTACTTCTTATCTACGTTGGTTTTTATTTTAGAAAGATAGTGAACTACTTTGTTTTAAGTTATTGTGTGGTTTCTGGCAAAAAATGCGAGAAGAGAAACTGCTATTCTCACTGTCAAGGATATGATTGGCTTATTTGATAAGTTCAAGCATGTTTTATAATTATTGTGAATTACTTTACACAATGTCAGGGCAGCATTCTATCATCAACTGCTTTTTGCAAAGTACCCTTATCAAAAGTTCATCTATTTAACACTTTGAGAGGTTAATTTTTTCATAAACACATAACACTGAAATTTTGACATTTAGAGCTTGCACAGAGTCACCAGATCAGCATACTTGTCAGTAAATAGAAATCAGATTTAAAGGTCACTGTCATCTTGGAAAGGCTGGTCTATAAATATTTGAAATTCTTATTGTTTCAATCAATATTGTGTCATGCTGGAAAATGTCCCTTTAGAAAGTACACAAATACATATTCTTAAACTTGATCACAATTCTTGCTTAAATAATTTAATACTTTAATTTAGAAGGGTATTAGCAGCAGTGTTGAGTTAAGAAATTGATTTATCAATATTAAATACCTTGATAGAATAAACACAGCTACCGAGGAACTAAAAACTACACTAACAGTTATCATTGTTTACAATAGCTTCATTAAAAAAGATATCAAAGTGTTCCTCCTCAATAATTTGTCCTGGTTACTTTTTGTTTGAGAGGCGATATTAATGTAACAAAGATCCTGTTCCTATGTTATTTATCAAACGAATTACATATATACAAAGTGTGGTTTTCTATATTTAAAAAAAGAAATGTACTTTTATTATAGAACTATACAGCCCTCTTCAATGCATGTTATTATTCATTATTTCATTTGTTTTTAAGCTTGTTTTTTCTAATTGCAAAAAAGCCCCTTCCAAAAGGCACATTGTGGCAAAAGATTTGTATTTCTCTGATTTAATTAAAAATACAAGGACAAACAGCCCTGTGATGTAGGCATTTTTCTTATCTGTCACTAGAGCATTGTTTTTTAAGATAGGATATGATACAAATATTAATAAAAGTTCTTTTATCATACACGTCTATGAGGCAAATTTTACGAGTCGACTATTGCATCATTGGGGATCTGTTTGCATAAAGGAGCTGCTGTCCATCTGAATGCTCTCCGTATATAAAGTAGTAGGTGAGACATTGGAATGTGTGTAAAATTATTTATAAATTGATAACGCTTTCAAAGGAATCTTTATTGTCGCTTACTCAACACTTAGAGCTTGGGGGACGCAATGTAACTCCTGTTCTGGGTGTGTTAATGTCGTCAGTTCAGGAGTTCTCTATTGATTGCACTAAAACACTATATGGTTGAAATATTTGAGCCAGAGGAAAGAAGTACTACAAAAAATCTGCCCTCATTTATAAAAAATAAGGAAACAAAAAAATATTGGTTACATACCCAATTTGGTTGCGGTTTGTGTTAGCACTACATGGATTGGAATTATGGATGTTTCTTTCCAATTGACCTACAGATTCTGTGTGCTGTGAGCTAGAAAAAATTTTGGGGGTTAACAGCTGCCAAGTAGGCCAATAAACCAAATTGAAGTAAAACTATATTTGTAATGTAAGCTAAAAACCAGCTAATGCAAACTTGCTCATTGATTTTTTCCCACCGAAATCATCGCATGATACATCAGGAACGGTTAACCCACCCAAACTGCCTGCAATTTAATTGTTAAATTGATCCCCCATTACTCACAAAGCTTTTCTCTATGTACAGCACCTCACTCATGTTCAAAAGACTAAAAGTTGTAAAAGTTAATCCTTCTGACGATTCTTTGTGAACATAAAATAAATGTAAGAAAGAAGTGTAGAAGACAAAACATTGGTGTTTATAGGGTTACACTAGGGAATTAAATAACAGCTGTAACCGAGCCCAGTGTGTTGTTACTTTTTCTTGCAAACGCCAATCCCATGGATGTCTTTGATACAAATTTTTCATAAAGTTGCTGCTTGTTAGACTGTTATTGAATGATGCCTAAATATGTTTTTGGGAATTATTACTGGGTGCCTGGCATTATTATTCACAAGTGTGACTATGATCTATAGAAATGAATCGCTATGGCATTCCTGTACAAAATAATAACTTGATGGAGCCTATATGATTAATTTTTTTCTATACCCATTTTCCAAAAGAAAGCCCACAGTTAGCATATGTATCTTAGTCTTTTACATCTTATTCTCATTCACTATTTTGGATATTTTTTAAGCTTGATAAACTCCTGGAACATCCTATGGTTTTAATTACTGCAATGCCAGCGATGGACTAGAATTTACAACACGAGATAGTCCACACTCGAAAGCATGTGGTCATAACGCCTTATTTCTAAGCCTTTTTATTTTATGGTGTGTAGGCATTTCAAATATGAATGGAAAGAAAGAGTTATGGAGTATCTTCTAATTAGTGTTGCCCTTTGGTGTGAACAGATATAGAAACACATTAAGGTGCAAAATATAGGGTATATGCACCCTACAGTGATATATATTACCAAGTCACTAAAGATTAGGTTGGGTTATAAAGTTCATGAGGCCAGAGCTCTTAGATGTTTTATATAGTGCATGTTGCTCAGGGGGCTTCTAATATGCCTTTTATTTCATTGCTATGGCCTACATTTATTTTTTGAATATTTATACCTACTTTAACGGGTATTTTAAACAGGTCGTACAATAATTTTAACCCCAACATCTTCTTTGGCTTATTGTTAATACATATGTACCACTGGTCAGTGTTTAAAGCCGCTCTTTTTATTTTTTGTGTTGTTTTTTTTCCTTTAGTGCAACTTGCAATTGAGAAACATTTCTTGTACTTGGGGCTACTTTTACCAGATTATTGTAGAGTTTGTTTAATTAGAAGTACAAATTATTTTTTACAAAGGGAACATGGCAAATACAGGATCTATTTACTATATTACAGAATTTACCCATATACTAGATAGTAATTCACCACATGATACAGGGCTTCTTTACATGGTCAATTTGACAATGTGTCAATAACCGTCTTTGTTTTCTTTGAGAATTAGGTTTACATCAGGACTTGACAAAACAATATGTATTTAGATAGTGCTTAACCTTTGGGCTAAATTCTGTGTCCAATAGCACAATCTCACCAAAAATATTAGTTGTTATTAGAGAGGGATCTAGGTCACGAATCGGAGGACCGAGTATCCGACAGGGAACCCGGTTCTGAAATCCGAATGATCCTTCCCGAATCTGAGAGGATCATCGGATTATCAGAGACCTATTTTCCTATAATTAATCGAACGTTTTGAGGATTATCAAAAATAGCCTCAATGTTGATAATCTTTAGGATACAACCGGAAAACTCGAAATGTAGGTCTCCGAGGTATTTTCAAGAGTTTCGAAACGTTCAAGGTATTTTCAAACCAATTATCGAAAATAGTCTCAAACTTACTCATAATAAGCGAAATGTTCAATTTCAGATTTTTCGGATCATTCCTGAGATTTACTGGGAATCCGACCCTTAAATGAAGAAACTGGTGGAGGATTTTGGTATTCTCGTTGTCATCACAGAGGATTCCTATCAATAATTTACATTGGTTTCTTGCAGAGAAATATCTCAGTGGGAAAAGAAAGGTTAGATTGCCCTATTTTAATTATTGTTATGTAGCCTGAAAATAGTTTGAATGTTTCATGTTGTTCTCTATTTAAAATCAACGCCCCGTAATTGTGAGGTCCTATGCCGTTAATATAAAGCACTAGATGGATGCACCTAGGAATGGGACCCGTAAGTGCGCAATGCAGATCACTTTTTTAGATCCCAGTACTAACCGTAGGGTCCGGAGTTGGCGGCAGAGGCACGCACCGCTCCGGCCGAGTAAGGACACGCCAATTCACTCGGAGTACCAACCTCAACTTTTACACAACAAGTGGTGTTCAACCTCTCTAGAGGTACCATTTATCTACTAATGAATAAATCTTTTAAGTAAAGGTCTTAACTTTTGCCCTCGGACGTGGGTTAACACTTTCTACAGATTTGATATTGATTTTTATATTTCTTTAGGAGGATACGATTATGACCCCCTCCACACTTCTTTCACACCCTACATTTGAACACGGTCAGAATTTTATACTGAAATCATATTGCCGTGTTCTTACATTGGGGTAACGTAATAAAGTGGCTTTATAACCATCTACTTCCATATGCACCCGTGGAAACTTTCAAGGTTAACAAAGATTATCATTGTCGTAAAACCTTGACAAGGGTGGAGCGATTAGTCGTAATGGATGCCAGTTGGTAAATCATGAGGTTTTGAAACAACTGATGGCCTTCTGTTTACAGTAAACTTGATGCTGACCCTGTATGGCCATTAAGAAGGAATGGTTATCCATTCTAGATGAGATGGTTAGGAAGGAAGTGATTAATCTTGTTAAAACAAATATCTGATTGTTTGATAAACCTAAAGTTCCTGTCTTCCTATATACTACCCAGATTCACAAAGGATCCCGTCCAACCCCCCCCCCGGACATCCCATTTGGCAGGGGTTGATTCCATCTTTGTAACCTCTAGCCTTATGTTGGATAGATCCTTGCACCCTTGTTCAGGAAGCACATCTTATATACATGACCGTATCCATTTTTCTAAAAAAATCGACCATTATGATATGCTTATTGCTACACTATATGGTCCTCCAGTCTATACACGTCTATTCCTCATATGTGAATACAACTTGTATAAATTATTGTTGTCTAGTAAGTTTATACCCTGAAGATCAAATAGAATTTTTCTGTATTTACTTAATTGTTATTATACCAGAATTATTTTCGGTAAGATAATATCTTTTTACCCTCCACGCCATGGTACTGTGATTGTGTAATTGAATTCGCCCCGTCGTATTCCCACTCATTTATGATTGGGCTGGAGGAGGAACACATTTTTTATCAGTTATCGTTCCGGAGGTACATAGACGTGTGTTCCTCCATGGATGGCGTGGCGACATTTGGTTCCTCTTTGAGGATTTTGCATGCGACACTGATGATTTTCATGATAATATTTAGTTTACCCATGACATATGATACCTCTATGATACATTTTTTTGGATCTCAGTGTAACCATTGGGGAATTGATCCTAGCTGAATTATACACTAAACCCACCGACGTAACCACTGTTACGGTTTGATAGTCACCATCCCCAGACAATGTTGTCCGTCTATACCTACGAGTCATTTCACCATAGTGAGGATAGTGGTTAACAATCCTGATAATACATTAGTGTCAGTGCTCTATGTGAGATGTATGTAAAAATTTGAACGAGGGGTTACCCTTAGAGAGTTCTGATCAGGCCTTCTAGTAGGTCTCAAACTATAGATAATTTCTCAAGAAGGGTAAAGGAGGTCTCAGTGTTAAATGTCGTATTCCCTTTGTCACTCATATTCTAACTAATTATTTGTGGAAGAGTATTACCGAACATTACAGAAACACGGGAATATGCTACTAACGATCGCCTTTCCAGATATTTGTGAATTTGGGTACCAACCACTTATCTATATATAATAGATAATTCCTTGGTCTCACGAGATTTTCACTTACCACACATGATGAGGGTACCTTGACGGCAGGAAATTGATGGGTTGTTTCCCTGTCTCTCCTGCGTACCATGTAGGAACTGTTTTGTTAGGAGGATTTAATTGTCTTGATGCACAACCCGGTATAGGATCAAGATTAAAGATTACTATACTTGTAACTCTTGCGTTGTGTCACTCCGAATGGGTGTTTCCTTGCGCGTTGATCTAGTTTGGGAGACTACCCACCGATCAAGAATTGTAATTCCCAACATAGATCCACATACTCAGAAGCATTAACTCTACGCTGTTTCACACATTTTGTATACACATCGCTGTGAATCGATTATGTTTCATGGTGATTGATGGAGTCAAACTGTTGAATGGGGGGCCGAGACGGATTTGGCTCTTAAGAGAAAAGATGGCTAAATGGGATCCACAGACTTAGGTCCCTGTCCCCTTCAGGGCTCATAAGGACTATGATTGAATATGTTTTCTTCATAATTAGTCCTCTGTAATGCCTCTTTTCATACCTAGTATGTGGTCTGTATACTATTGTTATGACTACACTGCTCTTGTTAATTAAGCATTGGAAATATGTCACTTCCTTTATTTGCCTTATATCTTGCTATATTTAACATGACTGTCTTTCTTTTCAAACCCTGGCCTGTGAAGGAGTTACTAACATACTCCGAAACTCCTTATAATGGGTTTTTATTGTGTACCTGACATGACTGGGTTTCATTAATACACTTTATTGCAAAATGTGCTGTGTCCCCGTTCTCTTTTTTTTTTCTACAATTGGGATCCCTGAACATTGTGATCCTGTGGACGCATGTCACTCTCTACTACTATTGAGGTTGAACTGCTTTACATGTGAGTGCTGTACGATCTGTTTGCTTGTATATATTAGTATTAGTAAATATATTATATCTCCATAGGAGATTGCACTGAGTTTTTAGGAGCTACCAATGTGTAATGTGGTGGGTAATCTTAATTACTATATGAAAGGTGGCAGGGGTGTCCCTAGGGTTTTTGGCACCTTAAACACTTTTGATGCAGCCTATAGGCGGTGCGGTATGTGTAGAGGCACCGCCGCCGTGCACTCAAGGCTGGCGTCCATGGTCTTGGTTCTCTTTTTACTCTGCTACTTTACAGTGTCAGACACTCCCAACATAGGTCACCTGTTAGATTGACACATCACCAGAGTACCGCAGTAGGAAAGGCTGCTTTTGATGGTAATTGGGTGTTCCTAGGTTTTTTTTCCTTGTTGCACCTTGAACCACTTTTTGAGTGCTGCCTGTAAGTAGGTTAGTAAGTGGGAATGTGACACTGGGGATAAGTGAAATGTGGAACACGTGGGATAAGTGGAATTTTACACTGGGGAGAATTGAAATGTGATACGCTGGGGGATAAGTGGGACTGTGACACTGGGGGGATAAGTGGAATGTGACTACTGTGGATAGTGGAAGTGACACTGTGGGATAGTTGGAATGTGACCCTGGGGATAAGTGGGAATTTGACAATACTGGGGGATAGTGGGAATGTGACAACTGGTGGGCAGAAAGTGGAATGTGACACTGGGGATGTATAAGTGGGAATGTGACACTGTGGATAAGTGGGAATGTTGCACCCTGGGGGATAAGTGGGAATGGTGACCCGGGGATAAGTGGGAATGTTGACCCTGGGGGATAAGTGGGAATGTGACCCTGGGGGATAGTGGGAATGTACACTGGGGGATAATGGGAATGTGACCCTGGGGGATGAGTGGGATGTGCCCCTGTGGTGTAAGTGGGAATGTTGACCCGGGGGATAAGTGGGTGGGTGACAGTGAGGCTAACTTTAACAGCTACTGTCTTTCTACTTGCAGAGCTCAGGGTCCCGCCGCTTGCAACACAGCGCACTCGCGGCAGCTCAATCATCTAGCATCTATCTATATCTATCCATCTACTATCCTATCTATCTATCTATCTATCTATCATCTATCTATCTTCATCTATATCTATCTATCTATCATCTATCTCATCATCTATCTATCATCTATCTATCCTCTTCTATCATCTATCTGTCTCTCTATCAGCTATGTTCATCTATCTTATCATCTATCCTATCTATATCTATCATCGATCTATCTATCATCTAGCTATCTATCTATCTATCATCTCTCATCTATCTATCTATCAATCTCGATCTATCATCTATCTATCTATCTATTTATCTATCTCTCTCCTCCTCTCTCTATCTCTCTATCTATCTATCCTCTATCTATCTAGCTATCATCTATCCATATCTATCAATCATCCATCTATCTATCATCTCTATCGAATCTATCCTGTATATCTATCAATCAATCAATCATCTATCTATATCGATCTATCTATCCTCTATCTTATAATCTATCAATCTCTATCTATCTCTACTCTATCTATCTATCTATCAATTGTAAAACTGTCATTTCAATGATCATTCATATTACGCCAGAAAAAGAAGCTTCAGTTAGCCAACACTTAACTGGTCCAGGGTCGTCTGGACCCCACACACACACACACACACACACACACCGAAACCCTGTCTCAATGAAGAAAGATGCAGGCGGATTATCCGAACCTTTTTCAAGTTGCTTCTGGTAGGAGCGGCTCTGGAAAGGTGCGATGTATGTGTGTAACTATCTCACATTACATTTAAATGACATCAGAAAAATGTATATAAGTATAGCACTGACTATATTAGGTATCTACACAAAATATACAAACATACATAAACTTCTTACAGAGCTTAGATCTCTTATTTGAACAGTGGAATGGTCAAATGGCAGCTTTAAAACCACCCCCTGGTCCTGGCTCCTGTGAAAGAAGTGAATCCAAACAAGTTTTCTGTCCCTGCTACACAGTTGTGATTTAATATTGTACTGGACATATACCCAAGGCTCCTTAATACCAACCTCCAGCCTGCAGGCGGTGTCCGTGATTGATAAAAGACCGACATTTCTTCTCTCTATGGCTAGAGGATGAAAGTGAAGAGATTGTGGGTGTGTGCTTTGGAGAGATATTACTGAACACAAGATCTGTTTATAAGATCCTGTGTATAGATCTGTTACCCCCACCTGTTGGGAGGACAGCTTATTTGGACAGACAATTTAACCGTATTGGATACAAGCTCTGAGGAACAGATCAGTGTACGAGTACATATCTGATTAGAACATTAGCACATTTCCAGTGCCACATTGCCTGGGTGGCCTCCATAATTGCACAAAGAAGGACTCCAATGGAGGCACTCACAGTTCTTGAATAACTAGAATTTATTTTTAACATTTAAAAATGCAAAAACTTGCATTGCGTCTCAGCACGAGACTCCACAAGGGATGAACACCACAGGCAATTGGTTTTCGGGAGAAAAAAGCTTTCAATTATATTTAAAATTTTCCTTAAAAAATGCTCTAGGCCTAAAGGAACCCTGCCACTTGTCTCCTCATAGGAACCCTATATTACCAGTATATTAAATTCTATTGATTCTGTTATATTCCTACTGTATGTAGTTGAATGCCCAGACTATTAGTTTATGTAGCAGCTGTGCATGCTGGGGAACACACACAACATGGCAGTTACTGAGGTTTTATGGTCCATATATAATAATAAGTGACGGAACACTCTCAGTTGGGTTTTGGAAGTAGTCGCGGAGCTAAGCGTGCTCAGTGGCACCCATTGCACTGAAGATTGTAGCACCTCCATCACAATAAAATCTTAACAAGCTTACCAAGTAGGCAAAAAGAGAAGTAAGAAGTAGGAAAACCCTATAGTTACTGCACGGATTGGACGTGCAGACAACATTTCATCCACAAAAAATTTTTACATTGTGTGGGAAAAAAGACTATGTAGGCAGGTAGTGCAGCCTTTGTAAGTCATTGCTTACAATGAGTACCGATGCCTTGCAGCGCTGAAGTCCTGAGTTCGAGTCCACCCTTGGACACATCTGCAAGGAGTTTGTATGTTCTCCCTGAGTTTGCATGGGTTTCCTCCGGGCACTCTGGTTTCCCCCACAATCTTAAAGACATAATGATAGGTTGCTTGTGAAGGTTCTCATTCATCCAGGTCTGTTTTATACATTTATACATTCACATCAGGCCCTGCCCCAAAGAGCTTACAATCTAATCACATTTAGTTGATACATATAACCTATCAGTATATCTGTTGTATTCAATTAGATATATGCTTGTGAAGGTTCTCATTCATCCAGGTCATGGTATATCTGTTGTATTCAATTAGATCAACTGGACTTGAAACTAGGATATTATATGCACTATATATATTACTGCGGTATTTATATAGGTAGTGATTATGAATTACTAAGGGTATAAATAATCCAAAAATGTATAGCTGGCCACCAGCCAGGATTCAAATTCTTGGTCGCCCAGTCAAAGGTGTGCTTTTAACCAGTACACTATCCAGCTCTAGCAGATTAAGGGAAATAGTTAACATTACTATTTTGTTTTGCCGCATAAATTGATAATCGAAATCCGTAAACAGTCGAAAGTCCGAGTCCGCGTGTTCTAACTCATAAAGTTCGGCCTCGAACTCGGGCTCCGAGTTGAAGTGTGTATAGTTGTCCACTTTCCATCTCCCATGAGGCGTGAGCCATCAATATTAGAAAGGAGTGTAAATGTTAAAAATGTTGAGTTTGTTTAATTAAAGGTTTGAAGCTAGTACACACACTAATGTTCTAGATTGCTAGACAAGCTTGATGCTTGCTATATGGGCATGAGCAGTGGAGCCGCTTTCTCCCCTCCGGTCCCTCCCCCGTCTCCCAAGATCCATCCACCTCCCTCCCCCAGTTCCAGATCCCCTCCCTTCCACCCTTCCCCCTGGGTGGATCTCCATGCAGAATAAAAAGCAAACCTATATTGTAGCGGCAATTATGCCCTCCCACTTCACACTGTTATATGTGATGACTTAAAATCGCGTGTCCAATCTCTACTACCACGCGCACTCAATCAAGCCCGATTCTGCATTGAGGGCTGCCGGGTCCGGCCTGCCTGCTTGTAGCTTCAGTGGCGCAGAAGAGCCGGACCAGACAGCGATGGAATGAGGAGCTGTAAGTAGAGATGGAACATCGATTTGTTGTTAACTGTTTCCTAAAGAGTGGTCAGGGGGGGGGCGGCATGCCCCACAATAATAAAAGTTTGAAAGGGTGAAGATGCCCTTTTAATGGCTGACTTCCATAAGGACAAACATACCAAAGGAGAGACCACAGCTCCTCTTTCGACTTCAAGAATGTTGGGGGAAAGGGTAGGCATTTAGGCCAGGCCTCTGCTCTTGATGCTGAATTAGAGGAATATACAGAAGTGCCTTTATGGTGTGAATCACACCAATTGTAAGGTAAAGCTGCAATAGACCATGGTTTCTGAAGGAGGAAATGCAAAGGAGAAGGAGAAAATAACATTTAAGATCAATCGTATTGCTTCTTTAATTCCCACCAGCTGCCGACGCTGCTATATCTGGTATTTGTGTTCTGTTATTTGGTGTCTAAGAATTAAGAAGAACAAACTTAATTTTGATAAACCTAATATGAAAGCTTTTCTCGCCCCAGAACCACCTATACGCATTGTAAGATCTTCTTCTGTACCGGTTGTTGCTAATGACCAAACCACAGCCCATGTAGTCACCACAAAGAGCCACACACTGACCCCAAGTCATTCATGTCCCTATAATTGTATTTCTATACAGATTTTCTACACCAATATGGAAGTCACTGAAAAGAAGTACCGGTCAGTATGAGTTGCCTGGAAAATAAAGCAGGGTAACAAGCAGCTTTCACATCTTTAGGGTACTTCCATGTGTTCCTTTTTTTATTAGTCTTTTCCTAGAAAAAGGTAAGAGGTTTCCAAGTGTACCTACATTTTCAACTGATTCAGTGGCATTTGGTAAGATGCCAGTTTTAGAAACAAACAGTTTACAGTGCGAAGGCCACACAGACTTACTTATTTTTTGTTTCATTATGTTCATAGTAAAAAAGTCTAAATGTTACCAGGGATCTAATAGTATCACAGGGGCCTCAGTAGTGCACTGATGCCTTGCAGCGCTGAAGTCATGAGTTCGATTCCACCTTGGATACATCTGCAAGGAGTTTGTATTTATTATCCCCCACAGTGCTTGTGGGTGTCCTGCAGGACACTCTGTTTCCCCCACGCATAAAGAACCATTACTGATAGGTTGTCTATGTGTCAAATAAATGTACTTAGATTGAAGCTCTTCTGGAAGGGTCTGATGTAATGTATATATGTAATTTAAAAGTGTTACAGAATATGTGGCACTATATAAATCCTAATAAGAATAATCTCTGTTAGCATAGAGGTAAGAGATCTGCTTTTAGCAAGAAAAGGTAAATGTAGAAGTGGAAGGTTCTATCCCAGACATACTTTATTTTTGTGACATGTAGTATTCCCTTTCTACATCTATTGTTAATCTATGAATACACTGCAAAGATTACTTTATCTTTTTTAGTGAAAAGTAGAAGGATCGTCATATATCACAGTTAGGACAGGAGCATCGAATTTTAAAACAAAAAAATTACTCTCCCTATTTATGTGTCAAGGGAGAAGGGAGGATCTTCTATGCTTACTGTGATATGGCTGTCAGATTCTGGAAGCAATGCTGCAACTTCCTAGTTTTGAGATGTGAAGCACTACAGCAGCTAGTGCCTGTATGCAGACACTTAGCTAGGGGTTACCCAGCTAGGTGGCCATGGGTGTTCATAAGATGCACCCAATGGCCACAGCAAAGAGGAGAGAGGAGAAACAGCTTGTTGTATGTTTGTAATGTGCTATGTATGATGGGACAATGTGTCTGGAAATTTTAGTTCTCACTTGACTTGAGCAAAGAGAGAGGATAGAGCAAATTATTCATGTAATCTTCTCTCCTGAGGCCAGGAGGAGTGCACCCAGGCCTCTTATTGAACCATGCAATTGTTGTAGACCAGCAACCCAGAAAGTTCCCACTACCAGCATATGTGGGCTTTGGAAGTCTAAAGAATCAAAGATATTAAAAATTAAAGGTCGTTTTGTCTTTCACGCACATTGAACCCAGGATCAAACAAAGTCTAGTGCTCACACGCACTCTCACAATAACATGAGTAAAAAGTGGTAAAATTGCATAGGGCTCTTGATCTCTATGTTACAATGCCAAGAGTATAGATAACATTTTTGTTTGTTTGTTTAGTTTTTTAACAGTGGCACGTGCTTAAACATTACAAAATGATTGGAGTTATGACATGGCCACTTCATTTAAAGCTGGGTACACACAGTAACGATAAAGCCCGAGTACCGTCGGATCCGACGGTATCGGGGCTTATCGGTACTGTGTGTACGTTCGATTTCCGAACGAGCGCGCGGCCGCGAACGATCGGGTGGCCGTACGCCGTTGGGAAAAGGCCGAAAGTTCCATCGGCCGCCGGACTAGACTCCTATAGGTAGTCTAGCGCGGCGATGGAGGAACCACACAGTCCCGGCGTTCTCCCTATAGGGAGAACCTACGGATGGTTGTAACACTGTATGCGATTTCTTTGAAGATGGCAGACAGGATCTGCAAGTTCTGTCTGCCATCTTTCAAAGATCTGCATACACACAGTCCCGAGCGTTCTCCCTAGGGAGAACGCTCGGGACTGGTGTTTCCATCGGCCGCGCTAGACTACCTATAGGAGTCTAGCCGGCCGATGGAAATTTTCGGCCTTCCGAACGAGCGTACGGCGACCCGATCGTTCGCGGCCGCGCGCTCGTCGGGAACGAACGTACACACAGTAACGATAAAGCCCCGACCGTCGGATCCGAACGGTATCGGGGCTTTATCGTTTACTGTGTGTACCAGCTTTAAAGGAAGTTGCCATGTCAATACATCCAATCATTTGTAATGTTAAGCACGTGCCACTGTTAAAAAAAATTAAAACAAACAAACAGAAAATGGTTATCATACATTGGCATTGTACAAGAGAGATCAAGAGCACTATGCAATTTACACTTTTACTCAGTATTGTAGAGTGCGTGTGAGCACTAGACTTGTTGGATCCTGGGTGCATGTGCGTGAAAGAAAAAAACTACCTTTATTTTTATATCTTTGATTCTTTAGACTTTCCAAAGCCCAAGTATGCGGTAGTGGGAACTTTCTGGGTTGCTGGTCTACAACAAATTGCAGGGTTCAATTAAGAGGCTGGGGCACTCTCACTGGCCTAGGAGAGAAGATATACATAATATGAGGCTCTCCTCTTCTTTGACACAGTCAAAGGAGACTAAAATTTCCAACAACATTGTCCCAATAGACAGAGCACATTCACACAACTACAACAAGCTGTTTCTCACTCTCCCTTGCTGTGGCCATTGGGTGATTTATGAACACCAATGGCCACCTTGCGGGTAACCCCTAGCTAAGTGTTGCATACAGGCACATGCTCTGTAGTGCTCAACAGCCAAAACAAGGAAGTTTGCAGCATTGCTTCCTGAAGCTACTACGACAATCACAGTACAGCATAGAGATCCTCCCTCTCCCTGACACAAAATAGGGATTTAATTTTTTTGTTTCAAACAAATTCAATGCTCTGTCCTAACAATGATATATCCTTTACTTTTATACAAAAAGAAAAGTAATCTTTGCAGTGTATTTCTAGATACAATAGATGTAAGAAAGGGAATACACAGTCCACAAAAATTAAAGTATCGTCTGGGAATAGAACCTGCAACTTTACATTTACCTTTTTTGCTAAAAGCAGATCTCTTACCTCTAGGCAACAGAGATTATTATTATTATGGATTATATTAGTGCCAACATATTCGAAACACTTTACAATTACATATATACATTTACACTCAGACCCTGCCAGAAGAGCTTACATCTAAGTACATTTATTGACATACATACTAACCTACAGTATGTCTTATGACTGTGGGGGAAACCAGAGTGCCTGGAGGAAACCCACACAAGACGGGAGGAACATACAAACTCCTTGCAAGATGTATCCGGGTGGAATCGACTTCAGGACTTCAGCGCTGCAAGGCATCAGTGCTAACTACTGAGCCACTGTGATACTATATAGATCACTGGGACATGTAGACTTTTTTACTATGAACATAATAGAAACAAAAATAATGGTTAAGTCTTGGATTCGAACTTGTAAACTGTGTGTTTCACACTGGCATCTACCAAATGCACTGAATAAGTTGAAAATGTAGGTACAATTGGAAACTTTACCTTTTCTAGGAAAAGAATAAAAAAGGAACATG
Source organism: Hymenochirus boettgeri (assembly GCA_019447015.1). Lineage (NCBI taxonomy): Eukaryota > Metazoa > Chordata > Amphibia > Anura > Pipidae > Hymenochirus > Hymenochirus boettgeri. The sequence goes on along the minus strand of CM033472.1, from coordinate 94,174,804 downwards.
GAAGTCCCTAATAAGATGTTGAAGACGTGCTTGTTACCCTGCAGTTTATTTTCCAGCAACTCATACTGACTGGAACTCTTTTTCAGGGACTTCCATATTGGTGTAGAGAAATCTGGATAGAAAAATACAATTCATAGGGACAGTGAATACTGGGGTCAGGGGTGTGGCCTTTTGATGACTACATGGGCTGTGGTTTGTATTAGCAACAACACGAAAGAAGAAGAATCTTAAATGTATAGGTGTTCTGGGGAGAAAGCTTTCATATTAGGTTTATAAAAATTAAGTTTAGTTCTTCTTTAATTCTTAGACACCAAATAACAGAACAAAAATACCAGATATACGCTGTACAGCTGGTGGGAATTAAAGAAGCAATAAGATTGATCTTAAATGTTATTTTCTCCTCTCCTTTGCATTTCCCCTTCAGAAACAGATGTCTATGCAGGTTTACTTACAAATTGTGTGATTACGATTAAAGGGATGTCGTAATTCCAGTCTAATTCAGATCAAGAGGCAGGCCGCCTAAATGCCTACCCTTTACCCAACATTCTTGAATCGAAAGAGGAGCTGTGGTCCTCCATTTTGTTGTTTCCTATGGAGGCAGCCATTAAAGGGCATCTTAACCCTCATTTCAACTTTTATTTATTGTGGGGCATGCCCCCCCACCCTGAACCACTATGTTCGGAATTTAAAAATCGATTCCATCTCTACTTACAGCTCCTCATTCCATCGTGTTCTGGTCCGGCGCTTCTGCCCACTGGAACTACAAGCAGGGGCACGGACCGGCAGCCATCAATGCAGAACGGCGCATGGAATGAGAGCAGTAAGTAGGATTGGAATCGATTTTTAAAGTCAGAATATAACAGTTGGAAGTGGGAGGGCATATTGCCCCTCACTATAGGTTAAGGTTTTTATTCTGCATGAATGCCAGCCAGGGAGGGGAAGGGAGAGGATCTGGAAGGGGGAGGGAGGGGAGGGACTGGAAGGGGGAGGGAGGGGGAGGGAAAGGGCTCCACTGCTCATGCCAATAGCAAGAAGTTCTAGCAACTAGAATTAGGAAGTACACAGCTCAATTTTTATAAAAACTCAACATTTTTTAACATTACATCATTTCATATGATGGCTCACGCTGATGGGGATGGAAAGTGAAAACTAGACAACTCAAACTGGAGCCCGAGTTCGAGCCGAAACTATAGAGTAGAACGGACTCCGACTTTCGAGTTTACGGACTTTCGATTATCAAATTTATGCGCAAAAAAAAATAGTAATATTATCCATATATAAGTAGTAGCTGGATAGTGTACTGGTTAAAAGCCCCACCTTTGACGTGGGGACCAAGATTTGAATTCTGGCTGGGGGCAGCTATACATTTTGGATTATTATAATACCTTAGTAATATAATAACCAATATATAATACCTAGTAATATAATAACCAATAATAGCCTAGTAATATAATAACCATAATAACCTAGTAATTAATAACCATATAATAACCTAGTAATATAATAACCATATGATCTAGTAATATAATAACAAATTTATATTCTAGCGTATTATATGTCTATTATATTACTAGGTTATATAGGTTGTTATATTACTAAGGTATATAATAATCGAAAATTGTATAGCTGACCCCCCATGATTCAAACCCTGGTCTCCCATGTCAAAGGTGGTGCCTTTAACCAGTACACTATCCAGCCACTACATTATATGGTTGATATATTACTAGGTTATATATGTAATATAATAACCAATAATCCATAGGATAACCTAGTAATATATATCCATATAATGTAGTGGCTGGATAGTGTACAGGTTAAAGGCAACCACCTTTGACATGGGAGACCAGGTTCAAATCATGGCTGGGGGCAGCTATACAAATTTTGGATATTATAATACCCTAGTAAATAATAACCTAGTAATATAATAACCATAATACCTAGTGATATAATAAACCATATAATACCTAGTAATATAATAACCATATGATAACCTAGTAATATAATAACAATATTATATTACTAGGGTTAGTATATGGTATTATATTTACTAGGGTATTTAATAATCCAAACATTTGTTAGCTTCCCCTAGCCAGGATCAAACCCTGGTCTCCATGTCAAAGGCGGTGCCTTTAACCACTACACTATCCACACCCTAGTTCGCTAAGCCTAGGAGGACGTTCGCTAAGCCTAGGAAGAACCGTTCGCTAACAGGAAGGATCGTTTGTTAGTTCGATAATCCTCGAATGTATAGGTTGAATGTAGTGCGCAAAAAACCGACAACTGCCCGTCTGACTTAGAAGTGTTTTTTAAACAAGTTTTGGAGATAGTGACATGTTTCCCAGACCATTTCCCAGGTGTCACAGCCATTACAGTAAGTTCCCATGTTAGTTTAGCTGGTAAATCACTCAGATTTTTCGAACTATCACTCTCCCATAGACTGAATGGGTCCGAATTCGAACTTTCGAACTTTCGCTGAAGTTCGAAAACAGAGAACTTTATATAGTTCGGCCATCTCTATCAGATAATGTGGGATTTCCTGACATTCCTTTCAATAAAGGTTTCATTTTATACAGGCCGCAATCTTAATGCTAAATGGTTCAGTTCTCCTTTTTACTTAATAAACAACAGTTTCCTGATGAGCCATTGCAGTTGGATTAAGTACATTAAAAGAAAGCACTAAAAATTGACTCCTCGAGGCTAAAAAAACCCCTGAGCTTTGTTACAAAATCCACGGTTAGGATTAGTTAAGATGGTCTGATCACTATTCTGCACATGAAAGTAATTTTATTCAGACAAAGTTAACAAAATAAGCCTTGGTTTTGTCAATGCGCATTCAGATCCTTCATTCCATAAGTTTGCACTTAATGAACAACTATTCAGCTTCAGTGTCTTGCTGTGCGTGGTCCCACCTGAACTTAACTTCAGGGGAAAAGCTCTCTAGAACAGAACCTCATTGAAGAGCTTATGTACTACCTTTCAAACTATGGCAAATAATTCCTTGCAGCTGTAGTTATAATTTCCCCCATACATAATTAACTTTCAGGCTATGTTCTCTGAAACCCTTATCTTTTCATTTCATTTTGACACGTTACCTATCTCACATAATAATTCAGTTAAGGGAAATAATGATCACAAACTGTAATTCTAAATGACTCCTTACATAAATAAAGGCGCATGCTCTATTAGAATTAAGCTAATGGCACAAGCAAACATCACTTTGTTCACATCATAAGTTTGTAAATATATGGAGTATAATTCTTTCGCAGTATTCTTGGAGATTTTAAGGAGATGGATATACTCCAGGGTAGGGTTGTCATAAAAAGAGGAAATCAAACCCTCTGAATAATACAATATGTGTATGTATCATGCCAGTTCAACCAAGCAGTGATAAAACTGTGGCAGACCTTTGAGGAGATGCGACAGATTTCATTTTTATGAGTTCAGATCTTGCCTCCTGATGTCACATGTCATATCATCCCACGATCCCTTTGGTGTTTACAAGCACCCTTCAGGTGCTGTCAAGGGACATGAAAGCCCTGCCAGTTTAAATGCTTGAATCTTTCCATATACTAAACTATTGCTGACTTTTAAAAGTATGGTAAAGTCAGATCACAAGTATGGGGGGGAGGAAAGACCCATACAACTGTCATGATTTTGAAAATGGCTCTGCAAGTATGTGCGATATTTTCACTTTCAATATTTGAAAAATGTTAACATATGTTTCTTGATGCAGCTATGCCGTCCAGGTGTTGTGAGTAAAGAAGAAAGCTGCTGACAGTATTCAGACAGAGAAAATAGCATGGCAAAAATATATCTGTTGTATTCAATAGATCAACTGGACTTGAAATGTAGTTCTGAAGACGTTTCGCTAGTCATCGACTGCTTTCTCAATTTTGAATGACTTGTACAAGGAATCTGTGGCAATTATGTACCCTGGAAAATCCCAATTAGCATATCACAGCCAAATGTTAACATTGTAATGTTAACATATTGGCGAAGGACGGGACTGGTTCAAGAGAGGTGTTAAGGAGGCCATTTATGTGAAAATAAAGAAACCAAGCCTAAATAGAGGTGGGGCGGTTCGAACCAAACTGTCTGCCATGTACAATGCTGTTTTAACACCTTACTCGGGCGTTCCTATAACACCTCTTAGCCACTATCCAATCACACCCTAACACTGGCTGGTGATATGCTAATTGGGATTTTCCAGGGTACAAATTGCCACAGATTCTTGTACAAGTCATTCTGAATTGAGAAAGCCAGTGGATGACTAGCGAAACGTCTTCAAGAACTACATTTCAAGTCCAGTTGATCTATATGAATACAACAGATATACCATGACCTGATGAATGAGAACCTTCACAAGCATGGCAATGTATTCATTAACTTTTACACTCTTAACCTAACAAATAGAAAACTTGAAGATACATCTAATGATAACTTTATTTGCAAATTATATTATATAGAAAACAGGTTGATGCAGTGAGAGCTGCGTAGTTCTCTGATGCAATTGCATTCCCAAATGTAATTAAGGATAATGGGGTCTCAGTGCATTGTTATCCTGACTTTACCTTTAGGACACTTTATGGCCACCATGAGTCCTTTAGGAGAAAAGCTCTTTACAATGTTATTGTGTTGTATTGCATATAAGCTGGCATTCAAAAGCCACACCAAAGTTGTTGCTATCGATTATTACAATGGTTGCTGAGCTGGTAAGTTTTGTCAACCCATACAGCTGCTGCAAAACTGTTCTTATGCTTACCTTTATTAGTTAGGCCAATTGGTCTGGTCCACATGGTGCGCTGCTGTCCAATGCACTGCAATCTGCATATTGGAGCACATGCAATTGCATGCGCTCCGAAAACAGAGATTTAATGGAATTGTCACTCAATCGGACTTAAACGCTTGCACTTCGCGTGCATTGTAGTGTGGCCTCAGCCTTAGAATTACTTTAACGCCAGTTTGCAGTGATTTGGGAGGGGGAACAGCAACTGAAATAAAATGCACCACCTCCTTCCAGTACTCACTAAAGACATGTAAAAAAATCTGTATTATTATGAATTTCAGTGTGGATGGCTAAGAATAATTGTAAGCTTCCCAGCATTATAAGCCAGTTCCAAGCTTTTTAAGCTAACCACAAGCCCTTAACATATGTTGTTTCTTCCCCCTAACATGCCCATAGGATGAGAAAGCACAAATATTGATTGGAAGACAGTAACTAGCTTCAAAAGGTCAAAGTTTGGTGTGGCTAATGACCACCACTTATAGCACATGACTTTCACAGAAACGGTGCAGACCTTTCAAGTATATAACTTTGGATTGAACAACAGCTAGAGGGCATTTGTATAAAGAAACCTTAAAGCCTCCCACCTTGAGGCTTTGATATTTCAGTGAAAACGGGGACTAAAGATGGGAAAGTTGGCCGATCTTCATTTTTCGATATAAACCGCTTGTCAAATTTAATCAGATCACTCAAAATGTCGATCCATGTATGGGGGATGTAGTTTTTATTCTTCTATTTCTATTTAAGAATTTTGCAACAATAGTCATTAACCATACTCACAAATGCAGAATTTTTACCTCTGTCTACTAACATTCCAGGACAGATCCTGGCTTGCAATGAATATTATGTCCATAAGTAGTTGCAATGTGAAAAGTGCAGGAGAGTGTCTGAACATTGGAGGAAAGCCAGCAGGTCAGCTTGTAGTCCATTCACATTATGCAGGTTTACCAAGTAGAGGCAATTGTACAAAAGGGCTTTGCACATTTAAACAGTAAACATCTACCAAAACAGCCCAGCTGAGTATGATGCAAGATTTTCAGGGGTGATTTATTATCTCCAAAGAGGGGGGATCATAGAGAGTGGTCTTGTGACTATTTATCACAGATATACTTGCAAAACAGATTACAGGAGGATGCACTGCAAAAATATCAGTAATACCGATATGCCTTGTGGCTGCTTTTGGTGGTGGTTTGCCATTTTATGATGGCATTTGATTTTCAGAGGTTGGGTTGCTTCTATCTTTTTGATGTCTTGCTATTTAGGAAACAATTCTCTTGTCACTGTCAAAAGAATATTCCTGGTGCCGGCAACAAGACATTTTTTTGTGCTCGTAAGTATTTCCAATTTTTTCTCATTGCATTATACTATGCTAAAAAAACCTAAAAAAATGAACAGATTTTATAAACATAATAAAATTTTAGAACTATGGCGGTATGATTTCCCCTCATAAAAGAAAACAAACAAGAAAAAAATATTATTCCAACATTATGTGCTTTCATTAAATGTTAATTGTCTTGCTTACTGTATAATCTATCAATTGAATTCTTAAATCTTTGAAGCAGGTGCATTAATACAGCACAATTAATACAATTAATTATGCAGTATTGAAGGTACATGTATACAACGACCAATACGTAGATGTGTTTATGGGTGTTGTTTTGTTAGAATTGTTTCATGGAAAAGAATCACATTCCTCATCAACAAACTTCTATGCATAACTACTGTATGTTGTGTTTAAGAGTAAAGGCCAAGACAAATTGAAGTGAATTTCATTACTTGCAGTTCATGCTCCTTTTTTGTTACTTGTGGCCACTGAATAACTTTTTATGAGTTTATCTGACAATAATAATATGTTTGCTAGGATGGACTTTTAGATCAAGCACATCGTTAAAATCCTTGGAAGCTTCATCTATAAACAAATAACTCTTGTGATGCTTTGCATTTATACCAGAGACTTCTTTTTTTATTGTTTTTCAATTTATATCACATTTGGGAAAATATTGCTGCTTCTGGTAAATATAAAAAGTTGGAAAATAATGTGTTTGCCATTATAATGAATGCAAAATATTGTTTAAGCAATAGAGAAACTGGCAAAAACTGTGAATGTAGTGGCATCATGTTTACATCTAAAAAGCGTCTTTGCAAGACATTATGACTAATAACTTCCCTGGTCGTATTTTAAAGATGCAAAATCAGTATTTGAAACAACAAATATTAGCAGAGTCTTCGTACTTATTTAATGATTTAAAATATATTTGATTTTTAACGTTTTTTTTAAAACTTTTACAAGCAGTTTTTGAAAGATACTCATGTAAATGGATTAAATGTTCATTTTTGGGAGGGAAAGATATTTAAGGTCTCATTTGCTGCTTTTTAGAATATATGCTTTATGCACTTAAACGGTATTTACCTCTCAACGTATAATTAATGTATCGTCCATCATCAAAACAATAGATGTTTTGTAGGAAATAACAAAAATAAAACAATAACCAAAAGATCAGGTGCCCCCAAAATTCACTTTGCAATAAAACATTCAGCATTAGAAAACATATTCTCTTGGTAACCAGGAATTTTTGTGTCTGTAGATGGAGCGGAGTGGCGTTTGAGCCAAACATAACAACTGTTTGTATCTGTAGAAATCAGGGCAATTTGTTGAGTGGATAATTAGATATATATATATTATATATATATACTTATACACACACACACACAAGAAAGGGGGCGATGTGGGATGTGCGTGGGATGCCAGGAGCTGATGGGAAGGTATGGTTGTTGGGGCTTAAGAAGCTGCAGTTTAAACTGGTACCCCTTCCCAGCATTTATAATGCCGTTGCGGCGATGTCGGTGTATCCAGCATGCATGGTGACATGTGTGGGTGTTGGCAACATCATCTGTGACTCCGCCCCCGCTGTATTTTACTACTGAAATACTGCAGGTTTTCAATAAAATTACTCAAGATCATGCTTCTACCTGCAGTCTATACAAAGTTTGTCGCTCCAGTTTAGGGTTAGACAAACCATCATCAAATGTACTCATAGCCCCATCTCTAAACATCTTAATCTAGCCACAAGCAATAGAGGGAAGAGGATCATCCATCCTTATATTAAAGGCATAGGGCCTCATAAAAGGTGATGTGCTTGGAAGGCTTTTCATTCATGATCACAGTAATGATATACTAAAACCCCTTTGTTTATAAAGTATGCAGTGTGCAGAAATATGATATTGTATGGGGCCTAGGACTGTGCATTGATTAGGCTATTGATATACAGCACCCAATTAGGCTAATTACAACTACATTAGCGGAAGTGCTACTGATCATTATACAAACATAGAAAAGATTAATCAATGCACTTCTAGGCCCCATACAATATCATATTACCAAGTAAGTGGGTTGCGTATCTAAATTCAACAGGAGTATAGAGGGATCATAATTGCTTTGGAAGATAATTCTGTTCACAATTTTGTTTTTTCTTAGAAGTCCAAATTTAATGTATGATTTTAAAAACCTAGAATAAATCACCTTGGTGTTTGATAAATAACTTCATATTAAGTAATAATACTATGGTAAAAGCATAATTAACTAACAGCTATATGAATAGTTTGTAGTCACCAAAAAATAAATTTTCAAGTGTTTTCCTGAGGCTTCATGTCTGTAAATCTGCCAGAACCAAAAACTCATTTATCCTAGACTCTTTCTGGGAAGCAGAATACATGTTTCATCTTTGGAGACAAGTTTATTTAAAAAATGCTGATGATGATGTGACATTTCAAGTAGGTCTATGGGTTTTAACCCCTGACATCTCTAAATCAGCTGGAATTCAATAGCAGTCTTTGTTTATTTATTGAGTGAAATAAGTCACCTGAATGCTTGCAATGAGAAGGAAGTTCCCTGTAAATTTAGATAGACAGTCCTGCAGAATTTATAAACTTATCAGCACTGAAAGGGATAGAGCCATGCAAAAGAATTTACATGTTCAGCTGTATTTTTTTTGTAATCTTGAGTCCAGTATGTACTTGCCAATTTGAATAGGGATAAGAGAGAACTGCATTGCAGACCTTCAGGAACAAAACACACAAATTATACATTTAAGAACAATGCACAATGTTTAGATATTATCAAACTGAATATGGCACACAGAGCATTATCAGATTCTTAAAGCCACTGGCCCACCTTCACAGCAAATTCATTTCGTGTGGCTTGCATCACACAAAAGCATGCTACATCTAATTATAGACCACATCACAGCAGATACTCATTCAACCATCCCTTAAACCTTTACAACGTAACCCAAAACCCACCTCTTCAGGCAGGTATATAACCTGGCCTAGACATAACCCCTCTTACTACCCAATATGGTCCACCCCCATTCACACTCCACTGCCAATCTATTTACATCCTACTAAAATGTAACATTGCAGCCTTGTTATTGGTTTTAAGGTGTCATCATTGGTTTTTATTTTAATTCTGAAAATTAACTTTGCCAGAGTTTGTTAGAATTCACTTACTGCCTTTGTGCGAGCTTTTATTTCACACACATTCTTACACATGCAAGTGCAACCTGTGTTTATGTCTCACAGTTTTTGCTTTGCTGTTGAAGCACAGCCAGTGTAGATCCTATACTGCTTGCCTGCCTGCTCAGACAGAATCCACTTTGGCTTTTACTGCCTCTTAGTTGGTTCCCACCTCCTTTAAATTTCTTCTAGTTTAGTGCCTGCATACTATTATGCCAGCTATTCTTGTTGTGTTTCTCTGCTTCAGGTTTGACTGCGGTCAGTTCTGCTCCTGCTCTTTTTAAAATGTAGGTCTTTCTGGCCTCAGCTGGTAAAAGTGCATTTAAGACCCTCAGGTCTCTTGCTATATCCATTGAGGCATTTCTTGTGTCCTGGTAATTGGGGGTTTGTTTATAGGCAATAAGGTGGTGGAGATCAGGATATATAAATGGAAAATAAACCAGAATATTACCAGAGGATTCATTTAATTCAGGTTCTGGACCATTTCATGCCACAAACCAATAGAAAGTACATAGCCATATGGCAAAACGTTGCTCATCATTAGCGGATTATTTCTGGATTTTCCGCCTTCGACTCCGAACCACAGATTTTTTGTTCGAAAATTTTTGTAATTGCTGAGGATCTCCGTATTTTCGAAATACGGAGGTCCTCGTAATTAAGAGAATTTTCGTAATTTTGAAAATTTAAAAAAAAAACTAGAAATTCTTGTAAATTCACGGGAATTTCTGCATTTTCTGCAAGACGGAGCAAACCACACGTCCCAAATTATCCAATGGCAGCTAACATGATTATGCCAGCCCCCTGGGTATAAAAGGCTGTTCACAGGCGCCATTTTGTCAGTGTGTTGGAGTGTGTTTAGTGGAGAGACTGACAGTGTAGGAGGGTGGAGAGAGTTTTTTGTGCTTTCTGTGTGTGGATTTCAGTATGGTGGTTAGCACTGTGTACACAACCCCTGTATTCACACACTTGAGACCCAACAGTCCTTTTAAGAATAACTGTTATGTAACGGAGAGGAGGACCCGTCTCTCCATGAGAATGTGGACCGCCCTTACATTCATCAAGATGAGAGGGTGGATCACACATCTTAGTAAGCACCCCTATTGCTGATGCTGATGCCCGTGACTGAAGGCCTCCTGCCCCTGGCCACCCGTACTGCACTTCGCCTCATTTTCCACCTAAAGGCAAATGGCAAATTTTTCTTATTGGCAACAAAATGCTCTGCAACAACAACTACTTTGTGGCTAATTTCTAGATTGGGTCGATCCTACTTGGCCTGAGAGCAGTACTTGGTTTCTTCCTTCTCTCTCCACGAGGCACCTTTGTGGTGTCACCACTCTGACCATCTCATACAGCCGCAACAGCTACTTTGGCTAATGTTTTCGCTCGGGTCAATCCTGCTGGCACTAGAGCAGTACTCCATCTTACAAAGGTGGGCCTGCTGTAACTCAATGGTGTGGTTCCTACAAAGCCTTAACCCGTTCACCCCGCTTTCCCTTGCACGAAGCATACTCTGAGGAGAGAGAAGCAATAGGGTGAGGGGTATGTCCAGTGGGGCCAAGCCTGCCTGATCTTCAACAATGGTGGCAAACTGCAGTGGGCCTGCTGTAACTTAATGGTGCTGTTCCTACGAAGCCTTACACCTCTCACCCCACTTTCCCTTGCACGAAGCATACTCTGAGGAGAGAAGCCAATGGGGTGAGGGGTATGTCCAGTGGGCAAGCCTGCCTGGCCCCACCAACAATGGTGGAAACCGCAGGGACATTATGTTAACCCAGTACCCCCATCGCCTTCTTTCCTTCTTGTGTGCAAACTACTATATAGGGGAATGTGGCCAATGTGGTGGTGTTTATGGCATTAATGGTAAGGTATATACAATAATATATTTTTGTCAGAAGTGAATTAAAATATTTTACTACTTATTACAAAACAGTAATATAATAAAAGTATACTTTGCCTCCATCGTTGCCGCATGGCTGAACATAAGAGGGCTCTGCCTCTTAGATCAGACCACGCCTCTGGAGGGTAGAGACAGTGGTCTGGTAGCCGAAGCGGCGCAGGAGGCGGCGCTGGAGCCCCTCCATAATCCTGCGCTTTCGGCGCCGCACATGATAGGTGCCAGGGGGGAAACATCGTACCCCCTGGCAGTAGGTACTGTGTGGCATACATCTGCCTTACAGAACTCGCATTGGTGCAGGCAGAAGGGTTCCGGTTCCTCGTTTTTACAAAATCCTCGGTTTACGGAAATCCTCGTTTTTACGGAAATCCCGTTTTAAGGGAACTCTCGTATTTTCGAAAATACCCGTTTTTTAAATTCACGCTAGCGGACTGTAATTTTTAGGTATTGTAGGCATTGATACGTTCTAATAGGTCATTACCCAGGTCTGAGTGATTAAGTGTACGGTACCAAGGCTATTTAGACCCAATTTAAATTAAATAAAATGAAGGAAAACAAAAGAATAAGAATACACATTTAATTTAACAACTGTTTATGTTTAAATTAGTAGTGTATGCTTCATAGATTAATTTCTAATTCATTGCACAAAAGCCTGCAAGAAGAAGCCTTGTTAGCAAGCTACTTACGGATGATCGCGTAAAAGTAGTTAAAAAGTGAATGCCAGTTTAGCAAGGAGTTTGCTATTAATAACAGGGGCATCTGTAGCTGGCACCTTAGGCTTGACTGAATTTCAAATAGGCAGGTGAATATATTTTATTGTACATGCATTAAATAAGAAAAGCTGTATTATTAATAGTAAAGATTTCAGTCAAAGGTAAATGCTGTATTAGAAGAAGAAGACTTGTACATCTTTTGATTTTTTTTATTGATGATTACATACACATATGAAACTTTATAGCAGACAATCCAGCTCCACATTGTTTGTAAATCCCATATCCAGACTAATTACTGAGGAGAATCAGTTTCCCAGAATGCAGTATCCCAGAATGCAGTGCCTTTCAAAGGAAATATTTTTTTTTGAAAGTTTTTTATTTCCGTCATTATTTTTGGTCTAAGGCTGGGTACACAACTGAAGATTCTTCATCCTGACGACGACCATTGGCACTTCAGCCAGAACGAAGGACTGTAAGAAGGGACAAAGGTTTGCTGCAACCCGAGCATGCGTCTAGCAGACTGCACCATCGCCTATGATTTTCGGACAGCCCAGGGAAGCATCCAATATTTGGCCTGAACGACCCATACATTGAAAGGTTGGTCAGTTGGGACAAATTATTGGATGATGTGTACACAGCTTAACCTTTTGGTAGCCAATCAATTTGTTACTATGAGTTTTAGTCCAGAGCATTTTGCATGCAAGTCAGGGCCATTTTTAGCCATAATGACTTACCCCAACTGCTATGAACACAGTGAGGGCCTGGAGGGTGACAACACAGCCACTTCTTTAATGACAGGGATCATAGCAAAACCAACAAAAAATTGAAAGAGATGTTCAAATCATTTTGGGGGTGCTCCCATATTGTATCAGCTGGAAGTTTAGAGGCTTTTGTCAATTGCCCAAGGGCTCTATTTATAAACCTACGGTATCAGAAAGGTCCAATACCGTGGGTTTATTATAAAGTTATGGGGTGTGTAAAAACATGTATGGGTTCAGTCGTAAATTTACTGTTCTGGTATTGTATGGGGATACACTGGTATTTTATGACACGGTGTACATAAAGACCATGGGCACAAATGTACGACTGTGGCCTTAAAATAGCAATAATGGGCCTTACTTAATTAACACACTGAGTACAAATATGCTGTGCACAACAAAGACGGTTTATTGCAATTGCTTTCACAGAATAAAGGTTCTTAATAAAATTTTATGACAGCAGAAAAAGGTTTGGTTTTAGTTATAGCTGTTTATATATTGTGTGTAGCATTATCATTCATTTCCAATTGCTAATACAATAGATATTATTGGTTACATTAAAATAAACTGTAATATACACATAACTTAGATATATGCTTGTGAAGGTTCTCATTCATCCAGGTCATGGTATATCTGTTGTATTCAATTAGATCAACTGGACTTGAAATGTAGTTCTTGAAGACGTTTCGCTAGTCATCCGACGGCTTTCTCAATTCAGAATGACTTGTACAAGAATCTTTGGCAATTAGTACCCTGAAATCCCAAAGCATACACAGCCAGGTGTTTAAGGGCGTGATGGGATAAAGGCAATACCTTTGAAGATTGTAATGTAACATATTGCGAAGGAACGTGACTGGTTCAAGAGAGGTGTTAAGGAGGCCATTTATGTGGAAATAAAGAAACCAAGCCAAATAAAGTGTGGGGTCGACACCAACATGTTCTGCATGTACAATGCGGTTTTTACACCTACTCTGGGCGTCATAACACTCCTTAGCCACTATCCAATCACACCCTTAACACCTGGCTGTGATATGCTAATTGGGATTTTCCAGGGTACATAATTGCCACAGATTCTTGTACAAGTCATTCTGAATTGAGAAAGCCAGTCGGATGACTAGCGAAACGTCTTCAAGAACTACATTTCAAGTCCAGTTGATCTAATTGAATACAACAGATATAACTTAGATACTTTTACTTTTATTTCCCATGATTAGCCGTCCCATCCTACCTCCCCAAGAGTTTCATTATTTTGTCTAATGGGAACGATTATTTATTAATCATGAATCATGAATCATCATCAACTTTAAATTACTAAAGAGTTGTTGCCATTGGGGATCATTGTGACAAGGGAAAGAATGGTGTTTCTTATGCCTCCTGGTGGATTTCTGCTGCAAGTTCATGACAGGCAAAAAGTTTATCTTAATCCCTTAAGCTAATTTGGTGTGACATTGTAATCCAAATGAGCCAAGCTAGCTCATCTTGGCTCAGATTTCTTTTTTTTCTCACCCATCTGTAATATCGCCTGTTTAAGGGCAAATGCTTCTGATGTAATATCGAGATAGCACATGTTTTAAAATAATTTAATAGTTTAAACAGTTTAAACGTTTTTGGAAATTCAATACACCTTAAGTTAAGTTTTGTGCATTGGTAGCATGAAACTTAACATGTTTTAAACAGGACCATAAAAGACATGCTCCTTACCTGAGTGGGATCTCGAATAGTTAAGGAGCACATCTTGATGCATTTAAATCTCCCCTTCTATTTTAAAATCTTAAACCATGATCAGAATTAAATATTGTCCTAAATCAAAACAGCAACATTTTAACATTACAATATATCTTTAAAATGTAAAATGTGTAATTACAATTTAGTTTATATAGTTGATTGCTATTTAAGATTGCAGGTTTCCACTTTTAAATTCCTCCTGCTGAGTCAGGCTAAAATTGATTATTACCTTTATACACTAGTTTCATTCAGACTTTTACTGCACTTTTTCAACTGGAAAATATGTCTTCATAAAAATCCAAATTTACATTTATTTTTTTCTAGTTTTCAGCTGGATCCAAAAATCAATAAATTCATCAAAACTATGAATAAAATATCAAGTAGTATCAAGAAAAAATGTAGTGTATAACATTTGTTGACTTTCAAATCATAAAATAATAGAGAACTTTGCACAACATTTCTATATCCAGTAAGAGCCCCATAGGACAATGTAAAACAAAAGAGTTTTGTTAACTATGATTAAACATATATTGCCAATATTAAAAAAAAAGTCTAAATAGCTTTGAACTAGAACAAACTATCAAGGGAAATATATGAACAAACTATATATCTTCATCTAGTACCACTCTTTAACATTTCTCATTAAGATGCCTATGTAAGAATCACTTAAACACCTCCCGTGAGATATTTTGCACAACCGCAGAAATTAAAAAATGAATATTAGATGATCCTATTGAGATATTCCAGGGATACAGTTGTGTTAGTAAAGATAATAAATTGGAAATATATATTTCATCTGTCTGTACAAAATTGAAGTCTCTGCAGGATGCATTATACAATTCTACATGCACAAACTGTATCCTATGCACTCCGGAGAGACAAGAAAAGGTCTAAACTACAAAGAGTTTAAAGCATAGGGTGGAACAATCGTACAAGGTTTATGTAATAAACCAATGTTTCTTAGAACGTCTTAAAAAAGGAGGCTTAAATGAACCTGTGTTGTAAGTAAAGTAGGTCTTATATTCATAGAGAGAAATTGTAAGGAATAGTTGTTTGATGTTAAAAAACATTCACTCTTATATAAAATTAATTCATGTATTCAACACCTCAGGGAGCTTGGGACTATTGCACACATATATAAATGATTGACCTCTGTGACATAAATAGTTATTTTCTGCACTATACACAAACCATCAATTAATTCCTTTCATTAAAAAAGTAGGTTTTTTGTACCACTAACCACATGTGTATGAATGAACCAACCCTTTGCTATTTGTAGTGACTGGTTATTCTCAATATAATATGAATTAATCAGTTCACCAATCTGTATAGACATAAGAAGCAAACTTTGTACCAGGTCTTGATGCTCTCTCTTAGGAACTGTATCTGCTTTAGACAGTCCATTTTTGCAATGCTATACTTTAAGGGCAACTATACTGTAAAAATGGCTGCCGGTCCCGCCCCTCTGCTTGCATTTCCTAGCAAGCAGAGGGCCGGGAGCGCAGCGCAGGAAAGAGGAGAGGTAAGTAGAGTTTGGGGGGCTTTCTAAAAATAAAATTAATGCGGTTGGGGCTGGGAGCCCAGGGGGGATCACATATTAAAATTTTGAATTTAGGGTGGACATACCCTTTAAGTTACCATTGATATTTTAGTTGTATTACATTTGAACTTTTGGAACTATTTGACTCCCATTGACTTTAATGGGTTCGTTTTCGAACTTTTGAACTTTCCATATAGTTCGAAAGTTCGAAAACGGACCAAACTTTCGTAAGTTCGGCCATCTCTAATATACTGTGGAATTAGTTGCTAAAGACACCAGCGCGAAGAAGGGGTTAAATTAACACTAACCAATATTGAATAGCGCAGCAGTTCTGGGTAAATGAGCCCCAGTGTGTTTTGTGTAATGGGACTCAATGGCCTTATTTGCAGATAAGCCCACTCTTGCCAAGAGATCAACATTTTTCTAGCGGACTGTAAATCCGGTTCCAAATACGTACAAATGTTTTAATGCTTTTTAAGGGTTTTGAAGTTGGTAGCCTAAGATTTGTGATTCATGGATTTATATTCAAGTTTGCAAGTATGTTAAATATTTACAAAAAATAAAATATCACGAATAATTACAAGAAAATGGGATGCAAGAGTTTTCTGCTTATTATTAAATAACAAAGCAAATTCATTCTTTCAATGCATATTTAACAGCTGGCAAACATTGTATTTTATTTACTGGATTCATTGTATTTTTATCTGTCTGCCATAAATTAACTGAAACCTGGCAACTGGCTTGTATTAACAATATCAGATGACAGCATGGCATTGAATGGATTCTCATTTGCCACTCACACTTCATGCTTGTCTGTTTGAATCAGTCAATCTTTGGTGATTTTGCTGAGATTATCATTGGGTGATGGTCTAAACTGTCACATTTTGCATTTTAATTGCTTTTCTCCTCTTTATAGTGTTTGAGTTATTTTTACATAACATATTCATTCCCCCCCCCCCCTCCAAATTATAGACCAATATTCATGCCTGTTATGAACTACCATCTTCTCTGCATGCTGCCTATTTGTGAAAACGATCAGAGGAGACAGCAATTTTTGTAGGAAGGTTTCCACATGTTAAGCAAGCATTAGTAAGAATTAACTGTAAAAACAAAACATTTACAGTATATTAATCAAATTCAATACAATGTGCTATTTTGTAAGCTTTGTATCACAATCCTTAAGCATCATTGTCTGGAAAGACATTACAAAAAAAAATAAGCTAAAGCTGGGTAAACACGTTTGGCTCTTCCAACCGGTCAGCCAGGATGAATGACAGTCGGATGCAACAAAAGTGGGGTCATTGCACAGTTTTCTGTAATTGATCATGCAATCCATAGAGGGTCACGCAATCGGCTGTGGTTTTCTAAAGAGTCCAATCATTTGTTTGTCTGATTCAGACAAACAAATGGTCAGATGATGGTCAAGTCCTGCCATTGAAACCATCCAATATTTTGGCCAAAATGACCAACACACTGTCGGTTGGTCAGACCAAATTATTGGATGGTGTGTACCCAGCTTTAGCATAACTGTTAAAAGGATCATTGGCCCTAATCTTCCTTCACTACTGGATCTAGATTAAATTGGGTGCCAAAGAAAGATAGCAACAGTTGCCTACAATAATTTCCCTTAGAAAGACCCATTTGTCTTATTATTATTATTGTGGATTTATATAGCGCCAACATATTCCATTACGATTTACAATTACATGTATGCATTCACATCAGGCCCTGTCCAAAGAGTTTAGAATCGAAGCACATTTATTTGACACATACAACCTATCAGTCTTAATGATTGTGGGGGGAAACAATCTGGGAGTGCCCAGAGGAAACCTATGCAAGCACGGGGAGAACATACAAACTCAGATGTATCCAAGGGTGAAATCACTTCAGCGCTGCAAGGCATCAGAGCTAACCACTGAGCCACCGTGATTATTCTTAGACTCACATAATAAAAACAACAGGTTTATTAACATATACAGGGCACCAGCTTCTTTAGATTAAAAAACATTTTAATTTAGATTATAAAGCAGAATGCAGAGAGCTAAAATATTAAACATAACTGAACAATATTAACACAATTACACACAACGATTGGCAACAACAAATCCTCATCTTCTACACCAACTAGTGGAATCGTTGGCTGTTGGTGTGCAGTTTTTTTTTACACTTTACTGGACCTCTAAAACATTTTAAGAAAGAAAGTAAACTGGTGATTCAATTAAATGGTGTTTCCCACTGAACATAGAATGGGCAGCTAAAAAGCTTAGAGAGAGGGAGGGCAAAAAGCCCTCCACAGAGCATAAAAATGGAGAAACACCTTCTTAAAACAGAAGGCATCTTGCAGTCTCACACTATGAATATGTGTAGCATTGCCCACAAAATCTAAGAAACAAGAAGTCATTTCTTACTCCCAGGTTCACCAGAGTAAAGGGCGGAGATATGCAAAATACTCCATTATTTCTCCATAGCTGGAGCCGCCCTGAAGGTTCCGTGCTCTTGAGAATTGACTTTGTGTTTACCTCCCGCACAGTGAAGCAAGGCACGCACTCCATGGTCCCCTGCTTCTGACTGGTATTACTAACACGCTTGACCCCATAGGTGTTGCAAGGACAGAGGCCCCTTTGTCGCTGGAGGAGCTAAACTCTGCTGTCAAATCATTTAGAACTGGCAGGACACCGGGAGCTCTATGTAGCGCTGTGGGATCTCATTGGGCCCGATTTGCTGGAACTTTTCGAGGAGATAGCAGATGAAGACGGAATGCCCCAGTCATTGAGTTAAGGACTGATAAGCGGAAGGGGGAGAGATCGGAGATCGGCCAATAGGAGCAGAAAGCCCTCCACCGAGCATAAAAATGGAGAAACACCTTCTTAAAACATAAGGCATCTTGCAGTATCCTGCTATATGAATAGCATTGCCCACAAATTCTAAGAAACAAGAAGTAATTTCTTACTCCCAGGTTCACCAGAGTAAAGGGCGTAGATATGCAAAATACTGCTTTATGTCCCTTTATGCATGTGTCCAGAACCGCTAGCTTAATAGCATAAGCCCTCCACTGAGCATAAACATGGAAACACCTTCTGCAAACAGAAGGCATCTTGCAGTCTCATACTATATGAGACCAGGTTAAAGCGGTGAGGCCAGAATCCCTGTTTTCCCGATTTGTGGGCAATTGCCCTATCCAAGTCGAGGAACAGCAGGTGACTGTTTCAATGCGAAACCCCGATACACCGGGCAAGGACATTGCCACCTTTCTGGGAAGGTTCTGCAATGTCGTCAAGGACCCGGTCCAGATCCTCGACTGCAACAGATTCTGGAACTGCAAGTGGGCAGTCATTGATGGATCAACGCAAGACAGCCTTGGTTCTTCTCCCTGGGCAGCTCCACAGGAATTCTTCACTACCACAACCAACCGCAGATTTGTCATAAATGTGGCAGGTTAGGGCATGTGGGGAAGAACTGCAACGAGCTGGCCTGCAGGACAGTAGGGTATGAGGCTAAAGATTGCCCCAAGTAGACGGTCTGCAACCTCTGTCGTCTATCAGTTTATATCTACAAAACTTGTCCCTCCAGAACTCGAACCTACAAAGCTGCTGTAGGGAGTGGACCAACTACCAATGTGCCTGCTCCCAAGCCACCTGTAAGGGAAAAAGTACAGAAGCACAAGAAAAAAGGTAAGTCCTCTGCCTTAGTGCTACCTCCCCTCCCCCTCCCGCAACCTATCCCAGAGCCAGCACTCCCCAGTCTCTACCCCTTCCCCCCTCCACTGCAGTAGCCCTAACCCCTCCAGCAGCTACTGCAGTTTTCTCCCTGGAGGATTTTCCCCCTCTTGTCCCCACAGGTACCAAGCAAAGGAAGAGAAAGGTAACAGCCACAGAAATCCCAACTCTGACAACTCCAAGAAACTGGCTGTGGATCCAGAGGAGGAATAGAAGCAAGGAGAGGAAGCCATGGAGAAGATGGTACAGGAACTGGTTGAAGAACCAGAGGAAGTACCTCTTCCCACAGACCCAGTGGAAACCATCATTCTGGGGGTAGATGATGACACTTTCCTGGCTCAAGTCATGGAAGAACTGGAAGCAAAAGCCAAGGAACCACCAATCCAGACAGGAGATCCTCCCGACGGAAGTGGTAATGTATAATTGTAGCCAAGACTTTCTTTTATACCCTAACTAATGGTGTCCTTTTCTATATTCAGCATTAATGTACAGAGGCAGTGCATAATAATGTTTCTTTCTTCACAACAATGGGATATATTTACAGTATGTTGCAGGAATGTGCTTTACCTTTTTCTCCATCCTATAGGTACCTCTGTCAGCAGTGGACCCACGGCCCCTCCAACTTGTCAGGTGGGGGCAGCTGTAGGTCTGCAGGGGTAGCCGTTCTTCTCAGAGGTGGCCTCTTCACACTTGATTCTGTCCAGGAGTTGGTCTGTAGCAGACTTCTAGTCATAGTTGGCTCCTGGGCAGACAAGCCTGTATGGCTAATCAATGTGCACACCCCCCTGGGAACAACGAGTGACTGGAACTTTTCCAGACCTTGCAGTCTCAGTTAGCAACCACCAGGGCAGTGGTGATGGGCGGTGATTTCAACTGTCCGATATAGGAGAATGCACACAATGCCAGCAGAATGGAGCAGAATGGTAACCTAAGCTTCCTTAAAGGATGCAATCGGATCAATTGGGAACGGCTCCGTTAGTTATAGCTGGAGCCGCCCTGAAGGTTCCGTGCTCTTGAGAATTGACTTTGTGTTTACCTCCCGCACAGTGAAGCAAGGCACGCACTCCATGGTCCCCTGCTTCTGACTGGTATTACTAACACACTTGACCCCATAGGTGTTGCAAGGACAGAGGCCCCTTTGTCGCTGGAGGAGCTAAACTCTGCTGTCAAATCGTTTAGAATTGGCAGGACACCGGGAGCTCTATGTAGCGCTGTGGGATCTCATTGGGCCCTATTTGCTGGAACTTTTCGAGGAGATAGCAGATGAAGACGGAATGCCCCAGTCATTGAGTTAAGGACTGATAAGCGGAAGGGGGAGAGATCGGACCTTAAAAGCTGGCGTCCAATCTCTCTCCTGAATGTGGACTACAAGATCCTCGCCAAGGTACTTGCCAACCGGCTAAAGGTTGTCATTGGAAAGATCATCCATCTGGACCAAACCTGCGGCATCCCCGGGTGCAGGGACACGGTCCATTACACCCGGGACCGCCGCATCCACGTAGCCCTTGTCAGTCTTGAACAGGAGAAGGCGTTTGTCTCCCATGTGTTTATGAGTAGGGCCCTGTGTAGACTTGGTTTAGGTGATAAATTTTGTTCTTATGTTAGCCAGATGTATCGTGATATTGTCAGTCCTGTGTTAATGAATGGCTGGAAAAATGACCCCTTTCCAATCTTGTCTGGAGTCAGATAAGGCTGCCCTCTCTCACCACTTCTTTTTGTCTGTTGTATAGAGCTCTTCGCAGAAAGCATTAGGCGAAACCAGAGGATCAGAGGGATCACTGCACCAGGCCCAGACCGTCTAGAGGCAAAGTGTTTGCTGTAAATGGATGATGTCACCATCTTCTGCGCAGATGCCCAGTTGATGACAGCACTTGTTCAGACCTGTGAGGACTTTGACAGAGCCTCAGGGGCAAAGGTCAACTGCGGGAAGTCAGAGGCTCTACTCTTCAGGGAATGGCACTTGTTGTCCACTGCTTCAATGCCCTTCACCGTGAAACATGACTTCATCAAAATCCTTGGGGTCTGGTTTGGTGGAGAGGGAGCGGCCCTGAAGTCCTCGGATGAAAGACTGTCCAAGATGAACCATAAACTCAGACTATGGAGCCTCAGAGACCTTTCCATCGAAGGTAAAACACTAGTATTGTGGAATGAGATACTTCCTGTTCTGCAGTATATGGCCCAGGCCTGGCCCCCACTTGTAGCAGTGGCCAGAGCCATCACTAGGGCGGTGTTTTACTTTATCTGGAGCTCCAAGATGGACAGAGTAAAGTGGTCAGTGATTTACAGGGACCACAGCAGGGGAAGAAAGGGAATCCCTGAAGAAAGGGAATCCCTGACATCCCCACCATGCTACGGATTTTTTTTGTATATAACTGCATCCGCTTAACAATTACAAGTTTTGCCAACAGCTCCATGGGAAACTCCATGTCACGCTTTTTCCTCCTCCCTCTTTGGAGGGATCTTGGATAGGACAAGTGGGACAGCTCCATTCCTTACAACTGGGAAACACCTTGGTTTTACCTGGATGTTACAAAATTTGTGAAGGAACACCAACTGGAAGGAGTTAAAACGGATCTATGGAAGACAAGGATTACCTACAAGCTCATCAGAGCTAAAGACATAATGGAGTCTATTCCAGCGCTCCCTGCTGCTACAGCTAAGATTGTTTGGGACAATATTGCCAGCAGCAGGCTCACCAACTAGCAGAAAGACCTGGCGTGGATATCTGTTCAGGGAGGATTACCTCTCATGACTTTCATGCATGCCCGCAACCTGTGCCACTACAGACATTGTCCATTCTGCATCGTCCAGGCGGAGACTGCATTGCATCTCTTCTGGGCTTGCCCTGTGGCACAGGCTTTGTTGGATGCCTTGGAAAATGAACTCAGAGACAATGTGCCCAGGAACAGCCTTTCTTACCATTCTGTACTTTATGGACTATTTCCTGGAGCTCACGGAGACCAGGCGATCCAGGATGCCTGGTGCCTTATAAACTGTTTTAAGGAAGCTATCTGGATAGCCAGGAATAGCCTGGTACTGAGAAGGGAGAGGATGTCCATTCTGGACTGCCGCAAGATAATCCATTATGGATAGAGCGGAGGAAGAAGATGGCGATTAATTGTTTTCTACCTCCCCCCTCCTTTCCCTTTGTGTCTGTTTTTAAATAAAGCTTTGGGCAAATCTTTCCCCCTCCCGTACACCTCATCTCCTTCCCCATCACACTGTTGCTTTATTTAATTATGTTACAACATCATAATGTGTTGATTGTGTAATGCTGCCCCCCGCCCTAACTCCCCCCTGATGTTTCAACTCTTGTTGTTTTGTTATGTAATGTACCCCCAGCCCCGGCCCAGCCCACACCTCCCCCAGCATTACCCCAGTTTGTACTGTTATATTTAGAACGTTAAGTCATGAATGAGTAGTACAGGACCTATTGTATTTGTTGTATAAACATAAAAGGTTGTGCACCACATGAGTGCTTGTATATTGTTACCAGTCTGTGCTGTGATACAGTACACGGTATTAATGTTCTATATATTTTTTTATGACAATAAAGAATATTTTAAATTAAAAAAAAAAAACGAAACATGTCTGCAGGTCAGATGATTGACACTATATATTAGGCTATATTGCATGTTATTAAGCCAGTGGTTCAGGACACATGCATAAGCTAAGGGACATAAAGGAATATTTTGCATATCTCCACCCTTTACTCTGGGGAACCTGGTAGTAAGAAATGACTTCTTGTTTCTTAGAATTTGTGGGCAATGCTATTCATATAGTATGAGACTGCAAGATGCCTTCTGTTTTAAGAAGGTGTTTCTCCACTGAACATATTGATCCGGCAAATCCAGAATATCTTATGGTTAAAATTGTAAAAACTATGCAAAATAAATTTCACACATAATATAGCCCAAATAATTTTTTTTTTAAATGGCCCAAAATACAGTGAAGGATACAGTTTGTTACCATTTTGTTACCATTTTTCTTATTTCACTGAATCCGTTGAATCCGTGGAACTAAAATAAGGCATCCTAAATTAAAGGGTAACTGTGATCTCCATATAAGTGTCACCTATACCTTTTAAACAAGCCCAATATGATCTAGCTTCTCTGGATATTAGATTATAGGCTTGTAAGGTTACACTTCCTTGTCTGTGGCAGTCACATTAGGTGCCCTTTCCCCTAAAAAATTTATATTTTCTAAAGATAGTTACAGACCTGCAACCATTCTCTGCCCTTTCCTCTACATTAGGGAAAGAGGGGGGGAAGTGGCCATGCTCCAACCTTAAATTTTGGGGCAGACAAGTGGTGCTAGTGATGTCAAAGTTCACAGTACTAGCAAGCACCCTTTAAAGTGCTGTAACTTTGGATAGACTGCAGCTAGAATCGTAATCATGGAGTCACTTTAATGGAGACAAACATTTATATGCTGATTTGGGCATATCTACCATTGCAGTAGAAATGTGTATTTTTCAGCTATGATGGTTTACTTTATTTTATGTAATATAATTGTACTCACTCAATGATATTTAGCATATTTCACTCGAGTCGAATCAAACCAATATGGTGAATTCCTATATCTCTGCAATTTACAAAAAAAAATATAACCTTTTAGGTGATACTGACATTTTTGGGGGTTTTGTAGACTATAATAGAAATGAAATGTAATGTGTCCAATTTTATAAGACTGGTATAGAAAATCTTATTTTTATAAAGCTAAATAGATGTATTTTATGTTGTAAAATGGAAAAATGAAACAGTTTGTTCAGCAAAGGTTGCCTGTATTATATGTATTTTAAAACTGGCATTTTCCATTGTAAAAGAAGCAGAGATTGGTTCATTTTAGATATAAAGAAAATTTAGTTGAAAATACAAGTTTATTTTATTACATACATTATATATATATATATATATATATATATATATATATATATATATATAATAATAGATAATGCCGCACTCCCTTTATTAGAGATCCAGGTGCTGGTGTTCAGCGGGATCATAGCCAAGCAGTCCCTAATGTATATAAATCATATAATACACCGCACTCAAGTAAGTCCATGCAGTAATCTTTTATTATGAGCCTCGCTGTATAGCCGGGCGACGTTTCGGGAACCACATGTCCCCTTTCTCAAGCCCACAGCGTGACGGCCATATCATAATACCAAACAGTTTATAACACACATCAATGGTACTTCCTATATGCTCCTCCCAATTATATCCGCCCACTCATTTAACCAATCACATAAGGAGTAATAGAATTAGTATTAAGGTAAGCATACACAATCCCACTCAGGTATGAGAAGGAGGCAAAGGAAGATATCAAGGCACCACCCATAGATCCCTAAAAGACATAAGTCACACAGAAAAAAGGGGGATTTCAAAAATAAATAAATACAATAACAATTGTACAAGTACATAGTATCATAAATAAACATGTAAATCATAATCATGATTCAGTCCTATGGGATGGAGGGTACCCAATCTATGCACCCACCACACCTCTCTTCTCTTAAGTAACAGCTCCCTGTCACCTCCACGTTTGGGTCTAGGGACAGACTCAAGAATTAAGAATCTCAAATCAGACTCATCATGATGTGCTTCCTGATAGTGAATCGGTACAGGTAATTTGGTGTTTTTGAGTTTAATACTAAATTTATGTTGTGATATACGATTTTTTTACCGGTTGTATAGTCTCTCCCATGTAGATTTTATTACATGGGCATAGAAGGGCATACACCGCAAATTTCGTGTCACAAGTAAAGTGGCCTCTTAGGTGAAATATCTGATTAGTATTGGGGTGTGTAAATACCTTAGTTTTTATGATATGTTTGCATTGTTTGCATCTCCTGCAGGGAAACATCCCACTGGCTAGCCCACCCTTTGTTTTTTGGGTATAGCCAAATCAGATGCCACAAAATGATTGGCCAATGTTTTGCCTTTTTTATATGAAATTTGTGGGGGGGAAGCAAACTCCTGTACTGATGGAAAACTTTCTTTTAATAAATTCCAATGTTTGTATATACACTTATTGATTAAGGAATTGTATAGAGAGTATTGAGTAACAAATGGATCCGTTCAACATTTTTATTGCTAGATCTAGTATGCCCTCTGGAAGATTTAATCTATGTAGAAAGATGTCCTATGTAGAAAGATGCAAGATGCGCACTACATAGGACTTAAAAATTAACTTTTTCACATATTTTAAAAATGCTCTAGCTACGCCACCACGTGACCATCGTCATGCTAAGCGTCACACATATGTAACTTCCCTTACATAAAAGCATCCCTTCCAGAAACTCCCCCCCAGCCCTGGTTATCAGAATGATAAGAACAAAATCATCCTATTATGCACACCAAGCTAGACAAAACAATACTTATATAAAACACTATTACATCAACATAGCTTGACTACCTAAGTGTCAGCCCTGATGTCTCTCCTACTGAATCCAACACAAATTCTCTACCAAAACTATTACTAATCTTGATCCTCCCGGAGATCTATATCTGTAAGTACTAACCACTTATTTAAAGGAAACATGTGAGGACCAGTCAGGGGCACTTCTAGGGTTTTGGCTGCCTGAGCCATACTTTTGAATGCTGCCTTTGATCCACCGCAGCATTAAAGTGGGTGTGGCTTTGTTGGTGGGCATGTTTTTTTTTTCAATGGGTGTGGCTACATTTTTAAGATTTTGAGCTTCCTATCACATATTTCAACAGTTCCTCAGTCAATTAGCAATAATCTCAATTCCTATAAACAGATATTACATCCCTTTCTCAAACAGCTTGTGTTGCCACTTGTGTTGCCTGTGCTATACATGTTGGTACAACTGTTATAAATACATAGAAATGCCATACTTTCTGTAGCCAAACAATTTGTAAGCCTGCCACCACATCAAGGCTATCACATAGACTCTTTCAGCATGGCCCTAACTACTAGCCGAAATGCATAGATGTTTTACAACCTCAATATTGAATTACCGAGAGCCAAGTGGGTAACATGGCCAAAAAAATGCTTGTAGATTCCCCCAGTCAAAGGTTTAGGCTGCAGCTGCTGCACACACCCCATTTATAGGTTTAGGCTCCAAATCCCCCAGGGCCCAGTCAGGTTTTTAGGCTCCATACTTGCAGGTATAGGTTTAGGCTTCTGTGATAACTTTCTGCCCTGACACCCAACAACCCCCCCCCCCCCCACACCCCAAAGAAAACAGTAGCTTGGACAGTCAGTAACTTTCCCATCAAAGAAATCAGTAACTTTCCCAATCCCATCAAAAAAATCAGTAACTTGGACAGTTACTAACAGCAAAAGTAGTGACACTGACACGTGCACCACAGACAGACAATAGTGAGTCTTCACAGGATCACAGCCTGACTCCTCCATGGCTCGGCTCCTGTTCTCAGACAGAAGTCAATCCACTGCTCCACAATCTGGCTGCTGGCCGCTCTCTCCACTGTCTTGCCTGAGTTACCAAGTGACTTTGCCGCATCAGCCACCGTTGCCACACAGCAGAGTCAGGAGCCACGAGAACTTGAAGGAAGGTGTGTCCTACTTAAAAGTAAACAGGGCTTCTTGCGCCGGTCATGCACATGAGGCGCTGACACGCTTAACCTATTTCTAATGGCCGCAGAAGCCACCAGCGGGCAGTTAAAGGTACATTTTTTTCTTCATAATGTGCCGCTTTTGCCAGGGTGCCGTCTGAGTCACATAACTCAGTGAGCCTCATTATAGATGCGGCCCTGATAACTATATATAAATACATAATTAAATACCGTACCTTTTAAAATTAATCCAAGAATATGTTTAAAAATAAAACTATGCAAGCAAGACAATTATCTAGATACAGTTAAATTACAAATTGGCCCTTGTTGCCAACCATATTGTAACATTTATATATATTTGATATATATAATACAAATAAAACGTGCTTGTGTGCATTGACACCCCAGGCTAATTGTATTGTGTTTCTGCTTAAAGGCAACAATAAGTATAGTAGAAAAAATGAAATGAACTGCAGAGATGGGTGACCTTGAAAATCAGTGCCTAAGGCATCTTGCTGTGGTAACTGATATCATTAACTATGACTATGATGCCTGAGTTTTTGGTTTATTTAGACTTTGAAGGAATGTTTCACAGGGGGCACCTTATCTAGGTCAATCTTTCATGCACTCATTATGATGGCCTACGTGTTTGATTATACGAGAACAAGAAAAATCTACCTTGAGGCATATCAAGAACTCCAGCTGGAGGTATTAGAAATCTTGACAGAGTAAAGTAGCGTATTAAAAGCTTTGTCACTAAAGATTTTCCTTAAAGTAAGAATCCAGGTTTACATTTTTACATAGCACGTTTCATCTGAGACATCAACATCATAAAAAAAAGAAAAATACATAAAAAAAAAATAAAAAAACAACAGAATTTCTTTCAGTCTTTGCCTCAATGTAATAAGAATGTTTTATATTTTTTCTTTCAAAAGGACTGGTTTTTGAGAAAGTATATATATATATAAATGGATCTGCTTACTGTAGAGCAATTTATACTACACTGTTCTTATATTTAAGGTATTTAACAAAAAAATGGCCATTTTATTTTTGCATACATCTCATTGTTTTTAAAGGGCATGTCCACCCCTAAAACTATAACCCCCCCACTAATGGCCCCACCATGTAGTGTAATAAAATCCTTACCTCACATCCCAGCTCCATAAGGTTCTCCTGTACTTCCCCCCCCAAAGTCCCAAAAACTGCCCACCAGGAGGATAGCAGAGTACATATAGGACTCCGCCTCCTATCTGGCCTCCGGGAGACGTTTGGCATGCATACTGCAGCCCTTCTCCCTCCCCCTCCCTCTCCCTCCCCCTCCCTCTCCCTCCCATTTTGCGATCCCTCCCCCTACCATAAAAACCCTTGCCCATATAATAGAATATCTTCCCCCAGCCCAAACCTGCAAAAAATAATTTTAAGAAAGTCCACAGAACTCTACTTACCTTCCCTCTCTCCTCCGGCATTCTGAGAAGCCGGCAGCCGCATCCGCGATTGGCTCTCAGCCAATCACAGATGCGGCTGCCGGTCCCGCCCCCTGCTTGCAGTGTCTTGCAAGCAGAAGGCCGGACGTCGGAGGAGAGAGGGAAGGTAAGTAAAGATCTGGGCACTTTCTTAAAACTATTTTATAGCGGTTGGGGCTGGGGCAAGATATTCTATTATATGGAAAAATGTGTTTATAAGGGTGGACATGCCCTTTAACAATTTCATTTTTTCTTATCTGCATTTCCATTTAATTGAAGAATGAGAGGTAAATAAGCTATGTATTTTTAAAGGGTATTTTTAGTCTAAAAAACAATCAAAATTTCAAAAAGTCCACTACTCCAAAACTTTTTTCAGATTTAAATATGATCTGTAGATTCTGAGAAATCATAATTTCAAATCACAGCATTTACAGAAAAAGACCTGTCACTCCAGCTATGTTTCTTATATGCCTTTACCTCCTTTTATTCTATAGATTTCCCCTCAGCCACAGATACCAG
Source organism: Hymenochirus boettgeri (assembly GCA_019447015.1). NCBI lineage: Eukaryota > Metazoa > Chordata > Amphibia > Anura > Pipidae > Hymenochirus > Hymenochirus boettgeri. Next base: position 94,145,640 of record CM033472.1, on the reverse strand, counting down.
TTTAGATCTTAGGGCATTCTTAATTTTTTTGGGTTGGCAAACATGTATTAGTTCATCCTTTTGGCAGGCAAATAGGACTGTCACTTTCCTTAACTAAGATATGCTAGAGGGGCATACAGGGCACCCTTTTTTACAGGTGCTATCAGAGGTTTCTGAGCTCATGGACGTAGTACCTGGCCCTACTATACTACTCATTCATGCAAAGACAATTATTTAGACTACCTCAAAAATTATGACTTAATTGGTTGTAGTAAAGGTAATGTCCACCCAAAATTTTTTTGTTTAATTGTAGAACAGTAAGTAAAGGAGCTATGTGAAAGGAGCTAGCTCATGCAATGTATGCGCATGTGAGAACTTATTCTAGAATATGTTTCAAGGACTGACCTTGAATCAGCATGGATTTATGAGGAACAGGTTGCTTGGCTTTTATGAGGAAGTGAGTAGGAATTTAGCATAGCCGTATATGCAGTATACTTGGATAATGTGAAACATTTTTGGAAATGGCACTGCCACCACAAAATTAGTTTAAAAACTGCGCTAACCTAACTCCATAATACATCGGGTACTGTGGGTTTTACCAGATAGCGACCATTATAGCATCTCCCTGATAATCTTTACAATTTTAAAAAGTTGAACATTTTTAAAACTTGATCCCATTATGTACTCTGTCTACTCTTCTGCCAGTCGTTCTCTACCACAGAAATAACATTGCACCCATCTATAGACATACATTCCATTAAGTATGACTACCAGAGAATGGAGGACAATGGTCTAGAAGACTTCCTTACAATTTTTTTTTGTCTGTTGTAACTTTTTTTCAGAAGCACGCTTTTCCGCACTACACTATTTTAAACCTATTAGCTACGTCTATGTAAATTATGCAGTTATGTTTAATGGGCTAAAAGGATAGAAAGGGCAACTTAATTAATAAAGGGACTGAGGGAGCTTAAATATGAAAACTGATTGAATAAGTTACAATTATGCCCACTAGAGAAAATGTGCTTGTGTGGGGATATGGTCGCGGTGTATAAATACATTCCTGGGCCATACAATATCTGGGACATTGTTCACCAATGGAACATGTAAGAGGACATGTGGTCTTTCCTTAAGACTGGAAGAAAAGAAGTTCAGTCTTCAAGTTCAGAAAGGGTTTTCACTGTAAGAAATGTAAAACTATGGAACTGGCATCCATTGGATGTGGTGATGCAGGTTCATTGGATAGTTTTAAAAAAAGCTGGATAAGTTTCTAAAAATAAAGAATGTTGCATGTTACTGGTATTGATACACAGAGTTGGAGTTGATCCAGGCATAGTTCAGATTGGAGTCAGGAAGGATTTTCTTTTCCCTTCATGCTGTTTGTTTTTTGTTTGTTTTTTTGCCTTCCTCTGGATCAAATGTAAGGCAGGAAACATGGGTATTGATGAGTAGATTGGACTAGATGGAAGAAATCTATGTCTTTATTCAACCTTATATACTATCCTTAAAATTTGATTAATAATACATCTATTTGCTGAATACATTGGTTGGAATTATGGGCAGGTAAGTGACCATATTTTTGTTTTTAAGGTGGACATGCTCTATAATAAAGCTGTGGCATTTACTTCCCCTACAGGTAGCTTCCCGCTTCTTTATTTAGCGATACATACTGTGGTTCAGAGGTGCAGATGTTTTTTCAAATATCCTTTTATATTGCAGCTTTTAAATATTTATAAAAATTCACATTTTCTTGCACTGAAGTGCACTTGTTCTTACTGGCCAGAAAAATGTCCTTTTGTTAGCATCTTTCTTTCCAAAATCTCTATCTGTTCCAAAATCTCAACATCAAATGAATTTAAGCATACATCAGTTAGTAACATTTCATCTCCCATATTATTATTTTTTGCGCATATATTTGCAAATCCCAGCAAGTATAACATAGTTATGCTTGTAATAGAATATCTAGCATGAGTTCTCTTAATAATTATTTAAATATACATATTTATAATAAGCCAGCACTTTTGGGCTATATGTTGTTCTCACTAATTGTCTCTGTGCTGACAGAACATTGTCATATTTGCATCTTTGCAAGTACCTGGAAATACAATACATTTATTTCATTGATGTCTTGGGAAACTAATGTCTTATAACACATTGTCATGCTGTGAGCCTTTGCTTTTTGCAGCTTTGTAATTCCATGTTGTTAATATATTGCTTTAATTGTTTCCTCTATAGAGCATTCATTTTACAGCACAGTATTTCTCAGTCCTAAATATCTTTAATAAACAACAAAGAAAAACAAATATGATTAAATACAAACATATCTGGCACCAGCATGACTTTATATTTGAATGAAAACTCGTACTCATTTTACACTAAGCTGTACTTTGCAGTGATACCTGTCAATGTGCCTTTGCATATTTACTGTTTTTGCTTTAAAGGAATAGGTCACACAAAAAGTGAACTATTCCTTGAAATCAGTGATTGAAACCGGGAGGTAAAGGACCTATTCCTTACCTTCCGTTCTTCAATCACTTCACCAGGATCCAGAATAGAAAGTGAGTATATTTACTTTGCGCACGATCCACCGCGGCTCAGTTGACAAGTGCTGACTGTTTCTTGGTTTAGTTTCACTATAGCACGCAAACATTTTTAAACCATGATCCCATTATGTACTATCTATGGGGCATATTTATAAATGATCACTATTCGCCATCGTAGGACACAAAGCAATGACAAATAGCTCTATTTTCGCCTTATTTATAAAACTGCTCGTTTTCGCCTTTGCAGAAAAGTATCGCTGCAGCGATGTGTGGCGATAGTTTTCACTTTATTCACTGCGTATTACTGGTTTCACTGCAAAAAAGAGAGATTGCTCTCTAGTGTAATTTCAGAGCTATTTTTGTCATTTTTTTTATTTAAAGCTATTTATAAATAGGTGAATTTTCGCCTTTTTGCCCCTTTTCTCCCTTTTGTTGCTTTTTTTGCAGTTTTACCAGAATTTTCGCCAAACATCATTACTTACTGGAATGTTCCATTAACATGACTATTTCTTACACAGCACTATGGTATGTTCCCATATTAATGGAACTGGTTAGATAATTAGCTGCAGTTTGCTGAAAATAAGTAATACTAAGGTCTCGTTCACACTAGAAACTGACAGTAACGCACAGCATGTGTTTCTGTCAGTTTGTATCCATTTTTTGCATACATTTTTTAACAATGTGTATTCCATAGATTTCTATAGAAAATGCATAAAAAAACGGACAGAAATGCTGCATGCAGTGCGTTTTTTAAACAGTCTGGAACAGAACGGATTATAACGCAGCAGGTGTGAACTATATTATGAAATCCTATGGGGTTTTACTGTCTGTCCATTTTTTTAAACGCACTTGCGTTTGAATAATGGATACAAACTGTTGTCGTGTGAACGAGCCCTAAAAAATTAGTCCTATTAATAAAATAGAGAAAATTCGCCTTTTGAGTGTTACACTATCATCCTATTAATGAAATAGAGAAAATTTGTCCTTTGAGTTTTACACTATTTATTATATCTTTGGCTGAAAAAAACACCACATGTGTTAGGCTATTTTTAAATAACAAAGATAGGTGTTCAGTGTGTATTAACCAATTTAATACTACTTTGAAAAACCACCAGGGAGTATTACCTATTTACCATCATATGTGCTGATCTTTTTCAGCATTATTAGTGCTACATTTTGCTAGATAATTTTCGCTTTTGATGAAAATTCGCCTTTTTAATAACTTTGATGAAAGGAAAAGTTGAAAGTTCAAAAAATTGTGGTAAAGGCTGGTGGGAAATAAAAAAAGATTGCCCCTTTATAAATATGTCACAGACCCCCATTTGGCTTTATTGGTAAATAAAGAAAATCGGAACCTTAAAAAAAAAAAAATCTTCAAAAAGCGAAAAGTTAACATTAAAAAACCAAACTTTCTGATCGTATTACAGTTAATACTGGAACATAGTCTAACACCCCCCTGAGTACTACAATGTACTGACACCTTCCATGGACCCATTGGCAAGGCTAAATAAATGGCCACTTAGGCTTTTTCACCACCTCAGACTTGGCGAATTGGAATGGCTGAACTTAAGGCAAAAATACACTTTTCGCCATTTTATAAATATGCTTGAGCAGTTACCGCAGCGATGTATGGCGAAAAGCAAACAGCAAAAAGTAGCGATAATGACCTTTCGAAACTGGTTATCACTGCTTTATAAATGACGAAAAGTCCACATTTGGCAAAAAGTCTGCATTAAAGTAGTCAAAAAGTTTAACAACCCTTTATAAATTTGCCCCTATGTCCCTATGTCTACCTTTCTGCCAGTATTTCTCAACCACAGAAATTACGTTGCACACATCTAACACAAGTATGCTTAAAGGGCTTACACTGTGGAAAATTAATGTTTGTGTGACTTTAAAGTTAAAGGGGAAGCTAATGTGATACACTTTAAAGTGTAAATTTATTTTTTAGGATAAACACCCAGACATAATGTCCTAGCTTATTTGGGCTTTATAAATTGGAAAATGTTAAAACATTGCAGTCTGGAATAATCCAAACAGCAACTACACCACTATTTGGTATATTTCTGTGAACTGAAAATGACACACCCATCCTCATAATATTTACGTTATGAATTTTAAAAGCATAGTCTAAAATTTTAACTCTCAATAATGTTATTAACTTTTTTATTCAAATGGCAATGTCTGTGTGCCAGTTTTGTTTAGAAAGAAATTATGTCTTCATTATGCACATCTTGTAAACAATATTGTGTAACAAGGAATTATTTATTTAACTCTATTTGTTATTAATTATGTGTTCACACCATTAATCAATCCTCAAATTAAACATGTCCTGTTTGAGCTTTTGTGAATCATTAAGGGGTTGCTTCTACGCTATCTTGTGTTGCAATATTAAGAGAAATAAGGTATAGTTAACTAGAGTTATAAGCTTTCTTAATGGCTACGATAGTCATACTGTATGTAAGAGTAAAAACTCTCAATTATCACTAGTGTTTAATTATCAATAGCCGACTAAAGAAGAAAACCTAATTCGAATGTTTAAATGTTCTTCAGTGTGCTACTCATCAGTCATCAGGAGGCAATGCTGATCAATAGTTAATGAAAAAATATATACTGTAATACTACAGTATAACAATACAAATTGTAGTCGTTTTTTGGTAGGAATACAGAAAGGAGTAATATTTAATACACTGCAGTAGTATAATATATACAAAAAGTAGTTTAAACCCTAAACTTATTCATAATAAAATTTATTCTTTCCATGTAAATATGAAATATTTGTTTAAGTGTAATGTATGCATGCATGTATATGTTTGTTTATATAGCGCCCCAGATGCAGCACTGTACAATATTATAATACAAAAAGACGTATAAGGGGGACAGTAAATAAATACATAAATATATAAATGCTAGGAGAAGGGATCCTTCGCACTCCATACCTGCAGCCAATGTCCGTGTGTTACCGTACTATGCAAACATCAAAAGAAAGTCTGAACCGGAACACTCCATAGACTTAAACGAAAATCTTTATTTTACCATAGTAGGTCTGTGTTACCTACACATTTCAGCCAAGTTACTTGCGGCCGAAAACGCATAGGTAACACAGACCTACTTTGGTGAAATAAAGATTTTCTTTTAAGTCCATGGAGTGCTCCGGTTCTGACTTTCTTTAAATATATAAATGAGTATGTGCATCATGAAATATGCAAGTGCTTGAAACATGTAACACGAGGAAAGAGGTCCCTGCCCTATAGATCTTACAATCTAATTTGTTGGGTAACATACAGATACATAGGAAAAGGTAGAAATGCATTGTAATAACTGGTGCAGTGTCAGTAGTCCTATGCTGTGCTGTGCTCAAAGAGATAGGATGAGATGTTAGATTTAAACTTAGGGAATAGAGAAATTCCAGAGGACGGGAGCCACAAGAGAAAAAAGTTTAAGGCGAGAGAAGGCAGTGAGAGTGTATAAGAGATGGTTCTGTGATGAGTAGTAGCATGGGGATGGAAAAGTATAGGATCATCGGCATACAGATGGTAGTTAAAACCAAATGAGCTGATGACATCTCCCAGGGAAATAGTATAGAGGGAGAACAGCAGGAGTTCAAGAAAAGAGCCCTGCGGAACCCCTACTCTAAGCTGAACCGGAGAGGTTGTTAATTATTGGCTTTGGTAGCCTAAAAGTCATTCACAACTTTGCACAGAGCTCTCTTTGTGGAGTGCGCAGGATGAAACCCTGACTGCAAGGGGTCCAGAAGGTTATGAGAAGGAAGATAATTACTGATACAGGAGATAACGTTCCAGTAGCTTAGAGGCTATCGGTAAAAGAGAGTCCTGGTGGTAGTTAACAAGACAATAGGGGTCAAGGGAAGCGTTCTTGATGATGGGTTTCACATGGGCGTATTTAAAGGAGAAAGGGAAAATACCAGATGACAATGAGGCATTAAACATGTGGGTTAGTGTAGGGGAGGCTGCCTGATTACAATGCTTCAGTAGGAAAGAGGGAATGGTATCGAGGGGACATAGTGAGCGGACAGGGCCGAAGCAGCAGGTGAGAGACCCCTGACTGGGTCACAGCAGTAAAAGATTCAAGAGCAGCAGAAGGGGGTGTGAGTAAAAAAATCTGAGAGCTATGCTGAGAACTAGGAATCTGCATAAGGATGGACTCTGTTTTATTTATGAAGTAGTCAGTAAAGTCTTGGGGAGAGTGTTAAGAGAGAAGAGAATCAGTGGGAGAGGGACGGAGAAAGGTGTTAAAGATGGAGAACAAGCAGCGTGGGTTTGATTTGTTATTATTTATAAGTGTCTTATAGAATTTTTGTTTTGCTATCGCAGTGTTCAGATTTTGTAGCATAAACTTGTAATGGAGAAATCAGCCTGCATACGAGAGTTTCGCCACATCGGCTCAGCAGCACATGTGCACCTACTTATTACACGGGTTGTGGGACTGAGCAAGAGGTGAGGATTTTAGAGATGGCTTATTGCTGTTATCTGACATACAGGGAGATTTAATAAAAGTTCTTTTTTTTCTAAATCGTTTAAAATGGTGCTAATTTTGCCCAAACCAATCAGATCGTATTAAATATTTGAAAGCTAACATCTTGGTTGGGGCAAAATTAGCACCATTTTAAACAATAAGAACTTTTATTGAATAACCCTAATAATGTTTTTAAAACAAACAAAACAAAAAAACTGAATGGACCCAATGATTGATAAAATGACACCATCTGGAATCAATTGTTTTCCCTTTACAGTTGTATTAATATTCACCATTTGACAGTCTATGGTTAGCTTACAATAAAATGTTTAATCCCACTATGTTCCTCTTTAAAATACATTGGATTTTTTCATGCTCCCTGGAAAAGAGATATAAGTCATTATTATAACAAAAGAGATTCAGTCACAACATTTGTACATTACACTACATATAAGTCTGTGAAAACATGAGCAGATCTTTTGAGCCGACCAACCCAAGTTTTGTGTATATTCCTTATCCTTAGGGCTAGACGCAACTGTTCTATGCAGGCTGACTTTGACAAAGTTTCAGGTGATTTAGAACAGAGATTCATTCAGAGAGGTTATCCTAAGGAGTTGGTACAAAGACACATAAAGTTTGTGACCAAGTTTGATCAACAAGATCTATTATCCAAACAAGTAGGACAACAACATGAGACTCTGAGGTTTATAACCTTTAACTCAGAAATAGATGAGATCAAACATATTTTGGGCAACAATTGGCATATCCTCCAGAATGATATGTATCTGTCTGAATTTGTGATTGAGTGATGTTCCTTTGATAACAACTAGAAGAGCCAGGAATTTAAGGGATACCTTAGTTAAAGGCCATAACCAAGGGGCTCATAAAATTACAGGGCACTTTTCCTTGTGGGAGGTGTGAATTGTGTAAACATATGTGTAAGGATTCCGAGATATGGGATTCCACACACACCAGTAGTAAACTGTGAACTTATGTATGTGGGGATGACAACCCAGAAATGAATAGCCAGATTGTCCAACCATCTTTCTAACATTCGGTTGGCCAAGAGAAATATTGAGGAAGGTAAATCCATTTCTAGTGTGGCACAACATTATTTTACCTTTCATGAAGGGAAAACTGAAAATGTTAAGTGTCTGGGTCTCCAGCAGTTTAGAACTAATATGAGAGGGGGGGATATACGTATGGGTCTGCTCAGGTGAAAAGCAAAATGGACTTTTAAATTAAATACAAATGCACCACGGGGCATAAATGAAGAATTGGATTTTACACCTTTTATTTAAAACCAACTTTTATTTTGTAGACTCATCTTGGACTCATCACTGGAGGGTCGCTGTTGTTCACCAATTTTAAAGCACTATGCATTGTCCACTGTTCCTTTCCTCATTGGATGTGTAATAGGATTTCCTTCATTTGGAAATGTTTTTTCCCCTTATATTCAGCTCACCTGGGCATCTACATAGTACATCTAAATTTGGGATCATCCAGGAGAGGAAGTTTGGTTCTTTTGGATTTGACTTACCTTTAAACTTTGGATTTTACAGATTCATCAAGATGTTTCCTATATGTATATACAGTAAATAAAAAAAACATAAAGGAGATATTTTGAGCCCCTCAGACTCTGATCATCTATTTGGGAGACTTCTGGATTTCCCTTTCCTCTTACCTTTAACTCTGGATTCCATGTTTTGGATAATTCTTATTGTGTATATTAATGATAAAGGAGGCTTTTTGAGCCCTTTAGACTCTGACACTTACCTGGACTTCTTCAGTTTATTACTTGCTTTTAAGACTTGGCCACTATGGACTTGTTTTCCAAGTTTTAAATAGCTCTGATGAATATGAGTAATACTGTCCTTAACTGCATACCTACCTGTATACTTATGTGAGACCCTGTGGTTGATTCACAAAGGAGAACATTGTTCTTTTTTTTTGGGGGGGGGGGGGCATTGAGTAATAAGATTGTCAAATAAATATATTTTGCATGTATATATTGTATATGTTCTACTATAAACTTTCACTCAGATTTGGGTTAATATGTTTAACTGGATGTTCCTCTTTTCTAGGAAATCCACTGATTTTATATTGGGAGAGGACATTTGCGGTGCCATGTAGGTTAGGTCTAGTAAGTTTAAAAATCTAGTATGGAGTTTACCTTTAAATTTGATATATTGTTATAGCAATGATGGCAAACAGGTAGTTTTCTACTGCTACTTCCATATCACGTATTGTGAAGTTGCCATCGTGATCTCTAACACTCACTAAGCCTCAATTAGTAGTAATACGCACATAAGGCCCATCTTGTGAGTATTTAGGTCAAGTAATCAGGAATTACTCAGTTGTAACGTTTAGGCTCTCACGAGATTTGGCAGTGGCCATCTTTAAAAGCGTAATATAGGCACGCATTAGTCAGACAAATGATTAAGTCTCAAAAAGACAAAGTGCATCTTGGCGGGCTCCTCTTTGGAGTGATTGCAACAGCGGGACTCACACCTGGTGAGCACTGGACCTTTACCCTTATATTATGGTATCTATTTACCTCTTACCATTGGTTCTATTGTATGTGCTGCTGGGGCCATATGCACTATTTGGCTTTTTTTGGGCTGTGTGTATAGGGATATAATTACTGCTATCTATGGCTTTATTCTCTTTATGTATAAACTGGTGCTGCTGTCATCCAGTATTGTGTGATTTTAATTGTTTTTAATATGTGATTTACATTATAATAAAGGAAATTTAGTTTTTATATAGTGTGCACTAGATTCTCTTTCTTTGCTTGATGATTAAAAGAGATGGACACAAAACCCGAGTTCGTGGCGAACTTTATGAGTTTGTACGAACTCAAACTATTCGAACTAGTTCGGGGCCGAAGTAGTTTGTTTTTACGAAAGTATCGTTCGATTTCTGTAATCTTCGAATTTATCGTTCTATCTTCGGTAACCCTCGAAAGTATCATTCGGTAACCCTCGAATTGGCCATAACCCTCGAATGTAGCTTGCGCAAAACCCAACAATTGCCCGCTCATGTTTATGAAGTGTTTTAACAAGTTTTGGTGACAGTTCCCCAGGTGCCACAGCCATTTACAATAAGTTAATATTGTTAGTTTGGCTGTAAACCATCCGGACTTTTGGAACTATCACTCCCCCATTGAATTTAATGGGTCTGAATGTTTGAAAGAGCGAAATTTAACTTGCACCTAGCCTAATGAGGTTTTATTAAAGCCAATGATCAGGTCTCCCATGGACAGCATGACCGGTCACGGCAAACTGTCGGTCACAGCTACTTTTGACTCCATCAGACCTAACACTTCTAAGTAGACTATATTGGTGACATTGCATCCCACACATAAAGATAATGCTGTAAACCCATGCTCTCAAAATACTATATTATATCCCAAGGTTCAATAAGTATAATAAAGTAATGAAAGACAGATTAAATTGATTGGAAAACAAAGTAACAGAACAGAAAATAACAGATTCTTCCAGAGATAGGAAGGATTAAAAAAAAAAAAAAAAGGTCAAGTGTATGGTAAATTTAATGCTTACAGGAATAATGTACATAAATCCAGATCCCCTAGGAGGAAACTTACATCCATTCTCATAAAAGGTTATAGGCGTAAGTTAGACAATAAAGAACATGTAAGTTTGTCAAAAAATAGGAAGGGTAAAAAGAAGACAAAAAGGTCTTGTAGGAAAGATACTTTCTGAGGGACAGGAAGGAAACATAGGAATGAAATGTATTGACTATAGCGAAGGGTTTGTGGCTACCTGCCCCTGGACCACCAAGAGGGAGACGTTAGCGTTACCTTCATTTTGCTTGAATACACCGGACAGATAGGTGCAGTAAAGTGATTCCGAATAGATAATTGAGGATCTGTGATTTTCTTGATTTGGTTACGCCCACAGTATACTTGCAGGGCAGAAGTTCCTATAGACTATTTTTTTTTTGAAGAAATTTATTGAAGAAATGCCTAGAATTATAAAATGAGAATGATGACAATTTTTTTTAAGTTAAATATACAGGATAATGATAATAATATTAACAGTATTGCATATACTACCATGTAGTAGAAACAAGAAGCAGAAACAGAGGCAACAGGAAATTGACCTATATATTTTTGAGTTCAAACTATTACAATATATGGTTTTGGGGGTTTTGATTAGCAAACTACACTTTGCAAATGTAGAATGGATATAAACTTTGCTGGGTTGTCATTTTTTTCTGTAAAACATAAAGAAGGGATGTTATGACAATATAAGTGCCTCTGTTGTATCTAATTTTATAACATACAGAAATGACATTATGTATAGTTAATTTAGCTTTAAAAAAACAAATTCAATTTAATTCTATTTTTTTCTTCTTATCTTTTCTTCTTCCTACTTTTTGGACTGTATCTACTCCCTCTCAGTTTTCACACTACAGACACAAAATTCAGTTCAAACGTGTGGGGTACGTAGGAGATGTGTGTTTTTACCTAGCTAAGGAATCCGTGAAAAGGTTCTTGGGTTACCAGTGAATTTACTTTTTTGCACATAGACTTTAATGAGCTTGTGTCACAGGTGCAATCAACACCGATTAGCTGCCTCTTGATTGCATTCAGCTGTGAGAAGGCCTAATCAGCACTGATTAGCTGCCTCTTATTTGCCTTTGTCACAGTTGCAGGTTTAAATCTCACATCAAATGCATACACTCACATTAACAGACCTTTGCACAGCCATCCAACCAATTTTCTTAAACTTTCTTTCTAGTTTATTTCCTGGATGATAAAATAGTTGTTTCCAGTTATTATCATTATGGATTTATATAGCACCAACATTTACCATAGCGCTTTACAATTACATGTATACATTCACATACAATCTATCAGTTTGTCTTTATGATTGTGGAGGAAACCCACGCAAGCATGGGGAGAACATACAAACTACTTGCAGATGTGTCCAAGGGTGGAAACGAACTCAGGACTTGCACTGCAAGGCATCAATAATAATGATCAATTATTTGAATGTTTTTGGGAATGAAAGCTTTTACTGTTAGATGTAAAAGGAAAACAGATAATAAAGGTTAATCCATTATGCCTCATCATCCTACACATATATTTGAATATATAGTGCTATGGGACATAATGGGCAACAATGGTTGTAGTTATGAAAACATGACTTTAAAAGAATATCAAGCATTTCGAATTCACATCACAGAGAAAAAGAATCCTTGAAAAGGTTATTTTGATAAATAGAATGTTACTATTTCATAATTATTTTTCATTAATAATAAAGTTTATGGGAAATAAGAGGAACTCAGCAAACCCTCTTTTCATGTGTGTTGGATGCAGTAAAGAAATGGAAACTCTCTTAGGACTGCCAAGACTTTTATATGACCAATACTGGTTTTTTTTTGTTTTTTTTAAATCTATTTTGGTTTTAAAATTTTTACAAAATTTAAAATAATGTACAACTTGTTGCATCACCCTAAGGGCAAAGAAAAAAGCACACTAGGAACTTTTATAACAGATAGGTAAATTAAAGCTTTATTACTTACTCAATGTTTTTCATATAAATCTTTGTTCAGGTGCATTCTATCCAGCAAGGTGGCAATAGACATAGCAATATTATTGGACAATCACACCCGATAATACAGACAATCGGTATTATAGTCTGTGATGTGTCCAATAATATTGATCCGTCTATGGCCACCATTAGTAATGAAAAAAGACCTAGTAGAAAATATGTAATGACAAAATATACCATGGTTTATGATTCCTGTTTCAGCAAAAGCATCTTTGGTAACTGTACTAGATGTACAGCTCCACTAAAATTATCTTTCCTGGGGATATAAATAATGGACAAACCATTATGAAACTAGTAAGCATTAACTTACTGTTACTCAAGGGTGTGACAGGGATTTATGTTGGTCAAATAAGTCATGTTTACTATCAAAAGTGTTCTTTCCCTCCCAAGAGAAACAGCTGAAAACAGAATTATATAGTATATGAAGATAGAATACTTTAAATAGCAGACTATTTACTAATACAAAGCTATAGAAGCATACTAATCAAATTCCTAGATATCCTAATCTTCAATTAAAGGATATTTACAGTGGGAAATTAGCTTTACTTCTTGGTCATGGCTGTCAGGTGATTGGGCTTGACGTCACATCAGGCCTTTACTGATAGCCACGACCAGGAATTGGAGCGGCTTCCAGACGCAGAGCAGAGGAGGAGCAGCGAGGGGCCGGGTCAGGTAAGAGACTTCAGGGGCATCTTTGAAACATTTAGAAAGTGGGGTGGGGATGGGGGTGGGGGTGAAGGTGATTAACATTTCTAAGGTTACTTTTTTAGGCTGGACATGCCCTTTAAATTTTCAGCTGTCAATCAATTGCTTTAGTATCATAATCTTTTCTGTTATGTATAGTTTTGCTGTAGCTGGAATGGTGACAGTTGGTACATGAACAGCATGGTGGGAAATTCCCTCTCCCAATGCTGGGATTACTGAGCATGCTTGCCCTCACAGAGAGTCAAATCAACTACTGGATTAAAGGGTATGTCCACCCTTGAAACACATTTTTGCCATAACAATCCCCCTGTCGCCCCAGCCCCAACCGCTATATGTATTTTATTAGAAAGTTCCCCAAACTTTACTTAACTCCCCTCTTTCCTCCGCCACGCTGCAAGCAGAGGGGGCGGGACTGGCAGTCGCGTCTGTGATTGGCTGCCGGTCATTCAGTGCGGCGGAGGAAAGAGGGGAGGTAAGTAATGCTTGGGGCACTTTCTAATAAAATAAACATAGCGGTTGGGGCTGGGGGGACAGGGGATTGTTATGGCAAAAGGGATTTACACTAGGGGGAGGGAATGCTAATCGGGAAGGAGAGGGAGGGGGAGAGAGGGGGAGAAGGGCTGCAGTACGCATGCCAAACTTCTCCCGGAGGCCAGGTAGGAGGCAGAGTCCTATAAGGACTCTGCTATCCTCCTGGTGGGCAGTTTTTGGGACTTTGGGGGGGGGGGGACTACAGGAGAACCAGATGGAGCTGGGATGTGAGGTAAGGATTAAACTACACTACACAATGGGGCCAGTAGTGGGGGGATTATAGTTTTGGGGGTGGACATGCCCTTTAAAGTCATACAGCAACACACACACACACACACACACACACACACACATATATATATATATATATATATATTTATTTATAGTCTAGAAAAGTCCATTCTGTATTTCCATGTTCCTTAAATTTAATATGGAAAGAAAGTTTATAGGATCTGCCTCGATTATAGCAATTAGTTATGGATGGCCTGTTCTGCTGTCATTTCCCATTGCAAAGTCCAGGAACACATACAAATTGTGATTAGCAATGATTTATCAAATGACTAAGTCATTTATCTTAGTCATTTATACCCTAATGCTACAAGAAATGACAGATTCAGATATTTTTCTACTTATCTTGTCATGACATGGTAAGCATTTTTAATAAATTGAAACATTATTAAATGGATGATACAGATATATTTTCAAAGAATTTCTAACATAATAAAAAGAGATGTTTTAAAGGATTTATCACATTGATAATCTTTACAAGACATATACGCTTCAATTAGTTCTCACAGTAAGATGTTTCTTATAGTCTCTCTTCAAAAATAAATTTACCAATATTAACTACAAATTTTTGACTAGATGCTTGCAATGCCTTATACCTGCTGAGTTTATCATCAGCATAAACAATATTCTAAATAAGTTTTCAGACACCTGCAGTTCTTAGAGAAACATTTTTGGGTGAATAAAAAACAGATGTCATGGTGGGTAAATATTAGGCCGCCCCCCTGATTAAAACAACACATTTAAGCATATATAAGGGTTACATCACATTAAATAACATACAGCCCTTATGCTGCTGGTTTAATTAAAAGGTTCATTCACGGAGACCCAGTATTAAAAATACACAAAAATCTGTTACTGGAGATGTTCAAAGCCAGAGAGTTTTATTCTGCTTTCAAATCTTCAGAATTACAAAAAATTAAAAAATTTGAAAACGGAAAACACAGATGTCAATGGGGAAAAAAACCTGAAAGTTCAGAATAAAGAAAGGGTAGAAAAAGCTTTAAAAAACAACATCCTCTAAATGGTCAGAGGAACATGCACAAACCACCAAAACTTAAATAAAAATGCTTCTATGTGTTCCAGGCTACCTTTGGTAAGCCTCGAAAGTACCCTAGAATATACACTAACCCTCAAAAGTAGCCTTGTATTTTCGGTAAACATCAAAAGTAGTTCCAAATTACTAAGGGTTATCGAAAAAACGTAAATTTCTTCGCTTCCGCGAGATAATCTCTCGCTGGGTAAAAAAAACAACTCACTGAGTGAGGAAAAGAATAGAAAAGTGACTAGAGAGCTTGCTGTAATTAAAGATTTTCATGTAATTTGAACTATTAAATATTTGTGCTGAAGCACTTAGAAACACAAATCCTGTAGTTCAAATTTAAAATACCATAGGATGTGATTTGCACATTCACAAATAGTCAGGAAACACAGAAACCCTGTTTACCTTTTACCTCTTAGTGACGTCTTTCAATAGACACTATAGACTAGACTAGAGGCATGTGTTGCACTGGTGAAGGCTCAAAAAAGCTGACACTGGTCTGGAACTCTCTCTCTGGTTCTGCATTTTGGGCTGTATTTAAGGTTCCTGATAGCAATGTCTGTCTTTTTTTTTATGGCAGTATGCAACAAAAGATACCTAAGATTAAAGGGCATCTATACCGAAAAATAGGTTATTTTAATTTGACCATAACTGGAAACTATAATTCTTCCCAACCACCACTGTATAATTTTTTTGTTGATCTACCCCCTATTTCTTTAGATATCCAATCTAAAACTTCTTATATTTCAGCTATCAATCAAGTTCCTTGCTCTCAAAAAACTATTCTTCTGTGAGTAGTTTTACTGTAGCTGGAATGTGACAGAGTTTTGACAGTTGGAATGCTGTATGCTGTGTGCAGGCTTGACAGTTGGTTTGTGGGGAAAAAATCAGGTCGGATGGAAGTGGGAGTGGTTAAAAGGGGAAGGGGGATACTGCTCCTTAACATAATCAGGGCAATCCACCGAGCGTCGCTATAGCTCGGAACATCGCTACCTGTCGCTTTTCTATTCCTGCACTTTTAACGAGAGGCTATTAGCTAGCATTTGTAGGGCCACAATAAAATGCAGATTTTGGCATATAACATTGCTTGCGGCAGCTGTGAGGTTAACTTTTGCGTTAGCCACGTAGCCACCACAAGGAAGGAGTTTAAATCACTCTAACCGATATAACATTGGTTAGCGTGACTTAAACTCCAAAACAGGAGGCCCATTTGTGCATGGCCCTGAATGTGTGCTGGATTGAAGGCATGCAGCACACATGCAAATCAGAGTAAGTGCTACTTACATGTATTGAATTATAAATTAAGATGAGGCAAAGTAATTTTTCAGTATAGTGTCCCTTTAAACGTACTTAAAAATAGCAACCATTAAGTAATCTTCCAAGGTTACTCGGAGGGGCATGGCTTGCAGGTCCAGGGAGCAGTTGCATGGACTGAGAGCTCCTGGAAGCTGCCGTGTAAAACTCCACTTAAGACCCACTTACGGGGCTGGAAAATCTCCTAAAAGCGAGTCTGATATACCTAGAATGGGGAGAAACAAAACTGGAATGAAAAAAACAAATTCAAAAACACTTACCCAGTATTTCTTGGATGAGAAAGGGAAGCCTCCAGAAATCCAAGATGGCGGCACCCATGATAAAGCCGAGTGCGCGCCAGATTCTCCAGCCGACCCACTTCAGGAACCTGAAATGACAGATAAACATAAAAGAAAACGATCGGACACTGTACAAACAACAAATAAACACATGGATTTAATACAAAGGCTGGAAATGGCAAGCAGTGAGGAGGAGTGCTCAATTTCATCAGATGAATCTATGATCAGCAAAAGTAAGCAAATTTCCTCACCTACATATGATATTATAATACATGAAGATCAGGAAATAGATCTCACAAACAAAGATAATATCTCACCAACAAATTTGTACACAAAAATCAAAAGTGACTCCATTCCACAAAATGAAAGTTAAACTAAAACAATTAACCTCTTACAGCATTTTCCAGCCACAGAAAAACCCATGTCTGAAGCAGTAATGAAGGAGTTACTTATATCACAACACAATGCATTTAAACTGGATATATCTGAAATGCTTAATTCTGTAAAAAAGGACATTACAGAGATATCTCAAAGAACCTCACATATTGAACATAAAATGGAACAGTTCACTAATTCATTTAATGAGCTAGCAGATGCTCATAACCAACTAGATGATTCAGTATCCTACTTGTTAAATAAAGTTGCAGACTTGGAAGACCGTTCCAGAAGGAACAACTTAAAAACAAGAGGAATACCAGAAACAATCAAAAAAAATGAACTGGAACAATATGTGCAAGAACTGTTAGAGACCATCCTACCAAATACTCCTCCAATTAGCACTCAATTGGACAGAACACACAGGTTGTTTAAATCTAAAAATGCACCTCCTAATGCCCCAAGAGATGTAATTACGAGATTTCATTTGTTCCAAACTAAAGAACTATTTCTGAGATCAATCAGAAACAAAAGAGATTTGCCAGATAAATACATGAATCTACATTTTTTTGCAGATCTCTCACAAAACACAATGCAAAAAAGAAAATCATTTAAAACAGCTACAGAGATTCTCAACCACAACTCTATTACATACAGGTGGGGATTCCCAGTCAGTCTAACAATAATGAGAGAAGGAAAAGTCACCAAAATTACTTCACCTAGAGAAGCAATACAAAAATTCCAAGAATGGAACTTGAGAATCCCAGAAAAAATAATTAAAGAATTTAAAAATGGCAGAGAGGAGAGGAAGATCCCACAAGATTGGATTACAACTCCCCAAAGAAGGGAAAATAAAACCACAAATGGAAAAAATATCAAGGACAAACAACCGGATTCTTAACAAACTGGAACATTTTAAAGATAAATATCCAGCCCTAAACCTCTTAAAAATCAAACTCATGGTATTTGCCCCCCACAGTTTTAATAATGAAACCTGGAATGGGAGAATCCCCCTCCTCCCACCATGTCTGGGATCATTATAATATACAGGTCATGTTTTATATGTTTTATATGTTATATTTGTTAACTGTTTGTATAATCTATAGAGTTGCACTGTTTAAATATGGTACCTTGAATGCTGAACATAAGGGAAAAAAAGAAGAGAATAATGTGGCCGAGAAGTCCCTGCTTGACAGCCAAAATCCAAATTGAAATTTAGAACCCCCTAAAAATGGCTTTAACAACTGTAACTTATAATGTAAGAGAGTTGAATTCCCCACAAAAGAGATTCTCACTAAATAAAGAACTTAACGAAATAAAAGCAGATGTAGTATGTCTCCAGGAGACACATCTGCTGCACCAAAACTACTGCTGAAAAATAAAAAATACCCTAATATATTCCAGGCTACTTTTAAAAAAAAAAAAAAAAAAAAGAGGAGTGGCGGTCTTGATCAGGGACTCTGTGGCATTCCAACTGAAAGATATAGTTATAGATGATAATGGAAGATATGTGATACTGTCTTGCAAGATAAATAATTTAATGTATACAATTGTGAATTTATATGCACCAAACCAGAATCAACTTTATTAAAAGAACTATCAATAGGGCTAGAGAATTTAAGAACAATACAATACTTGTATTTGGAGATTTTAATCTAATTCTAGATCATGAGAGAGACTCCAAAAATATAAGAACCAAGGGTAATAAGGAATTTAGAGAATGGTTAAAAAAAGAAGACCTCTATGATATATGGAGAGTAACCCATCCATTAGACATTGATTATTCATATTACTCACAAACCCATAATACATACTCAAGAATAGATTTAATATTGACAGATAAATGGATAACATGACAGATAAATGAATAACAATTTCAGATCACGCCCCTGTAACAGCAGACATAACAGAAACATACAATCTAAAACCATATTCACCATGGAGATTAAACTCATATCTCCTATCTCAACCACAAATTAAAGAACAAATTAAAAAAGAATTGGAACAATACTTCCAAATCAATATGATACCTGAAACAGATATCAACTCAATTTGGCTTGCACACAAAACATATATTAGGGGCATATGCATAAAAATGGCCTCAATACAAAAAAAAAAAAGAGAGAATTACAAAAAATGGATATTCTCCAAAAACTCACAGACTTAGATTCAAAACATAAAACATAACCAACAGAATCAATAAAAAAAGAACTGAACTACATCAACTGAATCTTTATGAATATGATAGACTTTTGAGAAGACTAAAATCCAACCACTACCTACAAGGGGACAAAGCAGGCAAAAATGTATCTAACAGACTAAAATATCAAGCTGCTAAAACAAAAATAACACACATAACATCAGACACTAAAGAAAAAATTAATTACCCACAGAAAATAGCTGATCAATTCAGCCTATACTACAAAAAAACTTTACAACCTCCAAGAATCAACCCCCAAACCTATTACAAAAGATATTGAAGAATTTCTCTCAAAATTAGAAATCCCAACACTTACAATTCAACAATCAGAAGAATTAGGTAAACCAATAACAGAGATAGAGATATTTCAAGCAATCAAAACATTAAAACCAAATAAATTGCCAGGACCCGATGGATTAACTAATGAATATTACAAACAATTCCAAACACTATTAATACCATCTCTAAAAGCTACACTCAATAAAGCAATCAAAACTAATATATTCCCTCAAGAAATGACCAAAGCTCTGGTTATCCCAATACATAAACAAGGGAAAGATCCAGCACTAACCACAAATTATAGGCCAATCTCATTATTGAACACAGATTTAAAAATTTACTCCACAATTCTAGCTACCAGACTCAACAAATACTTACCTTTACTCATTCACTCCAATCAAGTAGGATTTGTACCAGGCAGAGAATCTATAGAAAATACAAGAAAAATAATCAATCTAATACATAAATGTAATAAAAAATATATATCAGCCTTGTTCATCACGCTTGACGCAGAAAAAGCGTTTGATAGAATAAACTGGAATTACATGCAAATGGTACTGGAGAAATTAAAATTTCCACCTATATTTAATAATGCAATACTTGCACTATATAAAAATCCATCAGCTCAAGTATTAATATCCCAAATGCTTTCAGGTCCATTTAATATAACCAATGGTACTAGACAGGGCTGCCCTCTGTCACCTTTAATTTTTGCCCTACTTATTTAACCTTTAGCACAGGCAATAAGACAAGACAACAACATCCATGGTATCCAATACAACCATTCAAGCCCTATTTGCAGATGATATCATACTTACAATAAGAAACCCAATCCAATCACTACCACATATACAAAAACAAATAGAAACATTCAACAAAATATCCTACTACAAAATAAACGACACAAAGTCACAAGTAATACCAGTAAATATATTCATAACCCTCAAATTATTTCTCACTAGTAAATACCAATACAACAGGAAAATAAAAGAAACTACATATCTAGGAATAAAAATGACAGAGAACAACTCCACTTTATATCAAAATAATTATTTACCACTCCTCAATAAAACCCAGAAACAATTAACAGACTGGAAACATGCCTC